>CM019074.1:75790381-78190381 GCA_009667805.1 Leptobrachium leishanense
GCGGGAGCTCGTCTAGACCACGACTGCTTCCATTGCTGGCTCGGCTCCGCCCCCATTTCACCAATTATGACCCCTCACGGGAGAGGTTAGTTCTGCCAAGGGCCCCTTTAATTCATTTCTATCTCCCCCTGTAATTCATTTCTCTCTCCCCCTGTAATTCATTTCTCCCCCTCCCTTGCAATTCATTTCTCCCCCTCCCCTGCAATTTTCATTCCCACTCCCTTGCAATTCACCCCCTCCCACTCCCCTGCAATTTTCACCCCCCTCCCACTCCCCTGCAATTCACCCCCCTTCCCACTCCCCTGCAGTTCACCCCCCCCACTCCCCTGCAATTTTCACCCCCCACTGCAATTTTCACCCCCTCCCACTCCCCTGCAATTCACCCCCTCCCACTCCCCTGCAATTCACCCCCCTCCCACTCCCCTGCAATCACCCCCCCCCACTCCCTTGCAATTCACCCCCCCCACTCCCTTGCAATTCACCCCCCCTCCCCTGCAATTCACCCCCTCCACTCCCCTGCAATTCACCCCACCCCTGCAATTCACCCCCTCCCACTCCCCTGCAATTCACCCCCCCTCCCACTCCCCTGCAATTCACCCCCCCACTCATTTGCAATTCACCCCCCACTCCCCTGCAATTCACCCCCCACTCCCCTGCAATTCACCCCCCCACTCCCCTGCAATTCACCCCCTCCCACTCCCCTGCAATTCACCCCCCTCCCACTCCCCTGCAATTTTCACCCCCCACTGCAATTTTCACCCCCTCCCACTCCCCTGCAATTCACCCCCCCTCCCACTCCCCTGCAATTCACCCCCCACTCCCTTGCAATTCACCCCCCCACTCCCCTGCAATTCACTCCCCTGCAATTCACCCCCCCACTCCCTTGCAATTCACCCCCTCCCCTGCAATTCACCCCCCCACTCCCCTGCAATTCACCCCCCCTCCCCTGTAATTCACCCCCTCCCACTCCCCTGCAATTCACCCCCTCCCACTCCCCTACAATTCACCCCCCCCCACTCCTCTGCAATTCACCCCTCCCACTCCCCTGCAATTTTCACCCCCCACTGCATTTTTCACCCCCCTCCCACTCCCCTGTAATTCACCCCCCTCCCACTCCCCTGCAATTCACGCCCCCTCCCCTGCAATTCACCCTCTCCCACTCCCCTGCAATTCACCCCACCCCACTCCCCTGCAATTCACCCCCCTCCCACTCCCCTGCAATTCACCCCCCACTCCCTTACAATTCACCCCCCACTCCCTTGCAATTCACCCCCCTCCCCTGTAATTCACCCCCCTCCCCTGTAATTCACCCCCTCAAACTCCCCTGCAATTTTCACCCCCCACTGCAATTTTCACCCCCCTCCCACTCCCCTGCAATTCACCCCCCTCCCACTCCCCTGCAATTCACCCCCCTCCCTTTACCTGTCCTTGCGAGTAGTAGAGTGAGGGGGCAGGGATAATCCCCGCTTCCCTCACTCGCTGAGGCATGCTGAGTCCTCCTTCACGCTGTGCCCGGAAGAGGAGGAGCGCAGCGTGAAGGGACATCCAGCGTGTAACAGGTAAAAGGGGGGTGGGAGAGGGAATTTGCACCCCCCCCTGTTGTGACACTTTGAGGACTAATTGATTCCTCACGCCGGATGTCTTCCATCTCTGGTCATGCTGTACCCGGCATGCCCTCTGTCTCTCCATGCTACACTCTCACTGATGCTGCTTTGGGGAGACAGGATGAACCTCTTACTGATTCAAGATGTTTGCTCGGCGCAGTTTCCCGTGATCCGTTCACATGGTACAGCAAACGGGCGAGTGCGCTGAGCAAATCTCTGAGATCAGTAAGAGGTTCAGCCGGTCTCCCTGAAGCAGCGTCAGTGAGAGTGAAGCATAGAGAGACAGAGGGCATGCCGGGTACAGCATGAAAACCAGAGATGGGAAACATCCGACGTGAGGAATCAATTGGTCCTTAGAGTGCCACAACAGGGAGGTGCAAATTCACTCTCCTGTCCCCCTTTTACCGGACGTGGCTTCTGCCGGCTGAAAAAAACAAAAAACGGCTGCCACTGGAATACGCAGCGCAGGCAGAACGATATACTTTATCGTGCTGCCTGCGTGTGCATCTCCACTCGCCCTCCCTTAATTTCCACTCGCCAAATGCGAGCAGGCGAGTGGAAATTTTGACCCCTGCTATAACCTATCACCTAGTATCCCTATTATATTAATATTATTATAGAAATAAATTCCATAGCTAAAGGATATAAACTAGGGATACTAGGGGATCTTGGCCACCAGGGGTCGGTTTGTACTGACTCACTTTATGTTTTGGTTGCTTTTGCATTGTGCTTTCCCTACTATTGCATATTTCACATGGTTCAGCTATTTGTTTTTTCTTGTGTTTATTCTTGCTGAGCCTGTGGGGCTGCCTTACTATATGCTGCATGTTGTGTGCTGTAACTATATGTAACATTTGGCATTGTGATACTATTACTTTTCTTACTGACATTATATATTTTTGTATTTAATAAAGATTTATGCTCTCCCAGAAAAAACATCCACCTTGGGATCAAAAAACAAAGACAAGTAGCGGAACATGCTGCAAAGATGACCTGGCTGGAGGTACAATAAAACATATATAGTACAGGAGGGGTGGGGTCGCACCTATTCCCCGATGGGGCCGCTGCAACCACCAAGTGTACCCAGTCCAGCAACATGTATAAAACATTAAAAAAGAGAAAAATGCCATCTGCGCTTATTCCCATTATACCGTGAGAAACAAAACACAGTTAGAGGCTTTGGTTTCTATTAATGGCCATTAAGAGAGTAAGCTCACCCGCCAACGTCAAGGAAGGTTTCTATGAGCAGGGCCCTCTACACCTCTTGTTTCCATCATATGTCCATTTTAGACTTGTGCACCGATTTTTTTTCGGTTTGATTCGGTTCGGTTCGTTCGGATTTTGTAAATTTTCGTTTCGGTTCGTTTAGGACGATTTCAGTTTCGGTTCGGTTCGTTTTTCGTATCGACTTTTTTTGTGATTTCGGAACTTTCGTGTTTTTCGGAACGTCTGTTCTCCTCGTTTCAAAGTGTCTATTCGTTTTGACGTACCGATAATTCTGTCGATACGATAATTCTGTCGATACGATAATTCTGTCGATAACGATAATTCTGCCATTGAGATTTCTCATGTTTTACAAGAAGGATACATTGAGATTTCTCTGGTTTCCCGGGAAGGATACATTGAGATTTCTCTGGTTTTCCAGGAAGGATACATTGAGATTTCTCATGTTTTACAAGAAGGATACATTGAGATTTCTCTTGTTTTACAAGAAGGATACATTGAGATTTCTCTGGTTTCCCGGGAAGGATACATTGAGATTTCTCATGTTTTACAAGAAGGGTACATTGAGACTTCTCAGGTTTTACAAGAAGGATACATTGAGATTTCTCTGGTTTTCCAGGAAGGATACATTGAGATTTCTCTGGTTTTACAAGAAGGATACATTGAGATTTCTCTGGTTTTACAAGAAGGATACATTGAGATTTCTCATGTTTTACAAGAAGGATACATTGAGATTTCTCTGGTTTCCCGGGAAGAATACATTGAGATTTCTCTGGTTTTTCAGGAAGGATACATTGAGATGGGAATGATACAAAATTACAGAATCAGGGATATAACCGAAAAATACGATGTCCGAAATTACTGACATGGAGCCGAAATCACGAATGGAACGAAAATGAATTTCGATTTTACACATTTCTAGTCCATCCGAAAATCCCGAAAAGTTTTCGTTTCGGCTCCGAAATTTGTTCGGATCTGCCGTTTTCGGATCCGAAAATTTTCGGAAAATCGTCCGAATCCGAATGCACGAATCAGGAAATTTCGTGAAAATTCTAAATTCCGAAACGCACATCCCTAGTCCATTTATCTGCATCTTTATCTGTTCCTTTGGTTATTCTAAAGCGCCACACGAAAAATGTTGGCGCTATATAAATGATGACAATAATAATAACAATAATAATAATATTATAATGTTTGTTAAGGTTATTTTTTAGCACCGTTCCTCTGACCCTCTCATCCCAGTTGGCTACCAACTATCGGTGCTGCAAGAGTTACAAACATGGAGCATGTTTTTGTCTCTCAAAGTTGAATAGACCTTGTAAAGCGCATATTGGTTTTCAATAATACATTCATAAGAAAGATAAACGGTGCTGCTAATCCTCAGGATTAAATGACAGATGTGTTTATTTAAGGTTTATAAATAGGATTTTATAGAAAGCATTTTTTTAAAGCACACAAAGCAATAAGCACATTATGACTTGAACAGATATCCTGCTCACATTTATTGCTTGTAAAACTTTCTTGTTTGTTTTTTGGTGTATTTTTTACTTTAGCTGTCGCACATAATTATGTAAATTTGCGTAATTGTGTGTGCTGTAAATAATTATCAGGGTTATTCAAAGAGAATCGAAAAGCCACCGCACGTTCGGTGACTTTTCGTTCAATTCGGTGCGATTTGGCGATCCCATTTTCCGCGACCCTGCTGTGTATTCAGCAAGCACCACAGGGCCGTTGTAGTGCAGGGAAAAGCCGCTGCAGACCCGCCGAAAACTCACTGCAAAACCTGGCGAACGCACACCAAAACCCGCAAAAATATCTGGATTAACCTGCCGAAAAAGCAAGAAAAGCCCGAGCAGGAGCCGATCACACGCAGCGCATCCGCCGGAAAACGCCGACACCGCAGATGAATGCAGTGAATAATTTAGAAAAACAGTTTGTCGCTTGAATGTTTTAAAAAGTGAAACGCTGTTTGCAAAGAAACTACTGAGTGAAAATGGCTGAAATTTACTTAGGGCTGTTACAGAAAAAAAAGTTATAAAATATATATATATATATATCGGAAATGTTTTAAAAATAAAAAATCAAGAAAAATGCTTAAAATATCCGATTTTTTTTTTAAAAAATAAAGAAACTCTTTACTGCAGAATATTATAATGAACGGTTTATTAGATATTGAATTAAAACGGGAATATTTTTAACATTGAAGCCTATGGTATTCGCCTGAATAAACCTGCCGAATTAAACCACTGAATGGCAGGGCATTTCAGGAACCTTTCACTGCCGGTTTTGCTCTCTGAATAGTCAAAGCAGTGCTTTTTTTATGGGGATTCACTGCCCTCGAACAGGCACCGAACAGCCACCGTATGTGCAGGCAATTCGCCAGGAGTTGGCGAATTGCCTGCTCTCTGGATAGCTGAATGGCCAAGAAAGGTAACCGAATGCTGATTTTCAGCGTTCGTTTCCCTTTCGGGAGCCATTCGGATCTCTTTGAATAACCCTGTATATAATCGTTACGTTACTGAATGCCGTCCTATAAATTCAGAGCTAGATGGGGCACATTAAAATGTTACTACAAAAAGGATACCTTTTGATTGGCTTTGTGTGTCCTGCAGAGAAATTTGCCTTGACTAGCAAGTGGCCGAGCTGTTCAAAATTCACTCATTTTGGTCTGTGGAGAGCGAGCACACACAGTGCAATTCCATATGGCACCCAGGAGCACCTCTTAAATTGCATTATTGCCGATTGGTCCAGGTAGCCACCTCTCTTAGTGCTGACCCTCAGGACAACATAAAATGCAACCCATACAGTCTTCCCATGTTTATTTGAAAGGGTGGAATAAAAAGAAATTCACTATTGCTGCTAAAAAAAATGTTGATCCAGAGAAAGAAAGTCAAACAATAAAAGTAGAATCTTCATTGATGAATCTTTCAGGGTTATTCAGAGAGAGGTGAAAACCAGGAGAATGGCAGGAGAAGACAACAATCTAGACCAAATAGCCGATTTGGAAAGTGAGATAAATGTGAGAATTTTTCTGCTCTGGCTATTTTGACCTAGAATTTTCACTTCTCCAGTCATTCTCCTGCTTTTCACTTCTCTCTGAATAACCCTGTATGTGTGCCACTGTTTTCCCTCTGGAACGTTGACGTTTATCACGGTTACAACAAAGTTGATTCTCATTGTTGTTTGCAACAATGGTAAAGAAAAGATTTTGTTGATGAATAGACCCACAATGGTCACCTGCTCTTCATATCCCTCATCCCAATCTATAACAAGTACAGAGCTTTTTAGTTTATGTTTAATGTTTTTTACGCAAGGAAAAACGAGGATGCTATCCGGAGGATCGCCAATGCACGAAGCATCTATTCTGCAAATACGCTATGCTCTTGGAACAATCATAATGGGCCGTATTCTATTCTTAATGCTAATATGGAGGCAGTAAGCAGGAAAATCTGCACCTGCATGTTAACTCTTTTGTTCCTCCCACTTCGGGGAATCAAATTCCCCAACCCTGCGGTGAATTCAGTATTCACCGCAGGGTCCCTGAATTGCAGAGAAAATTTGCCGTAAAACTGCAGAATTGAAAATAAAAATCAATGGAAAACCGCCGAAATTACCAGATCTGAGCTGCATAAAACCCGTCAAACGTACCCGACTATCCGCCGAACACGACTTAAAAAAGCTCACAATCCGCCAAACGCATTGCCGAATGTGATCTCCTTGTGATCCTAATTAATCTCTGCTTGCACTTTGCGCTCCCCATGGGGTATAGGGTGCGCAAAGTACAGTAAGCTTGCGATATAAACCGCTAATACCGATTCGCTAACGGGTTTTTTAACCCGTTAGTGAATCGGAGGTGATTCAGGTGCAGTGCTATCACCTCTTTTAAGCTAACGATCACACTAGCGTTAACTTGAAGGAGCTCATAGGGCCCCTGGACTTTGGTGATTTTAAAATAGTTATTTCCATTGAACTAGGAACCGTGCTGAAAACAACACTAAAATCAATGCTAGTCGACTTCAAATGAAACAGTGCATTAGTTCCTTGATCCACTATAGATCTTCTTTGCTGTGTTCCTGCATTTTGTATTTTGTATTTTGATTATTCTGGTATTTGACCCTTGGTCTTGTATCCTGACGATTCTTGCAATTAACCCCTGGTACTGTATATCGATATCCTGGTTCATGACTCCGAGCTTTGTATCTTGACGTTTATTGCGATATATCCCTGGTACTGCATATTGGTTTCTGGTTCATGTTTTCTGTATTTGTGTGTATCTAGTGCAGCAGCTTGTTGTTTTGGATTATAGAGACCACCTCAAGGATCTCTTTCTAGTTAGGCTATGGTCAAACGAAAGCATTTTTACACTCGAACGTAAAAAAGTGCGTCCGAACGCATTGATGTATTTTTTCACGGAATATGCGAAAACGGTCATACGATGCGCAGTTTCGTGCGTGATGTTTTACAAATCCAAACCAGGAAACTTTTTGCGTCTGGACGTTATGTTGGCCGGACACGAGCAGGGTCTGACGTCTCCAAATCACACACACACACCGCTAGCGAACGCAGCGCACTCTGTACGTCAAGTACTAGAGGTTCTGCCTTCTCGAAAAAATGCGTTCATTTTCCACTTGCGTTGCGCGGCCGAACTTTCGTGCGACCGTACTTTGTATATTGGCCGTCATTGCCCGTCATTTGCTGCTAGTGCGGCCGTGATTAAGTGCGCCAGAACGCACGTTAAAAATGCGCTGGTCTGACCCCAGCCTTAGGACCGTTGTTGCTAGATATTCCTGGTTAACTCCTGTTATTTCATTGTGTATATTTCCCACCCTGTACTCTGTATAGACAGAAGGCCATCCAAGGACCTTACCCCAGTGCAGGGCTTTCATCTTGTGTGTGTGTGTGTGTGTGTTTGTATACTGTCCTGTTTTGTCTGGTTCTATTGTATCCTGTGTCCAGGGTTCTGCATGATGCAGAAAGACACATACCTGCCTAAGGCTGGCCGTCCACTGGATCCGTAGTCGGATGACCGACTTTTTCGTCAGACCATGGACGACGTTGGTCGTCTGACCAGGTCTGACTAGGGTCGTCCACTGCGTGCGATCTGTCGTGCGATCTGTCGTGCGATCACAGGTGATCCAGATCAAAATCAGACAGAAGTGGAGTGCAGAGGATGCCAAAACCAGAATGAACTGGTTTTGTATATAAAACCAGCACATCCTGCTTTTAGAAACACTCAGTCCTTTTTAAAAAAAATGAATTATAAAAATTGTTCAGAAGAAAATAATATGGTTTTAAAAAAAATTACATTATACCTATGGGAAACCATTTTGTCCGTGAAAAATACTGGACGTATAACCGTCTGACCACGTTCCATCACTCACACACAAAGCTATGCGGACGTTGCGGACACAGCGCACTTTGTGCGGCCGTTCTAGGAGTTGTACGTTCATATTAGTTTCATATTAGTGATTGGTCACCTGGTATTCCTTTTTTTATTTACCTGCAGTGTATGGATTCTACATGTTGCAGGGTGGCACTTTTCGTGCAATGCCCATCAACTTGAATAAGTGAAACATGGCCAACTTGGTAACCCTAGTGTCTGCATATTTATATTTTTTGTTGAATCAGTAAGCAGGTGGGAAGGCAGAACATGTAAGGCTGGGGTCAGACAGTTTTCACGTCCGTGATTGCGCCTAAAAGTACGTCCGTGATAGCATGACAGAAAGCCCATCGGAGCCCGACACACGAAGTACGTTCACACTGAACTGCGGACGCACAATGGCCGCGGCCCACGGAAGCAAGGCAGGCAAGAACGTACATCCCCTAGAACGGCCGCACAAAGTGCGCTGCGTCTGCAACATCTGCATAGCTTTGTGTGCGAGTGATGGAACGTGGTCAGACGGACTGCATTTATACGTCCAGCATTTTTCACGGACAAAATGGTTTTGCTTTTTATTTTATTTTCTCTCCTATATCCGTCAAAATATACGTCAGTGAATAAACGGACTGTGTGGCCACTACTGCGTCTTCCGTACTGATGTACGTCCGTGTGCACGGACATACCAGTCCGTAGAAATCACGCTCGTCTGACCCTAGCCTTAAAGGAACCTGCAGCCTCCATCTGCCACTTCCTTTGACCTTTCCAGATCAAAATCAATCCCAATCACTTCCCTGATCAGCTTGTCCACATCCATCTTCTCTCCAGGGATCTGTCAGATGTCTGCGATTTTCCCCTCAAATGGAAGGCATCGCACACCTGATGGCATCTTTCTCCGTCGCTGGAAGTCTAACGTCGGACGTAATGGACGATGGTCCATTCACCTGCATGTTGTAGGATCGGTCGGACGACGAGACGCGATATCGGATGATCGCACCATCACACAAATACGGATCCAGTGGACGGCCAGCCTAAAGGGCTTACAAAAACACACAGCAAGGACCCCCCTTTGGTTCCTGAGGGGGGAAACCATAACAGCAAGGTACCAAACGCTAACGGGTTACTTAACCCATTTGCGTTTGGATTGTAATAAGCGGTAGACACCGAGGCTAACGTTATTGCTCACGCAGGTGAGCATTAACGTTAGCGTTATGAGTGTAATGTGGCCCTTAGTGTTCAAGTTTTTATCCTAAAAAAATAGATATTAACTTTTCTACGTTTTGGACAAGAGTAAAGTTCTTCATATTGGACATTTTGAGTGAGCAGCCCACATAGATGTGCAATAATTTAGCATTTCATAACCTATTCAATTGTTAAAAAGAATTCACTTTCCAGCCTTCTTCTGCCAGAGTTTAAATCTTTGAATATTTGTCTTCGAGTAAAGAACTGTAATGGTTTTGAACTATTCCTCCCTTCCAATTACCTCCAATTTGCTTGCACTATATCCATGCTAAATTGAAGATAAATCTTCTATTCTGTATTTAAATATCAAGTTGATTTTCCAATAGTACTTTATATCTGTTCTATCAACTCTGAGTTTTTAACTCCTTTTTATCATATTCTGGCTTGCTTTTTATTAACTCCCTCTGTAAGTTTCAAGCCAGGGGAGGGTGGCAAGCACAAGAGAAGAGGTCATTATAATTAAATATGACTTAATTAGTAATTTCCATGTCACCTCTTCTATAATTTTATATAAAAAATTCTAAAGTAATGCCGGAATTCTAATTACTGAAAGTCCCTGTACAGCTGAGGTTGAGTCCTAAATGATAAGGAGGGAGGAATCTCCAGGATTTCTTCTTCTCAATTAACCATTGAGATGTCACACTTTGTCAGGACCCTGAACCGTGTCTGCGTAATAGGGATTCCTGGGCAGCACTCCTCGTGTGTTGCTCAGCACCAGCACTGAATCCTGAAAACAGTTAAAAAAAAAAACATCGCCAACAGTTAAGTACCACATGACAAACCATCATAAAGGGCTACGCACTCCCTTCCACCCTGCTTCCACATTGTGAGCTCAACCTTTCTAATGCGTGGACCTGTGCTCTACTACTGTAGGCGGCCCTGCTTACTTAGGTTCTTGTGTTTCCAGCCTCCTCTCCCCCAAGAATCTCCATCACATCTCCATATTCCTGTCCCAACGACTTTATCATCTTCAGTTACCAACTTGGTTAGTTTACTGTTTACTCACCCGCCTCCACCCCGACCCCTCTCTGTGTGTGGAACCGCATCTGCACCTTGGGCCATTGCCACAATCTGGTGCCACCCCGGTACCAGCACCTGACACACTTAACCCCTTCCCATCTGTAATGTTTGTTTTTTGTGCTGCTGAGGCGTTTGTGCAAATGACTCTCGGATTAAGAAACAAGGATAAATGTGCGGCTGGTTTTATTATAAAACAGCAGAGCTGCTGAATGACCGTTGCTCACAGAGAGGCGAACTGCCAACTGACTCAGTGACTCAACGGTCACCAGACAATTTGAACACTGGCATATGATTGGTTAGTAACGCTGGTGCTGGTGGGAGAATCCTAATGCTACCAGGATGTCATAGCACGCCTCATGGCTCTCTGGCCCTCTGGCCTCTGGCTGACGTGCACCTATTTGGCTGCAGGGGGCAGGCCTTAGTTTAGCCATCCTGCGGCCGCCAATGACGTGCTTTGGCTGGGGGGACGGGGCAATAGGCTGGTCATAGAAGCCAGCGGGGCATAGCACACCTTCGCGGCATGAAAGGGATACCCAAGCACTCCGGAGAAACATAAAGCCATTTGCATATAGCAGCACTAATCCTCACTGTGATAAAAATTCAAATAGATTACTGCTGCATTCCAGCTGACAGGGAGAGGGCAGAATACAGGGAGTGCTCTGGGGTCACTCACTGCTTTATAGGGATAGGATTCTGTGAGTTATAATGTCTGAAAATCCCTGTACAGTACAGATACAAGGTGTTACTTTAATCTCCATACAGGCATTATGTCATATACAGATAATATTTTTATTTTTCTATGGGTATTTTTTGGAAGCTGCATTGCTAATAACCTCATTATGATCACTACAAATCCCCAAAAGCAGGAGATCTGGCCATTTTTATTATTTATCTTTATCACAGTTACTGTATCTAACACAAAGGTGTTTTCTGCCTGTATGATAATAATGCAGACCCAGTTTGAATTGTGTAAAATAATGGACACAATCTAAAGCTCAGAATCTCACATTTCAGCAATATTTCTGTAATGGATAAAAAAAGAAATGAAGAATTAAAAATGAGGAAATTAACATAATTTTTTCTCAGAATAACAATTTCTGTATGAAACTTCTATTTTATCCTATTTTTGATTGTTAACTTCCCATCCCATGTTTCAAATAAATGTGATGATAAAAAAAAAATTCCAACAAAAACCGCTTGGTAGTGAAGGGGTTAAATAGTTTGGTAGATGCTGCTGACAGCCTCTACTCAGTTATTTTTATTTATTTTTTTATCTTTGGTGATTTTATTCGCCTTTTGTCTCTCGTCACACACAGCTCCTCATCTTCGACTCAGGGATTCCTGAACCCGGAAGTCCCTGAAGCTTTTCTGCTCAATATGCTTACCTATGCAACCTGCGTAGCAAAGTGCGTCGCACACCAGGACTTGCACACATTACATACGCAAGTTCCGTAGCGCCTGCGCAGAATGATTGATTGGAGACAGAGACTTCAGCTTGCTCTCTGCATGCAGAGGCACGTTCAGTTCCTCAGCCACTGCAAGTGCTAAGTTAGCAGCTTGGCACTGAACGCTTTGTTGCAGTTCAGCGCTCAGCACTGCTAACTTAGCACTTGCAGCCAAGTCGAGAGGTGCTGCAGAGTAGGGATGAGCGGTTCGGGTTCGGACGGTTCGGGGTTCGACCCGAACTTAGCCTGTTCGAGTAGATCGCGAACACCGAACATTTCCAGGTGTTTGCCGCATGTTCGACCACAATGGACCACAATGCATTTTCCCACTGGCCTGAAGCTCGTAATTGGCTACAGCCTTGCACCTGACCACAGGTCTGGTGCAAGACTGGTTCAACACTATGCCAATCACCGCTCAGAGTCCTGATTGGGCAAATTTTGATTGGGCAAAGTCCCGCAGCACACTATATAACGTTTCCACGTGCCGATTCTGCACGCATTTCAGAGGAGATTTCAAAGGAGATAGTTGTGTCTTGTTACTGCCGGTCTGCCACGCTACTGGGGGGGTCTGGGGGGTCTCATTTCTACCAAATATCAGGGAATTTAGGTGATGTGTGTCTTGTCACTGTGCCAGCAAGTTTTTTTGGGGTTTGCAACTTTCTTTAAAACATTTGTGAATTGAGGTGATCTTCTGGGTCTTGTCACTGTGCCAGCAAGTCTTTTTGGGTCTCATTTCTACCAAATATCAGGGAATTTAGGTGATGTGTGTCTTGTCACTGTGCCAGCAAGTTTTTTTGGGGTTTACAACTTTTTTAAAACATTTGTGAATTGAGGTGATCTTCTGGGTCTTGTCACTGTGCCAGCAAATCTTTTTGGGGCTCACTAATTTGTTTAAAACATTTGTGAATTTGTCTTGTCACACAGCCAGTACCACGCAGTATTTTGGGGGTCACAAATTTCTAAAAAACATTTGGGAATTGAGGTGATCTGTGTCTCATCACACATCCAGTACCACGCAGTATTTTGGGGCTCACTAATTTCTACAAAACATTTGTGAATTGAGGTGATCTGTGTCTCGTCACACATCCAGTACCACGCTGTATTTCGGGGCTCACTAATTTCTACAAAACATTTGTGAATTGAGGTGATCTGTCTCTTTGTCACACATCCAGTACCACGCATTATTTTGGGCTCACTAATTTCTTTAAAACATTTGTGAATTTGTCTTGTCACACAGCCAGTACCACGCAGTATTTTGGGGGTCACAAATTTCTAAAAAACATTTGGGAATTGAGGTGATCTGTGTCTCATCACACATCCAGTACCAAGCAGTATTTTGGGGCTCACTAATTTCTACAAAACATTTGTGAATTGAGGTGATCTGTGTCTCGTCACACATCCAGTACCACGCTGTATTTTGGGGCTAACTAATTTCTACAAAACATTTGTGAATTGAGGTGATCTGTCTCTTTGTCACACATCCAGTACCACGCATTATTTTGGGGCTCACTAATTTCTACAAAACATTTGTGAATTGAGGTGATCTGTGTCTCGTCACACGTCCAGTACCACGCTGTATTTTGGGGCTCGCTAATTTCTACAAAACATTTGTGAATTAAGATGATCTGTGTCTCGTCACACATCCAGTACCACGCTGTATTTTGGGGCTCACTAATTTAGTTAAAACATTTGTGAATTGAGGTGATCTTCTGTGTCTCGTCACACAGCCAGCAAGTTTTTTTGGGGCTCACTAATTTTTTTAAAACATTTGTGAATTAAGGTGATCTGTGTCTCGTCACATATCCAGTACCACGCTGTATTTTGGGGCTCACTAATTTCTACAAAACATTTGTGAATTGAGGTGATCTGTGTCTCGTCACACATCCAGTACCACGCTGTATTTTGGGGCTCACTAATGTCTACTAAACATTTGTGAATTGAGGTGATCTGTGTCTCGTCACACATCCAGTACCACGCTGTATTTTGGGGCTCACTAATTTCTTTAAAACATTTGTGAATTAAGGTGATCTGTGTCTCGTCACACATCCAGTACCACGCTGTATTTTGGGGCTCACTAATTTCTACAAAACATTTGTGAATTGAGGTGATCTGTGTCTCGTCACACATCCAGTACAACGCAGTATTTTGGGGCTCACTAATTTCTACAAAACATTTGTGAATTGAGGTGATCTGTGTCTCATCACACATCCAGTACCACGCTGTATTTTGGGGCTCACTAATTTATTTAAAACATTTGTGAATTAAGGTGATCTGTGTCTCGTCACACATCCAGTACCACGCAGTATTTTGGGGCTCACTAATTTATTTAAAACATTTGTGAATTGAGGTGATCTGTGTCTCGTCACTGGCTGCCAGCTATCAGTGTGTCTCACTGAGTTATACCAGAGTTATTTAAATCTTTATACCAGAGTTGAATCAGAGTTCTGTATATATTAATCTATAAATCACTCACCATGTCTGAAAGAACAAAAAGGACAGGCAGATGCTCACAGACACAGATAAGAGGGCAAGCAGCCCCTGTGTCGGGAGGCTGTGTCTCTGGTCGTGGTGGACGTGGTGCATCCTCTGCAGGGGCACGCTTATCCTTTCTAACTGGTGCTGGCCGTCTTAAGCAGCAGCAACATACAGAGGACTTGGTGGATTGGCTAACCAGGCCATCCTCATCCTCCGAGTCCTCTGCCAGCCAGGCTTCTAGTGCTTTACAGTCCACCTCAGCTGCCAAAGCATCTAATGCAGCCTCCATGTCCACAGCTACTCCTGCCGTAGCCTCGCTATCACAAACAGAGGAAGTGGGTGCCAGTGATGACACACAAATAACTGGCACTCATGTTGCCCCAGCAGCTGCAGCATACTGCCAAGTTGGCTCCAGTGATGATGAGATAGGGGGTGAAGATGACATTGATGATGAGGTCACTGACTCCACCTGGGTGCCAGATCGAACTGAGGAATCAAGTGAGGAGGAGGAGGAGGCACAGCAAACACGAGGCACAACATCCTCTGTGACCAACTGTAGCACTAGCCAGTCCAAGGCATCAGATGTCAGAGCTGCTCCGGTGCAGAGCGCTGTTGTCTCAAAGCACACATGCAGAAACTCTGCTGTCTGGGAGTTCTTTAAGAAATGTGCAGCAGACCCCACCGTTGCTATTTGTAATCTATGTCAGATGAGGCTGAAGCGTGGGATAAACATCGGACACTTGGGTACCATGTGCTTGAGGCAACATATGAACAAGTGCCACACATCCCGTTGGCGCAAAACTTTGCGTAGGTTCTCCTCCTCCTCATCTGTCTCTACCCACACTGTATGTCCTGCCATGTCATTGCCTACAACCTCCACCGACAGGGATGATGCTACAGTAATGGATGTACCAGCAGGTCCTTACTCACAATGTGACATCATCCCAGTAGCTGAAGATTTACGCAGTCAGATTACGTTGCGGCAGCTGCTGCAGAGAAAGAAAAAATATAGTCCCAACCATCCCCAAGCACAGCATCTAAATGGCAGCTTAGCAAAATTACTCGCATTGCAGCTGCTGCCTTTCCAGCTGGTGGACTCTGCTCCCTTCCTTGAATTTGCTGAATGTGCTGTACCACAGTGGCAGGTTCCAAAACGCCATTACTTTTCACGCAAGGCCATTCCAGCACTATACCAGCACGTGGAAGACAATGTTATCCAGTCATTGGGAAAGGCAGTCAACAGCAAGGTGCATGTGACTTTAGACACGTGGTCCAGCAAGCATGGACAGGGTCGTTACATTTCCTTCACGGCACACTGGGTAACTCTGATTGCAGCTGGGGGTGATCCAAGACGGGGCTCTGTGCTGGAGCTTGTTCATCCACCACGCCTCCAGAAAGCTGCTTGTATGAGGTCTGTCTGCTCCACCACCACCACCTCTTCCTCCTCCTCCTCCTCCTTCTCCTTCTCTGTCTCTGGCGAAGTGGCAGTTAAACCGACGCCTGACAGGGTCTACGCAGTGGCTCAAGCAAAAAGATGCCATACTGTGCTTGAGCTGGTTTGTTTAGGGGACAGGAGCCACACCGGGTCAGAAATTTTGTCAACTCTGCAGGGGCAGGTGCAGAGATGGTTAACACCATGCCAGCTTGAGCTGGGAATGATCATCTGTGATAATGGCAGGAACCTTCTCTCCGCCCTACGCAAGGGTAAATTGACGCATGTACCATGCCTAGCACACGTCCTAAATCTGGTGGTACAGCGTTTCCTAACCAAGTACCCAGGGCTGCCAGAGCTTCTCATCCAGGCCAGAAAAGTCTGCAGCCACTTCAGATGGTCATTCCCAGCAAGCGTTCGCCTGGCAGAAATTCAAAGAGAATTCCACCTTCCCACAAACCGTCTGACCTGTGACATGCCCACCAGGTGGAACTCGACATTAGCAATGCTGCAGCATCTGCACAAGCAGCAGAGGGCCATCAACGAGTACCTGTGTGAGTATGGCACAAGGACAGGTTCAGGTCAACTTGTTTCCCCCCCCCCCGCAGTGGCTGATGATCAAGGATGCATGCACTGTACTGTCACCATTTGAGGAGGCAACGAGGATGGTGAGTAGGGACAGTGCATGCATCAGTGACACAATTCCTTTAGTGTTCCTGCTGGAGCACACTCTGCGGGGAATTATAGATGTGGCTCTAGTGGCAGAGCAGCGGGAGGAAGAGGAGGCCTTCCCTAGCTCTCAAGGCCCCAGTCTTTCCGCAGACAGCATTCCAGCGGGTCCTACTCAGATCAGACAGGAGGATGAGGAGGAGGAGGACTATTTAAGTAGTGGGGGCATTGAAGTTGGGGATTCCTCAAGGGAGGGTTTTGTGTGCCCAGAAACAGAAGGGCTTGTGCGTGGCTGGGAGGAGGAAGTGCACGATACGGTCATCCTCATTGACCAGGAAGACTCGGAAGCTAATGCCACCTCCAACCTACACTGCATGGGCTCCCGAATGATGCAAAGCCTGCTAAAGGACCCCAGGATTCGTGCTATCAAGGAGAGGGATCATTACTGGTTGTCAACCCTTCTTGATCCACGATACAAGGGGAAAGTTGCAGAGCTCATCCTGCCCACACAGAGGGAGCACAGGATGAAAAAACTTGAGGACGCTCTAAAGCGACACTTGTGTAACACCTTTCCAGGCACTGGTAGATTACCAAGTGCTGACACCCGTGCTTCTGAGGCTGCGGGTGATCAGAGGAATAGCGGTGAAGGCCAGGGCCGCTTGACTGATGCTTTTTTAATTTTTTTTAGTCCACGACGCCCAAGGACGTCAAATGTAGGCACCCATTGCCAGCGTCTTCACCATATGGTGCAGGACTACCTAGGGGCAAGGGCAGACCTGGATACCTTTCCAGCAGATGATCCACTGGCTTACTGGGTGTTGAGATTGGATCACTGGCCAGAACTTAGCCAATATGCTATGCAGCTACTAGGTTGCCCTTCATCTAGCGTGCTTTCCGAAAGGATGTTCAGTGCCGCTGGAGGTTTTGTCACAGACAAAAGAGAGCGTCTGTCCACTGACTCTGTAGACCGACTGACATTTATAAAAATGAATCTGTCCTAAATCAGCAGCTATCAATCCCCTGATGCGGAAGTAATGGAATAGATAGGGGATGTCCTCTTCTGCATTCACAAAACCTCCAGCACTGAACTCTTCCACAATACCACAAAAGGTTTACGGTGTGAAGGCACTTGCTGCCATGAAAGGCACAATATTTGGCTGCACTGACGCCTGTGCCAGATTTATATCATTTTATTTTTTTGAACCGCAGGGTCCAACCCTGCACTCTTCCACAATACCACAGAGGGGTTACTGTATGATGATATTTGCTGGCCTGGCATTAAAGGCACAATATCTGGGTGCACTGACACCCATTACCACCAGATAAAAAAAAATTCAATATAGGACCACATGGTCCACCCCTGCATTCTTCCACAATACCACAGAGTGGTTACTGTATGATGATACTTGCTGGCCTGGCATTAAAGGCACAATATCTGGGTGCACTGACGCTGACACTGGTATTTTTTGACTGATGTAGCAGGGAAAATAAATTACAATGAAAGAACATTCTGTCTGTCAAAAATGCTGGACGTATAAATGCAGTTCGTCTGACCTTGTTGCATCACTCACACACAAAGCTATGAGGACGTTGTGGACGTGGCGCACTCTGCACGTCCATTCTAGCAGTATTACGTTCTTGCCTAACCTGCGTCCGTTTGCAGCGTCCGTCAGCCCCTGCACTTCTGTGCGGACGTACTTCGTGTGTGGGGCTCCATTTAACACAATTGTATGCTATCACAGACGTACTTACGTGCGGGCAACACGGATGTTAACACTGCGTTCGTCTGACCCCAGCCTTACTGTATGATGATACTTGCTGGCCTGGCAGTCTTGCACCAAAGACACAATATCTGGGTGCACTGACGCCCATTACCAGATCAAAAACTTTTCAATATAGGACCACATGGTCCACCCCTGCACTCTTCCACAATACCACAGAGGGGTTACTGTATGACAGTACTTGCAGGCCTGGCACTTAAGGCACAATATCTGGGTGCACTGCCACTGACGCCTGTATCAGATTCATATTCTCAGAGGGGTTACGGTGTGACGGCACTATTGCCGGATGCTAAAAGTCCAATTTTAAAGCACCTATTTTTACTTTCATCCAAAGCCTGCATAAGTTTCACAATAATTTAGCCAAAAAATCACTAAACTTTTTCTGCGCGTCCTAAAATTTCTTTTCATACAGGCTGCCGCCCCAAGCAGTTGTTTATGGATAGATTAAAGGAAAAGCATTTACCGTCATATGAAACGTCATTTTTTGGTTTTTAAGTATTTCTATACATCCTAGAAATCCGCCACTTCACGGGCAGGTTATGGGGACCTCCTAGGCACGATATTTGAAGGAATTTTTGGTTTTTTATTTTTAACCCTTATTTCATGGAAAACTCCCTTTAAAAACGTTTTTTTTTTACTTTTTGTCCTTGTTTCCTGTCCCCAAATGGGAAGTTCAGGTTCCCGGCTCGAACCGAACTCGGGGAGTGTTCGGCTCATCCCTACTGCAGAGTAGCTGAGTGTGACGTTGGAAAGATGGCCGCCTCTACAGAGCAAATAATCCAAGATGTTCAGTTTGACGTTTTGGTGGATCAAAACAGCAAATATTTATTGGAACATGGGAAACATTAACAATAAAGTGCTAATAAAATGGACAACAGTAGATATTGCAGAAACACCACCTTTCATTAAGCAATCCTCTGCCCTTTTGCTTCAATATTCACAGCCAAAGCGTTCAGTGAGACAGCTGCAGCAAACTGAACTGCTGCAATGGAGCAATTCAGCAGCTGCTGAGGAATTGAACAGGTTTCTGATGTCACAGGTGACCGATCTGGTGACCCGGAAGCTGGGAAATGAAAAAATCTTGGCTTCTGTTGATGCAGGGTCGAGTGGGGAACTCCTCCACTTCACCTCAAGATTTCACCAGATTGGGGAAGCTGGGAGGGGGAAAAGGGTGGTAGATTCGGCACATCCTTTAAAACAATAAAGTGGTCAGAATGAGCAGAGTGTCCCTTTAACTATTATACTATAGCAATCTCTATGCATAATTTCCATTTTTCTTTGTACTTAATTGTTAATTTTGCATTCCATGATTCAAATAAATGTTTTGATAATATTTTTTTCAACAATAAAAACATTGGCAGTGAAGGGGTTAATGTCCCCTAATGACCAAGCAAAAACTGATTTTTTTAAAAAAAATTCATTAAAAAGAAGAAAGTGAAATATCGCATTGATATAAGTATTCAGACCTTCGGTAGTGATTTCAGTCTCAAGTATTTTTAGGTATGATGCAGTCTTTTGTTTTTATCGTTACAGCATTGCACTTTCCTTTACCCTCTACAATTTACGTCGATGTGTATCAGCGCTACAGAATCTGTACAGAAACAAATCCTGCCTGAGCCCCGCGGTAAGAAAGCAGATCGTACAACAAATGCTTATGCCAGCTATTGAATACGGAGATGTAGTGTATGCAGCCGCCCCGCAAACACACCTTCAGAAACTTACTACATTGTATAACTCATTTTGCCGCTTTGCATTACAATGTAACTACATGACCCACCATTGTGACATGTTAAAAGAGCTAATCTGGCCATCGCTGGAGTCCAAACGCACCCTTCACCTTTCCAGCCTGGTGTTTAAGAGTTTTTCTGGGAAGCTGCCACCCTACCTGAATAGACTGTTTCCCCCAGCAGCTCCCTCATCCTATAACCTCCGATCCAGGACCAGCACCTTACTTGCAATACCACAATACAAAAAGACAGTGGCTTGGTCCTCATTTTCCTACAGAGCACCACAATTATGGAATAACCTCCCAGACTCCATCAAATCTTCCCCCAGTCTTAAGTCACTCAAGAGCTCCTTACTAACATACCTCAATACAGAATGCACCTGTAAACATGTAACAAAATGAGTATTTTCTACATATTTATTTTCTGTTAATCTGTATATTTGTGTTTTTTTTTATATATCTTGCATTGTATTACTTTGTATTTCTGGAACTGTAACACTTCAATGTTCTTGAACCCAGGACATACTTGAAAATGAGAGAAATCTCAATGTATCCTTCCTGGTAAAATCCTTTATAAATAAATAAATAAATAAATATACTCATTTCTCAACCCAAGGGTCGTTTATTTTTAATATTTCCTATACTGTTGGCATTTTAACCCCTTACGGACCAATGACGGAACTGTTCCGTCATAAATGCATTGACTTTAAAGCCCCTTGGTCCTTAGGGGTTAAAAGAGACAGAGCTTTAATCGCTCGATATCTTCCTACAAAATAATAATCTGGTGACATATTAGTTAATGAATGGCGAGGGATGACCGTGTAAGCCACAAAGTTATTACAGCCGGGCTAAATGAACTCTTCCATGGGAATTTGTTTTCAGTTAACATGTGCTGAGAGAGTACCGCAACCTCCGCTGCAAGAAGGGACCTGATCCACATACTAATGTATGGAGCGGAGAGGAAGACATTAATCAGTCTGCCACTGCGGCAGCCAAACCACCCTATTTACACATTGTTTGAACAAGTCAATAACGATGTCAGGGAACACAATGCAGTCGTTGAGCAACTCGGCAGAAACTTTCAACAGGTTCTTCTCATCGCAAAGCTGAGGGTCGCATTACGGGCTGCTGCACTCCATTTATAGCTCCTTTGGGTCATATATTGTCAGCTCTTGACTTATTTTGCAGATGAAATACGCTCCTATTATTTCTTACGACTTTTTCCTCACAATAAGAACAGTCCTTTGACTTGCTCTGAACCACATATAACCGTTCTTGGAAGTATTTTTATTTGAATGACTTGCTGGGGATGACGCAAAGTCTATTTCTGATACGATAATGGTGGTAATGTTGTAACTTGAGTGCAGCATGCTTGGGATCATGGATAAATCCTAATCTCTTCTGGTTGAGTCATGCTCCAAAATGGACACCATAGGACATGATTTATCCAGGAGAGATTAGTAGCATACTGACAGGAGGTGGACGCCATCTTGAAAAGGGATCTCTTAGGGCAGGGGTGGGCACTTACGGCCCTCCAGATGTTTTGAAACTACATTTCCTGTGATGCTCGGCTGCTCATTAGGTTTGTAGAGCCTCAAGGGAAATGTAGTTCTAAAACATCTGGAGGGCTGTAAGTGCCCACCCCTGTCATGTCAGATGAGCTCACTATGTGCAGTGACACGTACTGACATGCCTCCCGGCATCCATCGCAGTGTTGTGACGCTTTGACGGGGCCGGCCATACGCTGTAGCACGCACACATTCTGGAGCCAACAATGAATACCATTTGCAGTAATCAAAATTTTTCTGTATTGCTCCAGGATCAGACCACAAACAGGGTTATTCAGATAGCGTGAAAAGCAGGAGAATGACTGGAGAATGACTGGAGAATGAAAAATTCTAGGTCAAAATAGCCGATTTGGAAAGTGAGATGAAAGGGAGAATTTTTCTGGTTTGGCTATTTTGACCTAGAATTTTTCATTCTCCAGCCATTCTCCTGCTTTTCACGCTCTCTGAATAACCCTGAACGAGTTTGCTCGATCTCAGGGCAACAAAAAGCGCTTCTGAAGATAGAATATACTCAATTATGGTAGAGAAGAGGTTAAATGAAAACTTAATTTAAATTAATATTTTTATTCTGCTCTATAACTCGCTGCAATGTAATTATAATTATACACTACCAGCTCACCTCACTCGATCTTTCAGTCTTTACTTAAGCTGGGGGAGGCACAGACTCCAGGGCACGGTAGCCATCATTCCTTGAAGGGATTTTTTATTTTTTATTTTAAACGAGAGTATTTAGAATTAATCAGGAGAGTTTAAATGGTTCATGGATGGAGCGCTGCCTGTCAGACACTTCAATCGCAAATTTCATAGATGCCTTTTCCCCATCTGCGAGAGACTTTACACTTTAAAGCGTTATGTTCAGTCTGGGTTACCTTCAAAGGACTCGCGGCAGCCGTAATAGTCTACATCTTAATATTCTGCAGTACTTGTGACCTTTCTTCTTTCTCCAACCTGTTTTAATGTGCACAGAACAACTCGACATAAGTAACTGCTCCTTAAAAATATACACACCTTGGAACGTTCTGAGAAAGGTTATGGGTTATTGCAGAGATTTGATCTATTGTAGGTTTATTTTCTTGCATTCAGAAATGGTATAATGTGTAAATAATGCTGCGAATTTTATCATGGCCATGTCCCAAATAGCGCTATTTCTCCCGGAGCATTCACATGGGTTATATATTACACCTAGCAGGCTTTAAGCACAGAAGATTAAGGGGCAAAGGAAAATCATTAAGTTTTATTGATTTCCCCTACCTTAATCTGTTTCTGACACAGGATGTACCGGTACGTTGTGGGTTAACTCGTGTTGAGGAAGCGGCATGTATCGGAATGTTCCGATCTGGAAGGAGTGCTGACGGTCGCTCACTGGGTGCAGTGTAGGAGCTGTCAGTGGGTTACTCAGGACCGAGTTTCCCAGTTTGGCAATAGTAAAGAAATGAGTAGGCCTCCTCCAAGAAGGCTAAAGGCTTGAGAAAGACTCACAGGGTTATCCAAAGAGATTCGAAAAGTCACCGCACGTTCGGTGACTTTTCGTTCTCTTCAATTCGGTTTGTTTTGCCGATCCCATTTCGGTGACCCTGCGGTGTATTCAGCAAGGGAAATTGCAGGGAAAAGCTACCGCAAACCTGACGAAAACCAACCGCAAAACCTGCCGAATGCACGCCGAAAACACGCAAAAACATCTGGAGTAACCAGTCGAAGACGCCGGAAAAACCCGAGCAGGAGCCGATCACACGCAGCGAAGCCGCCGGAAAAAGCCGAGAAAAAGCCGACACCGCAGACAGAGCGAGGTGAATAAATTAGCAAAACAGTTTGTATGAATGTGAAAGTGAAAAGCTGTTTGCAAAGAAACTACTGACCGAAAATGTCTGAAATTTACACGGGAGGTCCAGGGAATGATAATAAAGAGGGCTGTTACAGAAAAAATAAATAAACTTAAAAACAAAATTTTTTTAACCCTTTCACACCTCTGTGCTGAGGTCATTTTTACCAGTTTTGCTCATCATGTTTAAACGTGTTTTGAAGGCTTATTTTAGTATATGACCCAGACATATTATATATCGTTCTTTCCGTCAGACTCGGTAGATTCATAATATGTCATTATTATATGTATACGTTATGTCATGTCTGTATATTATAACAAAAAATGCAATAAAATATGTATTTTCAATAATTTACAACGTGTAAAGTGTTTTTTTCACATTTTAACATGCGAGCAATTGCGGTTATATTTTGTATGGGGTGCGCTTGTTAAAAAAATTAGAGATGGGGTCTCGTTACATTTTTTTTTGGGGAAAATTACACGATTTTTAACAAACGCACCGCATACAAAAATCGTTAGTGCAGCATCATTGTTCACATTATAATTGAAATGGGAACAATATTGCTGCATTAACGAACCAAAAAAAAGAAAAAAAAATGTTTATTTTTTCTTTTATAATTTTTGTTTTAAATATATTTTTATTTTTATTTTAAATTTTTATTTTTAAAAAAAAACTTTTTTCACAGTAGTGTTTGGTATCGTTGGAACGGCCATGCTCTGGCCGATCCAACCATACCAAACTTTAACCCCTAGCTGCCACGGATCGGGAGATAGGGAGTTCATTGGAACTCCCTATCTCCACCGTTGGTGGCAGTTAGGGGTTAACTCTAGGACTGGCGTCATCGTGCTATGCAGGGGGAGTTCCCGGAGGCTTGGCCGACATCCAAGATGTCGGCCAGCTCCGGGAAAGGATCACGAACCGGCGCTTTTCAGCGCCGATTCGCAATCCAGCTCCCCAGGGGTTAATGCCAGGCACCATTTGGAAGGGCAGGCTGTGCCCTTCCAAATGGTGCCTGGGTTAACCCCCGCAACGCTGCCGATCGGGAGGGAGAGAGGTCCGAAGGTCCTCCCCCCTCCCTTTCAGGCGCCTCCTCCGCACATGCGGGGGGGGGCACCTGAATTAGGTGTCATCGCGCTGCCGCGATGACACCTAATTTCATCGGCGGCGGTTCCGGATGCTGGGCTGACATCGAGGATGTCAGCCCGCACCGGGGGGGCCAGCGATCGGCCGGAACCCGGCCGAACGCTGACCCCAAAGGGAGGACGCGCTCAGCGCGTCCTCCGCACAGCAGGAGCCATGCGGAGGACGCGCTCAGCGCGTCCTCCGCATGGAAGTGGTTCAAAATCGGACTTTTAAAAAAAAAAAACTTAAGAAAAATGCTTAAAGTATCCTAAAAATTCTATAAATAAAGAGACTCTTTACTGCAGAATTTTATAATGAACGGTTTATTAGATATTGAATTAAAACGGGAATATTTTTAACAATGAAGTCTATGGGATTCTCCTGAATTAACTTGCCGAATTAAACCACCGAATTGCAGGGCATTTCGGGAACCTTTCACTGCTGGTTTGTGTGCTCTGAATAGCCGAAGCAGTGCATTTTCATTGGGATTTCACTGCCCTCGAACAGGCACCGAACAGGCACCGTATGTGCAGGCAATTCGCCAGGATTTGGCGAATTGCCTGCTCTCTAGATAACCGAATGGCCAAGAAAGGTAACCGAACGCTGATTTTCAGCGTTCGGTTACCTCTCTCAAGCAATTCGGATCTCTTTGGATAACCCTGTCAGTTCAAATGTAATTTGTTACACCTTAATTAACCTCTCTGAAGAGGTCCCAGTGCGCCTGCTCCTCCTTTCTTCATTTGCTGGGAGATTGGGGATTGAGCCACCCTTATTTGTTTTTTACAAAGGTGTGGTGATAATCTCTATCAATTTACTGAGTGCATTGTATCTTTTTCTGAGCCCCAAGAGGGCTGTGAAAGCCAATCACAGCTGTTTTAGGGTATAGTAACAGAATTGAAAACAGTAAACATTGATTTTTTTTATCAATTTCTCTTCTTGCTGTCTGCATTCTGCTTGTGCATCAAAGAGAGATAAGTGGCTATGCCCCACACATCCCCAATAGGATAAGTACGTTTTTTTTATTTTTTAACCCAGTATAGTGGAGTGGCCAGCTCAGCTGCATTTCTTACTCTATGGGGGTTCACGTTCAGTTGCATTTTTAAAGTTTTCTTTTGATACGCCTGTAAATTAACCTCAATAATTTTACATGTTAAAAAGTTAATAAAATGCTACTCTTTTCATTTTTTTTTACCCTACGGGGTTAATTTTTCCCTTTTGTTAATACACTGTCAGGGTTATTCAAAGAGAGCCGATCTGGCCCCGAAATGTAACCGAACACTGAAATTCAGCGTAGGGTGACATTTCATGGCCATTCGGCTATTCAGAGAGCAGGCAGTTCGCCAAATGTTGGCGAATTGCCTGCACATACGGTGCCTGTTCGACGGCAGTGAAATCCCCATAGAAAAGCAATGCTTCGTCTATTCAGAGAACACAAAACAGCAGTGAAAAGTTGCCGAATTGCCCTGCTGTTCGGTGGTTTCATTCGACAGGTTTATTCAGGCGAATCCCATAGGCTTCAATGTTAAAAATATTCCAGTTTTAACTCAATATTTAATAAACCGTTTATTATTTTATTCTGCAGAAAAAAGTCTCTTTATTTATAGATTTTTTAAGATCTTTTAGGCATTTTTGGGGATTTTTTTGCCAAACTTTTTTTCTGGTTTTTTTTTTTAACTGTTTTTTTTTCTTTTTTCTGTAACAGTCCTTTTTATTATCATTCATTGGATCTTATATGTAAATTTCAGACATTTTCGTTCAGTAGTTTTTTTGCAAACAGCATTTCAAATTTCAAACTTTCAAGCATACTGTTTTTTTTTTTCACCTCGCTTGTCTGCGTGTCGGGTTTTTCCGGTGGCTGCTCTGTGCTGTGATCGGCGGCTAGTCGGGTTTCTCCAGGGTGTTCGGCGTGGGTCGGCGAAGTAGGATCGCCGAATCGCCCAGAAGTGCGGGGAACGAACGTGCGGTGACTTTTCAAATCTCTTTGAATAACCCTGTGTATGTTTGGTGCCTTAGTGTAAGTTATTTAGGGAAATTGGGGGGTATGCCTCGTTTTTTTAAAAAGATATATTAAAAATCCAGGTTTTTACTTTTTATCGATAATAAATAATGTGTTATTGATACATTTAGAGCACTGGGTCAGCAACCTGATTTTTTTTTTTAACTACACCTCATGGTGCTCAGCTACTTGACACAGCCTCGTGGGGAAATGAAGTTCCAAACCATCTGGTGGGCTATGTTTGCTGACCACTGATGTAGAATATCACAGGAAAGGCTTTTTTTTTTTGAGAAAGGATTTTACCAGGAAGGATACATTGAGATTTCTCTCGTTTTCAAGTATGTCCTGGGTGGCGAGTATGTACTGTTAGGTGTCTTGCCAAGGACACTTACTGGAGAGGTGCTCGTCAGGATTGAACCCATGACTCCACAACAGGCTCTCTCCACGCAGAGCAGTGATATTACCTCTACTCCACCCAGCCGATACTGCTTTTTTGTTCTTAAAGAAACAGAATGCTTGGTTGTGTAGGGAGAGGTATTAGCAGTAGGAAACGGAAGTGCTCATGCCACTGTACAGAGCACTGGTGAGACCTCACTTGGAGTACTGTGTGCAGTACTGGAGACCGTATCTCCAGAAGGATATAGACATCTTAGAGAGAGTTCAGAGAAGGGCTACTAAAATGGTGTACGGCTTGAAGGAGAAAAGTTACCAGGAAAGGCTTAATAATCTTAACATGTACAGCTTGGAAAAAAGACGAGACAGAGGAGATATGATAGAAACATTTAAATCCGTAAAGGGAATCCACAAGGTAGAGGAAGGGAGTATATTTAAAAGGAAACAAAGTAGCAAAACAAGAGGACATAGTCTTAGATTAGAGGGGCAAAGGTTTAAAAGTAACATCAGAAAGCATTATTTTACTGAGAGGGTGGTGGATACATGGAACAGCCTTCCAGTTGAAGTGGTAGAGGCCAAAACAGTGATTGAATTTAAGCAGGCATGGGATAGGCATAAGGCTATCCTAAACAAAAGATAAATCCAGGTAAAGTATCCATGTAATTGGGCAGACTAGATGGGCCGAAAGGTACTTATCTGCCGACATTTTTCTATGTTTCTATAACGTGAGTCGGTAACACCAAAACAGAAAAAGAGAGATTTCAGTTAAAGACGAAAATGTCAAAACTTAAAAAATATTACTTGTGCCATTTATGCGTCGAAAAAGGAAAAAAAACTGTCATTATGGGGTTAAGTTCTTCCGGTCTCCGTAAGTTTCTTTTGTCGTTGTTTGCTGTTTCACATTCCCATATTGTAATGTGCTGCAGAAAGGCTGAAACGCTACAAATTCTGATAATATACATTGCAGATACGGCGAAATGCAAGAACGTAGGGGATTGTAAGGGAATAACGTGAACTAATGCTGATATACTGCGCAGAAGTTTGAAGGTATAATTCGATTTTTCTTATATGGCATAGCTGGAATCTTAATTTAGGATTTTTTTTGCAGTGGTTAGGATTGTACCTTTATACGTAGCACCCCCAATGTGTGACATGCAACGGCTTAAAGTGAGAATGAGTGGAATAGATGAGGAATCGTATAACACGCTCTCGAACTGCAGGTACTGCGCGCATGAAAGCATATTGCAGATACTGCAATACTAGTGTTAAAATCCTCTGCGGCGTGGGATCTCCGCAGTGCGTAGCCGTCCTGTGTCAGGCCGTGCATCCTGAACAGCTCTCTCGGTCAGCCTGTGCTTAGACACAATTAAATTTACAGTACACTCTTCGCGCTTCTAAGTAATAAAGCCGAAGCGTTGCCTTTGTTCCCATAAAATCCCTGATGAGGAAAACTACGAGATTTAACCGAGTCGTTCATGGGATTTATCTGACAGGCTCGTCTCGCTTACTGGGTGAATTGTAAATCAAGGTTCTTAAGTGGAATTAAGGAACAGGCTTTGCGGTGCTGCATCAAAAAGGCAAAAAGACGTGAAAAACTCAGCTGCGGAATGACGGTATGCTCTAGTGTTTGGCACACTGTACTGTTGGTCTTTTCTTTTTTTTTAAAGCTGCAGGTAATAATAAAAGTTAGCTCAAGATAACAAAATTCCACATCGTTTTGTCAGTCACTGAATATGCAAGGACAAACAAAATTGGTGCTCTTTCCCAAATAGAGGCAAAAAGGTGACAAGAAAAATAATGAAAAAGACCTGTGGATCTCAGACTCGTCCCCTCCAACAGACGTTTCAAGGAATGAATAAAAGATAATGTATCGAGATCTAAACAGGACAATATGAAAAATGAAGAATCATAGCGTTATATGTTTAAGACAGTGGTGTATCATGACACGCCCCCTGTAAAAAACGCACTCACAAGATGTATAGTGAATAAGCGCATATACAGATTACCCGTTTCAAGGGTGTTTGGAAAGGCCCAGGATATCACCATCAGCGGGAAAACTCCACCTGGATCGTCATCAGCGGGTACACTCCACCTGGGTCACTAGCTAGTACTGGACCAGAGAGACAGAACTTCAATCGCCAATGTAGTAAAAAGATATTTATTCCATAAAATCCGACGCGTTTCGTTGGTATCACACCAACTTCATCAGGGATATCCAGTAGAACGACTCGAGCCGCTTTTCTAACCAAGCCCAACGTTAGCAGATCCTTACAGACATTTCGGTGCTCTCCCGTTCCCCCTACTTAGGTGAGTTCGATTCTAAATGCTGAATTCACTGCAGGATACCCGAAGTACAGAGAACGAGCCGCTGAACACATCTGATAAACTGTCGCAAAAACGGAGGATCAATCTGAAAAACCCGATTCGAGCCGAAAACATGCCAAATGCATCCGACCATCAGCCACAAAACCGACGAAGCGATCCCAAAAAAGTCAATGACCCGCCGAACAGAGAGCTGACCAGCTGCCAAAAAAAGACGCCTAGCCACTGAAAGGGGTAAAGAACCACAAAAAAAAATGCAACTTTTAAAACGTGTTTGCAAAAAAATACTGCATGAAAATGCCTGGAAATAATATATACGGTCCTATGAATAATAATAAAAAGGTCTGTTACAGAAGAAAAAAAAAGTCACTAAAACAAATTCGGAAAACCAAATTTAGCCGAAAAATGCTTAAACAATCCTAAAAGATAAGATGCATGCTTTGTGTTATGACCTTGAAGTCCTTGACACATCACACATGATGCTAAGTGTGGCAATGGGAAGCAGCGATGCTTTGTTAGGAGTGAAAAGTGTGTTTTGCACTTACCTCTCCCGCACGTTGGCTGACATCCGGAAGTGTAGGTGAGCATGACGAGTAGAGAAATTGAACTTCCACCAATCAGGTAACCCATTTAAATAGGTACATCATGGATAGAAAGAAGTGTCGATCATCAGTGGTGTAGCGAGGGGGGGCAGGGGGCACTTGCCCTCAGATGCCTGTCTGTGTGGGCACCGCTAGCAGGGGTGGACTTACCAGGGGCAGAATCCCCAGGGGTGGAATCCCCTTGGGATGCGCCTTGAGTCCTCCCCCGCCCAATGACCTCATTCCACATGGCCGCGAGGATATATATAATTGGTGTAGTAGCTAAATAAAAAAAACATCCAAAATTGTAAATTTGGGATAAATTTGCATTTTTGGGGGAAAAATTAGTAACAAGTTCTCCATTTACGATTTTTTCATAAAGTGTTAGGAAGCAGGACCGGTAGGTGAGGAGATGAGCCCAGGATGCAGTGATAAAGACACTCAGACAGGTTCCACGGTACAAAGGGGGTTTATTGATACAGGATACAACTTGGATCAGGATACACAGGGCACACAGAATACCACTTGGAGCAGGATACACAGGGTGCCACTTGGAGCAGGATACACAGGTTACACAGGGTGACACTTGGAGCAGGAGACACAGGTTACACAGGGTGCCACTTGGAGCAGGATACACAGGGTGCCACTTGGAGCAGGATACACAGGGTGCCACTTGGAGCAGGATACACAGGTTACACAGGGTGACACTTGGAGCAGGAGACACAGGTTACACAGGGTGCCACTTGGAGCAGGAGACACAGGTTACACAGGGTGCCACTTGGAGCAGGATACACAGGGTGCCACTTGGAGCAGGATACACAGGTTACACAGGGTGACACTTGGAGCAGGAGACACAGGTTACACAGGGTGCCACTTGGAGCAGGATACACAGGTTACACAGGGTGCCACTTGGAGCAGGATACACAGGGTGCCACTTGGAGCAAGATACACAGGGTGCCACTTGGAGTAGGATACACAGGTTACACAGGGTGACACTTGGAGCAGGAGACACAGGTTACACAGGGTGCCACTTGGAGCAGGATACACAGGTTACACAGGGTGCCACTTGGAGCAGGATACACAGGTTACCACTTGGAGCAGGATACACAGGTTACACAGGGTGCCACTTGCAGCAGGGTACACAGGTTACACAGGGTGCCACTTGCAGCAGGATACACAGGTTACACAGGGTGCCACTTGCAGCAGGATACACATGGTGCCACTTGGAGCAGGATACACAGGTTACACAGGGTGACACTTGGAGCAGGAGACACAGGTTACACAGGGTGCCTCTTGGAGCAGGATACACAGTTTACACAGGGTGCCACTTGGAGCAGGATACACAGGGTGCCACTTGGAGCAGGATACACAGGGTGCCACTTGGAGCAGGATACACAGGTTACACAGGGTGACACTTGGAGCAGGAGACACAGGTTACACAGGGTGCCACTTGGAGCAGGATACACAGGGTGCCACTTGGAGCAGGATACACATGTTACACAGGGTGACACTTGGAGCAGGAGACACAGGTTACACAGGGTGCCACTTGCAGCAGGATACACAGGTTACACAGGGTGCCACTTGGAGCAGGATACACAGGTTACACAGGGTGCCACTTGCAGCAGGATACACAGGTTACACAGGGTGCCACTTGGAGCAGGATACACAGGTGACACAGGGTGCCACTTGCAGCAGGATACATAGGTTACACAGGGTGCCACTTGCAGCAGGATACACAGGGTGCCACTTGGAGCAGGATACAAAGGAAACACAGCTTGGCAATGGAGACACAGTTTGGCAATGGAGACTAGTGATGAGCCGAACACCCCCGTGTTCGGTTCACATTCGAACTCGAAAAATTTCAAAAGTTCAAGTTCGAACTCGAACACGAACCGAACTCAATGCAAGTCAATGGGACTCGAAAGTTCGAATTTTAGAGTGCCCTCCAAGAGGGCATATATGCAAGATATTTGCCATAAAAGGTGTATGGGGGTCCGGGTAGTGCCCTGGGGAACAGGAAACAAGGACAAAAAGTAAAAAAAAAAAACATTTTTAAAGGAACAGTGAGTTTTCCATGAAATAAAGGTTAAGAATAAAAACGAAAAATTCCTTCAAATATCGTGCCTAGGAGGTCCCCATAACCTGCCCATAAAGTGGCGGATTTGTAGAATGTATAGAAACATTTAAAAACAAAAAAATGACGTTTCAAATGACGGTAAATGGTTTTCCTTTAATCTATTCATAAACAACTGCTTGGGGCGGCAGTCTGTATGAAAAGAGGAGACATTCTAGGACACGCAGAAAAAGTTTAGTGATTTTTTGGCTAAATTATGGTGAAACATATGCAGGCTTTGGATGAAAGTAACAATAGGTGCTTTAAAATTGGGCCTTTAGTGTCGGTAACAGTGCCGTCACACCGTAACCCCTCTGTGGTATTGTGGAAGAGTGCAGGGTTGGACCCTGCGGTCAAATATTAAAATGATATGAATCTGGTATAGGCATCAGTGGCAGTGCACCCAAATATTGTGCCTTTGGTGGCAGCAAGTGCCTTCACACTGTAATCCCTGTAATCCCCGATCTATTCAGTTACATCAGCAGCTATGTGTCAGCAATGTTTAGGCACTTGTAATGCGCTACTGTATATGGTGAGAATTGGCGCACACCAGTAGCAACAGGAAGCAACAAGAACAGGCAGGGAATACACAGAGAGAATAGTCAAGTGGCAGGCAAAGTCGGCAACAGATCGGGTCCTCAGAACAAGCAGGGTCAGTAACAAGTATGCAAACTGATTCGGCAAGCTAGCGATGCGGGAATAATGGGTGAGACACACTGAGCGTGTAGCGACGCACAGCGTAGCGAAGCGAAGAGAAGCAAACATTTTGCAGGCTTGACTTCACTCCAAAAAATTAATTTACACGCTGCAAATACATATGGAAATTTACACTTTTTTTACATTTTTTCTTATACAAATAGATATGACATATTTTGAATCTCCTGAGGCTGCTGAAAATAAGGATATATAATTTGTCTGGATTCTACAATAAAATATGTCTTTAAAAAGACAACAAATCATTAAGAAAATGTCTTCAAATCATGTTTAAACATGATGAGCAAAAAATGGTGAAAATTTACTCAGCACACAGGTATTAAACGGCTCAGCAGCGAAGGGGTTGAGGGCTGCGACCCTGCTGTCTCTCCCTTCCAGTGCTTCGTAGCAGCAGTGCTGGGAGGAAGTAATTGTGTAATATACTACTTCCTCCCAGCATTGTATGGCAGCTGGGCAGGAGGAAAGAGCGTATCTTTGCTTGATCCAGAGTAAGCCCCCTCACAGCTGAGAATGTTCAGGGAGAGGGAGAATGAAAAACAGAGGAGGGGTATGAACCTTGAGAAGAATCATGCAGAATGGGGGTGGGGGATGAACAGAGAAAAGAGACCATCATGAAGGGGGGAATGAACAGGGAACATGAACATGAAGGAAGGGAGAGGGAACACAGGGGGAATGAATATGGAGAGAGTACAAAGAGGTGGGAGAATGAATATAGAGAAGGGAGGCTGGGAGGGGAAATCAGCATTAAGAGGGTACATGGAAAAGGGAGGAGGAAATGTACATGGAGAGGGGACATGGAGAAGAGACGGAAGAATACACAGAAAATGAATATGTGGGGGCGCTAGGAGAGGACTTGCCCCCTTGCACCTCATGACCTTGCTACGCCTCTGGGCCCATGAAGCCTTTAAAGGGACACTCAGCATCCAGACTACTATAGCTAATTAAAGTGGTCAGGATGCATGTGCCGTCCCCTCACTCCAGACCCTTTTGGCCAATAGTGCTCTGTGAAGCAGAGGAGTTTCCTCTGCCAACACACCTGTCACATAGAAGACAGGATTTTGAATATCCTGGGACCAACTCAGGGATCAATGATGGCAGGACTCTCTTCGTGCTGACATCATCCTGTCTCAAAATGCTTGCAGATGAGAGTTTTCTGGGACGTAGCAGCAGAGGACTGTACTGCACATGAGCGCCGTAGCACTGATCCATATTCCTGTGTAGTTGCATGCATAACTATTGTAAATAAGTTTGTATGTTCTGTGTGATTCCCAAATTGAGTTAAAAGCTCCAGGGACCGCGGCATTTTAGAAGCTTCAAGCTGAAAAGGAAGAGGAGTGCAGCGCTGACGGAGAAAAGGTGAGTATTTTCGCATAAACTAAAAAAATATACAAAAAATTATAATTTCGTGGAGCATGTCAGCAGCATCTGCCCAATTATTTAAGGGGAGAAAGAGGGGATATATAGTTTTTACAGAGTGTTCATTTAATCCAGCACTGCACTGGGTGGAGCAGGATTACCCTCTTGGGTCCACATACATGTGCCAGGCTTCACTTACATGAATAGAGAGACACATGCCATGAATCAGGGCTGGAGATAACAACATGAGCCTCCGTCTCTATGTTAGCAGTAGGCTTCCTTCCTCTGTGTGCGTAGTATAACCATAAAACAAGATTTACTGAATCACATATAATCTCACAGGTGTGAGGTCTTCGATTGATCAAAAAACAGCGTCAATTAATCTCGTCGCACACCGTTGCTTGGAAACTTAAACGGCAATTCAGGATCACGTGTAAATGCAATTACATGTTAGTCATACAATTAAGAAACACAAATATAAATGTAATTAAAGAAAAAAGAGAAAAATTACCTTGTTAAAAATAGCTTGCCGCATGATCCTCTCTGATTGAAAGGAAATTAGGCAAATTAAAATGAAAGCTAATCAAACGCCAAGGGCTATTTAAAGATTACTGGAGGTTTGCAATTTTAAACTGCAGTATAAAAAGAGACATCTTATCCACGGGAAGCAAAGACGTCCAATCTTTGATCTGGCATTTGTGGATCAGGAATAATATTTCTCCATCTGAAATTTAATTTTGATGGAGTACAGTGGCAGAGCTTCATGTGGAAAAAATTTACTTGATTATTCAGAGAGAGCCGATCTGGCCCCAAATGTCACCAAACAGGGAATTTCCCCATGCGGTGAGATTTCGGGCCATTTGGCTATTCAGAGAGCAGGCAGCTCACCAAATTTTGGCGAACTGCCTGCAAGTACGGTGCCTGTTCGACGGCAGTGAAATCCCCCATAGAGAAGCAATAGTTGATTTATTTATTTAGTTATTTGCAAAGTATTTTACCAGGAAGGATACATTGAGATTTCTCTCGTTTTCAAGTATGTCCTGGCTTCAAGAACATTGAAATGTTACAGTCGTTACAGAAATACAAAGTAATAAAATGCAAGATATTAAAAAACAAAACACAAATATACAGATTAACACAGAAAATAAATATGTAAGTAATATAGTCATTATGTTAGATGTTTACAGGTGCATTCTGTATTGAGGTATGTTCATAGGGAGCTCTTGAGTAACTTAAGACTGGGGGAAGATTTGATGGCGTCTGGGAGGTTATTCCATATTTGCGGTGCTCTGTAGGAAAATGAGGATCGAGCCACTTTCTTTTTGTATTGCGGTATTGTAAGTAAGGTGCAGGTCCTGGATCAGAGGTTATAGGATGAGGGAACTTCTAGGGGAAGCAGCCTATTCAGGTAGGGTGGTATCTTCCCAAAAAACCTCTTAAACACCAGGTTGGAAAGGTGAAGAGTGCAACTAGATTCCAGTGATGGCCAGTTTAGCTCTATAACATTTCACGATGGTGGGGTCATGTAGCTACATTGTAGCACAAAGCAGCAGAATGAGTTATACAATATAGTAAGTTTCTGAAAGTGCATTTGCGGGGCGGCTGCATACACTACATCTCTGTATTCAGTTGCCGGCATAAGCATTTGTTGTACAATCTGCTTTCTTGCCGTGGGGCTCAGGCAGGATTTTTTCTGTACAGGGCACCTAGTTTAGGGTAAAGATTAGATAGTTAGAAATTAATCTATTCAGAGAACACCGAACAACAGCGAAAAGTTGCCGAAGTGCCCTGCTGTTCGGTGGTTTCATTCGGCAGGTTTATTCAGGTTAATCCCATAGGCTTCAATGTTAAAAATATTCCCGTTTTAATGCAATATCCAATAAACCGTTTATTATTTTAATCTGCAGTAAAAAGTCTCTTTATTGATTTTTTAGGATTTTTTAGGCATTTTTCGGCAAAAATATATATTTTTTTCTAAAGCAATTTTTCTTTTTTCTTTAACAGACCTTTTTGTTATCATTCATAGAATCTTATATGTAAATTCCAGGCATTTTCGTTCAGTGTTTTTGTTGCAAACAGCGTTTCAATTTTGACACTTTCAGGCACATTGTTTTTGGCTCTTTTTACCCCGTTCATCAGCTTGTAGGCTTTTTCTGGTGGCTGGTCTGCGCTGTGTTCAGCGGCTCGTCTGCTTTTTTGGCTCGTTTTTTGTGGCGGTTCTGGTGGGTGTTCGGCGGTTTTGCGGCAGGTTTTCCCTGCACTCCGGTTAATGCTGCATTCACCGCAGGGTGGGGAACTTTGATTACCCGAAGTGCAGGGAAGTGCAGGGAACGAGAGAACACCAAAACGTCGGTGATATTTCAGTGCTCTCTGAATAACCCCCTAGAAAAAAAAGGAAAGTTGCTAAATCTGCTCTATTTTTTTTTCTGTAATAAATACACTATATGGACACTCCTCTTAATTCCTGATTTCAGGTGTTTCAATCAAACCCATTGCCACAGGTGTATAAATTAACACTCCTAGCCATGCAGTCTGCATTTACAAACATTTTGTCAAAAAAATGGTTGTTTTTTGTAGAACTCATTGAATTCACCCAAGGTGTTGTGATAGATACACATAAAAAGGTGAAATGTCTAAAGTATGTAAGAAAGAAATATGAAAAAATATAAAGAAATGTAAGAAATGCAATAAAATAACAATCAAATGGTAAAGCCTATAATATTGAGTATGTGTGTGGCGAGGTGGTGGGCATCATCTATAAAGTTCCAGATTAATAAACGAGTTTAAATTGCACTGTATCAAATGTCTATTTATTTTTATGATTGGATCCTGTGTCTTTGGGGATTTTGTTATAGAATATGAGCTGAAGAACAGAACGTGTGAGTTTATAGCTGAAAGCTGTCGGTAAGTGTTTTAACGTAAATCGAACATTATTGTGTCTTTTACAGAAAATATACTGTATATATTAAATGGATTTTCTAATATTATTAAGTTGAACCCTATATATATTGTATCTATTGCAAACTGAAGACTGTCAATCAGCAACCTGCTGAGGCCTAGGTCTTAAAGGGAACCCTCTGGGACCTATTCCAAGGTTGCTGTTAACTTAACCCTTTCCCGCTAAGGGGCATACCATGCTGTCCCCACGGCAGGTGGACCAAAAGCTTTGCTTTAAGGCTCTTGGTTTAATTAATCTACAGTTAATGAGGTGGAAGAGGGAATGTTTAGCTAACGCAACAGGAGGGTATTGTTCTTCAGGCTGAGATAAGAGCTGGCAGCTGATTGATATAGGAGAGGGATCTTAAAAGCCTTCTAATCTACCCCTTGGTGATGTTCCTTGAATACATCCCAAACAATACAATAATGAGAGTCAGCTGCCTGACCCAGAGACTCCATTCTATGACCAAAACCACCAAGTGATATAAAGATACTGGGGGGGGGGGCAGGTTACAACACAAAATACCACACAATGGATGCATCCAGTGGCACATGTTGAGTAAAATATTTTCTTAACTAAACATACAAGAGAAAAACAAAGTACATGTAAGATATCAGCAACAAAAAATAAACACAAGAAGAACATTTTGTTTACTCAGCTGGCCATTGGAGTGTAAGCTCAAGGTACCTCTAGTAAACGTCAAGGTACCTCTAGTAAAGGTGAGTCCTAACTAATGAAACCACAGGCTGCTTTGTAGCGAACCACAATGATCATGCTGCTTTTCAGTCATCAGGTAGACTGGTGGGCTTTCATTCATACCCTCCCAGAAACGAATCCACCATGGGATCAAGAAACAAAGTCACGGAACGGAATATGCTGCAAAGGTGACCTGGCTGGAAATACAATCAAATATACATAGTACAGGAAGAGCGGTGTTGTACCTAATTCCCACTGGGGCGGCTGCAACTACCAGATGTATCCAGCCCAGTAACATGTACAAAACATAACAAGAAAAAAATGTGTCATCTGTGCTTATTCCTAAACACCGTGTGAAACAAAACACAATTCGAGGTTTTTGTTTACTCGAATGGCCATTGGAGTGTAAGCTCACCTGCCAAACGTCAAGGCATCTCTAGTGAAGGTGAGTCCTAACCAAATGAAACCACAGGCTGCTGTGTAGCAAACCACATATGCTCATACTGCTTTTCAGTCAAGAGGAAGACTGATGGGTCTGGTAGTTGCAGCCGCCCCAGTGGGGATTAGGCACGACACCGCTCTTCCTGTACAATAAGAACATTACATTTTTTAGTGCTAGTGGCCCTTTAACCAGAGCTGTTGTAAACTTACCAGAGCTATTATAGTCTATGGCAGTGATTCCCTACCACGGTCTTCAAATACCCCCAACAGGCAAGGTTTTGCAGATATCTGAAGCACTGCACAGGTGATCTGATTTGCTGTTCAGTGATTACAGGATTCAGTCTCTATTTCTCCAAGGCAATCCTTAAAACATGGCCTGTTGGGTGTACTTGAGGAATGCGGTTGGGAACCACTGGTCTATGGAGTCGTTAAGTTAACAACAGTTCTGGTTAAGTACACCAACCTTGGAATAGGGCCCTCTGTTTTTTTTTCTTTGTTTCCCATTATTTTTGTCTAGAGTGTCCCTTTATTCCTGAAAGATCTCAGGTAAGATCTACAGGGTAATTCAAAGAGATTCGAAAAGTCACCGCACGTTCGGTGACTTTTCGTTCTCTTCAATTCGGTTTGTTTTGCCGATCCCATTTCGGTGACCCTGCGGTGTATTCAGCAAACACCGAATTGCAGGGAAAAGCTGCCGCAAACCTGACGAAAACTAACCGCAAAACCCAGCGAATGCACGCCGAAAACCCTCAAAAAGATCTGGATTAACCTGCCGAAAACCACAGAAAAACCCGAACAGGAGCCGATGGCAGCCTTCGACACAGCAGAAGAGGCAGTGAATAAATTAGGAAAACAGTTTGTATGAATGATTGAAAAGTGAAACACTGTTTGCAAAGAAACTACTGAGCGAATATGGAAAGGAGGGAGGTCGGTATGGGCGCTCTTGTCTAGGTGTGGGTGCTTATTTTAATTTGCTGCCGTCTAGGAGATAGCACAGACTCTCGAATGGGTGTGCAAATATCAGTAGAAGCCAAAGACATTAAGGACAATAGACCTTCAATACACACGGGAAATCAGTGTAAGGTCATTTTTGTATACTCACCAATAGACGTCAAGTATTTATACTCAGACTGCACCAGTCACCATAACGCTGATGCGGACATTTGTACTACCCTCCTTTTCTTCAGTATCTATCAACGTGCTGTGCTAGCTTTTTCCATGCACCTAGGTTGTCACTGTTGCACTTTAATAATGCATAAATTGTTGCACTTCATATTGCACAAACTGTTGCACTTTATACCACATCAATTGTGACATTAGCACTTTATTCTAAATCTGCACCAGTGAAGCTGCATTTATACGAACCGTAAGGATTTATACGCATCTATTGGTTCATAAGTACGGCACTGTGATTTGTTGTACACAATTGTTGCGCCACTCGGAACCCCCCTCTTCTTTTCCTCTACTGAGCGAAAATGTCTGAAATTTACATATGAGGTCCAGGGAATGATAATAAAGAGGGCTACAGAAAAAATAAGTAAACTTAAAAAAAAACAAATCGGACTTTTTAAAAAAAAACAAAAAGGAAAAATGCTTAACATATCCTAAAAAAACTATAAATAAAGAGACTCTTTACTGCAGAATTTTATAATGAACGGTTTATTAGATATTAGATATTTAATTAAAACGGGAATATTTTTAACATTGAAGTCTATGGGATTCTCCTGAATAAACTTGCCGAATTAAACCACCGAATGGCAGGGCATTAGGGGAACCTTTCACTGCTGGTTTTTGTTCTCTGAATAGCCGAAGCAGTGCTTTTTCATGGGGATTTCACTGCCCTCGAACAGGCATCGAACAGGCACCGTATGTTCAGGCAATTCGCCAGGATTTGGCGAATTGCCTGCTCTCTGGATAGCCGAATGGCCAAGAAAGGTAACCGAACGCTGATTTTCAGCGTTCGGTTACCTTTCTCAAGCAATTCGGATCTCTTTGAATAACCCTGATAGTATCTGAGGTCCATACTCACGGCACTCCAGTTTTCAGCTTCCCACGTCTTCTCCACCTCTATTACCGATGGCTCAATGGGTTTATGTGCTTACTGTAGAGACAAATGTGCGGTCTCATTAGTGTGTAATGAGATCCAGCAGTTACCCTTCAGCAGATCGCCATGCTTCCAAGATCTATAAAATGAGCCCCATATCTGCTGACTAACGCATAAAAAAATTTAACATTTTCAGCACCATTTCTCTCATCGGAAACTGTTCACCTCCAGAAATTTGGATCAGGGACATATATCTCCCTTTCACCGACAACTACCCAGGAGCTGACTGATCATCTGCAGTATAAAATGATCTATTAATGCATTTTAACCCATTCACTACCACAATCAAGATAACTCAAAGGAGCCGATGTACTGCAACTCCCACAACTTCGTTCTGTGTCTGCAACAAACATGAGCTGCAGTACTGGAATGTGGCCAACAGAGAGAGCGCTCTGTGTGTCAAATACTGTAGAAGGCCTGTAAAAGGCTTTGAACATTTCTTACAGTCCATTTACAATGTGTGTAGCTGTGTGTGATTTATAAAATTGAGAGACGGGGTTAATCTGTTCACTACTGTGTACCTTGGAGAGTGCGCAATGCTTTTGCATGATCGATGTATTATGACACATTTAATTCCTTCCATACTGGTTGTCTTTGCAAATAAATACTGCCCACCTCTAGAGCAAACAAGACAGACACAGTAAGCTTCTTGATCCATGGAGAAATCTGACGCCATTCTGGGGTCAAGAAGGATTTTTTCCCAGTGTGTTGCATATTGGGGAACGCTTCAGACTGGGTTTTTTGCCTTCTTTTGGATCAACAGCAGCAGGTGATGTGTGAAAGGCTGAACCTGATGGACGCATGTCTTTATTCAGACTATGTAACTATGCAACCATTTCCCACTGCAGTCGTACAGTCATGCTGCTCCACTTAGTGAAAAGAAAGGTGACCCAAGTACAATTACACCTAATGATGAAAGCTACTGAGCGAAACGCGTTTGCGTCTACTGTTTATTCATTAATTTATTGTTTTAATAAATCAGTTTTAAAATACCGCTGGTGTTATCCTGTCCTGTTTCATTTTAATGAGGATCATTTTCAAGTCCATACCTGAGGACTCTACAGGAGAATAGGGAGATCCGGTGCTCCTAGAGTCACCGGCTTGCCTTAATTTTGGTGCCATTTACAAAATGCACAACAAAATATGGGTAGACTACCTTTATTTGTAATACAAGTGCTAAGGAAGCAGTTTACACATTGTTTATATGCTTATACCGAGATATAACAGAAAGATCTGAACCTGACTAGGACTAATTGCACCTCAATTGGAGGACCAAACTACTTAGCAATGAAGTATTAGCGCTGGTTTCCACCCCCCCTGCCAAGTTCAATTAACTCTTTCAAGCTCAATGCCATTGGACAATACTGTTCAGTTCCAGAATAAACCGGTGTGTCCTCCACAATTATGTTAACTGATTCACTGCCAACATCATTAGGAAACACAGCTCACTTCCAAATGGATTTGATGAAGGAGATGTAAGTGCTTTTAACTCTTTGAATGCCAACCCTATCAGGGATTGTATCTCCTGCATGAATAGATGTGCACCCTATATATCACCACGTTATATGTGTGCCATCACCTTTACACTTGCTGCTGCCAGTGTGAGAAATGAGAAGGTGAATTAATGCAGCATCATTGTTCACTTTATAATACTAAAGTGAACAACAATGCTGCATTAAAGTAAATATTTTTATTTTATTTATTTGTTATTTTATTTTTACAAAAACCTGGTCATGTTTGGTATCATACTCTGGCCTTTCTAATTATGCTTTATATGTCCCTCAGACCTGTAGGGCTCAAAGAAATACAAAAGTCTAAACAAGTGTAAATTTTAATTATTTTACCTTTTTACAGAGAAAGGTGCCCCCTTGTGGAATGCGCCTGTAGGCACATGCTGTAACAGATCTCAGTACCCCAACAGGGTCACATCTGCTAATGCTGCTTCCTTGCTGGAAACCCGTGTTCTCCTCATGACTCTCATGCCTTTCTCCCGGTCCTTAGCCGCAGCTTAAAGACGGGGACACGTAGAGAGCCTTGCTAGCATCCCCCAGCTTTGCACTGGAACAGCGAACAGTATATAACTGCTACCCAAACTATGAGTCTTGACTACATGTAGGGTCGGAATAGAACTGGTTTAATCAGGGATACACACATCGATTTATACGGTCACACATGGGTCAGTTACATATACAGAACTTCCTCTAGAAACCGCTGGAGGACCCAACCAGACCAAAATAGACAAATGGACAAACATCTACATCTTGGAATGGTAAACCTAATTAGATTACATACAGACAGGGAAATCAAACATTATGTAACATTTCTAATAAGGCAGGACAATGGTAATCAGAATGATAACAGATTACAGACAGCAGATTTACAACCGATTCAAATAGAAACAGATAACAAATATACAAGGACCAGACAGTAGACAGATAGACAATAGAATTCTTGCATAAACACGGATTACACAAACATTCTGCACACAAGGGAGGCCTGCACCCAAAAAATATGCCTCCAGGTCTATGCACACCAAGTGTCACGTGCCACGCCGCCGCCGGCGGAAGAAAGGCAGATCTGGTGCTGCACCATCCTGATTTCCCCAGGCAACACCCTTCATGCCCTGCCTTGCTGGGAATTGCTTCCAGAGACTCATACTAGCAGGATCAGCAGGTGCACCTAATGAGGACCTGCAATGACTATTTAGCAGAGGCACGCCTGTCCCATGATGCTTCTGCATTTTGCTTGCAAAGTGCCAACACTTCCAGTCTGACATCAAGCCTGTCCAGAAGCTCCATAGCTATCCTGATATCCGTGTACCGAACCCCTGGCTTTCCCCCTGGACTCTGCATTCTGGATCACCCCTACTGGTATTGTGCCTCGAGACCCCTTTATTTCACCCGTCCCAAGACTTCCCTTCAGCACTCCCCAACCAGAGACTTTCCAGTATTGCTTCTCCATGTTTATTGTTTTCCTTTAATAAATCCCCATTTGATTTGCAACATCTCAAGTATTTCCTGTGTATCACTTGCACCTTGGGCTTGCAACCTCGACCTGTGGCACTACACGTGACATAATGCTGAAGTCAATTAACGAGTCCGTAGCAATGCAGGCATTCGTGGCATCTATAACAAAAGCTGTGCAAGATTTCCTGCAGCAATTGAACATTCTGTTTTTTAACCTGCTGCAAGGGTTAAATGGAACCTTAACCAAGGTGTGCCCTTCCCCTCCAATGTTTAAAGGCAAAGAACCCTTGTCTGCAGAGGAACGTCTAAGGAGGAGAACCTTACAATTGTGTTACTACTGTGGTGCTGATTCACATGTTATCAAAAATTGTAAAGTGCGTACACCCAAGCAAGCCACTAATTCAGGCAAAGACTCTGGTGTTAACTCTTTCACTGGCTCTCTTCGTCCTGCTTCTCCAGCACCCTCTGAGGTTTTTAAAAGTGATCTTGCTGCAAAACAAATCCAAGCTGCTGTTATTGCCAAGCTGCTGTCAAACCAAGCCCCGGTTGCTGCCAAGTTGAACCAAGCCCCGGTTGCTGCCAAGTTGAACCAAGCCCCGGTTGCTGCCAAGTTGAACCAAGCCCCGGTTGCTGCCAAGTTGAACCAAGCCCCGGTTGCTGCCATACCTATTGAACCCAAGTGCGCGGCCCAGCCGGAGCGCCCAGAACCCAAGTGCGCGGCCCTGCCGGAGCGCCCAGAACCCAAGTGCGCGGCCCTGCCGGAGCGCCCAGAACCCAAGTGCGCGGCCCTGCCGGAGCGCCCAGAACCCAAGTGCGCGGCCCTGCCGGAGCGCCCAGAACCCAAGTGCGCGGCCCTGCCGGAGCGCCCAGAACCCAAGTGCGCGGCCCTGCCGGAGCGCCCAGAACCCAAGTGCGCGGCCCTGCCGGAGCGCCCAGAACCCAAGTGCGCGGCCCAGCCGGAGCGTCCAGAACCCAAGTGCGCTGCCCAGCCGGAGCGTCCAGAACCCAAGTGCGCTGCCCAGCCGGAGCGTCTAGAACCCAAGTGCGCTGCCCAGCCGGAGCGTCTAGAACCCAAGTGCGCTGCCCAGCCGGAGCGTCTAGAACCCAAGTGCGCTGCCCAGCCGGAGCGTCTAGAACCCAAGTGCGCTGCCCAGCCGGAGCGTCTAGAACCCAAGTGCGCTGCCCAGCCGGAGCGTCTAGAACCCAAGTGCGCTGCCCAGCCGGAGCGTCTAGAACCCAAGTGCGCTGCCCAGCCGGAGAGCCCAGAACCCAAGTGCGCTGCCCAGCCGGAGTGTGAGAGACCCAAGTCGCTGTTGCCGCAGAGCCCAGCCGCTATGACCCACTCCAACAAAGTTCCCGTTCCTGTGAACCTGCTGTCGTTGCCCAGCCAAGCTGCTATTGCTGTGACTGCCATCTCCACTGTCTGCTGCTGGCAGCCCCCAGTTGCAGCTGTGCCAAGAAGGATTTTGGGAATTGCCAAGGTCGACGATCCCATCCCTCACAGCCGACAGTGCAAACCTTCCCGTGGTCATGTTGTAAGACCGGGAGACCTCGAGAGCCCCACAGATGTCCTAGTCGCACGGAGTGCGACTTTAGTGAGGGGGATATGTCATGCCCGTCGCCGCAGACACCGCAAAAGGCCTTGATATGGGTCTGAACTACCATCTTCCCTGTTCTGTCCCATTCCAGATTTCCCATCTAGCCCTTGCTTTGATCCAGTTCCCCATCCTCCAGCCCAGTATTTCCCATATGTTTGTCCCTGAGTTTAATTACCCCTCACCTGCCCAGGTCTCCATATAGGGAGACTACGCCCAATGCTCGGACTTCAGCATTAACGTCTGACCACTGAGTCACACGCTGTGTGAACCTGCCTGTACCTGGATTCCAGACCCCCTTGTCTTCCCTACTGGACTTTTCGTTGCTATTTGGATTATCCCCTCATTTTGCCAAAAGGACTTCTGTTTATTTCAAGGACTTCCACCATTCATATGGACTCCTGCTGACCCCTGTACCAAGACCTCTTTGTTGCCACCTCCACCATAGACCCTCTGCTATTTGTGTATCTGTCCCTGTGTCCTGTAATCTGCCTCTGTTATTATCCTGCTTCTGTGTAAGTACCCCTTTGTATCTTGTGTCTAGTTCATGTCATGCCCCTCTGTATCCAGCCTGTGTCTAGTTCATGACATGCCCCTCTGTATCCAGCCTGTGTCTAGTTCATGTCATGCCCCTCTGTATCCAGCCTGTGTCTAGTTCATGTCATGCCCCTCTGTATCCAGCCTGTGTCTAGTTCATGTCATGCCCCTCTGTATCCAGCCTGTGTCTAGTTCATGTCATGCCCCTCTGTATCCAGCCTGTGTCTAGTTCATGTCATGCCCCTCTGTATCCAGCCTGTGTCTAGTTCATGTCATGCCCCTCTGTATCCAGCCTGTGTCTAGTTCATGTCATGCCCCTCTGTATCCAGCCTGTGTCTAGTTCATGACATGCCCCTCTGTATCCAGCCTGTGTCTAGTTCATGACATGCCCCTCTGTATCCAGCCTGTGTCTAGTTCATGACATGCCCCTCTGTATCCAGCCTGTGTCTAGTTCATGACATGCCCCTCTGTATCCAGCCTGTGTCTAGTTCATGACATGCCTCTCTGTATCCAGCCTGTGTCTAGTTCATGTCATGCCCCTCTGTATCCAGCCTGTGTCTAGTTTATTCATTTTTCTCTTAGTCCTCTATGTCCGCTCCTTTCTTGTGTCTAGTCATCTTTTAGTTCTAGTCCTGTATATTCCTTTTGTCCTGCCGGTGCATAAAATAAACTAAACCGTGCCCTTCAACCTGTATGGTCTCCTGCATTTGCTGCAAACCGGACTCCCCTGCTCCTCACACACAGCGACGCATGACACCAAGTTCACACATGCCTACTCTGCCTAATTATAAATCTGGCCCTGGTGATGATGGCAAGCAGTGAATTAGTGCAGTGGTCCCCAACCCTGGTCCTCAGGGCCCACTAACAGGCCAGGTTTGCCAGATATCTGAAGCACAGCACAGGTGTTATGATTTGCTGCTCAGTGATTGCAGGATTCAGTCTGCATTTCCCCATGGTGATCTGCAAAATCTGGCCTGTTAGTGGGCCCTGAGGACCAGGGTTGGGGACCACTGAATTAGTGTATTTAGCCTTTTTATTGCCAGTTACAGGGACAATATCTATGATTGCTTCCAAGTGACGCATAAATTCGTCAAATGGTTTCAATGTATAAGCAGAGATGGATGTTTGAATACATGTAATGAAAAATATGCAGAGGGCAATTAATACAATAAGAAATTGCTCGTCAATTTTTTTTTAATTGTAAAAAAAATCTTACAGAGTAACATTCCATTATATTTAAGGATGCACGTGCAATCTCTGTGTATTTAATTGTAATTTGTCAAAGTGCCTTTTCTAACAGGTATGCAGATCTCAGCAAGGGAGTCATTTGCATTTAGCAAAAAAAAAAAGATGATCAAACATTCAGTGCTTTTAAGGCTGTAAAGAGACATATTATGGAAATTGAATTAAAAAAAATGACACTAAAAATATTTGATTGCTTAGAGCTCTTGAATGGCAGTTGGCTGCTCCGTGAATCCCAAGCAGTACCAGCAGTATTCTGAACTACTTCCAGCTGTGTATCCAATAGACCTGTCAACGCTGCCCAGGATTGTGTAATCCTCAATAAACATATCTGCAAGGCAACATATTCTGAGATTGTATCTTGCAAATTTGTTTTTTGTTCCCACCTGTTTCTTTTTCCTCTCATTATAATTTCTTTACCTTGTTAGCAAATTCTAAAAATACATTTAAAAAGATATAGGTTGAACATTTTTTTTATAGAAAGAAAATTAGATTATTTTGGCTTTAACACCCAAAAAATTTACAACATGACTTATGATTTTACGAGGGTAATTGATACCACTGCTTGTAACAAGACAATATGGCCCAATAGCTCCAGATACAAGTTTTTCTGTTCATATAGAGCAATGAATACATACACAACTTTAAGGTTTATTTTAGGAGATATCAACATAATGACTTACAGGGTTATTCAGAGAAAGGTGAAACTCAGGAGAACGGCAGGAGAAGAGAACAATCTAGACCAAATAGCATATTTGGAAAGTGAGATAAATGGAAGAATTTTTGGCTATTTTGACCTAGAATTTTCGCTTCTCCAGTCATTCTCCTGGTTTTCACCTTTCTCTGAATAACCCTGATAGTGTCAAGGTCCGGGCGTATATGCCAAAGAACCAAAAACAGACCAAGAGATATAAAAATATCCTTGGTCATACAACCACTTAACCCTGGTATTAAGCAGGGATAACACTCCCCTAACAGGACTGAACCTGCAAATATTGAAAACGAAAAGTAAACTTGGTGACCAGTCAACAAAACCAAAAAGGGTTGGCAACTGATTATCGAGGAGTGGCAAATAGAAATGGAAAATACCTTTAATTACTCAAATAGACACTCCCAGATACCAACATTAAAATCAACAAAAATACAGCAGCAACGTGAGGAAAATGGTGAATTAATAAATTAAAGAACGACTATAGTTGCACATGCCTAATGGATAAATATTGTGGGTGGACAGAATGGCTGGTAACACCAAATAATTGAAAGGTTCCCTACCGGGATACCCAGGGACCAACCCTGAAAACACCCAAACAGTCCGCTTGCAACACATTAACTACTAGCCCTATTTCTCTGTGATTGAATTCTGACCCTAACATATGCCGTCACAAGACACATACGATTAAAACCCAAAATTCAGCATTCAGCTCAACATATGTTTTGCCGATCAGAAGTCAGCTTCATCTGGAGCAAGGAATGAAATGAATAGCTTCTTAGCCATATATGCCAAAGAACATTACTGCGGAGGGGATGCAGGAGGCAACGCTTAGCGCTGCCTCGAGCATCCCGAAGCTTAGCGCCACGTTACGGTGCAGACTGCTGGATTAGCACTTGCACCGTAATATCACGCTAAAACGGGGACGCTAAGAAGAAACCTGCAGATGCGTGATGAATGTAGTATGGGCCATGGTGTTGACCAAAATTGGTATCTCTACTTGCTAAAATATTTGATAGTGTTTCTAATCTGGAATTGCAGATCCCACATCAAATATTACCACGTTTAAAACGTCTTCTTTTTGTTTTTGGACTCCATACCTTTGAAAATATGTTCTCTACGCATCAACCTTCTGTTCCAAGCCATGACAGTCAGGAAAATTATTATTAGTCAGATCAGATTAAATTGATAGTCAGATCTTCTTCAGCAGGGTCTCCTGTAAATTAAATTATTATGGAAATTTTCTATACTCGGATGTGTTTCATGGTTCGATGCCAGCGCTTCCTTCCTACTCTGGAGATTCAGAATTACTTATTACTATTGGCTACTGTTTCCAGTCAATGAACACTTTGCTTGATGGCATTGTAATGTTTCTCTTTTCTTATGTTTTACATAATAGAATAAAAAAAGTATAATTGTGCACATACAGACGCACACTTTTGATGGAGCCTGGGTTTTAATCCATAATAAAAAAAACACTTGCAAATATAAAATTTACATCACAAAGAATCACTAACATTTATACATAAGACTATCTGGGATTTTCCACATCTGCTGGTTTGCTGATACTGTTTGTATTTCTCTTTTTTGATATACCAAAGTTTGTCACGGTGGCAAATTGTTGGGTGTCTTGACAATGGACACTTGCTGGTGAGGTTTTCTTTTACCAGGGCCTGAATCTGCTTCTCTGTGATTATACCGAAGATTCATGAGGGGTTATTCAGAGAGCACCAAAATGTCGCCGACATTCAGAGGCTCTCCCGTTCCCTGCACTTCCCTGCATTTCGGGGAATCAAAGTTCCCCACCCTGTGGTGAATAGGGATGAGCTGTTCGGTTCGATCTGTTCGGAGTTCGCATCGAACATCGGCCGTTCGGCTGTTCGCCGAACTCCGAACATTTCCGTGTGTTCGGTTCGAGTTCGCCCACAATGCACCACAATGGACCACAATGCACTTTTCCACTGGCCTGAAGCATGCAATTGGCTACAGCCTTGCACCTGACCACAGGTCAGGTGCAAGACAGGTTCAAGACTATGCCAATCACGGCTCAGAGTCCTGATTGGGCAAATTTTGCCCAATCATGGGCTCACAGAGCTAAGTCCCCCAGCACACTATATAAGGCATCACACAGCCTTCAGCACGTGTTTTTTGAGAGGAGATTGGTGTGTTAGTGTATGTTCTCACTGCCACCAGCTATTGGGGGGGTCTCACTTCTACAAGATATCTGGGAATTGTTATAATCTGTGTGTTCTCACTGCCACCTGCTCTTGGGGGGGTCTCATTTCTACACGATATCTGGGAATTGTTGCAATCTGTGTGTTCTCACTGCCAGCAGCTATTGGGGGGTCTCACTTCTACAATATATCTGGAAATTGTTGTAATCTGTGTGTTCTCACTGCCACCCATCAGGGGGTCTCACTGATTTATAGGAGGTTCCTGGGAATTGTAATCTGTGTCTTTTCACTGCCACCCATCAGGGGGTCTCACTGATTTGATAGGAGGTTCCTGGGAATTGTAATTTGTGTCTTGTCACTGCCACCCATCAGGGGGTCTCACAGATTTACAGGAGGTTCCTAGGAATTGTAATTTGTGTCTTGCCACTGCCACCCATCAGGGGGTCTCACTGATTTGTAGGAGGTTCCTGTGAATTGTAATTTGTGTCTTGTCACTGCCACCCATCAGGGGGTCTCACAGACTTGTAGCAGATATCTGGGAATTATAACCTGTGTCTTGTCACTGCCACCCATCAGGTGGTCTCACTGATTTATAGGTGGTTTCTGGGAATTTTAATCTGTGTCTTGTCACTGGCTGCCAGCTATCAGGGTGTCTCACTGAGTTATACCAGAGTTCTGGAAATCTTTAATCTAGATAACACAGTTGAATCAGAGTTCTGCATATCACCAATTTGTATAACAGAGTTGAATCAGAGTTCTGTATATCTTTAATCTATATATCACTCACCATGTCAGAAAGACCAAAAAGGACAGGCAGACGCTCCCAGACACAGATAAGAGGACAAGCAGCCTCTGTGTCGGGAGGCTGTGGCTCTGGTCGTCGTGGACGTGGTGCATCCTCTGCAGGGGCACGCTTGTCCTTTCTAACTGGTGCTGGCCGTCTTAAGCAGCAGCAACATACAGAGGGTTTGGTGGATTGGCTAACCAGGCCATCCTCATCCTCCGAGTCATCTGCCAGCCAGGCTTGTAGTGGTTTACAGTCCACCTCAGCTGCCAAAACATCTAATTCAGCCTCCATGTCCACAGCTACTCCTGCTGTAGCCTGTCGGATATAATCTCTGCACGTGAATACAACACGTTTGTATATATTGGATTTATCAGCCAAGCCTCCAATATGTCTATATTGGACTTACTGGACCTACCTCGGCAGTCGTCTCCAATATATCAGGGATTATTATTTCATAAGAAACTTATACGAGACACAAATATCAATCGTCTATATCTCTTAGAAATTATCCTGAATTCTTTTAATTGTCTGTGTTTTGCTTTAAAAAATACAATAATCAATAATCGGATAAAAATATATATATATTTATTACGTATACAAAAGAATTTCAAATCTCATATCATGAACAACAATTTTAATAAACCACACTCCATCAGCATATAAAAACTAGCTTCACAATATATGTATCTCCGGTTAGTAACTGCATATATGATTAATATCATTTACTTTATCAGTTAGTAACTAATACACAAATGGTTAATAAACATTTCTGCTTAATACAACATGCATTTCCCAGCAAACAATGTTTAACCAGCCAGCTCTTATAGATATATATATATCTCTATGCTACATGGATCAACAAAAGATGAGCTAATTTATTGATAAGTAATAAAAACTTATTTAATGAATCCTCCCCTAATCTCGAGAATTAAACTTCTAATCTTTTGCTTTTTATTTTTGTAGTTATATAATTCCTTGCTCATTATTTTAATCACAGTAATTTCCAAATTCAATATATATATTGGTATCAATCTTGCAACATTTCTTTAGGAATAAATCCTTATATCCACTTCTTCATATTTCTATCTGCAGAATAGAATTACTTAGAATTTGGATTTTAACCTTATCCGAGAAGTCTCAGTCTACGTTGCAAAAATCTCTACAAATATATTTTTACATTAATTCCTTATTTCATACATTACCTGTCCAATTTGGATGTTGATGAGTCTGCCTTGGAATTTTCTATGTGATGCTTTGTTTTGGAATATGTGAAAATTATCGATATTAGATAATCAATGCATGTGAGTTAGAGATTTGGTGAGAATATTAATTGCCTCATGTCTTGGGATCTGAGTGCATGGTGATGTGAGTCTGATGTGAGTCTCTGTCTGTTGGAATCTCTGACTCCTCAGCGTGTCATGTATAATGAATATCTGAGTGCATGGCGATGTGAGCCTCTCCGCTGGAATCTCCCGACTTCTCAGAGTGTCATATATACGGGACGTCCGAATGCATTGCGGTGTGAGTCTGTCTGCTCACATCTCTGACTGACTTACAAAAGAACCTTTGCCGCCTATTATACCCAATTTGACGTCATGGTTAATTATTTTTACTATCCTCTAGAGGGCAGTATTGCACTTCTTATATTAATTCCACCATTTCTTTTTAATAGTCCTATCTCGGGTCAAAGGTCAGACTAACTTAACAAAGACCTTCACTTCAGTCTCTAGACACAGTGTCTGTCATCTGATTTATATTCTTCCTCCCTTTTGGTTGCTTAGATCAGCTAAATTCTTTCCTGGTTAGCTCACAGAATATATTCTTTAGTAATTTTTATTATTTACCAATTATATACTTTCTACAATATTTTGGAGTATATATTTCATACTGTAATTATAATAAAATATACCTTGATTATAAACATATATTTTGTGAATATAATTTTATATTACAGAATATTTTCTCTTATTCCTATACTCAAAAGACAAAATCTCTTTTGATTTAAAAATTTAAAACAGACCAATAAATTTACTTATGACATTTCTTAGCATTATCTCACATTCATTCTAGGTTCCTTCATGTCTGGGACTTCTTAACCCAGGAATGAACTTTGTAAAAAAAAACCTTGTTCATTTCTAAACCTAGAGAAATTTTGAAAGAAAAACTGTCTTTAAAACAAAATGGCTACAGGCATCCATTTTAAATCTCTCCTTTTCTGTGTAATATACCCGACAAGCCTCACTATCACACACGGAGAAGTCAGCTAAATTGTTTGACTACAATGACAGTGACATGCTGCTTGAGGATGCGCAGCAACTGCAGTGCTCTGATTCAAACTCTGAGGTTGAGAGGGAGTATAATCAACCTAGAGGAAGGGGGTGCCAGTGACACACAAATAACTGGCACTCATGTTGCCCCAGCAGCTGCAGCATACTGCCAATTTGGCTCCAGTGACGAGGAGATAGGGGGTGATGACGATGATGAGGTCACTGACTCCACCTGGGTGCCTGATCGAACAGAGGAGTCAAGGGAAGAGGAGGAGGCACAACAAAAACGAGGCAGAACGTCCTCTATGACCAACTGTAGCTAGTCCAAGGCATCAGAAGTCACAGCTGCTCAGGTGCAGAGTGCTGTTGTCTCAAAGCACATGTACAGGAAGTCTGCTGTCTGGGAGTTCTTTAAGAAATATGCAGCAGACCGCACTGTTGCTATTTGTAAATCTATGTCAGATGAGGATCAAGCGTGGGAAAGACATCCCACGCTTGGGTACCACGTGCTTGAGGCGACATATGACCACCTGCCACGCATCCTGTTGGCACAATACTTTGCATAGGTCCTCCTCCTCCTCAACTGTCTCTACCCCCACTATATGTCCTGCCATGTCATTGCCTACAACCTCAACTGACAGGGATGATGCTACAGTAATGGATGTACCAGGTCCTTCCTTAGAATGTGACAGCATCCCATCAGCTGAAGATTTACGCTGTCAGATTACGTTGCCCCAGCTGCTGCAGCGTAAGAAAAAAATATAGTCGCAACCATCCCCAAGCACAGCGTCTAAGGTTGGGGTCAGACGAGCGTAGTGTTCACGTCCGTGATTGCGCCTAAAAGTACATCCGTGATAGCATGACAGAAAGCCCATTGGAGCCTGACACATGAGGTACGTCCGCACTGAACTGAAGACGCACAACGGCCGCGGCCCACGGACGCAAGGCAGGCAAGAACGTACATCCCCTAGAACGTCCGCAACGTCTGCATAGCTTTGTGTGTGAGTGATGGAACGTGGTCAGACGGACTGCATTTATACGTCCAGCATTTTTCACGGACAAAATGGTTTTGCTTTTTAATTTATTTTCCCTCCTACATCCGTCAAAATATACGTCAGTGAATAAACGGACTGTGTGGCCACTACTGTGTCTTCCGTACTGACGTACGTCCGTGTGCACGGACATACAGTCCGTAGAAATCACGCTCGTCTGACCCTAGCCTTAATGCCAGCTTAGCAAAATTACTCGCATTACAGCTGCTGCCTTTCCAGCTGGTGGACTCTGCTTGCTTCTGTGAATTTGCTGAATGTGCTGTACCACAGTAGCAGGTTCCAAAATGCCATTTCTTTTCACGGAAGACCATTCCAGCACTATACGAGCACGTGGAAGACAATTTTATGGAGTCATTGGGAAAGGCAGTAAGCAGCAAGGTGCACATGACTTTAGACACGTGGTCCAGCAAGCATGGACAGGGCCGTTACATTTCCTCCACGGCACACTGGGTAACTCTGATTGCAGCTGGGAGGGATCCAAGACGGGGCTCTGTGCTGGAGCTTGTTCATCCACCACACCTCCAGAAAGCTGCTTGTATGAGGTCTGTCTGCTCCACCACCCTTTCCTCCTCCTCCTTCTCTGTCTCTGGCGAAGTGGCAGTTAAACCGACGCCTGGCAGGGGCTACCCAATGGCTCAAGCAAAAAGATGCCATACTGTGCTTGAGCTGGTTTGTTTAGGTGACAGGAGCCACACCGGGCCAGAAATTCTGTCAGCTCTGCAGGGGCAGGTGAAGAGATGGTTAACACCACACCAGCTTCAGCTGGGAATGGTCGTCTGTGATAATGGCAGCAACCTTCTCTCTGCCCTATGCCAGGGTAAGTTGACACATGTACCATGCCTAGCACACATCCTAAATCTGCTGGTACAGCATTTCCTAACCAGGAACCCAGGGCTGGCACAGCTTCTCAGCCAGGCCAGAAAAGTCTGCAGCCACTTCCCCCGCAGTAGCTGATGATCAAGGATGCATGCACTGTACTGTCACCATTTGAGGAGGCAATGACACAATTCCTTTAGTGTTCCTGCTGGAGCGCACTCTGTGGGGAATTATTGATGTGGCACTAGAGGCAGAGCAGCAGGAGGAAGAGGAGGCCTTCCCTAGCTCTCAAGGCCCCAGTCTTTACGCAGGCAGCAATCCTGCGGGTCCTCAGATCAGACCGGAGGAGGATGAGGAGGAAGAGGAATATTTAAGTAGTGGGGGCATTGAAGGTGGGGATTCCTCAAGGGAGGGTTTTGTGTGCCCAGAAACCCAAGGACTAGTACGTGGCTAGGAGGAGGAAGTGCACAATGGGGTCATCCTCATTGACCAGGAAGACTCGGAAGCTAATGCCACCTCCAACCTACGCTGCATGGGCTCCCTTATCCTGCAAAGCCTGGTAAAGGACCCCAGGATTCGTGCTATCAAGGAGAGGGATCATTACTGGTTGACAAGCCTTCTTGATCCACGATACAAGGGTAAAGTTGCAGAGCTCATCCTGCCTGCACAGAGGGAGAACCGGATGAAACAACTTGAGCACGCTCTAAAGCGACACTTGTGTAACACCTTTCCAGGCACTGGTAGGTTACCAAGTGATGACTAGGGATGAGCCGAACACTCCCCGAGTTTGGTTCAAAGCCGAACCCGAACTTTCCAAATGTTCGGATCCGAACCCGAACTCGAACCCCATACAAGTCAATGGGGCTGAAAATTCGGTGTTTAGAGTGCCCTCCAAGAGGGCATATATGCTAGATATTTGCCATAAAAAGTGTATGGGGGTCTGGGTAGTGCCCTGGGGGACAGGAATCAAGGACAAAAAGTAAAAAAAAATACGTTTTTAAAGGGACAGTGAGTTTTCCATGAAATAAGGGTTAAAAATAAAAATGAAAAATTCCTTCAAATATTGTGCCTAGGAGGTCCCCATAACCTGCCCGTGAAGTGGCGGATTTCTAGGATGTATAGAAATATGTAAAAACCAAAAAAATGACATTTCAAATGACGGTAAATGCTTTTCCTTTAATCTATCCATAAACAACTGCTTGGGGTGGCAGTCTGTATGAAAAGAGGAGACATTTTCGGACACGCAGAAAAAGTTTACTGATTTTTGGCGGTGAAAAGCAGGAGAATGACTGGAGAATGGAAAATTCTAGACCAAATAGCCGATTTGGAAAGTGAGAAAAATGGGAGAATTTTTCTGGTTTGGCTATTTTGACCTAGAATTTTCTCTTCAGTCATTCTCCTGAGTTTCACCTTTCTCTGAATAACCCTGTCAGGGTTATTCAGAGAGCGGTGTAGAGCAGGAGAATGACTGGAGAATGGAAAATTCTAGGTCAAAATAGCCAAACCAGAAAAATTCTCCCATTTAGGCTAGGGTCAGACTAGCGAATTTTTAACATGCGTTTAGGCGCACTTAATCACGGCCGCACTAGCAGCAAATGACAGGCAATGACAGCCAATATACGAAGTATGGTCGCACGAAAGTCCGGCTGCGCAAGGAAAGTGGAAAATGAACGCATTTTTTCGAGAACGCAGAACCGCTAGTACGGACATACAGAGTGCGCTGCGTCCACTAGCGGCGTGTGTGCGTGATTTGGAGACGTCAGACCCTGCTCATGTCCGGCCAACATAACGTCCAGACACCCAAAGTTTCCTGGTTTGGATCCGTAAAAAATCACGAACAAAAATGCGCATCGTATGACCGTTTTCGCGCATTCCGTGAAAAAATAAGGCAAAGCGTTCGGACGCACTTTTTGACGGTCGCTGTGAAAAATGCGTTAGTCTGACCCTAGCCTTATCTCACTTTCCAAATCAGCTATTTGGTCCAGATTGTTCTCTTTTCCTGCCATTCTCCTGGTTTTCACCTTTCTCTGAACAACCCTGAGAGAGAGGTGAAAGCCAGGAGAACTGGCAGGAGAAGAGAACAATCTAGACCAAATAGCCGATTTGGAAAGTGAGATAAATGGGAGAATTTTTCTGGTTCGGCTATTTTGACCTAGAATTTTCTCTTCAGTCATTCTCCTGAGTTTCACCTTTCTCTGAATAACCCTGTCAGGGTTATTCAGAGAGCGGTGAAGAGCAGGAGAATGACTGGAGAATGGAAAATTCTAGGTCAAAATAGCCAAACCAGAAAAATTCTCCCATTTAGACTAGGGTCAGACTAGCGAATTTTTAACATGCGTTTAGGCGCACTTAATCACGGCCTCCACTAGCAGCAAATGACAGGCAATGACAGCCATTATATGAAGTACGGTCGCACGAAAGTCCAGCTGCGCAACGCAAGTGGAAAATGAACGCATTTTTTCGAGAATGCAGAACCGCTAGTACGGACGTACAGAGTGCGCTGCGTCCACTAGTGGTGTGGGTGCGTGATTTGGAGACGTCAGACCCTGCTCATGTCCGGCCAACATAACGTCCAGACACCCAAAGTTTCCTGGTTTGGATCCGTAAAAAATCACGCACAAAAATGCGCATCGTATGACCGTTTTCGCGCATTCCGTGAAAAAATAAGGCAATGCGTTCGGACGCACTTTTTGACAGTCGCTGTGAAAAATGCGTTAGTCTGACCCTAGCCTTATCTCACTTTCCAAATCGGCTATTTGGTCCAGATTGTTCTCTTTTTCTGCCATTCTCCTGGTTTTCACCTTTATCTGAACAACCCTGAGAGAGAAAACCAGGAGAACTGGCAGGAGAAGAGAACAATCTAGACCAAATAGCCGATTTGGAAAGTGAGATAAATGGGAGAATTTTTCTGGTTTGGCTATTTTGACCTAGAATTTTCACTTCTCCAGTTATTCTCCTGCTTTTCACCGCTCTCTGAATAACCCTGCGAATGTTTAATCCCGAGGTGAAAAAATTCTAAAAAAAAAAATAAACAAGTTTTTTTTTGTTTTTGTTTTGTTAATGCAGCAATATTGTTCCCATTTCAATTATAATGTGAACAATAATGCTGCACTAACGAGTTTTGTATGCGGTGCGTTTGTTAAAAAAAGCAAAATTTTCCCCAAAACAAGATGTAACGAGACCGCATTTCTAATTTTTTTAACAAGCGCACCCCATACAAAATATAACCGCAAACGATCGCATGTTAAAATGTGAAAAAAAACACTTTACACATAATAAATTATTGAAAATTCAAGTTTTATTGCATTTTTGTTATAATATACAGACATGACATAACGTATACATATAATAATGACATATTATGAATCTGCCAAGTCTGCCGGAAAGAACGATATATAATATGTCTGGGTCATATATCAAAATATGGCTACAAAACGCGGTTAAACATGATGAGTGAAAACGGTAAAAATGACCTCAGCACAGAGGTGTGAAAAGCCTCAGCAGCGAAAGGGTTAAATGCAGCATATTAGGATCTTTTAGGGAAATTAATTCTCAAATCTCAATCAGAAGCAGACACCACCCCACCCTCAGTATGGTGTACAATGTATCAAATTGATTACCAGACTAAAAACACCTGGTGTTATGCCCGTTTGTGAACAGAGGTCATTTAGAGTTGACAATCTTTCCACGTATACATTAGTTTTTAATTCAATATCTAATAAACCGTTGCTTATAATATTCTGCAGTAAAGAGTCTCTTTATTTCTAGATTTTTTTGTATTTTTTTAAGCATTTTCTATACTTTTTTCAAAATTTCGCGAACTTTCGAACTGCCAAAGTTCGGGTTGAATAATAAACATTTTATTAGATATTGAATAAAAACGGGAATATTTTTAACATTGAAACCTATGGGAATCGCCTGAATAAACCTGCCGAATGAAACCACCGAACAGCAGGTCACTTCGGCAACTTTTCACTGCTGTTCGGTGTTCTCTGAATAGATTATCCATTGCTTCTCTACGAGGGATTTCACTGCCTTCGAACAGGCACCGTACTTCCTGGCAGGTCACCAAAAATTGGCGAACTGCCTGCTCTCTTAACAGCCGAATGTCACCATAAGGAGAAATTCCCTGTTCGGTGACATTTCGGGGCCAGATCGTCTCTCTCTTAATATATGCTATGGTGGTGAGGTTGAACCTACATCTCCACAGTTGTAAGGCAGGGACATGTTTCTCTGTGGTTATATAGAGTAGAGGCTTGTTGGTCAGGATTAATTTTGGCTTCTCCACAGTTGTACCACAGAGATGTTGCGGGTACACTACACAGTTGATATTGTGTGGTGGGCAAATATGTAACATCAGTTGTCTTGCCCATGGACACTTGCTGGAGAAGTGATCTGACTGGGATTGGAACCTGTGTTTCCATGGTTGTAGAGCACTTTACCAGCCGTTATGGAATAATCACCTGCATAGGCAATGTGGTCCAGCGAATTGCTATTGGTTGATGCTGGTCATTGAGGAAGCCTCTCGGTGTGTACCTGTTTTCTGTATAAACAACACAACAATGCATCTCTATTTATTGCTTAAACAGGTTTCTGTAACAATATTTCTAGTGTCCTGTTATTAAATATTAAAAGGATTCAGCAGAAGAAACATCGACAGATTAGTCTGAACCATTTCCTTTCATCGGTACTTTATAAACTCAATATGTCACTTAGCTTAAAGTAAATAGACAATGCAATAGAGTAGGCGCTTATTCACTCTGGTGATGTTCATTTCAGAGTGTAAAAAGTGCCTTGAACAGTGTTAGACTTTGATTTCATCTCGGGGGAGTCAAATAAAGCATTTTTTCTTTCTTTTTTTTGGAGTACGTATTTATTTGTCTTTGGTAGAGAGATAAAAAAAAAAATCTGTTTTAGTATTCTATTTTCCCTTCTCCTCCAATCTCTAAGACAGTGTATTCTCCGCAGTGTATCGAACCTCTCATTCCGCACAATAAATTGCTTCAATCAAAGGTATAACGTGAACAACGGGAGCTCGGTAGCCTCTGGGACATGTTGAAATTCTTTCTTTTTTTTTATGAGAACAAGTACATTGCATTTCTTAACCTTTTTTTTTTCTTATACTTGTTAATAGACCGACAGCAAAAGATCAAACATCTTTAGAGATCCCATGAATAACTAGTCAAGGCAATGACAGTTTAACGTCGAGTCATACTCCTTATTGAATAGTCCTTGACAAGTACCTAGGTGATTTGTGAAATCCATAATGGTACTTACTTTGTCGGTCCTATCCTTTTTTTTCCAATGTTTTGTTAATTCAAGATTTATAAGATTTAACCGACCAAGGGAAGAATACAGGTATAGCCCAACAATTGTGGAGAAGGGGGGGGGGGAAAGCAGGAGTGTATGTCTACCCAAGTGTATCACAGAAAAAGAATCATCATCAAGGTTAAACGAAAGTCAAGTCCTCTAGGATGTAAATCTCAACATATAGGCCCCCTCACATTCTTCGTGCAAATTCGTCCGTGCAGCGAAATGTTCTTGCACGTAGCGTTAAGCGTTATCGCGCAAAAATTAACTGTGGTATTACGATACGATCCGAACGCATTTTCTCATATGTCCGAAAATAACGTTCGTAAAAACGAAACGCAAAACGAAGAGTAATACGCGCGCAGTATCATAGCGCACGTAAATCTGTGTGTGGACTGTTTTTTTCACGGGATTCAGGCAATCAGAATTAAGAACCTTAATTGACATCAATTTACCTCAATTGACTCACTTAAGTTTTTGCGCCTGTCAAAGTAAATCTGAGTATACATGCTGCAGCATTAAAAAAAAACACACACAAATTCACAATTTTATTGTTTGGGTATGTGTAGAATGTGTAACTATAGTGTGTTGTATTTTTTTTTTCCGTGCTGGTGTTTTTCGTTTCGGCCAGAACGTTCCGATTTGAAGTTACCACCAGCTTTTAAAAGACGTTAAAATTATGCGCAAATGTCGTTCGGAAAAAGATGTGCATCGATTGTAATACCATCCGCGTACCAGCACATGAACGAATTTGCGCTCGCAATGTTAGAAACATAGAAACACAGAGGAGATATGATAGAAACATTTAAATACGTAAAGGGAATCCACAAGGTAGAGGAAGGGAGTATATTTAAAAGGAAACAAAGTTGCAAAACAAGAGGACATAGTCTTAGAATAGAGGGGCAAAGGTTTAAAAGTAACATCAGGAAGCATTATTTTACTGAGAGGGTGGTGGATACATGGAACAGTCTTCCAGTTGAAGTGGTAGAGGCCAAAACAGTAATTTATTTATTTATTAATTTATAAAGGATTTTAATTGAATTTAAGCAGGCATGGGATAGGCATAAGGCTATCCTAAACAAAAGATAAATCCAGGTAAAGTATCCATGTAATTGGGGAGACTAGATGGGCCGAAAGGTTCTTATCTGCCAACATTTTTCTATGTTTCTAAATGCGCGAGGAATGTAATAGGGGCCATAGTGAGGGTTGGTAATGGGGAGGAGAAAAGTGTAGAGATATTGATGGTGTGCCTATAGGCAATGGCACTGGGAAAACTGAATTTTGAAGCTTAGTGAGGTTGTTGTACATTTTTCTAAAGAACACTACTGTCACGGATCCCCCCTTGGTCTATGATACTGGTCCCTGTACACAGTTTACTATCAACCCCTCCGATCCTTGAATGGTCAGTAAAGCTAACTATCTTTAGGGAACAGATCATGGAGCACCCAGTAAGGGTTAACAGATGCCAGAATAGGAGAACACACTTAGCCCTGGTATCAGAGTATTATTATTATTATTATTCTTTATTTATAAAGCGCCAGCATATTCCGCAGCGCTGTACAATAAGCACAGTATAGACAGGGTTACAATACATTGAACAACATTTGACAAACAGTACAGGAGGAAATGAGGGCCCTATTCCTGTAGGAACTCACAATCTGGGAGGGTTGGGGTTGGAAACAGGAGGAGAGGACTGTAAGGTGAGAGTGATTGATGTTTGCGTCAGTGAGTTGGGTGGTAGGCTTCCCTAAATAGGAATGTTTTCAGGGAGTGTTTGAAGGAAGAGAAGTTAGGGGAAAGTCTGACAGTACGAGGGAGAGCGTTCCAGAGAGTGGGGGCTGCGCGTGAGAAATCCTGCAGTCTATCATGGGAAGAGGTGATGCGGGGAGAAGCTAGGCGCAGGTCACTGTTTGACCTTAGGGAGCGGGCTGGGGTGTATTTGGTGATTAGTGAGGACAGGTAGTGGGGAGCTGAGTTAGTGATGGTTTTGTAGGTAAGGATAAGGATTTTGAACTTAATTCTGCAGTGGATGGGGAGCCAGTGAAGGGACTCGCAGAGAGGAGCGGCAGAGACAGAGCAGTGGGTGAGGTGAATTAGCCTGGCGGAGGCGTTCAGGATGGATTGTAGGGGGGAGAGGCGGGACAGAGGGAGGCCAGATAAGAGATTATTGCAATAGTCGAGTCGGGAGATTACCAGGGCGTGTATGAGTTGTTTTGTGGTGACAGCGGTAAGAAATAGCCGAATGCTGGAAATATTACGCAGTTGGTATCGGCAGGAGGAGGAAAGAGACTTGATGTGGGGGATGAAGGAAAGAGCAGAGTCAAGTGTAACTCCAAGACAGCGAACTTGGTTTGATGGGGAGATGGTGATACCCTCCACCGTGATAGAAAAGTCAGAAGGTGGGGAGGCATTGGAGGGAGGAATAAGTAGGAGTTCAGTCTTTGACATGTTGATCTTTAGGTGGTGGGAGGCCATCCAGGAGGAGATGCCAGATAAACAGTCACTGACTTTTGAGAGGACAGGGGGAGAGAGATCAGGGGTAGAGAGGTAGATCTGAGTGTCATCAGCGTAGAGGTGGTAATTAAAGCCAAAGCTGTTGATGATTTTGCCCAGGGAGGAGGTGTAGATGGAAAAGAGCAGAGGACCAAGGACAGAGCCTTGAGGTACACCAACAGATAGAGGCAATGAGGAGGAGGAGTTACCAGCAAAGGACACACAGAAGGACCTGTTGGATAAATAGGAGTCAACCCAAGCAAGTGCAGTGTCATCGAGACCCAGAGAGTTGAGGGTCTGTAGAAGGAGGGGGTGGTCAACAGCGTCAAAGTATTATCCTGTAGAGATGGTCAGCCTTATACCAAGGGTGTCACTCAGAGCAGGGTTGTCAGGAATAACCCGGTCAGAACACTAAGCAGGGTTGTCAGGAATAGTCGAGTCGGTACACAGATCGGGTTCATTATGAATAGCCGGGGTCATACACAAAGCAGGTTCAGAAGCAGTAGCGAAGGTCATACACAGAGGGGGTTCTTTAAAAATAGTCGGAGTCATACACATGAATAGAATAGCAGAAAACACTACATTCTGGCCCAAGATGTACCTCTTACACCGGCGGTGTTTCTGCTGATGTGCCCACTGGCTGATCTGACGATGCGTCAGAATAAATTGTTGTCGAACCTCCTTGCTTTGCTAAGGTGAGATATGCAACATTAGGGACGCTATGCTCATGGACCAACTCACTGTTGAGGTACAGCATACCATGGATGCGTTTCACAAATTGTGGGAGCCGTGGATTTACTATGATGTAAGATGGGCTTGATGGGTTTATCCTTGTACAGATTATGAATATTATTACTCTGCTAGTTTGACGTGACTTCCATGAGTGGTCTCTTTATCCCCACACACACACACTTTTTTTTCTTTTCTTTCACTTTCTCCTTTTCTTTTTCTCCCCTCTTTTCCCTCTTTTCCATATATCCCTCTCCGGTTTGTCTTCCCCCATTCGTCCTTTTGTTAATACTAACGCCATGCTGTACAGTTTTTGTCTGCGATGGAAGTTTCCCTCTTATGCTGTTTTTGTGGTGTTCAAAACTTAATAAATTTTTTTAAAAAAAGAAAGAATAGCAGAAAGCACTGACGAAATCAAAACCCACATCAGGGCAATGAGTCTGCCTGAGCAGACTGACTTTAAACCCGGCGGCACTGTGTCATCATGCCTCGCCCCGCCCCCTGACCACCCGCGTGACCGCCGACAGCATGTACATCACTCGGCGCCCAACCAGCGAGCACCGAGGATGACGCTGCTGGGCTCCGGGTCATATACCGGGTACTGGACGTGACAACTACATTAGCCTCTCAATGCCGAGTCTCATGCCATGACACTTCTAAAAATACTGAATACTGGGGGTTATTCAAAGAGATCCGAATTGTGTCCGAAAGGTAACGGAAAACTGAAATTCAGCGTTCGGTTACCTTTCCTGGCCATTTGGCTATTCAGGGAGCAGCAGTTCGCCAAATCTTGGTGCATTGCCTGCACATACGGTGCCTGGTCGGTGCCTGTTCGAGGGCAGTGAAATCCCCATAGAGAAGCAATGCTTCATCTATTCAGAGAACACAAAACAGCAGTGAAAGGTTCCCGAAATGCCCTGCTGTTCGGTGGTCTCATTCGACAGATTTATTCAGACGAATCCCACAAGTTACAATGTTAAATATTGTACCGTTTAATTTTATATTCTGCAGTAAAAAGTCTCTTTATTTATAGATTTTTAGGATCAGTTAGGCAGTTTTCTGGATTTTTATTGCAAAACATTTTCCCGTTTTTTTTTTAAATCGTCTTTTCTTTTTACTGTAACTGCCCTTATTATTATCATTCATTGGATCTTATATGTAAATTCCAGGCATTTTCGTACAGTAATTTTTTTGCAAACAGCGTTTTTGTTTTTGACACTTTCAAGCGTACTGTTTTGTTTTTTTTCCCCCTCATTGGTCTGCGTGTCAGGTTTTTCCGGTGGCTGTTCTGTGCTGTGATCGGCGGCTAGTCGGGTTTCTCCGGCATGTTCGGCAGGGTTAATCAAGCAGTTTTCTGCGGGTTTCAGTGTGTGTTCGGTGAGTGTTTGGCGGGTGTTGCAGTGAGTGTTCGTCGGGTTTGTGGTGGGTTTTCCCTGCAGTACGGCGGCCCTGTGGTGCTTGCTGAATACACCGCAGGATCGGCGAACTAGGATCGCCGAATCGTGCCGAATTGCAGGGAACGAAAAGTCACCGAACATACGGTGACTTTTCGATTCTCTTTGAATAACCCTGACTGTCTGTAGAGCTTGTGTGATTTTCAAGACACATCATAGGTTGACTAGGTTATATTTATCTTTAGAAACCAGGATAGAACACGGATCACTGTTGCCGACTGCCTTTGTTGCGGGCAGGTCGGCACAACTGATCGACAGCTCCAAAGCCGTGTGGTTAATGTAATTGACCATAACATCGATCACATGCCATTGAGCTATGGAAGGGGTTCTCACCCTCAGGACACAGAACAGTCATCGTCACAAAAGGGTTAAGTAAAGCAAAAAAGAGAAAATACCAAATGATAGCCCTCTATTACTCACATTAATGAAGAGAATATAGTTGGTCACATCAGATGATGCTTTTACAGAGTAGTGGAGTCAATATGTAGGAATATGTGAATGGGGAGTGATCAAAAGACTTAAGCTGGTAGGTCAGTTATTTTGTAACAGATGGCACATGGTACGCAGTGTAAAATGAGAAGCTAGAGGGCCATAAAATATTCTTCCAGGCAGTTGCAGAATTTTAAGTATTAGGAAACCATATCTTCAAAAATCTTGAGACATTTAATGTAAAATAGGTGCATATGTTTGTCTAGAAATATTGAGAGTGGGGGAGATCCTGGACATTTCTTATGGTAAAATATTGCTTTTAGAGCAGCTGCTGCAATGATACAAAAGTGATCACAGTGTCAGATAGGATGGAGGAATTTTGAATATTAGATATGAGGTTTGTAGACGCAGAATCGAGAATTGTGGTACCACAGATCTTCAGTTGTCACCCAGTTCCTTTAGTTGTCAGTTGAAGCATATGATTCTTGAGGATATCAAACTCCATCAAGGTGAGGGAGATGTTTACAAGGAGTGATGACGAGGCATCTATCTGTGTGAATGGATATATGGTGGCAGTAGAATGTGACAGTATCTCTAGTGAATTTATGGAAAGAGATGGGTTATTCTAATCCTGGTTTTAGGGATTAGATTGTTTTAAAATAAATAACTATGTACTTAGTTGGACATAGTAAAACGTAGGAAGGAGTATGAGTAGGGAACTTCCATTCGGCTTCAATTGTAGATCAAATTTTCATTTAAACAATTTCCAGTCTACAAAGGGATTGTACATCCTGGTACAGGTTGATTGTAGAGAAACAAGGGGTGATGTAATATATGAAGAGAGATGGAGGTGAGTAGAAGAAGAAAATACACCGTAAATCCATGAGATAGAGCAAATAAGATGGTACTTTGATAGGCATAACTTAGAAGTGGTGGTTATTGTCTGTGATTTAGGCTAGGGTCAGACGAAAGCATTTTTCCCCGCGAACGTGAAAAAGTGCGTCCGAACGCATTGATGTATTTTTTCACGGAATGCGCAAAAACTGTCAGACGAGGCGCATTTTCGGGCGTGATTTTGTACGGATCGTCAATAAAACTCTTTTTGCGTCTGGACGTTATGTAGGCTGGACATTAGCAGCGTCTGACATCTCCTAATCACGCAAACATGCTGCTATGCCGCAGCTGCGCACTCAGTACGTCAGTACTAGCGGTTCTGCGTTCTCAAAAAAATGCGTTCAAATTCCACTTGCGTTGCACGGCCGGACTTTTGTGCGTCCGTACATCGTATATTGGCCGTCATTGCCCGTCAACTGCTGCTAGTGCGGCCGTAATTATGTGCGCCAGAACGCACGTCAAAAGTGCGCTGGTCTGACCCCAGCCTTAGGGCTCAATTTAATTCATTCGGACATTTAAAAAAAAAAAATCAGTGCACTTCGGCTGATATTTTTTTTTTTAAATAAAGGCGGAACCAATCAAAAGATATTAAAAAACTGCTGAAAATCAAAAGGTGATGCTGTTCCAAAAAAAATTAGGCCAATAAAATACCCAAAAATGCATATTGTCAGTCAGTAGCATTTTGATTTTCGCTACTAACCGTGCCTATTTAAAAATCCAGTGTTTAAAGAAGCGCTTCAATCTGATTTTCCGTTTCTTTGCCAGAAAATCCATTCATCAATCCTTTTCAGCTCCTTATATTTTTGTGAAAATTGTCTTAATGGTAAAATTGAATTGAATCGCTAAAGTCGAAGTTACCATTAGCGACTGGGTGCTGGACAAAATTCCTACAACCAGGTTCCCTAATGTCAACGTCCCGACGGCCAACTTCCAGACAGAACAAGTGCCAGACATACCAAGTTCCTTACACAGACAACTCCCTGACGGCCAACTTCCAGACATCCAAAATCCCAGCAGCTAACCCTACACCTTAACCCATAGGGAGTTACGGTTAGGTTTAAGGGGTTAAGGTTAGGCTTAGGAGGTTAGGGGGTTCGGATGTTAGTGTTAGGATGTTTATGGTAGCGGGTTAGGGTTAGGCTTAGGGAGTTAGGGTTAGGGAATAAGGTTAGGTTTGGATTAACTGGGAATGTCTGGAAGTTGGCCATCAGGGAGTTGTCTGTGTAGGGAACTTGGTATATCCGGCACTTGTTCTGTCTGGAAGTTGGCCGTCGGGATGTTGGCATTAGGGCACCTGGTTGTAGAGATTTTGACCCAAACCCTTGGTGACTATAGGAGCGTAACTGTTAATTATCCAGCTGAAATAAATCGATTCCTTAGTACCTTAAATGCGATGGTATGTTTTTGACCTGGTCAAGCATTCAGTTATGTACTTTAAAGCTACATTAATGTTCATTTGGACACGATGCCATGACTTGATATTCACGAAATGGACATGGTTTGTGTTATAACATGCGATTGATTACAAGGACCTTGCACCAAATGAAATTATAACCTAAATGAAGGTTGTGACTTCACAATGGTCATGGATAGACATTAAAAGTTCCTTGATATGGTGTCCAGAAGAAAATTAGTCTTGTATTTGGTCTTGGAAGGTCAAAATTATTAGATTTTGTGAAGTGCAGAATCTGCAGGAAGTGGTAGACATTGATGACTGATCAAGCAGAGTAGGAGATAGCTCAAAGATTATCAGGGTTATTCAAAGAGAATCAAAAAGTCACCTTACGTTCGGTGACTTTTCGTTCGCTTCAATTCGGCGCGTTTCGGCGATCCTATTTCGGCGACCCTGCGGTGTATTCAGCAAGCACCACAGGGTCCCCAAAGTGCAAGGAAAACCCACTGCAAACCCGACGAACACTCACCGCCAACCTGCCGAACACTCACTAAAACCCGCAAAACAGCTGGATTAATCCCACCGAACACGCTGGAGAAACCCGAGCAGCCGCCGATCAGAGCGTAGAGCAGCCACCGGAAAAAGCCGACACCGCAGACGAATGGAGTGAAAAAAAAACAGTACGCTTGAATGTTTGAAAAGTAAAACACTGTTTGCAAGGAAACTACAGAATGAAAATGTCTGAAATTTACATATAAGATCCAATGAATGATAATAAAAAGGGCTGTTACAGAAAAAAGAAAAAACAATATAAAAAAAAACAGAAAAACATTTTCTCAAACAAATCCCAAAAAATGCCTAAAAGATCCTAAAAAAATCTATACATAAAGAGACTTTATACTGCAGAATATTATAATGAACGGTTTATTAGATATTGGATTAAAACAGGAATATTTTTAACATTGAAGCCTATGGGATTCGGCTGAATAAACCTGTCGAATGAAACCACCGAACAGCAGGGCAATTCTGCAATTTTTCGCTGCTGCTTTTTGTTCTCTGAATAGACGAAGCATTGCTTCTCTATGGGGATTTCACTGCCCTCGAACAGGCAACGAACAGGCACCATATGTGCAGGCAATTCGCCAACATTGCTCTCTGAATAGCCGAATGGCCAAGAAAGGTAACCGAACGCTGAATTTCACTGTTCGGTTACCTTTCGGACACAATTTGGATCTCTTTGAATAACCCTGTATGTTTTGTTGAAGATTCCCCAAAAAAGGTGGTTCAATAGTAATTTGTCAAACTTTTGACAAAATTCAGGCATATCTATTGAAATTCCATCTGTTGGGTAGGTGTGAGAAGAACTGGAATCGAACAACACTTGCAGGGTCAATGTTTGACAGATCCGTGCTGAGGCATGTCTTTATGGCATGAGGATGATGTTGGTCCTGGTTGTTAGGTTGAAACAGCTGCACAGTCTACATTCTCTGAAAAATTGCTACCACATTGTTTTCAAGCAGGAGCCGTTGTGAATACATTCATGGTTCATTAGGCACTTAGTAAATTATTTGCATTTACTCTTGTGAGGTTCACAGAGACTGTCCTCCCACATAATTGCAATTACATGTTTCTGAAACTTATTACTAATTGTACATCCCATGTGGGTATTCGCAACATGTACTGGTTGATCAGATTATAGTCTCATCAAAATATGGAGGAGCCCATCTGCACATGGTTTAAACCATTGTCCGATCATAAGCATATTGACCTGTGATGGAAGATCTGCAAACCTTACTTTATATTACTATACCAAGTTTATTGTTATTTAATGCATCCAAATTATACTTCATGGAACATGCTGTACATGCCTTCATTATTTTAACATATGGAAGAAAATTTATTAGATGCATAGCAAGGTTTCTATAAAAAAATATAAGTGTCAACATTTGTTTACCAACATTTCTGCAAATCCCCAGAGTAGATTATCTGAGCAGTTCTTCTAATTATAAAAATGATATTTTTTATAGAGTACATCCGTTTTTATAACGGCTTTGCTTTTACTTCATCCGCAGATCATTTTTTATTTCTAAAGGGCTGTAGGCTCTTCCACTAAAGGTGAAAGGTCATCTAGAAAACAATGAAAGAGGTGAAAGATAATGGTATAAAGTCCACTTGTATTTCCTTAACGTATTACCCCAATCTACCACCAAAGAGGTTAATTCTTGCACATCAGCCTTTATCAACATTATTTTGTTATTTCAGAGGGTAAGAGATTAGCATCAAGCTAAGAAGTCCATTTCTTCTGCACCAGCTAAAGACTAGTGCTTGAATGCCCCAGCGCTGCTATGCCCCAGAAACAAATTCCAGGAAGGTGAGAGGTACTACTATTTAGGATGGAGATAAAATCAAAGCAATGTTTAAGCCCATAAGCCCTTAATCATGCTATAAACTACCCTCAATGTTTTAGATGTGGAACTACTGTAAACTGAAAATGTGTTTTGGCTCGATGTCGCTGTCGGGATTATCCTGTGCAATATGTCTTTTATTTTGGTTTGAGCCGCTTTGGATGAATTATTTGCCAAAAGATTGTACAATTACAGCTGTTATTACCACGTGCTCAGTGAGCACCAAGATGGCCGCTGACCATGTGGCCTCTGTGAGTCCCAAGATGGCCACCGACCATGCGGCCCCAGTGAGTAGGTAACACAAGCACTATTGTAAAGAATCCAAAATGCACTTAATAGCATCCAAAAAACAAACCAATTTCTGGTATTCTGGTAAAGTTATATCTGATCACTCAGAGCCTATACAACACAGTTTAGTTGCTAAGCCTCTGCAGTATTGATATTTGTTAATTAACTGCTAAATATACATTATTCCGTCTACACCATTTGTAATTTTTAAAAGTTATATCAGCCGATAACGTGGGACGTAATATAACAAGTAAAGAGACACACAAATGGATGGCTAAAATGAATTTACTTTAGTAAAAGTCAAAAGGTAATTAATAAACAATGTTATAATCGTCTGGTCTGGAACATAACTCGCCCCAAAAATATTAACATAAAATACAATGACCTCTTGATCCGGAGCATACAAAATTATACTATTGATAATAAAAGCTCTCCCCAGAGATTAACATAAGAAATTAAACATTAATTAACATAAAAAATTTAACTAAATTCTGGACCCTAAGAAAAACAAAAGACATGTATAGGTGATTTAAAAATGCAAAAGGGATTAAAAAAACAGCAGTTTCCCCATCCAGATAGTGATCCCACATCACTTGCTCAGTGCATGTGTTCCCTTTAGCAGGCCAGAAAAAAATCTGTTGGTCACATCCTGTGTTTCTCTGGACGAATGCAGAAGAGGTTGGGCTAGAGTCTCCACCCATCAGAGTGTGTTCTAGTGATTGAATGGAAGCTAACCTTCCTGGGAGGGGTTATCTGGCTTATGTCACATCCTGACCAGAGCACATGACCAGACAAAGAATGTTTTGCTCTTTAGTGATATCTAGTGATGGTCACTAATTGTTACATGGCCACTTGGGTTTTTTATTAATTGTTCATTTGGAGTAGATCCCCCTTTTCAGGAATTCATTGCCATAACAACATGTTTAATAAAATTGTAAACATTACAATAATGGGAAAAAAATGAAGTTCCTGAAAAATAGTGTGATGGGTTAAGGCAGGGGTCAGCAATCTTGGCTCCCTGATATATGGGAACTACATTTCCCATGTGGCTCAGTCACCCATTAGGCTGACTGATCCAAATGGGAAATGTAGTTCCCAAAACATCAGGGAGCCAAGTTTGCTGACCCTGGGTAAAGGGATCAAAACCACCCCATCTTTCTTTCACAATCTCAAACTTTTGGTTCGTTTTTTGGTACTATGAAACAACCTGCAGTGCAATTGACTTAATATTCCCCTCCACTTCCAATGAGGAGCATGGAAAGGTTTACTTTGCAGTTTGCAGGCAGAAATGGGTGCAGTGAACTATTTGAGACATTTATTTCTCTCCATATTCATTCCCCCTGTGGTCCCCCTCCCTCCCTTCATGTTCATGCCCCCTTTCCCTGTTCATTCCCCCTTCAGGTTGGTCCCCTCTCCCTGTTCACCCCCCACCCCCCCATTCTGCATGCTTCTTCTCAAGGTTCATACACCCCTCATCTTTTCTCCATGCCCCCTCTTCCTGAACATTCCCAGCCATGAAGGGGCTTACCCTGGATCAAGCAGAGATCCGCTCTTTCCTCCTGCGCGGCTGCCATACAACGCTGGGAGGAAGTGATATATTACACAATTACTTCCTCCCAGCACTGCTGCTGCGATGCACTGGGAGGGAGGAGGCAGAGTTAGTAGGCAGAGCCGTTTAACACCTGTGTTTTGTTCTTATTTTCACCATTTTTTACTCATCATATTTAAACACAATTTCAAGACATTTTTTTTACTGTTTTAGTGTAGAACCCAGACAAATTATATATCCTTTTTTTCAGCAGACTCAGGAAATTCAAAATATGTAATTTCTATTTGCATAAGAAAAAAAGTCAAAAAAGTGAAAATTTCGATTTGAATTGGGACATTTCCACTACTCCAATAAGCCAACATACAAATAGCCCAAATAGACGGTAACTCGGGTAGCAAGTATTTTACCAGGAAGGTACATTGAGGTTTCTCTTGTTTTCAAGTATGTCCTGGGTTCAAGAAACATTGAAATTTTTACAGCAGGGTATTTGATGCACAGTTAACATTTAATTATAGGGTAAAATGGCAATTTCTCACAGAGATTTTATTACTCGAACATTCAAAAGAATAAAATAATTTGTTGAAAAAAGTAACATTTATTTGAAACATGATGGGCCATATTACATTGTTTGTGATAACTTAACCAGAGCTGTTGTAAACTTCCCAGAGCCATTATAGCCTATGGAGGTTTTCAGTTTACAACAACTCTGGTTAAGTTAGCACCAACTTTGTAATATGGTCCGGTATGTGTAGTTAACAATTAATCATAGGGTATATTTGCAATTTATCATAGCGATTGTTATTCTGCAATAATGTAAAGATTAAAGTAATGCACGATTGTGTTTAATTTTTCCTGTATTCCTCTAGTCTTACAGTAATATTGGGAGGAAAGTGTGGGGTACCCCTTAGTCAGGCACTACTCGCTAGTCGTGTCTGTTAAAGTAGCGGTGTAATCGCTCTTAAGGAATTTCAACAATATAATGAGGTATAGCAATGCTAATTTAACAGCTTTGTGTACCATAAAAAATTAAAACCGAGTATAGAAAAAAGTGTAAATATTCATATTAAGAACATACACCCTCTGGCTTCGGGGGTGATGAATCACAGTCTTTAAAAATCACAATAAATCAGTCTTTTATATTGATACAAACATACGCCCCCTGGCTTCGGGGGTGATGAATCTCAGTCTCTAAAAAGCACAATAAATCAGTCTTTGTGTTGCATAAAAAGAGAAAAGAAAAATAATTAAAAAATAATTAAAAAATAATAATAATTTTCCTCTTAATGATTGAGTGTGTCCTTTTGGTCTTGACTGCTTCCGCTCCTCTCGTCCCTTCAAAATTCCTCCAAGAAAGAAAGAGGGGATTAAGGATACGTCCGCGTCTGTCAGATAAACCAGAGAGTAAGGATTGGTACACTTACGCTAGTGCGGTGATGGATGCTGCTCTGTCTGTTGCGCTCTGCCCAGAAATCCTCTTTGTATCTGCTCCTTCGTGCCTTGTCTTTTGAATTTCCTCGTCCAGGATACTGCAGAAGGCTTCCCTTTATACGGTGCTTTCTGGTTGCTGACGATGTTGAAAGATGGCAACTGGATGCAGCAGGAGGTTGGCTTGTGCAAAAATTTATTAAGACAGCTCACATCAAATAATAACGCAATCAAAGATAAAATAAAAATAAAAATATTTTTAAAATTGATGAAGCTGGCCAGGGAGCCGGCGAAACGCGTCTTGGAGACCCCTATGCCCACTTTTAAAGACTTTTTTTACCTCCTATGGACTTATGTGTTTTTTTACTTTCTAACTTTTATCTTTTATCTTTGATTGCGTTATTATTTGATGTGAGCTGTCTTAATAAATTTTTGCACAAGCCAACCTCCTGCTGCATCCAGTTGCCATCTTTCAACATCGTCAGCAACCAGAAAGCACCGTATAAAGGGAAGCCTTCTGCAGTATCCTGGACGAGGAAATTCAAAAGACAAGGCACGAAGGAGCAGATACAAAGAGGATTTCTGGGCAGAGCGCAACAGACAGAGCAGCATCCATCACCGCACTAGCGTAAGTGTACCAATCCTTACTCTCTGGTTTATCTGACAGACGCGGACGTATCCTTAATCCCCTCTTTCTTTCTTGGAGGAATTTTGAAGGGACGAGAGGAGCGGAAGCAGTCAAGACCAAAAGGACACACTCAATCATTAAGAGGAAAATTATTATTATTTTTTAATTATTTTTTAATTATTTTTCTTTTCTCTTTTTATGCAACACAAAGACTGATTTATTGTGCTTTTTAGAGACTGAGATTCATCACCCCCGAAGCCAGGGGGCGTATGTTTGTATCAATATAAAAGACTGATTTATTGTGATTTTTAAAGACTGTGATTCATCACCCCCGAAGCCAGAGGGTGTATGTTCTTAATATGAATATTTACACTTTTTTCTATACTCGGTTTTAATTTTATATGGTACACAAAGCTGTTAAATTAGCATTGCTATACCATTATATTGTTGAAATTCCTTAAGAGCGATTACACCGCTACTTTAACAGACACGACTAGCGAGTAGTGCCTGACTAAGGGGTACCCCACACTTTCCTCCCAATCAACCTGTAGCAGCAACAAGGCTCTGCTACCACCCCTAAATCGGCAGCACACCCGCACCATTAAAACACCATAATCTCAACACCGCACAGCGCCTTAGGATACCATTTCCTTCTTACAGTAATATTACTAGGATGAAAGGTTCTAAAATCTAGAAGGTGCCCCTTATCTCAAAAGGTGTCACGGGGGGGGGTCTGCATTATTATCATACAGGCAGAAATGGTATTTGTGTCAGATACGGCAACTTGCTCCTTATTGGCCTCCCCAACCCCCATATTGCCTCTTAGCAATCTGTAATGAATGCAGGCGCCAGGTTTATTTTTCTCACCAAACGCACCTCACATACCTCCCCCTCTGCCGGTCCCTCCATTGGCTTCCGGTACGTTTCAGGATACAGTTTAAAATACTGACGCTCACATTTAAATCGCTCAATAACTCAACCCCTCCCTACATGTCTTTGTTACTCCGCAAGCATGTCCCGTCTAGACAACTCCAGTCAGTGGGTGATCTCTGCCTATCATCTGTCTACACCCGCACTGCCAACTCTTGCCTCCAAGAATTCTCAAGGGCAGCTCCGGTCCTGTAGAAGGACTTGCCTCGCCCTATCAAATTCTCCCCTGATGTTCAGGCCTTCTAGAAATCCCTCAAAACACATCTCTTCAGATTAGCATACCACATCACTGATGCAAATCCTCCCTCTGCTCACCTACTCACAAAGGACTGAAGCTGCTTCTATGGCCCCACCATTCGCAAGCCACTGGCACTAATGATCCTGCCATCCAGCAAAATTCCCCTTGTCTTCCTCAACCCCGATCCTCTAGATTGTAAAATCCAATGAGCAGGGCCATCTACACCTATTGTTTCCATCCTATGTCCGTTTATCTGTATCTCATTCCCTTTGGTTATTGTAAAGTGCTGCGGAAACAACGCTTTATAAATTATGACAATAATAATACAGTAAATGGGGTGCAAATAGATAATAGAAATGGTCAGATCTCCTGCTTGTGGGTATTTGTAGTGATCGTAATGAGACTATTAGCAATACAGTTTCCAAAAAATACAATTAGAATATAAAAATAATATCTGCATGTGCCTGCATATGGAAATTACAGTATCACCTTGTATCTGTGCTGTACAGGGATATTCAGTCATTATAACCCCCTGAATCGAATCCATGGTAGTGAGCTCTCCCTGTATTCTAGCCCTCTCCATGGCTGTTGCAATGCAGCAGTAAATTCTGTTGATCTTTTTATTACAATAGGGGTGGAGGCTGCTCCTTGCAGCTTATTTACAGTAATAGCTGGTGACAGGACTGAGATCTCACAGAGAACTTTGTTTCTCCATGGGGGGGGGCGGGGGCACACCTTGCATTATTAAGGTATAAAAATGTTCTTTATAAGCTACTTCTTAGTATTTAATGTATTATCATGAAAGTAAAATTGTAGAGAAAGGGTTAAAAACGCAACATATCTATCAGCTTTTCATCTAAAAAGGATTCATTTCCTAAGAAATGCAGTTTCTCCCAAACAGCTCCAATTCCAAGCATTACCTCTCAGGTCACGCCCTCCAGAAATTATACCGGCAGGGTTCCCTTTTTATACAAAAACACAGCACCAGATGCCTAACCGTCTCCCAAATAATGGCAAAGCCCACGGGCAGCACACATAGATAATTTGCCGGAGTTTTAGAAAGACGCTTCACTGTCAGACATATTGTTTATTTCTTGTGGAATAGTAAGGATCTGTCTTCCTGCTTCCTGAATAGCATAGCTGGCAATTACACAGCTGCAGACAGCATAAAGAGGCTTATTTTGGTCAAATTATACGCAGATACACGCTAATAACACCTCTTTGCCAACATGTGCTATTTTTAAAGTATTGACGTCCTTAGTGAAACGTGTATCCTGGTAATGGTGATGGAGGGGGAATCTGTGCACCACTTTAAATTTCAAAAAAATGAGCCAACGTAGATTAGAAATAATGTTTTCAATGAAATAACATGTAAATAGATGAAAATAAAGCACATTCTGTGTATGGCACATCGACTTCACAATCTCGCCCATGCCAAGTCACAAGGCCTGGGGGACCGTGTGACACACATTTTCCACCAAAAATCAAAAAAGGACCAGCATATTTATGAAATACTTAACACACTAGGATACCATCAACTTTTCAGACTATTAGCTTTTATCACGCTCACAATTTCCCTCAGGCGTCCTGCTACCTACAGAAAATAAAAATAATATCTGTATGTGGTATAATGCCTGTATATGGAAATCAAATTACAGTAGCAGCTTGTATCTATTGTGCAGATATTCCGTCATAATAACCCCTTGAATCTAATCCCTGTACAGTAGTGAGTGACCACAGAACCCCCTGTATTCTTGCCTCTCCCTGCAATAAAATTTGTTGAGCTTTATATTACAGTGAGGGTGGAAGCTGCTCCTTGTAGCTTCTTTACAGTAATAGAGGGTGACAGTAGTGAGAACTCACACCTGCTGTTCGAGAGGCCTCCATGAAAATGCCTTAAGAGCGTTGTTTTAATGGCGCTTGCCGTGCTTAAATCGTTAAAATTAGGATGTTTGAAGCCCACACGAGCGCTAAAGCAATGCTAGTGGATGAGCAGCTGATTGGCTGCTCAGCAGGGCAGATCTGCACCCTGATGCGCATGCGTCTAGATGGCACGCTACTTTGGGGTGTGGCTATGCTGACAATTATACAGAGTGCGTCATGGTCACGCCTGTTTCTTCACAAATAGAGACCTGCCATAATTCCGTTTTCCGGTCGCTTGTTTGTTGTTATAAATGCTGCGGAAATTACTTTTGAGGCCTACATCTGGGTTCCAATCCATTTTGTTCGTTGTGTGCCAGTTATCACGTTCAGGGCCGGATTAACATAGGGGCTGATGGAGCAGCAGCTCCAGATCCATGCCCCAGAATAGGCCCAGAGAAAGTATGCATTGATGAGAATTTGGACCCCTTTATCTCCAACTCCATATCAGCTACAGGATCATGTGAGGTATCACTGGAAAGGCCAGACAATAAAAATCAAATAATAAATATTTCCTCTTTTCTGTCTAACACAACATTTTTCACTTTTCAATTACAAAGTGAACAATGATGCTGCACTCCCCAACTCATCATCACATTTCTCATGTCACCAACAAGTGTGGTGGTGATGGCACAATCTGTTGTTACATCAAAAACCTAAACTGCCTCACTGCAGCGAAGAACACTGGGTGGGACTTTGGACCTCTGCATCACTAATCTTTACACCTCACAAGGTCAAGTGAGGAGTCATTGGACTGGTCGGAGTATGGCCTTTGCATTGATACAAAACGTGACCATGTAAAATCTAAAAGAAAAGAAAACAAAAAACTATTTATTTTTAGTTCCAAAGCAATGACATTGTCCATTTTTCATGTATAAAATGAGATATACCCCTGCCATTACTTACCTTTTAATTTCCCACGCTGGGAGCAAGGTCAGTGTTTTATACAGTCATATTATTCATAAAACACCCTCCTCCAAAACACAAGGGAAATATTAAATTTTTTGATTAAAATTGTATATTTTGTCAGAAAAATGCAGTAACGGGTTCCTATTTCACATTTTTTTTAAATAATTCCTTATAGAATATACTGTATAATCACAGAGGATTGGATGATAAAATGGGAAAAAAATATTTTATGTGCGTTAAATGATTGAAATCTGAATGATTAATCACACAGTAACTGCCGGGTTAGATATACACGTATCTGCACTCAATAACCTAAAATATGTTCACTAAATGTCAAAAAAAAAAGCCACGGAAATCTTCAGCTCCAGGCCCATAGAGATCTTAATCCAGCCCTGATCACATTACATGTTTAACCATTGATCTCAGGGAACTGTGGATGACTGATAATCTAATTTTTTTGTATATATGATGGTGTATAAATGGTGAATAATTTACTGAGAAGCTCCTTTCACTTTGGATTGATAAGGTTAAAAAATATTGAAAGGGTTTATGATGCAAATCAGGCATATGCAATTCAGAAAATAAACTATCAGGGTTATTCAGAGAGAGGTGAAAAGCAGGAGAATGACTGGAGAATGGAAAATTCGGCAACCTTTCTCAGCTGTTTTGTGTTCTCTGAATAGACGAAGCATTGCTTCTCTATGGGGATTTCACTGCCCTCGAACAGGCACCGTATGTGCAGGAAATTCGGATAGCCGAATGGCCAGGAAAGGTAAGCGTACCCTGAATTTCAGCGTTCGGTTACCTTTCGGCCACAATTCTTTGAATAACCCTGATTGTCTCTGCAGAGAATTTTTTTTTTTAGTTTTACACTTTACATGGTCAGGTTTGGTATCATTGTAAAGACCAGACTCTGACCTTTCCAATGACACCTCACTTAACCTTGTGCGGTGTACAATTCAGAGATGCAGGATTCCATAGTACCCCGGTCTCTCCTCACTGTAGTGCCACGGTCTACAGTAGGTTGAAGATGAAACAATGCGTTGCATCATCAGCTCCAAACTTGCTAGCAGTGTGGGAAATGAGAAGGTGAGTTAGTGCAGCATCACTGTTTACTTTATAATTGTAAACTGAATAGTGCTGCATTAGAAAAAAAAAAGAGAAAAATATTATTTTATTTTTAAGTAAATCTAACCTGGTTATGTTTGATATCACTGGAAAGGCCATAATCTGGCCAAACCAATGATATTATGATAAAGAAACATGCAAACCAATAGCGTAAATCTGTATGGGATTGTCACTCCATGTAGTGCATAACACTCATAAGATAGAAAGTGCTATTCGGTTCAGCTCCATCCTTTCCATCCACCACACAAGCTTTTTCTGGAAGCACTCCTGGGTCACCAAAGGAAGGATAACTCGGAGCAGAAGTAGGGAATATAAAATGATTTTATTGCCACAACATTAAAAATAAAACATGCCCAAAGCGTTTCGTCGCTTAGACTTTCTCAAAATAAAATTAAAAGTACAGGCAATACATCTGCATCTATCCTCCTTCCCCCCAGGTCCTTCATATAGTCCTCCTCCCCGCCAGGTCCTTCATATAGTCCTCCTTCCAGTGTTTGCCATACAGTATATATATACAACCCTTCCTTTCTATGTCACTTCCGTTTGCCATTTCTGCCAATACCTCACATCCGATTTGCATTCTCCCAATACGTCACATCCGTTTAGCCTTCTTTCCACATCCCATGTCGCACTAGACAGGAAGTCTATTTCCTCCATCAGTATTTTCACTTTCAGTTTCTATATGCCGTATTTTACCATGTACTGGGGACTTAAGAAGTTTCATCCACTGCCTTTATTTTCTAATGTGCATAAATACTTCTCAAGGCACCATCAGTATCTATAAATGTCTCAAACAACGAAGCATATTAGATTAATTGTGATATCTGCTGAATGTGTATGCGGACGTGGAATAACTTCAAGGAAGCCAGATCCAAAGCTTTTATGAGATAACTACTGTAATCTTTGTGTTACGTTTTTATGAGCTACTGATTTCTTTCCAGTGACACCTCATAAGGCTCCAGAGATACAGTGGTCTAAATTATTGTAAATTGAAAAAATCCCCACTTTTGTTTTGTTTTTTTACAGAGCAGGATGCCCCCTTGTGGCAGGCACCTGTTGGCACATGCCTACTCTGCCTAGTTATAAATCCAGCCTTGGTCAAATTAGCGTCAGTAACAGGCAGTCCCTAACGGCTAGTGGTTTGCGACGACAATGCCTTTTAGCTGATCTCTGTCACCGACAAAAGCAAAAGAGGCCTCTAAACGTTTTTGAATGTCTATATAGATAAAGACTTAAAAATATATAATGTATATATAATATAATGGGAATAAGCGCAGATGCAATTTTTCTCCTTGTTATACTTAAAAATATATATAGGGTTATTCAAAGAGCTCCGAATTGGGCCCGAAAGGTAACCGAACGCTGAAATTCAGCGTACGGTTACCTTTCCTGGCCATTCGGCTATCCAGAGAGCAGGCAATTTGCCAAATCCTGGCGAATTGCCTTCACATACGGTGCCTGTTCGGTGCCTGTTTGAGGCCAGTAAATCCCCATAGAGAAGCAATGCTTCAGCTATTCAGAGAACAAAACCCAGCAGTGAAAAGTTGCCGAATTGCCCTGCCGTTTGGTGGTTTAATTCGGCAGGTTTATTCAGGCGAATCCCATAGGCTTCAATGTTAACAATATTCCCGTTTTAATTCAATATCTAATAAACCACTCATTTTAATATTCTGCAGTAAAAAGTCTCTTTATTTATAGATTTTTTAGGATCTTTTAAGCATTTTTCGGGATTTTTTTTTCCAAAAACTTTTATCCGATTTTTTATTTTTTTTTAAACTTTTCTTCTTTTTTCTGTAACAGCCCTTTTTATTATCATTCATTTGATCTTATATGTAAATTTCAGACATTTTCGCTCAGTAGTTTCTTTGCAAACAGTGTTTCACTTTTCAAACATTCAAGCAAACTGTTTTTTTTTTTTTACTCCATTTGTCTGCGGTGTCGGGTTTTTCCGGCGAGTGCGCTGCGTGTTATCGGCTCCTGCTCGGGTTTCTCCGGAGTTTTCAGCAGGGTTAATCCAGATGTTTTTGCGGGTTTTCGTTGTGCCTTCGCCGGGTTTTGCGGTGAGTTTTCAGTGGGTTTGTGGCGACTTTTCCCTGCAATTCGGGAACCCTGTGGTGCTTGCTGAATAGGGATGAGCTGTTCAGTTCGATCGGTTCGGAGTTCGCATCGAACATAGCCTGTTCGCGAACTACGAACATTTCCGCGTGTTCGCCGCGTGTTCACCCACAATGCACCACAATGGACCACAATGCACTTTTCCACTGGCCTGAAGCTTGTAATTGGATACAGCCTTGCACCTGACCACAGGTCTGGTGCAAGACAGGTTCAACACTATGCCAATCACGGCTCAGAGTCCTGATTGGGCAAATTTTGCCCAAACATGGGCTCACAGAGCTAAGTCCCGCAGCACACTAGATAAGGTTTCCACGCAGCGCTTCTGCACGCATTTGAGAGGAGATTTCATAGCAGATTGTTGTTGTGTGTTCTTACTGCCGGTCTGCCACGCTACTGGGGGGGTCTCATTTCTAACAAATATCTGGGAATTGTTGTAATCTTTGTGCTCAGTCCCAGTAACTATTTTGGGTGCTCATTTCAGCAAAATATTTTGGAATTGAGGTGATCTGTGTCTTGTCACACAGCCAGTGCCTCGCAGTTTTTTGGGGGTCACTAATTTCTACAAAATATTGGGAATTGAGGTGATCTGTGTCTTGTCACTGCCACGCAGTATTTTGGGGGTCAGTAATTTCTACAAAATATTTGGGAATTGAGGTGATCTGTGTCTTGTCACAGCCAGTGCTACGCAGTATTTTGGGGGTCACTAATTTCTACAAAATATTTGGGAATTGAGGTGATCTGTGTCTTGGCACACAGCCAGTGCCACGTAGTTTTTTGGGGGTCACTAATTTCTACAAAATATCTCAGAATTGAGGTGATCTGTGTCTTGTAACTCACTGCCAGTACCACGCAGTATTTTGGGGGTCACTAATTTCTACAAAATATCTGGGAATTGAGGTGATCTGTGTCTTGTTACACAGCCATTGCAATGCAGTTTTTTGGGGTCACTAATTTCTACAAAATATATGGGAATTGAGGTGATCTGTGTCTTGTCACTGCCACGCAGTATTTTGGGGGTCACTAATTTCTACAAAATATCTGGGAATTGAGGTGATCTGTGTCTTGTCACTGCCACTCAGTCTTTTGGGGGTCAGTAATTTCTACAAAATATTTGGGAATTGAGGTGATCTGTGTCTTGTCACAGCCAGTGCCACGCAGTATTTTGGGGGTCACTAATTTCTACAAAATATTTGGGAATTGAGGTGATCTGTGTCTTGGCACACAGCCAGTGCCACGTAGTTTTTTGGGGGTCACTAATTTCTACAAAATATCTCAGAATTGAGGTGATCTGTGTCTTGTAACTCACTGCCAGTACCACACAGTATTTTGGGGGTCACTAATTTCTACAAAATATCTGGGAATTGAGGTGATCTGTGTCTTGTTACACAGCCATTGCAATGCAGTTTTTTGGGGGTCACTAATTTCTACAAAATATCTGGGAACTGAGGTGATCTGTGTCTTGTGACTCACTGCCAGTAGCACGCAGTTTTTTGGGGGTCACTAATTTCTACAAAATATCTGGGAATTGAGGTGATCTGTGTCTTGTCACACAGCCAGTGCCACGCAGTTTTTTGGGGTCACTAATTTCTACAAAATATATGGGAATTGAGGTGATCTGTGTCTTGTCACTGCCACGCAGTATTTTGGGGGTCACTAATTTCTACAAAATATTTGGGAATTGAGGTGATCTGTGTCTTGTCACAGCCAGTGCCACGCAGTATTTTGGGGGTCACTAATTTCTACAAAATATTTGGGAATTGTTATAATCCATGTGTTTTACTGGCTGCCACCCATCAGGGGGTCACACTGATTTAAAGGAGGTTTCTGAGACTTGCAAAGTGTGTCTTATCACTGCCGGCTATCAGGGGGTCACACTGATTTATAGGAGGTTTCTGAGACTTGTAATCTGTGTCTTCTCACTGCCACCAATCAGGGGATCCCACATACTTCTATCAGATTTATGTGAATTGTAATTTGTGTCTTCTCACTGCCACCCATCAGGGGGTCACACTGATTTATAGGAGGTTTCTGAGACTTGTAATCTGTGTCTTCTCACTGCCACCCATCAGGGGGTCCCACATACTTGTATCAGATTTATGCGAATTGTAATTTGTGTCTTCTCACTGCCACCCATCAGGGGGTCACACTGATTTATAGGAGGTTTGTGAGTCTTGTAATCTGTGTCTTCTCACTGCCACCCATCAGGGGGTCCCACATACTTGTATCAGATTTATGCGAATTGTATTTTGTGTCTTCTCACTGCCACCCATCAGGGGGTCACTCTGATTTATAGGAGGTTTCTGAGGTTTGTAATCTGTGTCTTGTCACTGCCACCCATCGGGGGGTCTCACTGATTTATAGGAGGTTTCTGGGAATTTTAATCTGTGTCTTGTCATTGGCTGCCAGCTATCAGGGTGTCTCACTGAGTTATACCAGAGTTCTGTAAATCTTTAATCTTTATACCAGAGTTGAATCAGAGTTCTGTATATATTTAATCTATATTTCACTCACCATGTCTGAATGAACAAAAAGGACAGGCAGACGCTCCCAGACACAGATAAGAGGGCAAGCAGCCTCTGTGTCGGGAGGCTGTGCCTCTGGTCATGGTGGACGTGGTGCATCCTCTGCAGGGGCACGCTTGTCCTTTCTAACTGGTGCTGGCCATCTTCTTAAGCAGCAGCAACATACAGAGGATTTGGTGGATTGGCTAACCAGGCCATCCTCATCCTCCGAGTCCTCTGCCAGCCAGGCTTGTAATGCTTTACAGTCCACCTCAGCTGCCAAAGCATTTAATGCAGCCTCCATGTCCACAGCTACTCCTGCCGTAGCCTCACTATCACACACGGAGGAGTCAGCTGAATTGTTTTACTACAATGACAGTGACATGCTGCTTGAGGATGCGCAGCAAGTACAGTGCTCTGATTCAATCTCTGAGGTTGAGGAAGGGAGTATAATCAACCTAGAGGAAGGGGGTGCCAGTGATGACACACAAATAACTGGCACTCATGTTGCCCCAGGAGCTGCAGCATACTGCCAAGTTGGCTCCAGTGACGAGGAGATAGTGGATGATGATGACAATGATGATGAGGTCACTGACTCCACCTGGGTGCCAGATCGAACAGAGGAATCAAGTGAGGAGGAAGGGGAGGAGGAGGAGGAGGCACAGTAAACACGAGGCACAACATCCTCTATGACCAACCGTAGCACTAGCCAGTCCAAGGCATCAGATGTCAGAGCTGCTCCGGTGCAGAGCGCTGTTGTCTCAAAGCACACATGCAGGAACTCTGCTGTCTGGGAGTTCTTTAAGAAATGTGCAGCAGACCCCACCGTTGCTATTTGTAATCTATGACAGATGAGGCTCAAGCGTGGGAAAGGCACTGGATGCTTGGGTACCACGTGTCACGACCCCCTACGCGGCACGCGCTGCTGCACAAAGACGCCGGGTTAAGCCGCTCACTATCTATCTATCCTAGACCCAGATAATTACGCGCACTTCTCTACCTGTCCCGGCCACACTTTCCTCTCACAGCAGGCACGTAGAGCGCGATATACTGATCCCAGGATTGCAATGCAGTAAAAGTCTTCTCCTGAAGCGCGTACTAACTACGTCTCTCACAATCCCGGAGCTCACTTTCTTACTCTATTAGTAACGCTGCCACCAGTCCTCATGGACACTACGCGCGTCGCAACAGGAGACGCAGGGCTTAGCAGCTGCACTATCCTAGACTCGGACAGTGACTACGGATCCCACAATTCCCTGCCGTTTCCTGACGACCGCAACACGCAATTTCTTATATATAACCGAGCTTAAAGCAAATAGCAATTCTCCCAATCTCTTAGTTAGCGTGGATTTCATCAGCCAGAGTCAAAACTTAAATACTTTTTGTTTATTTATGATATAGAAAGAATCACAGTGCTGTCGTAGAAATTAATCTACTATCAATTCCCTAATGTAGTTTGATCCGCTGCACTTACAAGCAGCTCTCTGCTATCCCTGCAATACTTACCTGAACGCCCGCAGTAAGGAGACCCAGAGACTCTGCTGTGGTCTTCTGCATCCTCACCCATAAAAAGCCACACACACACCTTGTTTCTAGCTGGAGTTCATCTGCCCAAGTGTCCATGTGACTCTTGGTCAGCTTAATTTAATACACAATTAGCACAACGCCCAGTGGCCCCCTGGCTGTACAACAGAAAACCAGTTTGCCCAGTAATTACATTTACATATCAAAAGGACAGGGGAGTGGACTAGAATGACCGACCGGCCTCCTGGCGATGACTCATCCCTGAGTCATCTCCATGGTCCCCATCAGCCATGTTTGTCCGACCATCCCCCATCACTGTCAGTATGGACCCCACTCAGATACTGCTCAGAGTGATCAGTATGTGAGTGCAGATCAGTCTACTCATTCTTATGGATTATTGACAATTTATCTGCGGAGACAATACAGTTATTATCAAAACACGGTACCAGTGTAGAGACAAGGCTTAAATGTCTTAAAAGCAGGTATGTATCCAGAAAGGGATAGCGTAGCCGCAACAGAGATATAATACGTATCTCTCGTTATGCAGAATTCACTTCTCCAATGTGCACAGACATTGGGAGGTAAGGAGCCCAGCGCATTGCACTTAGTACTCCCCAACCACCAAACGCCTACACACACTGAGAACACGTCTCTAAACCCAAGAGAAGGTTTTCATACTGACGGTTTTGCCGCTGGTTCTGATTAACCCAAAATACACTCTGCTAGAGCGATTCTCAGTTTAATCCAAACACAGGGAGACAGATGAAAATTTATAAAAACACGCACATCCTAGAATATAATGTCCACATAATAAAATTTCCACAACAGTCCCTCCTCTTTGTCATTTGCTCCCCAGTGTCCCTCGATGAATCTCGTTCTTCCTTGGAAAGAAACAGTTCCTCTGAGAGGGTGGTGGATACATGGAACAGTCTTCCAGTTGAAGTGGTAGAGGCCAAAACAGTAATCGAATTTAAGCAGGCATGGGATAGGCATAAGGCTATCCTAAACAAAAGCTAAATCCAGGTAAAGTATCCATGTAATTGGGCAGACTAGATGGGCCGAAAGGTTCTTATCTGCCGAAATTTTTCTATGTTTCTATGTTTCTATGTTTCTCTTGTAAAGTTCTGAATGCAAAAAGCCAAACAGATGATGGAAAACAACAGACAGTCCATCTTGACACGCCGAATCTTAAAGCAAGTGTTAAAACAAATCTTGACACGTGGATCATAAAGCAAATCTAAAACAAATCTTGACACGTGGATCATAAAGCAAATCTAAAACCAAATCTTGACACGCCGAACTTAACACGTAGAATTTGCTTTAGGGGAGGTGACTCAGAGGGAGGACATGAGGTGGTGGGTTGCATCGATCGTTGGTCGGTCTGAAATCCTCTGTATCCGGTCCATGGGTTGATCTTCTGAGCGTCTCATCTGTTCGGGCTCCGGTAACTCGGTCAGTCTGAAATCCTCTGTATCCGGTCCATGGGTTGGTCTTCTGGGCGTCTCATCTGTTCGGGCTTCGGTAACTCGGTCAATTAGACATCAGGAACATCTCACTCCGGCATATAGAAGGAATAGAGACAGAAACACCATAAGTATTTATACACCCATTACCTTTAGCCAGGATCCAATGGAAAACAAGAAATCCCCCAAAGCTTCCCAAAGCTTTAAAAAAGATTCCAACCCTCACTAGTTATAGCTCCACTTCTGCCCTGCTCCCATCAGTGTGGACCTGACCCTTGTAAATCCCCCCCCTTTGGACGCTCTACTGTCGTTGTTTCTTGGTGATCTCCCTCACTGCAACACCGCACAAGAATTTAAACAAGCGAACGGCAGGAGCCAGAGTTACTATTACAAATGTCTCCTTGTGGCCCTTGCTAGTCTTAGGTACATTTCCCTCGCTAAATACTAAACTAAACAAATAAAGAAAATGATACTCTTCACTCTTTGACGTAGTTGAGAAACTTCTTGCAGTGACCGGCGTGGATCCAGTTGTCTCGTCACTCGAACTTCAGGGAGGTTGGCGTCATCTGCAGCACCTGGAATGGCCCACGATATCTCGCCTCTAGTCCCGTCCTCGGATGTCTCTTTAGCATGATCCAATCACCTGGTTGACTAGAATGAACACTGGCTATTGAGTTTGGGTCTGGGAGAGACTCCCGGACCTGGTGGACTTTTTTGGAGCGCATCAAGGAAAAGCAATCATGATGGTCCTCAAAGTGTTTCCCTACTAGGTTGAAAAATTGATTAGAGGTTGAGAGGTTAGAATAGTTAGTAAAAGTTGGAAAATTTACGTTTTTCACACCATTATCTCCCCCCTTCTCTTCCTCCTTCATAACAGGAAGAAGAGACGCTGGGTTCAAAATGGTGCATCATCTTAGAGTCAGTTTAGTGGGTGTTAGAGCCACTTAATGTCTTTACTCTCTGGGTGGTTAAATGTCGGGTACCCTGAGAGATGCAATGTCCTAAAAAGATAACGTTTTCCTTGCAAAACTGTACTTTCTCCTTGTTAGCCTTATTACCTGTGGGCACCAAATGGTTAAGAAATTATACAGTATACCGATAACAAACCTCCCGTGTGGGACATCAAAAGTGCCAAGTCATCCACATACCACCCCTGGATCGATTGAGGCCCACTAATCTAACACGATCTTCAGCTTGCAACTGTATTCTGAGGGACTAGTCACCGACCCCTGATGAAGACGTGTCCATGTTAGGTGTTGACCCTGGAATGTAAAAACACAAAAAATCTGGAGAGAGCAAAGTTAGTTACATTGGTGATAACAGAAACATCAGAGGAAACTACAACAGATCCAGTGTTAGTGGATCCAGCCTGCCTTAGCAGAGTTAGCCCAGAAAGAGCCTCTTCCGCTTCCATCATTGGATTACCAATCGTGGCTATCTCCTCTGGCCAGGTGTACATAATGCGGTTCATCCGGACTGAAACCGCCTTCTGTATACCCTGTCAGTTTACCTTAAAAGACTTCTGAAGCTACATCTGAGCTACATCTAAGGTCTTTGCCGTCCAGAGTCTGGGTTTAAACTCAGTTATGAATTTCTCCCATCTCCAGGCATCAAATGTCCCCTCCAGAGGGATACCCCAAGCGGTACCCTTGGACCATCTATGCCATTCTTTAAAGGGGTTTCATGGCCTTCGCTCCAAAACTAGATTTTGTGTGCTGCGCAGCCGTCTGACTGTGGGAAGCCTCGCTTTCCTTCCCTTGCATGGACAGCACATTGCCCATGGCGATTCGAATTGGCTTATAGTCTTACCCCTGCGTCCAGGAAAACCCTTGCACCAATTTAGGAGAGCACCGTCCGATGTCGTCTTTTATGGTGGATTGTCAGACTATAACCACTATACCACTATAGTCCCCCAACTAGAGACCCTAACCGAGGCAACGTGTAACTCTATGGCTTGTTGTCCCAACAGGTTTGGTACAGAACTATGCCCCAAACGATTTAGTCAACAACCACAGATTACCCCCTCCTGAATTATGTCTCTACCCCTCACAGTGTATGCATACACAAGCGTATACGCTGTACGCCCGTACACTACGTCGCCAGACTAAACCGCACAGCACAATGACTATCCTCTTTCTCTACAGAACAATGTGTCTTCTCTCAGTATACATTTGTTAAATGGGGATAGCCTTCTGCTGTCTATTTCCTAGTTGTACGATGTCTCAGTACAACAGCCGAATCATTGTCACCAAATGAAAAAACTTCTCAAAAAACCTAACAAACAGTCTGAACTTAAAACCGAAATGACCTTCTCGCTGCGCAAAGCAGCTCTAAACCAATAAAAACGTGTTATTCTCGCTTGCACAATCCGCTTTGACGTAGTAAATATAAAAAGAAAGGTTTAAAACCAAATCCTTTCTTTTTCTACCGCAAAACCAACCGTAATGCGATACAATGCAAAACGCAGCAAAGTTCTAAAACTCAAAACAATAACATGAAAAAAACACACACAACTGAAGTACACTCTCTACCAAAAACTTCAGTTACAGGACGTCTTGTTATATACATTGAAATTCAGTAAAAAGTAACTTTTAACTTAAAACCAAAACTCAATGCAAACACCAAAAACAAAACAAAAAACCCTTGGAACACACAATTGTATAGGACTGAATTAACACATCAATGCCTGAAACAGTCCAGTCACCAGCCACCTTTATATTACCATAGAAACAGGATTTAACATTACAATAAGGTCCCCAAACAGGTTTCCAGCGAAAGGAAAAAGTCAATTTGAATTAAGTTTAAAAGTTCAATTTTTTTCCTGCAAAATACAAACAGTAAAATAGTTTAGAAAGACCTCAATAGCATTTCTTCATTTCCCCTTCTCTGGAACCCAAAATTAGGAACTCTGCTGGATTCCCAGAAACGATCTCTTTCCTCTCTAAGCTTCACATTTTCACATTTCAGCCGTTCATATTGGGATTTTAAATCTGTTTCCTGAATCCATGACCTTGGCTGTCCCTGGCTTCTATGCCTTTGCAAAGATCCATGTCTGGGACCATTACCCCACCTTGCTGAATAAAACGCTTTACTTCTAGGTGTGGTTCTGGGATACTTAGAATCTCTGTGTCTGTTGCCATTAGTTACCACACAGTACTTCGCAATGTGTGCAAATCCCCTGCATGCAAAACAATGAATAGCTTGTCTCCCTGCACAAAACCTTCTCTGGGCACATGGTGATCGGCCTTGGTGCACAACACTAGCCATCCTAGCATGACTAGATCCCACACTACTATCTGAATGGAGTACTTTTACCACAGGCTCACCTGAGGTATCCTCCGCCATTGCACCAACATTTCCAACTCCAGGGTCGGAGAAATTGTCCATCTCCATCCCTGAGTCGGTTTCAGTATCTGACCCAAAGTCCTCAGAGTTCTCCATACTTACAGCACAATGTTCAACTTCTGTCCTGCTGCAGGGACCAGACAATTCCCTTACAGCCTCCTGTGCAAGCGTTGAGCTTTCAGACAAACATTCATTCTCCTTGCACAGCTCAGTATTAGACCTCAAAGTACATTCATACTCTGTGCTAGTTTCAGCTGCCTGCTGGACAACAAGAGCTCTCAATTTATCAATTTCCACTTTTAAATCTCCCATCTCTCCTTCCAAACTCAGCTTCAGCCTACAAGACTCCTGAAATTTATCAGCTCTCCAACCAGCAGCAAAAATCAGAGCATACTTTCCTTTCCGTTTGCGGAACTATCCGTTACCTATCAGGTCTGCTACACAATTCTTGGCCTCCCGCCATGGGTCAATAGATCCCTGCATAGCTTGAACAATGGCCGCTGTGTGTTCTTCCACAATACTACAGAGGGGTTACTGTATGATGGTACTTGCTGGCCTGGCAGTCTGGCACCAAAAGCACAATATCTGGGTGCACTGACGCCTTTACCAGATGCATATCTCTTTAATATAGGACCGCACGGTCCACCCCTGCACTCTTCCACAATACTACAGAGGGGTTACTGTATGATGGCACTTGCTAGCCTGGCACCAAAGGCACAATATTTGGGTGCACTGCCACTGACGCCTGTATCAGATTCATATCCTCAGAGGGGTTACTGTGTGACGGCACTTTTGCCGACGCTAAAGGCCCAATTTTAAAGCACCTATTGTTACTTTCATCCAAAGCCTGCATAAGTTTCACAATAATTTAGCCAAAAAATCACTAAACTTTTTCTGCGTGTCCGAAAATGTCTCCTCTTGTCATACAGACTGCCGCCCCAAGCAAAAGATTAAAGGATAGATTAAAGGAAAACCATTTACCGTCATTTGAAATGTCATTTTTTTGTTTTTTACATATTTCTATTCATCCAAGAAATCCGCCACTTCACGGGCAGGTTATGGGGACCCCCTAGGCACGATATTTGAAGGAATTTTTCGTTTTTATTTTTAACCCTTATTTCATGGAAAACTCACTGTCCCTTTAAAAACGTTTTTTTAAAACTTTTTTGTCCTTGTTTCCTGTCCCCCAGGGCACTACCCGGACCCCCATACACCTTGTATGGCAAATATATAGCATATATGCCCTCTTGGAGGGCACTCTAAAATCGAATTTTCAGTCCCATTGACTTGCATTGAGTTCGTGTTCGAGTTCGAATCCGAACATTTGAAAAGATCGAGTTCGAATGCAAACCGAACTCAGGGGAGTTCGGCTCATCCCTATTGCTGAATACACCGCAGGGTCGCCGAAATGGGATCGCCAAATCGAACCGAATTGAGGAGAACGAAAAGTCACCGAACCTGCGGTGACTTTTCATTTCTCTTTGAATAACCCTCATACTTTTGAAAGAGATGAGAGAACATTTATAAAAGCATAACACATGTAAAAGGAAGATCGGGAGAGGTTTTTTCCATCCACAACCGTATGCACTTCACACAAACTGCGCTTTTTCGTTTAAAAAAAATCTAATTAGCAGTGGTTACAGGGAAGGCATAAATCTGGGACGTGCTCTTGCAGTAGTTAACAGCATAAGAGTGGCTTCTGCTAATTAAAGTGCGGGTGTTATTTTGGCTCCAGGCGTAATGGGAATGCTCAGAGTGGTTTATAATCAAGAGAACGTTGCAAAGTACAGAGTATCGATCTGCCATCATCTAGAAAAGCAAAGTCAGACTTCTGGTCTATCAGACGTGCTCATTTCTGCATCTCTTGTGTTAATATAAATGGAAACATTTCATTGTTTTCAAATTAATATCATCCTAGATTCTATGGGGTTATTATACTTTAATGTTAAACAGTGTTTTTTTTCTGGGAAAATAGGTGGGGGTACTCTCACGCCCGGGGAAAAACTGATTATTATGACTATTTTCATGTCCTCATAAACAATAGTTGTAGCTCACTTAAAGGAAGACACTATAAAAGGGAACCATATTATTTAATACTGTGTTCCTTTGAATGAACTACAACTATTGTTGTAACCCTATGGGGGTTATCCACTAAGTGCCGCTGTTGAAAGAAAAATTTGTATTGCAGGGCAGTTAGCTGTTTTTTTGGGGGGATTTTCTGCAACGATGGCACTGAGTGGATAATCCCCTAGCATTTGTGAGCAAAACAGCAATGAAACTCACAGTTTTGCTGAGTATGTATGAACTCCACAGCAATAAAACTCACAGTAATGCGCAGTGTGTATGAGCTCCACAGCAATGAAACTCAGTTATGCGCAGTATGTATGAGCTCCACAGCAATGAAACTCACAGTAATGCGCAGTGTGTATGAGCTGAGCTCCACAGTAATAAAACTCACTACCACCTTACAGTGCCAGCTCCTCTGATCACACTGCTTGCCTGACAATCCGAAGCTCTGGCAGATGTGTGTAAACATGCTGCACCCCCCCCCCATGCTTTTCAAACTTTCAGCGGCTGCAGAGAGGGGGGAGCAGCCCTCCCTTGTCACTTACTGGGGGAGGGGAGTTATCAGTCCCTTCATACACTCCTGACAATCGGAAGCGTTCAGGAGCAACATGAGCTGCCGGGCGCTTCCGATTCTCTGCCTGCCACTGCGGGAGGAGCATCATGATCTGTCCTGTTAGTTCTGGCTGGAAGTGAGGTGCCGATACTGAGTACTCCCGAGTACCCCCTGAAACTTATTACACACACTGGCTGCACTGCTGACAGGTTGCTGAGCTGGCAGCACACCTCCATGATAATTCATGTAGCACGAGGCCTATGGTCTTTGCCTACTTCAAGGGTCGCCTCTGCTCCTGAGTAATCAACCGACCAACCCTCAAGGTCCCCGGCCCACCGAACCTCTATAGTAGCATTAGATAGTAAGTGAAGGTTTGATTATTTTCAGAATATTATTTGATTTCCCCTGTCTTACTTTACAAAATTCCACAAAAATATTATTCACAGCCTTTCCACAAACAAATTTGCTTAACAACGTAAAAAAAATAAAAGAGAGATTTATAAAGTCTAGAATCAAATTTTTTTACGGCAGACCATTTAATTACTCGTTTCCATGGTAGCAAAAGAGTCCGGTCACATTTCACCATGATGTAAGCAACACCTAGTATCATGAAGTCATCTGGTCTTTGATTTTAGCTTTCCTCCGTTAAACACTGAATTATCTAGACATGCAATCTGTTCACCGTTTAATATGTGCTTCTTGCAATCATATCACATTTTCCTCTTGAGATATTTCCTAGATATCCTTGTCAACCTCAACTACGTCGATACTGGAGAAACGAATACTTGTTGCTAAGAGATTTTGCTGTTGGCTAAACGCTGTCTCTCCATATTGGTCACGGCAGTATCTGGGTTACATGTAATGGGTTTAAAAAGTTCCAAGTACAAGAACATTGACCTCAACGTGAGGTGAAGATCTATAACATATCAATCTGCTTTTTCAAGCAAATTATTTCAATTTACTTTTAGCACATTGCTGAGAATTGAATAATGTTGGGAGTTCAATATTTTCCCACAGCACCTTTAAAGCATACAATTCTATACATTATGATTCTGTAAGGCATTAAATTCATACGAGGCCAGCAAACATTCCTTCACCGTATTATAGCCTCTGATCTGAGACATCTTGGGTTTGCCCCTGCTCTGTTTCCAATCTAAGAGGGTGACCCAGCCTTGGACTCACATCGTGGATGGTACAATGACATTCTTAAAGCCTGCAGGTACTAGACATGCGCGATTCGTTTCGTTACGAATCAAAATTGGTACGAATTTCCTAAAATTCGTTGATTCGGAAGCATCCGAAATATGAAGTGCTATGCTTCCGAATGGATACGAAATACAAAATTTTGTTTCGGATCCGAATCGTAATTTCGTTACAACGGAAAACTGACTGTTTGACCAATCAGAGGTTTTCTTCTGCTGCTGAGGGAGGGTTGGGAAAATTACCTTTTTTAATATGGGAGTGGGAGACTGGTAGTCGATGGGAGATTCAGAATCAGATGAAATAAGAATGTTCATTAATATCGTGTTATTATCATAATAATTAAGATTATTCATTTGGATGAAATTAAATTACCATTTTTTAAATATTTGAAATGGGAGTCACCAGTAAGGTCCGCAGGTATGATTTGAACAGGAGTACGAATTGAATGAACATTGTTCGTTCGAGCGTTGTGGGAACCCCTCATAATGAGCACAGTGGGTGTACAAACCCTGGAGGAACTCAGCACAGAACAGGAATGGTGGGAACCCCTCATAATGAGCATAGCAGGTGTACTAACCCTGGAGGAACTCAGCACAGCACAGAAATGGTGGGAACCCCTCATAATGAGCACAGCAGAAGTACAGACCCAGTAGGAACTCAGCACAGCAAAGGGATGGTGGGAACCCCTCATAATGAGCACAGCCTGTTACATCCTCAGCCCCTGCTGTGCTCCCTGGGGTCTGGGTATGGTGGGGTACCGCTGGTTGGTAGGGTGCCAGCACTTCCTGCTGGCAGACTGGCGTCTGAGGGGGCGGGTCCAGGTGTGGTCACAAGGAACCGCAGGCTTTAAAACAGGGCGCGAGGAGTTTCCTCGTCGCCCTGACGTGGAGTTTATTTACCGCACCGCTATTCTGAGACTATTGCTATGTCAGGTATATTACACACAAAGGAAATTTAAAATGGATGCTTGTAGCCATTTTGTTTTTAAAGACAGTTTCTTTTCTTTAAAATTTTCTCTAGGTTTAGAAATGAACGAGATTTTTTTTACAGAGTTCATTCCTGGGTGAAGTCTTTTATATTTTTTTAAGAAGTGCCAGACATGAATGGAACCTAGAATGTTTGTGTGTGATAAGGCTAAGGTTTAAGTGCTAAGACGTGTCATAATTAAATTTATTGGTCTGTCTTAAAACAAAAGATATTTTGTCTTTTGGGTATAGGAATAAGAGTTAATATTCTGTAATATAGATTTATATTCACAAAATATATGTTTATAATCAAGGTATATTTTATTATATATACAGTAGGAAATTTATATTCCAATAAATATTGTAGAAAGTATGTAATTGGTAAATAATAAAATTTACTAAAGAATAGATTTTGTTGAGTTAACCGGAAAAGAATTCAGCTGAAAGTGAGTAACTAAAAGGGAGTAGGGATATAAATCAAAGATGACAGATGGAGACACTGTGTCTAAAGACTGGGAGAAGAGAAGGTCCTTTGTGTAGATTGAACTTTTGACCCGAGATAAGAGTATTAAAAAGAAAAGGTAGAATTAATTAAGAAGTGCAATACTGCCCTCTAGAGGATAGTAAATATATTAAAAAATATTGCCCGTGACGTCAAATTGGCTATAATAAGCGGCAATGTTGGTTACAAGTGAGTCGGAGATTCCAGCAGTTAGACTCACACCGCAATGCATTCAGACGTCCAGTACACATGACACTCTGAGAGTCGGAGATTCCAGCAGTCAGACTCACACTGCAATGCATTAGACATGACACTCTGAGAGTCCAAGATTCCAACACTCAGACTCACACCACGATGCAGGCAGATCCCAAGACATGAGGCAATCAAGATTCTCACTAAATTTCTGACTCTCACCAAATCTCTAACTCACATGTATTGATTATCTGATCGATAATCTTCACACATTCCAAAAATTACTACATCAGGAATTCCAAGGCAGACTTATCAACATCCAAATTGGACAGGTAATGTATGAAATAAGGAATTAATGTAAATATATATTTGTAGATATTCTTGCAACGTAGACTGAAACTTCTCAGATACTTGGGGTTAGATCCAAATTCTAAGTATTTTCTATTCTGCAGATAGAAATATGAAGAAGTGGATATAAGGATTTATTCCTAAAAGAAATGTTGTAAGATTGATACCAATATATATATTGAATTTGGAAATTACTGTGATTAAAATTAATAAGCAAGGAATTATATAACTACAAAATAAAAAGCAAAAGATTAGAAGTTTAATTCTCGAGATTAGGGGAGGATTCACTAAATAAGTTTTTATTACTTATCATTAAATTAGCTCATCTTTTGTTGATCCATGTAGTATAGAGATATATATATATATATATCTATAAGAGCTGGCTGGTTAAACATTGTTTGCTGGGAAATGCATGTTGTATTAAGCAGAAATGTTTATTAACCATTTGTGTATTAGTTACTAACTGATAAGGTAAATGATATTAATCATATATGCAGTTACTAACTGGAGATACATATATTGTGAAGCTAGTTTTTATATGCTGATGGATTGTGGTTTATAAATTTTTGTTTATGATATGAGATTTGAAACTTTTTTGTATACGTAATAAATATATATATATATTTTTATCCGATTATAGATTATTGTATTTTTCAAAGCAAAACACAGACAATTAAAAGAATTCAGGATAATTTCTAAGAAATATAAACGATTGATATTTGTGTCTCGTATAAGTTTCTTATGAAATAATAATCCCTGATATATTGGAGGCAACTGCCGAGGTAGGTCCAGTAAGTCCAATATAGACATATTGGAGGCTTGGCTGATAAGTCCAATATAAAACGTGTTGTATTCACGTGCAGAGATTATATCCGACAAATTGGAGGCACTGTACCGTGATTGTAGTTTTTGTTTGGAATATAATTGTCAGTATTGTCTGATTAGACAGAGATATATATATTTTGACTCCTTGTTGTATTTTGACTTGTGGTTTTTACGGTTATCTACTAAACAGTGTAAAAATGTCAGAGTCAGAATCTGAGACTCAGGAAGGTGTAGAGATACATGCAGATCAAATAGTATTGATAGATGTTATGTCTTATCTAAAGGACAAGTTACACGTCACAGACAATTTATTTGATTGGATAAAAGAATTGAAATCAAATGTATCCAATTATGTTGATTCAATCTGGTCAGATCAATCAAATTTTCTTGAGTGTTTGTGAAAGATAAGTGCAGCCACAAATAAAAAAGACAAAGAGATTTTTGTTTTAAAAATTGTGCCTGAATGCATATACTTGATCGCAGAAATGAACAAGAGATTGAATGATGACAAAGAAACCAGAGAAAGATTAGAAAATAAAAATTGTGACTTGCATGATACCGTAAATAAATTAAAAGATGAGTCAGAACGAATGATAATGGAGTTGAAAGTGTGTGCAGGAGAAAAAGATCAATTGCAAGATGAGATTGCTCAATTATCCAAATTAAATAAGGAGCTAAACAAAAAGTTGGCGAGAATGAAACGCGAACATGAGAAATTCGCTGATGAGCTACGTCAGGTTGAAACTGATGTTCGAAGGGTTAAAAATCCTTCGTTAGAGAAGTTCCCTTTGAAAGCTTTGAGCTATAACTCACTGATTACGCCTGACAGCTCTATTTATCTGAAGAGCCAGCAGAGCGAATGTGAAAGTGAAACTAAATCTCATGATGAAAAAAGAGCGAAGCCTCTTACACAGGAGTATTTCAAATCATATCACTCTAGCCAGCCACAGCCTATTAAGAAATCTCATAAAGTTCAGGATTTAACAAAAATCATTAATTTCTTAAAAAACTCAGTAGGTATTTTTGACCTTAAAGGATCATCAAGAATAATAAATCATTTAAATATGTTTGAAGAAACTTTGGAAATATTAGGAATTAATTCTGATGCCCAGAAAATTGAGTTGATCCCATGGGTCTTTGAAAGCAAACATAGGTATTTTTTTCAGTCTTTGAAAGAATCTGGTATACGGAACTGGAGTAAAATAGTCTCTGAGGTCAAATCTGAATTTGGGCCTCACCGTACCAATCTAGCTGCGAAAAGAGCAATTTTAACTCTAAAATGCAGACCTAATCAAAGCCCCCGTGAATTTCTTTCAGTGCTTAAAAATGCGTACAGCTTGGCTGAAAGAAACCCAGATTTTGAAAACCCTGAATTTATCCAATTATTTTATGACGCATTGCCAAATAAAATAAAGGTTGTTTTGGCAAGAGATTATGACCCGAGAAAAGGTTTGGATTGGGTACTAAAAGAGAGTATGACCCTATTTACTGTACTTGAATATAGTGAAGAAACTCAGGGGAAAAGAGTGAAAAACTCACCTGAGGAAATTGCGGAAACTCACGTTAAAAAGGGTGATATTAAATTTGAGTCCCACAAAAAGAGTTATGCGGAAATATTGCGTGACTCCATACCTCAAAGGATAAAATCCAAGCCAGATCAGGAAAGAGGGTTTGCCAGAGAAAATTCAGGAAGTAAATTTCAATCTAGGAAGCAATGGGTACCTAGAAGTCAGTGGGTTAAATCAAGGGAAAATGTACCTAGACAGGAAGCAACCAGAGGTAAGACTGAATCTGATGCGTCTGATAATGCGCAAGCTTCGTCCCCAAGGACGAATAGAAAGCGGAGATATAATGTACGCCAGCGTATTGGTCAAATGCAGGAAAATTTCCGTGTGCTGACAGAAAAACTGGATCAGATCACTCAGTTAATGACGGGAAATAACCCTGGTCAGGTTGTAAGCGATGCAACACCTGCAGCCCCACCCAACCAGTGACTAGATGATGTTTCTGATGAAGTAACCAGCATCCATGACAATTTACCAGAAAGTGATGATGAAATGATTAATACAAATGTTTGTATGGTTGATGATTTAAACCCTTCCCTGCAAAGAGAAGGAAAATGTATTTTATCTCCCCAGACTAAGTGCGAGCAAGCTGAGAAGACTGGATCCGAAATGGAAAGCACAGCTGCCAAAAGCACGTTTGAGAGAGCAAAATCAGTTGGTAAAATCTGTACAAAACCTAATTTCATATCTCACTCTAAATTTCTCTGTAAATTGCATAGCATTGAAAACCGATATTATGATTGAATGTAGAATTACAAGATAATTTACCACATATTCCGTCCTTGCTAGACACTGGAAGCCAAGTTACGTTAATATCAGCCCATTATTTTGAACAGGTACAAGAACTGTCCTCCAGGAAGCCTAGATTAGATAAATCTAATGCTAATCTAGTGAGTGTGAGTGGCACATCTCTGAAATTTCTGGGCACGGCTAAATTGGATTTTAAATTGGGGAATAAAGTAATTCGGCATCCAACGCTTGTTGTGGATCTGCCCCAAAATCGCCTAATTATTGGAATGGACCTTCTCAAAAGGTTAAATCCAATCATTGATTTTATCAATGAGGTTATTTGGTCCCAAGTAAATGTTCCAATCAGCTATGATAGATCCCAATCCCATCACACTCAGTGTAACTGCCATGTGATTGAGGAAAGATTCTAGTGAAGTCCACTTCAGAAAAAGCCAGACACCTGATATCTCTTTCTTAAGGCCAAAGCCCCTGACTCCAGGAGAGCAGGAGGATAACACCATATGTGTTCCCCCCGAGAGAATTTGAGATATATGTCTGGAAAATGATGTGCTAATTATTCACCTCCACAAGAGGGAGACAGAACCAAATGGACATAGTGACCATTCTCAGTTCTTAACTGAAATAGAGAAGATAAATGAAGAGGTATTTTTCCCTATACGTGTAAATAGTTTAGCTGGAGAAAACATGGCTAAACTAGATTTGCGCCAGGAATATAGCTATATTAGCAAGAAGATGCTGAATAAAATAGCTGACCCTGAAGTGATCAGATACCCAAATCCTCAAGATGAGTGGATAACAGATCTAGATAATGATGGAGACAGTCCTAATGTTATTGGAAAAAGTTATGTTATGTATTTCTAGAAGAAATTAAACTGCCAAGCTCAATTGCATGATTGTCATCCTAGATCATCTCAGAATGTGAAGATGGACCAACCGAAGACACTTAACTGGTATCATGTGAAGTGATGTTTTAATTAACATGTGATTCTTCTTCCCAGCATTCAGATGTTTAACTCAAGCTAGTAGATAGACTAGATCCGTACGGTTAATTAAAATTAATCAGAGATCAAGGTATCTATAGGGAATTTGAGTGAAATCACTAGTCTATGAATGGTTATTTATACTCTTTCTTTCAATAGAAATTGAGAAAAGTGATTAATCCGAACTGCGACGCTTAAACCGCAAAATGAATCAGACCACCAAGGAGACTGCGACTATCTGGAAATTCGACGGTTTTCCGCACAATTCCAAGGAGAATGCTAAAGTTCCATGCGAATCGAGCTCATGTAAGCCTGAAAGACATGCTGGATAAAGCCAGGATACCGTTGATTGCTATGTACAAGAACCACCGAAGGAAAAAGATTTGCCGCATATTTTATTGCAACCGCTGTTTGATACAGAGAGAGAAGCAAATTTTTACCGGAAGGATCTGGTACAAAACAAGAGAGTGTTCATACCCACACCAGTGATTCTTGTGAAAGTTCCTAAAGAATCAAGAGTTGTTATTGAGAAGTTATTTTTATAAATGAAGTCTGGTATGACGAGAAAAATCGTTGTCGTATTCCAAGGGCAAGAGATCCCTATGAATCCAGATTTGAAATCTTTGCTACAGAACTAGCATGATTATACCATTGAACTTCTAATAATAATAAAAAGATAATCTAACAATTTATGCTCCAATGTATTCACAGATTGATCATCGATTGCTATCTGCTTATAACGGGCCAAAGATTACAGAGATTGTGATTTGTATAGTAATTATGTTTCTAACTGTCTGGATGATTGTACTAACAAAGAAAGTACGTACATTGAAGTTTAAAAACACTGCGTCTTCAATTATTAAATGGATGAAAGAAGAAAAACGTGTTGCGAAAAGTGGAAACCTAGCCTAATTGGTAAAGGGGGGAGATATTGTATGTTTTCCTCAAATTTATTTGGTCAATAAATATATGAAACCAAAGGGGGGTTATGTCAGGTATATTACACACAAAGGAAATTTAAAATGGATGCTTGTAGCCATTTTGTTTTTAAAGACAGTTTCTTTTCTTTAAAATTTTCTCTAGGTTTAGAAATGAACGAGATTTTTTTTACAGAGTTCATTCCTGGGTGAAGTCTTTTATATTTTTTTAAGAAGTGCCAGACATGAATGGAACCTAGAACCTGGAACCTAGATGTGTCATAATTAAATTTATTGGTCTGTCTTAAAACAAAAGATATTTTGTCTTTTGGGTATAGGAATAAGAGTTAATATTCTGTAATATAGATTTATATTCACAAAATATATGTTTATAATCAAGGTATATTTTATTATATATACAGTAGGAAATTTATATTCCAATAAATATTGTAGAAAGTATGTAATTGGTAAATAATAAAATTTACTAAAGAATAGATTTTGTTGAGTTAACCGGAAAAGAATTCAGCTGAAAGTGAGTAACTAAAAGGGAGTAGGGATATAAATCAAAGATGACAGATGGAGACACTGTGTCTAAAGACTGGGAGAAGAGAAGGTCCTTGGTGTAGATTGAACTTTTGACCCGAGATAAGAGTATTAAAAAGAAAAGGTGGAATTAATTAAGAAGTGCAATACTGCCCTCTAGAGGATAGTAAATATATTAAAAATATTGCCCGTGACGTCAAATTGGCTATAATAAGCGGCAATGTTGGTTACAAGTGAGTCGGAGATTCCAGCAGTCAGACTCACACCGCAATGCATTCAGACGTCCAGTACACATGACACTCTGAGAGTCGGAGATTCCAGCAGTCAGACTCACACTGCAATGCATTAGACATGACACTCTGAGAGTCCAAGATTCCAACACTCAGACTCACACCACGATGCAGGCAGATCCCAAGACATGAGGCAATCAAGATTCTCACTAAATTTCTGACTCTCACCAAATCTCTAACTCACATGTATTGATTATCTGATCGATAATCTTCACACATTCCAAAAATTACTACATCAGGAATTCCAAGGCAGACTTATCAACATCCAAATTGGACAGGTAATGTATGAAATAAGGAATTAATGTAAATATATATTTGTAGATATTCTTGCAACGTAGACTGAGACTTCTCAGATACTTGGGGTTAGATCCAAATTCTAAGTATTTTCTATTCTGCAGATAGAAATATGAAGAAGTGGATATAAGGATTTATTCCTAAAAGAAATGTTGTAAGATTGATACCAATATATATTGAATTTGGAAATTACTGTGATTAAAATTAATAAGCAAGGAATTATATAACTACAAAATAAAAAGCAAAAGATTAGAAGTTTAATTCTCGAGATTAGGGGAGGATTCACTAAATAAGTTTTTATTACTTATCATTAAATTAGCTCATCTTTTGTTGATCCATGTAGTATAGAGATATATATATATATATCTATAAGAGCTGGCTGGTTAAACATTGTTTGCTGGGAAATGCATGTTGTATTAAGCAGAAATGTTTATTAACCATTTGTGTATTAGTTACTAACTGATAAGGTAAATGATATTAATCATATATGCAGTTACTAACCGGAGATACATATATTGTGAAGCTAGTTTTTATATGCTGATGGATTGTGGTTTATACATTTTTGTTTATGATATGAGATTTGAAACTTTTTTGTATACGTAATAAATATATATATATTTTTATCCGATTATTGATTATTGTATTTTTCAAAGCAAAACACAGACAATTAAAAGAATTCAGGATAATTTCTAAGAAATATAAACGATTGATATCTGTGTCTCGTATAAATTTCTTATGAAATAATAATCCCTGATATATTGGAGGCAACTGCCGAGGTAGGTCCAGTAAGTCCAATATAGACATATTGGAGGCTTGGCTGATAAGTCCAATATAAAACGTGTTGTATTCACGTGCAGAGATTATATCCGACAGCTATTCCCTGTTGACGACCCATTTCTGTATGCGATTCTTGCTCCTGATATTCGACCCGGCTTGTACTTTGACCATTCTCTCTGCTCGTTTGTATATCGCTGTCTATGAGCGTTGGCAATTTGACTCCATGCTTGCCGCTGGGTTTATTGCTCGTTATATGGGTTCTGTCCCATCTTGGTTAGGGATATCGCTTGTGACCTTTTGAGGTACCTTTACCAAACGTACAGCTCATGTTAATGTTCATGTGAAAACTGCGATTAAGAAAGATTGTTTATTTTGGCCTAATGTTATTTCTGAAAGCATCTATGAATATACTCGTGAGAACAACCCTGTATGCACGTTAATACCTTCGGGTATTCGCCCGGTATCTGCAATCCGCAAGTACATAACAGTACAACCTGTTCTGCTTTTCTGTTGATTGCCCTGCACCTTGAATACTATAAAGACTGTCGAACTACGTCTTGTGTTTCTGAGCGTGTCCTAGGTTACCTGTAAGTCACGAAACCTTCAGAGCCTAGAGGCAATTCAGTCAGTCCTTGGGACTCCTTGGCTTTTGAGATACAGTCTGTATTTTATGAAACTCCTGTATTAATCCAGCAGATACTTTTTCCCTTAAGGATCTCAACTCCGCTACTCGTGGGGAAGCGATACCGCTACCGTTACACAGCCGAAGTACAGACCCAGGAAGTCAGCACAGCACAGGGATGGTGGGAACCCCTCATAATGAGCACAGCAGGTGTACAAACCCTGGAGGAACTCAGCACAGCACAGGGATGGTGGGAACCCCTCATAATGAGCACAGCAGGGGTACAAACCCTGGAGGAACTCAGCACAGCACAGGAATGGTGGGAACCCCTCATAATGAGCACGGCAGGTGTACAAAGCCTGGAGGAACTCAGCACAGCACAGGAATGGTGGGAACCCCTCATAATGAGCACAGCAGGTGTACAAACCCTGGAGGAACTCAGCACAGCACAGGAATGGTGGGAACCCCTCATAATGAGCACGGCAGGTGTACAAAGCCTGGAGGAACTCAGCACAACACAGGAATGGAAGGAACCCCTCATAATGAGCACAGCCGAAGTACAGACCCAGGAACTCAGCACAGCACAGGGATGGTGGGAACCCCTCATAATGAGCACAGCAGGTGTACAAATCCTGGAGGAACTCAGCACAGCACAGAAATGGTGGGAACCTCTCATAATGAGCACAGCAGGTGTACAAACCCTGGAGGAAGGAACTCAGCACAGCACAGGGATGGTGGGAACCCCTCATAATGAGCACAGCAGGTGTACAGAGTGCAACCACATACAGTCACAAAGCAGAGGAACACCTCTGGTTGGTCATCCACCAGTCACGTTTCCGTTGTTACGAAATTCAGAACCTAAATTCGTTAACGCAAATTCGTATTTCAGATTTAAAAAATAAATTTTAAATTATGTTGTTCAACTTCAGTCAGAGACTGAGGTACTAAACTAATATATATTAGATTAGTTTACGTTTCACCGAAATTCTTCAACGGAATTTCGTATAAAGAACAAAACTACCATCGACTGCCATATTAAGAAATGTATTTTTGCTTTTCAAATTCATCATAACGAATGGTCGTAATTGTTACGAAAAGTGAACGAATCTAACGTAAATTCGTATTTCGAACGAATCCAAATTGAGTTTCAGACACGAATTACGAAAAATGAAATAACGGCTAATACGAAACGAGACTAACCGAAACAAATTTATTGACGGCGCACAAGTCTAGCAGGTACACATCTATGACATCCGCTGCCTCATTGAAGAGTTTTTTTGGGGAATCTACCCTTATATGTTTGTTGCTGGCACTTTAGTCTGAACCCAACACCCTCCTGTCTTAATACCATGCATTTCTTATTATATCCATGTGAAATATTCCACTCCAGCAGGACTTTCTTATGTAAGTCCATCATTTTGTTATGACAACCTAAATAAAGAACGTTGTCGGTTCAAATTATTTCCACACGATTAGCAAAGAGGAGATTTTTCTATACAGAAGCTCTTGTGAAGATTGAGAAAAAGATAAAAAACGTCTATACAATTTGGAAAAATGTAACATAATATGATAATATTGAAGCAAAACAGCCATGATGATATACTTTGACATTAATCTATGCAAATGCCTTATATATAATCTGTTTTATTTTTTATTATTATACTTTATTTATATAGCGCTAGCATATTCCGCAGCGCTGAACAATGGGCACGATATAGACAGGGTTACAAAACACTGAGTCTGAGAAACAACATTTTGATAAACCAGAAGAGGAGGAAACAAGGGCCCTATTCCTGTGGGAAGTTACAATCTAGAAGCCGGGTTAGGGGTGGAAACAGGAGGAGGGGACTGCAAGGTGAGAGTGATGGACTGGTTGTAAACAGGAGGAGAGGACTGCAAGGTGAGAGTGATGGACTGGTTGTAAACAGGAGGAGAAGACTGCAAGGTGAGAGTGATGGACTGGTTGGGGCAGTGGGGTGTATTAGTGAGTCGGGTGGTAGGCTTCCCTAAATAGGAATGTCTTAAGAGAGTGCTTGAAGGAAGGGAAGCTAGGGGAAAGTCTAACCGTACAAGGTAGAGCGTTCCAGAGGATGGGGCTGCGCGTGAGAAATCCTGCAGTCTATCATGGGAAGAGGTGATGCAGGGAGAAGCTAGGCACAGGTCACTATTTGACATTAGGGAGCGAGTTGAGGTATATTTGGTGATTAGTGAATGCAGGTAGTGAGGAGTTGAGTTAGTGACAGCTTTGTAGGTCAGGGTAAGGATTTTGAATTTAATTCTGCAGTGGATGGGAAGCCAGTGAAGGGACTCGCAGAGGGGAGGGCCAGAGACAGAGCGGCGGGTGAGGTGGATGAGCCTAGCGGAGGTGTTCAGAATGGATTGTAGGGGGTGAGGTGGGAGAGAGGGAGACGAACTAGAAGATTATTACAATAGTCAAATCGGGAGATTACAAGGGCGTGGATGAGTTACATTACAGTTCCATTTATATTTAAATCTCATTTGTAATTTGGATGTTGAGCCTCCAGCTGGGAGATATTAAGAGATAAAGAAGGTTTCCTGAGTAGGGATGAGCTGTTCAGTTCGATCAGTTCAGAGTTTGACTCGAACATTGGCAGTTCGAAAGTTTGCGAACTTCGAACTTTTTGGCGTGTTCGGTTCGAGTTCGAAAAAAAAACATTTTGAAAAAAGTTAATTCTTAAAAATACTAAAAAAATCTAGAAATAAAGAGACTCTTTACTGCAGAATATTATAAGCAACAGTTTATTAGATATTGAATTAAAAAAATACCTATTGTCGTCTACTATAGGTGCAAAGATTCTCACCTCTAAATGACCTGTGCTCTCAAACGGCGTAAACAGCAGGTGTTTAATTAGTGTTTGGAAATAACATGTGCTTCTAATTAGCAATTAGAATTTGATACATTGCTTGCAAACTGGGTGTGGCACATGTATGAACAAATTCTAAGAAGTTTTCATTTCTACTATATGATCCTCTCTAATATGCTGTTCAACCCCTTAAGGACCAGAGCTCTGTAAAGCCAATCTTTAATGATGTAGATGTTACGTCATTTGTCATCAAGGGCTTAATAAAATCTTTATCACACTCCTTAGATTTAAACGTAATATTCCAGTATTTGTATGTCATGTACTTCTCCCGAAGGGCCTATGTGAGCATACAATTATTATTGTGTTAGAAATGTCAATCATAAAGCGTACAAGCTGAGTCCCTAGAGTCTCTGACTAGCCATTGTCATATATACCTTGCTTTACACATATAAAGCCCCGTTCACACTGTGCGATTTAAAAGTCGCGTGATTTTCCACGCGAATTTCATATTCGCGACATAGTGCGATAATGTCGCACAATGTCACGCGACGTTGCGGTTTTGTGCGATTTTTGCAAAGCACCACCAATGCAAATCGCAAAATTGCAGATAGCAAATCTCAAAAAAAGGGTCATGTACCAGCGACATGCTACCGCGACGCGCGACATGCGACGTCACGCGGCAAGATGTGAACAGCTCCATTGAAATGCATTGGAGAAGCTACACAGTGTGACGACGCACGGATTTTGCTGCGACGTCGTGGCAAAATCCGCGCAATAAATCACACAGTGTGAACGGGGCCTAATACATTCCCTCATCTAACAGGATAGTAGCCAGTCCCTGTGCATTTTAACCCCTTAAGGCTAGGGTCAAACGAAAGCATTTTTACACGCGAACGTAAAAACAGTGCGTCCGAACGCATTGACGTATTTTTTCACGGAATACGTGAAAACGGTCATACGATGCGCATTTTTGTGCGTGATTTTTTACGGATCCAAACCAGGAAACTTTGGGTGTCTGAACGTTATGTTGGCCGGACACGAGCAGGGTCTGACGTCTCCAAATCACACACACACACCGCTAGCGGACGCAGCGCACTCTGTACGTCCGTACTAGCGGTTCTGCGTTCTTGAAAAAATGCGTTCATTTTCCACTTGCGTTGCGCAGCCGGACTTTCGTGCGACCGTACTTCGTATATTGGCCGTCATTGCCCATCATTTGCTGCTAGTGCGGCCGTAATTAAGTGCGCCAGAACGCACGTTAAAAGTGCGCTGGTCTGACCCCAGCCTAAGGGTGGCTAGGTGTCTTGTGTGGGTCTCTGATGGCAATGTTTCTATACATCCTACAAATCCGCCACTTCACGGGCAGGTTATGGGGTCCTCCTAGGCACGATATTTGAAGGAATTTTTCATTTTTATTTTTAACCCTTTTTTTATGGAAAACTCACTCTTCCTTTAAAAACTTTTTTTAAAACTTTTTGTCAAACTTTTTGTCCTTGTTTCCTGTCCCCCAGGGCACTACAAGGACCCCCATACACCTTTTATGGCAAATATCTTGCATATATGCCCTCTTGAAGGGCACTCTAAAAATCGAACTTTTGAGTCCCATTGACTTGCATTGAGTTCGGTTCGAGTTCGAGTTCGAACTCGAACTTTTGAAATTGTTCGAATGCGAACCGAACACGGGGGTGTTCGGCTCATCCCTAGTCCTGAGACTCCAATACAGGGGATGGTTGATGCTCGTGTGAAGTGAATAGTCTTTCTTGTAGGTTGAAATAGTGGTCTGACCCGCAGATGGAGGTGGGTGGTCAGTCAATTGAGGAGATTGCTGGACCCCATAAAGGAGTTAGTTGCTGAGCCCTCTGATGAAGGCAATGGTCTGATCTTTGGATACCTCGGATGGCCTGAATCTTCTGTGGAGTGTAGGGTCTGAGTGTCGGTTTAGTAGATGGTCTGACTCATTTGAGATGGTCAGTTCTTCTGTTGTGGATGATTGCCTGACCCTGTTGATGGAGGGGATGGACTTTCCTCATATTGAATATAAATGTAAAACAAAGTTAAAATAAATCTTATGAAAATTATCGTAAAAACATTTATAAAAAAATAAAATGAATCAATAAAATTTATTTTAACCTTTCAGTCTTTGTTGTTTTATTCTATACCTATCAGATAAATGCTGGACACGTTGATACTACAATGACCGAGTCATCTGCTACTAGTCTCATAACAACAGACTTAACCCTTTTACTGACAGATATTTTTTACACCATTTACAGTTTTTTAATCCATTAAGGACGGGCGGGTGTTGCCCATCAGGGATGGGTAATTGCCGGCGAGGCATACAGGTATGCCTCCCGACAGTTGCAGTGCAAGCTGCTGATTTCGGCCCGCCCCACATCCGATGCGTGATGCGTATCATTGGCTGCAGGGGGACGGCCTGAGTTCAGCTTCTTCAGTTGGTGCCGAAACGCGTTTTGGTGAACTGTTTTAATGTTTTAGTATTTTATTAATACATATTTTGCCTGATTTTACAAATATCCTGGGTCCTGGATACTTTCATTCGCCAAGGAGGTGGCTGAGGCTGATAGGTGACCCAGTCCACCTTTATGAAGTCACTGACTGCCTGAACATCTGGTGTCTGATTGAAGAGACACCATCAAATGTGAGTAATACAAAGGTAACAAAGTTGAGGGATAGCAGGCGAGATATTCAATTGCCTGTCACTCTCCAATCCAGGCATAGAGTACAAATAAAAAGTACCACTTTTATTAAATAATGTGCATATATTTCGGTCCAACAAAGTGATACAAACTACATATATTGATATAAAATTCGGGCCGTGATTGAGGAAGCCGTGATTGTAGACGGTGAAACGTACGTAGAGCATGTCCTAGGGATACAGCTGTCCATGATGTTTTAACAGTTGTCTGTCTTTTTGGGGACCTTCCGGAGGCTTTAATTGCGTGCTTATTCAGCATGGATTGTCCTATGTTGTTGTGGGGTAACTAGCTCTTAAAGGGATACTCTAGGCAACATGACCACCTAAGCTATTTTAGGTGGTCATGATGCCCGGAGTATGCCGCCCTCTGTCCCCCCTCCCTCCGCTCAGCCGATCTGCAGAAAAGGCTGAAAACAGCTGAGAGAGGCGGAGGACTTTGCTCCGCCCTCCCAGCTGTCAGTCAGCAGAGCGGGAATCATATTTCCCGCTTCTGCCGACTTTTGCCGAGTAGGAGACGTCATCGCGCTTTCAGCGCGATGACGTCTCCTACTCCCCGCAGAAGCTGGCGGCTCCCTCTGAGGGTTAGTGCTGCGCGCATCCTCTTGCGCGCAACACTAATCCTCAGAGGGAGCCGGGAGGAAGCCTGCCGATTGGCTGGCTTATGTGAGAGGCGCGCATGCGCGCCTCTCACGTAAACCAGAAGCCAAGACGCAGCAAGAAGAAGGACGGGAGCGGAAGAGGAGGGAGGTGAGTATAAAAAAAAAAAAACGCCGCTGGAAACAAGAGGATTTTAAGGTAAGTATTACAGTTACAAGAAAAAAAAAAAAAAAGAAAGTTTTATTAAGGGAATAGGGATAGGTTAGGGAAAAAAAACGGGGGGTGATTTTTTTGTTGGAGTGTTCCTTTAACTCATAGGGGAAGGACAGAAATCTGATAAGATATAGGGGCTTGTAGGATACTGTCAAGTTTCTCCCTGTGATTGTCTTTTATATGTTCCGCATATTACATGGCTGCTGATACAAACGTGTATAAGTGTTATGCCCCATCTTAATGGGGGTTCTTTTTGATGGTGAATTTATTGTATGACTGAGCAGCATTTATATAAATGTAGTTCTTCTTGCCATACCGGTGACCCCATTGGTACAGTTTTTCACTTATCATATGGCCCGAATTTTATATCAATATATGTAGTTCATATCACTTTGTTGGACCAAAATATATGAACATTATTTAATAAAAGTGGTCCTTTTTGTTTGTACTCTATGCCTGGACTGGAGGGTGACAGGCAATTGAATATCTCGCCTGTTATCAACTTTGTTACTTTTGAATTTGTCATATGAGGGTTTAATCCCCAATATATCCTGGCAGCCCCCCCCCTTTTCTATTGAGGGACCGGTCAATTGACCAGGCCATCTATTTTCTTCAAATGTGAGTAATATATTTTTCTCCCTGCATATATGAAATTACTCTATATGGGTTTTGTTTACTCTTTGAGGGCCACGGAGGAGTACAACATCGTAAGGAACCACGTAGTGAGCCCAAGACTGCACCACGAGGGAGGCCTCAATAAGACAAGAAGCGCTAACTCCATCACGTTTTCCTTGCACACTGTCATTTCTAGTGGAAAAAGAATATACCACTTCAGTGGTTTGGGGAGGCAGCTGACTCCACAAACTTTTTTGATCTATTTCTGAACTTTTTATGTGAAGTTTTATTTTGAATTAATTGCACTCACTAGCAACCTGGTATATACGTACCTGACATGACTGCATACAATATTTGCTGCTATACAATATTTGCTTTTGTTCGCTGATATTTATTGCTGTTTTGCACTGTCTTTTAGCTATATTGTTTTATTGTATACATCACGGTTGCAATCCCACCATCGGGTGGCGCCAGTGGCACAGATTTTACTGTTTGGATGTCAGCCAAACCTCCGGAGCCTTCCCCACCCACTGACGTTGTCGCGCATGCACGTGATGATGTCAGTTACAGAATAAAACCCTAGCTGCCAAGGGATTTCTCTATGGAAATCCCTATGGAGGAGATAAGGGGGTTCTTAAGACCAACTATCTCCTGATCGGTGGCAGCTAGAGGGTAATGTTTGGTACCAATGAAAAGGCCAGTGCATGACCATGTTTCGTGTAAACAAAATAAAAATAATAAAAATAAAACCATGTTTTTTTTTTACTTTTTTAATTTATTAACCCTTTCGCTGCTGAGGCTTTTCCCGCCCCTGTGCTGAGGTCATTTTTACCGGTTTTGCTCATCATGTTTAAACGTGTTTTGAAGGCTTATTTTAGTATATGACCCAGACATATTATATATCGTTCTTTCCGTCAGACTCAGTAGATTCATAATATGTCATTATTATATGTATACGTCATGACCTGTCTGTATATTATAACAAAAAATGCAATAAAATATGTATTTTCAATAATTTACAATGTGTAAAGTGTTTTTTTTCACATTTTAACATGCGAGCAATTGCGGTTATATTTTGTATGGGGTGCGCTTGTTAAAAAAATTAGAGATGGGGTCTCGTTACATTTTTTTTTGGGGAAAATTACACTATTTTTAACAAACGCACCGCATACAAAAATCGTTAGTGCAGCATCATTGTTCACATTATAATTGAAATGGGAACAATATTGCTGCATTAACAAACCAAAAAAAAAAAAAAAGTGTTTATTTTTTTTTTATAATTTTTTTTAAATTTTTTTTTATTTTTATTTTTCATTTTTTTTTTTTGACAAACTTTTTCACTTTCATTATTTGGTATCGTTGGAACGGCCATGCTCTGGCCGATCCAACCATACCAAACATTAACCCCTAACTGCCACGGATCGGGAGATAGGGAGTTCATTGGAACTCCCTATCTCCACAGTTGGTGGCAGTTAGGGGTTAAGTCCAGGACTGGCGTCATCGTGCTACGCACGATGACGCCAGTCCTCAGGGGGAGTTCCCGGAGGCTTGGCCGACATCCAAGATGTCGGCCAGCTCCGGGAAAGGATCGCGAACCGGCGCTTTTCAGCGCCGATTCGCGATCCAGCTCCCCAGGGGTTAATGCCAGGCACCATTTGGAAGGGCAGGCTGTGCCCTTCCAAATGATGCCTGGGTTAACCCCCGCAGAGCCGCCGATCGGGAGGGAGAGAGGTCCGAAGGACCTCCCCCCCTCCCTTTCAGGCGCCTCCTCCGCACATGCGGGGGGGCGCCTGAATTAGGTGTCATCGCGCTGCCGCGATGACACCTAATTCCGGCGGCTGCGGTCCCGGATGCCGGGCTGGCATCGAGGATGTCAGCCCGCACCGGGGGGGCCAGCGATCGGCCGGAACCCGGCCGAACGCTGACCCCAATGGGAGGACGCGCTCAGCGCGTCCTCCGCATACCAGCGGGAATGCTGAGGACGCGCTCAGCGCGTCCTCAGCATTGAAGTGGTTAATGCAGCACTATTGTTCACATATCCATTATAATGTGAACAATGCTGCTGCAGGATGAGGTGAAATGGCTCAGTTTTGAAGGGGTGAAAAGGCAAAAAACATTTAAACATTTGTATATTTATAAACTTAAAACAAAATTTAGAAACTATTTAACCCTGGTCTTTTTTGCCGGTTGTAGATTCTTAAGAGATTTTAGGGGTCAAAGTTCAAAAAAGTTTCTATTGTAATTTTTTTTATCATATTTCAGATTTTTTTTATAGTAAATAATATGCAACGTGATGAAAATAATGGTATAAAGTCCATTCAATGTCGAGAAAAACATTATATAATATGTGTGGGTAAAATAAATGAGTAAGAGGAAAATTAGAGCTAAACACAAACAGCGCAGAAACGTAAAAACAGCTGTGGGTACTTTTCGGACAGACAATGGTAAAACAGTCTGGTCAATATGGGGTTAAAGATAGATTGTTTGATATAATATATTGATAAAGTGTTCACTATATGGCACAATAATATATTTTAACAAAAAAGTTAATTTCTATTTTTCCTCTCTTCTGTGTTTCTTGGGTTTTTTGGGAAGGTTTTTTTTGGTTGGTTGTTTTTTGTATCCCATTATCTCTGTCTATTCTCGATAGAAATGAATACAGAAGATGTTTTTTCTTTTTTTGTTTCCTGGTTTAATGATAGACGCCAGAGTAGTCTGCGCCATTAAGATAAAAATACTGAAATCACCATGGTTTCAAAGGAGGCAGTCAAGGGTTTTGTCATCTTGAATCCATTCTGTGTCAGAAATTGGAGCCTTGATGGTATATCCATTCAGTCGACTTATTCTTCCTGAATGAAATGCTCAAACCTCTTAGATAAATACAGACAGGGAAGATGAAAGGGTTGAGCAAAATAGAACATGTGTTTTTTGACAGCTTGGGAAACAATTTCTAATGTCTGACGTGGGTAGATTTTTTTTTCTAAAAGCAATAGAGAGTGCCGGACGGGGTGAGGGTATTTTTGAGTGGGGGGGGGGGCGGGAAACACATATTGTCGCAATGTGTACATATAATTTTTAATAAACTACAAGATATTGTGTGTTATATTTTGATTGCTTGTATATCACATTGCCCTTGAGGAAGTCTAGTTAATAGACGAAACGCGTCGGGCTTTTATATTTATATTTTATATTGTTTTAATTAGAATAAAAGATCCTACAATTATTTGGATTATTTTATTTTATTCAACTCATTCCTGAACAAGCGATTGGTTCCCATGGATACATAGACCTGTGTATTCACCAAGTACTGAAGCCTCCGTATTTTCTTCAAGTTATGTTTCCTGGAGCAGTGGGCCATCTCCTGGGAGTCGAGTTCAGTACGAAAGCTGAGTATTATTTATCCGCCTTTACACCATAGTTTGCTATTTGTTCAAGATATTGTGTGTATTTGCCCAAAACCAAAACATGGGATGGTAACTACAATAGCATAACAATGCCCGACGAACAACTTCTCTATTATAAAATCATGCGAAAATAATAAAAGTTGCAATTATTTGTAACTTTTTAAGTTTCTCTTTTTCACGTTTTCTCTTTCCTAAAGTGTCCAATTGGCTGCTCAATGGGATTCAAGGTTATACGGTTATCAAAAACATTGTAAAGTCCCTATGTTAATCCGGCCCTATTTGTAGCGACTCAATTTACAATCAATATGAGTAAGGATACCTATTTGTAGATAGGGAGTATTTTATCCCCCCCCCAAAAAAAAGAAAACAACACATAGCGCTACAGAACGTGTTAGAGTTCTATAAAAACTTCTAACTGTAACTAATAGTGGCAAAGCTTTGGAGTACAGAGCTGGAATTTTTTCAAATTAATATTTTTTGGCCTAATATTATTAATTGCTCAAAAATTTATTTCATGATTCATAACCTTTCATTGTCTGGAAACGGTAATTTTCACTTCTGTTACATTTCTCCCTCTGTGATCCCGGACGTCACAAAAAAATGGTTCTACAATTGATTGTATTGCATCTCATCTTGGCCAGAAATATGAAATGTGGATGGGGCGACATTTTCTGCAACTAATATATACAGTACATGCTACATTTAATTAGAAGAGTCGTGTATGTGACACAATAGGCGGAAAGGCACCTCCATGAAGCATTCTCCACCTCGTTTGCTGCCCAACGATCCATTTATGATAAACACGGACACGCCTGATACTGACTATGCAGCAATTTTTTTAATCTTTTTTAGAACTAAAAAAAAGAAAGAAATTGAACTTAATCCTGTGACCCGTAACCATTACAATAAGCTTGAAAAAAAAATAGGTGCGAGGAACAGGTGTCACGTTGCCATGGCAACCAAAAGCACAAACCATAAATGGAACAACTTCGAAAGAAGAAAAAAAAATAATGGCATCTACGAACGCCACACGCGAGATTAGATGGAAACAGAATATTATATAAAGTGGATGATAATTACTTCCTATGTCACACTCTTACCGCGAAAATCTATCATTAAGTTTCTGGTTAAGCTTGTGATGTTCCGAACTGAAGAGAGAGAGGCTGCGATTTTATTATCAGTTGCTATGGAGCGTGATTTAGGGGAACTATTTGCATGCAAAAGCTTGAACTATAAAAATTATTGAATGATGTTGTTGAGGCGTCCTTCTTACTGTCAAAGTGATTATGGAGTCTGGTTTGCTGGTTCTGTCTTCATCCAAGTTTTAATCATTTTTTTATATATATGTACAGGTGAAACTCAAAAAATTAGAATATCGTGCAAAACGTCATTTATTTCAGTAATGCAACTTAAAAGGTGAACCTAATATATGAGATCGTTCAAGCCGTGATTTGTCATAATTGTGATGATTATGGTTACAGCTCATGAAAACCCCAAATCCACAATCTCAGAAAATTAGAATATTACATGCAATCAATAAAACAAGGATTGTACATAAAACAATATCAGACCTCTGAAAAGTATAAGCATGCATATGTACTCAGTACTTGGTTTGGGCCCCTTTTGCAGCAATTATTGCCTCAATGCAGAGTGGCATGGAAGCTATCAGCCTGTGGCACTGCTGAGGTGTTATGGAAGACCAGGATGCTTCAATAGCGTCCTTCAGCTCTTCTGCTTTGTTCGGTCTCATGCATGTCTCTCATCTTTCTCTTGGCAATGCCCCATAGATTTTCTGAGGTTCAGGTCAGGCGAGTTTGCTGGCCAATCAAGCACAGTAATCCCACGGTCATTGAACCAGGTTTTTGTGCTTTTGGCACTGTGACCATGTCCTGCTGGAAAATGAAGTCAGCATCCCATAAAGCTCGTCTGCGGAAGGAAGCATGACGTGCTCCAAAATCTCCTGCTAGACAGCTGTGTTGAACCTGGACTTTATGAAGCACAGTGGACCCACACCAGCAGATGACATGGCTCCCCAAATCAACACAGACTGTGGAAACTTCACACTAGACTTCAAGCATCTTGCAGTGTGTGCCTCTCCATTCTTCCTCCATACTCTGGGTCCTTGGTTTCCAAAAGAGATGCAAGTTGCTCTCATCAGAAAAGAGGACTTTGGACCACTGAACAACAGACCAGGTCTGTTTTTCTTTAGCCCAGGTAAGACGCCTCTGACGTTGTTTGTTGTTCAGGAGCAGCTTGACAAGAGAAATATGACATTTGAAGCCCATGTCCAGCATCCATCTGTGTGTGGTGGCTCTTGATGCACTGACTCCAGCCTGAGTCCACTCCTTGTGAAAGTCCCCAACACTTTTGAATGGCCTTTTACTGACAATCTTCTCCAGGCTGCGGTGATCCCTGCTGCTTGTGCACCTTTTTCTTCCACACTTTTCCCTTACACATAACTTCCTATTAATGTGATACAGCACTTCGAGAACATCCAACTTCTTTTGCAATGACCTTTTGAGGCTTTCCCTCCTTATGGAGGGTGTCAATGATGGTTTTCTGCAGAACTGTCAGGTCAGCAGTATTTCCCATGATTTTGATTCCTACTGAACCAGACTGAGAGACCATTTAAAGGCTCAGGAACCCTTTGCAGGTGTTATGGCTTAATTAGCTGATTAGAGTGGGACACTTAGAGCCTAGAACATTGCACCTTTTCACAATATTCAAATTTTCTGAGATTGTGGATTTTGCGCAGGGTAACTCGCGTTAGATGTTAACGTGCATTTTGTGCGCGAAGGTCGTAATTTGACGTTCAGCACGAAGGGTTTTTCACCTCGCGTTAATGCATTTTTGCGCACTCGCACATTTTTGCATGGAGAATGTAATAGAGCCCTTAGTCTTTATATATGTTATATGAATATTGGGCAAACTAAGGTATTCTATAGTTTGCCTAAAACCACGAGACAATGTATAAAATAAAATAATTTTTACACATTTACTAGGAATGCTTTAGATTCCCGAGTTAGTTTCGAGCAGTGTGTGCATTGCAGAGGTACAGCACTTCGACTGAGGACCTCAGATTAACTAAGCTCCCTTGCAGAGTTGCACCTCTCCCAGACTGTGGTTGCCTGTGAAGTCTCAGCCTCACTTTTCTCTACCTTTTGGAGGAGGGAAAGGCTGGACTTGAGAGTGGGGGTGGTCTTGACTGTTGCACCCTATTTAAACCCTGCGCTTAGGGTAGAGGGTCCTTAGACATCTGTTGTTGCATAGCAGTGTTTCCTAAGCGTTGATCCCAATTAGTGTACTCTGGCTTTCATCCTCGGCTATCACTCCCGCTTACCATCTTGTCTACCAACTGCCCTGACCATGAAACCAATATTTACCTCTCTACTGGATGGCTCCTTTAAAATCCTGAACCCTGAATGTAATGCCTAAACCCTGGAATGTCAGTGCTGGAGACCACACCTTTTCATTGGAATGCGAAACACCAAGTAGGTGGTCCATGATATCTGTGACCGTCAGCAATGGTAGGGTCCATGCAGACTCAGAAAACCATGGACTGTTGGCAACATGTGCTTTTATAGGGTAAGCTCTCTTTTGATTGATGACAAACTGACCCTGTACAGTAAAATTGTACCAGATAGGCAACCTCCAGTTGGCATCATCAAGAGTGTGGAACTTCAGGATTAAATATGTGACCTCTTGTGGGACCCACTATGTTAAATCCGATTCTATAACTGTCACTGAATCTACTCAGTAATGTTAATCTATCATGAGGTTACATCAATCACCTAACATCTTGAAAGAAGGTTCAGTAATTGTGTTCTTTAGTAAAATTAATCCAAAATATAATAAAATTGTAGTGTGTAATTGCATAAATTCATTAACCTAAGCACTGGTTAAGTAATCCATTACATTTTACAGTTCTGTATACCCATTGCTTTAAAAATGGCCTCCTCCTGTCCCCTTAAAGCCCAAAATGTGCATCGTTGGGTGTGGGACGTCACAGGTTTCGTAGTCAGATAAGCTTTGCCACCCACCGTTAAATTTGGCCATGAAAAGCTTTATATTCCATTATTTATAATCCTTAGAACTTGGCTGCATTTGCTCACCTTGGCCTACAAAAAATGTAATAAAATCACTACAGCGGAGACATAATTCCCTTTACACACAGTGGGATGTCTGATTGTGCTGTGCGTTTCTTAATTATAGTTATTGATTAATTAATTTGGCTTGTCAGTGATACATAATATCGTGTGCTTTTGTTCCATGTGATATATTGACTTTTTCCAGTTTGTGCGGAATGATTTTGTCTGTGTGCTGCTTTTGTGTTGAATATATGTCTACGTTATATATAAAATTAAACTTTTGTTGAGATAAAAAAAACATAAAATAATGGAATAACAACTTGCTTCAAAGAAAAATACAAAATAACGCGTCACCCTTTAGCTTTCACGTTCATGATCAGAATAAGGAATTTTTTTTTGTGCCGTTCTAGTCAAGGTCACGGGCCAAAATAAAATCGGAAAATGTCAAATTTAAAAGTGGCAGAGATAAGCAATAAGAATCTATCGCCCCAAAAACTGGCATTTGCCATTTTGTTTTGCGCTTTTACTGACACGACGAGGCCTGTCAGCTGTTTGACGTGATATGAAGAACAAGTGGCTGATCTTGTGTGTTCTCCTCGTGTCTTGTCGATGATGGAGGTGCTAATGTCACGGCGACTTGCTCTTTTCAAGGTTCATTGAAAGCAAAATAGTCCTCTCCGTGAGCTGCATTCATTGACATTTCCATGCTATTATTAGCTGAACACAGAAGAATGGGGCTGGAGTGGAGAATAAAAAAAAAATCTCCATTTGGAAGGGTTTTCAATCACATTCTCCTTCTTTTCTCCTCAATATAGACATTTTCAAGCGGACCCGTCACCTACAAAATTATTATATGAATTAATAGAGCGCTGAAAATAATTAGATGCCATGGTAACGTAAGTTCAGGCATTATTTTTTAATTATGATGCATTTGCGTGGCTCGACCGGCAGAGAGGTAAAATTCATAGAACTGTGCAGTGCTATAGAGCAGATAGGCTGCCCATGCTATGGTGGAAATACCACCATCACAAGGAAACTGTAAAATCTGCAAGACTATAAAAACTTATTTATTTATTTATTTTATTATTTATAAAGGATTTTACCAGGAAGGATGCATTGAGATTTCTCTCGTTTTCAAGTAAGTCCTTAGGTGCCGAACAAGGACGAAAAGGATGCCTGCAAAGGCTAAAACTGACAGGTTTTACAACGTAGGTTGTAAACAAACCGCATACCACTTCTTACAGGATTCTCCTCGCTCACTCCCAAAAAAGGCTCCACCTCCGCAGAGCCTCAAGGAAGCCAGAATACCGAGCTATAAGATAAAATAGGAAAATATTTACGTATTTGTAAATACGCCCAACGCATTTTGATAATGGATTTCATCCAGGGGCACAAATTAAAATAAATAATAGACTCTGGGCCCTAACATTAATATGGGGACTCTAACAGGGAAAACCTATGCCTGCAGGTTTTTCCCGTAGCATCCCCATTGATTCTGGGACAGATGCTACTTCAGCACCTTGACCCGTAACGGAGTGCTACCCTCGGTGATACTTGCAGTAGCACTTCCGAGACGAGGCGAGTATCACCTCCTGGTTACCATAGGACGAGATCGCCCAGCACCGTGGAATGATTGTGGAGGGAGACTGGGGACAAATTGTCCCCAGTCTCACTCTGCTTGCAGCCAGGAGAAGCGGCAGATCAGGCCACCGTTCTCGCCGCGGGATGAGAGGTGAGTATCTAATTTATTGGGGGTTTAGGGGGTGCTAAATGATTCTGCAAAAGCAGAATCAGTTAGCACCCGCTTTTAGGCGTAGCTAAATTTTTGGTTAGCGCATCGGTGCAGAAATTAGCGTGAAAACTTTGTAAAACCTTGCTTATCTTAACGCTAATTAATGATTGCTCGTCCTGTACTTGATATGGGGCCATGCAAAGTACAGTCAGCTTGCGCAAGCTAGCACAATCACTGATGAGCAAACGTATTTTTCAGGGGTTTAGCGTCAGAAATTTAATATGGGGGGCATGTGTTAGGCTAGGGTCAGACTAACGCATTTTTCGCGTTGTCCGTGAAAAAGTGCGTTCGAACGAATGGACGTATTTCTTCACGGAATACGCGATAGCGGTCATACGATGCGCATTTTCGTCCGTGATTTTGTACGGATCATCAATAAAACACTTTTTGTGTCTGGACGTGATGTTGGCCGGACATTAGCAGCATCTGACCTCTCCTAATTACGCACACACGCCACTAGCGGACGCAGCGCACTCTGTACGTCAGTACTAGCGGTTTGACGTTCTCGAAAAAATGCGTTCGTTTGCCACTTGCATTGCGCGGCCGCACTTTCGTGCGGTCGTTCTTCGTATGCTGCCCGGCATTGGACATCATTTGCTGCTAGCACGGCCATGATTAAGTGCGGCTAAACGCACGTTAATACTGCGCTCGTCTGACCCTAGCCTTAAAGTCACTTATCCTAGCGTTGACACGTACTCACCCTAATGCTACAGTTAGTATTCACTAGGGAATATAGCCTTCCATAGGGGGTGGCCCAGGAGAATCCAATAAGAAGTGCTGTGCTTTTTATTACCTATGGATCCTGTGAGGTTTATCTAATTTGAAGGCATTCTTTTCATCACTGTTCTGCACCATAAGTTTTTTATAGTCTTGCAGATTTTACAGTTTCCTTGTGATGTTGATATTGGATATGGAGGGCTGTTAGCCACCTCCTGGAGACTATCGCTGGAATCTAGACGCACTCTTCACCTTTCCAACCTGGTGTTTAAGAGGTTTTCTGGGAAGTTACCACCCTACCTGAATAGGCTGCTTCCCCTAGCAGTTCCCTCATCCTATAACCTCCGATCCAGGACCATCACCTTACTTACAATACCACAATACAAAAAGAAAGTGGCTCGGTGCTCATTTTCCTACAGAGCACCGCAATAATGGAATAACCTCCCAGACGCCATCAAATCTTCCCCCAGTCTAAAGTCACTTAAGAGCTCCCTATTAACATACCTCAATACAGAATGCACCTGTAAACATCTAACATAATGACTATATTTCTTACATATTTATTTTCTGTTAATCTGTATATTTGTGTTTTGTTTTTTAATAACTTGCATTTATTACTTTGTATTTCTGTACCGCTGTAAAAATTCCAGTGTTCTTGAACCCAGGACATACTTGAAAACGAGAGAAATCTCAATGTATCCTTCCTGGTAAAATACTATATAAATAAATAAATATAAAAAAATATGTGTATTTATATTTAGTTAAGTATCAAATGTATTTTTTTATATTCTATGTATTATTTTGGTGGAAGTACATCAGATTTAGGCAACTGGATGTAAAAATTAACAATTCCTTTACAACACGTCAATACGCTAAATATGGCAGTGGACCCATGGGAGTTGAGAAGAATGGGGCAGAGGAACAATGAGAGGAGAGAAGAATGGGGCAGAGGCACATGGGTTGTGAGAAGAATTAGGTAGAGGCACAGTGAAGCTGAGAATGATGCGACAGAGACACACTCAAATCTTCAGGCCCAAGAAGTCCTTAATCCAGCATTGGTCGTGCCAGATACTTTCCTTTGTTTCTAGCACCAACATATCCCACAGTGCTGAACTATTGTCACAATGTAGAAAGTGTTATAATACTTTGAGACGGTAAAGGATGGCGTCTTATAAACAGGTACGGGAGAAATTGAGGGCACTATTCTCATGGGAACTCAAGATCTACAGGGTTATTCAAAGAGATCCGAATGGCTGCCGAAAGGTAACCAAACGCTGAATCAGCGTTCGGTTACCTTTCTTGGCCATTCGACTATTCAGAGAGCAAGCAGTTCGCCAAATGTTGGCGAATTGCCTGCACATACGGTGCCTGTTCGAGGGCAGTGAAATCCCCATGGCTTCAGCTATTCAGAGAACAAAAACCAGCATTGAAAAGTTGCCGAATTGCCCTGCCATTCGTGGCTTCATGCGGCAGATTTATTCAGGCGAATCCCATAGGCTTCAATGTTAAAAATATTCCCGTTTTAATCCCATATCTAATTAACCGTTTATTATAATATTCTGCACTAAAAAGATTTTTTTAGGATTTTACAAGCATTTTTCGTGATTTTTTTGCCAAATATGCTTTGCTGATTTTTTTAATTTTTTTTTAAATGTTTGTTCTTTTTCTGTAACAGCCCTTTTTATTATGATTCCTTGGACCTCATATGTAAATTTTAGACATTTACGCTCACTAGTTTCTTTGCAATAAGCGTTTCACTTTTCAAACATTGAAACAAATGTGTTTTTTTTTTCACTCCATTCGTCTGCGGTGTCGGGTTTTTTCCGACGGCTGCTCTGCGCTGTGATCAACTCCTGCTGGGGTTTCTCCGTTGTATTCGGCGGGGTTAATCCAGATGTTTTTGCGGGTTTTCAGCGTGCATTCGCCGGGTTTTGCGGGGAGTGTTCGGCAGGTTTGCGGCGGCTTTTCCCTGCACTTTGATGGCCCTGTGGTGCTTGCTGAATACACCGCAGGGTTGCAGAAATGAGATTGCTGAATCAAGCCGAATTGAAGAGAACAAAAAGTCACCGAACGTGCGGTGGCTTTTCGATTCTTTTTGAATAACCCTGCTACAGTACATGGGTGGAGGGGTAAGAAACAGGAGGAGAGCACTGCAAAGTGAGAATGATTTTGGCAAAGAGTTGGATGATGTTGGGTGAGCGAAGTGAATTTGTTAGTGAGGTGGGTGGTAGGTCTCTCTGAATAGGGATGTCTTTAGAGAGCGTTCGAAGGAAAGACGATTGGGGGAAAGTCTGACAGCGCAATGGAGTACGTTCCAGAGGGTTGGAGCTGCATGAAAGAAGTCCTGCAGTCTAGCATGGGAAGATGTGATACGGGAAGAAGGGAGGGGGCCGGGGTGTATTTAGTAATTAGTGAGGATAGGTAGTAGGGAGCAGAGTTAGTAAGAGCCTTGCGAGGATTTTGAAATGAATTCTGCTGTGAATGGGCAGCCAATGAAGTGTGGTTTTGTGTTGCCAAAAGAAGTACAAATGCATTGCACCTGAGCACATAAAGCCCACACGCCAACAATCAAAGGTAGCACATGGTGTAAACACTGAAGGCCAGATGCAAAATGAATGGCAGACAACAGAGAATGATACGTACCACTTGACATGGTACTGGGGATCTTCAGTAATCGGTCGATTCACTATGAGACTTAAGTGCATATGACTATTTGTGCACCAGAGCACAGCTGCTGTCTGAATGTCTGATTCAAATGTGTCACTGAGTAGATGGGAATGTGGAAAATAACACTTATCTATGGCTGTGCCTCTAGGAATCTTCGGGACAATTTTTCACCAGCAAAAGATATACAGTAAGGCCGGTGTCAGACTTGAGCACTAGGTGCGCCCATACTGACGTGCCTCCCGGTGTCCGTCGCAACGTTGTGAAGCTACGACGGGGCCGGTGACACGCTGTAGCGTGCGCACGAATTGCACAAGCTGCAAGCAGGGCTGCCATCAGGGCATTACGCCCCATGCTGCCGTAAGGGGACCGGGGGGCCCCGTCAGCAGTGGCGGCGCCATTTTTAACAGCTCCAGTATCGGACACTATCAGGGTTATTCAAAGAGAATCGAAAAGCCACCACGCGTTCAGTGACTTTTCGTTCTCCTCAATTCGGTACGATTTGGCGATCCCATTCCGGCGACCCTGCGGTGTATTCAGCAAGCACCACAGGGACGTCGTAGTGCAGGGAAAAGCCCCCGAAAACCTGCCGAACACTCACCGCAAAACCCAGGTGAATGCACACCGAAACCCGCAAAAACATCTGGATTAACCCCGCCGAAGACGCTGTAGAAATCCAAGCAGGAGCCGATCACAGCGCAGAGCAGCCGCCGGAAAAACTCGACACCGCAGACGAATGGAGTGAAAAAATAAATAAAGCAGTTTGCTTGAATGTTTGAAAAGTGAAACGCTGTTTGCAAAAAACTAATGAGCAAAAATGATTGAAATTTACATATGAGGTCCAATGAATGATAATAAAAAGCGCTGTTAGAGAAAAAAGAAAAAACTTTTGAAAAAAAATCTGAATTTTTTTTGCAAAAAAAATCCCGAAAAATGCTTAACCCTTTCGCTGCTGAGGAATTTCACGCCTCTGCGCTGAGGTCATTTTTACCTGTTTCGCTCATCATGTTTAAACGCGTTTTGAAGCCATATTTTAATATATGACCCAGACATATTATATATCGTTCTTTCCGGCAGACTCGGCAGATTCATAATATGTCATTATTATATGTATAAGTCATGCCCTGTCTGAATAATATAACAAAAAATGCTATAAAATTAGAATTTTCAATAATAACTTTTTACTGCAGAATATTATAATAAACGGTTTATTAGATATTGAATTAAAACAGGAATATTTTTAACATTGAAGCCTATGGGATTCTCCTGAATAAATCTGTCAAATAAAGCAACTGAATGGCAGGGCATTTCGGCAACTTTTCACTGCTGGTTTTTGTTCTCTGAATAGACGAAGCTATGGGGATTTCACTGCCCTCGAACAGGCACCGAACAGGCACCGTATGTGCAGGCTATTCGCCAATATTTGCTCCTTGATTTTCAGCGTTCGTTACTTTTCGGCAGCTGTTCGGATCTCTTTGAATAACCATGTATGAGTCCAAATCTGGAGCTGACTGTGTCTCCTCCTGGCTGGCAGGCTTCGCTGGCTGGCTGGGCGGACCAAGCAGCGTGCGTGTGCCACCCAAGCACGCTGCTTTGGCGCCGCCCCCTCCAGTCACATGTGTGACGCAAGCGTCACACACAAGAAGCTGCCTGCGACGGAGGGCCCGGCCGGGAGAAGAAAAGAAGAAAAGAGAAGAAGAGAAAAGAAGCGAGGACAGGGACAGAAGACGGCGGAGTGGTGAGCCAGGGCCCAGTCAGACCCCCAGGGCCCAGCCAGACCCTCAGGGTCCAGCTAGACCCCAAGGCCCAGCCAGACCCCCAGGGCCCAGCCAGACCCCAAGGTCCAGCAATAACCCCAGGGCCCAGCCAGACCCTCAGGGCCCAGGCAGACCCCCAGGGCCCAACCAGACCCCCAGGGCCCAGCCAGACCCACAGGTCCAGCCAGACCCTCAGGGCCCAGCCAGACCCCAAGGTTCAGCCAGACCCCCAGGGCCCAGCCAGACCCTCAGGGCAAAGGCAGACCCCAAGGTCCAGCCACACCCCCAGGGCCCAGCCAGACTCCAAGGTCCAGCCAGGGCCCAGCCAGACCCCAAGGTCCAGCCAAGGCCCAGCCAGACCCCAAGGTCCAGGAGGAAGGTGTATATAGAGAGCTTCTCTGCTGAAGTATGCTTTGTTATGAGGGAGAAGATGGATAGGGAGAGCTTCTCTGGTATGCTTTCTTATGGGAGGAAGATGGGCAGAGAGAGCTTCTCTGCTGTATGCTTTCTTATGGGAGGAAGGTGGATAGAGAGAGCGTCTCTGCTGAAGTATGCTTTGCTATGAGTGGAAAATGGATAGAGAGAGCTTCTCTGTAGTCTCTAGTATGCTTTGTTATGGGAGGAAGGTGGATAGAGAGTGCTTATCTGTAGTGCTTTGTAATAGGAGGAAGGTGGGTAGAGAGAGCTTCTCTGCTGAAGTATGCTTTGTTATGAGGGGAAGATGGATAGAGAGAGCTTCTCTGGTATGCTTTCTTATGGGATGAAGGGGGATAGAGAGAGCATCTCTGCTGAAGTATGCTTTGCTATTAGTGAAAAATAGATAGAGAGAGCTTCTCTGTAGTCTCTAGTATGCTTTGTTATGGGAGGAAGGTGGATAGAGAGTGCTTATCTGTAGTGCTTTGTAATAGGAGGAAGGTGGATAGAGAGAGTGTCTCTGTAGTGCTTTGTAATAGGAGGAAGGTGGATAGAGAGAGCTTCTCTGTAGTCCTTTGTAATAGGAGAAAGGTGGATAGAGAGAGCTTCTCTACTGAAGTATGCTTTGTTATGAGGGGAAGATGGATAGAGAGAGCTTCTCTGGTATGCTTTCTTATGGGAGGAAGATGGGTAGCGAGAGCTTCTCTGCTGTATGCTTTCTTATGGGAGGATGGTGGATAGAGAGAGCTTCTCTGCTGAAGTATGCTTTGCTATGAGTGGAAGATGGATAGAGAGAGCTTCTCTGGCATGCTTTCTTGTGGAGGAAGATAAAAGAGAATGCATCTGCCCAGTATAAACAGGATGCTACTCACAAGCCACCATGGTTAGAATGCAGGAAGTGAATCCTTGCTGCACAGGAAATGGAACTAGGCCAAACTAAGGCTAGGGTCAGACTAACGCATTTTTCGCGTTGTCCGTGAAAAAGTGCGTTTGAACGAATGGACGTATTTTTTCACGGAATACGCGATAGCGGTCATACGATGCGCATTTTCGTCCTTGATTTTGTACGGATCGTCAATAAAACCCTTTTTGCGTCTGGACGTTATGTTGGCTGGACATTAGCAGCGTCTGACATCTCCTAATCACGCACACACGCCGCTAGCCGACGCAGTGCACTCTGTACGTCAGTACTAGCGGTATCACGTTCTCGAAAAAATGCGTTCATTTGCCACTTGCGTTGCGCAGCCGCACTTTTGTGCGGCCGTTCTTCGTATGCTGCCCGGCATTGGGCGTCATTTGCTGCTAGCACGGCCGTGATTTAGTGCTGCTAAACGCACGTTAATACTGCGCTCGTCTGACCCTAGCCTAACTATGCGAGTTAGAGAGAGTGGACTAATCCATTCTTAAGTAAAAGCATAGGGGGAAACAAATAAGGAATCTAGTTCCATGATAACGTGCAAAACAAACGACAGCAAGCATAAAAGGTCTTTAAAATAGGGATGGTTCTGAGTTTTTAAAGTCCAAAACATATTTAATAACGGAACTGGACTATCTAATAATTAATTAGATAATTAGATTAGATTCTAATTGATACCGTAACAGGAAATGAATTGAATAACACTTAAAAAAAAAAAAAAGAATAAAAATTAACATAATGTCCTCACGAAATGCAACAGTCTATATTTAATCTCTTTTACCGTTCTATATTTTAGCAGCCCCTAATATTTGTAGGTAACAGCTTGGAAATGGGAAACGATGTTAGGTATTGGGTCCTTTTATCTGGACAAACAATACACTGGGCATGTTCACGGAATAGTGATGGGATTTGAAGCACACAGGTCCCTCTCGTTATACAATGGTTTATTGTTATGGATTTAATTGAGGACTGAGTTTTATGGTCTCTCATAAATGCTATCCTGCCAAAAGGATGAGGCATATAGGGTTTTTGTTTATTTATTTATTTACAATTCAGTGTTAAGAGCCACAAAAGTGTATGTATAAAAATAAATCGCTCAGTGCAGAAATGAGGACACATTGATAGGTTTGTAAACCAATTTACCAGGTACGTTCTGATCCGCTTTCAGAAGAAAAGGTACCTGTTTTTGAGCATCTTGCGAATAGTAGGTTGAAAACACAAAAGACCTCATTATTATCTCGGATACTAGCCCACACAAGGCAAACAAAAATTTCTATAAACCACATAAACCCATGTATAAAAAAAAATACGTGGTAGAAGAAATCATACAGTCCTGGAATTACATGACCATTCAGATTGACAAAACTCATACCGTCCAATTTATGTGAAAATAGAAATTTGAATATCTAATCTGATTGAAATATTAAATTCTTCTAGTTGCTAATAAGTGAAAATATAAGAAAAAAAATTGCAATTTAGAAATGTCGTAGATACTCGAGTATAGCGCGACCGAAATATAACGCGATGGAGAGAGTTATTTTATGGAAATGAGAGCATACTCAAGACTCGAATATAACGCGAGGAGCTAAATTTTACTGTACCGGTAAACTATTAAAATCCTTCCAGGTTCTCTTAACACAGTCAGGCTCCCCCTCAGGTCAGAGTGTTCTGCTCTAGAATGATTGCAGTTATTACCAAGTATGAAGCCACCGGCCACCCGTCTTTACTAGCGATTAGATGGCTGGCAGAGGGGAGCGAGGTGAATGATTAGCTTAAACCGAGCGTGCCCTCTGGCCGTGATGGATCCCACTTCTCCCGAATCCGGGAGTCCCTGCAGTGTTTGCAAGCATCAGGGAGCCTACCGGAACTTCCGGGAGACTTGGATACCAGAGCAAGGCAAGGCAAGGTGTTTTTTTTGTTTGTTTTACATGCAATGCAGATGTCTCGAATATAACGCAACCCCTCCAATTTTAAGGTAAATTTTTGTCACCAAAATATAGCGGTATACTCGAGTATCTACAGCAGTAGAATATAAGTATTAGTCTAGCTAGTGGTCCCCAACCGCCGTCCTCAAGTACACCTAAGATGTCAGTTTTTCCTGATATCTGAAGCACAGCACAGGTTGATATGATTTGCTGCTCAGTGATTGCAGTATTCAGTCGGCGTTTCCCCAAGGTAACCCTTAAAACCTGGCCTGTTAGGGGTACTTGACCGCGGTTGGGAACCACTGTTTTAGGCAATATTAGGAGTAAGGACTGGAGGGGCTTAAAGGACAAAAATTCCCTCTAAAAAATGCCTTAAAAAAAGTTTTCTCACAGAGAGCAGTTGGACATTTTACTGTTCCTAAGCCACACACCCACACCTTCAGTTGAATGCGCCTCCATTACCTCCACCTCACAGGCTTGCTGACTCAGTGGCCTCTTTGACTCTGATTTCTCCTTCACTCTTCACATTCAGTCACAAACCAAAGCTTGTCACTTTCAACTTAAAAACAATACATGCATACACCACCTTCTAACATAGCACTCTACTGAAATGCTCTTATTATTTCCCGCCTTAACTAATGTACCCACTTCCCATTAGCCTTAAGTGTTTCATTCGGCAGGCAAATCCCATAGGTTTCGAGGTAAAAAAAGTTTCCCTTTTTATTGAATATTTATTAAACCATTTATTCTTTTAATCTGCAGCAAAAAGTCTCTTTATTTATCTGTCAGGATTTTTTAGGTATTTTAAGTGATTTTTTTTCAGCAAAATTTGTTCTGATTTATTTTTTAAATAGCTTTTTTTTTTCTGTAACAGACCTTTTATTATTATTCATAGGATCTTATATGTTAATTCCAGGCATTTTCGTCCTGTAGTTTTCTTGCAAACAGCTTTTAAAAGATGCAGTGTGGTTTTTTTTGCGTTTTCTTACCTCGTTCTTCAATTCGTCTGCTTTTTTCGGCGGCTGCTCGGCGCACTATTCAGTGGATCGTTGCCTTTTTTCAGCGGTTTTGCAGCAGTTTTTCCATTCGAATCAGTGGTTTTGCGGCAGTTTTTCAGATGCATTCGGTGGATTTTCGCTGCACTTCAGGGACCTGTCTTGAATGCTGAATTCACCGCAGGGTTGGGAAATTTCGGTGGAATTTTGGTCCTCTCTTTGAATAACCCGGTGATCCAGTATACTTGACATGCGTGGCTGTTCTTTGTAAAAATGCTTGAATTTAAACATTTCATAATTTTATTTATCTCAATAGATACATTTGAAATGGTATACAAAATATACAAGTAGGCACTTGGTATCCACTTTTAATATAAAGAGAGAAAAAGGCGGAGCTCTAAGAGGAAAAGGTGGAGCTTAAAGAGGAAGGGTGGGGATTAACCAGGAAGAGGTGTGCCCTTGACAGGAAGGGGTGCCTCAAATTTAAATTAGGGGGATGCACGAGTTTAGTCAGGCCTAGGGCAGCACAAAACCTAAATACCCCACTGATAAACCCTTATGTGTGAGGTGTTTCTAAGAAGTCAGCCTTGTTAGAAGTTCTAAGGCTTTACAAATCTGGTTCATAAAAGTAGCCATTATGGTCCAATAATGAAGCTGCGGCAAAGAATAACTATTACTTTGCAGGTCATCTATCTTATTCTACTTTTATGTCCCACACTTAAAATTAAAAGGGATCTAGATACGCACACTTTGCCCCCTTCTTTGTTTCTAAAAGTCTGCCCACTAAGCCAATGCATTTAAACTGAAGAGGTCAGAGCATCTCCATTCAGACTTAGATAGTAATTGCATGCCGTCTCCGAAACATACCTTGCCTTTTCACCTTGTCTTTCAAAGAAAAATATTGCACGTTGTTAATAATTAATTAAATTTATCCCCGGAGGTTTACCTTGACCTAACAGATCACTCTATTTATTAACACTCTTTTTTACCCTTCTTTTTTTTTCTTTTACTCTATTTTCTTTCATCATCCCAGTCTGAGCTATTAAACTTCTAACTCTGAGCAATAATTATGTCCGCTAGCTTTCAGTGAAAAAGGCAGAAAAGCTATATAGATTTATAAGTATTATTTATCAACTAAAAGGATTTTGATGATAGAAAAAAAAATCCTTACCTACTATGCATCACAAATATAAATGTATATAATTAGATGTATGTTTTTATATACTGAGAGATCTGGTGCCCTGGTGCCCTATGCTGACTGAGCTGTAGAGCTAATGGCTCATGCCGCTATGCATATTGGATCTAGCGCTATTAGAATTAAGCCACCAGCTTTGCTTGCGACTCTTCATTAACAGCGTCTTGTACATGAACAGCTTCTACATTTTGAATACATTGTATAGAATAACAGTCAGAGTTCACTGTTCTGTGCTCAAGATGATATACAGTCATGAATACTGGTTCTGGTGTTAATTATTATTATTATTATTATTACAGGCATTTATACAGCGCCAAGATATTCCGCAGCGCTTTACAATATAGGGGAGCACAAACAGGAGACACATATGATACATAATGAAAAGATGACCCTGCCCGTAGGATAACTGTCCAGTTAGTACAGCACTTAACCAAGTGCTCAGTCAGACATCCTGTGAGCTTACAATCTAAGGGACTGGGGTAGGTGAAACAGATAGGAGCAGAGGGAATGTAAAGATGGTTAGCAGGGCAGCATAGGAAGAACCAGAAGCCTGGGCTTAGTGAGAGTAATTAGAGAGAGTAGTGGAGACAGCTGGAAGAGAGACCTTAAGTTATGGACCTGCCCTGGGTGGGAGGGTGGATGGGGAAGGTTGGGTGGGACAGCAGAGGGGAAGGAGCCATGCAGTCTGTCTTGTGTGTATGCTTGATGCAGGTTTAGGGCGCAGAGGGGAAGGAGCCATGCAGTCTGTCTTGTGTGTATGCTTGATGCAGGTTTAGGGGCGCAGAGGGGAAGGAGCCATGCAGTCTGTCTTGTGTGTATGCTTGATGCAGGTTTAGGGCGCAGAGGGGAAGGAGCCATGCAGTCTGTCTTGTGTGTATGCTTGATGCAGGTTTAGGGGCGCAGAGGGGAAGGAGCCATGCAGTCTGTCTTGTGTGTATGCTTGATGCAGGTTTAGGGGCGCAGAGGGGAAAGAGCCATGCAGTCTGTCTTGTGTGTATGCTTGATGCAGGTTTAGAGGCGCAGAGGGGAAGGAGCCATGCAGTCTGTCTTGTGTGTATGCATGATGCAGGTTTAGGGGCGCAGAGGGGAAGGAGCCATGCAGTCTGTCTTGTGTGTATGCTTGATGCAGGTTTAGGGGCGCAGAGGGGAAGGAGCCATGCAGTCTGTCTTGTGTGTATGCTGTGAATACAGTGAATAAGGTTAATGACTTAAAGGGACACTCGAATCCCTCCACTCAACACTTTGGCCCATATCACATAAGTGGTGCTAAAACGGAAACGCTAACAGGAAAAATCTGCGCCTCCAAGGAGGGATGTGATTCACAGAGGGAGACTGGGGATTATTTGTCCCTAGTCTCACTCCACTCCTGGAGGCCAGAAGTGGCGGATCTGTCCACTGTTTTCGCCGCCGGATGAAAGGGAAGAATCAGATTTTTTTGTTGGGCGATTTTAGCTGGTGCTAACTGATTCTGCAGAAGCGGAATCAGTTAGCACCAACTTCAAGCTGTTTTTAACTTTTTCATTACCACATCGGTGCGGTAATAAGCATTAGGACTTTGTAATCCTAATGCTAACTACCGTAGATACTCGAGTATAGCGTGACCTTAATATGTTATTGAGGTATGTTATTAACTATATACTGAATGTTATTGAGAACAAGTATATAGTTAACGTGCATTCACTCAGCAACCACTTGGTCACAAAACCATTTGGTGTTGAGTGGTACTTAGATTTCTGTACTACCTCCGTGGTTTGGGATACTAGGTATTACAGTCCTGATTGCTATAAAATTACGCATTGTAGAAATCTGTCCATAAAGATCCAAACAACGTTGATCTTAGGTGAGCACCATCGCGCTCGTGACAATACCAAGGAGTAGTGTTAGTAGTGTGATGGAAACCCCCTCCTTCCACCTGTCCTGGCTTTCCAGACACACCCTCGTTGCGGTCAGCCCGGCTACTGGAAGCGCCATCCGCAGCGCCTTGAGCAGCTTGACCTGCCTGCTTCTGATTTTCTACCCTGCAGCCGTTATGAATTTCCAGAGGGCCGCTCTGTGCCTTCTGATGTTGAGTGTGGTGTAGGTAGCGTAGCTGAATGAAACACCCAACAAGCTGTATGTTCAAAACAGGATTCTCTCTCTATGGAAGGTTTCAGAGGGATATTTATACAGCTTACAGCAACACAGGTTCAAACTTCCCACCCACCCCAACAGTTCTGATTGGTTGGTTCCAAGACCACTGCAGGCTTCCTTCAGGTCCTCTTCAGGCTTCACTTAGGTCCACTGGATTTATGTAGATGAAGTCTTGACCCCACAGTGACCACACACAGTGATTTACATAACCCATTGTAAAGGAAATCAAACAGTGTTTGGCTGAGACAATGGTGACTCCCAACCTTTCAGACATGTGAACAGATAACAGATAAACAAGAGAAAGTCCTTTTGCATAATCACAAGTTACTCAAACCTATATTACAGTCTATACGAAAGAACCTTCAAAACACATCTTAGTTCACATTTACATAACGAAATAAAAGTATATTTAAAACTAAAGCTAAGCAATGTAGAGTACATTTAAACTAAAACCAAGCAATGTACAATACATTTAAAACCACACAATATAACTGAACATAAAGTCTCCTGGGGTTTGAAGCGTGGAGCGCTTCGTCAGTTCCATGACAAGTAGTATCTTATTTTCCCCTATTCTCTTGCTAAGTCAGAGTGTAGGGTGAGGAAAATGGTGTGTTTAATTGCCAGGAAGATTCAGCTGATCTGATAGAAAGTCTGATAACATTGTTCAATTCACGTACACCCTGCCCTTCCCAGACATCAAGGCGGTGAGCAGCACTGCTCTCGTCTTGAGCCCACTTTGGATAGACAGTGGAAATGGCACTGCCCTTGCCTTGAGTTCACTTTGGACGCATCATGCCGGCTTACAGTCCATGGTCAGCCTGATTCACTGCAACTGATGTTAGCTGTTTTGAGGGTGATTCCATGGGAGTGGTGTTATATCCCAGGAGCCACTGGAAAGCTCTGGTCCCCCTTATGCCACTGTCCAAAAATGCCATAATCCATGAATGGGGGACCAAGCAGTATCGATTTTAAAAGTACCCTGCAGCTGGCTGGGTGTACCCGGGACCAAGCTCCATAGGATTGGCTACGCTCCACAAGTGGGAAAGGGAGGCTGGTTGATGGTGTTCCCGGTGAAGCTTCCTCTCGAGAATCCCCCCAGTCAGGATCCCCCTGTGATGGACAAATCTGCTTTCAACAGTTTTAGAGCCGAGACATTATGGTGAGTTTGGATCTGCATCTCCACAGTTGTAATACAATACATTTTTCAATGTAGAACAGCACACCCATCCTGCAAGTTCATGGAGCAACCACCTACAAGATAATCACAGAATGACTGATGAATTGGATCAGGAACTCAACCTCCTTTTTAAAACAGGTTTATTGAACAAGACAATTTCAGCACAACCAAAGCTTGACCGAGGCTTTTTTGCCAAAATATTGCTGTGCTGCCTAAAAAGACCTGTCTGGAAAAAGAGGTTGAATCCCTGGCCCAGTTCTTTGTACCATCTCCACAGTTGTTAGAGAGAGACCTGCGTCTCCATGGTTGTAAAGGAGAGACAAGCTGCCCATTTCCTTGGATGGGAATTCAAACCTGACTCTCCACGGTTATAGAGTCTTGACAATGCCATTGTTTAACCCTCTATCTTCTATATCATAATTGCTCATCTTGTATTAGTTCCTCCTGCATGCTATTAGCCCATGGATCATTACACCAGCCAAAATGAGATTAGTTCCTGCTGTTGCTCTGTGGGTCAGAAAACTACCTACAATGGTTCAGAAATATCTTCTCGCAAACACCCGCAAGGCAGTACCAGCCTGAGGATAATCTTACACCCGTGCTAGGCAAGATAAAAAAAGATTAGGGCTAGGGTCAGATGAGCGTGATTTCTACGGACTGTACGTCCGTGCACACGGACGTACGTCAGTACGGAAGACGCAGTAGTGGTCACACAGTCCGTTTTTTTCACTGACGTATATTTTGACGGATGTAGGAGGGAAAATAAATTAAAAAGCAAAACCATTTTGTCCGTGAAAAATGCTGGACGTATAAATGCAGTCCGTCTGACCACGTTCCATCACTCACACACAAAGCTATGCGGACTTTGCGGACGCAGCGCACTTTGTGCGGCCGTTCTAGCGGTTGTAAGTTCTTGCCTGCCTTGCGTCCGTGGGCCGCGGCCGTTGTGCGTCCGCAGTTCAGTGCGGACGTACTTCGTGTAACGGGCTCCGATGGGCTTCCTGTCATGCTATCACGGACGTACTTTTAGGCGCAATCACGGACGTGAACACTACGCTCGTCTGACCCTAGCCTTAAAATATATTTGGGAGGTGGGAAGATTACAGTGGAACCTTCATACACGTTTATGGATTGCATTCCACGTGTTATGTTATGTTTGTGAAGGGTTATTCACAAAGCTGTCAATTAGCCAAATACAGGAAAATTGACAGCAGGATACGGTGCATTTTGCCACACTCTGGCGGCACCGACATTTTTCCATTGAGAACAATCGATTTATCTATTCAACCTATTGAACTGCAACGAAATTTCAGGAAAACGACCTGATTGTTTCAATCCGACAGGTTTAAATAGGTTTCAATGTAATAAATGGAATCTCTTTTTTAATTATTTTATTATAGATGGTTTATTTTTATTTTTTTTAAAAACTCCATTAAATTTTTAGAAGTTTTTTTATAAGATTTTTTTAAAAAGATTTTATTATATTTTTTGAAGGACCATTTTTTATTTAGCCACATTTTTACTACATTTTTATTATTTAACCTCCCATTAGAAGAATAGTAGACTTTTTTTTCAGTTTGGGGGGATTTGCCGAGGCCAATTCAGCGCAATTCAGTGCTTATTGGCTCAAGTCGGCGTTTCTCACCAACGTTTGAAAACTGCTTTGGCGACTCTAATTTCAGCCAACCACTGTGATTATTCTCAGTGTCTTCACTGAATCTTCGATGAAATGGAATTGCCGAAACGCAAAGCTTTGTGAATAGATAGATAGGCCATCCAGTGCAACTGGAAGAAAGATGATTTTTCCAGCAACAAAAGAAAAGGTTTTTATTTTTACAGTAATAACAATTACAATCAGGGTTATTCAAAGAGATCCGAATGGCTGAAGAAAGGTAACCGAACGCTGAAAATCAGCGTTCAGTTACCTTTCTTGGCTGTTCGACTATCCAGAGAGCAGGCAATACGCCAAATCCTGGCGAATTGCCTGCACATTCGGTGCCTGTTCGAGGGCAGTGAAATTCCCATAAAAAAAGCACTGCTTCGGGTATTCAGAGAACAAAAACCAGCAGTGAAAGGTTCCCCTAATGCCCTGCCATTCGGTGGTTTAATTCGGCAGGTTATTCAGGAGAATCCCATAGGCTTCAATGTTAAAAATATTCCCGTTTTAATTCAATATCTAATAAACCATTCATTATAAAATTCTGCAGTAAAGAGTCTCTTTATTTACAGATTTTTTAGGATATTTTAAGCATTTTCTTTTTTTTTTTTTTTTTTTTAAAAAGTCTGATTTTTTTTTTTTAAGTTTACTTATTTTTTTCTGTAACAGCCCTTTTTATTATCATTCCCTGGACCTCATATGTAAATTTCAGACATTTTTGCTCAGTAGTTCCTTTGCAAACATCGTTTCACTTTTCAAACATTCAAGCAAACTGTTTTCCTAATTTATTCACTTCACTCGTCTGCGGTGTCGGCTTTTTCCGGAGGCTGCGCTGCCTGCTTGGGTTTTTCCGGCATCTTCGGCGGGTTAATCCAGATGTTTTTGAGGGTTTTGGCATGCATTCGCCGGGTTTTTGCTGTGACTTTTCATCGGGTTTGCGGCAGCTTTTCCCTGCGCTTCGACGGCCCTGTGATGCTTGCTGAATACACCGCAGGGTCGCCGAAATGGGATCGCCAAATCGCACCGAATTGAAGAGAACGAAAAGTCACTGAACATGCGGTGGCTTTTCAATTCTCTTTGAATAACCCTGAATATGTTATTCTCTAAAATTTAGATGTTTATCCAATTCCACTGATGGTTTTAAAAAAGTCTACCTGCTTGTCAGGTAAAATATGATATAAATGGATATATGTATTAACATTATGATGCAATGCTTTCAGATCCAAAGATAAATCTGATTGACATTATGGATCAAAATATATTTTTTATCACTTTTATGAAACAATTTGAAAATTATCCAGAAGATGTTTTTTTGAGGATCAACAGCAGCCACCATGATGTGTGGAAGCTTGCACTCTATAGACATTGGGGGTTACTCAGAGAGCACCTAAATGTCACAGACTTTTCAGGGAATCAAATTTCTCCACCCTGCGGTGAATTCAGCATTCACCGCAGGGTCCTCAGAATGCAGGGAATACCCAGCGCAAACCCTCAGAACAACGCCGTAAAAAACACGTCGGAAGAAGCCGAACACAGCGCAGAACAGCCGCCGCAAAAAGCCGACAAGCTGACAATCGGGGTAAAAAAAAACAATATGATTGAAAGTGTCAAAATTGAAATGCTGTTTGCAAAAAAATACTCAACAAAAATGCCTGGAATTAACATATAAGATCCAATGAATGATAGTAAAAAGGTCTGTTACAGAAAAAAGAAAAAACGATTTAAAAAAATGGAAAGAAAATTTTGCCGAAAAAATCCGGGAAAATGCCTAAAAGATCTTAAAAACAATTCAATAAATAAAGAGACTTTTTACTGCAGATTAAAATAATAAGAGGTTTATTAATTATTGAATAAAAACGGGAATATTTTTAACATTGAAGCCTATGGGATTCGCCTGAATAAACCTGCCGAATGAAACCACCGAACAGCAGGGCACTTCAGCAACTTTTCACTGCTGTTCGGTGATCTCTGAATAGATTAACCATTGGAGTACTGTGTGCAGTACTGGAGACCGTATCTCCAGAAGGATATAGACATCTTGGAGAGAGTTCAGAGAAGGGCTACTAAAATGGTGTACGGCTTGAAGGAGAAAAGTTACCAAGAAAGGCTTAATGATCTTAACATGTACAGCTTGGAAAAAAGACGAGACAGAGGAGATATGATAGAAACATTTAAATACGTAAAGGGAATCCACAAGGTAGAGAGAGGAAGGGAGTATATTTAAAAGGAAACAAAGTAGCAAAACAAGAGGACATAGTGTTAGATTAGAGGGGCAAAGGTTTAAAAGTAACATCAGGAAGCATTATTTTACTGAGCGGGTGGTGAATACATGGAACAGTCTTCCAGTAGAAGTGGTAGAGGCCAAAACAGTAATTGAATTTAAGCAAGCATGGGATAGGCATGAGGCTATCCTAAACAAAAGATAAATCCAGGTAAAGTATCCATGTAATTGGGCAGACTAGATGGAACGAAAGGTTCTTATCTGCCGACATTTTTCTATGTTTCTATGTTTTCTATGAGGAATTTCAATGCCGTCGAACAGCACCATACTTGCTGGCAGTTTGTCAAAATTTGACGAACTGCCTGCTCTCTGAAAATCAGAATGGCCCCGAAATGTCACCGTACAGGGAAATTCCCTGTTCGGTGACATTTCGGTGCCAGATCGTCTCTCTCTGAATGACCCTTATTGATTTTTATTCTGCTTCATAATTTTTTAAACTCTATCAAATTCCATTTCTCATTTCAAAATCTCATGGCTTCAGATCATCAAAATCAAGGATCTTGATAAACCTTTTCTAGTGAAGAAAACGAAAACGTTGTTGCTCTATCAGGGTTATTCTTAGAGAATCAAAAAGTCACCGCACGTTCGGTGACTTTTCGTTCTCTTCAATTCAGTGCGATTCGGCGATCCCATTTAAGCGACCCTGCAGTGTATTCAGCAAGCACCACAGGGCCATCGTAGTGCAGGGAAAAGCCGCCGCAAACCTGCCGAACACTCAGCGCAAAACCCGGCGAAGGCACACCGAAAACCCGCAAAAACATCTGGATTAACCCCGCCGCAAAAACATCTGGATTATCCCCGCCGAACACGCCGGAGAAACCCGAGCAGCCACCGGGAAAAGTCAACACCGCAGACGAATGGAGTGAAAAAACCCAAAAACAGTACTCTTGAATGTTTGAAAAGTAAAACACTGTTTGCAAAGAAACTACAGAACGAAAATGTCTGGAATTTACATATAAGATCCAATGAATGATAATAAAAAGGGCTGTTACAGAAAAAAGAAAAAACGATTAGAAAAAAAATCCCAAAAAATGCCTAGAAGATCCTAAACAAAATCTAAAAATAAAGAGACTTTTTAATGCAGAATTTTATAATAAACGGTTTATTAGATATTTATTAAAAACGGGAATATTTTTTAACATTGAAGCCTATGGGATTCGCCTGAATAAACCTGTCGAATGAAACCACCGAACAGCAGGGCAATTCGGCAACTTTTCACTGCTGGTTTGTGTTCTCTGACTAGATGAAGCATTGCTTCTCTATGGGGATTTCACTGCCCTCGAACAGGCACCGTATGTGCAGGCAATTCACCAACATTTGGCGAACTGCCTGCTCTCTGGATAGCCGAATGACCAGGAAAGGTAACCGTATGCTGAATTTCAGCGTTCGGTTACCTTTTGGGCCCAATTCGGAGCTCTTTGAATAACCCTGTATGTCTTCAACAAGTTGTCCTTTTTAAAAATGAATATGTCAACAATAGATAAATCCAAGATTTCGTTGTCAATGGTTGGAGTGTTTCTATATGTGGCTAGATTAAAGTACAGCCCACTGGTTATTCCCATCCTTTGGGCTTTGCAGGCGATTTTGAGTTAGAGAATTTCTTTGCCAATGTGAACTGAACTTTCTATAGTTTCGAGAAATAAAAGTTTGGAAATGGAAACATAAAAGGAGAAAAATAGAGAATGTTTGTTTTGTAACTCAGACAATAGTCGATAATATGTGGGTCTATCCCTGGAGCAGCAGACTGTTTTCTCCTGACACATTATCAACAAGAAATTTCTACTTTTGTATCTCTTTAATCATAGTGATTGACAATGTAGCTAGGTTTTCAGGTTGCAGGTGACATGTGGAGAAGGATTGTTATTAGGGGTACTGCGGCATGATACGCTGGTTTGGAAATCATTAAATGGGCAATAGAATACGGATCGTATAGGTTTATAAGTGGATACAATAAAACAAACAATGCAACATATCTTACTGTGTATTTTTCTTTACATAGAAGGAAATTTAGTTTGTTGAAGTGGGTTGGTAAGACTGGTTTTAAATTTTCCAGAAGACGTGCTATTTCCACACGGTGATCTCCACATAAAGACTGTTTATTTGGCATTGTCACTTGTCAAGTGTTTTAGATTGATCTATAAAACAATACAAACTTTGTTTGTTATGGGAGCGCAAATTTGCGCTCCCATAACAAACAAAGTTTATATTGTTATATTTAATTGTGGTGAAGAACACACCGATGGTGAGCTGCATGATTATATAAATCCACCAATATAAAACGTTCCAATTAAACTAATTGTTTAGCGCCGAACACATCTAACATCGAGAGGTGTTAATACAATTCACAATTAGATTGATCTATGCTTGGGAAAAAAATAAAATTAATCGGCCCATAAATTCAGAGCTTGCGCTATAATAAAGCCAGCATAAGGATTGTGTTCTTGGCCAAAGTTCGAACAGTACCACAATCACCACAGAAACCGAGGGGATTTAACCTATATTTCTGTGCTGTCGGACTCGGAACTAGGGGTTATTCAAAGAAAGCGAAATTGGCTCTGAAATTGCACTGACCAGTGAATTTCCCCCTACGGTACACTTTCGTGGTCATTCAGATATTCAAAAAGCAGACAGTTCGCCAAATATTGGAGAATTGCCACCGAAATATGGTGCCTGTTCGATGGCAGTGAAATCCCCATAGAGAAGCAATGGTTAACCTATTCAGAGAACACCAACCAGCTGAGAAATGCACCGATTTTTGCTGGTTTCATTCGACAAGTTTAACCACTTGGCTGCTAAGGACGCGCTTAGCGCGTCCAGCCAAGTGGTTCTCCTGTGCTATGGATGCGCTGAGCACGTCCTAGCACAGGAGGCAGCGGTCGGCCGGTATCTCAGCTGATCACTGCAGCCCCCAGTGCGGACTGACATCGTCGGGTGCCCGACGGACATGAATAGCCTCATTGAGCCGGGCGCGATGACGTCTATTCCAGGCATCCCCCGCCACCAGTGCAGAGAAGGTGCCTGAAGGGGAGGGGGGAGGTCCTTTCAAGCAAAACAAAATTCCTGAAAATGCCTAAAAGATCCTAAAAAGTCTATAAATAAGGAGACTTTTTACTGCAGATTAAAATAATAAATGGTTTATAGATATTGAATTAAAACTGGAATATTTTTAACATTGAAGCCTATGGGATTCGCCTGCATAAACCTGTCGAATGAAAACAGGGCATTTCGGCAACTTTTCACTGCTGTTTGGTGTTCTCTGAATAGATTAACCATTGCTTCTCTATGGGGGATTTCACTGCCCTCGAACAGGCACCGAACATACAGGCAATTCACCAAAATTTGGCGAACGCTTCCTCTCTGAATAGCCGAATGGTCTCGAAATGTCACCGTATGTTGAATTTCAGTGTCCGGTTACATTTCGGACCTCTCTGAATAACCCCTTAAGTGATATACAGGGTAATTTAAAGAGATCCGAATGGCTGGAGAAAGGTAACCGAACGCTGAAAATCAGCGTTCGGTTACCTTTCTTGGCCATTCGGCTATTCAGAGAGCAGGCAATATGCCAAATCCTGGCGAATTGCCTGCACATTCGGTGCCTGTTCGGTGCTTGTTCGAGGGCAGTGAAATCCCCATAAAAAAGCACTGCTTCGGCTATTCAGAGAACACAAACCAGCAGTGAAAGGTTCCCGAAATGCCCTGCCATTCGGTGGTTTAATTCGGCAAGTTTATTCAGGAGAATCCCATAGGCTTCAATGTTAAAAATATTCCCGTTTTAATTCAATATCTAATAAACCGTTCATTATAAAATTCTGCAGTAAAGAGTCTCTTTATTTATCGATTTTTTTTAGTATATTTTAATCATTTTTCTTTTTTAAAAAGTCAGATTTTTTTTAACTTTACTTATTTTTTCTGTAACAGCCCTTTTTATTATCATTCATTGGATCTCATATGTAAATTTCAGACATTTTCGCTCGGTAGGTTCTTTGCAAACAGCATTTCACTTTTCAAACATTCATGCAAACTGTTTTGCTAATTTATTCACTGCCTTCTTATGCGGTGTCGTCTTTTTCCGGAGGCTTTGCTGCGTGTGATCGGCTCCTGCTCGGGTTTTTCCAGTGTCTTCGACGGGTTAATCCAGATGTTTTGGCGGGTTTTCGGCGTGCATTCGCCGGGTTTTCGCCAGATTTTCGGCAGCTTTTCCCTGCACTTCGACAGCCCTGTGGTGCTTGCTGAATACACTGCAGGGTCGCCGAAATGGGAAAGCCGATTTGCACCGGATTGAAGAGAACGAAAAGTCACCAAACGTGCGGTGACTTTTCAAATCTCTTTGAATAACCCTGATAGCATCCTAAATACTGGTCTGCGAACCACCTGAAATTAAAACTCTTGCTACGGAGGGAACAGCTAAGAAACTAAGATAAAAACCAAAATATAAAAAAAAGATAAATAAGTCTGAATCCTGAAAGGAAGTACTTCATTCCTCCCCTCTTTGCGCTTTAGCTTCCTTTTTATCCCTGCTTGCAACACTGCAACAATCAATACTCATGGCTAATGTAAAAGAACGGAGGCATGTTTACACTCTTTTATGTATTTTTTTGATTAAAACATTACAATTAAATATTTAAAACATACTGAAATGTATATGTCAGTAGGATCCATGTTCAAGTCCACGGGGTAAAGTATAAAGACGAGCATATCTTTGATAAAGTAATAAAAAGGAAATCCGTGCTCACGCTGATTACTTCACTTGGACACTTTGCCCCCTGGAATGTTTCTATGGATCCCTGATACATCAAACTCTCCCAAATAACCATTTCCCAAATTCTTTAACCCTTTCGTTGCTGAGCCATTTCACGCCTGTGTGCTGAGGTCATTTTTACCAGTTTCGCTCATCATGTTTAAACGCGTTTTGAAGCCTTATTTTATTATATGACCCAGACATATTATATATCGTTCTTTCCGGCAGACTCGGCAGATTCATAATATATCATTATTATATGTATATGTCATGTCCTGTCTGAATATTATAACAAAAAATGCAATAAAATTTTAATTTTCAATAATTTATAACGTTTAAAGTGTTTTTTTTCACATTTCAACATGCAAGCGTTTGCGGTTATATTTTCTATGGGTTGCGCTTGTTAAAAAATTTAGAAATGGGGACTCGTTACCATTTTTGGGGGGGAAAATGACACAATTTTAACAAACGCACCCCATACAAAAATCGTTAGTGCAGCATCATTGTTCACATTATAATTGGAATGGGAACAATATTGCTGCATTAACAAAACAAAACAAAAACGTTTATTATTATTATTTTTTAATATTTTATTCTTTCATTTTTATTTATTTCTTTATTTTCTTAACTTTTAACATGATCATGTTTGATATTGTTGGAAAGGCCATGCTCTGGCCGATCCAAAGATACCAAACATTAACCCCTAGCTGCCACAGATCGGGAGATAGGGGGTTCATTGGAACCCCCTATCACCACCATGTCGGATATAATCTCTGCACGTGAATACAACACGTTTATATATATTGGACTTATCAGCCAAGCCTCCAATATGTCTATATTGGACTTACTGGACCTACCTCGGCAGTTGCCTCCAATATATCAGGGATTATTATTTCATAAGAAACCTATACGAGACACAAATATCAATCGTCTATATTTCTTAGAAATTATCCTGAATTCTTTTAATTGTCTGTGTTTTGCTTTAAAAAATACAATAATCAATAATCGGATAAAAATATATATATATTTATTACGTATACAAAAAGTTTCAAATCTCATATCATAAACAACAATTTATAAACCACAATCCATCAGCATATAAAAACTAGCTTCACAATATATGTATCTCCGGTTAGTAACTGCATATATGATTAATATCATTTACCTTATCAGTTAGTAACTAATACACAAATAGTTAATAAACATTTCTGCTTAATACAACATGCATTTCCCAGCAAACAATGTTTAACCAGCCAGCTCTTATAGATATTATATATATCTCTATGCTACATGGATCAACAAAAGATGAGCTAATTTAATGATAAGTAATAAAAACCTATTTAGTGAGTCCTCCCCTAATCTTGAGAATTAAACTTCTAATCTTTTGCTTTTTATCTTGTAGTTATATAATTCCTTGCTTATTAATTTTAATCACAGTAATTTCCAAATTCAATATATATATTGGTATCAATCTTACAACATTTCTTTTAGGAATAAATCCTTATATCCACTTCTTCATATTTCTATCTGCAGAATAGAAATACTTAGAATTTGGATTTAACCGTATCCGAGAAGTCTCAGTCTACGTTGCAAGAATCTCTACATATATATTATACATTAATTCCTTATTTCATACATTACCTGTCCAATTTGGATGTTGATAAGTCTGCCTTGAATTCCTGATGTAGTAATTTTGGAATGTGTGAAGATTATCGATCAGATAATCAATGCATGTGAGTTAGAGATTTGGTGAGAGTCAGAAATTTAGTGAGAATCTTGATTGCCTCATGTCTTGGGATCTGCCTGCATCGTGGTGTGAGTCTGACTGCTGGAATCTCCGACTTCAGAGTGTCATGTGTACTGGACGTCTGAATGCATTTCGGTGTGAGTCTGACTGCTGAAATCTCCGACTCTTGTAACCAACATTGCCGCTTATTATAGCCAATTTGACGTCACACAATATTTTTGGTAATATGAATTATAATATTTACTATCCTCTAGAGGGCAGTATTGCACTTCTTAAAAATTTCACCCATTTCTTTTTAATTTTCTTATCTCGGTCAAAAGGTCAATCTGACTCAACAAAGACCTTCTCTTCTCCCAGCTAGACACTGTCTCTCCATCTGTCATCTTGATTTATATCCACTCCCTTTTGATCAGTCCTTTCAGCTGAAATTCTTTTCTGGTTAACTCAACAGAAATCTATTCTTTAGTAAATTTTTATTTACCAATTATATACTTTCTACAATATTTATTGGAATATATATTTCCTACTGTATGATATAATAATCTACCTTGATTATAAACATATATTTTGTGAATATAAATCTATATTAGGAATATTAACTCTTATTCCTATACCCAAAAGACAAAATTTCTTTTGTTTTAGAAACTTAAGACAGACCAATAAATTTAATTATGACACGTCTTAGCACTTAAACCTAGCCTTATCACATACAAACATTCTAGATTCCTTCGTGTCTGGCACTTCTTAAAAAAATATAAAAGACTTCACCCAGAAATGAACTCTGTAAAAAAAATCTCGTTCATTTCTAAACCTAGAGAGAATAGAAAGAAAAACTGTCTTTCAAAACAAAATGGCTACAAGCATCCATTTTAAAATTCTACTTTTCTATGTAATATACCTGACATAACCCCCCTTTGGTTTCATGGACATTTATTGATCAAATAAATTTTAGGAAAACATACAATATCTCCCCCCTTTACCAATTAGGCTAGGTTTCCACCTTTCGCAACACGTTTCTCTTCTTTCATCCATTTAATAATTGAAGATGCAGTGTTTTTAAACTTCAATGTATGTACTTTCTTTGTTAGTACAATCATCCAGACAGTTAGAAACATAATTACTATACAAATCACAATCTCTGTAATCTTTGGCCCGTTATAAGCAGATAGCAATCGATGATCAATCTGTGAATACATTGGAGCATAAATTGTTAGATTATCTTTTTATTAGAAGTTCAATAGTATGGTCATGCTAGTTCTTTAGCAAAGATTTCAAATCTGGATTCATAGGTATCTCTTGCCCTTGGAATACGACAACGATTTGTATCTCTTCATACCAGACTTCATTTATAAAAAATAACTTCTCGATAACAACTCTTGATTCTTTAGGAACTTTCACAAGAATCACTGGTGTAGGTATAAACACTCTCTGTTTTGTACCAGATTCTTCCGGTAAAAATTTGCTTCTCTCTCTGTATCAAACAGCGGTTGCAATAAAATATGCGGCAAATCTTTTCTTTCGGTGGTTCTTGTACATAGCAATCAACAGTATCCTGGCTTTATCCAGCATGTCTTTCAGGCTTGTATGAGCTTGATTCGCATGGGACTTGTGCATTCTCCTTGGAATTGTGCGGAAAACTGTAGAATTTCCAGATAGTCGCAGTCTTTGGTGGTCCGATTCATCTTTGCGGATTAAGCGTCGCAGTTCGGATTAACCACTTTTCTCAATTTCTATTGAAAGAAAGTGTATAAATAACCATTCATAGACTAGCGATTTCACTCAATTTCCCTATAGATACTCTGATCTCTGATTAAATTTAATTAACCGTACGGATCTAGTCTATCTACTAGCTTGAGTTAAACATCTGAATGCTGGGAAAAAGAATCACATGTTAATTAAAACATCACTTCACATGATACCAGTTAAGTGTCTTCTGCTTGTTCCATCTTCACATATCCTGAGGTGATCTAGGATGACAATCATGCAATTGAGCTTGGCAGTTTTATTTCTTCTAGAAATACATAACATAACTTCTTCCAATAACATTAGGACTGTCTCCATCATTATCTAGATCTGTTATCCACTCATCTTGAGGATTTGGGTATCTGATCACTTCAGGGTCACTATGTCCATTTGGTTCTGTTTCCCTTTTGTGGAGGTGAATAATTAGCACGTCATTTTCCAGACATATATCTCGAATTCTCTCAGGGGAACACATATGGTGTTATCCTCCTGCTCTCCTGGAGTCAGGGGCTTTGGCCTTAAGAAGAGATATCAGGTGTCTGGCTATTTCTGAAGTGGACTTCAATAGAATCCGGCCTTTCCTCAATCACGTGGCAGTTACGCTGAGTGTGATGGGATTGGGATCTATCGTAGCTGATTGGAACATTTACTTGGGACCAAATAACCTCATTGATAAAATCAATGATTGGATTTAACCTTTTGAGAAGGTCCATTCCAATAATTAGGCGATTTTGGGGCAGATCCACAACAAGCGTTGGATGCCGAATTACTTTATTCCCCAATTTAAAATCCAATTTAGCCGTGCCCAGAACTTTCAGAGATGTGCCACTCACACTCACTAGATTAGCATTAGATTTATCTAATCTAGGCTTCCTGGAGGACAGTTCTTGGACCTGTTCAAAATAATGTGCTGATATTAACGTAACTACTTGGCTTCCAGTGTCTAGCAAGGACGGAATATGTGGTAAATTATCTTGTAATTCTACATTCACATAATATCGGTCTTCAATGCTATGCAATTTACAGAGAAATTTAGAGTGAGATATGAAATTAGGTTTGGTACAGATTTTACCAACTGATTTTGCTCTCTCAAACGTGCTTTTGGCAGCTGTGCTTTCCATTTCGGATCCAGTCTTCTCAGCTTGCTCGCACTTAGTCTGGGGAGATAAAATACATTTTCCTTCTCTTTGCAGGGAAGGGTTTAAATCATCAACCATACAAACATTTGTATTAATCATTTCATCATCACTTTCTGGTAAATTGTCATGGATACTGGTTACTTCATCAGAAACATCATCTAGTCACTGGTTGGGTGGGGCTGCAGGTGTTGCATCGCTTACAACCTGACCAGGGTTATTTCCAGTCATTAACTGAGTGATCTGATCCAGTTTTTCTGTCAGCACACGGAAATCTTCCTGCATTTGACCAATACGCTGGCGTACATTATATCTCCGCTTTCTATTCGTCCTTGGGGACGAAGCTTGCGCATTATCAGACGCATCAGATTCAGTTTTACCTCTGGTTGCTTCCTGTCTAGGTACATTTTCCCTTTATTTAACCCACTGACTTCTAGGTACCCATTGCTTCCTAGATTGAAATTTACTTCCTGAATTTTCTCTGGCAAACCCTCTTTCCTGATCTGGCTTGGATTTTTCCCTTTGAGGTATGGAGTCACGCAATATTTCCGCATAACTCTTTTTGTGGGACTCAAATTTAATATCACCCCTTTTAACGTGAACTTCCGCTATTTCCTCAGGTGAGTTTTTCACTCTTTTCCCCTGAGTTTCTTCACTATATTCAAATACAGTAAATAGGGTCATACTTTCTTTTAGTACCCAATCCAAACCATTTCTCGGGTCATAATCTCTTGCCAAAATAACCTTTATTTTATTTGGCAATGCGTCATAAAATATTGGATAAATTCAGGGTTTTCAAAATCTGGGTTTCTTTCAGCCAAGCTGTACGCATTTTTAAGGACTGAAAGAAATTCACGGGGGCTTTGATTAGGTCTGCATTTTAGAGTTAAAATTGCTCTTTTCGCAGCTAGATTGGTACGGTGAGGCCCAAATTCAGATTTGACCTCGGAAACTATTTTACTCCAGTTCCGTATACCAGATTCTTTCAAAGACTGAAAAAAATACCTATGTTTGCTTTCAAAGACCCATGGATCAACTCAATTTTCTGAGCATCTGAATTAATACCTAATATGGACAATGCTTCTTCAAACATCGATAAATGATTTATTATTCTTGAGGATCCTTTAAGGTCAAAAATACCTGATTTGGATAAGAAATTAATGATTTTCGTTAAATCCTGAACTTTATGAGATTTCTTAATAGGCTGTGGCTGGCTAGAGTGATGTGATTTGAAATACTCCTGTGTAAGAGGCTTCGCTCTTTTTTCATCATGAGATTTAGTTTCACTTTCATATTCGCTCTGCTCGCTCTCGAGAACGGAGCTGTCACCAGGTCTAATCAGCGATGAGTTATAGCCCAAAGCTTTCAAAGGGAACTTCTCTAACGAAGGATTTTTAACCCTTCGAACATCAGTTTCAACCTGACGTAACTCATCAGCGAATTTCTCATGTTCGCGTTTCATTCTCGCCAACTTTTTGTTTAGCTCCTTATTTAATTTGGATAATTGAGCAATCTCATCTTGCAATTGATCTTTTTCTCCTATACACACTTTCAACTCCAATATCATTCGTTCTGACTCATCTTTTAATTTATTTACGGTATCATGCAAGTCACAATTTGTATTTTCTAATCTGTCTCTGGTTTCTTTGTCATCATTCAATCTCTTGTTCATTTCTGCGATCAAGTATATGCATTCAGGCACAATTTTTAAAACAAAAATTTCTTTGTCTTTTTTATTTGTGGCTGCACTTATCTTTCGCAAACACTCAAGACAATTTGATTGATCTGACCAGATTGAATCAACATAATTCAATACATTTGCTTGCAATTCTTTTATCCAATCAAGTAAATCGTCTGTGACGTGTAACTTGTCCTTTAGATAAGACATAACATCTATCAATACTATTTGATCAGCATGTATCTCTACATCTTCTTGAGTCTCAGATTCTGACTCTGACATTTTTACACTGTTTAGTAGACAACCGTAAAACCACAAGTCAGAATACAACAAGGAGTCAATATATATATATATATATATTTTATCTCTGTCTAATCAGACAATACTGACAATTATATTCCAAACAAAAACTACAATCTCGGTACAGTGCCTCCAATTATGTCGGATATAATCTCTGCACGTGAATACAACACGTTTATATATATTGGACTTATCAGCCAAGCCTCCAATATGTCTATATTGGACTTACTGGACCTACCTCGGCAGTTGCCTCCAATATATCAGGGATTATTATTTCATAAGAAACCTATACGAGACACAAATATCAATCGTCTATATTTCTTAGAAATTATCCTGAATTCTTTTAATTGTCTGTGTTTTGCGTTAAAAAATACAATAATCAATAATCGGATAAAAATATATATATATTTATTACGTATACAAAAAAGTTTCAAAACTCATATCATAAACAACAATTTATAAACCACAATCCATCAGCATATAAAAACTAGCTTCACAATATATGTATCTCCGGTTAGTAACTGCATATATGATTAATATCATTTACCTTATCAGTTAGTAACTAATACACAAATAGTTAATAAACATTTCTGCTTAATACAGCATGCATTTCCCAGCAAACAATGTTTAACCAGCCAGCTCTTATAGATATATGTATATATCTCTATGCTACATGGATCAACAAAAGATGAGCTAATTTAATGATAAGTAATAAAAACTTATTTAGTGAGTCCTCCCCTAATCTTGAGAATTAAACTTCTAATATTTTGCTTTTTATTTTGTAGTTATATAATTCCTTGCTTATTAATTTTAATCACAGTAATTTCCAAATTCAATATTTATATTGGTATCAATCTTACAACATTTCTTTTAGGAATAAATCCTTATATCCACTTCTTCATATTTCTATCTGCAGAATAGGAATACTTAGAATTTGGATTTAACCGTATCCGAGAAGTCTCAGTCTACGTTGCAAGAATCTCTACTAATATATATTTACATTAATTCCTTATTTCATACATTACCTGTCCAATTTGGATGTTGATAAATCTGCCTTGGAATTCCTGATGTAGTAATTTTTGGAATGTGTGAAGATTATCGATCAGGTAATCAATGCATGTGAGTTAGAGATTTGGTGAGAGTCAGAAATTTAGGGAGAATCTTGATTGCCTCATGTCTTGGGATCTGCCTGCATCGTGGTGTGAGTCTGAGTGTTGGAATCTTGGACTCTCAGAGTGTCATGTCTAATACATTGCAGTGTGAGTCTGTGAATGCTGGAATCTCCGACTTCAGAGTGTCATGTGTACTGGACGTCTGAATGCATTTCGGTGTGAGTCTGACTGCTGGAATCTCCGACTTCAGAGTGTCATGTGTATTGGACGTCTGAATGCATTGCGATGTGAGTCTGACTGCTGAAATCTCCGACTCTTGTAACCAACATTGCCGCTTATTATAGCCAATTTGACGTCACACAATATTTTTGGTAATATGAATTATAATATTTACTATCCTCTAGAGGGCAGTATTGCACTTCTTAAAATTTCCACCCATTTCTTTTTAATTTTCTTATCTCGGGTCAAAAGGTCAATCTGACTCAACAAAGACCTTCTCTTCTCCCAGCTAGACACTGTCTCTCCATCTGTCATCTTGATTTATATCCCTACTCCCTTTTGATCAGTCCTTTCAGCTGAATTCTTTTCTGGTTAACTCACAGAATCTATTCTTTAGTAAATTTTATTATTTACCAATTATATACTTTCTACAATATTTATTGGAATATATATTTCCTACTGTGAAATATAATAAAATCTACCTTGATTATAACATATATTTTGTGAATATAAATCTATATTAGGAGTATTAACTCTTATTCCTATACCCAAAAGACAAAATTTATTTTGTTTTAGAAACTTAAGACAGACCAATAAATTTAATTATGACACGTCTTAGCACTTAAACCTAACCTTATCACATACAAACATTCTAGATTCCTTCGTGTCTGGCACTTCTTAAAAAAATATAAAAGACTTCACCCAGAAATGAACTCTGTAAAAAAAATCTCGTTCATTTCTAAACCTAGAGAGAATAGAAAGAAAAACTGTCTTTCAAAACAAAATGGCTACAAGCATCCATTTTAAAATTCTCCTTTTCTGTGTAATATACCTGACAACCATTGGTGGCAGCTAGGGGTTAATTCTAAAACTGACGTCATCAGGGAGAGATCCCGGAAGCTTGGCCGACATCCAAGATGTCGACCAGCACTGGGAGAGGATCACTATCTGGCACTTTTGGCGCTGAATAGCCAATGCTTTCTGCGGCTGGACGTGCTGAGCGCGTCCTCTGCAGCGAAGTGGCTAAAGTGCACCAAAAGCAATTTTAGCTCATTTGACAGATCTCCTAAATCTACCTAAACATTGTGTTATCCAAACTCCTGACAGATGGATTTTTTCAAAAAAGGATTAAAAAGAAAGCTATGAGAGCCTGTTGTCTATCAGTGCTGCGGCATTCCGCATGACGTGTTTCCCTGGGGAGTGTTTATGGCTCTGCACAACAGGAGAACACCCCCCCCAGATCTGTCTGATCTCAATATCCCCAGAGAGCATTTGCAGCTGGCTTTAGAAAAGCCTGAGTTGCCCTCCCTTCTGGAAGCCAGGAGATACAAGGGTTTTTGGAACATCGGTTAAGTTCAACTACTAAGGGTTATTCATAGAGAGCCAAATTGGCTTAAAAAAAAACAAGCCCCGGTGTTTCCATGCTGAATAGCCTCCCCCTCCCACACACGCCCTGGTTTACTACACAATGACTGGGGAAGGTGACAGGTATATCCAGTCCAAGCCAGTTTCTGGGGGTTGGGTGGAGGCAGAGCAAATGTTGACCAACAGATATATCTGTTGACACACAGTATATCCCACACAAGACTCTACACTAAATACATAAGGGAATAATAATAATATAACACAGACATCGGGGAATAGGACACAGAAAACACAAACACCATGTGCCTACAATTCTAGAAACAGGATGACTTTTACATAAGAGAGGGCATGGAAACAATATAAAACATAGAGACCAGCACCTCCCAAACGCATCAAGTCCATGATGGACCCCTTCACCATCAAGTGAGTTTCCAAAAATCCACTGCCAGGAACCATTTCTTTTTGGAAAATTATTTTTAATAAATTATACAGGAAAAAATATTTGTGAATATTCCCAATGTATTTCTTACTGTTATAACTTATTTGGAAGGCCAATGTCGCCATCTACTGACCAAATGGAGTCACTGCATATAGAACCGCAGTTCAAGGTTCCATGCATCAGCTGGGGAAAGCCTGATAAGGACATTCCTTAGACAATATTTTTTAGCAGTTTTAACACCTTGTATATAATGCTCAGAGCTAAAACTTTGGGGGCACCTCCTGAAGCACAAAAGCAGACTAATTTAATTTGCTTTTGCCCTGCTCAGCTGCAGATCGAGATAACTCAATATCAGGTACTTGATGGTGCTTTTGAGGACCTGAGTTATTTTGATCTCAGGAGTGAAGGGGTTAAATGAGTCAATTTTAGTAAAGCATGGACTGACAACAGCTCTTCAAGTCTGAAGTGTATCATCAGAAGTATGGAGTGATTTTTCTGTTTTGCTGTTTTGCAATATGATTCTGTAAGGATGTGACAATCACCCACACTATAATTATAATCACGGGCAGCCATTGGACGTCAGAACTTCCCATCACATAAACGCTTGCTCTTTGAACTCCGGTGTGTTCTATTCATTTTCTTACTCACCCAGTAAAAGGCACTCTTTTTATCCACAGTACAATACACTTAATTCAGCAGCCACTTCAGGCGCTGATTGTAATGTAAGTTCTTGTTAAATCTTATGGTTACGATCAGGCAGCTTTTCAGAAAAGTAATCAAAAAGAGTTGATTATGTCTGCTGCCTTTCAGATGTTTTTTTCCATGCTATGGCCATGCCAGACACCTGGCTCACTCACACCTGGGCTCTTTAACCCCATAAGGACGCACGGGTGGCACCCTTAAGGGGTCGATTTCGCTGGCGAGGCGTACAGGTACGCCTTGCCGACAGGTGCCGTCGTGCGGCACTGATTCTGAGCCCTCCCCACAGCCGGCGCGCAGCGCTCATCATTGGCTGCAGGGGGACGGCCTGAAATGTGCAGCCAATGACGCGTGCCACGAGTCAACGCTCGCAGGCTGCGGGGAGGGGCTGAGGCGGCCCCATTGAAGACAGCGGGGCGTACATGTACTTGGGCGTCTTCAAAGCCCGCCAGGACGTCATGGAACGTCCTGCGGCGTTAAGGGGTTAAGTGGGCAGCGTGTTATGAAAAGGACATTTTTATATAAATATGCATCAATAACATGTACACATACAGTGATGGAGCTCAACTTGAAGTAGAAACAGAATATTACATAATACTTGCTGCCATAGTCACATCCATCCAATCACATCTTAATAAATACTGTGGACGTGAGTGGAATTATACAACCGTGATGGTGATCAGAGGAGGTGCCAGCTGGATGTATTGGTCCTCCACATTCACCTTTTATTTCCCCATCTACATTTTTTGCGTATTTGTGAGCGTGCCGTAATATATGGTTTGCCCACACCTGTGGTGGCGATATAAAACCAGAGGCTTGATTTACTTTGGTCTGATTGCCCGATATCTACAGCTTTTTCTAACAAAGTTCAGGTAGATTTAATCAAGGCATATCAGCATTTTGATCCCTGTAAAGAATTCTACTTAATACAATGTGAGCAGGATGTTACTTTGCTGCAGAGGGATTTAGATAGATTGGGGGACCGGGCACTTAAATGACAGATGAAATTTAATGTAGATAAATGCAAGGTTATGCACTTTGGAGTGAAGAACACACAGGCAACTTATACCCTAAATGGTACGGAGTTAGGGAAATCCAAGCAGGAGAAGGATTTGGGAATAATCATAGACTTCAAACTAAGTAACAATGCCCAATGTCAAACAGCAGCAGCCAAGGCCAGCAAGGTATTGACATTAAAACGTACAGAGTGCGCTGCGGCCGCATAGCGGCGTGTTTGCGTGAGTGGGAGACGTCAGACGCTGCTAATGTACAGCTAACATAACGTCCAGACACAAAAAGTGTTTTATTGATGATCCGTACAAAATCACGGACGAAAATGCGCATCGTATTACCGCTATCGCGTATTCCGTGAAAAAATACGTCCATTCGTTCGAACGCACTTTTTCACAGAGAACGTGAAAAATGCGTTCGTCTGACCCTAGCCTTAATGCAGTCCGTCTGACCACGTTCCATCACTCACACACAAAGCTATGCAGATGTTGCGGACGCAGCGCACTTTGTGCGGCCGTTCTAGGAGTTGTACGTTCTTGCCTGCCTTGCGTCCGTGGGCCGCGGCCGTTGTGCGTCCGCAGTTCAGTGCGGACGTACCTCATGTGTCAGGCTCCAATGGGCTTTCTGTCATGCTATCACGGACGTACTTTTAGGCGCAATCACGGACGTGAACACTACGCTCGTCTGACCCCAGCCTGAGTAATTTAATGATACGGAATGTTAGTTACAGAATAACACAGCCACTGTAAACAGAATATGTGCATGCTGCTGCAGTGTATCCGTGAGTAAATTCATAGACTATAACCAGGGACTGTCTGTGTTCCACATCTGGGAATACCCAGAGATTCTCTTCTACTTGCCCTGGAGCAACGACTATTATTAATGCTTTGTGTCTGGGTAAAGTACTATAGAGCTCTCCTCAACTCTCCATTAAATCTTAATATTCCGTCCATTGCGAGCTCTCCAAATGTAAACATATTTCTTATTTACGATGCGATTTAATAATAATGATCAAAGTAGTCGTATCCAGCAGGATTGAAAAAAAAAGAAAACTTACCCATCAAAATGACAAAAAATACAGTTTTCAGTGCCAGGCCTCTAAATGTTTTATGCAACTAAATGAGTTATTAAATTTAAGTGTTTTTATTATTTATGGGGAACACTGAAAACGGCAAACTGTTGTAGAGCCATGGAAAAAGGTTTAGTATAGAAAATAAAACACTGAGGCTAATGTCAGACGAACGCATTCTGAGCACACTGTGCGTCCGTGCACAACTGACGTGCTTTCTGACTGATGATACTGCAGACACCACACGGTCCGTTTTTTTGACTGATGTAGATGGGAAATAAAATTAATATGTAAAATGAAAAAAATGAATACATGATATGAAAAAACATTTTGTCCGTCAAAAATGATGGACGTCAAAAATGCAGTCCGTCTGACTACGTTCCATCACTTACACACAAAGCTACACGGACGTGGGGCACTTTGTGCGTACGTCCTAGCGGTTTGACGTTCTTGCCTAAATTGCGTCCTGTGCCTCGTGCGTTGTGCGTCCGCACTTTTGTGCGGATGTACTTCGTGTGTGGATCTCTATTGATCATAATTTTATGCTACGCTTGACGTTAAAATGTGCGGCAACACAGACGTGATCACTGCGTTCGCCTGACACGGGCCTTAGTTGATATCAACATTCAGCTCCACCCACCAAGACATTAGGGGTTATTCAGAGAGAGCCGATCCGGCCCCGAAAATGCACAGTGATATTTCCCGTACGGTGCAATTTTGCGGCCATTCGGGTATTCAGAAAGTAGTCATTTCTGCAAATTTTGGTCATTTACCAGCAAATACGGTGCTTGTTCGAAAGCAGTGAAATCCCCATAGAGAAGCAATGGTTAACCTGCTCAGAGAACTTCGAACAGCACCGAAATGTCAGTGAAATGCCCTGATGTACGGTGATTTCATTCGGCAGGTTTATTCAGGCGAATCCCATAGGCTTCAATGTTACAGATATTTACATTTTTATTTAATAGCTAATAAACCGTTTATTACTTTAATCTGCAGTAAAAAGTCTCTTTATTTATTGATTTTTTTAAGGATCTTTTGAGGCATTTTTCGGGATTTTTTTGCCAGTGTGTCAGAATGTCAGTGACGTTCCCTGATGTTTGGTGGTTTCATTCGGCAGGTTAATTAAGGTGAATCCCATAGGTTTCAGTGTTAAAAATATTCCCATTTTTATCCAATATTTATTAAACCGTTTATTCTTTTGATTTGCAGCAAAAAGTCTCTTTATTTATTTACTTTTTAAGCATTTTTTGAGATTTGTTTCGACAAAATGTTTTTCCCATCCTGCCCTTCTTTTCCTCCCCTTCTTCCTCGTGTCAGGAATATGCCAATCCTGTGAAATTAACATTTACAGGGTTATTCAAAGAGAATTGAAAAGTCACCACATGTTCGTTGACTTTTCATTCTCTTCAATTCGGTGAGATTTGGAGATCCTATTTCGGCGACCCTGCGTTGTATTCAGCAAGCACCACAGGGCCGTCGTAGTGCAGGGAAAAGCAACTGCAAACCTGACGAACACTCACCGCAAAACCCGGCGAACGCTCACAGAATCCCGCAAAAACATCTCGATTAACCCTGTCGAACACACTGGAGAAACCCAACTACCCGCTGATCACAGCACAGAGCAGTCGCCGAAAAAACCTGACACACAGACGAAGGAGGCGAAAAAAAAGAGCACTCTTGAAAGTTGGAAAATGTAAATACTGTTTGCTAAAGAAACTACTGAGAGAAAATGTCTGGAATTTACATATAAGATCCAATGAATCATAATAAAAAGGGCAGTTACTAGGGATGAGCTGTTCGGTTCGATCTGTTCGGAGTTCGCATCGAACATCGGCCGTTCGACAGTTCGCGAAATTTGAACTTTTTGGGAGGTTCGCCAAAAGTTCGAAAAAAGTTTTTTTTTTTTTAAAAGTATAAAAAATGCTTAAAAATTAAAAAAAATCTAGAAATAAAGAGACTCTTTACTGCAGAATATTATAAGCAATGGTTTATTAGATATTGAATTAAAACGGGAATATTTTTAACATTGAAGCCTATGGGATAAAACATTCTTGTTACTAAAACATCAGGCAGACACGGCCCTCTAATCAGGCACTGTAGAGGGCAGCCTGCAGTGGCCTCCCAAGGATCCCCTTGAGGAGCATGCGGCCGCTGTATGACAAAGCTGCGACTGTGCGGGCTAGCCGCCCGGGTGCGTGTGGCAGAGACAGGCAGTGCAGGGAGGGAGCCACTGCACCTGTGGCCACGGCAGACCCCCCCACAACAGGGATCCAGGGAGCCCCCACTGACCACCAGGCTAAAGTAAGGCAACACATTTTTAAAAAAAATAAAATCCGAGGACATTTTTAAATGTCCCCGGGAACTTAATATAAAACCTTTTTTTTCTTTCTCTACCTGGCTGAATGTATTTAATTATATATATTAGATACATTCAGCCAGGTAGAGGGGGGGGGGGTGGGTGGCATGTGGGCTGCGTGGGGTCTCAGGCAGTGGTTTGTTTTTTTGTGTGTATACTTTTAGCAAATTTATAGGGGAAGGTAAGGGCAGGTATGATTGATATATATATATATATATATATATATATGATATATATCTATATTCTTATAAATATATATACATCCAGACTTGTATTAGACACACATTTTGGCAACTAATTGCCCCCCCCCCCATTTGGCTGATCCCTCCAGAAGAAATGTTGAACCCGATAGAGCAGAGAATAATATAATTATTCTCTGCTCTGTCGGGTTCAACATTTCTTCTGGAGGGATCAGCCAAATGGGGGGGGGGCGCATTTAGTTGAGATTGTCCACATGCCACCCCCCATGTGCGTATGTGTATATATGGTCTGAAGTCTGTGGGTGGGTGTATAAATATATCTGCGTGTTGATATATACGTAGATGTCTGTGTGTGGTATCAATGCATCCCTACTCTATACACAGCGCTCCGTGTCCCTATAATATATGTGATCAGGGGTAACCTTCTTTTATATTTTTATACTATTCCTATTAAATTACCAGTAATTTTTGATGTATTTTATTCAGCAGCATGGGAGAGACCAGTTTTTTGTTATAATAGATCAGTGGTGCTTTTTTATTGTTGTGGGCTCCCCCTTTTTTTGGGATGGGGATGTGGCTATTGTGACATATAACTAATTATAAATATACATATATTTTTGGTGTATACAGCTTGAGGTATTGATGTGACCAATATACCACAGTCTGGATTGGCCTCTCAAATGGTTTGTTCACCTTAAATGTTTTATTTTTCTAATGCTTTACCTTTTAACATCTTGCCTTTTTGATGTCCTTTGCCTTAGCCTAACTGGTACAGCCTTATTCTTTTTGGCCCACTTTGATCTGTATACTTGTTTTTCCCATGCTCGGGTGTTTACAGCTCTGTTTGCATTTATTTTTTTTAGCTTTCGCTAGGGGCGTACTGCCTGTGAATCGAGACTTTCTTTCATCTTCTTGTTGCTTATGATCCTTGGGGCTCATAATGAGCGCTTTGTCAGCTGTATATCATGGACATATAGAATAGTATTTTCCTCGACCCCTTACTCTGTATATTTGAATACTGGTCATCAGGCGCTTTCACTGATTCATCTATGTCAGTGTGTTTTTTATTATTTTTTTATTTTTTCTTGGTCCTATGGGGACGCATTTGGAGGAGGGTAGTTGTGCACGTGTGTGAGACTTTTCTCTTGAGTTAATGGTATGGAATACAGACATGTTCATTATGTTTTTTGACATGCATTGAGAATTTGCCTGCGCCCTCTTTATCTCTAGTGTTTCTTGCTCAGGACGGCATTCGGTTGCCATGGTGATGGGCGGGTCACTTTGGGTTGCCGGTTTGCTGACGTCATCTGATTGAGACGGCGTTTGTGCAGCATGGGTAGTTTGACACACTAATTGGTGAGTAGTGTTTTTATTGAATATATGTATGTTCTTCATTGTATTTTTGTATCCTGATGAAAGTCTGCGGTTAGCGGACTGAAACGTTGAATTTCCACAATAAATTGTTACATTTGGAAAAACCGAGAGTGACGCTATTCCTCTATATCTATATTCTTATAAATATATATACATCCAGACTTGTATTAGACACACATTTTGGCAACTAATTCCCCCCCCCCATTTGGCTGATCCCTCCAGAAGAAATGTTGAACCCAATAGAGCAGAGAATAATATATATATTCTCTGCTCTGTCGGGTTCAACATTTCTTCTGAGGGATCAGCCAAATGGGGGGGCCCATTTAGTTGAGATTGTCCACATGCCACCCCCCCCCCATGTGCGTATGTGTATATATGGTCTGAAGTCTGTGGGTGGGTGTATAAATATATCTGCGTGTTGATATATACATAGATGTCTGTGTGTGGTATTAATGCATCCCTACTCTATACACAGCGCTCCGTGTCCCTATAATATATATGATCAGGGGTTACCTTTTTTATATTTTTATACTATTCCTATTAAATTACCAATAATTTTTGATGTATTTTATTCAGTAGAAACTTTTTTTGCCTATATAACATGTGCTTTGTGAAAATAAAACGGTTTTGTGTGTACATTTTAATTTAGTTAGTGCATTCCTGTCCAGTGCGGTGAGAAGCAAACGTAATGCAGTGTAGAAAGGCTGCGAGGTGGAGCGGAGTGAAGTCAAGCCTGCAAAATGTTTGCTTCTCTTCGCTACGCTGTGCATCGCTACACGCTCAGCGCGTCTCAGCCTTTATTCCCGCATTGCTAGCTTACCGAATCAGTTTGTATACTTGTTACTGACACTGCTTGTTCTGAGGACCCGATCTGTTGCAAACTTTGCCTGCCATTTGACTACTCTCTCTGTGTATTCCCTGCCTGTTCTGTTTGCTTCCTGTTGCTACTGGTGTGCGCCAATTCTAACCATATACAGTAGCGCAGTACAAGGGCCAGAAGATCTCTTCTGCATTACCAAAACCTCCACCACTGCACTCTTCCACAATACCTCAGAGAGGTTACAGTGTGAAGGCACTTGCTGCCACCAAAGGCAAAATATTTGGGTGCACTGCCACTGATGCCTATACCAGATTCATATCATTTTAATATTGGACCACAGGGTCCAACCCTGCACTCTCCCACAATACCACAGAGGGGTTACGGTGTGACGGCATTGTTGCTGACACTAAAGGCCCAATTTTAAAGCACCTATTGTTACTTTCATCCAAAGCCTGCATAAGTTTCACCATAATTTAGCCAAAAAATCACTAAACTTGTTCTGCGTATCCTAAAATGTCTCTTTTCATACAGACTGCCGCCCCAAGCAGTTGTTTATGAATAGATTAAGGCTAGGGTCAGACGAGCGCAGTGCGAACGCGCGTGCAGGCGCACTTAATCACGGCCGTACTAGCAGCAAGTGACGGGCAATGACGGCCAATATACGAAGTATGGTCGCACAAAAGTCCGGCTGCGCAAAACAAGTGGAAAATGACCGCATTTTGTCGAGAACGTAAAACCTCTAGTACGGTTGTACAGAGTGCGCTGCGTCCGCTAGAGGCGTGTGTGCGTGAATTGGAGGTGTCAGACACTGCTAATGTCCGGCCAACATAACGTCCAGATGCACAAAGTGTTTTATTGATGATCCGTACAAAATCACGGATGCAAATGCGCATCGTATGACCGCTATCGCGTACTCCGTGAAAAAATGCGTCCATTCGTTCGAACGCACTTTTTCACAGACAACGCGAAAATGCGTTCGTCTGACCCTAGCCTAAAGGAAAAGCATTTATCGTAATTTGAAACGTTTTTTTTTTTAACTGTTTCTATACATCCTAGAAATCCGCCACTTCACGGGCAGGTTATGGGGGGGACCTCCTAGGCACGATATTTGAAGGAATTTTTCGTTTTTATTCTTAACCTTTATTTCATGGAAAACTCACTGCTCCTTTAAAAACGTCTTTTTTTAAACTTTTTGTCCTTGTTTCCTGTCCCCCAGGGCACTACCCGGACCCCCATACACCTTTTATGGCAAATATCTTGCACATATGCCCTCTTGGAGGGCACTCTAAAAATCGAACTTTTGAGTCCCATTCAGGGTTATCCAAAGAGATCCGAATTGCTTGAGAAAGGTAACCGAACGCTGAAAATCAGTGTTCGGTTACCTTTCCTGACCATTCGGCTATCCAGAGAGCAGGCAATTCGCCAAATCCTGGCGAATTGCCTGAACATACGGTGCCTGTTCGGTCCCTGTTCGAGGGCAGTGAAATCCCCATGAAAAAGCACTGCTTTGGCTATTCAGAGAACCCAAACCAGCAGTGAAAGGTTCCCCTAATGCCCTGCCATTCGGTGGTTTAATTCGGCAAATTTATTCAGGAGAATCCCATAGGCTTCAATGTTAAAAATATTCCCGTTTTAATTCAATATCTAATAAACCGTTCATTATAAAATTCTGCAGCAAAAAGTCTCTTTATTTACAGATTTTTTAGGATACTTTAAGGATTTTTTTTTTTTTTTTTAAAAGTCCGATTTTTTTTTTTTAATTATTTTTTTTCAGTTTACTTATTTTTTTTGTAACAGCCCTCTTTATTATCATTCCCTGGACCTCCTGTGAAAATTTCAGACATTTTCGCTCAGTAGTTTCTTTGCAAACAGCGTTTCTTTTTCCCAGATTCATACAAATGGTTTTGCTAATTTATTCACTGCCTCCTCTACGTCACAGCTGCTTCGGCTCTGTGTGATTCGGCTCATGTTCGGCTCATGTTCGGCTTTTTCGAAGGTTAATCCAGATGTTTTTGCTTGTTTTCAGCATGCATTCGGTTAGTTTTCGTCAGGTTTGCGGCAGCTTTTCCCTGCAATTCGGGGACCCTGTGCTGTTTGCATTTCGGTGATCCTGCGGTGTATTCAGCAATCGGCAAAAGGAACCGAATTGAAGAGAACGAAAAGTCACCGAACGTGCGGTGACTTTTCGAATCTCTTTGGATAACCCTGATTGACTTGCATTGAGTTTGGTTCGAGTTCGAGTCCGAACTCGAACTTTTGAAATTGTTCGAGTTCGAATGCGAACTGAACACGGGGGTGTTCGGCTCATCACTAGCAGTTACAGTAAAAAGAAAAAACGATTTAAAAAAATCACAGAAAAATGCCTAAAAGATCCTAAAAAGTCTTTACATAAAGAGACTTTTTACTGCAGAATATAATAATAAGCGGTTTATTAGATATTGAATTAAAACAGAAATATTTTTAACCTTGAGGCCTATGGGATTCGTCTGAATAAATCTGTCGAATGAAACCACCGAACAGCAGGGCATTTTGGCAACTTTTTCCTGGTGTTCTCTGAATAGACTAAGCATTGTTCTCTATGGGAATTTCACTGCCCTCGAACAGGCACCGTATGTGCAGGCAATTCGCAACATTTGGCAAACTGCCTGCTCTCTGAATAGCCGAATGGCAGGAAAGGTAGCCGAACGCTGAATTTCACTGTTCGGTTATCTTTCAGGGCCAGATCATCTTTCTTTGGATAACCCTGTTAGTTACTGCGAGAAAACCACAATATGGGCAAAGCAGGTAGAAATTGTAATTTTAGGGGGGGGGAGTTTCATACTTGGTCTTGCAGGTTTAAAATTAACTTTACCAGCCAATAAGATTTCTTCCAGTCCTATTTGAAAGACTGGTCACCATGGTTCCTGTATGATGTTTAACCACTTGGCTGCTATGGACGCGCTGAGCGCGTCCAGCCAAGTGGTTCTCCTGTGCTATGGACACGCTGAGCGCGTTCATGCACAGGAGGCAGCAATCGGCCGGGATTCCGGCCGATTGCTGCACCCCCCTGGTGCGGGCTGACATCTTGAATGTCAGCCCAGCACTCCAGGACCCCGGCGGGGCCATTAGATGTCATTGCGGCGGCGCAATGACATCTAATTCAGGCGCCCCCCCCTCGTGCGCGGAGGAGGCGCCTGAAAGGGAGGTCCTTCGGACCTCTCTCCCTCCTGATCGCCGGGGGCCACAGGGTTAAGGCAGGCACCGTTTGGAAGGGCACAGCCTGCCCTTCCAAACGGTGGCTGACATTAACCCCTGGGGAGCCGGATCACGATTCGGCGCTGAAAAGCGCCGGCTCGTGATCCTCTCCCCGAACTGGCCGACATCTTGGATGTCGGCCAAGCCTCTGGGAACTCCCCCTGAGGACTGGCGTCATCGTGCATAGCATGATGATGCCAGTCCTGGAGTTAACCCCTAGCTGCCAGCAATGGTGGAGATAGGGGGTTCCAATGAACCCCCTATCTCCCGATCTGTGGCAGCTAGGGGTTAATGTTGCATGGCCTTTCCAACGATACCAAACATGACCATGTAAAAAGTTTTTTAAAAAAAATTAAAAATAAAAATAAAAAAATATTTTTTAAAAAAAATAAACAAGTTTTTTTTTGTTGTTAATGCAGCAATATTGTTCCCATTTCAATTATAATGTGAACAATAATGCTGCACTGATGATTTTTGTATGCGGTGCGTTTGTTAAAAATTGCGAAATTTTACCCAAAAAAAATGTAACGAGTCCCCATTTTTTTTTCAAACATATTTTTATTGAAGTTTTTTCATGAGACATAGAATTATGCATTTAAAATATGTTGAAGAGAGAAAAAAGAAGGAAGGTGAGAAGAAAGAGGGAAAGAAAGTAATGGGGGGGGGGAGAAAAAGGGCTTTCCATTATATCAAGCGTTTGTACAATCAATCCTGTATTTTTGAAGTATTAAAAACTAATAATTACAAGTATATTTAACTAGAGGTAGTCGGGCGATCATTATTACATGTCTCGTAGATTTTTTGGATATCCCATAACTGCCAAGGATCTTTTTTGGCTGGCCGAAAGCCAAATAATGTAGTAGCTTTGGAGTCAAAATGACGGTGTTGGTTTAGTAAGTCTATTAACTGTTTCTGGGTGGGCAAGTTTACAGTTCTCCAATTCCTAGCTATCAACAAGGTAGTGGTAGAAACCAAGATAAATAGCATCTGTATATGTGGACGCGGGACAAGCGCACCCCATAGAAAATATAACCGCAAATGCTCGCATGTTAAAATGTGAAAAAAAAACATTTTAATATAAAATATTATTTAAATATAAAATATATTAAATATATTATATAACATATATATATTATATATATTATTTAAATATTAAATATAAAATTTTATTTTATATAAAATATTAAAAAATAATAATAATAAACGTTTTTTTTTTTTGTTTTGTTAATGCAGCAATATTGTTCCCATTCCAATTATAATGTGAACAATGATGCTGCACTAACGATTTTTGTATGGGGTGCGTTTGTTAAAATTGTGTAATTTTCCCCCCCAAAAAAAGGTAACGCGTCCCCATTTCTACATTTTTTAACAAGCGCACCCCATAGAAAATATAACCGCAAATGCTCGCATGTTAAAATGTGAAAAAAAAAACACTTTACACGTTGTAAATTATTGAAAATTCTAATTTTATTGCATTTTTTGTTATAATATACAGACAGGACATGACGTATACATTATAATAATGACATATTATGAATCTGCCGAGTCTCCCGGAAAGAACAATATATAATATGTCTGGGTCATACTGTATATTAAAATATGGCTTCAAAATGCGGTTAAACATGATGAGCGAAAGCGGTAAAAATGACCTCAGCACAGAGGTGTGAAAAGCCTCAGCAGCGAAAGGGTTAAAGGGGAGGTGTTTATTGGGTTGGGGTTTGGGCTGGATTGTTTCGCTGTTTTCAGGTTTTTAAGGGGATGGGTTCATCTCCTCCTCCTTCTATCTCTTTCCCTCTTTCCCCCTCTTTCTTCTTTTTCCTCTGTCTCTTTGTCCTCTTCTTTCTTACCTTGTTGCTCATTTAGCATTTAGGGAGTTATTATCTAAACTAGAGCTTGTTCCAAGGTCAATATTGGTTAGGCCGGCATTGTGTTCTTGTTGGTTTCTTCACATTTTTACTGCTGTCTCGTCACGAGATGTGCCCTGATGTTTCCTGTATAATTGTGTACAATGATCTGCCAATAAGAAATTTTAAGAAAATTTTTTACTTTACATCACTTTCTTTATTGCATATTTTCTACTGAGATGCATTAGGAATGAAAATAAGCCATGGATTTTTGTTCCCACCCAGTCGTTATCGTACAACCTTGACGAGAAAAGGCAGATTGTAGAGGACTATATCCACCAGTATTGCGCGCACTTGAGGCACATAGCCCTGTTGGTGGCCAAAAATTCCCAACAGACCATGGAATTATTCCCATGTTTCATTTTAGGCCAGCCCACCTTACCATCTTTATACAAATGTAGTCATCAAGTTTTCCCTTGTATATAAAGCGGCACAGATGTCCTTTGGTTAATGTAATCCTTTTACACAGACATCACACATCCTTGACGTTACACTTGTGACATTCATCGCTCGGCAGAATTCATTATAACAAATCTAATCAATGGAACAATTGTAAGAGGCCCACGACTATTTAATCATTATTTTCCAATGAATGAACAGCTATATTTTACATTGTCACTAATTCATATCATACATATTTTCACCTTTATTATTTTCCTTTTCGCATAAAGTCAATTAAAATAAATATAACCACAAAAGAGTCATTAGTCAAACTAAAATTTATATTGCGGCTGAAACCATTTGCCTTAAATAATAAATAATTGCAAATATTAAAATCACAAGTAAATGCGAATTACAGAATTCTATTTTCTCAACTTGTCAATTAAATCAAATTTGTAATAAGTCAAAGATGCGATGATTTATGCGAAGCAAATTAAACATTGATTTTATGTTTCCAAATCGTGACATGTAACATATAATCTATATTTGAGGGTTTATTCTAGCATTTTTCATCACAGTAAACATTATTACTGTATACAGCTTGATCAAATAGCGGAGAGGTATATGAAATCAGCCTTCCTCTGTGGACAGGCTCCGTTAACAGCCACAGCCATGTTGAATAATGGATCTGGAGTTTTTCCCACTTCGCATGGAAATTTTTAAACTAAAATAAGTAGTACGCTATAAACTCATAGAATCAACAACTTGGAATTGAAAAAAACCCCTCTAATTTACTTAAATCGATATCTTCCCCCGAGTCACTACTGGGTCCAAACATAGAAAATGCAAGGATGAAGGCGCTTCAGTACTTTTCAGTAAGGGCACATGAACAGTCATGGATAAAATCACAAGATCACAATATTTAGGGTCTTCTCTGAGCCTCGCCATATTTTTTACCCTTTGTTTATTCATTGTACTGGGTGATTCATATAGACTCAAACCCCAAATTTTTGCTATAGATCGTAAATGAATAAAAGGAAATGAATGAGAGTTCCGGGAAACGTGTCACTGGTTGGGCCTTGTAGAAACCAATGGCACTGGCAGAATAGAGGGGGTCTGAGGAATGTTACAGAAGGGCAATCCAAAAGCAGGTCAATAACAGTCCAAGGCAGGGTAGGAAACATGGCATAGACAAGTAGGTAACTCTTGCACAGGAAGGCCAAATAGCGATCCAAGATACACAGATCAGGATATGTGTAACAATACTGTATCAAGGTGGAAGTGATCGGCTAGGCATTATAAAGACAGATGAGGCGACCACACCTGCCTCCAGACACCACTCGCCTCTTCCCATTGGCTCCTATATAAGGGATTGAGAGCCTTAGCTAGCCCTGCAACTCCTGTTCAGGCTCAAGTCATGCCCCCAGTGCATCACAGGAAGGCTTTGATGCCATCATGGCTCCACAACCCCAGTCAGGCAGTGACACACAGCAGCCAATAGTCCCACCTGTCAAAATAGAAACCCTTTATGCTTGTAACATGGGGGGGTCCTGTGCCCATGTACAGAATGCTCCCCTCGCCATCAGTATCCCACAGGAGTACTGATTCTGGCCCAAAACCCAATGAAACACACATATCCAGGGTGAAAACCAAACTGAGACTGAGTTTATTTACATTTTACAACTGGTTAAAACACACAGTTGAAAGTTATAAGACAATGTAAACACGGCCAGCATTGAAACAAAGGCTCAGAAGTAGCACAGTGGTCCTGTTCAAGCTTGTTGCTGGGGGAAGGGAGGGTTGATGGAAGCACGTGAAGATAAAGGAATCCATTACTTAAATACACAAATGAAAAGAACAGGACAGCATATACAGTTACAGTTAAAGCACAGGATACTTCATAATAAATAAATGCATAAAATATTAATATAACACAGACATCAGGGAATAGGGCACAGAAAACACAAACACCCTGCATCCAATTTGTAGATGCAGGGTGACTTTAACAAAGGAAAGGGCAGTGAAACAATATGAAACTTCAGGCCCACACTTCTCAGATACATTTCTAGGCCCAATGCTCTACTATGTTTTTGTAATGTACGAAGTCCAGCCTCGGAACGCACAGCGAGATCCCAACGATCACTATCTAAAGAAGAACTCTGAACCTTGAGGAGGATTAAATAGCAATATCTACAATGTCAAAATCATATTTCTAGGAATCGTGCTACATTACTATAGAAACATATAAAATGTAGCAAAGTACAGTAATACAGTTGTCACAAAAAACTGAGAAAAAGACCAAGAAAGCTGTTAGTCCTGAGTCCTGTGCTTTTGTTCCATTCCAAAGCTGAATTACACATGCTACTTTTCCGGAGTTTCTAGCTTTGGAACCATCAAAGTCTTATTGAAAATAAACCTGTAACAAATAAACCAGTTACGTATCTCAGAATCAAATTAGCAAAACATGAAATCTATTCACGAAATTAGCGTACAGGACAAAGTTGTAGAGAACAGGAAAGGCAGCAATATAATGATATTACATGGGGATAATACACAGGCCCCAGAATGTCTTACTTCGTCTTGTTTTGTTCCCTGGAAATGATACGGTCAGACACTTTATCATTTGTTTATCAAGGTGCATTGATTACTGATCCGCTGTACTGTGTAATATACCATCTGGAATTCATGCTAGAAAACAATCTCCTGTCTCTGCACATCACTTGGTACAATCCATACACCTGTGATGGAACATCTGTCACTCAAACACTACCTCTGGTACTTACTGTATGTAGCTGAATCACTGGCTGGACCACTGTCCACAAAAACTGATCATCTATAGCCTGGGTCAGTTACACAAGCTTCTTCATAACTGAAAATATGGTAAAAATATGGTAATTTACCAATCATTTTTAATCAAAGAGCAATTGTCTATCGCAAGCCTGACAATCTATAGCAAAGAAAATGCCATTTAAATATTAATATCTACAATATTTATGTCATTAATTTATTTTTGACTTTAACTTAATGAATTGTACACTTATGTTTTTCATTGACATTCAGAGTTATTCAAAGAGAGCTGAATTGGCCCCGAAATTAGAGCGAACAGTGAATTTCCCCGTATGGTGCAATTTCGTGGCCATTCGGCTATTTAAAAAGCAGCCAGTTCGCCAAATATTGGCAAATTGCCAGCGAAATACGGTCATCTTTGGCAGCAGTGAGCCCCACATAGATAAGTAATGGTTAATCTATTCAGAGAACACTGAACAGCAGCGACATGTCAGCGAAATGCCCTGATTTTTGGTGGTTTCATTCAACAGGTTTAATCAGGCAAATCCCATAGGTTTCAATGTTAAAAAAAATTCCCTGTTTTTACTAAATATTTTTTAAACCATTTATTCTTTTCATTTGCAGCAAAGAGTCTCTTCACTTATTTTTTTTCTAGTAATTTTTTTTAGGCACTTTTCAGGATTTTTTCTGTGAAAATTTTTCTCCAATTTTTTTTAAAATGTCGTTTGTTTGTTTTTTCTTTAGCAGACCATTTTATTATTATTCATAGGGACCGTACACATTATTTCCAGGCATTTTCGTTCAGTGTTTTTTTTTTTTCCCAACTTGTCATAAAACTGTTTTTTTTTTGTTTTTTTTTACCTATGTTCCGGCGGCTGTTGGCACTCTGTTCAGCGGATCGTCTGAATTTTTTTGATCGATTTGGTAGTTTTGCGGTGGATCGTTCGGATGCTTTCAGCAGGTTTTCGGTGGTTTTTGAGATCGATTCCGCAGTTTGTCGGAAAATAAATAAATTTACATCCAGTGATTAATTCCACTATTTTCCATAGTATTTTAGGCTAGGGTCAGACTGAGGCAGTGCGAACGGCGCGTTCTGGCGCACTTTAATCACGCCGCACTAGCAGCAGATGCCGGCATGACGGCCAATATACGAAGTACGGTCGCACAAAAGTCCGGCTGCGCAACGCAAGTGGAAAATGAACGCATTTTTTCGAGAACGTTAAACCACTAGTACTGACGTACAGAGTGCGCTGCGTACGCTAGCGGCGTGTGTGAGTGAATTGGAGACATCAGACGCTGCTAATGTCCGGCCAACATAACGTCCAGATGCAAGAAGTGTTTTATTGATGATCCGTACAAAATCACGAATTGAAAGCTGCGCAGTAGTTGACGCTATTGCGTTTCCGTGAAAAAATACGTCCATTCTTCGAACGCACATTTTCACGGACAACGTGAAAAATGCGTTAGTCTGACCCTAGCCTCAAGGGATCGAAATGTGAATCCAGGTGTTATCACGGCAGGTATCACAGCTGTTGTCAAATTAGATTATCTTAATTCCTAAAGACAGACTTTATGGATCAGGATTTACAAAAGTTGAAATAATACGTGTTCTGGGTTATGTCGATGCACAGCATTTCTGAAATTCTGGTTGTGATGTCCATATATTTTTTTATACTGGAAATATGAACTAGAGAAGACAATTAGGTTTTAGTACGGTTTAATTGCAGCTTTCTGTTACCATGGCGATATGGATTTGCCGTCAGAAATAACTGAGATCGTCAATGAACTATGCTATCAACGCCATTTATTTATTCTGGTTACATTTCATTCATCCCTTTCCATTACGAGCAGAAAGAAAAATACACATGGGCTTGGCCATTAATGTGTGTCCTGGCGGTCGGTATCTCTATGGGTGGCCTCCTCACACTGAGGGCTAAAATGTACCAATCACTACATCCTTTGCTAGCTATGCCCATTCAAAGGCCAGAGGTGAGATATAAGTCAACTTAAAATAGTACATCATGCTACAAGTAAATTTCTTCCCAGCTAAAAATAAATTCAATGTCTACTATAAAATACGATAATGTCATGAATTAAAGACACAATCAAACACAGAGCTCAAGATTATTTTAATGTCATTAAGCTATAGCAAGTTTAAGCAAAATTACCCCTTGTCAAGGTTTCAGTGCGGAGGCCGCCATCTTTGCATTACATCACAATACGAAAACCCTCTACAACGGTAATAGATGACAAAGTGAAGCTACGGAGAGCATGTTATGTCAGCAGCCAATTATGTTGTGTGATTTTCAGAGCACTCCAACCTCTGCTGGAAGCAAAACATTGATTTGTGAAACTCCAGAGTAGCAGGACCAGGAGGTTTCGTTCCGGTAGCCCAAAGCAAGGCAGCCATTTAAAGGGACATAATAAATGAATTTGGGGGCATAATAAATTTAATAGAACATAAAGTGACATGAGGCATAATAAATTAAATAGGCTATTAAATCGTGCAAAAACCTTGTGAGACCTGAGCAGGCCCCACCATAGTACAGACCAATAGTTCTGTTGCTCATTCTCAGGACCATCAAAAACCTTCCTTTTCTTCACTGTAAGTATACAGGGTAATCCAGATGTGAACCCTTTGCTTGCACGAGGTGCCAAGAGGGGTGTCTGCTATACCCTCCTGATGAGAGCGAAATGATTGTCGAGGGTTGCTGCACCTCTCGGTCAGAAATGGAGTCCTTGGCATTCTAGTTCTGCCCACCTTTTCTGGGTGATAGAGGTCTGATTTGTGTATGGAATAATCGTCTATGTAATGGCACCATCGAACGAAAGCCTTGAGAGACCTGAGTGAGGCCCCACCATAGAGCAGGCCAATAGTGCTGCGGCTCATTTTCTGGACCCTCCCAAACCTTGTTTTTCCTAAATTAAATATGGGCATATTAAATTAAATGGGTGTGTACTAAAATAGGACTTCAAATCACGTTTAAACATGATGAGCATAACACAGTCAAAATGAGCTCAGCACACAGAGGTGAAATGGCTCAGCAATGAAGGGGTTAAAAACATGTAAAAATTGGGTATTTCTAATTTCAGGACAAAATTTCGAAACTATTTAGCCGGGGTTTTTTTTGGCAGTTGTAGATTTTTAGGATTAAAGTTAGAAAAGGTGTGTCTTTTTTTCCATTTTCTCATCGTACAGGGTGTCCATAAAGTTTCTTTACAATTTCAAAAATTTATTCCAAAGGTAAATGAAATGACAGATAAGTGAAAATTATTATAAAATGACGTATATATTTAAGTTTTTTTGCCTCATTTAATACCCCTCTATATGGGCACCATTAGTTGCACGAAGCACATCAAAACGGTACTTGATTTCTTGGCATGTTCGCTGTAGCATACCCTCATCAATGGCGGCAATGACATCAGTGATCCCCTGCTTTAGATTAGTGATGTCCCTTTGTACCTTTGTTCCATACACGATAGCTTTAACATAACTACATAGAAAGAAGTCAAGGGGAGTGATATTTGGTGAACGAGGTGGCCAGGGAATTGGGCCACCCCTTCCAATTCACCTGTCAGGAAATGTTTAATTTAGGAACCCACGTACTTGCAGTCCCCAATGTGGTGGTGCAGCATCTCGCTGGAAAGTAATGGTTGGTTGAAGGTCATGTAGTTGTGGTGCCACGTAGTCAGTCAAAAGGTCAAGGTAAACATTTGCAGTAATTGATGTCTCGCCCGAAGAAAAACAGACCAATGATTCGATTGCACATGATCCCACACCACACATTAATCTAAAGCAGAGGATCACTGACGCCATTGCCACCATTGATGAGGGTTTGCTACAGCGAACATGGCAAGAAATCGAGCACGGTCTTGATGTGCTTCATGCAACTAATGGTGCCCATATAGAGGTATATTAAATGAGGCAAAAAACCTTAAGTCTAGATGTCTCATTTTGTAATAATTTTCACTTATCTGTCTTTTCGTTTGCCTTTCTAATACAGTTTTGCTATTAAAGAGACTTTAAGGGCACTCTGTATTTCATAATATTTTTTATAGTAAATTATACGATATGATGAAAATAATGGCATCTTTAGAAAGTCCATTTAATGGCTAGAAAAACGGTATATAATATGTGTGGGTTCCATAAACGAGAAAGAGGAAAACTATAGCTAATCAGAAACAGCGTAGCACTGTAACAACAGCAGTGGGTACTTTCGGACAGACAATGGCAAAACCGCCTGGTCCCTAAGGGGTTAAACATCAATAGAATTGTGTTATTTCGTATTATCAAAGAATTGTCGTGCAGACCTCTCAATATTACCGCTGGACTGCAGTTCTCTTGTCGCTTCATTGTTATGACATCAAAGTTCTTTTCTTGGGTTTGTAATGTTGTTTTCTCATAACAGATGGCTCCAACACTTTCCAAATAAATTCTAAGTTGCAATAACAGTAAAAAAAAAATGGCGGAATGAAAAGAATGCTAAGCATCCTTGCTCTGGAGACGGAGGCATTCCAGGTTGCTCCAGATGTTTGACGCCGATTTAAATACTAAGTCCTTAATTAAAAGCAAGAAACGACAATGAGCGGGTTTATCCCAAGATGCTCTAGCAAACAGAAGCGGAGGACGGCTTAGATTATTCCGTTCCAATGGCCGTATCAATTAGGTGTCTGGAAACGTGACCAATTACTAGCAGGAACTGGAGATCCTCGTGGGTTTTGATTTAAATTTGATACATTTGTATCAACATTTGGTAAAGTGTTTTCTATGTTTATGCACCGTTAAGGCTGGGGAGACCCAGATGCCCTTGCAGTTCTCCAACTGTTAATTTGCTATTATTAAGTTTTTAAAAGAAAGACCACTCCCTCAGTTGTTTTTGAGACCATGATATGCTGCAGGGGATTAGCTCAAATAGCAAAATAATAATATTAATAATAAAATCTTTTCATGCCACGTAATCATTTCAGCTTGTGTGACGATGGGAGCTAAAAAAAATACCGTACTCAATGAGCAAAGATTCCTTCTTCTGCTCCTAATTCCCGATCTATACATTTTCTGTGTGTTTTCCACTCTTCGTATCAGGGTTAAAGGGATACTATTGGGTTAAAATGGGAGAGGAGGGAAACATTAAACCCACATGACCCCATCTACAACCCCCCTGCTATTATAACCATATTGTCTCTTTAAAAACGCACCTTAAATTCAATCTCGGCTCCCTTACAGGGTAATTCAAAGAGATCCGAATTGCTTGAGAAAGGTAACCGAACGCTGAAAGTCAGCGTTCGGTTACCTTTCCTGGCCATTCGGCTATCCAGAGAGCAGGCAATTCGCCAAATCCTGGCGAATTGCCTGAACATACGGTGCCTGTTCGGTGCCTGTTCGAGGGCAGTGAAATCCCCATGAAAAAGCACTGCTTCGGCTATTCGGAGAACACAAACCAGCAGTGAAAGGTTCCTGAAATGCCCTGCCATTCGGTGGTTTAATTCGGCAAGTTTATTCAGGCGAATCCCATAGGCTTCAATGTTAAAAATATTCCTGTTTTAATTCAATATCTAATAAACCGTTCATTATAAAATTCTGCAGTAAAGAGTCTCTTTATTCATAGATTTGTTTTGGATATATTAAGCATTTTTATTATTTTTTTTTTATTTTTTTTTATTATTTTTTTTTAAGTTAACTTATTTTTTCTGTAACAGCCCTTTTTTATTATCATTCCCTGGACCTCATATGTAAATTTCAGACATTTTCGCTCAGTAGTTTCTTTGCAAACAGCGTTTCATTTTCACACATTCACACAAACTATTTTGCTAATTTATTCACTGCCTCGTCTGCTTCGGCTGCGTGTGATCGGCTCCTGCTCGGGCTTTTTCCGTGGCTTTCGGCATGTTAATCCAGATGTTTTTGTGGTTTTTCGGCGTGTATTCGCGGGGTTTTGCGGTTAGTTTTCGTCGGGTTTGCGGCAGCTTTTCCCTGCAATTCAGGGACCCTGTGGTGTTTGCTGAATACACCGCAGGGTCACTGAAATGGGATCGGCAAAAGGAACCGAATTGAAGAGAACGAAAAGTCACCGAACGTGCAGTGACTTTTCGAATCTCTTTGAATAACCCTGTTAGTACTGGTCAGACATGACGAGCTGCTGGCTTCTTACCAAGCATAACCAGCGAGAAGCTGGATGCATGAGTGAGCGTCCAGACAATCCAATGGCTCTCAATACTGAGCTCGTTGAGCCACTGACTATAGAAGACTCCCAAGAGTATATTTTTATTTTATTTCTGTTGATTCGAATATATTTCCAGTTCACTATTTTTCTGTTAAGATCCTTTCCTCTGCTGTAGGTAACATCTGCTTTCTTCAAGTCTCAGTAAATGACATCTTGCTCGACTTTCCGTTTGATCAGTAAAAGATACATAACATAATGCTTTATTTGTAATATTTTGCAAATTATCCTCTTGAATTAGTAAAGGTACTTACTTAAGAAGAGGAAATAAAACAATTAGATAAAGTGATGTAAGTTCCCCAACCAATTTGAAGTTAGAACCATTTTTGGGGAGCAGATTTCACTTGTGCCACAAAGTTTCTTGAAAAACAAAGTTAAGAGTTGAGCAATCATGGAGAACATTCCAAGATTTCCTCTAAAACGTCCATGATCTCTCACTGTCAGGAATCCAGCCACGGACGGACTTGTGCCCGCACTAGGGTCAACCTGGCTGTTTGACGCCATTCCATTTCCCGCTGCTGGTTTTTCCTGCTGCTCAGGTGCTACTCATCCCATTCGTTTGCCCTGATCCCCTCTGGCTACCTCAGGTGTGGTCAGCAGCCCTGATGAATTTCCTTCAAAGGAGTGCTCCACCCTTGCATTGTTGCCGTGTAGCTAACAGAGACTAGACCTGTGTGCTGCTGCTCTATTACCTGTTATTTACTCTGCGCTCCTAATCGTGATCCCCAGTCTCTCCAAGTGTCTATAGATATCCAATGTTCCTCGTTCCTTCCAAGTTCCTCTTACATTTAAAGTTCCTTGCGTCTCCAGGTTCTCGTGCGATCAGTTCCCCATAACGTTTCCCATTATCCTCAGCTTGTTGGTTCCCCTGCAACCTGTATTCCACGTCCACCCATCCCTGTGCGTGTGTGCATGTGCATACTGGACTCAAGTCATAATCAAGCTTCCTGGTATTGGTACCTAACACTCTATTCAGTTTGCAATTTTCTCCTGTGTTCACATCTGCCATCTTTGACATCTACACCTTTAACATGTAACACGGATTTAATCTGTATACATGTTGATTACAACTTTGTTATGAAGGACCCGTTTTTGGGTTTGCTTTTAAGGGACCAGTTCTTCCCTTAGTAAAGTTGAAATGTTTTTCCGCAACTTCCCTTGTTCCTGTTGGTTCATAGACTTCAGTGAAGTGTCTCTGAACACGGTCACCTAGCTGCAGAATCTCCCTTCGATGGTTTGGAAGAAACCAAAATATGATTTGAAAATGTCCTTGCCTCGATTCCATCTTCCATCAGTTGTCGGTCAAGAATAATGCATCCAATAAGGGTGCTTTTTGGACTGTAGCCAGAGTTCATTGTGAGCTATTCGGGGGGTGTATATGGTTTTGTAGCAACTCCACTTCCGTTGCCAGGGTACCCGTTTTCTTTTTTATTCTAGTCCTGGGAGGGGAAAACACAGAGGCTCTGGGGAGGGAATGTCCCATTGTTTGTTAATTATTCCCTGTGGAGTGAATACCCATGTTTGCACTGTATAAACATGCCTTATGTGTTTTAAATACATTGTCTTGCTTTACCCCAACATCAAGTCTTGGCCGGTGTGTATGGGAATTTTGCTACACCTGGTATAATCACTTGGGATGTTTTACCTGTGTAAGGGCTATATTACAATCCAAACGCTAAACCTGGGTGCAAAGGAGAAAAACCTGCACCTGCAGGTTCCTCCTTAGCATCCCCGTTTTAGCGTGATATTACAGTGCAGGCGCTAAACCAGCAGCCTGCACCGTAACATGGCAATAAGTCTCAGGATGCAGGTGGCAGTGCTAAGTGCCGCTGCAAGAATCCCCTCCATGGAGTCCATTGACTCCATTGAGGCTTCCACTGTCACATGACCTGCAGCATCTTGCCTCGCGGGATCCGGCAGGTCGGCATAGTGATTCGCAGAGGGAGACTGGGGGACATTTTTCCCCCCAGTCTCTCACTGCTCCCAGCAGCAAGAAGAGGCGGATGGAGCCATCGTTCTCGACACGGGATGGGAGGTGAGTATGTGATTTTTGGGGGTGGGGTTCAGCTGGTGCTGACTGATTCCGCAGAAGCGGAATCAGTTAGCACCAGGTCCTAGCTGTGGTTAACTTTTGAGTTAACCGCAACTTGGCGTAATTAGCGTTAGGACTTTCTAATCCTATCGCTAATTAACATTACTACAGTAAACTCGTGCTGAAAAGCGCAAAATCCGAATCGCTAATGGGTGTTTTAACCAGTTAACGTTCTGATTGTAATATGGTCCGCCTGCGCTAGGGCAACCACAGATAACTTTAACGCTCACACAGGTGAGCAATAACGTTAGCGATAGGAATGTAATATGGCCCTAAGAGAGGCGGATTGGTGGAGAGAGCCTTGCTCTTGTCTGGAGTTCTGTCCTCCATTCCAATATCCCAAATTCTCTTAACCACTGATACAGCGCAAAAGTAAAATTCTACCCCGGTCTCGTGTTGGGAAACAAAATGTCCAAAAAAATTCAATATATTGATCTTCAAGCAGTGTGTAGTGAAACTAATGAATTTCATGTTTAGACTTGGGTCCCGTCCCCAAGATATCTCAGAGTCAATATATGCAAATATTCCAAAATCCCCAAAAATCCCAAACCCATTGCACTGATTGTCCCAAGTAACTTGGAAAGGGGATAATTAACCTGTACTGGATTGTGAGTATGAGGTCTTTTCCCTCCAACCTGTTTTTTATCTCATTTTGCAAATATGTGTTCAATTATAGAGCACATAGAGAACCAAACTGTACCTCATCTCATCTGGATTTAATTGGGATCGTTCCTTTTTGTATTCAAAGTGCACCATTTGCTCTTTAACTGAACTCATGAAAGGTAAGAAAAAAATATCTATTGGAAATCTAAAAGCATTCAGGAGATTAATGAAACCGCTTGATGTTCGATTCAAAACCTTTTTGATTTGATCTGGCACAGAGAGATTGTGTATTGGCATGGCAGCACTATATATATTACTCACAATGCAAAGTGCAAGTCTTTTAACCCCTTCACTGCTGAGCCATTTCACATTTAAAAAAAACAAATTTTTCCTTTTTTTATTATTATTATTTTTTTACTTTAACCATGGTCATGTTTGGTATCATTGGAAAGGCCATGCTAGCTGAAAATAGTCGGAGGATATCGGGGTTCAAATTAACCCCTATCTTTCCTTAGGAGTCAATAAGGAAGTTCCCCACACGTCCTCAGCAGTGAAAGGGTTAAAAAAGTCCTTTACGGGGCGTGGTCTGCTGCTCAACCAAGATGGCTGCGTAGTACGTGAGCTCCTCACAATCCCGCAAATAATCCGCTTTTCATAGCAAGGTAAACCCCGGTATGGGTCGTGGCAAACGGCCTCAACCTGTTGAGTCTCGCCCTGGGACCCCTCGCAGATCGGCCGCGGGAAGATTGGACTCCTACTTCGGACCCCAGCCGCAGACAACACAAGGAGGAGACGACTCCTCGGACATGGCGTCCTCGGCCTCCTCCTCGGAATACTCACTCCCGGACCTCGGTGCGGCCACGCAGCGGATTGAGCGACTGCTTGCAGACATGCCCACACGGGCAGACATACAATCCCTGGTAGCGGAGGTGCGGGAGAAGCTGCAGCAGGACATCGCTGAGGTGAGGGGGGAGGTGTCGACCATGGACACGCGGCTGACTCGCTTGGAGCAGGCGGCAAATACACCGCACGAGGCGGCTATGACTATCTCACTGCAGCACTCAGAGGTATGGCGCCGCATTGATGACCTGGATAACAGGTCCAGAAGGCAGAATCTCCGTATCCGCGGAGTACCGGAGGAGGTATCGGATGCGCACATCTACCTACCGGGCCTCTTTAATCACCTCCTGGGCTCTGAACGGGTAACGGCAGAGGACCTGACTCGCGCTCACCGCGCACTACGGCCCCCCCTACTTCATCCACGATGCCACCGAGGGACCTGATATGCTACTTCGCTGACTTTTCCCTGAAGGAGGCGATCTATTTGAAAGCTCGCGCCCGTCGCACATGGACATACGATGGAGGTACTATTGAGATTTTTAATGATATCTCTCCCTCTACGCTACAAGCCAGGCGCGCATTGCGGCCCGTGACCCAAGCCTTATCAGAAGCACAGATCCCATATAGATGGGGCTATCCGTTCTCGTTATCGGCCCGAGTGGATAACGTTGCCCATCTGCTACGCACGCCATCTGATGTCCCACGTTTCACCGCAGCTCTGGGCCTCCCGGATGTGAGGGTGCCTGATTGGGAAATGTTCTCCCTCCCTGGCCAGGGTAGGGAGATGGCGCCTAGGCCACAGAGATCCCGGAGCCGACGTAGACATTTGGTCGCGCCTGTCCCGCAAGAAGATGGGGCACTGTAGGTCCCGAGGAAAGTTGCCCCTTCCTAAGCCGTGGAGTACTATCACTCACAAGGGCGGGTTACGGGAGGCCTGAGTCGAGGCCTGAGTCCAAAGGACATCTTGTTCCCGGAACACGGACTTTGGGCATGGAAATTCTCTTCTATGTTGTTTTTTTTTTTTTTTTTTTTTTCTCTCATATTATGCCTTGCGGCCCTTCTTACTTGACTTTGTTTACGTTTACTCTATCCAGCCACAAGGCCAGGTTTCACTGAACGGTGTACAGGGTTTGGTAGAGGAAGCAGACGTTTGGCCATGCGGGATTGCTTTTCGCGCCCTCAGCTTCTCAATTAACCTTGTCTTATTACGCATGACTCCCGCCCACATATCCCGGAAATGAGGCGTACTGCTTGGGTTATATGCTGGACATTAGGTTGGGCAGAAGAAGAGGGGGTCCGTATCTTTTGCCTTTACGCCTTCAGGTGTCTTCTGTGCCAACAACACGAAACATGGCGTTGGTCTGTATATTCTGCGGCTCCGTGGCCATGTCAGAGGGCTGTTCGCAGGTTGCTATAACATGTTTATAGCCTTGAATGACGGAGAATAAGCATGATGTTTGTATATTATTGTTTTTATTTTATTTATGATCCCCATAGCCGCTGAAGCTTGCAACTTCCCACTCCTTTCGGACAAAAATGATTCTTTCATCGTTACTATAAATCCCGCCAATATGACATCATCTTCTTGATTTACCGGATGTTTCTTGCACCTCTGACGTCGCCTCTAGCTACCCGCCGGGTTTAGGTGGAAGGGATAGGGGGGGGGAAAGAGGGAGGGAAGGGAGAGGGGGGGAAACAAAAAACTATTTAAAAAGGGGAAAAGAAGGGAAAGAAAAAAAGAAAAACAGGGAAGGGGGGGGGAAACAAAAAACTGAAGAAAAAAAAAAAAAGAGGAAAAAAGAGAAAAAAAAAAAGGGGAAAAAGAGAAAAAAGAGGGAGGAAAAAAAGAGAAAAGGGGGAGAGGGAAAAGACAGGAAAAGGAAAGGAAAAAAAAAAAAAAGAGAAAGAAAAAGTAAAAAGAAAGGGGGAGGGGGAGGGGGAGGGACAGGATCGATAAAAGGAATGAACACTCTGAGAACAAGATGTATAATCAGGGTAGGGGGCACCTAATGTTGATGTCCACTATTCCCTACATGTAGCAGAATAGGGGATAGTTCAGCGGGAGGTTAAGGTGTAAACCTATGAAGACTGTTTTCGAAATTTCTCGGTAGCGGGGGTGTATGAGGGGAGGGAGGGGAGGGGGAGAAGAGGGGAAGGGAAGAAAAGGAACACTCGCTCGTCGGAAATATATACGGGACCTTTATGCATACCTATGTCCTTCAGCAGCCGGCTTTGTTTAATTGATTTCGTGTGTTGTTTTTTTTTGTTTTTTTTTTATCTTTCCATGCTCTTTGATTTGTGGGTCGGGATGACTTGTTCGGTTTACGATACTGCATTGTTACCTTGTTATGTTACTATCTTTTAAATAACCTGGGTTGGGATTGTGGGATTGTTCTGGGATTGATTCACCTAGATAGTCTGCGGCTGCAGACCGGTTGATTGATCCACCCCCACGAGGATTGGTGTCTTTCTCCCTAGAGGACCATTTAGGGTAGTGTTTTTCACATACCTAACCTTTATCCTCTAGGATCACCACTTCCCTCAGATTTTTGTGTTTGTGCGTTTTTTGTGTTTTTGTGTTTTTTTTTTTTTTTTTTTTTTTTCTCTCTTTCTTCTCTTTCTTCTTTTCACTTCCCTCCCTCTCTCTTCTTCTCTTTCTTCTTACTCCTTTCCCCTTACTCCTTTCCCTCTTTCTCTCTCTCTTCTCTCCCCTTCTGCTCTCTACTCTCTTTTTCACTTTTTTCTCTCTCCCTCTCTTCTTCTCTCTCATCTCCTCCTTATCCCTTATCTTGCTCCCTCTCTCTCTTTCCCTACCCCTAACTGCCCTTCCCAATGGCTGCATACAGGGATAGGCCGCTCAGCTTGCTTTCTTACAACGTGCGGGGCTTGAATACGCCTGAGAAGCGACGTCAGATCTTGCGAGAACTGAGAGCTCTTCGAGCTTCGGTGATTTTCATTCAGGAGACACATTTTCGCGGGGATTCTGCCCTTACTCTAGCTGATCGTAATTTTCCTTTGGGTTTTTATAGTAATTACGCTGGTGGAAAGTCCAGGGGCACAGCCATCATCTTTGCGGCAGATGTTCCTTTTGTGGAGACTGAGACGTGCCGAGATGAAGAGGGACGGTTCCTCTTTACTAAGGGCACGATAGCGGGGGAGTCATACACGTTCGCTTCCGTGTACTTGCCAAATAAATCGCAATGTCGTTGTCTTTCTGGCATTCTTCGTAAACTGGCAGCCTTCCAGGAGGGTCTTCTGATTCTAGCAGGGGACTTTAACGTCCCTTTGGATCCACGCCTAGATACCTCGAACGGGGTTTCATCTATCCCAGATAGTTTGCTTCGCCAGATGCGCCGCTTATTGGATTCATATCAGCTGGTGGATGTTTGGAGAGCGTTTCACGGTCGGGAACGGGACTTCTCGTTTTATTCGGCAGCCCACTCCTCTTACTCCAGGTTGGACTATTTTTTCATGTCCCCACATGTGCTCTCTTTGGTCGGAGATTCGGGAATAGCGGTTCGCACCTGGTCGGATCATGCTGCGGTCTCTGTCTCAATTTCCTCACCATTGTGTGCGCCCAAAGAGCGTAATTGGCGGCTCAATGTCTCGCTTTTGTCTGACCCGCAGGTTCTCTCAGATGCGCAAACGCTCTTATCTAACTTTTTTCAAGACAACGTTACGCCTGATGTGTCCCTCCCCACAATTTGGGAAGCCCATAAGGCTTGCATCCGTGGGTTCTTCATTAGTCGTGGTACGGCACTCAAGAGACGGAATAAAGCACATCTCCAGACTTTGCTCGCTGATATTCAGCAGCTCCAAGACGAACATATTGCCTCGGGAGCAACCGAGGCTTTTCAACGCCTCTTGCAAGCCCGCCAATCTTTGGCAGACCACCTGAACGCAGATCTTAAATTGCAGGCCATTAAATCTAGGGCCTTCTTTGCACTCCATGAGAACAAACCCGGCCGCCTCCTAGCACAACAGCTTAGGGTACGTCGCCAGAGAGCGTACATTCCACGCATCCGTATCTCGGCCTCTGAGATTACCTCACACCCAGCCCGTATTGCTACAGAATTTCGCAACTTTTTCCAGGCCCTGTACAACATTCGAGCAGATACCGGGTCGGCACCGGAGACATCCTTGATCCAGCAATATTTAGACCGCACTGTCTCACATACCCTGACCAGAGCGGAATCTGAAGCAATGAGCCACCCCATTACAATGGAGGAGCTTCAGGAGGCTATAAGGATGTCCAAGAACAATAAAAGCCCTGGGCCGGATGGATTTCCTTCGGAATATTATAAAAGCTTTAGAGATACTCTGGCCCCTCATTGGCTCTCCACTTTCAATGCAGTGACTGATGGCGCTCGCCTCCATCGGGCCACTTTAGCGGCCTCTATCTCACTATTGCCCAAACCGGAGAAGGACCCGTTACTTTGTGCCAGTTACCGCCCGATATCTTTGTTGAATGGTGATCTGAAGCTCCTGACGCGCATTTTGGCCACTCGATTGAGTGATTGTTTGCCTCGCCTAATCGACCCAGATCAGGTAGGATTTATACCTGGTAGGGAGGCCAGGGATGCTACCACCCGGGTAATTAACGCTATTAGCCTAGCTCATCGAGGGTCGAGCCCGGTCCTTCTGCTGTCAACTGATGCTGAAAAGGCCTTCGACCGAGTGCTGTGGCCATTCATGAAGCTGACATTAGCTAAGTTCGGACTGGATGCCACCTTTCTCTCCTGGATCGATGCTATTTACGATGATCCAACAGCAAGGGTTAGGGTAAATGGTGCTCTTACAGATAGTTTCCAAGTCCGGAATGGAACCCGGCAAGGTTGCCCGCTCTCGCCTCTGCTCTTTGCACTCACTCTGGAGCCCTTGTTGTCTTCCATTCGCCTTAATCCATTGATCACTGGCATCCGTGGCCACTCCCTTCATCACAAGGTCTCAGTTTATGCGGATGACCTACTTTTTATGCTCACAAACCCAGTGGTCTCCCTTCAGGAGGTGGTAACGGAGCTAGATACTTATGACTTAGCACTACTGGATTACTGGTCACTGTCAGAGAAGTCTAATGAATGCTGGAACATCTTGATCAGGTTATCCATGTAAGGGCAGCTGACATGACATAGCATGCAGGCTTATCGCCGCCTGCAGGGCGCTGACAGGGTTGCACTTAAACGCCGTTTTCCATTCAGGTGGTGTGCGGAAAAGCTACGTTACTTGGGCATATGGCTTCATGCAGATGTCAGTAAGATCCCTTCCCTTAATTTCCTGCCTATTTTATCGGTTATACGCCAGGACATGAGAGGATGGTCCTCTAAATATCTCTCATGGCTAGGTAGGGTTGGGGTTCTAAAGATGAACGTCTTGCCCCGCCTTCTCTACCTTGTCCAGACCATCCCCCTGCAGGTTCCTAGAGGCTGGCTCGCTGAGGTGCGGAAGTTGTTCCTGAATTTTGTTTGGGCTGGTAAACGGCCCCGCCTTAAATTTACGACCATGTGTAAACCTACCTCCTCGGGAGGCTTGGCATTACCTGATCTAGGATCCTATCTGTTTGCCAACCACCTAACTAGACTGCTGGATTGGATGGATCAGGGTTCTACCCGTAGATGGCTGGACCTGGAGTGGGCACTTGCAGAGTGCCCCCTCTGGGCGTTACCGTGGCTCCTCCAGCGACATGTGCCCTTGTCTTCCAGACGAGCCCCTGCGGTGGGATGTACGCTCAGATATTGGCTTCGGGCCCGCCCCCTTTTTGCTCTTTCGCCCTCTCCCTCGCCTCTTCTTCCCTTGTCACACAACCCAGCGCTCCCGAGTGGGGTTTGTGCCTCAGTGCGCCTTCGCTTCACTACCTCGTCATGTCTCAGGGCGCATCATCTATTCGCAGAGGGGCAGTGGATACCGCTGGGGGGGACGGGACAGGAGACTCCAGTGCCTACGTTTGCGGAGTCCTTCAACTATGCACAATTGCGCTCCTTTTTATGTTCTCTACCTGATAGAGCCGGTCTTCTGAGACAGCTCACTCAATTCGAAAAATATTGTGTGTCGGGAATTACTCTGACACGCAGCCTCTCCACCTTATACTCCATGCTACAAGCTTTTTCAGCCGATCTGCCATCATTTGTAGGAAAATGGGATGACATGTTAGGGGACAATTTACCTGAAAGACACTGGGCAAAGACGTTCTACTTTGTTGCATCGGGCTCACCGGTTTCCAGATTCCGAGAGTCCTCTTATAAATTGATTTCACTGTGGTATACTTCTCCGGTGCAGACGGCGCGTTTCTGTACCTCAGCCACTGATGACTGCTGGAGATGTAACTTAGATAGAGGCACATACCTCCATATGTGGTGGTCCTGCTCGCGCATTCGTCCTTTCTGGGAAGCCATACGGAAGCTGGCGTGTCACTTGACAAACCTGGATTTGGCTTTGGATCCTAGGTTGTTTTTGCTTGGCCAGATGGATTTGTCATATAAGTCATTTAAACGTTCTATCTTGCCTCGTCTGTTACTGGCGGCGAGGTCAGTGCCACCTTTATTTTGGAAATCCGATCACACTCCCCCTTTACGAGAAGTACTATTGAGGATGGAGCTCATTAGGTCGGCGGAGCAGCTGCTGCATCCTGCAGACAGATAGGACGAGATTTTCCACCGTACCTGGTATTATTGGTCGGAGTTTGTATCTTCCTCTAAATGCGCGGAGTGGCTTCAGGAGGCCCACGATCCTGGGTAGGCTACTCCTGCACACAGAAGGATGGGCTTCTCAGCTGGGTGTTCTTGACTTCCCTTTTCGGAGTGGGAAGTATTTCGGCCTATCCCTGATGGTAGACTGGGCCTTGGTACGCTGTCCTTTGTCTACCTCTCTTCTGGCCTTTCTCCCCTCTCTCTCTGCTTACTTTCCTTCTGCTTCCCTCTTTCTGATCTTCGCTTCGTTTCTCTGTTTCTTGGTATCTTCGGTTCCTTTTCTCAAGACCTCTCCATTCACTTTTTCTTTAATGGGTCTTTCCCATTTACTTTTTTCTTTTATTGTCTATTTGTCTATATATGTCTGTCCCGGTTTCTTGTTAATTGGAGTTAGTCTTTGTTAGTCGTTCGATTTATTTGCTCCCCATAATTCTGCGCTAACCTCGCCCCTACACTCAAGTTTTCTGGTCCGTGTGAGTCTGGGAGAGAGACCCCAATACTGTGGGGCGCAGGGGAAGTATTTGTCACGGCTCCCCCCCCCTTTTTTTCTTCAGGGGTGGGGTGGGACACGCCGTTGCCTGCATGGGAGTTCCTCTCTATTGCGATCATAAATACTCTGCATGGCTCTCGGAGAAGATCATATTAATGTATGGTTATGTAGAGTGAATACTTCAGTTGTGATACCTTTTCCATGTTTTTTTGTTCCTTATATTTTATGTCAAGCTTTCCCTCTTATGTTTTGTATATTGTTCTTTGTCCTTTTTGAAAATAAAAACTTTTCATGCAAAAAAAAAAAAGTCCTTTACCCTGTTTGAAAATTTATGTTTTATGACAATTTTAAATGCTATATTTAAGAATGCATTTTAGGTTCTAAGGCTTCCTTGAAGAAAACATTGACAGGTTTCAGGTGTTTACTTAGGCCAAGGGCTTCAGACTGGAGAGAGGCAGCCCCTTTTACGCTTGGCCGTCCACTGGGTCCGTTGTTGGACGACCGACTTGACCGTTCGACTACGGACAACTTTTTTGAACGATCTGAGCTGTACACTGGTTCCGAATATGGACGACCTAGACTGACTGATGGTAACCCGAGCGCCACTAAACTGAAATAAAAAAAAACTGATGATATACTGGACTTGCAGAGGGATGACCAGGGTGGATGAAAGGATACCAGGAATCTGAATACAGCACGGGTCTTGAGAATGCTTGAGGGGGACATGATGAGACAGAAGGTACGAGGACACTTGGAGGACACAAGAACTTTGGAGACACTGGGAACTTTGGAGGTACCTTTAGGAGGAGAAAACAGGGGTGCTGTACATGGACATGGGAGGGATCCTTGCGCAGTACAGAAGGGATATCCAGAAAACTGTGGTCAAATGGGTAAGCCGGGTCTGTTTCACAGGTATGTCTGGAGCAATACAGAGTATGACTGAAACCTCAGCAGGTAAAGGCACTTAATGCAAAGGCCCTGATGGAAGGGGTAAAGGTACTTTTATTCCAGCAGGGGTGTGGTGTGCACTGTGATTAACTGTTGACTGTCTGGACAGCCAGTGCTGAGGCTGAGCAGCCCTCTTCATGTGCTGCCCAGGTACACATATGGCAGGCACAGTGCAGTCATCGGCGGGGAGTCTGACAGACTTCGTCTGACAAAACCCATTCAAATGGGAAAGATTGCTAGTCTGTTGTAGTCATCTGAAGTCATCCGATGGAAGCCGGAGGCAGTGGACGAAGGCTGAATGTTGTGGGATTGGGCGGACAATGACAGACTATGGTGGACAATCACATGATTACACAAATACGGACCCAGTGGACGGCCAGCCTTAAACGCATGCTGAGACAGGCTGGTGAAAAAAAAACAAAAGTATACAATATTTAATAATATATGTAAATAAAGTAAATAAAGCGATATAAAACAAATGCACACAGATCATTAACCCCATAAGGACCGAGGCCTTTTATCCTTATTGTTGGTTCAGGACCAGAGAAACTTTGCCAATTTTACTATATGAAGTTCACCTAAGATTATCTGCTTTTTTATTTATTGTACCCCCACATATTATATGCTGTTCTGTAAAGGTCACATACAGCTATTTTTTTAATGTTCAATATATTTATATCTAATCATTTTAGATGGAAAATGTAAAGGAAAATTTAAAAAAAATGATTTTATTGTTTTAGACACAATAATTTGACCACATCTAACGGAAATGAAACGAAGGAAACTCAGGACAGATTCAGAAATGTGTACTGAATGTGGAAATACCTAATATATATTTTTACTTTAAACTCCATGTATCACAAGGGTATTTCAATTTTAATATTAGAAATTCTTATTATTTAAATCGTCCCGCAGCCATTAATGTGGTCAACGTTCTTAAAGAATCACCTGGCATAGGAAACAATAGGGATTTAGTTCAAGATATACAGTTGTGTTCAAAATTATTCAACCCCCAATGCTGTAAAGGGTTTTAGGGAATTTAGTGTACATTTGTAATTGTATTCAGAATGAAATCCTACAAGGACTTTTTAAAGAACCATATGCAACTAAAATGACATCAATTGGTTTTGTAATACAGTAGTAAATGTTTCTTTGTGAATTCTTCATTGACACAATTATTCAACCCCTTAAAGACTACCACTCTGAAGAACAGCGGTTCATTCAAGTGTTTTCAATCAGGTATTGAAAACACCTGTGGATGTGACGGAGCAGCAATAAAGCATAATAAGCACCAATTAGGCAGCTTTAAAATGACTGTGATACTCAGCTCCTTCTAGACATTTACTGGTGTGGTTACAAACATGGTGAAGTCAAGAGAATGGTCCAGGAAGACAAGAGAAGAGGTGATTACTCTTCACAGGAAGGGCAATGGCTATAAGAAGATTGCAAAGATGTTAAACATACCAAGAGAGACCATAGGAAGCATCATTCGCAAATTCAAGGCAAAGGGCACTGTTGAAACGCTACCTGGTCGTGGCAGAAAGAAGATGCTGACTTCGACTGCTGTGCGCTACCTGAAGCGTAGAGTGGAGAAAAGTCCTCGTGTGACTGCTGAGGAACTGAGAAAAGATTTGTCAGATGTGGGTACTGAAGTTTCAGCTCAGACAATACTGCGTAATGAAGGCCTCCATGCCAGAACTCCCAGGCGCACCCCTTGCTGTCTCCAAAGAATAAGAAGAGTCGACTGCAGTATGCCAAAAGTCATGTGGACAAACCACAGAAGTTTTGGGATAGTGTTCTGTGGACTGATGAAACAAAATTAGAACTGTTTGGGCCCATGGATCAACGCTATGTTTGGAGGAGGAAGAACAAGGCCTATGAAGAAAAGAACACCTTGCCTACTGTGAAGCATGGCGGGGGGTCAATCATGCTTTGGGGCTGTTTTGCTTCTGCAGGTACAGGGAAGCTTCAGCGTGTGCAAGATACCATGAATTCTCTTCAGTACCAGGAGATATTGGATGACAATGTGATGCAGTCCGTCACAAACCTGAGGCTTGGGAGACGTTGGACCTTTCAACAGGACAATGATCCCAAGCATACCTCCAAGTCCACTAGAGCATGGTTGCAGATTAAAGGCTGGAACATTTTGGAGTGGCCATCGCAGTCACCTGACTTAAATCCGATTGAGAACCTCTGGTGGGACTTAAAGAAAGCAGTTGCAGTGCGCAAGCCTAAGAATGTGACTGAACTGGAGGCTTTTGCCCATGACGAAAGGGCGAAGATACCCGTAGGTCGCTGCAAGACACTAGTATCAAGCTATGCTTCACGTTTAAAAGCTGTTATAACTGTAAAAGGATGTTGTACTAAGTACTAAGATTGAATGTCACTTGGGGGTTGAATAAAACTGATAATGATGTGAGCACAGAAAAGACATTTGTGGTTATTTCATTATAAATGTTATGTTATATTTGTCTGACCTACACGTGCCTCTTTGATTTAATTGTAAGCAAGATGACTGAATGATCAAAATCAATGTCAAACTGGCCAAAACACTCAATTTCAGTGGGGGTTGAATAATCTTGAACACAACTGTAATCGTAAATGCACATCTATATGATTTTCTGTGGTTTTCCTTGGTTTTGAATTGTTACAGTGCTTGGTTTTGCTGTCTATGCCTAGTTCACATATGTCTAGTATCTGTCTTACTTGGCCCAAAGTAGGAGAAGAGATGTGTTTAAAATATATTGTTTAATACCATAGACCTGACCTTCAGCAGGCTGCGCCACAGTAAGTGATCGCGAGTCTGTGCCTGAACCTTCCTGGTAGACTAATTCTAATTAAAATGGAATTACTTGATATCCAGCCAACTTCATCACCACAAGAAAGCAATACGGAGATTTAGAACAGAGCTGCTGATCACACACTGTGAAGGGGATCTTACACATGGCGAGCTCCAAGCCAATCTTCACGTCGCAAAATAAAATGAATAATCAATGTTTGTAATAACAAACCATCTGTCCTGATAGATACATCTCCAGAATTTAATATTTTAACCTTGAACAGAGATAATTATGTTTCTAGTTAAACATATCTCCTGGGTATTTCCTGTTACCAAGTCAGTGACAATAATAATGAACAGCTGATGCATACTTGGTAAAGAGACAGCCCGAGGATCAGCTTAGAGATCATGAGCAGAGCTGGCGCAAAGAAAAAAAAGAAAAAATAGAACTTGCTCTTCGTTTTCTATCCCTAATAAATACATATGAGCACCCCCTGAAAACAGGTCCCTACTTCCCTAATGAACATTGAAAAGAACTATATTGGATTAAAATAGGATTGCTCCTATATTGGATGAGTTCAGAAAAGTAGAGACACACATATTTTTCCCCTCTGCTCCCCCATCTATACCCCCTCAATACCCCATACCCAAAGTTAAGTAGGGTTAGTATTAGAGTTAATATTACAGTTAATGTTAGGGCTAGTCTTGTTACTTTTATGGTTAGGATTTGGTTTAGGGTTAGGATTATGTTTAGGCATAAGGCTAGGTTTAGGGGTAGTATTACTTCTTGTTTTATGAGTAGGGTCAGGGTTACTTTACATCACTGGGTTCAAGCAAATATGTCTTCAGTGATTTTGAAAATCGTTGGTCCCTAGTCCAACTGAGCCATCAATGGAAAGCCACAAATGGAAAAATCTTGCTCGAGCCTTTTTCCATTTGCAGCTTGTTATCATCTCCTGGAGTCCAGAGTATTCTATGGAGCCAGATGCAACACTGCTGCAAGCTGTGCGTGAGGCTGCACATGTGATGTGGCGCGCTGATGCAAAAGAACACTGGGAACTATCATGGTTAGTTATTCAAAGAGATCTGAATTGTGAATGAAAGGTAAACAAACAGTGAAATTTAATGTACGTTTACCTCTCCTGGTCATTCGGCTATTCAGAGAGCAGGCAGTTCGCCAAATGTTGGCGAATTGCCTGCACATACGGTGCCTGTTCGAGGGCAGTGAAATCCCCATAGAGAAGCAATGTGTCGTCTATTCAGAGAACAAAAACCAGCAGTGAAAAGTTGCCGAATTGCCCTGCTGTTTGGTGGGTTCATTCGACAGGTTTATTCAGGAGAATCCCATAGGTTTCAATGTTAAAAATAATCCCGTTTTAATCCAATATCTAATAAACCATTGATTATAATATTCTGCAGTAAAAAGTCTCTTTATTTATAGATTTTTTTTAGGCATTTTTCTTTTTTTTTTTTTCCGTTTTTTTTATTTAAATCGTTATTTCTTTTTTCTGTAACAGCCCTTTTTATTATCATTCATTGGACCTTATTTGTAAAGTTCAGACATTTTCGTTCTGTAGTTTCTTTGCAAACAGCGTTTCACTTTTCAAACATTCAAGCGTACTTTTTTTTTGTTTTCACTCCTTTCGTCTACGGTGTCGTGTTTTTCTGGCGGCTGCTCTGCACTGTGATCCGCGGCTGCTCGGGTTTCTCCAACGTGTTCAGCAGGGTTAATCCAGATGTTTTTGCGGGTTTCGCTGTGCGTTAGCCGGGTTTTGCCGTGAGTAATCAGCGGGTTTGTGGCGGCTTTTCCTTGCACTACGACGGCCCTGTGGTGCTTGCTGAATACATCACAAGGTCGCAGAAATGGGATCGCCAAATTGCACCGAATTGAAGAGAACGAAAAGTCACCGAACGTGCGGTGACTTTTCGATTCTCTTTGAATAACCCTGTAAGTGTTAAATGATTTTGCAAAAGCAAAATCATTTAACATCAGGGTTTAACAGTCTTCTTTCTTGAACAGTATTCTTTCTTGAATAATGGCTCGAAGCTGATGAAAAACAAGTGACGGTGGCAGAGCCGTAGCTAGCTCCTTTTGCACCCGAGGCAAAAACAGAAAATTGTGCCCCCCCCACATAATTTTAAAAATCAGAGCCCCCGACCAGTGGCGCAGTGCTAAGCTCCTGGATGCTCCCCGCTACCAGAAGCAGTGGATCGGACCACCCTTTGCGCTGTGGGATGAGAGGCAAGTATGTGATTTTATGGGGGTTCCAGCTGGTGCTGACTGATTCTGCAGAAGCAGCATCACTTAGCACCAGCGTCTAGCTGTGGGTAACTTTTGTAGCTATGGCAGGATGGTAATTAGCGTTAGGACTTTGTAATCCTAACGCTACTTACTCTTTGCACTCCCCATGTTAAGTATAGGGAGCGCAAAGTACAGTAACCTCACGCTGAAAAGCACAATCTTCTGGATTTTTTAACCTGTTACCGTTGGGATTGTAATATGAGGGTCCTGTGCTAGGATGTGATATGGGCAGCATGCAGTAACCTCATTTAACCTAGCACCAACGCTCACATGTGTGAGCGCTAGTGTTAAGGAGGTGATGGGGCCCTACATATATAGTGCACACACAGTACATGTACAAATACAGTACACACAGAGTACATGCATGTATAGCAAAAGAACATTTAGCATAATATACACCCCCCAGAATAATATACACAGCACTGAGCCCCCAGACTATTTTCCCCAGTTCACATGGATATAATTGCCCCCAGTTCACATGGATATTATTGACCCCAGCTCATATGGGTATATATTGCCCAGCTCATGGATATGCCCCCCAGCTCTAATGGATATTGCCCCAGCTCTCATGGATAATGCCCCAGGTCTCATGGATAATGCCCCAGCTCTCATGGATAATGCCCCCCAGCTCTCATGGATAATGCCCCCCCAGGTCTCATGGATAATGCCACAGCTCTCATGGATATGCCCCAGGTCTCATGGATATTGCCCCCAGGTCTCATGGATATTGCCCCCAGGTCTCATGGATAGTGCCCCCAGCTCTCATGGATAGTGCCCCCAGCTCTCATGGATAGTGCCCCCAGGTCTCATGGATAGTGCCCCCAGTTCTCATGGATAGTGCCCCCAGGTCTCCTGGATATGCCCCCAGGTCTCCTGGTTATGCCCCCAGGTCTCCTGGATATTGCCCCCAGGTCTCCTGGATATGCCCCCAGGTCTCATGGATAGTGCCCCCAGGTCTCATGGATAAAGCCCCCAGGTCTCCTGGTTATGCCCCCAGGTCTCCTGGTTATGCCCCCAGGTCTCCTGGATATGCCCCCAGGTCTCCTGGATATTGCCCCCAGGTCTCTGGGATATGCCCCCAGGTCTCCTGGATATGCCCCCAGGTCTCCTGGATATGCCCCCAGGTCTCCTGGATATGCGCCAGGTCTCCTGGATATGCCCCCAGGTCTCATGGATAGTGCCCCAAGGTCTCATGGATAATGCCCAAGCTCACCTCTCATTGCCGCCACACATTGCCGGCAGCTGCGTGCTTCCTGCTTCCTGCTTGAACGGCCGCTGACAGGAAGTGCAGCTGCTCGCCTGGGATTGATGAAACAGCCTGCCGCGATCCACTTCCTGCACTTCCTGTCAGCGGCCGTTCAAGCAGGGAGCAAGCAGCCGCCGGCAATCGTTTCGGACTGGGCGCTTCACAGCTGTGAAGGGGCGCAGCCATGGCTCGAGTCCTGCTGGAAAGCTGCGGGAATGCAGGTTCCCACAACCTGCGGTCCCGCAGCGTTCCCGTAAGACTCGAGCCATGGCTGCGCCCCTTCACAGCTGTGCCCGAGGCACGTGCCTCACTCGCCTCGCTCTTCCTATGGCCCTGGACGGTGGAATTGCACATTCTCGTTGGCTTACCATAAATAAATGGCTCTTACACAGATATTAATTTACATTGAGTAGCGTCATTGCCCGAGTCGCAAAGTGTGGAATAGCGGCTGGAGTCATTAAGTAAAATGGTAAGACTGGAATAGGCTCTTTAGTAATTACGTAGTTCATGCTCATATCTTTTATATATATTGCCAAGTGAAATAACACCTATGGCTCCATTCAGTTTTTCCACTTAAGTTGTGTATTATAATAGTTAAAACATTAGTAAAGATATAAAACACTGTCATAAGAAGCTGAAAGCCTTCCTTAACGATTTATTTTATATACAGTAACATTCACAGGAATAGTCTTAGCTGGACCTGTGCCAACGAAGAAAATAGAAATGTTTGGCGACCAGTGCTGAGCCATATGGACTTTTAAATTCTATATAGCAATGTGTTGTCTAAAAATTGTCCTTTTTTTTATGTTATAAGCTCCAATTATAGAAACTGTCTGTTCCGAGCCAGTAGCACTAATTTTAGGCAGCACACATCATCCTTCCAATTAAACATAGGACCACTGGCAGTACATCTATTTTTTTTTTTCCTTTTTCCTGCCATCCGTACTTTCTCTTAGCCACTTGTCGCTACATTAAAAGAAAAGCTTTAATGCACAGAGCGTGCTGGAAAACCACAGTACAGAAAGGTCAGGATGGTACTAAAATACCTACCTACCTATTCTTAGCCAAATGGGGAAAAAAAACCATATGCATCACCAGCAGAGTGGTTTCTTAAACGTCATCTAGCCCTTGGACAGAGCGATCAATAAGCAAAACACTAAAAAATAAAGATTTAGGCTGAATGACATACAACCTCAGTTTCCATTATATAGTTTTATTCATATGTTTTTTGCTCTGAAGAAGCAAAACCTGCTGCTTTCTCCAGTTGCCTGAATTGTTTGACGTAGCCGTGTTCGTAAATCATTTGAATATCCTACCACCCAAAGCTAATTAACGATATTCTCATTGTTTACCCTGTAATACAAATTGTAATCATGTTTCTATCGTCTCTTATGCTGTTCCCTTTCGTTCAATATTTACATATTTATTCAAAGAGAATCGAAAAAAGCCACCGCACGTTCGGTGACTTTTCATTCTCTTCAATTCGGTGCGATTTGGCGATCTCATTTCGGCGACCCTGCGGTGTATTCAGCAAGCAGCACAGGGCCGCCGAACAGGAGGGAAAAGTCGACGCAAACCCGCCGAAAACTCACTGCAAAACGAGGGCGAATGCAAACCGAAACCCGCAAAAACATCTGGATTAACCCACCTAAAACGCCGGAAAATCCCAAGCAGGAGCCGATCACACGCAGCGCAGCCGCCGGAAAAAGTCGACACTGCAGACGAAGGAGGTGAACAAGAGAAAAAAACTGTCCGCTTGAATGTTTGAAAAGTGAAACGCTGTTTGCGCGAAAATGTCTGAAATTTACAAATGAGGTCCAAGGAATGATAATAAAAAGGGCTGTTACAGAAAAAGAACAAACGTATAAAAAAAAATTAAAAAAATAAATAAATAAATAAAAACGGCAAAAACGTTTTGGCAACAAAATCCTGAAAAATGCTTACAACATCCCAAAAAATCTAAAACTAAAGAGACTTTTTACAGCAGAATATTATAATGAACGGTTTATAAGATATTGAATTAAAACGGGAATATTTTTAACATTGAAGCCTATGGGATTCGCCTGAATAAATCTGCCGAATTAAACCATCGAATGGCAGGGCATTTCGGGAACCTTTCACTGCTGGTTTTTGTTCTCTGAATAGACAAAGCATTGCTTCTCTATGGGGATTTCACTGCCCTCGAACAGGCACCGAACAGGCACCGTATGTGCAGGCAATTCGCCAACATTTGGCGTACTGCCTGCTCTCTGAATAGCCGAATGGCCAGGAAAGGTAACCGTACGCTGAATTTCAGCATTCGGTTACCTTTCTACAGCAATTCGGATCTCTTTGAATAACCCTGTTAGTTTGCACTAAATTCTATTTTGTTTATTATTTGTTCACTTTACTTAACCCATTCACTACCGTTATCATGTATATTCAAGGGTCTATTCACAAAGCACTGGAATTTCAGTGAAATTTCGGTGCTCTTCACTTTGGCGTATTTTGGCACACTTCCATTTCAGTGAATTCACTATTTAAAGGGTTATTCATCAAGAGCCGAACTTGGTATTGAATTGCACCAAACAGTGAATTTCGCTGTACGGTTCAATTTCGTGGCAGTTCGGTTATTCGGAAAGCTGTCAGTTCCCCAAATATTGGTGAATTGCTAGCAAAATACGATGCAGTTCTCCGTTTACCTCAATTTGGCGATCTACGACAGCAGTGAAATTGTTCCATAGAGAAGTAATGGTTAGTCTATTCAGAGAACGCCGACCTGCAACGGAATTTCAGTGATTCCTGATTTTCGGTTGTCATCTTTAAAGATGCAATTCTAGATTTCCCGCCTTGGTCAAACTCCTCTCCTTCCCTTGAGGGAGACACATTTTTACAAAAAAAATTACCATAAAAGCATCTCATTAACCTCCCTAATATAGTGGTTACACTTACGTCCTTTAGCCCTACAATCTGCTTTTTTAATTGCTAAAAATGTTAAACCTTTAGGCTAGGGTCAGACTAACGCATTTTTCCCGTTGTCCGTGAAAAAGTGCGTTACAACGAATGGACGTATTTTTTCACAGAATACACGATGGCGGTCAGATGATGCGCATTTTCGACCGTGATTTTGTACGGATCATCAATAAAACCCTTTTTGTGTATGGACGTGATGTTGGCCGGACATTAGCAGCGTCTGACATCTCCTAATCACGCACACATGCCGCTAGTGGACGCAGCGCACTCTGTACGTCAGTACTACGCTATCACGTTCTCGAAAAAATGCGTTCGTTTGCCACTTGCGTTGCGCAGCCGCACTTTTGTGCGGCCGTTCTTCGTATGCTGCCTGGCATTGGACGTCATTTGTTGCTAGCACGGCTGTGATTTAGTGCTGCTAAACGCACGTTGATACTGCGTTAGTCTGACCCTAACCTTAGGAGAGGTTTCATCTACCTATCTAAAGTGTCAGGACACTGAATGTTTCTCAAATTGATTCTTTATATCTATCCCATTTTTTGAAAAGCATGACAAAGCCTCTTTTATTTGAATGGTTTTTCCATTTTTTTATTTAACCCCTTAGGGACCAGGCGGTTTTCCCATTGTCTGTCCGAAACTACCCACTGCTGTTTTTACATTTCTGCACTGTTTGTGCTTAGCTTTAATTTTCCTTAAACTCGTTAATGGTACCCACACATTATATATCATTTTTCTCACCATTAAATGACATTTCTAATTTACTTAAAATAAATTCTAAAATATGATTTAAAACTTTTAAAATAAACTTTTTATTCAAACTTTGTACACAACTTTGTCCAAAGTCCACAACAGCCCAAAAAAAAAAAACCCCGCTAGATAGTTTCAAAATTTTGTCCTGAGTTTAGAAATGCCCAGGGCCATACTTGGTGCTAACTTAACCAGAGCTATTGTAAACTTCCCAGAGCCATTATACCCTATGGAGGTTTTAAGTTTACACAAGCTCTGGTTAAGTTAGCACCAAGTATGTAATATGGCCCCCAATGTTTACATGTTTTGCTTTTTAACCCCTTCACTGCTGAGCCACCTCTGGGCGCTGAGCTCATTTTGCCCATTTTATGCTCATCATGTTTAAACGCGATTTGAAGTCATGTTTTATTGTACAACCCAGACAAAAAAATACACCTATTTATTTTTTCACTTTATTATTTTTATATATTTGTTTATTTTTTAGTTTTACATGATCATATTTGGTATCATTGGAACGGCCATGACCCCCATATGTCCACCATAGGGATTTCCATAGGAAAACCCAGGGCAGCTAGGGCTTAATTGCCCAAGTAACATTATTGCACACATGCTTGACAATGTCAGTGGGTATGGGGGACCCGGAGGCTTGGCTGACATCCAATATGTCAGCCACCTCCGGGAGAAGTCTGCTATCCAGCGCAGGATGTGCAGACTGGCACCTCAGGGGTTAGAGAGAGGCATCACTAGAAGGGCCGCACTGTGATCTTTCCAGCGATGCCTCTCTTCAACTTGGATCTGATGTCATTGTGCCTAGCCAAATAGGTTATTACAGGAAGAAATACACTGGGAATAGTCCCAAATATTTCTTACCATATAATTAATAGAGGTGTGCATTTGTGTCAGGACCCCTGTCTGGAGCCCCCCAGCACCCCACGTAAAGCCCGCCGTAAACTGAAGAAATGCAAACCTGGAGCTGCGTTGTCCTGACTGCAGGGCAGCACTTCTACAAGACGGCGTAGCCTATGTCCCACCTTGCTCTCAGCACTGCAGGCCTAACAGGTGCCTCTAATCCACGGAGAGACTATTTCCCTATTTAAGGGTGGAGCACCCAGAAGGCAATGCTTCAGCATTATGGTTCCTGAGCCAGCAAGCAAAGTACACAGATCCAGACGCTATCCTGTGCTTACTCTCTGCATCAAGTCTCCCGAGCCATCCAGAGAATTCATCCTAGACCCCTGCATCCTGGTTTCCCGCTGATCAACTGTCTCCTGATTCCTCAGCTATCAAGAAACCATTCAGCCCTTTTCCTGTCCTGTCTCGTATCCCCAGTAAGTCTCCTACGTGTGTCTACCCTCTGTGTCTCCTTGTATTGTGTCTCCTGCATCCCTTTGTGTCCACCAAAGATTGCATATTCCATTGGTCCCTCTCCTTAAGTTCTGCCCTTCATCCTGCATAACCTGGACTTATTATTTATCTCAATCCTACAAATAAACCCCTGTTTTCCCTAACCTGGTCTCCGTGTGTCACTGCATCCTGGGTTCGGAACCTTGCCTGTCACGCTGGTGCCTTACAATTTGTTTCATGACAAATCTTGATTCGTTTGAAAATTTGTTAATTCGTATTTTGGAAGTACTTCTAACGGATTTCATCCGAATTGAAATGAAAACAACAGTATATAATGAAATTGATTTTCTATACTGTTTAACGAGAGAACCATTGATTAACTGATTCCTGAGCATGATTTGATTTATTAGGGTTTATTTTAGTGATCTGAAATTTAACTCTATCAAATTATCGAATTGATCCCAACTTACAATAGAATGCAATACAAGTACTAACGCAAACAACATTATGAGATGAATCAGTTTCATTTGACTGTTTCACAAAGCACCCCGTCCCTGTAAATTGGCCTGTGGTGCTGAATCTGTAGTATTCAGCACCACTGTAACGGTGGGCCCCTGCTTGGGCCATCGTGGTGGTTAGAAACAAGGAGTGAAGCCCTTAAGACAGCTACTGACTGGACAAATAAAACAGACTAGTTTCTCCAAAACCAAGGAGCACCAAAAAAACAGAACTGAATTACCACTAAGCTTTGAAGGTTTCAAGACCGACAAACCACTTAGGACACGCTCAGAAACAATGTACAACAGTATATGAATTGTTCAGGCTGCAGGGCAGTCAACAAACTGACAGACTAGGCAATACAGAAACTAAACTCCACGTCAGGGCTACTCAGGAACCAGACACAAGGGACAGGAGGGCCAGAAGAACTAAAGGAAATGTTAAGCTGGGGTAGGTCCTTTAGTTGGCCTCTAACTAGGGAGAATACCTCACAAAGTAATAACAGAGCAGTGCAACAAGAGCGAGGGTAAACACAATATATACAGACAGACTAACTAAAGTGGTCCTTATAAGCGGGCTCTGAGTATACTAAACTAAGACAGACAAGGTACATGAAACATAAAACATACAAGAATGGTCATACAGGCAGAGGTTGGCAACAGATCAGCATATACAGTACCAGGAATGGGCAGAAGGGATAGTCAGAAATACAGCCGAGGTCAAAACCAGAATACCATGAGACAGGAATGCTTTGCAGCAACACAGGGAACATGAACCAAACAACGCCACCATGAAACTCCACAAACCATCAATGAGGCTCTGTGCTGTTGGGAATATATAGTGAGTGGGACCGTGTGATTGGTCCATGTGACCCCAGACCAGGAGATCATAACAGAACCCCAGATCAGCCCTAGACAGCACAGCCAGACACACCACAGGGAAAAAAACAGGCATGAACCCTTCACCACCAGGGGGCAAGGCCGAGACGTGACAACCACAAGGCAATAGACAGATCAATATTTTACCCTAGCTTGCCTTTTAGCAGCAGGATTTGATTTTTGGGTGTTTATTCAATGATCTGAAATTCGACTCGATATTAAGTATTGAATCAACCCCAAATTACAATGGGTTTTTTAGTGATCCGATATACCAGACGATATTACGAAACAATATAACGAAAACGAAATTATTTTGAAAGGAAGCTAAACAAATTTTTCAGCCGTACACACCTCTAGTAATTGATTAAACATGAATTAAAAAAAAAAACAATTGATCCTGTCGTTTTTTTTTTTTTTTTTTTTTTGAAAAATCACCTGGTAGTGAAAGGAATAAAGCTTTATTTTCTTCCCTTGTTATATTAAACTTTTTTTACTTAAATTATTTACAGCCATTCCCAGAGTTCCATACATCTTCATTTAATCTGAAATCTAATGTAACCCGCTTTACTGATCTCTTTCCTCTTTTTTAGTTTTTCCAAAAGGTATTTATCTGTCCCCTTCCTTTCTTAGCCTTAAATCCAAATTTCTGTACTCCTCTTGTTTTTCCCTTTCTCCACGTGGATCCTTCCAAAAAACCTACAAGGTTACTCAGAGAAAGGTGAAACTCTGGAGAAATTTTGGAGAAGTGAAAATTCTAGGTCAAAATAACTGATTTAGAAAGTGAGATAAATGGGAGAATTTTTCTGTTTTTTTTTTTTCCTAGAATTTTCACTTCTCCGAAAGTTCTACAGAGTTTCACCTTTCTCTAAATAACCCTGCTAATCTTCCTGAGTCTCTGTTAATGTTTGCAATCTATTTTATAGAGGAATCCTAACATCTATATCTTCTTTCCTATCAGGGTTATTCAAAGAGCTTCAAATTGTGTCCGAAAGGTAATCGAACGCTGAAATTCAGCATACGGTTACCTTTCCTGGCCATTCGGCTATCCAGAGAGCAGGCAGTTTGCCAAATGTTTGCGAATTGCCTGCACATACGGTGCCTGTTCGAGGGCAGTGAAATCCCCATAGCTTCATCTATTCAGAGAACAAAAACCAGCAGTGAAAAGTTGCCGAGTTGCCCTGCCATTCGGTGGTTTCATTTGACAGGTTTATTCAGGCGAATCCCATTGGCTTCAATGTAAAAAATATTCCCGTTTTAATACAATATCTAATAAACCGTTGATTATAATATTCTGCTGTAAAAAGTCTCTTCATTTATAGATTTTTTTGGATCTTTTCGGCGTTTTTCGGGATTTTTTTGCAAAACTTTTTTCTGTTCTTTTTTAAATAGTTTTTCTTTAACATCCCTTTTTATTATCATTCATTGGATTTTATATGTAAATTTCAGACATTTTTGTTCTGTAGTTTCTTTGCAAACAGCGTTTCACTTTCAAACATTCAAGCAAACTGTTTTGTTTTTTTTCACTCCATTCGTCTGCGGTGTCGGGTTTTTCCGGCAGCTGTTCCGCGCTGTGATCGGCGGCTGCTAAAGTTTCTCCGGCGTGTTCGGCGGGGTTAATCCAGATGTTGTTGTGGGTTTTGGTGTGCATTCGCCGGGTTTTGCGGTGAGTGTTCTGCGGGTTTGCGGCGACTTTTCTCTGCACTACGACGGCCCTGTGGTGCTTGCTGAATACACCGCAGGGTCGCCGAAACGGGATCACCAAATCACACCGAAATGAGGAGAACGAAAAGTCACCGAACGTGCGGTGACTTTTCGATTCTCTTTGAATAACCCTGTATGTCTTTTAGATTCCCATATGGTAGGAGTCAACCAATCGGAAGATCTACTCTCTCATATCATCCTTTTTTCATGCATATCTTCCCTATCTCCTCTCTGTGATGTCCAACATGAGATCTCCTTGGTGAATACTCATTCATTCTACTGTCACTTGCAAATATTTTATCCTATGAAAATCTACAGGAAAAAAAATTCAAACATATCCAGTGAGCAAAGTTCAAGTGTAGAAAGTGAAGCTTTCTAATAATTTAAACATCTAACATAGTGACTATTTCCTACATATTTTATTTTCTGTTAATCTGTATACAGTCAGGTCCAGAAATATTGGGACATCGACACATTTCTAACATCTTTGACTCTATACACCACCACAATGGACTTGGAATGAAACAAACACAATGTGCTTTAACTGCAGACTGTCAGCTTTAATTTGAGGGTATGTACATCCAACTCAGGTGAACGGTGTAGGATTTACAGCAGTTTGCAGATGTGCCTCCCACTTGTTAAGGGACCAAAAGTAATGGGACAATTGGCTTCTCAGCTGTTCCATGGCCAGGTGTGTGATATTCCCTCATTACCCCAATTACAATGTGCAGATAAAAGGCCCAGAGTTCATTTCAAGTGTGCTATTTGCATTTGGAATCTGTTGCTGTCAACTCTCAAGATCAGATCCAAAGAGCTGTCACTATCAGTGAAGCAAGCCATCATTAGGCTGAAGAAACAAAACAAACCCATCAGAGAGATAGCAAGAACATTAGGTGTGGCCAAAACAACTGTTTGGAACATTCTCAAAAAGAAGGAACGCACCAGTGAGCTCAGCAACACCAAAAGACCCGGGAAACCACAGAAAACAACTGTGGTGGATGACCGAAGAATTCTTTCCCTGTGAAGAAAACACCATTCACAACAGTTGGCCAGATCAAGAACACTCTCCAGGGGGTAGTTGTATGTGTGTCAAAGTCAACAATTAAGAGAAGACTTCCCCAGAGTGAATACAGAGGGTTCACCACAAGATGTAAACCATTGGTGAGCCTCAAAAACAGGAAGGCCAGATTAGAGTTTGCCAAACAACACCTAACAAAGCCTTCACAGTTCTGGAACAAGATCCTATGGACAAATGAGACCAAGATCAACTTGTACCAGAGTGATGGGAAGAGAAGAGTATGGAGAAGGAAAGGAACTGCTCATGATCCTAAGCATACCACCTCATTAGTGAAGCATGGTGGTGGTAGTGTCATGGCGTGGGCATGTATGGCTGCCAATGGAACTGGTTCTCTTGTATTTATTGATGATGTGACTGCTGATAAAAGCAGCAGGATGAATTCTGAAGTGTTTCGGGCAATATTATCTGCTCACATTCAGCCAAATGCTGCAGAACTCATTGGACGGCACTTCACACTGCAGATGGACAATGACCCAAAGCAGCCAAAGAGTTTTTGAAGGGACAGAAGTGGAATGTTATGCAATGGCCAAGTCAATCACCTGACCTGAATCCCATTGAGCATGCATTTCACTTGCTGAAGACAAAACTGAAGGCAAAATGCCCCAAGATCGAGCCGGAACTGAAGACAGTTGCAGTAGAGGCCTGGCAGAGCATCACCAGGGATGAAACCCAGTGTCTGGTGATGTCTATGCGTTCCAGACTTCAGGCTGTGATTGACTGCAAAGGATTTGCAACCAAGTATTAAGAAGGGAAAGTTTGATTTATGATTATTATTCTGTTCCATTACATTTGGTCCCTTAACAAGTGGGAGGCACATCTGCAAACTGCTGTAAGTCCTACACCGTTCACCTGAGTTGGATGTACATACCCTCAAATTAAAGCTGACAGTCTGCGGTTAAAGCACATTGTGTTTGTTTCATTCCTACTCCATTGTGGTGGTGTATAGAGCCAAAGATGTTAGAATTGTGTCGATGTCCCAATATTTCTGGACCTGACTGTATTTGTGTTTTTAATATCCTGCATTTTATTACTTTGTATTTCTGTAACGACTGTAACATTTTAATGTTCTTGAACCCAGGACATACTTGAAAACGAGAGAAATCTCAAAGTATCCTTCCTGATAAAATACTTTATTAATAAATAAATAATAAATAAATTTATTTCAAGCAATTGTACCATATGTATATCCATTCCTTTAATTACACAATTGTACTGCAGCTTTAAGGCAAAACAGTCTTGTCAAATCCTTATCTCAGCTCCCGAAGAGTTATGTTTAAATGTGAAAAGTGAAAAATCACTTTAAATAGAAATAAAAATAAATAAAAACTGTTGCGTGTACTTCTGAGAAATCACGGGATCCTGAATAGTACCATGCAGGCACACAGATAAAAAGCATAAAAAAACCACCTCAATATAGTAACAACATTCATGTACAATCACTTGAAACGCTGCACGGTCTGAGCTGTAAATATCTCTTTTGTTACAGACGTTGGTAAATTATCTATATCTCAGTGAACAATTCCATGTCTGGAGCTGTCGGCTAGGATATGGCAAGCCTATAATTTTCTCACCTATTAAATGTTTTATACTTGTTAGATGACCCATGTGTAAAAACTCTACTCCTACTGAACCCATTCCAATACATGTGTGGATAGTAGCAAATATACAATGGAGAATACAAATATATACTTAGCTTCTAGAGTTGTAGCGTAGGAAAATCTCCCAGAGGGTGGTTCACGTCCTCCTTAAAAAACAAAATATATGTATACACGGGAGAGATGTCCTACTTGTAGATGGATAGAAAAGTCAGCTTCAGTGCAGACAGAAGAGATGCCTGGGGGGGAACTGGCATCTATGATGATCCCATATCGGTATCCATCCGGTATGGTTTCTCAATCAATCAAGGTTGCTTTTAAATTGATCATAAAAAATATATTTATCAAATAAGAAATAAAGATCATAAAATTGATACATTAGCCCGACGCGTTTCGTCTGGATCAAGCCAGACTTTCTCAAGGGCGATAATCAATAAATAAAATCAATGCAAGTATACAAAATAAAATATAGCAACCTTATTCCCCTCCGTTTTTTATACACATCAAGTCCACCTTGATTGGTCTCCTCTTAATAGGCCAATTACCCCAGCGTTTTCCATATATGGCCATCAGTGAATGTTCTATCTATTGGTCATTTAAAATGGGAGGATACTTCCTGTTCCCATTGGTTCCCAGTCAATAGCGATGCATCCGTTATTCGGCACTCCATGACGCCTCCGTCTTCTCCCGATACATCATGTAAAGATACACAGGATGCCGGACATTAAGAGAAGACCAATCAAGGTGGACTTGATGTGTATAAAAAACGGAGGGGAATAAGGTTGCTATATTTTATTTTGTGTACTTGCACTGATTTTTTTTATTGATTATCGCCCATGAGAAAGTCTATCTTGATTCAGACGAAATGAGTAGGGCTAATATATCAATTTTATGATCTTTATTTCTTATTTGATTAAATACATTTTTTATGATCAATTTAAAAGCAACCTTGATTGATTGATTGAGACACCATACCGGTGTAACGTTGGGGGCTTCCAGCCCTACCTGTGTGCTTGAGGACAGCAAGTCTGATGCTGCTCGCTGACCACTGCCCGGTTTAAATGGAGACAGGCAGGGAGGTGATTGCATGAGGTGTGGCTTGAGTGGGGGGCGTGGTCTGGTGAAGGTCTTTAAAAACCCTCAGTATAGTTTCAGAAGTTGCCAGATCGTGGTTATCCATACCTGAGCTCCTTGTACCTGACTGCTATATTGATTTAACCTGTTATTGACCTCTGCTTGTGTTCTGACCATTCTGCCTTCTGTTGCCCTAGACTATTTACTTGTACTACGCTACTGCTCTGATACCGACCCGGCTATTCCATTTGACCATTCTGAACTCTGTATTCCTGATTCTGGCTCGGCTGACTCCTCTCCGTATTGTTAACCCTTTTCTGTCTAGCTAGTTTACCTGGCCAATTCTAAGGACCAGACAGATAGGGATCATTCACAGCTACACTGTTGGTAGCTTCTGGGTTTTGTGGAGTGTTGGGGGTTAAGTACTGCGTGGTGGGATCCGGGAACCGTGACAACCGGATGGATACCGATATGGGATCATCATAGATGCCAGTTCCCCCCCAGGCATCTCTTCTGTCTGCACTGAAGCTGACTTTTCTATCCATCTACAAGTAGGACATCTCTCTCCCGTGTATACATACATGTGTGGATATTGTTTTATTATTTTAAAGTAGTCTAGAAAAACAAAAAACAGCCTATGTTCAATAATTGTCTCGGCTTGTGCTCATTCACTGCAACTTCGTAGGAACAGGTTGAAAAAGAAAAGCCTCTTGTCCAACACGTTCCACATTTCCTTTATCAAGTTAATGCTCCTGGTGTAAAAGAATGGAAAAAAAGAACATTATGAAGCACTTTCCCAACAACAAAGGAAGAAATCCTTCCTCACTCGATACCATCAGATTTTTGACGTATCAAACAGAATGATTTCTGAATGTTCTTATTGTGAAGATCTATTGTTCTGGTATTGTCACGTGCGGTGTCCGGTGAGTACTGGTGAACAGGATAAGAACCCATGTGCAGTAAATAAAATGAATGCAACACAAAAGATTGGTGTAAAAATTGCAGAAAACATAATGGATGCAAAATAAAAAGGCAGCAATAGGTATAAATAATACTAGTCCTTAGGAAATAATAGAGGATATTTGAAAACACAGTCTTTGGGCAAAATGGAAAACTGGAAAAGGAAACCTGGATGAATAATAACAGTCTCTGTAATGGAGCAAGGATGAACTGAGGATCTGTGGAGAAGGTCTTGGTGAGTAGACGGTTGAATAGCCTGCAGACAAGCAAGGAAGTCAGAGGCTGGCGGCGTTCTTGGATGGTCGAAATACAGGCAAAGGGTTCGGTACATTGGCAGATGTAGTTCAGGCAGGATAACCACAAGGGAAAAAAGTATGTCATCTGCGCTCGTTTCTATGTATTTCCATGTACAACAAAACACTATCCAAGGTTTTAGTTTGTTTTAATGGCCATTGAAACCTAAGCTCACTCACCCCTTCAAGGCACCTCTTTGTAGAGTGAGTCTTAACCAATGTACCAAAAGCTGCTCTACTGAGCAACTACATGCCCCTCCTGCTGCTTTTCAGCTAAGGAGAGGCAGAAAAATGGTGGGTTTCACTTATACACACACCAAGCACTTCCCATTTGGCGTTGAACACAAAAACATGGAAAAAGGAACAGCAGCAAAAATGACTAACTGGTGTTACAGCATAATATACATAAAGAAAAATTATTATGCTGTAATATCAGTTAGTCATTTTTGCTGCTGTTCCTTTTTCCATGTTTTTGGTTTGTTGTACATGGAAATACATAGAAACGAGTGCAGATGACATCTTTTTTCTCTTGTTATGTTTTATACATGAACTGGGCTGTTACTCCTGGCTGTTGCAGCCGCTCTGGTGAGTATAGGCGCAACGCCATTTTTTCTGTATGTAAGGATAACCACAAGGCTCTGGAGGAATTTCAGGCACGTCCTTACTATGTAAGGTTCAGACTTTTAATGACAGAGCACTGGCTGGATGTAGGAGTGGTTCATTTAAGGAAACCAGCCAGTGCTAATTACCTACACATGAAGAGGCAGGAGGCCTGAAACAGAACAAGAGATATTAATAAATTAATGAGCATGCTACCAGGGTTGTATTCAGCAAACTCAAGATTTGGTTTTCTTTTTGCGGCGTCGCCGTGGACCCTGGGTTGGCACATTACAGGTGTTGATGAAATCTCCTTTCTTAGAGGATCAAGAAACAGTCTCTTGTCCTTGTAACGTTGGGGTTCTCAGCACCTCTGGCGGTCTCCGGCCGACTGTGTCTCGAACATTGGACTTAGGCCTGTTATTAAGAAAACAGATCCTACCAGTGTCTAAGAAATTGGAAGAAAAAGAAGCTAAAAATCAAAGCCTCAAGGATAGCGGGGAACAAGGACTGGTGAAAAAGGCGGTAAACCCCTCACACAACTTTAGGCATCTGCCTTTCTATATATAGTTTTATTGGTTAATTCTCTAAACTAGCAGAGCCATTCAGACGATGTAGGGACTTCATTACATTCAGAAGATGTAATGGTCCACTTCTTACCAGTATTTAGACACAAATCACAGTTTTTTGGGCTATAAGGCACCATCATCACCTTGGTTTGATGGCAAAGGGGTCTCTATGTACTATATAGCAGACAAGGGGTGAAAATGATTAAATCTAATCAAACACTGGCATATATGTAATGACATGTGCCGGCTGGGTGGAGTAGAGGTAACCTCACTGCTTACCGTGGAGAGAGACCGTGGAGATACAGGTTTGATCCCGGCAAGAGAACCTCTCCAGTAAGTGTCCTTGGGAAAGACACCCAACGGTACATACTCGCCACCCAGGACATACTCGAAAACGAGAGAAATCTCAATGTATCCTTCCTGGTAAAATACTTTCTAAAACAAACCCCATGTAAATTATTTGAAGTGTTATCATATAGGGACTGTTGAAATCATCATCCCCTCTGGCTAATTCACCCATTGCATTGACCAACAATTTAAACAGTGCCTCAATGTGTCCGTCGATAAACTTAACAATTAGTACATTTAAATCAGTCTTAATTGGCAGATCCCACATCAAATATGGGCAAAGGAATAATTATATTGAAGAGAAAATATCATGTAATATAGAGGTTTAATATCAGATGAAGATTGCTACAAACACAATTTCTAACGTGGTACATTTTTCCAACGATTGTAAATATTTTACGAATGTTGTGAACTTCCATGAGCCTCAGTGGAACGCCAACTGAAATGTATCTAGACTTGCTTGTTGATTGAAAGTGTTATTATTTCAAAACTATTCACCTTTTGCCTTCATCGTCTTGCCGAGAGCCCTGGAACAGAGTCATATCTGAAGTCTTCTCTTGCGGACAAGCTGTTGAGATTGGGAGGTCATCCTGCTTGAACCTGCATCAATCAACAAGACATGAAAATTTCATCCGGGCAGACGTCAAGGAAGCATGTCAACCGTATAGAAATTTCTGGTACAATCTTGTAGGTCTGTATGTATTATACTCTCGGAGATTGGTGCACTTTTTTTTTTTCTTTCACAGATCCTTTATGAAATAATGTGAAATATCGGACATTGGAAAACACATAAAGCTCTGATACATCTCCGCAGAGCTAGGCAGCGGCATTAAATGTGCGCAAAATAAAATAAGAAAATTTATTACTTGGCGCCATATTACACAGTTAACGATAACATTAGTGCTCAGCTGTGTGAGCGTTAACGTTAGCTTTGGTGGCCCTAGTGCGGGCTGACCTTATTACAATCTGAACGCTAACAGGCTAGCGAGCTGACTGTTGTTTGCGCTCCCTATTTTTAACATGGGAAGCGCAAAGTGTTAATTAGCGTTAGAATTACAAAGTCCTAACGCTAATTACGTCCGGCTGCGGCTAACTCAAACATTACCCACGGCTAGGACCTGGTGCTAACGGATTCCACTTCTACAGATTCAGTCAGCACCAGCTAAAAAAACACCAAATCAGATACTCACCTCTCATCCCACGGCGAGAACGGCGGCTCGATGCGCTTCTTCTGGCTGCCAGTAGCAGAAGAAGACTGGGGGTTAAAAGTGCCCAGTCTCCCTCCGCAATCACTCTACCGACCTGCTGGATCTCGCGAGAGGCAAGATCCTGCAGGTCATGTAACAGGCAGAGGAAGCCTCGATGGAGTCCTGTGGACTCCTTGGAGGGGATGCTTGCGGCGGAGCTTAGCATCCTGAGGCTTAGCGCCGCATTACAGGACAGGCTGCTGGATAAGGCTAGGGTCAGACGAACGCATTTTTCACTTTGTCCGTGAAAAAGTGCGTTCGAACGAACGTACGTATTTCTCCCCGGAATACGCGATAGCGGTCATACGATGCGCCTTTTCGTCCGTGATTTTGTACGGATCATCAATAAAACACTTTTTGTGTCTGGACGTTATGTTGGCCGGACATTAGCAGCGTCTGACGTCTCCTAATCACACACACACGCCGCTATGCGGCCGCAGCGCACTCTGTACGTCAGTAGTAGCGGTTTGACGTTCTCGAAAAAATGCGTTCGTTGGCCACTTGCGTTGCACGGACGAACGTTCGTGCGGCCGTTCGTCGTATGTTCCCGGCATTGGACATCATTTGCTGCTAGCACGGCCGTGATTTCGTGCGGCTAAACGCACGTGAAAAATGCGATCGTCTGACCCTAGCCTTAGCGTAATATCACGCTAAAACAGGGACGCTAAGGAGAATCCTGAAGGCGCAGGTTTTCCTCCTTAGCGTCCCCATTTTAGCGTGTTGACTGTCATATGGCCCTTGGAGTTTACTTCGAGAGTTGCTAATATTTTACAGAGAAAAAAAAACACTTGGGAAAGATAAAATGTAAAAATATTAAAAATCTCATTAGGTATAAAAAAGATTGAATTATAATTGGCAAATTTTTATTATTGTTAAAAAATGATAGTGTCATACTACACTGGTCTAAAGGAAAGATGTGTTATTCATCAGAAATACAAATTTAGGCCCGTGTCAGATGAACGCAGTGATGACGTCCGTGTTGCCGCACAGTTTAACGTCTGTCGTAGCAAAGAATCATGAGCACTGGAGACCCACACACGAAGTACGTGCGCACCGAACTGTGCACGCACAATGCACGTGGCAAACTGACGCAAGTTAGGCAAGTATGTAAAACTGCTAGATGGACGCGCAGAGTGCGCCACATCCGCGTAGCGTTCTGTGTGAGTGATGAGATGTCAGATGCAGGACATTTGTGACACCCAGCACCTTGACGCACAACATGGCTTTTCATATCATTTTCAAATTTTTATCATTTTTCATATTAATTTTGTTTCCCATAATTCCCTTTTTTTTTCTATGTCCGTCAACAAAAACGGACCGCGTGGTGTCTACAGTATCTTCCGTCAGTACGTCCGTCCGTTGTGCACGCACGCAGAGTGCGCTCTGACTGCTTTCGTCTGACATTATCCTTAACCCTTTCACTGCTGAGCCATTTCACCTCTTCCTCATGTTTAAACGCGATTTGAAGTCACATTTTATTATACGACCCAGACATATTATATATCCTTTTTTCTGGCAGACTCGGCAGATTCATAATATATCATTATTATATGTATACGTCATGCCCTGCCTGAATATTCTAACAAAAAATGCAATAAAATTAGAATTTATTTTTGTATTTAAGATTTTTATTTTGTAGTGGAAGGGTCACAGACTGACCAGCACGATTCGCCTCGCAGGACCAAATATGACAGGTATAAGAATCACATAAAACATAAGGGGGGTCATCACAAAAAAAAAGCGTCAGACGATCAAAAATGAGGGGGTAGCAATAATAAAGAGAAAATGCCTCAGAGTAGAGGGGGAAAAAAAAGTCTCTGCTATGGTGTCCCCAGCCGGGGACATACATATCACAAAAAGGGCACAAAAACATAATAAGGTAATAAGTCCTCACAAAATATATGCATAAAAGAAAGAATAACTTCAAAAAGGGTGAGACTGCTTCTGGGGTAAAATTCTGCAATAGAATGGGAGACATCGAGGAGGAGGAATGGCTCCTGGAGAAGTACCCTCAGCCGGTGTCACGAAATGGCATCCGTTGTAAGACAGGCAGGTTTACGTTGTGCAGGCCAGACCGGTCAGCAAAAACACTGTCAAGGACGGGAGGTGAGATCCGCAAAGCCAGGAAGCTGACATAGCGGACACGTTGGGCAACCAGTCCCCAGGCTGACCCAGCAGACGCGCCAGTCGCACCGCGGAACCAAGGCCCACACTGCCTCCCATCAGCGTAAGGCTCAATAGTCCCGGTCGCCACCCCAAGCGCACCCTCCGGTGAAAGCTCCATGTAAGGCTAGGGTCAGACAAAAGCATTTTTCCCCGCGAACGTGAAAAAGTGCGTCCGAACGCATTGACGTATTTTTTCACAGAATGCGCAAAAACGGTCAGACGACGCGCATTTTCGGGCGTGATTTTGTACGGATCGTCAATAAAACTCTTTTTGCATCTGGACGTTATGTAGGCTGGACATTAGCGGCATCTGACATCTCCTAATCACGCAAACACGCCGCTATGCCGCAGCTGCGCACTCAGTACGTCAGTACTAGCGGTTCAGCGTTCTCAAAAAAATGCGTTCAAATTCCACTTGCGTTGCACGGCCGGACTTTTGTGCGGCCGTACATCGTATATTGGCCGTCATTGCCTGTCATCTGCTGCTAGTGCGGCCGTAATTATGTGCGCCAGAACGCACGTTAAAAGTGCGCTGGTCTGACCCCAGCCTTAGACGCCTCTGCGTCAATCTGTGCAGCTTCAGCCACACATGTCTTGGTCACGCTCCCCCTCCGACATGCAGACAGCAGGCACAGCCCGAAATCCAGACCTCCCGATTCACCGCTCCGCAGAGACCCATCGCCGTCCAAACCTCCGTCATGTTCGGCGTCCTCCGATGCCACCTCCACCTGGCCCTCAGGCCCCCAGGCAACTCTCAGCAACTCCATCAGCCGCCTCCATGGGCTGCGGGTAAGTGGACTCTCTTCTTCTCCCTTTAACTGGTTGAGACAGGCCTCAAACCAGGCCTCCATTCTACTGGCGGGTGGGGGACAGTCCAAACCGCGCCGCTCCGATCGCCCCTCCGGACTCCCCGCCAAGGGGACATCAGATGCAGCCGGTGCATGGGGGCCCTCCATCCCCGCTATCCGCAACCAACAAACCCCCCGCAGGGGTGCACCTCAGGGAAAAAGGAGCGAGACGGCCAGGTGGCAAATGGTAGGACTCAAAATGGTCGACGGCTAATTGGTGTCACCGGGGAGTCTTCACATAAATCTCTGCTGTGCTCCGGCGGGGAAAAATTCAAATTTTTCAATCATCTACAGTGTGTAAAGTTTTTTTTTTCACATTTTATCATCCGAGCCTTTGCGGTTATATTTTCTATGGGGTGCGCTTGTTAAACAAATTTGAAATGGGGACTCGTTACATTTTTTGGGGCGAAATTACATGATTTTTAGCAAACCGCTCCATAGAAAAAAATCATTTGTGCAGCATCGTTGTTCACATTATAATTGAAATGGGAACAATATTGCTGCATTAACCCCTTAATGACCGCTGACGTACTATGTACGTCCTGCCCACGGGCCTCCCTTGTGTACATAGTACGTCAGCAGGCTTCTGACCTCCCTCCCGCCGATACTCACCTTCCTTGCCGTTTCCCACGATGTCTATGGCATGCTTGAAGCTTGCCTTGGCGTTTCCTGGGGGCCGGCCGATCCGATGACGTCATCACTCTGCGTGATGACTAGGATGAGCCAAACATACCCCGAGTTCGGTTCGAGCACGAACTTCCCATTTGTTCGGGTCCGAACCCGAACCCCCATGCAAGTCAATGGGGCTGAAAATTTGGTTTTTTAGAGTGCCCTCCAAGAGGGCATATATGCTACATATTTGCCATAAAAGATGTATGGGGGTCCGGGTAGTGCCCTGGGGGACAGGAAACAAGGACAAAAAGTTTTAAAAAAAAGTTTGTAAAGGGACAGTGAGTTTTCCATGAAATTAGGGTTAAAAATAAAAATTCCTTCAAATATCGTGCCTAGGAGGTCCCCATAACCTGCCCGTGAAGTGGCGGATTTCTAGGATGTATAGAAATATGTAAAAACCAAAAAATGACATTTCAAATGCCGGTAAATGCTTTTCCTTTAATCTATCCATAAACAACTGCTTGGGGCGGCAGTCTGTATGAAAAGAGGAGACATTTTCGGACACACAGAAAAAGTTTACTGATTTTTTGGCGGTGAAAAGAAGGAGAATGGAAACTTCTAGATGAAAAAGCCGATTTGGAAAGTGAGATAAATGGGAGAATTTTTCTGGTTCGGCTATTTTGACCTAGAATTTTCCATTCTCCAGTCATTCTCCTGAGTTTCACCTTTCTCTGAATAACCCTGTCAGGGTTATTCAGAGAGCGGTGAAGAGCAGGAGAATGACTGGAGAATGGAAAATTCTAGGTCAAAATAGCCAAACCAGAAAAATTCTCCCATTTAGGCTAGGGTCAGACTAGCGAATTTTTAACGTGCGTTTAGGCACACTTAATCACAGCCGCACTAGCAGCAAATGACGGGCAATGACGGCTAATATACGAAGTACAGTCGCACGAAAGTCCGGCTGCGCAACGCAAGTGGAAAATGAACGCATTTTTTCGAGAACGCAGAACCGCTAGTACAGACGTACAGAGTGCGCTGCGTCCACTAGCGGCGTGTGTGCGTGATTTGGAGACGTCAGACTCTGCTCATGTCCGGCCAACATAGCGTCCAGACACCCAAAGTTTCCTGGTTTGGATCCGTAAAAAATCACGCACAAAAATGCGCATCGTATGACCGTTTTCGCGCAATCCGTGAAAAAATATGGCAATGCGTTCGGACGCACTTTTTGACGGTCACTGCAAAAATTGCGTTAGTCTGACCCTAGCCTTATCTCACTTTCCAAATCGGCTATTGGGTCCAAATTGTTCTCTTTTCCTGCCATTCTCCTGGTTTTCACCTTTCTCTGAACAACCCTGAGAGAGAGGTGAAAGCCAGGAGAACTGGCAAGAGAAGAGAACAATCTAGACCAAATAGCCGATTTGGAAAGTGAGATAAATGGGAGAATTTTTCTGGTTTGGCTATTTTGACCTAGAATTTTCACTTCTCCAGTTATTCTCCTGCTTTTCACCTCTCTCTGAATAACCCTGTGAATGTTTAATCCCGAGGTGAAAAATAACATTGCTTTAGATTTTTTTCAAACACCAGTTAAATGCAGCATATTAGGATGTTTTAGGGAAATTAATTCTCAAATCTCAATCAGAAGCAGACACCAGACACCACCCCACCCTCAGTATATTGTACAATGTATCCAATTGATTACCAGACTAAAAACACCTGGTGTTATGCCCGTTTGTGAACAGAGGTCATTTAGAGTTGATAATCTTTCCACGTACACATTAGTTTTTAATTCAATATCTAATAAACCGTTGCTTATAATATTCTGCAGTAAAGAGTCTCTTTATTTCTAGATTTTTTAGTATATTTTTAAGCATTTTCTATACTTTTTTCAAAATTTCCTTTTTTTTTCGAACCCAAACCGAACACGCCCAAAAAAATTCGAAATTCGCGAACTTTCGAACTGCCAAAGTTCGGGTCGAACTCCGAACCGTCCGAACCCGAACAGCTCATCCCTAGTGATGACGTCATCGGCCGGTGCCAGTGGTGAGAAATCAGGAAGGGGAGGGGGCTCCCCAACCGTTTAAGGTACAGCGATGCAAGTTGCACCGATGGAAAGGGGAGAGTCTCCCCTTTTCAGCGATGTACAGCATTAACCGTTTCGCTCCCAGATCGCGAAATGTGCGATGATGTCATGTTACGAGGGGGGACCCGGAGGTGGAGCTGCCATCGAAGATGGCGGCCCCCACCAGAACATGGGACCCTGGAGCAGAGAGGTGAGTGTCTCTTTGGGCTCCCGGTAAGCAGATGACGTGTGGGGAACGTCCTCTGCATACATCGGGAGCCTCCTAGGATGTTCCCCACACATATATATGGAGGAGCCTCTAAGTAGACAACCTGAATATATGGAGGATCCCCTAATTAGACACTCTGAATATATGAAGGAGCCCCTAAGTAGACAACCTGTATATATTGAGGAGCCATGAAGTAGACACCCTGATATATGGAGGATACCCTAAGTAGACAACCTGTATATATGGAGGAGCCCGTAAGTAGACACCCTGAATATATGGAGGAGCCCCTAAAAAGACCCTTACACAAACTGAATTTATAGAGCGACATTAGGAAAGACATTACAGAGGGATATGAGCACACAAAATAGAGACTGTCGCTCCTAAATAGGGACATTTAGGAAATATGCAAATCAAATTAGATTTCCTTCCCGAGTACTCAGCTTGTCAATAACCTATTAGAGCATTTTCTGGAAAAAAAACATAAAAATAATAATAATCCACTTTCACCCTGGAAGATATTGAATAACACAACATCCTGAAGAACTGGATCATTTTTCACCTTACGCATTTCTAATCAAGCTTGATTGACGGGCTATTGTTAGATTAGTCTGAAAGACAGACTAGAAATACTTTTAATCACACTCCACAATTCTTTCCAATGTAATAAAAACCAAAGTATTCATTGCAGCTACGGGTTTATGGTTTTATTTCCCTGCAGAACGCACACTTACACAAATTTTGTGAATTTGTGGCAATTTAAGGTGTGCTTCTTTAAGTTGTCATAGAAACAGTTTCCCGGGGAATAAAATTTAATGCTATGATATCATATAGCTCTACGCACTCTGTCGGAAACAAAAAATAAATATATTAAAGAAGTGTGAAGATGTTTTCTTAATACACAGGTCAAACGCATGAACAGAGCATAGAGGTAACGTCTGATGGAGGAAGCATAGAGGAGGCAGAATCGAAAGTAAGGGGATCATGTAGAGTGAATGTGATCCTCTTTAGCATCTATTTGTGAATAGGGATGAGCGTTCGGTTCGATCTGTTCGGAGTTCGATTCGAAAATCGCCCGTTCGGCTGTTCGGCGATCTCCGAACATTTCCGCGTGTTCACCGCGTGTTCGCCCACAATGCACCACAATGGACCACAATGCACTTTTCCACTGGCCTGAAGCTTGTAATTGGCTACAGCCTTGCACCTGACCACAGGTCAGGTGCAAGACAGGTGCAAGACTATGCCAATCATGGGCTCACAGAGCACACTATATAAGGCTTCACTCAGCCCCAGCGCGTGTTTTTTGAGAGGAGATTGTTCTGTTAGTGTGTGTTCTCACTGCCAGCAGCTATTGGGGGGGGGGGTTAACTTCTACACGATATCTGGGAATTGTTGTAATCTGTGTGTTCTCACTGCCAGCAGCTATTGTGGGGGTCTCATTTCTACAAAATATCTGGGAATTGTTGTAATCTTTGTGTTCTCGCTGCCAGCAGCTATTGTGGGGGTCTCACTTCTACAAGATATCTGGGAATTGTTGTAATCTGTGTGTTCTCACTCACTGCCAGCAGCTATTGGGGGGGTCTCACTTCTAGAAGATATCTGGGAATTGTAATCTGTGTCTTGTCACTGCCACCCATCAGGGGGTCTCACAGACTTGTATCAGATATCTGGGAATTGTAATCTGTGTTTTGTCACTGTTGCCAGCTATCAGGGGGTCCTATCATTGGGTTTCACTGATTTATAGGTGGTTTCTGGGAATTGCAATCTGTTTCTTGTCACTGCCACCCATCGGGGGTCTCAATGATTTATAGGAGGTTCCTGTGAATTGTAATTTGTGACTTGTCACTGCCACCCATCAGGGGGTCTCACAGACTTGTAGCAGATATCTGGGAATTATAATCTGTGTCTTGTCACTGTTGCCAGCTATCAAGGGGTCCTATAAGGGGGTCTCACTGATTTATAGGTGGTTTCTGGGAATTGTAATCTGTGTCTTGTCACTGCCACCCATCAGGGGGTCTCACTGATTTATAGGAGGTTCCTGGGAATTTTAATCTGTGTCTTGTCACTGCCACCCATCAGGGAGTCTCACTGATTTATAGGAGGTTCCTGGGAATTGTAATTTGTGTCTTGTCACTGCCACCCATCAGTGGGTCTCACAGACTTGTAGCAGATATCTGGGAATTATAACCTGTGTCGTCACTGCCACCCATCAGGGGGTCTCACAGACTTGTAGCAGATATCTGGGAATTGTAATCTGTGTCTTGTCCCTGTTGCCAGCTATCAGGGGGTCCTATCAGGGGGTCTCGCTGACCTATAGGTGGTTTCTGGGAATTGTAATCTGTGTCTTGTCACTGCCACCCATCAAGGGGGCTCACTGATTTATAGGAGGTTCCTGTGAATTGTAATCTGTGTCTTGTCACTGCCACCCATCAAGGGGGCTCACTGATTTATAGGTGGTTTCTGGGAATTTTAATCTGTGTCTTGTCACTGGCTGCCAGCTATCAGGGTGTCTCACTGAGTTATACCAGAGTTCTTGAAATCTTTAATCTAGATAACACAGTTGAATCAGAGTTCTGCATATCTCCAATTTTTTATATATTCTGTATATCCTTAATCTATATATCACTCACCATGTCAGAAAGACCAAAAAGGACAGGCAGACACTCCCAGACACAGATAAGAGGGCAAGCAGCCTCTGTGTCGGGAGGCTGTGCCTCTGGTCGTCGTGGACGTGGTGCATCCTCTGCAGGGGCACGCTTGTCCTTTCTAACTGGTGCTGGCCGTCTTAAGCAGCAGCAACATACAGAGTATTTGCAGGATTGGCTAACCAAGCTATCCTCATCCTCCGAGCCCTCTGCCAGCCAGGCTTGTAGTGGTTTACAGTCCACCTCAGCTGCCAAAACATCTAATTCAGCCTCCATGTCCACAGCTACTCCTGCTGTAACCTCACTATCACACACGGAGGAGTCAGCTGAATTGTTTGACTACAATGACAGTGACGTGCTGCTTGAGGATGCGCAGCAACGCCAGTGCTCTGATTCAAATTCTGAGGTTGAGGAAGGGAGTAAAATCAACCTAGAGGAAGTGGGTGCAAGTGACACAAATAACTGGCACTCATGTTGCCCCAGCAGCTGCAGCATACTGCCAAGTTGGCTCCAGTGACGAGGAGATAGGGGGTGATGACGATGATGAGGTCACTGACTCCACCTAGGTGCCTGATCGAACAGAGGAGTCAAGTGAGGAGGAGGAGGCACAACAAACACGAGGTACAATGTCCTCTATGACCAACCATAGCCAGTCCAAGGCATCAGATGTCAGAGCTGCTCAGGTGCAGCACACGTCCAGGATCTCTGCTGTCTGGGAGTTCTTTAAGAAATGTGCAGCAGACCGCACCGTTGCTATTTGTAATCTATGTCAGATGAGGATCAAGCGTGGGAAAGACATCCCACGCTTGGGTACCGCATGCTTGAGGTGACATATGACCACCTGCCATGCATCCCGTTGGCACAACACTCTGCATAGGTCCTCCTCCTCCTCATAGTTACATAGTTACATAGTTATATAGGCTGAAAAAAGACATGCGTCCATCGGGTTCAGCCTCTCCCACATAACCTACTGCTGTTGATCCAAAAGAAGGCAAAAAACCCAGTCTGAAGCGCTCGCCAATATGCAACATACTGGGAAAAAAATTCCTTCTTGACCCCAGAATGGCAGTCAGATTTCTCCTTGGATCAAGAAGCTTTTACCCACATATTAAATATTATAACCCTTAATATTCTGTGTCTGCAGGAAGTCATCCAGTCGTTTTTTAAAAGTCTGTACAGACTCTGACCCAACCACCTCAACAGGTAGAGAATTCCACAGCTTTATTGTTCTCACCGTAAAATAACCCTTCCTATGCTTTAAGCTAAATTTTCTTTCTTCCAGTCTAAATGGATGACCCCTTGTCCTATGTATAGTCCTGTTAATGAATAGGTTATCAGACAATGGTTGATAATGGCCCCGTATATATTTAGTCATCTGTCTCTACCCCCACTATATGTCTCGCCATGTCATTGCCTACAACCTCCACTGAAAGGGATGATGCTGCAGTAATGGATGTACCACGTCCTTCCTCAGAATGTGACAGCATCCCATCAGCTGAAGATTTACGCAGTCAGATAACGTTGCCCCAGCTGCTGCAGTGTAAGAAAAAATATAGTCCCAGCCATCCCCAAGCACAGCATCTAAATGCCAGCGTAGCAAAATTACTCGCATTACAGCTGCTGCCTTTCCGGGTGGTGGACACTGCTTCCTTCTGTGAATTTGTTGAATGTGCTGTACCACAGTGTCAGGTTCCAAAACGCCATTTCTTTTCACGGAAGGCCATTCCAGCACTATACCAGCACGTGGAACACAATGTTATGGAGTCATTGGGAAAGGCAGTCAGCAGCAAGGTGTACATGACTTTAAACACGTGATCCAGCAAGCATGGACAGGGCCGTTACATTTCCTTCACGGCACACTGGGTAACTCTGCTTGCAGCTGGGAGGGATCCAAGACGGGGTTCTGTGCTGGAGAGTGTTCATCCACCACGCCTCCAAAAAGCTGCTTGTCTGCTCCACCACCTCTTCCTCCTCCTCCTCCTTCTCTGTCTCTGGCAAAGTGGCAGTTAAATCGATGCGTGGCAGGGGCTACGTAATGGCTCAAGCAAAAAGATGCCATACTGTGCTTGAGCTGGTTTGTTTAGGGGACAGGAGCCACATCAGGCCAGAAATTCTGTCAGCTCTGCAGGGGCAGGTGCAGAGATGGTTAACACCACGCCACCTTCAGCTGGGAAAGGTCGTCTGTGATAATGGCAGCAACCTTCTCTCCGCCCTACGCCAGAGTAAGTTGATGCATGTACCATGCCTAGCATACGTCCTAAATCTGGTGGTACAGCGTTTCCTAACCAGGTACCCAGGGCTGGCAGAGCTTCTCAGCCAAGCCAGAAAAGTCTGCAGCCACTTCAGACGGTCATTCCCAGCAAGTGTTCACCTGTAGACATGTGCACAGCACAAAATTTAATTTTGAAGTAATGGATTAGTCCTAAAATGCAATTTATTTAGTTGCTAAAAAAATTTGTTTTCAGTTCTTTAGTATGAAAACTAATTTCATTCATCCGAAAACCAGTGGATACAATTACTATTTTAGTGGCTCCTCAGAAGGCTGAGATCGCTGCTTGTTACAGTATCACTCACTCTCAGCACAATGTGCCAGGCAAAGCTGTTACAGTAACTGACTGCTGCTCATCACAGTTCAGAGTTTCGATAAAACTAGTAAATAATATTTTTATATATAAGAGGTTAGAACAATATTATTTCCTTGTTTTATTGAAACTCTGAGCGCTGTTACAGTCAGTTACTGTAACAGTTGAGCCTGATACATTGTACTGAGAGATAATATAACAAGCAGCCGATCTCAGCGCTCACAGCCACTGGATTTAAAGGGCTAAAAAAAACAAGGCTCCTCTCTGTATAATGTATACAGCATCCACCTGCATTAATTAATGCCCCTCTCTGTATAGAACATCCTACTGCATTGGCATGTGGAGGGTGCAGAACTTCGGAATGCAATGCTTATCCAGCAGAGGAGAGGGAACTTTTACTTAAACTTTGTATCTCTGTGGGGGAGACAAGAGGGAAAATATTAACGTAAATCGGTCTGAAAGCTCAGAGAAGAAATGACTGGTGCAAATAGATTTTTATAATAAAATAAAGCACTTTAAATCTAGGTAAAACATTCAAATAAATAACACTGAAGGCTCATAATGACAGAGTAACTGTGAGAGCTGGATACTAAATGTATCAGACTTAAAAAAAACTTTATAACAAGCAGCACTGGGAGAGGAGAGGGACTTTATATAAAACATGTATTATAGATGAGGAAAGGGGGATAGTGCTCCTGGATAATATAAAATGTATCAGAACTAGACATGTGCACAGCACAAAATTTCGTTTTGAACTAATGGATTAGTACTAAAATGCAATTTATTTAGTTGCTAAAGAAATTCGTTTTCAGTTCTTTAGTATGAAAACTAATTTCGTTCATCCGAAAACCAGTGGATACAATTACTATTGTTGTGGTGGCTCCTCAGAGGGCTGCTTGTTACAGTATCTCTCACTCTCAGCACAATGTGGGCCATATTACATAGTTGGTGCTAACTTAACCAGAGCTGTTGTAACCTTCCCAGAGCCATTATAGCCTATGGAGGTTTTCAGTTTACAACAGGTTAAGTTAGCACCAACATTGTAATACTGCCCCGTGTCAGGCAAAGCTGTTACAGTAACTGACTGCTGCTCATCACAGCGCTCAGAGTTTCTGTAAAACTAGTAAATAATATTTTTATATGTAAGAGGTTAGAACAATATTATTTCCTTGTTTTACTGAAACTCTGAGCGCTGTTACAGTCAGTTACTGTAACAACTGAGCCTGATACATTGTACTGAGATATAATGTAACAAGCAGCCGATCTCAGGCTCCTCTCTGTATAATGTTTAGAACATCCTCCTGCATTAATTAATACCCCTCTTTGTATAATGTAGATAACATCCTCCTGCATTAATGTCCCTCTCTGTATAGAACATTCTCCTCAATTTATACCTTTCTCTGTATAATGTATATAACATCCTCCTGCATTAATACCCCTCTCTGTATAATGTATAGAACATACTCCTGCATTAATTAATGCCACTCTCTGTATAGAACATCCTACTGCATTGGCATGTGGAGGTGCAGAACTTCGGATGTTGCGATCTTCATTGCTGGTCTCCTTCACTCATCAATGTAATATCACAAAAAGGACTGAAACTAAAATGTAGTGCATTTTATTTTAGTTTCTTTCGTTTTTTGTACTGAGCAGTTTCGTTTCTCTTGAGTCATACTAAAACTAAATTATCCCAAAATTCGGACTAAATCGTTTTAGTACTAAAACGAATGCACATGTCTAATCAGAACTAAGCCCCTATTAAGCAGAGCGGGAGGGGAGATAACAGACGTTTTATAAAGTCCCTCTCTTCTCCCAGCGCTGCTTGTTATAAAGGGTTTTTTTACTATCCAGTCCTCCTCTGTCATTAGCTTTCAGTGTGATTTATTTGAATGTTTTCCTTCTCCAGCTGCTTTTATCATCTTGTCTGCCTCATAGACATGCAAGGATTAAGTCAGTGGCGTAGCGTGGGTTGTCAGCGCCCGGGGCCAGCCAAGAATTGTGCGCCCCCCCAACCTTTGGACACGTTATCGATATTGCCGCAGCTCTCACATGGATATTGCCCCAGCTCACACATGGATATTGCCCCAGCTCACACATGAATATTGCCCCAGCCAGCTCACACATGAATATTGCCCCAGCCAGCTCTCACATGGATATTGCCCCAGCTCTCACATGGATATTGCCCCAGCTCTCACATGAATATTGCCCCAGCTCACACATGGATATTGCCCCAGCTCACACATAGATATTGCCGCAGCTCACACATGGATATTGCCCCAGCTCACACATGGATATTGCCCCAGCTCTCACATGGATATTGCCCCAGCCAGCTCTCACATGGATATTGCCCCAGCTCACACATGAATATTGCCCCAGCTCACACATGAAGTTGCCCCAGCTCTCCCATGGATATTGCCCCAGCTCACACATGGAGATTGCCCCAGCTCACACATGGATATGCCCCAGCTCACACATGAATATTGCCCCAGCTCACACATGAATATTGCCCCAGCTCACACATGGATTTGCCCCAGCTCTCCCATGGATATTGCCCCAGCTCACACATGGATTTGCCCCAGCTCTCCCATGGATATTGCCCCAGCTCACACATGGATTTGCCCCAGCTCTCCCATGGATATTGCCCCAGCTCACACATGGATTTGCCCCAGCTCAGACATGGATTTGCCCCAGCTCACACATGGATATGCCCCAGCTCACACATGGATTTGCCCCAGCTCACACATGGATTTGCCCCAGCTCACACATGGATATGCCCCAGCTCACACATGGATATGCCCCAGCTCACACATGGATTTGCCCCAGCTCATGGATTTGCCCCAGCTCATGGATATGCCCCAGCTCACACATGGATTTGCCCCAGCTCTCCCATGGATTTGCCCCAGCTCTCCCATGGATATTGCCCCAGCTCTCCCATGGATATTGCCCCAGCTCACACATGGATATGCCCCAGCTCACACATGGATTTGCCCCAGCTCACACATGGATTTGCCCCAGCTCACACATGGATATGCCCCAGCTCACACATGGATATGCCCCAGCTCACACATGTATATGCCCCAGCTCACACATGGATTTGCCCCAGCTCATGGATTTGCCCCAGCTCATTGATATGCCCCAGCTCATGGATTTTCCCCCAGCTCATGGATTTGCCCCAGTTCTCAGATGGATTTGCCCCAGCTCATGGATTTGCCCCCAGCTCATGGATTTGCCCCCAGCTCATGGATATGCCCCAGCTCATGGATTTGCCCCAGCTCATGGATTTGCCCCCAGCTCATGGATTTGCCCCCAGCTCATGGATTTGCCCCAGCTCTCACATGGATTTGCCCCAGCTCATGGATTTGCCCCAGCTCATGGATTTGCCCCCAGCTCATGGATTTGCCCCAGCTCTCACCTGGATATTGCCCCAGCGGCAGCCAGCTCTCACATGGATACTTGCCCCAGCTACGGATCCAGCAGGGGTTGAGGGGACCCAGATGCCGGGCAGCAGGAGTGCCTGCCCGGTCCTGAACAATGAGTCCTTCCGTGTTGAAGGGGAAGCGGCTGCGTGCGTGCGCAGGTCACGCGGTCCAGCCAGTCAGGTGGTACAGAGACTCAGTACCACCTGATTAGCCGGACCACGTGACCGGCTGCGCCTGCACGCAGCCGCCTCCCTTTCAACACGGATGGACTCACTGTTCAGGACCGGGCAGGCACTCCTGCTGCCCGGCATCTGGGTCCCCTCAACCCGCGGGCCCTTGGGCGACGCCCGAGGGCCCGGCGGGTCAGTCCGGGCCTCAAGTTTTAGGGGCGCAAATTTCTTTTGAAATTATGCGCCCCTAACAAAACTGCGGCCGGGGCCACGGCCCCTCCAGCCCCCCCCCCACGCTATGCCACTGGGTTAAGTAAGGCTAGGGTCAAACGAAAGCATTTTTACACGCGAACGTAAAAAAGTGCGTCCGAACGAATTGACGTATTTTTTCACTGAGTGCGCGAAAACGGTCATACGATGCGCATTTTTCGTGCGTGATTTTTTCGGATCGTCAAAAAAACTCTTTTTGCGTCTGGACGTTATGTAGGCTGGACATTAGCAGTGTCTGACATCTCCTAATCACGCACACACGCCGCTATGCCGCAGCTGCGCACTCAGTACGTCAGTACTAGCGGTTCGGCGTTCTCGAAAAAATGCGTTCGTTTTCCACTTGCGTTGCGCGGCCGGACTTTCGTGCGACCGTACTTCGTATATTGGCCGTCATTGCCCGTCATCTGCTGCTAGTGCGGCCGTAATTATGTGCGCCAGAACGCACGTTAAAAGTGCGCTGGTCTGACCCCAGCCTAAAGGTTTCCTCTCCTGTGCTGGCTGTCTGTGCTGCGAGTGAGTATTCTGGAGTGAGTATTCTGTCAGATTTTCGGGTCGTGAAGGATTACGCATACAAACCTTTTCTGTAGCTTTGCTTCATTACTGGTCTCCTTCACTCATCAGTGTAATATCACAAAAAGGACTGAAACTAAAATGTAGTGCATTTTATTTTAGTTTCTTTAGTTTTTTGTACTGAGCAGTTTCGTATCTCTTGAGTCATACTAAAACTAAATTATCCCAAAATTCAGACTAAATCATTTTAGTACTAAAACGAATGCACATGTCTATTCGCCTGGCAGAAATTCAAAGAGAATTCAGCCTTCCCACAAACCGTCTGATCTGTGACATGCCCACCAGGTGGAACTCGACATTAGCAATGCTGCAGCGTCTGCACAAGCAGCAGAGGGCCATCAATGCGTACCTGTGTGAGTATGGCACAATGACAAGTTCAGGTCAACTTGTTTCCCCCATCCCGCAGTGGCTGATGATCAAGGATGCATGCACTGTACTGTCACCATTTGAGGAGGCAACGAGGATGGTGAGCAGGGACAGTGCATGCATCAGTGACACAATTCCTTTAGTGTTCCTCCTGGAGCGCACTCTGCAGGGAATTATAGATGTGGCACTAGAGACAGAGCAGCAGGAGGAAGAGGAGGCCTTCCCTAGCTCTCAAGGCCCCAGTCTTTCCGCAGACAGCATTCCAGCGGGTCCTCCTCAGATCAGACAGGAGGAGGATGAGGAGGAGGAATATTTAAGTAGTGGGGGCTTTGAAGGTGGGGATTCCTCAAGGGAGGGTTTTGTGTCCCCAGAAACCCAAGGACTAGTACGTGGCTGGGAGGAGGAAGTGCACAATGGGGTCATCCTCATTGACCAGGAAGACTCGGAAGCTAATGCCACCTCCAACCTGCGATGCATGGGCTCCCTTATCCTGCAAAGCCTGCTAAAGGACCCCAGGATTCGTGCTATCTAGGAGAGGGATCATTATTGGTTGGCAAGCCTTCCAAAGGCACAATATTTGGGTGCACTGCCACTGACGCCTATACCAGATTCATATCATTTTAATATTGGACCGCAGGGTCCACCACTGCACTCTTCCACAATACCACAGAGGGGTTACTTACGGTGTGAAGGCACTTGCTGCCACCAAAGGCACAATATTTGGGTGCAATGCCACTGATGCCTATACCAGATTCATATCATTTTAATATTGGACCACAGGGTCCACCACTGCACTCTTCCACAATACCACAGAGGGGTTACAGTGTGAAGGCATTTGCTGCCACCAAAGGCACAATATTTGGGTGCAATGCCACTGACGCCTGTACCAGATTCATATCATTTTAATATTTGACCGCAGTGTCCAACCCTGCACTCTTCCACAATACCACAGAGGGGTTACGGTGTGACGGCACTGTTGCCGACACTAAAGGCCCAGTTTTTTAACGCACCTATTGTTACTTTTATCCAAAGCCTGCATAAGTTTCACCATAATTTAGCCAAAAAAAATCACTAAACTTGTTCTGCTTGTCCTAAAATGTCTCCTCTTTTCATACAGACTGCCGCCCCAAGCAGTTGTTTATGAATAGATTAAAGGAAAACCGTTTACCGTCATTTGAAATGTCATTTTTTTTTGGAATGTTTCTATACATCCTACAAATCCGCCACTTCACGGGCAGGTTATGGGGACCTCCTAGGCACGATATTTGAAGGAATTTTTCATTTTTATTCTTAACCTTTATTTCATGGAAAACTCACTGTTCCGTTAAAAACTTTTTTTTTTACTTTTTGTCCTTGTTTCCTGTCCCCCAGGGCACTACCCGGACCCCCATACACCTTTTATGGCAAATATCTTGCATATATGCCCTCTTGGAGGGCACTCTAAAAATCTAACTTTCGAGTCGCATTGAGTTTGGTTCGTGTTTGCGTTCGAACACGATCTTTTGAAATTGTTCGAGTTTGAATGCGAACCGAACACGGGGGTGTTCGGCTCATGACTATTTGTGAACAGAAGATGATGGTATCTTCATTGTGCAATGTACCATATAGCTCAAGAAAAGCCGCAGGTTTTGTCTTAGAAATTACAAGGCCTTTATTCCACATTTTGGTTACCTTTCCGTATAAGACGTTATGATCAAAGAAATGGCGATATAGTATTTATTACTGTAGATACTCGAGTATACCGCTAGATTTTGGTGACAAAAATCTACCTTAAAATTGGAGGGGTCGCGTTGTATTCGAGACATCTGCATCGCGTGTAAAAAAAAAAAAAACTTGCCTTGCTCTGGATCCCTAGTCTCCCGGAAATTACAGTAGTCTCGCTGAAGTGAATGTGGGCTCCCTGAAGTTTGCAAACACTACAGGAACTCCCGTTCGGGATCCATCACGGCCAGAGGTTTAAGGCAATCATTGACCTTGCTCGCTTCTAATCGCTAGTAAAGAAGACGGGTGGCCAGCGGCTTCATACTTAGTAACAACTGCAATCATTCTAGAGCAGAACACCCTGGCCTCAGGGGTAGCCCGACTGTGTTAAGAGAACCTGGAAGGATCTTAATTATTTACCAGTAAGGTAAATAGTAGAGTCTTGAGTATTCTTTCATTTCCATAATAAATCTCTATCCATCGCGTTATATTCGGGTTGTGCTTAAAATGTTAAACAATGTAGTCTTGGAATATAATCTCAATTGGCCATTATCAGGATTATGCATAAATCACTGTAGTTGACCATTTCTGCAATGATGATAAACTTCAGGGAAATTCAAACAGCGGCAGGAGTGGCTTCATCACTGAATATTCTCCTGCCACTGTTTGAATATTCCTTTTGGGAAATGAAAATGTAGGGATCAGTGTCTGAATTCTCTGTCAAAAGAAGAGCTGGATCAGGCATTTACCCTTATTTTACAGACAGTTTTATTGGACACACGTCAGATTACACACTTAAAAAGGGGCGAAAATATGGTTTAAGCTGATGTGTGTCTAATTTAACTGTCTGTAAAAGGAGGTTGAGTGCCCAGTCTAGTTATTGTTTTGCTCTATCGATAGGGACCAACACGAACAGGAATGGATTAACATTCAGGCTATTAGGCCCAAATCAAAATATAGGCCCAGTAAAAATTTTATTATGTCAGCATCAAATGTCAGTAACCCAATGAGATCAAGAACGTTGGAGCAGTGTCAAATTGGTGGTGTATGAGAGAGGAATGGGGCAGGAATGCTATAGGTGGTGAGAAGAATATGGGAGAGACCCAGTGAAGTGAGATGTGACAGAGACACATTAAGATCTTCAGCTCCAGCCTTGATCATGATCCACATGAGCCAGGGTTCCTGGCATTGCTAGAAATGATTGCTGGTCCACACTGTAAAATTGTATGTATGTGTCTCTGTCATTTTCAGTATCTCAGTCAACGTCTTTGTCATTGTTTGTACGTGTCTGCCAAATGTTAATGTTTAACCCCTCCAATTCCACCCTCCCATTTTATCCCTACAGTATCTCTTTAAACCTAGCATATACCTGGGATCCCAGCAAAGCCAGGAAAGTGAAAACCCTAAGAAAAATGGTTTTGCAGAGTTCGTAACGTGATCAAATCATATCTTTTATGGTCCTTTAAGATGTATTTGTAAATATATTCTTCTGTAGGTATTCTTAAGAGTTGTAGCTGATCAGTGGATGGTGGACCTGCAGGTAATCTAACCATGAAGAACACCAAAAAGCTACATCTCATCTGGAGCATGCAGCACACTTTTATTATTCTGTATTTATTATTATTATCTATAATACAAGACCTTGCCTTCTGTTTTTGGACAGAAAATGGATCATTTTACGTTTCAAAATGGATCATTATGTTTTTGTTCTGGTCCATGTGCTTCCATGTTCAGGTCAATGGCTGCCAGCATGGCCTCTGCGTGACCTTTCTGCATCGGAGAGATTGGTCAATGTTATAACGATCAACGGCTGAGCTCTCTATTTTGAAATCCGGGCACTTCGATAGTCATCAAAGTCACAGCCTTTCTGCAGTGCAGATGTCACATTCAGTGGTTTTGAGCCTATCAGTAGGGATGAGCTGTTCGGGTTCGGACGGTTCGGAGTTCGACCCGAACTTTGGCAGTTCGAAAGTTCGCGAATTTCAAACTTTTTGGGTGTGTTCGGTTCGGGTTCGAAAAAAAAAAAAGAAATTTTGAAAAAAGTATAGAAAATGCTTAAAAAAATACTAAAAAATCTAGAAATAAAGAGACTCTTTACTGCAGAATATTATAAGCAACGGTTTATTAGATATTGAATTAAAAACTAATGTGTACGTGGAAATATTATCAACTCTAAATGACCTCTGTTCACAAACGGGCATAACACCAGGTGTTTTTAGTCTGGTAATCAATTTGATACATTGTACAATATACTGAGGGTGGGGTGGTGTCTGCTTCTGATTGAGATTTGAGAATTAATTTCCCTAAAACATCCTAATATGCTTCAAACTGGTGTTTGAAAAAAATCTAAAGCAATGTTATTTTTCACCTCGGGATTAAACATTCACAGGGTTATTCAGAGAGCGGTGAAAAGCAGGAGAATAACTGGAGAAGTGAAAATTCTAGGTCAAAATAGCCAAACCAGAAAATTTTTCCCATTTAACTCCCTTTCCAAATCGGCTATTTGGTCTAGATTGTTCTCTTCTCTTGCCAGTTCTCCTGGCTTTCACCTCTCTCTCAGGGTTGTTCAGAGAAAGGTGAAAACCAGGAGAATGGCAGGAAAAGAGAACAATCTGGACCAAATAGCCGATTTGGAAAGTGAGATAAGGCTAGGCTCAGACTAACGCATTTTTCGCAGCGACCGTCAAAAAGTGCGTCCGAACGCATTGCTGTATTTTTTCACGGATTGCGCGAAAACCGTTATACGATGCGCATTTTTGTGCATGATTTTTTACGGATCCAAACCAGGAAACTTTGGGTGTCTGGACGTTATGTTGGCCGGACATGAGCAGGGTCTGACGTCTCCAAATCACGCACACACGCCGCTAGTGGACGCAGCGCACTCTGTACGTCCGTACTAGCTGTTCTGTGTTCTCGAAAAAATGCGTTCATTTTCCACTTGCGTTGCGCAGCCGGACTTTTGTGCGACCGTACTTCGTATATTGGCCGTCATTGCCCGTCATTTGCTGCTAGTGCGGCCGTGATTAAGTGCGCCTAAACGCACGTTAAAAATTCGCTAGTCTGACCCTAGCCTAAATGGGAGAATTTTTCTGGTTTGGCTATTTTGACCTAGAATTTTCCATTCTCCAGTCTTTCTCCTGCTCTTCACCGCTCTCTGAATAACCCTGACAGGATTATTCAGAGAAAGGTGAAACTCAGGAGAATGACTGGAGAATGGAAAATTCTAGGTCAAAATAGCCGAACCAGAAAAATTCTCCCATTTATCTCACTTTCCAAATCGGCTTTTTGGTCTAGAAGTTTCCATTCTCCTGCTTTTCACTGCCAAAAAATCAGTAAACTTTTTCTGCGTGTCCGAAAATGTCTCCTCTTTTCATACAGACTGCCGCCCCAAGCAGTTGTTTATGGATAGATTAAAGGAAAAGCATTTACCGTCATTTGAAATGTCATTTTTGGGTTTTTACATATTTCTATACATCCTAGAAATCCGCCACTTCACGGGCAGGTTATGGGGACCTCCTAGGCACGATATTTGAAGGAATTTTTCATTTTTACTTTTAACCCTTATTTCATGGAAAACTCACTGTCCCTTTAAAAACGATTTTGTTTAACTTTTTGTCCTTGTTTCCTACCCGGACCCCCATACACCTTTTATGGCAAATATGTAGCATATATGCCCTCTTGGAGGGCACTCTAAAAAAACGAATTTTCAGCCACATTGACTTGCATGGGGGTTCGGGTTCGGACCCGAACAAATGGGAAGTTCGGGTTCGGGCTCGGGCTCGAACCGAACTTGGGGTATGTTCGGCTCATCCCTACCTATCAGTTGACATTTTTGAAATTGTGCAGAAACAGGACATTTTTCCAATACCAGATGGTGTGAAACCTATTTCCCGGGATTCACTCCCAGTCGATTGATCCTCCAGGGCTGGCAAAGTGTGTTACCACAGGAAGCTTGAGTTCTTTAATATTCTGTCACCAGAGACACATCTTTTCAACAAACCATGGGCTTAGCAAGTGCAACTCCACTATAAACAGCCAAGACACAATAACACTTAACCCCTTCACTACCAAGTCCTTTCTGTTGGGGAGAATAGTTGCACGATATTTTTTGTTAAATGGAGTGTATAGTTAACACTTAAATGTAATATCAGAATATATATGCTAACTTGTATTATCACGAAGTTAAAAGCTTATATTATTGTACATTTATTTTTTATTGTTTTTATATTCATAATATAGAAATATTGCTGGGATGAAAGTTTCTAAACTGTAGATGGTGTCCCTTATCTCACAGAATGTTACACGGGTTCTGCATTGTTAGGAAACAGACATAAATGGCCTGTTTGTGTCAAATGCAGTAAATGTGATGAAGGTAGATATTTAAATGGTTAGATATACAGAGTGATTGCTCTTTAACTTGCCTTTTATGGTTTTTGTTTACCCCTTGAATCAAGTCACATCTCACACCCGTGTCACAATACCGCAGGAATAGAACTCAATGACCAGATGCGAAGCTTAGATAGTGACCAGAAATCTGTTGAAGGATATGCTTTGTTTCAAGTGGTTATATAGTATAAAACAAAAGTGATTACAAAAATACAATGGAAATCACTTGCACTTCTGAACACATAATACGGATAACATCATACAGGTTCCAGAAATTAGGTTTCACTTTCTCCAATTTACCCGTCTAGCCAATGGGGAATTAAGGCATGCATCCTTGTGGTGTGCTCAGGATTTTTTTAAAAAAAAATTTTGAGAAAGGATTTTACCAGGAAGGATACATTGAGATTTCTCTCATTTTCAAGTATGTCCTGGGTGGTGAGTATGTACCGTTTGGTGTCTTGCCCAATGACACTTACAGGGTTATTCAAAGAGATTTGAAAAGTCACCGCACGTTCAGTGACTTTTCGTTCCCCGCACTTCGGGGAGATTCGGCGATCCTAGTTCGCCGACCCTACGGTTTATTCAGCAAGCACTGCAGGGCCCCCGTAGTGCAGGGAAAACTCACCCCAAACACACGGAACACTCACCAAAACTCGCCGAACACTTAACGAACATTCACCAGAACCCGCAGAAACAGCTGGATTAACCACGCCAAACACACCGGAGAAACACGACTAGCCGCCGACAAAAAGCTGACAAGCAGACGAACGAGTTGAAAAAAAAATACTCTTGAAAGCTTGAAATTTGAAAAGCTGTTTGCAAAAAAACTACTGAACGAAAATTGTGTACATATCTGGTTAGCGCGATAACTCGCTTTCAGGATTCAGATGGCTCCCATATATAGTCTCCTCCACATGGGTATTAGGGATGAGCCGAACACCCCCGTGTTCATTTCGACTTCGAACTCGAACAATTACAAAAGTTCGAGTTCGAACTTCGAACACGATCCGAACTCAATGTGAGTCAATGGGACCCGAACGTTCGATTTCTAGAATGCCCTCCAAGAGGGCATATATGCTAGATATTTGCCATAAAAGGTGTATGGGGGTCCAGGTAGTGCCCGGGGGACAGGAAACAAAGACAAAAAGTTTTTAAAAAAACGTTTTTAAAGGAACAGTGAGTTTTCCATGAAATAAAGGTTAAGAATAAAACCAAAAAATTCCTTCAAATATCGTGCCTAGGAGGTCCCCATAACCTGCCCGTGAAGTGAGTAAACCTTGAGAAGAAGCATGCAGAATGGGGGTGGGGTGAACAGGGACAGGGGTCCATCATGGAGGGGGGAATGAACAGGGAAATGGGGCATAAACATGAAGGGAGGGAGAGGAAATACAGGGGGAATGAATATGGAGAGCGGGCAAAAGAGGTGGGAGAATGAATATAGAGAAGGGAGTCTTGGAGGGGGAAATCAGCATGAAGTGTGGACATGGAAAAGGGAGGAGGAAATGTTCATGAAGAGGGAACCACGGACCTCACTGCTGTCAGCTTTTCTGACTACTTCACCGATAAGATTACTAAACTTAGACTAGATATCTCTTCATTGCCCTCCTCCATTAACCATTCATACTCATTCCCTCCCTGCCCCCTCTTCCACTATGTCTTCCTTTTCTCTGGTCTCAGAAGAGGATGTCTCGGCACTTCTTATTAGGGATGAGCCTGAACACCCCCGTGTTCGGTTCGCATTTGAACAATTTCAAAAGTTCGAGTTCGAACGCGAACATGAACCGAATTCAATGCAAGTCAATGGGACTCGAAAGTTTGATTTTTAGAGTGCCCTCCAAGAGGGCATATATGCAAGATATTTGCCATAAAAGGTGTATGGGGGTCCGGGTAGTGCCCTGGGGGACAGGAAACAAGGACAAAAAGTTTTTAAAGGAACAGTGAGTTTTCCATTAAATAAAGGTTAAAAATAAAAAAGAAAAATTATTTCAAATATATGAAGTATAAATAAATAACCTGCCCGTGAAGTGGCGGATTTTTCGGATGTATGGAAACATTTAAAAACAAAAAAAATGACATTTCAAATGACGGTAAACGGTTTTCCTTTAATCTATTCATAAACAACTGCTTGGGGTGGCAGTCTGTATGAAAAGAGGAGACATTTTAGGACACGCAGAACACGTTTAGTGATTTTGTTTTGGGCTAAATTATGGTGAAACTTATGCAGGCTTTGGATGAAAGTAACAATAGGTGCTTTAAAATTGGGCCTTTAGTGTCGGCAACCGTGCCGTCACACCGTAACCCCTCTGTGGTATTGTGGAAGAGTGCAGGGTTGGACCCTGCGGTCCAATATTAAAATGATATGAATCTGGTACAGGCGTCAGTGCACTCAAATATTTTGCCTTTGGTGGCAGCAAGTGCCTTCACACTGTAACCCCTCTGTGGTATTGTGGAAGAGTGCAGTGGTGGACCCTGCGGTCCAATATTAAAATTATATGAATCTGGTATAGGCGTCAGTGTCAGTGCACCCAAATATTTTGCCTTTGATGGCAGCAAGTGCCTTCACAACGTAACCCCTCTGTGGTATTGTGGAAGAGTGCAGTGGTGGACACTGCGGTCCAATATTAAAATGATATGAATCTGGTATAGGCGTCAGTGGCAGTGCACCCAAATATTGTACCTTTGGTGGCAGCAAGTGCCTTCATACCGTAAGTAACCCCTCTGTGGTATTGTGGAAGAGTGTAGTGGTGGAGGTTTTGGGAATGCAGAAGAGATCTCGATCTATTCAGTTACATCAGCATCAGGGGATTGATGGCTGCAGATCCAGGACTTATTAATTTTTATAATTGTCACCCGATCTACAGAGACGGTGGACAGACGTACTCTGTTGTCTGTGACAAAACCTCCAGCGGCACTGAACGTCCTTTCAGAAAGCACACTGGATGAAGGGCAACCTAGTAGCTCCATAGCATATTGGCTAAATTCTGGCAAGTGATCCAATCTCAACATCCAGTAAGCCAATGGATCTTCTGCTGTAAAGGTATCCAGGTCTGCCCTTGCCCCTAGGTAGTCCTGCACCATACGGTGAAGATGCTGGCAATGGGTGCCTACAGTTGACGTCCCTGGGTGTCGTGGACTAAAAAAAATGTAAAAAGGCATTAGTCAAGCGGCCCCGGCCTTCACCGCTCTTCCTCTGATCATCCGCAGCCTCAGAAGCACCTGTGTCATCACTTGGTAACCTACCAGTGCCTCGAAAGGTGTTACACAAGTGTCGCTTTAGAGCGTCCTCAAGTTGTTTCATCCTGTCCTCCATCTGTGCGGGCAGGATGAGCTCTGCAACTTTACCCTTTTGTCGTGGATCAAGAAGGCTTGCCAACCAGTAATGATCCCTCTCCTAGATAGCACGAATCCTGGGGTCCTTTAGCAGGCTTTGCAGGATAAGGGAGACCATGCAGCGTAGGTTGGAGGTGGCATTAGCTTCCGAGTCTTCCTGCTCAATGAGGATGACCCCATCGTGCACTTCCTCCTCCCAGCCACGTACTAGTGCTTGGGTTTCTGGGCACACAAAACCCTCCCTTGAGGAATCCCCACCTTCAAAGCCCCCACTACTTAAATATTCCTCCTCCTCCTCATCCTCCTCCTGTCTGATCTGAGGACCCACTGGAATGCTGTCTGCGTAAAGACTGGGGCCTTGAGAGCTAGGGAAGGCCGCCTCTTCCTCCCGCTGCTCTGCCTCTAGTGCCACATCTATAATTCCCCGCAGAGTGTGCTCCAGGAGGAATGCTAAAGGAATTGTGTCACTGATGCATGCACTGTCCCTGCTCACCATCCTCGTTGCCTCCTCAAATGGTGACAGTACAGTGCATGCATCCTTGATCATCAGGGGGGGGGGAACCAAGTTGACCTGAACCTGTCCTTGTGCCATATTCACACAAGTACTCATTGATGGCCCTCTGCTGCTTGTGCAGATGCTGCAGCATTGCCAATGTCGAGTTCCACCTGGTGGGCATGTCACAGATCAGACGGTTTGTGGGAAGGTGGAATTCTCTTTGAATTTCTGCCAGGCGAACACTTGTTGGGAATGACCGTCTGGAGTGGCTGCAGACTTTTCTGGCCTGGCTGAGAAGCTCTGCCAGCCCTGGGTGCCTGGTTAGGAAACGCTGTACCACTAGATTTAGGAATTGTGCTTGGCATGGTACATGCGTCAATTTACCCTTGTGTAGGGCGAAGAAAAGGTTGCTGCCATTATCACAGATGACCATTCCCAGCTGAAGCTGGCGTGGTGTTAACCATCTCTGCGCCTGCCCCTGCAGAGCTGACAGAATTTCTGGCAAGGTGTGGCTCCTGTCCCCTAAACAAACCAGCTCAAGCACAATATGGCATCTTTTTGCTTGAGCCATTGCGTAGCCCCTGCCACACATCGGTTTAACTGCCACTTCGCCAGAGACAGAGAAGGAGGAGGAGGAGGAGGAAGAGGTGGTGGAGCAGACAGACCTCATATAAGCAGCTTTCTGGAGGCGTGGTGGATGAACAAGTTCCAGCACAGAACCCCGTCCTGGATCCCTCCCAGCTGCAAGCAGTTACCCAGTGTGCCGTGAAGGAAATGTAATGGCTTGCTGGACCACATGTCTAAAGTCATGTGCACCTTGCTGCTGACTGCCTTTCCTAATGACTCGATAACATTGTCTTCCACGTACTGGTATAGTGCTGGAATGGAAATACGAGAGTGCACTTTACATGTCCTTCGATCCTTCTTCCCAATCTTCTCAATAAAATCACTCTTGAATAAGGCCTCGATATTCATGAGCCTAACCTAGGCTCTAGGGTGGATGTCTGATATGGGTCTTCAAAGGTATTCAGGTGCCCACGTACCCCCAATGTGGTAGTGGTCTTCAAACAGCTTTCCTCTACAGTGAATCGCGGAAAGAGAAAAACAGTGCACTCCCCTAGTGCAATATCGTTAAAATATAATACAATAAAGTGATTTATATAGTGCACTCACATGTGGGTGAGCCGCATTGGCTCCAAGACTTCGCATAGGAATTTTGAAGGAAATTCCAAAAAACCTTCTTTAAAATCACGTACCAAGAAGCAGCAGCAATTTAAAATAAATTTATTAATACATAAAAGAAAATAGAGGAGTCAACCTGACCCAAAACACAAGAAGAAAATTATGGACTTCCAATGGTGTAGAAGTTTTGGAACTACATCTCCCATGATGCTCAGCTATTCATTAGGTTGCCTTAGCATCATGTGAGTTCCAAAACATTTGGAGGGCCAAGATTGCTGAATGCTGCAACTTTCCCCAGTTGATTGGCGTCTTAGAAAACGAAAACTAAACGTGTGTTTTGGTGTTATACGCTACGCATTCTCTAATAGGATGATCCCACATTTGGAAGTGAAGGAGTTAAAGTCACATGGCGGGTCACTGCTCCATAAAAGTCTCGGGCCAGCGGACAGAATGGCTTAATCAGAAAGGAGGCGCCGCTACGTGCGAGGCGCCGGTTACTGCAGCTGCTCAATGGCCAGTGTTAAAAAAAGTAAAACCTCTTAGTTCGGAAAGCAGATTACATACAGGCTAATGTGGATTGCAGGCCTCTGCCAATGCGCATGTGCGCAGAGATCCCAGCTACAGGTCCCTGCTGACCGTAGCGGCGCCTCCTTTCTGATTAAGCCATTCTGTCCGCTGGCCCGAGACACTTATGGAGCAGTGACCCACCATGTGACTTTAACTCCTTCACTTCCAAATGTGGGCTCATCCCTATTAGAAAATGCGTAGCGTATAACACCAAAAAAAAAAACGTTTAGTTTTCGTTTTCTAAGACGCCAATAAACTAGGGAAAGTTGCAGCATTCAGCAATCTTGGCCCTCCAAATGTGTTGGAACTCCCATGATGCTAAGGCAACCTAATGAATAGCTGAGCATCATGGGAGATGTAGTTCCAAAACTTCTACACCATTGGAAGTCCATCATTTTCTTGTGTTTTGGGTCAGGTTGACTCCTCTATTTTCTTTTATGTATTAATAAATTTATTTTAAATTGCTGCTGCTTCTTGGTACGTGATTTTAAAGAAGGTTTTTTGGAATTTCCTTCAAAATTCCTATGCGAAGTCTTGGAGCCAATGCGGCTCACCCACATGTGAGTGCACTATATAAATCACTTTATTGTATTATATTTTAACGATATTGCACTAGGGGAGTGCACTGTTTTTCTCTTTCCGCGATTCACTGTAGAGGAAAGCTGTTTGAAGACCACTACCACATTGGGGGTACATGGGCACCTGAATACCTTTGAAGACCCATATCAGACATCCACCCTAGAGCCTAGGTTAGGCTCATGAATATCGAGTCCTTATTCAAGAGTGATTTTATTGAGAAGATTGGGAAGAAGGATCGAAGGACATGTAAAGTGCACTCTCGTATTTCCAGTTTTGTACTGGCGCTCCATTGACTGTTCTATCGTCTGTTCTCAGGTCCTTAGGGGAACCTCCATATTCATTGTGTAGCGTTTACGTCCTTGCACTTATCCTGAGAGCGCTTCACTGTTCTTTCTATAGTGCTGGAATGGCCTTTCGTGAAAAGAAATGGTGTTTCGGAACGTGCCACTGTGGTACAGCACATTCTGCAAATTCACGGAAGGAGGCAGAGTCCACCAGCTGGAAAGGCAGCAGCTATAATGCAAGTAATTTTGCTAAGCTGGCATTTAGACGCTGTGCATGGGGATGGTTTGGACTATATTTTTTCTTACGCTGCAGTAGCTGGGGCAACGTAATCTAACTGCGTAAATTTTCAGCTGATGGGATGCTGTCACATTCTGACTGAGGAAGGACCTGGTACACCCATTACTATAGCACCATCCCTGTAAGTGGAGGTTGGACTCAATGACATGGCAGGACATATAGTGGGGGTAGAGACAGATGATGAGGAGGAGGACCTATGCAAAGTGTTGTGCCAACGGGATGCATGGCAGGTGGTCATATGTCGCCTCAAGCACGTGGTACCCAAGTGCCTGATGTCTTTCCCACACTTGATCCTCTTCCGACATAGCTTACAAATAGCAACGCTGCAGTCTGCTGCACATGTCGTGAAGAACTCCCAGACAGCAGAGATCCTGGACATGTGCTGCGAGACAACAGCGCTCTGCACCTGAGCAGCTCTGACATCTGATGCCTTGGACTGGCTACTGTTGCTCATAGAGGATGTTCTGCCTCGTTTTTTTAGTGCCTCTCCTTCTCCCTTGACTCCTCTGTTCGATCAGGCACCAGGTGGAGTCAGTGACCTCATCATCGTCATCACCCCCTATCTCCTCGTCACTGGAGCCAACCTCGCAATATGCTGCAGCTGCTTGGGGAACATGAGTGCCAGTTCTTTGTGTGTCACTCTCACCCCCTCCTTCTAGGCTGATTATACTCCCTTCCTCAACCTCAGAGTTTGAATCAGAGCACTGGAGTTGCTGCACATCCTCAAGCAGCATGTCACTGCCATTGTAGTCAAACAATTCAGCTGACTCCTCTGTGTATGTTGGTGAGGCTACGGCAGGAGTAGCTGTGGACATGTAGGCTGAATTAGATGTTTTGGCAGCTGAGGTGGACTGTAAACCACTACAAGCCTGGTTGGCAGAGGATGCGGAGGGTGAGAATAGCCTGGTTAGCCAATCCTGCAAATCCTCTGTATTTTGCTGCTGCTGCTTAAGACGGCCAGCACCAGTTAGAAAGGACAAGCGTGCCCCTGCAGAGGATGCACCAGCTCCACGACAACCAGGGGCACTGTCGAGATATATATTCAAATAAGAAACTTATTCGAGATATAAATATCAATCGTTTATATTTCCTAGAAATTCTCCTAAATTCTTTTAATTGTATGTGTTTTGCTTTGAAGAATATAATTATCAATAACCGGATAAAAACATATATATATTTATTACGTATACAAAAAAGTTTCAAATCTCATATCATAAACAAAGATTTATAAACAACCACATCCATCAGCACATAGACTACTAGCTTCCCAATATATGTATCTCCTGTTAGTAACTGCAAATATGATTAATATCATTTACTTTATCAATTAGTAACTATACACAAATGGTTAATAAACATTTCTGCTTAACGAAAACAATTAACATGTATTTCCCAGCAAACCAATGTTTAACAAGCTAGATCTTGTAAATATATATCTCTATGCTACGTGGATCAACAAAAGATGAGCTATCACTTATTCTATTTCTAGAATGATAAGTAATAAAAACTTATTTAGTGAATCCTCCCCTAATATCGAGAATTAAGCTTCTAATCTTCTGCTTTTTATATTGTAGCTATATAATTCCTTGCTTATTAATTTCAATCACAGTAACTTCCAAATTCAATATATATATATATATATATATCTGTATATCACTTTGCAACAATTACTTTAGGATAAAATCCTTATATCCGATTCTTCTTCATATCTCTATCTGCAGATTTAGAAATATTTTGAAGACTCTGGATCTAACAGTAATCTGAGATATCTCAGTCTATCTGTTGCAAGAAATACTCCAGATATATATAATTACATTAATTCCTTAATTTGCTTTTATACATTACCTGTCCAAGATCCGGTCTGTAGTTATAGCAGCAATATTCTTTGAATATAATATATTGTATTGGAATATGTGAAAATTATCAATGTCAGATATTCAATGCATGTGAGTTAGAATTGTGCATTCCCATGAAAGAAAATTTAGGTGTGGTCCTAATCAAGTGAGATGTAATATCCTGAATGCATTGTGTGTCTTGTCCTGGGATGATCTGCCTGAATACAACGAACAGTATATCCAGTTATAGTCAATTTGACATCACTGAAAAGCTACCCCTTAATTTAAATATTACTTTATCTATATTAATTCTTAAATATAATATTTACTATGCCTCAAGAGGGCAGTGTTGCTCTTCAAATTAATTTCACAATTTAATTTTAATTCCCTTATCTCAGGTCAAAGATCAATCTGTGTTAACAAAGACTCTATATTCAATCCTAGACTTTGGGTCTCCTGTCATTTTTCATTTAATATCTCTACTCCTCTCAAGGTTTTTACTGAGTACTCTTTATCAGCTAAATTCCTTTATTTAAATAGCTTATTCTATTCTTCTGTAATTATACCGTTATATAGTTCTACTCTACAAATAATTGGAACATCTATTATTACTGTGAATATATTGATTATAAAAATATATTTCGTAAATATTTTTATACACTTGCATAGAGATTTTAAATATTTTTCTTTTTGGGTACAAAAACATATCTTTAATTCAAGGACTTGTTAAAACAAACCAATAAATTTAAATATGACATGTCTGGCACTTGGCTCAGCATTATATCAAATAAAGACATTTTATCGTCTATAGCATTTTTAAAAACACCCATAACTCTTAAGGTTCACCTAGCCATGAACTATTTAAAAAAAATCTCTGTCCATTTCTAAAACTAGACGAAAATTGAAAAAGAAAAGACTTTACATTAAAACAAGATGGCTACAGGCATCCATTTTAATTTTCCATTATAATATACCCGACAGCACAGCCTTCCGACACAGAGGCTGCTTGCCCTCTTATCTGTGTCTGGGAGCGTCTGCCTGTCCTTTTTGGTCTTTCTGACATGGTGAGTGATATATAGATTGGAGATATACAGAACTCTGATTCAACTCTGGTATAAAGATTGGAGATAATAACGAAACGAAAGGAGATATAAGGCTAGGGTCAGACTGAGGCAGTGCGAACGCGCGTGCAGGGGCACTTAATCACGGCCGTAGTAGCAGCAAATGCCGGGCAATGACGGCCAATATACGAAGTACGGTCGCACAAAAGTCCGGCCGCGCAACGCAAGTGGAAAATGAACGCATTTTTTCGAGAACGTTAAACCGCTAGTACTGACGTACAGAGTGCGCTGCGTCCGCTAGCGGCGTGTGTGAGTGAATTGGAGACGTCAGACACTGCTAATGTCCGGCCAACATAACGTCCAGATGCAAGAAGTGTTTTATTGATGATCCGTACAAAATCACGGATGAAACTGCGCATCGTATGACCGCTATTGCGTATTCCGTGAAAAAATACGTCCATTCTTCGAACGCACATTTTCACGGACAACGTGAAAAATGCGTTAGTCTGACCCTAGCCTTAGGGATAAACCCTCAGATCACTGAGAGGGAGTGCTGATTTAAAACATAACTTTTATTAGTCATAATAAGACACACAGAAAATAGACCGACAGTAAATGTTAAAAAACATATAGACACATAGACATAGGCACAATATGTTGCAGGGAGAGCAGAAATATGTCACAGATACAAAGCGAATTGCTTGATTGGGACTTATGGGGAACAAATATATGCCTTCAGTGGAGATGGAAAACCACAGTATTAATAATGAATTGAAGCAAATGCTCCATGGACATAAATTACAACTTGTACCTTGATATTGACAAATAGAGAGTATTGAATCACAGCACTGAGATATATGCACAGTGCCCACAATTGTACTGAAGATAATTAGCCCAAGGTTGGTAAAAGCCAGAATATCGAACTACATACAAAGACGTTCATTTGGCCTGGCTACCTTGTATAAAAGCTTAATAAAGCTATAAGCTGAGGATCGTGAACTGCTTGGTTAGAACTTATAAGAAACGGATATATGCCTTCAGTTGGAGATGGAACGCCACAGTATTAGTAATAAATTGAAGCAAATGCCCTGTGGACATAAAAATGCAGACTGTACCTTAATGCCGACAATAATTACAATCTGTGTTTGACTCCCGATGAAGCCGGTTCTGTACCGGCGAAACACGTGTCGAGTCCTGGTTATTTTTTAAAATGTCTTGCACAATATGATCTGACAGGGAGATAATAGAATGCTTAACTTTGAGGGACAGCCTTTTTGGTCAATTAGGCGCTCTTTTGCCTTTCCAATGGTAATGTGGTCCAGTGATGGTTGACTTTCCCATGTGTTGCTGATTTGTTAAGGACAGGTGCATGCCAATTTGTACGCTTTTGACTTTTCAATCTTGTGGTATCTTAACCTCCATGTCTTGTTGAATGGTTGACAACTTAAATTATCACATTTGATATATGCCTTTTTTGCTAACTGATCCCCTTCTGAGAGTTTTTTGTTTTTTTTTTCTCTGCCTCGCAGTTCACTATCTTTAGCTTATAGCTGTATTAAGCTTTCATACAAGGTAGCCAGGCCAAATGAACGTTGTTGTATTTAGTTCGATATTCTGGCTCGCATCAACCTTGGGCTAATTATCTTTAGTACAATTGTGGGCATTGTGCATGTATTTCAGCGTGGTGTTATTTAACACTCTCTATTTGCCAGCATTAAGGTACAGTCTGCATTTTTATGTCCACAGGGCATTTGCTTCAATTTATTACTAAGGCTAGGGTCAGACTGAGGCAGTGCGAACGCGCGTTCTGGCGCACTTAATCACGGCCGCACTAGCAGCAGATGCCAGGCAATGATGGCCAATATACGAAGTACGGTCGCACAAAAGTCCGGCTGCGCAACGCAAGTGGAAAATGAACGCATTTTTTCGAGAACGTTAAACCACTAGTACTGACGTACAGAGTGCGCTGCGTCCGCTAGCGGCGTGTGTGCGTGAATTGGAGACATCAGACGCTGCTAATGTCCGGCCAACATAACGTCCAGATGCACAAAGTGTTTTATTGATGATCCGTACAAAATCATGGATGAAACTGCGCATCGTATGACCGCTATTGCGTATTCCGTGAAAAAATACGTCCATTCTTCGAACGCACATTTTCACGGACAACGTGAAAAATGCGTTAGTCTGACCCTAGCCTTATACTGTGGCGTTCCATCTCCAACTGAAGGCATATATCCGTTTCTTATAAGTTCTAACCAAGCAGTTCACGATCCTCAGCTTATAGCTTTATTAAGCTTTTATACAAGGTAGCCAGGCCAAATGAACGTCTTTGTATGTAGTTCGATATTCTGGCTTTTACCAACCTTGGGCTAATTATCTTCAGTACAATTGTGGGCACTGTGCATATATCTCAGTGCTGTGATTCAATACTCTCTATTTGTCAATATCAAGGTACAAGTTGTAATTTATGTCCATGGAGCATTTGCTTCAATTCATTATTAATACTGTGGTTTTCCATCTCCACTGAAGGCATATATTTGTTCCCCATAAGTCCCAATCAAGCAATTCGCTTTGTATCTGTGACATATTTCTGCTCTCCCTGCAACATATTGTGCCTATGTCTATGTGTCTATATGTTTTTTTAACATTTACTGTCGGTCTATTTTCTGTGTGTCTTATTATGACTAATAAAAGTTATGTTTTAAATCAGCACTCCCTCTCAGTGATCTGAGGGTTTATCCCTTATATCTCCTTTCGTTTCGTTATAGTTCATTACTAGGTTTAGTCCTTATTGGGTGTGTCCACGCCCGGTGTCTAGTAGTTACTCGGGGTGGGGTGATTGTTCACCTCCCTGGTGGAGGTCTGTTTTCTTTCTTTTTCAATTATAAAGATTGGAGATATGCAGAACTCAGATTCAACTCTGGTATATAGATTAAAGATATTCAGAACTTTGATATAAGTCGGCGATTTTACTGATATTTTCCCTGCAAGGCTGCCAATGTCCTCTACGCTCTCTCTCTGATTCACTTCCTCTCCTGCAGGCAGCAACACCCTGATAGCTGGCAACAGCCAGATTCAACTCTCAATAGATAAACAGATGAACTCTGATTAAACTGTGTTATTGTATGGTATCTAGAATTAGATCAAAGATATACAGATTTTCCAGAACAATGCTATAAATCAGTGATACACACTGTCCCTGATAGCCTGGCTGTGCCAAGACAGATTCAAATTTGCTGAATTCTGGTATAACTCTCTGATACACAGTGATAACAGGCTGTGCCAAGACAGATTCAAATTTGCTGAACTCTGGTAGAACTCACTGATACACACTGATAACAGGCTGTGCCAAGACAGATTATAATTTGCTGAACTCTGGTAGAACTCACTGATACACACTGTCCCTGATAGCCTGGCAGTGCCAACACAGATTCAAATTCCCAGAAATCTCCTACAACTCACTGATACACACTGTCCCTGATAGTCTGGCAGTGCCAAGACAGATTCAAATTCCCAGAAATCTCCCACAACTCACTGAAACACACTGTCCCTGATAGCCTGGCAGTGCCAACACAGATTCTAATTCCCAGAAATCTCCTACAACGTCAATGATACACCCCGACAGAACAATCTCCTCTCCTCTCTGATTCACTCCTGCAAACACACATGCTGGGGCTGCAGGCAGGGAAGCCTTATATAGTGTGCTGCGGGACTTAGCTCTGTGAGCCCATGATTGGGCAAAATTTGCCCAATCAGGACTCTGAGCTGTGATTGGCATAGTCTTGCACCTGTCTTGCACCTGACCTGTGGTCAGGTGCAAGGCTGTAGTCAATTACAAGCTTCAGGCCAGTGGAAAAGTGCATTGTGGTCCATTGTGGTGCATTGTGGACAAACATGCGGCGAACACGCGGAAATGTTCGGAGTTCGGCGAACAGCCGAACGGGCGATGTTCGAATCGAACTCTAAACAGATCCGAACCGAACGCTCATCCCTATTGGGTATATAGAAAAGAAGCAAAAATACATATATTGGTGTAGTATATCACAATATTGTATGGATTCAATATAGTATATGGTTGTTTCACTCACAAATCTAGAGCCCTATCACTGGCTCTGAGTGGGTTAATGTATCTGGGTATTTTTCAGGGTCTCTCTTAGGCACCCAACACCTTGTTTAAACGATCTCTCTCCCACAACGGTAAATATGAAAGGAAGATAAAAAGAAAGATCTCCTTGTGCAGATCCAATATATATATTTAGCATCAATAATCGTTCCTGCAATTTCAAACTCACACTTGGTGGAGCTTATCCAAGCTCTGGTGTCGCGCCTATGGGTTTGTTGAGGAGGTCAAACCCAAAAAAACCTCCACAGTGTTAGGGACTTCGTCTTGAAATTTTTTTTCTTTTATTAAAAATTATTTTAAAACAAATTAAAAAGCTGTATAGACATCCAGCAAGATTATAAAATTGACCAGTACGCGTTTCACTGCAAAAACGTGGCTTCAGCCAGCTGATGAAGACGCGTTTTTGCAGCGAAACGTATTCCGTCAATTTTATAATCTTGCTGGATGTCTATACAGCTTTTTAATTTGTTTTGAATCCTGAGAGCGAGTTATCACGCTAACCAGATACAGTTGTGTTCAAAATTATTCAACCCCCACTGAAATTGAGTGTTTTGGCCAGTTTGACTTTGATTTTGATCATTCAGTCATCTTGCTTACAATTAAATCAAAGAGGCACGTGTAGGTCAGACAAATATAACATAACATTTATAATGAAATAACCACAAATGTCTTTTCTGTGCTCACATCATTATCAGTTTTATTCAACCCCCAATCTTAGTACTTAGTACAACATCCTTTTACAGTTATAACAGCTTTTAAACGTGAAGCATAGCTTGACACAAGTGTCTTGCAGCGATCTACGGGTATCTTCGCCCATTCGTCATGGGCAAAAGCCTCCAGTTCAGTCACATTCTTAGGCTTGCGCACTGCAACTGCTTTCTTTAAGTCCCACCAGAGCTTCTCAATCGGATTTAAGTCAGGTGACTGCGATGGCCTCTCCAAAATGTTCCAGCCTTTAATCTGCAACCATGCTCTAGTGGACTTGGAGGTATGCTTGGGATCATTGTCCTGTTGAAAGGTCCAACGTCTCCCAAGCCTCAGGTTTGTGACGGACTGCATCACATTGTCATCCAATATCTCCTGATACTGAAGAGAATTCATGGTACCTTGCACACGCTGAAGCTTCCCCGTACCTGCAGAAGCAAAACAGCCCCAAAGCATGATTGACCCCCCGCCATGCTTCACAGTAGACAAGGTGTTCTTTTCTTCATAGGCCTTGTTCTTCCTCCTCCAAACATAGCGTTGATCCATGGGCCCAAACAGTTCTAATTTTGTTTCATCAGTCCACAGAACACTATCCCAACACTTCTGTGGTTTGTCCACATGACTTTTGGCATACTGCAGTCGACTCTTCTTATTCTTTGGAGACAGCAAGGGGGTGCGCCTGGGAGTTCTGGCATGGAGGCCTTCATTACGCAGTGTGCGCCGTATTGTCTGAGCTGAAACTTCAGTACCCACAACTGACAAATCTTTTCTCAGTTCCTCAGCAGTCACACGGGGACTTTTCTCCACTCTACGGTTCAGGTAGCGCACAGCAGTCGAAGTCAGCATCTTCTTTCTGCCACGACCAGGTAGCGTTTCAACAGTGCCCTTTGCCTTGAATTTGCGAATGATGCTTCCTATGGTCTCTCTTGGTATGTTTAACATCTCTGCAATCTTCTTATAGCCATTGCACTTCCTGTGAAGAGTAATCACCTCTTCTCTTGTCTTCCTGGACCATTCTCTTGACTTCACCATGTTTGTAACCACACCACTAAATGTCTAGAAGTAGCTGAGTATCACAGTCATTTTAAAGCTGCCTAATTGGTGCTTATTATGCTTTATTGCTGCTCCGTGACATCCACAGGTGTTTTCAATACCTGATTGAAAACACTTGAATGAACCTCTGTTCTTCAGAGTGGTAGTCTTTAAGGGGTTGAATAATTGTGTCAATGAAGAATTCACAAAAGAAACATTTACTACTGTATTACAAAACCAATTGATGTCATTTTAGTTGCATATGGTTCTTTAAAAAGTCCTTGTAGGATTTCATTCTGAATACAATTACAAATGTACACTAAATTCCCTAAAACCCTTTACAGCATTGGGGGTTGAATAATTTTGAACACAACTGTATGTACACAATTCTTTGTTTATTGGTGTAGGGGAAACCACTAATCATCTGGCTAACCTTTGGGATTTAGGTGGTGGTACATGCTGTGGGCGCTTACCATACACATTATATACTGAACGAAAATGTCTGAAATTTACATATAACTTAGATCCGTCTGAAAAAACGGTTTAAAAAAAAAACGGAAAAAAGTTTGCAAAAAAAATTCCATAAAATGCCTAAAAGATCCAAACAAATCTATAAATAAAGAGACTTTTTACTGCAGAATAAAATAATAAACAGTTTATTAGATATTGAATTAAAACTGGAATATTTTTTAACATTGAAGCCTATGGGATTCTCCTGAATAAACCTGTCGAAAGAAACCACCGAACAGCAGGGCATTTCAGCAATTTTTCACAGCTGTTCGGTGTTCCCTGAATAGATTAACCATTGCTTCTCTATGGGGATTTCACTGCCCTCGAACAGGCATCGTACGTGCAGGCAATTCGCCAACATTTGGCGAACTGCCTGCTCTATGAATAGCGGAATGGCCAGGAAATGTCACCATACGCTGAATTTCAGTGTCCGGTGACATTTCGGGGCCAGTCTCTCTTTGAATAACACTGTTACTGGAGAGGTGCTCTTGCCGGGATCAAACCTGTGTCTCCACAGTCTCTGTCCACGGTTATAGCGCAGTGATCAGGGGCAGACTGACAAGTAATGGGGACCACGGGCAATAGGAGATCATGGGGCCCCCTTTGTACTGCACCCACAGGAGATCACGCCCATACAAAACCCCACCCCCTACAACGCAACACCCACATGTACATTATTGCGCTAAAGAATTTATTTCTGAACTCCTTAAAATAACCTTTTTTTTAAATTGTGTGAAGAAAATCCACTTGGACCCAGCAGCGAATTGGAGAATCCATTGTGCCCCTCCAGACGAAGAGATGGCCACTGCTCTACTGCAGCAGCCTTACCAACTCACTACAGCTAAGGCTGCGCCGCGACACAGAATGTCCCTGTGACAAATGTGGGAAACTGACCATCACTTTAAAAGATACTGTACATTACTAACACACTGCACATTACAGAGCTCCACAGCAATAAAACTCACAGTAATGTAATTGATTCATTATAACCCCCTCACCCTATCAATTCATTATACCCCCTCACCCTATCAATTCATTATAAACCCCCCTCACCCTATCAATTCATTATAAACCCCCCTCACCCATGCAATTCATTATAACCCCCTCACCCTATCAATTCATTACCCCACCGGCATGCAGACGTCACGTGAGGGGGCGGTGCCAATGCAGAGTGCTGTGCTCTCGTGGTAAGACTGAGGCAGGCACACTGGCGCTGCAGCACCGCCACCGCAGAGTTTTGGGAGTGCCCCCTGAGCCGGGTATTACATTACATTGATTGGAGAAATTATTATAGCGCCAATGGCAACAATGGCAGGGCCCACTGTCTGCATTCCAAAACTGGGCCCCTACCAACCCGTGGGCCCTCGGGCAGTGCCCGAGAGCCCGACGGGTCAGTCTGTCCCTGGCTGATGGCTACCATGGCGTCCACGAGACAACCTCGCTCTTTGGAATCCTGCTGACTCGTGCGCCAAGAGTGTATGAAGAGTGTATGGTAATGCTGCTGTGGGAGGACAACCAACCTCTCACAATGGGTGACTGACCTGCATCGACTGATGGCTGCATGCAGCTTTGCCGGAGGAGCGAGCGTTCCTCATGGAAGGATGTACCGCGTTTTTCCTCTTCTACCAATGCGCGGCGTGCAGACCTCACTTGAGGGTCAGTAAGACTGAGGCAGGCACACTGGCGCTGCAGCACCACCACCGCAGTGTTTTGGTAGGGCCCCCTGACCCGGCTATTACATTACATTGATTGGAGAACTCATTATAGTGCCAATGGCGACAATGGCGGGGCCCACTGTCTGCATTCCAAAACTGGGCCCCTACCAACCCGCGGGCCCTCGGCCCGATGGGTCAGTCCGCCCCTGGCAGTGATGCTACCTCTACTCCACCCAGCCGGCATAGAGGTTTGCATTTTTAACTTAACCAAGCATTGCCTAAGGGTATTTGTTGCATTCCTGACCAATTAATAATTACACTAATAGCTACTAGTAACTTACAGGGTAATTCAAAGAGCTCCGAATTGCTTGAGAAAGGTAACCGAACGCTGAAAATCAGCGTTCGGTTGCCTTTCTTGGCCATTCGGCTATCCAGAGAGCAGGCAATTCGCCAAATCCTGGCAAATTGCCTGAACATAGAGTGCCTGTTCGGTGCCTGTTCGACGGCAGTGAAAACCCCATGAAAAAGCACTGCTTCGGCTATTCAGAGAACACAAACCAGCAGTGAAAGGTTCCCGAAATGCCCTGCCATTCGGTGGTTTAATTCGACAGGTTTATTCAGGTGAATCCCATAGGCTTCAATGTTAAAAATACTCCCGTTTTAATTCAATATCTAATAAACCATTCATTATAAAATTCTGCAGTATCTTTATTTATAGATTTTTTTTTAGGACATTTTAAGCATTTTTCTTAATTTTTTTTTAAAAGTCCGATTTTTTTTTTTTTTAAGTTTACTTATTTTTTCTGTAACAGCCCTTTTTATTATCATTCCCTGGACCTCATATGTAAATTCCAGACATTTTCGCTCAGTAGTTTCTTTGCAAACAGCGTTTCACTTTTCAATCATTCAAGCAAACTGTTTTCCTAATTTATTCACTTCACTCTGTCTGCAGTGTCGGCTTTTTCTGGAGGCTGCGCTGTGCGTGATCGGCTCCTGCTCGGGTTTTTCCGCAGTTTTCGGCAGGTTAATCCAGATGTTTTTGCGGGTTTTCGGCATGCATTCGCCGGGTTTTGCGGTTCTTTTCTGTCGGGTTTGCGGTAGCTTTTCCCTGCAATTCGGGGACCCTGTGGTGTATGCTGAATACACCGCAGGGTCACCGAAATGGGATCGGCAAAAGGAACCGAATTGAAGAGAACGAAAAGTCACCGAACGTACGGTGACTTTTTCGAATCTCTTTCAATAACCCTGTTAATAGTTACCGGTATACAGTAAAGGACAAAGAGGGCATGAGTGTAACTAAAGTAAACGTTAACTTTAAAGTAGGGGATTTAAGGCAATTTACCTCTTTCAGCTAATTTCATGTGATTAAAGATATTCTAATAGGAGCAATACTAGAAAACAGCTAAAATATCATTTTTAATTTAATTTTTTTTAGTTGTTTCACCAAAAGCTCTAAAATAGCTTAAATTATTGCACAATGATTCTGATTGCCAATTCAACATTCTGTCTGTGTTCATTGATATATTGATATTTGGAAGTACATACTGATGCCAGACGGTGTTTCCTATTCCGTGGCACCATATATTAATGACTGCAGCATTAAACTAGTGGTTGCTACTTCTTGGCGCCATATGCTAATATTCCATGTGCCAGATATTCATCCACATATCCAAAATGCTACAGAAGGCAAATAAAGCAAATATCTGAAAAACTATTTCCAGAGTAAACACATTATGGATGTGTTTCAAAGACTACATCGTAGAATCGTGTTATTTTTCCATTTTGATATGTTTCGATGAATGCACATAAAAAATCATTTAATAAATAAAAAGATAAGCAAGGGGTATCATTTTACTTTTTTTTTCTCTGCTGGACCCCAAGCCACATCCCTCATCTAGCTTAGCCCCTTTACTACCAAATGATTTTCCACTAAACAACAAGCAGGATCCAGTGGTTTTATATTAAACCACTTTCCAATAACCAAAGAGTAAAATTATACAGAAGCCTCTGTCTTGTACATTTTCAAGGTCAGTGAGCCGAGCCCTATATAGCGCTCACCCCCGAAGGAGCCGCTGAATAAACCTCGGGATAGTCTCACCGCACTAGGAAATAACTATACACCAGCGCTGTTGTGGATTTTTCTATATTATATTCTTTACTGATCCCAATAAAGCAGCATATAATACGCATAAACGGTATTTGAGTAACAAGAATTCGTAACGCGGGAAAAACACGCGGCGGTAAAAGAAAACCGGTTAACCCCCTCAGTTCTGGAGTGTAAGTCCTGTGAATAATAGCTCAAAAACATATATGTGTGTTGTTTAGGGTACCCGGGTACTATGTTCAACTGGCCAGTGAAGGAAAAGAGCAATCTTCGACTAGTCACCGTTGGGGCCCTGTGAATTTAAACAATACTGCAGCGTGCGTTTCTGTTTTGGAACTGTGGCCTGGAAGCCTCTCACCCATCCGATGAACGAAACTGTCCAGCACTCGATGCCTCGATCAAAAGAACCTCTCCGCGGTGTACTGGGACTCCGTGCCACCAAATATGCTCCCTGCTTGCCCAATCTCTGCAACTGGAACAACGATCCGCCACCTGCACTCCCAATCATCAGCGCGGTCTCCTAACTCGGAGTCCTGCCGGATCCAGCTTGTCCTCCAGACCTCTCAGCGCTGCGTAGGTAGGTCTCAACATGGTCACTGTCCCGATCCCCAGCACCAGTAAGACAGCGTCTGTACTCGGGCCTGGTTGCGATCCCTTACAGCTCCAACATGCCTCCTCCACCTTTCACTGCTCTGCTCACTCTGACCATGCCTTGCACAAGGCTGCTGATCTGTTTCCTCTTCCTTTTACCACCCCCTTCCTGTTCTCACGCAAAGGATGATGTTAAATGTAGTTCGGTTTTGTCCAGCATAGTCCACAATTACTCTGTCTCCCTCTGGTGGCAGCAATAGTTCAATACACCAGAATACAGTGTTTTTAAAGCAGCGCTACACGCTACACCTATGTGCCAGAGAGGGGGCTCCAGGGGCATAGCAAGGTCACGAGGTGCAGGGTGGCAAGCCTTCTCCTAGTGCCACCCCCCACATATTCCTTTTCTGTGCATTCTCCCCTCTCTTCTCCATGTCCCCTCTCCATGAACATTTCCCCCACCCTTTTCCATGTCCCCTCTTCATGCTGATTTCCCCTCCAAGCCTCTGGTATTTCTATTCATTCTCCCACCTCTTTGTCCTCTCTCCATATTCATTCCCCCTCTGTTCCCTCTCCCTCCTTCATGTTCATGCCCCCTTTCCCTGCTCATTCCCCCTCCATGATGGCCCCCTCTGTAGTAGTTTATGTCTGTACAACAGTTGCATAGAGTGGTGATAATGTCACTGCATGCAATGGGTCAACACTTGTTCATATCCCCTCTGGGCTGGTCCACCAGAAAATGCGCATTAGCACCTTGGGTGGTCTTTATATATATCAGCCTACCTCAACAATATTTATTGAGGTTCCTTTTTTACACGCTGAAAGGCCTTATTTACAGAAATGCTTAAACCTTTGTGGTCCTCTAAGCTGTATGTCACTTGCATAGACTACTGGTAATGTCACTGCCAGGTAACTTTGGGACCAGGGTTTGAATCCTCTTTTTAATCTGCTAATAGTTTTCCAGGATGGTGGCCTTAGAAGGAGCCTGGTCTTAGCTCCCTCTGTAGAGGTTGCCCAGTGACCTGCAACATCCCTTCTGCTTGCTGTCATCTTCATTGCTGGCGGATGGCAACATCCTTTATTTCTTCATCGATCATGTTGCTAACATCCTCATTTGTGACAAGCAATTTCCACTTGAACTTGGTTAATCAACCCTGACCCCATAATGATATTCCTAATTCTTTTTGGATCAACAAGCTTTTATATCACCTGTCATCAAATATTGAAGGGCCTATCGAGGCCCAGCGACCACTTAATGTTATTTGCCTTAACCCTTTATTCCATACAGTAGGGGTCTCGGAGGGCTGAATCTGGGGGTTTACCTGTGCTCAGCACCTCAGGCCTGTGAGTGTTGATCTCAGCATCGCGGATCAAGACCCGGAAGCGTGACCCTCAAGAACTAGCTCCCTCCGATGAGCCTCAATGCATTTCCATTCAGATTTTAATCATTTAATTTAGAGTGTAAAATAATTATAGGGCTGCACATTCTTGACCCCTTCAAAGCCCTAATGTATGGGGTTACAAAGCCCTGATTTTAACTATTTAAAATACCACAGGCGTCATTAAACAGGTGTATGTGGTCCATTCTCTCACATTCCTCCTGAAAACGGGTGATAGCCTAGGGCTGTCAGGTGATCTGGAAGAATGTGGGAAAGTGATATGTGTCTTTGACCATTCACAAAAGATAATGTGAAGCCATAAAACTTCTGCTATGGAAAAATTAAAGAAGTGGGTATTAAACGTGGGTATTGAACCATGTGTGATTAAAAAATTTCTTTTTAATATATTTTGCTCTTAAACTGGAAAAAGACTGGGTCTCTTCACATCACGTCTAGGAAACAGATTGCACCTTGGCCAGTCATGTCCACTCAATACAAGCACTTATAAAATAGGATTGGATTTGGATTTGAAGAGGGAAAAAAAGAACCATGTCCTGAATAAAACACTGTTCAAAAGCTTTAGTTATATATTAACGGGATTGACTTGATATGTCACTTTCAGCCAGCACCAAGGGAGCCCAGTACTGGAATAAAGGTAAATTTGTAAACAAACTAAAGGGTTAAAAAAGGGACTGTGGAGGGTTACCAAGGGGTTAATGTTTATCCCACCCAATCTGCCATCTATTTTAACTCCAGTGTATCCTTTGAATATATCATGTTAAATTGAATAGTCGATAAGCAGTTTATTTTTCTTGTTAAGCAACTTGAGTCTATGGATTAAACAATGACACGGTCAATAACCAAACCTTGATACTATGAATACGTTTATTGAGTGAGGAGCGTATCCGGCTGCCTGCTCCTTAAAAATGCTCAATAAAATGACTTTTACACAATGTGATCAAGTACAGTAAGCAAAAGACACACAAAAAAATGGAATAATTATAAATATGCTGAGGTTAGATTATCTTGCAGGTCGATGATGGCTCTTCACCAGATTACGAGGAATCTGGGAAAGCAAGTTGAATGCAGAAAAAATTCCATGATGTGTGTGGCCTAGTATATAGATATTACATAATGTAATATGGGCTGTAATATTTTTCCGTGTATAAGACTATCAGGGTTATTCAAAGAGAGACGATCTGGCCTCGAAATGTAACCGGACACTGAAATTCAGAGAGCAGGCAATTTGCCAAATGTTGACGAATTGCCTGCACGTACGGTTCCTGTTCGGTGCCTGTTCGAGGGCAGTAAAATCCCCATAGAGAAGCAATGCTTCGTCTATTCAGAGAACACAAAACAGCAGGGGAAACGTTGCCGAAATGCCCTGCTGTTCAGTGGTTTCATTCGACAGATTTATTCAGGAGAATCCCATAGGCTTCAATGTTAAAAATATTCCATATCAATAATTAATTCAATATCTAATAAACCATTTATCATTTTATTGTGCTGTAAAGAGTCTCTTTATTTTTAGATTTTTTTAGGATCTTTTAGGCATTTTTTCGGATTTTTTTGTCAACATTTGTTTTACGTTTTTTTAAAAATGTTTTTTCTTCTTTCTGTAACAGCCCTTTTTATTATCATTCATTGGATCTTATATGTAAATTCCAGACATTTTCGTTAACCCCTTCACTGCTGAGGCATTTCTCGCCTGTGTGCTGAGCTCATTTTTACCGCTTTCGCTCATCATGTTTAAACGCGATTTGAAGCCACATTTTAATAAATGACCCAGACATATTATATATCGTTCTTTCCGGCAGACTCCGCAGATTCATAATATATCATTTTTATATGTATACGTCATGACCTGCCTGTATATTATAACAAAAAATACAATAAAAATTGAATTTTTAATCATCTGCAGTGTGTAAAGTGTTTTTTTTCACATTTTCTCACATGAGCGTTTGCGGTTATGTTTTCTATGGGGTGCGCTTGTACAAAAAATTTGAAATGGGGACTTGTTACTTTTTTTGGGGGGAATTACGTGATTTTTAGCAAACGCACCCCATAGAAAAAAATCATTAGTGCAGCATCATTGTTCACATTATAATTGAAATGTGAACAATATTGCTGCATTAATAAAAACAACACACAAAAAAAAAACATGTTTTTTTTTTTTAAATTTATTTATTATTTTATTTTTATTTTTTTATTATTATTTTTTTACTTTTTACCTAGTCATGTTGGGTATCCTTCGAAAGGCCATGCTCAGGCCTTTCAAATGACACCCTCCATGACCCCCTAGCTGCCACGGTTCTGGAGATATCGGGGTTCACAAGAACCCCCTATCTCCACCAGGGGATTTCCTTGGAAATCCCGGCAGCTAGGGGTTCCCCGGCTATCTGACGTCATCACGCTATGCGTGATGACGTCAGACAGCGAGGGGAGTCCGGGGGCGGAGCCGCCATCCAAGATGGCGGCCCCCACCGGAGATAGGCTGCACTTCGGCGCCGCAAGGCGCTGAAGTGCAACCAGCACTTGAGGGGTTAAAGCCAGGCATCGCTTAAAAGGGGAGACTCTCCCCTTTTAAGCGGTGCCTGGCTTTTACCGCTGCTCCTTCCCGATCGGGAGGGAGAGGGATCCAAACGGATCCCCCCCCCACCCTTCCAGGCTATCTCCCGGCATTGCCGGGGGGTCGCCTGGAAATGACGTCATCGCGCATGGCGCGATGACGTCATTTACTCCGGGAGGCGCTTGACTTCAGCGTCTGAGGACGCTGAAGTCAGAACGCCGTGGGACCCCGGACAGAGAGGGTCCCGCACAGCTGATGACGTGTGGGACACGTCCTCAGCATGCAACGTGCATCAATGAGGACGTGTCCCACACGTCTTCAGCAGTGAAAGGGTTAAGTAGTTTTTTTGCAAACAGCGTTTTAATTTTCAAAGTTTCAAGCAAACTTTTTTCTTTTCTCGAATTGTTCATTTGCGTGTCGGCTTTTTCCGGTGACTGCTCTGTGCTGTGATCGGCGGCTGCACAGGTTTCTCTGGCGTGCTCGGTGGGGTTAATCCGGAAGTTTCTGTGGGTTTCGGTGATTGTTCGTTACGTGTTCGGCGGGTTTTGCGGTGAGTGTTAGGTGTATTTGTGGCGAGTTTTCCCTGCACTACGGGGGCAATGCGGTGCTTCCTGAATACACCGCAGGGTCGGCAAACTAGGATCGCCGAATCGCCCCAAAGTGCGGGGATCAAAAAGTCACCGACTGTGCGGTGACTTTTCGAATCTCTTTGAATAACTATATATTTTTGTCTAAAATCGTCAAGCCAGAAATTGGGGGTCTTCTTATACACGGGAGTAACTGATACCAGATGTGGGTTTGTTCTAAGTGCTACCATGCTCAACTCACGTTACCATGCTTGCTTCAATGGCCGCAGACTGGAATGTGATGCCGCATTTGCCGCTGGCGTTACATTGGTGTAACGCACAAGGTTCAAAACTGCCGCTACCTTCCCTCTGCAAACAGGCCTCCTCCAATCACGAGCCTTAGGTAACAGATGTATAGACATCTGATGCTCAACAAACCAATTCCAAATCTTAAAGCATCCTGTTGGAGGCCATAGCCTGTAGGTATTGTGCCGATGTGACTGTTGATGTCTGAACACCGGTATTTTGAGCACTCTCCCATGAAAACAGAAGAAAATAAAAGATAAACAAACAAATGTCTTATTCTGCAAAATTTAAGATAAATGTCTTGTTTTATGTTTAAAATATTGATTTATTAATCTTGGATAACAAAAGTAGGGATCGTCTTATACATAGGGGCATCTTATACACGGAAAAATACACTAGTTCCAGTGTGTTGTATAATTTCATGTCACAAACTGTAGCACAATGGGTTAATCCCATTGGAAAGGGGTGAAAAAAGAGATGCTTTGACAGAGGTGTCTCGGGGGCAACCGGCGTGAACCAAGGTGGACCCTTTATATTGGATATTTAGCCCTTGAGGCAGGTTAACTGCTGGTTGCATAGACAGACCACAGCACACAGATACAAGAGAAGAGAAGAACAGCACTAGAGCAACAGGAGATGGCAGGAGAACAGAACTAAAGGGGACCCTAACTCTGGGAATAAAGGTCCTTGCAATGGCCTCGATACTAGGGAAGGGAACCTCACAAGAAATACAGAGACAGGAGAAAAGGAAGGGTGAGGGTTAAACAGGATACAACAGGACAATATGCACACACCTAGCAGCAACACAGGGAACCCTGAGCTGGGATGAGGTTTTCACAATGGCCTCTATTCTATAATGCTGCTGGGAAATACACAGAACAGGAAACAAGGAACATATAATATAAATGTCAAAACCAGAGCCAAAGGATCAAGAGCCAGGATGGTATGTCAGACAAGCCAAGATCAGATACCATAGAGGTTAGTCAGAACAGCCAGGAATCAGGAACTAGAATATCACAATTAGGGATGAGCCGAACACTCCCTGAGTTCGGTTCGGAGCTGAACCCGAACTTTCCAAATGTTCGTATCCGAACTCGAACTCAATACAAGTCAATGGGGCTGAAAATTCGGTTTTTAAAGTGCCCTCCAAGAGCGCATATATGCTAAATATTTGCCATAAAGGTGTATGGGGGTCCGGGTAGTGCCCTGGGGGACAGGAAACGAGGACAAAAAGTTAACAAAAAAACTTTTTAAAGGGACAGTGAGTTTTCCATGAAATAAGGGTTAAAAATAAAAACGAAAAATTCCTTCAAATATCGTGCCTAGGAGGTCCCCATAACCTGCCCGTGAAGTGGCGGATTTCTAGGATGTATAGAAATATGTAAAAACCAAAAAATGACATTTCAAATGACGGTAAATGCTTTTCCTTTAATCTATCCATAAACAACTGCTTGGGGCGGCAGTCTGTATGAAAAGAGGAGACATTTTCGTACACGCAGAAAAAGTTTACTGATTTTTTGGGCGGTGAAAAGCAGGAGAGTGACTGGAGAAGGGAAAATTCTAGACCAAATAGCCGATTTGGAAAGTGAGATAAATGGGAGAATTTTTCTGGTTTGGCTATTTTGACCTAGAATTTTCTCTTCAGTCATTCTCCTGAGTTTCACCTTTCTCTGAATAACCCTGTCAGGGTTATTCAGAGAGAGGTGAAGAGCAGGAGAATGACTGGAGAATGGAAAATTCTAGGTCAGAATAGCCAAACCAGAAAAATTCTCCCATTTAGGCTAGGGTCAGACTAGCGAATTTTTAACGTGCGTTTAGGCGCACTTAATCATGGCCGCACTAGCAGCAAATGACGGGGAATGACGGCCAATATACGAAGTACGGTCGCACGAACGTCCGGCTGCGCAACGCAAGTGGAAAATGAACGCATTTTTTCGAGAACGCAGAACCGCTAGTACGGACGTACAGAGTGCGCTGCGTCCACTAGCGGAGTGTGTGCGTGATTTGGAGACGTCAGACCCTGCTCATGTCTGGCCAACATAACGTCCAGACACCCAAAGCTTCCTGGTTTGGATCCGTAAAAAATCAAGCACAAAAATGCGCATCGTATGACCGTTTTCGCACATTCCGTGAAAAAATACGGCAATGCGTTCGGACGCACTTTTTGACGGTCGCTGCGAAAAATGCGTTAGTCTGACCCTAGCCTTATCTCACTTTCCAAATCGGCTATTTGGTCCAGATTGTTCTCTTTTCCTGCCATTCTCCTGGTTTTCACCTTTCTCTGAACAACCCTGAGAGAGAGGTGAAAGCCAGGAGAACTGGCAGGAGAAGAGAACAATCTAGACCAAATAGCCGATTTGGAAAGTGAGATAAATGGGAGAATTTTTCTGGTTTGGCTATTTTGACCTAGAATTTTCTCTTCAGTCATTCTCCTGAGTTTCACCTTTCTCTGAATAACCCTGTCAGGGTTATTCAGAGAGCAGTGAAGAGCTGGAGAATGGAAAATTCTAGGTCAAAATAGCCAAACCAGAAAAATTCTCCCATTTAGGCTAGGGTCAGACTAGTGAATTTTTAACGTGCGTTTAGGCTAGGGTCAGACTAGTGAATTTTTAACGTGCGTTTAGGCGCACTTAATCACGGCCGCACTAGCAGCAAATGACGGGCAATGACGGCCAATATACGAAGTACGGTCGCACGAAAGTCCGGCTGCACAACGCAAGTGGAAAATGAACGCTATTTTGGCTATTTTGACCTAGAATTTTCACTTCTCCAGTTATTCTCCTGCTTGTCACCGCTCTCTGAATAACCCTGTGAATGTTTAATCCCGAGGTGAAAAATAACATTGCTTTAGATGTTATTTTGAATTTTTTTCAAACACCAGTTAAATGCAGCATATTAGGAAGTTTTAGGAGGGAAATTAATTCTCAAATCTCAATCAAAGCAGACACCACCCCACCCCCTCAGTACCTCAGTATAGTGTGCAATGTATCAAATTGAATACCAGACTAAAAACACCTGGTGTTATGCCCGTTTGTGAACAGAGGTCATTTAGAGTTGACAATCTTTCCACGTATACATTAGTTTTTAATTCAATATCTAATAAACCGTTGCTTATAATATTCTGCAGTAAAGAGTCTCTTTATTTCTAGATTTTTTTGTATTATTTTAAGCATTTTCTATACTTTTTTCAATTTCTTTTTTTTTTCGAACTCGAACCGAACCGAACACACCCACAAAGTTAGAAGTTCGCGAACTTTCGAACTGCCAAAGTTCGGGTCGAACTCCGAACTGTCCGAACCAGAACAGCTCATCCCTAATCACAATACAGAAAACAGGGAGAATACAAGAAGAAATGTCAATACAAGGCCAAGATAATACACAGAGTATCCAAGACACGAATACAGGAAGCAATGACACAAGAACCCCCAGGAAACAGAGAGAGAACAAGGAGCCTGTGTGCTGCTTGCATTTTTATAGGAAACAGGACTGAGCAAACTGGACATGTTATCCAAAGCCAGAACAGCCACAGGGGGAATCCAGGAGCGGCACAGGACAGAATGGCCCAGATAGGGAAGAGCTGGCCTGGATTGTTCTCACCACCAGGGCACCTGGCTGGAAGGTGGAACCGTGACATTCTTAATGATGTAGGATTTTATTCTACAATCAGACAGATGGGCTTGCAATTTTTCAGCTTTTGTCAAACCTGGTGGCACTCAACTCCAGTGCATGGAGCAATTCTCAACCACCCTGCAATGATGCACAGCTGTGCCGCAAATATTCGATGGTTATGCTGCAGGTGTTTCTTTGCAATGGCATAAAAGGAATTCTGTAAGAGCAGTGGCGTACTGGGGTACAACAGCGCAACGGCACAATGATAGCATGTAATATTGAATAATACTTTAACCCTTTAAGAACCAAAGCTTTTTTTTACCTCACTGTGTGTTAAGGACCAGAGCAGATTTGTTTATTCTGACTGCGGAGGCCAGTATAATAGCGAAACGCATTTCAGAGAGACCAACAGACCCCCTAGTTAGAGTTTTACCGATATTTTTATTTTATATGTATATTTTACTTCTAATAAATAGTTATATTTTAAATATGAACCTTTTGTTTTCGGTGTTCCTTACACTTCTGTGGAGCTCTACAACAAGAAACAAGCAATCTTCCATTCCAAAGTCTAACATGCTTGAGTCTGGAGGTTCAATCTGTTTGACCACCTTGAGAACGGTGCCATGCAAATAATTGGCAGAAGGCACATATACAGAGCCAATATTTATATAGGCTCTGTAACACGTGAGTGGGCATTTGACAGTTGCTTTTCACTATTATACCATCTGTACAAGATATATTGCACGATTATTGTTTTTTCCTTTTTTTGAGGTTTATTAAGCATATAAATATCCATCTATTTATTTGTTCCTCTATACACTAAGCGCAGATTTGTCACATATTTGTGTTATTTATATTCATTTTACGCTTAAAGGAATCTTTATCTTTTGCTCTGTGCATATTTGTTATTTTAGTTATGTGTTCACCCGTTATGTCCCGCTTTCTTATTTAAATCACCCCACATATTATATACTGTTGGGTAAAGGACAGACACAGCTTTTTATTTATGCTCAGTATATAGTTATTTCTAAATTTTAAGTGAAAAAATAAAAATGACGAACAAAACATTTAAAAAACATTTTCACAGTTATGAATATAGTCATTTGTACACAAATATTGGAAATTAAAGAAAAAAAAAACTCCATACAGATTCAGAGATTTCCACTGATTGTGGAAATACCTCATTTATCTTCGATCTCTGTCCATTTTTTTTTTAACGTTTATACTTTAGAAATCCCTAGAGGTGTGTTAATTATTGCTACTCTGCAGCTCAGAATGGGTACTTCATTGCATGACAGTTCATGCCGTTGCTGGTCTTCGAACCTCTGTATGAGGGCATAGACTAAAATGTTATTCCAAAGTGGTTAAAAAAACAATTTTAACACAGATTTTTTTTTTAATAAAGAAATATTTTGTTGTGAAACTGCCTGTGTTCTGAGACATTTTTAAAGTCAAATCAGTGTGCCAGGAATTTAAATTTACCTATTTATTTATTTGCAAAGTATTTTACCAGGAAGGATACATTAAGATTTCGCTAATTTTCAACAGGGTTATTCAAAGAGATTCGAAAAGTCACCGCACGTTCGGTGACTTTTCGTTCTCTTCAATTCGGTTTGTTTTGCCGATCCCATTTCGGCGACCCTGTGGTGTATTCGACAAGCACCACAGGGTCCCCGAATTGCAGGAAAAGCTGCCGCAAACCCGACGAAAATTAACCGCAAAACCCAGCGAATGCACGCAGAAAACCCTCAAAAACATCTGGATTAACCTGCCGAAAACCACAGAAAAACCCGAACAGGAGCCGATCGCAGCCTTCGACACAGCAGAAGAGGCAGTGAATAAATTAGCAAAACAGTTTGTATGAATGATTGAAAAGTGAAACACTGTTTGCAAAGAAACTACTGAGCGAAAATGTCTGAAATTTGCATACGAGGTCCAGGGAATGATAATAAAAAGGTCTGTTACAGAAAAAATAAGTAAACTTAAAAAAAATTGGATTTTTAAAAAAAAATCTGAAAAATGCTTAAAATATCCTAAAAAATCTATAAATAAAGAGACTCTTTACTGCAGAATTTTATAATGAACGGTTTATTAGATATTGAATTAAAACGGAAATATTTTTAACATTGAAGCCTATGGGATTCTCCTGAATAAACTTGCCGAATTAAACCACCGAATGACAGGGCATTTCGGGAACCTTTCACTGCTGGTTTTTGTTCTCTGAAGAGCCGAAGCAGTGCTTTTCATGGGGTTTTCACTGCCCTCGAACAGGCACCGAACAGGCACCGTATGTGCAGGCAATTCGCCAGGATTTGGCGAATTGCCTGCTCTCTGGATAGCCGAATGGCCAAGAAAGGTAACCGAACGCTGATTTTCAGCATTCGGTTACCTTTCTCAAGCAATTCGGATCTCTTTGAATAACCCTGCAAGTATGTAATTTACTGGCCGTCGGGAAGTGCTTAGTGTATTATTAGTATATAGGTCTGGGATGGATGGGATTCTGTGGCTTTAAGCACAGTTTTGTGAATATTCACCATTCCCAAGCAAGCAACAATAATATACAGGAGCAGAAGGCTTAGCAGGGGCACGATGCTCTGAGTGATGTAAGCCAGACTTACAGTGAAACAAGTGTATGAAAGCAATGTCTCACAAATCAATGTAATGCTGAAACAAAGTACATTGTGGTTGGAGAGTGGCGTGTTTGAATTGGAATGAGAGGAAGTCAGCGGGTGGCCTCGGCGGCCCTCACCAGACAGCAGTGTATATCTCAAGACATTTTCATTGAGATATATATGTCAAATAGTGTGTGTTTGTGTCCCTGCACTTGCTTGCTCAGTTTGCAAAAACGATAGGCATGCTTGGGAATAATCCACTGGCTTATTCATTAAACAGTGTCTAAACGTACAATATATGTTTGTTCTGGAAAGAATTTTATAACCACATTAACGTAACGTGTCACTGTCACATTAGGTGCACTCCAGCCTGGGGGCACTGCTTTTCATGATGTGTCATTTTGCGCAGCTTGCATTGACACATATTGACTTTTTTCCACTGACAATGTTTCTGACGTGGGAAGCCTGCTCACATCATTTCCCTTTGCCCTGCCGTGGCTGTTACAAGCCCAGGAATGCATCTCTGTATTTGTAATGCCGGTCCAGCAGAACACATGGAGAACAGATCTAGGCTGGGTTGAAGGACCCAGTGGCCACGATCTTGAATTCAGTTTCAGACATAACACTCTCCGATGAGGCGAAGGCATACTTTCTATGTCTTGCGCTGTCTCTCTTGGTCATGGCCAGTGGCGTAATGAGGGGCAGGGGGGGACACTTGCCCAGATGTGCCTGTCTGTGGGGGGTTCCGCAAGCAGGGGCGGACTAACCATCTGGACCTCTCCCAATGATTGACATCATCGCACATGGCCGCAATGACATCAGAAAGGGACCTCTACCAACAGGACACCGAAATCGCTATAGAGGAGCCACAGGAGTCCTTTGGACCCACATATCTCCTGAACACTAGGCAGAGAGTCATGCTTGCTATCGTTGGAAAGGTCAGAGCATTATTGTGTTACGATCCCCAACAGGATGGGGTAAATGATCCTCGCACGGAGCACACTATCCTTTCCTTCCGATCCTTATAAGTGGTCGGTCTACTATATATATATATATATATATATATCCCTATGCTGGAACTTGTGCAACCAAGCGTGGGAAATGTTTTAGCCAAGCGTGGGAAAATATAGCGAAACCAGGGGTTACGATACCAGGGAATATTGGAAGACTTATGCCAGGGGTCAGTATGCCAGAGATGGTCGGAAGCCATTTGCCAGGGGTCAGTAGGCCAGAGAATGTCGGAAGCCGTTTGCCATGGGTCAGAGCGCCAGAGAATGTCAGAAACCGTTTGCCAGGGTTCAGTACACCAGAGAATGTCGGAAGCTGTTTGCCAGGGGTCAGTAATCAGAGAAAATACAATACAACACAGGTAGCTCTAAGGGATAGTGAAACCACGTTAGGGCAAGGTATGTATGCATTGCCTGTGGTGTTAAACCTGGTGGGACCGCGTCATCACGTGGCCGCCGGGATTCCCCTCTTCATTCGGCGCCCGTCCAGCGAGCAGCGAGGACGATGCTGCCGGGTGCCTGAATACCATAGCGCGGTATGTAACAGATGGGTGCCAAATGGCGTTCCAGCCCCTAAAGGGTTAAAGAGACACTGCTGGAAAGGGCAGACTGTGCCCTTTCCAGCAGTGCCTCTCTTTAACTCCTTAGCGGCTGGATTACCAATCGACACCATTCATGCTCTGGCCTTTCCAACGACAGCAAGGATGACCCTCTGCGAAGTGGTCAGGAGATATGCGGTTCCAAAGGACTTCTGTATCAATAATATCATTATTGTGTATGTGCTAAGATTGTTTTTGTATTTGTCATTGAACCCCCCTATGAAAGAAAGTGTTGTTTACAGCTGTGACAGGTTTGAGTGTTTGCCAAACATCGCCACTCTATCAGACTGTTTTGTGTTTGTGTTATCTGTTATTTTCTTTATTCATGCCCACCTTGTGATTGCAATCTGCTTTTTTATTCATGTTTGTAATTTGGATAGGGTGATAGCTTGAGACTCGGGATCACCAGAGGAAGAGGAGGAGGGGGCACCAGGGTGTCACCTTCCTTTGGTCTCCAGGTCCCTCCTTGTTCTGTATATACATATACATATACATATACATATGTATTTGCTTCATATGTTTTATTAAAGTCTGTCTATTTTACTCCAGCACTGAGACCTGTTTCATGTCTGGGGAATGCTATAACCCCTCTTTTTCCCCATCCTTAAAATTTGTCTAAGGGCTGGAAAAGGCATGAAAGATCACTGGTGTGAGAACTGTTGTAACGCAAGGGGGCTGTCATACTGGATACAACCCAATCAGGGTTCCAAGAGATCTGTCACACAGAGTTTGAGATCTATGAGCTATACAGTGACCTCTCCAATGTTTAGATGCACTGCTCCCCATACTCTAGTCTTCACTGCTTCCTTTTTTTCTCATTTGTGGAAGCTGAAATGTCCCCTCAGTTTAGTGGAAAGAATAGAAATTAGGGCTGATCAAGAGAAGAATGGTTTAAAAAGTCAGTATAAATGAAGTTAGCAAAAGTCAACAAACAAGGCTTAAAGGCACAATTCTTATGAAGAATCCAAAAAGTAAGACATGAATAAAGATCTGTAACTGAAGAGTATACTGAGCCCGAGATATCTGTTAACAGCTATTTTATATTCAATTCATCTGAATCAGCCACAGTGTAAATAAATCCCTGGATGAATAGACTAGACACTGGCATAAACTAACACACTGAATAATGATATGTGGCCAATAACCACATTAGGGATGTCACTATCCATTGAGCTTCAAAATAAAAGTCTCAGCAACCCAACTCCACCGGCCAAGATCGCTAGGGGAGGTAGAACCAGATGCTCTTCCAATCAAGTACAATATAGGGCTTCATGCCTTCTAATAATGGGTTTTTATGTTATTTCTCAGCGGGCCTGGAACTGCTACTTTTGTTGGCTTGTTCTCTTTCCAGACCTCATGTGTACAACCCATTCCCCGCTGAGACGCTGCGGCTGCTAAAATAAGATGGTAATAAACTTATTTTATACCGCCACTGCTTTTGCTAGCCTTGAGCTTTGTCATAATCATTAACGTTAGCCTTCAGTTTACCTTGCCAGATGGCTAGGACTCCACAACTCGTCACATCCATCAAGATTGTGTTATGGCCTGAGGTAGAGTAAGTATTATTAGCATGGCACGCTGAATAATATTTGCTAAAGCCTTAGGGTCACATTTACTTAAACATCTTATGCCATATGACATAGACAAGTCATCAGACCAAACATCATTTTTTTTAATATTCTTTACAGAACTCATACATGTCAACTGCAGTGAGCAGCAACTCTGTATTTCATCAAAAAAAAAGTATCTTTCATACGTACATACTTTCTTCTTGTCTCGGGTTTATGTCTCACCATGCAAATACAGATACATACTGTACATACGCTCTTTAGTCTTATAGTTAAAAAATAAATGGAGTTGTTGTTTTGCAAGATACGGACAGGTGGTAAAAGAAGTCAGAAATTGATTTGATCCTTGTATCTCAAGATTGACGTCTGTCGACGTTGCTGTGTATGTGTACCACAATGTGTATGTGTGGGAATGTGTGTGTGAAAATGTGTGTTTTTGCGTGAGAATGTGTATGTGTGAAAATGTGTGTATGCGAGAATGTGTGTTGGGTCTCGGTCACCACTGCATTCCTGTCCCATCCCACAGCAGTCATGACCCATGATGGAATCACCAGGAGCTTGAGGTGCTCATCGCTTTTTGGCGCTGCTGACGCACATCCCCATTGTGGGATGTTAATGGTCCATCCTCCTAACAGCCGGAAGACCTCCGTTGCATCTTGGTGCAGGGGGGCATCAGTTGGTGTGTGATGCGTTCGAGGGGTAGAACCTTAGCATCCATAACCTAGGTACTGGTTAGACGTCTGGGGTTCTCTTCCTTTGCCATTGGTTAAGGGGAGGAGACTGTGGGACAGGCTCTAGGAGAAGGGGAGGGCCTGTTTCTGGCACCCTACTTAAACCCTACTCATCGAGAGAAGGGTGCTCAGAATTTAATTTTCCTCCCTGTGTAAATACTACCGTGTGCACTGACATTTCTACTGCTTTACTGGCTTCAGCCTCTTGGTAAGCCTCTTCAGCCTCTTCAGCCCCTTTGACCTGTCTCCCCCAAATTTGGAGCTGCCTTTGACTTCTCTCTGGATCACTCCTTAAACCTAGACTCCGTGACTCTTCCCCCTGCATCCTGTGCTCCAAAACTCAAACTTGACAGTTGGCTAGATTACATACTAAACACTGTAGCATTTGAATATGTATGCATAAGTGACTTTAGGGAATGCCCCCCATTTACCTTCCTAACGCTAAACTCTGTAAAAAATCATTAGCGCATGGGTGATTGCGCTAGCTTCCGCAAGCTTACTGTACTTTGTGGACCCTATAGTTAACATAGGGAGTGCAATCAGTAAGGTAAGTAGCTTTTCCATAGGTAAGGTATTACAAAGTAATGAACAACCAACACAACACAACAGCGACAGAACACCTCAATGGGACTAAACCCTAAAATTGAACTGACAAAACATATATAGAGGTAACACAAATGTTACCAAGAAGGTGCTCAAAACAATCTTTATTGGACATGCATAACGTATTACAACACATGTAAATGAGATGGACAAATCAGTCTGGATAGGATATTAAATTCACAAGGGCATGATGCGGTGGTAAATAAGGAATAGGTGGGCTATTAAGATATTAAAGCCATCAATAAACCTTTCTCACACTATACCTCGGCAGTTCAGGCTGCCTACTGTACGCCACAATGTTATAAGTAAAGAATGCACCCAGATCAAAGATTTTGATAAGTGAAAGGTAGATGGACTGGCAAGACACTAAAATTGCTGCAACCTCAATGTACCCTTTCTGGAGCTATACCTCGGCAGTTCAGGCTGCCTACTATACGCCACAATGGTTGGGGTAAGGAATAAATGCACTCGTACAATGAGAGAGTATAACAGCATCCCAAATAGCCAGCATATGATCAAATAGCCAAAGTCAAAACCACCTTAAGTAAATGGCAAATGCAAATCATGCATGATGCCATTTACTTAATGCATGCATGCATTTTGCAGAATCATTTAGCGCCCCCTAAACCCTCTTAATAAATCCGCTACTCATCTCTCGTCCCATGACGAGAACGGTGGTCTGATCTGCTGCTTCTTGCTGCCAGGAGCAGAGTGAGACTGGGGGCTGGGGACCCTGGCATGGCAGCACAACCCTCCATGGAGTGATATGGACTCCAGGAGGTGATACTCGCAGCAGCGCGAAAGCGCTACTGCAAGTATCACTGAGGGCACCGCTTCGTTCCGGGGTAAGGTGCTGAACTAGAGCCTGTCCAGGAATCTCATGCTAAAATGGGGATGCTAAGGGGAAACCTGCAGGCTGCAAATTTGTATGGTAGGGTCCCCATATTAGTATTAGGATTGTAATCTGGCCCAGTGTGTGTAACCATGTGAAGCCCATTGCACCGTGTTAAACAAAACACAATTAGAGGCTTTGGTTTCTTTTAACGGCCACTAAGAGAGTAAGCTCACCTGCCGAATGTCAAGGCACCTCTATTGAAGGTGAGTTCCTATCCAAAATGAAACCACAGGCTGCTGTGTAGCAAACCATAACTGCTCATGCTGCTTTTCAGTCATGAGGTAGACTGGTGGGCCTTTATTTATGCCCTCTCAGAAACAAATCCACCTTGGGATAAAAAAAAAAAAGACAGAGCGGAACATGCTGCAATGATGACGTGGCTGGAGGTACAATCAAACATACATAGTACAGGTGGAGCGGGGTCGAGTCTATTCCCTGATGGGGTGGCAGTGGTTTCATTTTTGGATAGGACTCACCTTCCCTAGAGGTGCCTTGACATTTGGCAGATGAGCTTACTTTCTTAGTGGCCATTAAAAGAAACCAATGCCTCTAATGGTGTTTTGTTTCACATATTGTAATAAGAATAAGCGCAGATGACACCTTTTTTTTTCTTGTTATGTTTTATACATGTTGCTGGGCTGGATACATTTGGTGGTTGCAGCCGCCCCATCGGGGAATAGGCAAGACCCCGCTCCTCCTGTACTATGTGTAGCCCTTTGTATTTGTCTGGCGCCTTTAGATGTGGGACTATGTTTTCTAGTGTCATAGTGACTGTTAACTGTGCCCCGGGATACAGGGCTAACACGAGGCCCTTGCATGTGACCTAGCGGGTGAGCAGATTGTTAAAGTGGAAGCAGACCGGAGCGGCACTGTTAGCGTGTGGATCCAAGGAAGTGTTGCAGAAGTAGGCCGAGACAGCCTAGCAATTTGGAGCAGCAGCTGTGATCAAAGCAGCCAGGCAGTTTGTGTTACAGTGGCAGCACCCTCGACAACAGTCTGTTAAAGCGGAGAGCTGACGGATCCTGGAGGTTCCTCCTGCGGCCTTGTGTGGCTGAATACACTGGTAACCAGCACCCTCTACCCCTGTCCCGCCAACAGGGCACTCTCGTTCCTTCTACACTATTAAAGCTACCCAGCCAGCACGTGGATTCACTTCTAACCTTCTGGGAGTGTTTGCTGTTATCACATGTGTTATTCCATCTAAGGGCCCCAACGCTTATATGCACCAACTATACCCGCCAGCCGCTAGGGTGAAGAGGAGGATGGGATATAGGTTGTTTGGGAGGGAGTTGGGTCTGGTTAGCGAGTATTGGCGTGTTAGCTAGTCATTGTATTGGCTGCCTTTATTTGTCTTGCCACTATCTTGAATACAGAGATATATTGTTCTACCGCAGTTTGTGTGTTGTAGTTGTTAGTAGTTCCTGCCTGGGAGACCATCCATCGTCATGGATGCCCAGAAAGGTGGGGGCACTGCCGCAGTTTTATATCCCTACTCCCGTATAGTGGAGGCTCAGGATCACCGTGTTAAGCAGAAAGATGTACCTGATTCACTTGGATTGATCAATTTGGTTTCCATTGATTTCATGGCAGATATAGAAAATGTGATCACTATCTGTTGATCATCACTCAAATGTCATTGATTCCTAGAGCTGAAAACCTCAAATTATACAGAATATATGATATGTTCAACATATTTTATATATAATAAATGCATATGTGATAAAAACATTTTAAGTCGCCTACTGATGACCGAGTCGTACGCAAGGAGACAAGAAATACACAAAAAGACATGAACACTTGACTGTGGAATAATAATATATTTATTATATATATATATCGGCCACAGCTAAAAACTCCACACAATATCCCCATCACCATGTCATAAAAATTGCCATAACATAAAAACACATCATAAAACAGTGCTGCCAGGGGACTCCACACAACCACCACACACCTCCAAAACAACCAACTACAAATTCCTCCCATCACCCAACCATCCGATCCACGATTAACCTAAATAAAAGTAACCCCTACCCCAGCACTGCCTACAAGCCCCCCGCTGTGACAAAGGGGAAACATCCAAAACCAACCCCAACTAAAACAACCTTCCCATAACAAAATAGAAAAAACCCTCACTAACTCAACGCCCCACTACCTGTCCTCACTAATCACAAAATACACCCCAGCCCGCTCCCTAAGGTCAAACAGTGACCTGCGCCTAGCTTCTCCCCGCATCACCTCTTCCCATGATAGACTGCAGGATTTCTCACGCGCAGCCCCCACTCTCTGGAACACTCTCCCTCGTACTGTCAGACTTTCCCCTAACTTCTCTTCCTTCAAACGCTCCCTTAAAACATTCCTATTTAGGGAAGCCTACCACCCAACTCACTGACGCAACCATCAATCACTCTCACCTTACAGTCCTCTCCTCCTGTTTCCAACCCCAACCCTCCTAGATTGTGAGTTCCTACGGGAATAGGGCCCTCATCTCCTCCTGTACTGTTTGTCAAATGTTGTTCAATGTATTGTAACCCTGTCTATACTGTGCTTATTGTACAGCGCTGCGGAATATGCTGGCGCTTTATAAATAAAGAATAATAATAATAATAATAATAAAAAAAGGGGGGAGGGTGGGGATTTCTGTCAGCTGTACCTCAGGAGAAAAGGCGTGCAGAGCCTCCCTGCACGCACCTTAAGTACCCTCCTGAAAACTCCACCCCCACATCTCCTTCTCAAACCCCCACACTCGCTCCTTCTCTGCTAAAGAAAAATCCTCCCTGAGTCCTGGCATCAGAGGCAACTTAAGGGCCCTACGCCTTAGGTGCTTCAGGCCTTCATTATCAGTATTACGATATTGCTTTCATTTTTCAGTAGGCATTTTTATTTTTGGTTGGTTTGGGTACTAATCCATCGAAGCCTGCACATCTGGCACTGACTGCAAAGGTTTATTTAAAAGAGAAAAAAATCATATTTCCGTTGCAGCTTTATATATAACAGAATAATAATAGAGAACGTATTAAGACTGAGACTGAACAGCTTTAAAAAAAAGGAGAACACAAATAAGAATATGTCCTTGTGAATTAATTATAATTTTGTAATGACAGAAAAAAATCTGTTTCTGTAAGATTGCATGTTCTTAATACAAACGTTTTAACAAACAGTTCTCTTTGTATAATTCGGAAAGTAATTTGGGAGCTAAAAGACAGACCGTCCCACTGAAGATAATTCCAGTAAGCAGCTGTGGAATATTGTGTGGGAGTTGCTGAGACAGACGATGTGCTGTGTTTCCCAAATAATCAGGAAAATAGAAAATCTCTCCATTAATCAATCTTGTTCGAGGTTTCATACATTTAAATTCATGGAATTCTATCCGTGCCGCCATGTTAAACCTCTTTCTCTCTTTCTTTCTTTTTGCTTGTTCTCTTTATTTTCTATCTTTTCTTCTCTCTTTCATCCTCTCTTTTTTTTCTCTTTTCTCCATCTCTTTTCTTTCTTTTCTTCCCTCTGTCTCTTTCTTTCTCGTTCCTCTCTTTCTTTCTCTTGTTCTTTCTCTCTATCTTTTCTCCCTCTTTTCTTTCTTTCTCTAGCACTCTCTATTTCTTTCCTCTCTATCTTTCTTTCTCTTTCCTGCTCTTTCTTTTATTTTTATCTTCTTCTTTTTGCTTCTTTCCCCTCTTTCTTTCTTGTCGTTCAATTTACTCTCTCTTTCTTATTTCTCTCTCTCTGTCTCTCTCTTCCTTTCCTCTCTCTTTACCCTCTCTATCTTGTCTCCCTCTTTCCTCTTTCTCTAGCACTCTCTTTCCTCTGTCTCTTTCTTTCTCTTTCACTTTCTATCTTGATTTCCTCTCTCTTTGCTCTCTGTCCTTTCTACCTCTAGCACTCCCTTTTTCTTTCCTCTCTTTCTTTCTCTTTCACTCTCTATCTTCCTTTCCTCTGTCTTTACTCTATCTTTTCTCCCTCTTTCCTTTCTTTCTCTAGTACGCTCTTTCTTTCCTCTGTCTCTTTCTTCCTGTTTCACTTTCTATCTTCCTTCCCTCTCTCTTTACTCTTTCTATCCCTTCTCCCTCTTTCCTTTCTTTCTCTAGCACTCTTTCTTTCGACTGTCTCTTTCTTTCTCTTTCGCTCTTTCTTTTTATCTTCATCTTCTTCTTTCACCCTTTCTCTTTGTCTTTCACTTTACTCTATTTTTTTCCTTTCTCTCCCTCTCTCTGTCTCTCTTTCTGTCTTTATTTCCCTTGTTTTTCTCTCACTATCTCTCTTTCCTCTTTTTCTGTTTCTTTATTTTTTATCTTTCTTTCTCTCTACTCTTTTATCTCCGCTCACTCTTTACTCTCTCACTGTTGCACTTTCTTTCTCTTTCTCTCTTTTCTTCCCTTCCCTTTCCTGTACCTGTACTTCATCTCTCGCTCACTATCATTCCTTCCTGATCCTCACCTCTTCTCTTCCAACCTTCCCTTTGCTTTCTTCCTTTTTCTTTCGATCATTCTTTGATTCCTTTGTTTTCCCTTCCTTTCTTTCTCTCACTTTCTGCAATTATTTCTGTGTCTCCTCCTTTACGCTATCCATCTGGAAGAGAATGATGTAGTGAAGAACCAAGGGCGTCTGTAACATTTTCCTCAGGGTCTTCCCCCATCCATATTTTATTGGTGGGTAATTACCCATTACTAATGATACATGACCACAAAGGGCAATTCATAGGTCCCTGGGGCTTCCATTTCAAAATGGATGTATTTACTTTTTATTAGATTGGAAGCATTATTTGGAACGGATTGTCACAATATCTGAGAAGTAACTAAGGCAGACAGTTCAGATTATATTAGCACCGGTTCCTGCAGCTTTTCAGATCCTGTAGTGCAGGGGTTAGGGAACCTTTTTTTCTGCCAAGGGCCATTTGGAGATTTATAAGATCATTCGAGGACCATACAAAATTAACAACTTAAAATTTAGTCAGCTATATTTAGGAAGAAATTTAATTAACTCACCCTAATGTGATGGCTGGGACTGCTTCTCTTTGGTGAGGTGCGTAATGTTAGCTGGTACAGATGATGTTGCTACTCCCAATTTTCCAGGTTTGTGCCCCTCTTCATTTAATTCATTTCACCTTCTCCTTCCCCATTTAATTCATTTCACCCCTCTCCTCATATAAATTCATTTCACCCCTCTCCATTTAATTAATTTCCATCCCTCCTCCTCATTTAATGCATTTCACACATTCCCTTTAATTTCACCCCCTCCCCATTTAATTCATTTCACCCCCTCCCCATTTAATTAATTTCACCCTCCCCTTTAATTTCACCCCCTCCCATTCATTTCCACCTCACCCTCCCCATAACCTCCCTGGCGGTCTAATTTTTTAAAATTTCGTGTCTAAAAGCGTCTCAATTTTTTGTAAAGGAAATGTATTTTTGTACATAGTTAGCCTGTAATAATTAGGAATCACGCACTGAAATCCGTGCAATCAAGAGTCCTTACTGGTAAAATCCTTTATAAATAAATAAATAAAAAATAAATAGTAAATACACTGAGTCCGATAAAGTTTGAAACACGACATAATAATTTATTATCCCAAAAATAATTATCCAAAATAATGCAAATAAATGATATTCAATAAAATACAACAAAAAACACTGAAATCTGTCTGCAAGCAAGGGTGAGAGGATGTATGGTCTATTTCTAATCCTGTACTGCCACCAAGTGGCCGTTCATAAACATTACACTGTATAATCCAAATGTAAACTGTAAAAAATATTTATTTTATGATGGCCCCGCCCCCTGCATCATGTGACTTGCAGGGAGCCTTCCAGGAAGCAGCTCGCCGCATCACACTGTGGGGGACAGCAAAGGAGCCAGGAGGAGGTGAGTAAACATCCAGCCCGAGTGTGGCTCGGGGTAACTGTTCGCAGTAGCAAAATTTAACCCCGAGTCACACTCGGGAATACCGGCAGGGAGGTTAATGTCACCCTCCCCCTTTAATTTCACCCCCTCCCCATTTAATTAATTTCCACCTCACCCTCCCCATTAATGTCACCCTCCCCCTTTAATTTCACCCCCTCCGCATTTAATTAATTTCCACCTCACCCTCCCCATTAATGTCACCCTCCCCCTTTAATTTCACCCCTCCCCATTTAATTAATTTCCTCCTTGCCCTCCCCATTAATGTCACCCTCCCCATCTAATAGATTTCACCCTGCCCCAGTAGTTTCACCCCCTCTCCATCTAATTAATTTCACCCTCCTCTTTAATTCATTTCATCCCCTCCCACAGTGCATTTTCCCTGACCTTGGCCTAGTAGTGGAATGAGGGGGCGGGGATTATCCCTGCTTCCCTCACTCACTGCTGCTCGCCAGATCCTCCTTCATGCTGTGCCTGGAAGATGAGGGGCACAGCGTGAAGGAAGATCCAGCGCACAGCAGTGAGTGAGAGAAGCAGGGATAATCCCGCCCCCTTATTCTGCTACTCGCCGCGCGCTAAAATCTGGTAAAAGCTCCACAGGAGACGGAATTTGCAACCCTGTGCTGTGGCGCTCTAAGGGCCGCACCAATTGATTCTGCGGGCCTTATATGGCCTGCGGGCCGGACGTTCCCCACCCCTGCTGTAGTGGGCCAGAAGGTTCTTATATAGAGTTTACATTAGATTAGACTTGTTTGCATTGCAACAAGCGCACAATATTTGAAGACTGAACAGGTCAGTGACTTTATTCATAGCATTCACGTGGCCTCAAAAACTAAATAAAAAGCTCTCACTCTTCGTAGTTGGTGCTGAGCAACAAAACGGATTTAGTTCAGAAAAGATTCCTTTAAGAAGCCAATCAGAGGGATATGCGTGCTCGTTTATTTTATTTATGATGAACGGTTATTGAGGGCTGAAGGGTTTTTAGCCTCTACAAACCAGATTTACATAAAATATTCAAATCCCAGTCATTGCCAGCCTCTATTCTAGATACCTGCAAGGCAACAAGTAGCATGCATCACATATATCATCCGTTCTTAATAATCCTTTGCAACGTAGCCTCCAAGAGCATATGGAGCATAATCTTTAAATTCTAATATATTCTCCTGGTTTTTTTTTTTTCTACGGACATATGTGAGTAGGTGGATTTACTTAAAAAATTTAATTCATAACAACAAAGGCTTAGAATTTAGGTACTAAAAGATAGCCCGGAGATTACGCGCCGTTTCTATAGAAACAAATGTGTTTTCAAAATAACTGGTTGAGCTAAAAATACACTGGAATATTACAATTTTATCGACAGCCAAAATAGCCAGGGATAGACAGACCTTTCATGCCTCTCTGATGCTCGACAGTCAAGCCTATCCATACAGACAGAACACAATGAACCAAATTAAGATCATTTCACTTTAAAGAGCTTTATTTTTTTTATTCTAATATTTTTAAAACACCTGATTTATGAATAAACAAAGGGTAAGTAGTCAATGTAATAGAGCAGCAGGAAATGCTAGCAGAATGCTTGGTTGTGTAGGGAGAGGTATTAGCAGTAGGAAAAGGGAAGTGCTCATGCCACTGTACAGAGCACTGGTGAGACCTCACTTGGAGTACTGTGTGCAGTACTGGAGACCGTATCTCCAGAAGGATATAGACATCTTAGAGAGAGTTCAGAGAAGGGCTACTAAAATGGTGTACGGCTTGAAGGAGAAAAGTTACCAGGAAAGGCTTAATGATCTTAACATGTACAGCTTGGAAAAAAGACGAGACAGAGGAGATATGATAGAAACATTTAAATACGTAAAGGGAATCCACAAGGTAGAAGAAGGGAGTATATTTAAAAGGAAACAAAGTAGCAAAACAAGAGGACATAGTCTTAGATTAGAGGGGCAAAGGTTTAAAAGTAACATCAGAAAGCATTATTTTACTGAGAGGGTGGTGGATACATGGAACAGCCTTCCAGTTGAAGTGGTAGAGGCCAAAACAGTAATTGAATTTAAGCAAGCATGGGATAGGCATAAGGCTATCCTAAACAAAAGATAAATCCAGGTAAAGTATCCATGTAATTGGGCAGACTAGATGGGCCGAAAGGTACTTATCTGCCAACATTTTTCTATGTTTCTAGGTTCTGATCATACATTGCAGGAGACTCCACAACGTCAATGTACCTCATCACAGTAGGTCCTATCCTTCCTAACCTAATCACTGCTCTTATGAGATTAACCCCTTCACTGTTGAGCCATTTCACCCATGTGAACAGAGCTCATTTTCACCGTTTTGTGCTCATTATGTTTAAATGCGATTTGATGTCATGTTTTATTGTAGGACCCAGACATATTATATATTCTTATTTTCAGCAGACTCGACAGATTCAAAATGTATCATTATTACGTGTAACTGTATACATCATGTCCCGTCAGAATGCGATAACAAAAAATGTTTTTTAAAAAATTTAATTTCCATTCAGATTTCAATCATTTAGATAATGTAAAAGTCTTTTTTTTTACATTTTATCATCCAAATCTTTGTAGTTATAGAATATAACAATAAAAAAGTGTCATCGGCGCTTATCCCTATAACACCGCGTGAAACGAAACACAATTAGAGGTTTTAGTTTACTTGAATGGCCATTCAAGTAAACTAAAACCTCTGGGTTTTGTTTCACATGGTGTTATAGGTTTAAGCGCAGATGACACTTTTTTACATGTTACTGGGCTGGATACATCTGGTAGTTGCAGCCACCCCGGTGGGGATCAGGCGCGACACTGTTTTTTCTGTATTATGCATATTTTGTTGTATTTCCAGCCAGGTCATATTTGCAGCTATTTCATTCTGTGGTTTTGTTTTTGATCCTATGGTTGAATTGTTTCTGCGAGAGTATAAATGAAAGCTCACCAGTGTTCCTCATCACAGAGAAGCAGCATGAGCATATGTCGCTTGCTAGAAATCAGCCTTTGGTTTCATTAGGTAGGACTCACCTTTACTGGAGGTGCCTTGATACGGCAAGTGAGGTTCAAACTTCAATGGCCATTCAAGTAAACTAAAACCTCTAATTGTGTTTTGTTTCACACTGTGTTATAGGGATAAGCGCAGGTGTCACTTTTTTTCTTGTTATGTTTTATACATGTTACTGGGCTGGATACATCTGGTAGTTGCAGCTGCACCGTTTTTTTCCTGTATAATGCATACGTTGAGGTTATATATTCTATGGGGCACTCTAGTGAAAAAAACTAGAAATGGGAACCTGTTGCTGCATTTTTCTGAGAAAATATGCAATTTTAAGGAAAACTGGAAAAAAAATGAAAATGTTTGCTTGTATTTTGGATAATAGTGTTTTATGGATAAATATGACTGTGTATAAAACAGTGACCTGGCTCCTGGCGAGGGAAAGGAGATGGTGAGTAATAACAGAGGTATTGCTCATTTTATACATGGCAAATGGACAATTCTATTGTTTTGGAACAAAAAAAATTAATAAACAGGGGGTGTGTCTGGCAGCAATCCAAGATGGACATTTAAGCTGTGAGCTCTCCACCTGCCACCAACAATATCCGCTGCCATTGGTGCTCATCTGAGCCTCCTGGCGCTCGGAGGACATTCCTCCTATTCCTGTGCTCTCACGGCATCAGAGGATGCCGCACAAAGGAAAAGAGAACCCCCACAGCATGGCCAGGTATTATGCCCTGAAAAAAACCCTTAGTAAACAGAATGTTTAAACATAAATAAATAGAAAAAAAACTTTTTTTTTTTTTTTACACATGGTCATGTTTGGAATCAGTAGAACAGGCAGACTCTGACCTGTCCAATGACACCTAACTTGACTTTGTGGGATGTAAAGAATGCAGTCTTGTATATTAGATTAATCCATGCGTAATAATGCTTTGCTCCATCACCTATACATTTGGTCCAAGCATGGGATATGAGAAGGTGAGTTAATGCAGTGGCATTTCTTGCTTTATAAGTAAAAGCAAATAATGCTAATGTCACTGCCTTAGAAATGAGAAGCAAAATTTTGCATTTATTTATTTTATTTATTTTTATTTATTTTTATTTCCACACTTTACGTGCCTACGTGGTCATATTTGGTATTGTTGGGAAAGCCAGACTCTGACCTTTGCAATGACACCTCATTTGACCCTGTGCAGTTTAAAAATCAGAGACACGGGGTTCCAAAGTACCCCCGGAACTCTTCACTGTAGTACAGTGGTTTAGGTTTTAATGAAAAAATGTGTAATAATGCATTGTGCCATCACCTCCACACTTTCTGGCACCATGGGAAAGGAGAAGGTGAGTTAGTGCAGCATCATTGTTCCCTTTATAATTGAAAGTGAACAATACTGCTGCATTATAAAAAATGAGTTTTTTTGTTTTTAGTTTACTTTTTAACCTGGTCAAGTTTGGCACCAATGGAAAGGAATGCTCTGGCCTTTCTAACAATACCATGCATGACCCTCTATCTTTGAGGGTTGCAGAAATACATGGGTCCAAAAACCCCTGTTTCTCTTCCATAGGAAGTCCCCTTCCGGGCAGGGGAGGGACTCATTTCTGATATCATCACACGCATGCACAATGATGTTAGAGGGCGGGGAATGGTCCCAGAGGTGTGGTATGTCTTCCAGGAAGTCAGACCATCACGAGATTCCTCCTAGACTGGCATAGATCTCCCTGAGCACTGCTGGTAAGTAATGACGTGTGGGGGACATCCTCCTGTCACTTCCTAGTAGGGTCAAGGGAAGGGAGCATTTAAACCGACCAAAGATTTCAATACTTACCTCAGATCCCTCAATTCAGAGAGCAGATAGATCCGCCCCTTCCTCACTTCACAGGAGCTGAACATTGCAAACAAATAGTTCCCAGCAATCCTCCGCGAATCCTTCCTACGTCCTGAAGAAATCGCTACCTAAATGGTAGAACGTAACTAAATTATGCCAAGTGTTGGAAAAATTGGATAAGGCAAGGTAATAAGAGACAGAAGGGATTACCCCTGAATGGTTCAATAACTACAGTTACTCTGATGGAACATCAGAGTACTAATGTCTCCCAGAGACCAATGATTAATAATTAACTTTTATTGGATAGAGTTAAAATCGGCAAACAATTGTACATAAATAAACAGTGCTCACAAAACATAATAATAAAACCAAAAACCACTTCCGCTGAATGGATAATAATATGTGGCGGCAGGAGATGTAATCAATAATCAATACAATAGGTAGCCTTTGAGGGTCACCTCAAGGTATTGTGACAAATGGAAATGATAACCAATTAGATAATAAACCACTGCGCATAAACAAGCAGAAAGGTCGAAAAACGAGAAGCTCTTGTTAGGCGTAGATTGGCTCAAATAGCCCAATGTGAATGCATTCCAATAATTATCCAGATTCCTAATATCAATAGGACCCACCATCGGGGTATACATACATATGGGGGATCTCAAAATGCAATTCACCGAAATGAACAAGAAGCTCTGGTCTGAGAGGCGCACCCGACGCGCGTTTCGCCAGAAATGGCTCGTCAGGAGTGCTTACGGACTAAAGGAAGGCAGGGGATTTTAAATTCACAATGTTCCGTCCCTGCCTATGAAACTAACCAATGGGAAGAAGCAATGGCGAATGCTCCAATCAAACGACTGTCATGAAGATTGACACCACGGAGATCCAATAGTGATCCGAATTCGGTCCACCCGCCTGGGAGATCAATAAGGCGAGAAAATCTCGCTACAATGTAATATTATTATGGATCGAAACTCAAAGGAGCCGTGTTAAAATGAATTAATCACCATGTATTTGGGTGATACTTGTTGTGAAAATGCGGACATCACTGAAACCAAAATGAGCACTAAGTGGAATGCATTCAAATGAATTAAGTGATTGTCTATAAAAGATGGCGTAGATGGACTGAGCCATACAGAGGAAATATATATATATGAGTGCTGTAAGAGGTTAATGGTGATGCCTTATATAAATGGCAAAGTATTACAACACTAAATACCATACATATATAGGGTGGTGCATATCTAAATCAATGAATGTTGAATTAATTGTCAAAATAGTCATAATGAATGAAATAAAGGTATAATCGAAGGAGTGATAATGTTACAAAGCAAAACGGGCCATTTATAATGAGACAGAAATCATAAAGCTGTGACTGGGGTACGACAAAGACGATTAATAATTAGAGTGAATAAAGGAAACACAATGAACCGTAATGAAACTATTTAGTGCCACTGACCTTAAATGCAATTGGTAAGGTAACAGTGATGAGGGTGTATACAAATGATGATGTAATGAAATTGACTGTAGGGTATAATATATACAATAAACCCAATAATAAAATAAGGGAAAAAAATGAATTGATCACCGAATGTTTAGGTGATACTTATTGTCATATTGCAAACATCACTGAAACAAAATAGGCACTAGACAGGATACATTCAACTGAAATAAGAAATTGTCTATGAGGGATGGCTTGGAAGAACTAAGCCATACAGAAAAATATATATATGTATGGATGAGTGCTGTAAAGGATTGATAATGATGCCATATATGAAATGGCAAAATGCTACAACACTAAATGCCATACATGCATAGTGGTACATAAATGTAAAACAGAAGAAAAAATTAAGGAACGCAGTCACTATTAAGAAATGTGTAAAATAGTAATGATAAATCAATTAGATTGGATAGATAAACCCATATCTAAATAGATGAATAAATTTGAAAATATCAAGATAAACATAATAATTAAAGTATAAGTATGCTGATATTACATGCATGGTGGCACATGGGTGTAAAACAAAAGGGGAAATAATTTGAGGAACGCGGTCGCTATTAAGTAATGTATGAAATGGTGTTGATAAATCGATTAAATAAGATAAATAAGCCCATATCTAGATAAATAAATAAATTTGGAATATCAAACTAAACATAATAATAAGTATGTTGGTATCAAAGGGGTAATGATACTGAAAGAGGCCAATGGTAATAGAACGTGAAACTGTAACTTATAATAAGACGGAAAATGATAAAAATAGAAGAAATAAAAGGAAATCATTATGAAGCTATTTGGTGCCACTAACATTAAATGCAAATATAAGGTAACAGTGATGAAAATGTATACAAATAATAATATAATAAGATTGACAGTACAGTAAAATTATATGCAGTAATCCCAATGGTAGAATAAAGAACCAAATAAAAGATGTTAATGAACAAGGAAATGGTATTGATAATGTATATAATGAAAAAGTAATTTGCATACTTCCTACGTCCTGGCTGGATCTCACTCGTGCAAGCTCCTGCAGAGCTCATGCAAGATCTCGCCTGTCTCCATGGAGTTCTATGGATTCCTGGGGCTAATAACAGCGGCTGCACTTAGCTCTACTAGTGTTATCATCCTGCAGTTCCAAAGTATTACGACTCAAGCTGCTGAGAAAGCAGCTAAGTAGTAATACAAACATAAAGGTGAACAGCAAATGTAAAACGGCTGTCGTAAATGTTCTCCATGTGCGTCTTACTTCTAACGTTTAAGTTGTGATCTGGCTCCAGACTGGCTGCACTCAACCTGGACATGCATTTTTCATAAAAGGCTTTTGAGACCAAAGAGCACAACATTCTGAATTCAGAGCGCTCCACTTTAAAGATTTTAAAAAACACCAAATTATGGGAAATTTGGTACGATCGCTTTTGCTACCTAAGGGGAATTTTAAGATAGATCCCACTCACAATTTACCCTTTTTGGAGTCCCTTACCAGCTGGCCGTCCAGCGGAGCCCATTTTGTTCCCCCCCTCTGGAGCAGGGAGCAGAGCCAAGGGAGCTGTTGTTATTTCCCGGTGGGAAAACTGCCATCAGTCATTTTGGGGCCTATTTTCTGGCTCCTTTTTGGCACCTTGCTTCTTGTGCCTCTCCCTGCAGAGATTCCTTGCCTGAGTGGCCGTCCTACGTGTTCTGTGTGGATGCAGGGCCTCCATCTACTGGCTGCTGTTGATGCCCCTACAGCGGAGACAGCGGAGGAACCTATGGGATGGGGACGACCGCTACTCCCTCCCCCCTCGGAGGCCTGGAGGCTGCACTCACACGCATGGTGGACTTTCTGGAGGTGCTGCCAGAGGATGAGGGGAGGCCGATCCTGAGAGGCAACTGATGGCTGTGATGAGTGGTGGCAGAGATGTGGAGGCCCTGAGTGGACCAGAGTCGGGAGATGACTCACCTGACGGGGGCACGGGTGGATCTTCCACCACGGCGAATGGTGCGATGCAGAAGGCTGTCTTGGGCGGCTCTGGCCCGGCACCAGGCGGGAGCTCCCCATCTTCTGGAATGACTTTCCAGATGAGCGTAGAACCCGGGATGCTTCACTCTATGTCCCAGTCTTCAGCCCCTTCTACAAAGCTGAGACCCCCCTTTGAATGTCTTTTTACCCCTTTTTTCTCTCACGCTGACTTCCTTGCCCGACGGCAATGTGACTTTTTTATTTCCCCTTTTTATTTTCCCCCTATAGCTGAGATATGCTGTTTTGAAGATCCCCCTCTCTCTCTTTAAAAAAATTTGAGGACTTAGTGTGTATGTCACTATTCGAGGACCGTAGTACTCTGAGGACTCTTGAATCTCTTTTGCTGAGTTTTAATTTTGTAGCAGACGTTTTTTTTTATTTGTTGTTTTCTTTCTGCGTTATTTTTCTAGATGACTTCATGTGGCCCTGCGAGGCACTTACTCTTTGTTTGATTGTATGCTGACATTTTGGTCAATAAAAATTGTAAATTAAAAAAAATAATTATGGAGAATTTGGTTACTTACAAGAAATGCAGGTTTAGGATGAGTGCAGCCATTCTGGTTCTGTATGTCCATTGATAAGAGTCAAGTCCCTCAGCATCCAAAAGCACTGGTTACATTAGGGTGTGCACCAATGGAACATTTATTAATTTAAACTTAGAAAACTTTCTTCAAACTACACATTTTTCATTAGCAATAAGAAGCTTGTAATCAGAGATTTACAGGGTTATTCAAAGAGATCCGAATTGCTAGCGAAAGGTAACCGAACAGTGAAATTCAGCGTACGGTTACCTTTCCTGGCCATTCGGCTTTTTTCTGTAGCACCGCTTTTTATTATCATATATTGGATCTTATATGAAAATTTCAGACATTTTCATTCTGTAGTTTCTTTGCAAACAGCGTTTCATTTTTCAAACATTCAAGCGTACTTTTTTTTTCACTCCATTCGTCTGCGGTGTCAGGTTTTTCTGGCGGCTGCTCTGCGCTCTGATCGGCTCCTGCTTGGGTTTCTGCGGCGTGTTCGGTGGGGTTAATCCAGATGTTTTTGTGGGTTTTGGTGTGCATTCGCTGGGTTTTGCGGTGAGTGTTCGTCAGGTTTGCGGCGGCTTTTCCCTGCACTACGACGGTCCTGTGGTGCTTGCTGAATACACCGTAGGGTCGCCGAAATGGGATCGCCAAATCTCACCGAATTGAAGAGAACGAAAAGTCACCGAACGTGCGGTGACTTTTCGATTCTCTTTGAATAACCCTGTATGTTTTTATGCTTTTCATCATGAACCAAATAAGGGACACGTAAAATGTCAATGTAGATGAAAGAGGCTCTCTTCATAGGAGAGCCTGGCCCTAGGCACACCCCCTGCGGACGCCTATGATCCAAAGTACAGAGACTTTACCTAATCACAGTGGTTGTAATATGAAATAACAATGTAAAAGGAAATCCCTGCCTGGAATACTAATGGCCAGATTCATGGAAAGAGCCAGTGTTGGGTTTTGTATTGAACTAAATTCATATCTGCCATTGATGATGGATGCCTGTGGAGATTCTCACATCCCTACACAGCACCCTGATGTTTGAGCTTTTCACAGTGATAGACTCATTCAGAAAGAAACAATACATTATGCATTAGAATAACATTGGAAATATAGTGTAATTGTAAGTGCTGGAAGGTGAAACGTAGGAATCGCTTTGTTTAGTGTGACAGCCACATTTTAACATTATTGTTATTGAACGTGGACAGAATTCAACAGCACCTCTGCTTCCTATCCAACGTCCTGGCAGAAAGGTGGCGCGCCATCTTGCTAGAAGTAAAATTGCTCATCTGCATGAATGGCAGGTAAAATCAAGCGCATGAATGGCAGGTAAAATAGATGTGCAAAGCATGTCGAATTACACTGGACCAGTGATGGTGCCTTCAAAAAAGAATGGTCCAATGAAATGGATGACAGTCCACACTATTTTCTGTACAAAGTCCTTATATTCATGTACCATTTGTTGAAACCACCCACAGTTTCCCCTTCCAATCAGGGTCATCTTCAATCATGGCGTGTAACAGTCTTGGGATGTAAAATTTCCAATGTGCTCTCTTCAGAATACATTGAATGCTTGATCTGTTAATTCCTTGCTCACGGGCACATTGTTTGACAAATTTTTGTGGTGAGCGTGTAAACTGTTGCAACACCGTATCCAAGGAAGCAGGACTTGTTGCTGTGCAATGCCTTCCAGATCTTTGCTTGTACACATCACACACCGTGGCATCGGTTTTGAACATATCAAAATCCATATGATAGTTGTGTAGGTGGTTCTGTTTCCATCTCACATCGCCATTAGGGAACTGCAATTCGTTTCGTACAGATTCATTTCTCCTCCGAAATTTACCATTTTCATGCTTCCGAGGGCATCCCGAATCCGAAATGTCAACCACACAAAATTTTCGGATCGATTCGAAATTTGGAGTCATTTGATTCAAAATTTCGGGTCGAATTTCCAATTGATATAAAAAAAAAAATTTAAAAAAAAAAAAATCGCTTTTTTTTAAAAAGAAAATGCTTAAAAGATCCGAAAAAATCTAAAAATAACCATTTTTTCGCGAGGACAAAACCATTTGTATTGTACCATTTGTCGTATTACGACGTTCGCGCAAACGATGTGCGTTAACGTCCAACGCGAGTGACCCAGCGCGAACCCAGCGCGAGCGCAAGTTTGTGCGCGCATCCCATACTTAACATTGTGAACGCCAATGCGTTAGTGCGCTGGTACGCGGATGGTATTACAATCTTTGCGCAACGAAAGTTTGTGCGAATTTTCAGAACGTCTTTGAAAAGCAGGTGGTAACTGTAAATGTGATCGTTCTGGGCTAAACAACATACACTAGCAGGAAAAAAAGAATACAGCACAGTACAGTTACACATTCTACACATACCCAAACATTAAAATTTATAAATTGTGTCATTGTTAATTTTTTCTTTTTTTGGCTGGTGGTTGTTAATTTTTTTTTCCCTTTTTTTTTAGTTTGTAAATATTTTATTGGAAATGGGTGATTGATGTTGGCTGAATCCCGTGACAAATCCCGTGACAAAACAGTCTGCCCACCGATTCCTGCACGCAACGTTCATTTGCGAACGGCTTTGCGCGTCGGATTTGCGCACGAAAAATCTTGGAGGAATAAAAAATGCACTCTGATCGGAATACCACGTTAATTTTCACGTGATAATGTTTTTTTTGTGCGCAAAACAAATTGCGCTGCGCGAGTGCTTATGGCTTTACTGCAGAATATTATAAGCAACGGTTTATTAGATATTGCATTAAAACGGGAATATTTTTAACATTGAAGCCTATGGGGTAAAACATTTCCTACGCTATCGAATTTGATATCAACTGTCGAATTTGAAATCAAACTTCGAATTGATATCAACTATCAAATTGATCTTAATTTACCATACAAGTAATAGTCAGCAAAGGACTTTATGAAACAAATTAATTTCATTTCACTGTTTAATTTGACTCAAATACAAAATCCATGACACAGCTTAACATTTAACCCATGATTGTCTTTTAACAGCAAAATTTAATTAATTGGGGTTTTATTTAGTGATCCAAAATTCGAATTGATATCAACTATCGAATTTGATATCAAGCCAAGAAAACAGAAGATTCATCCAAAACCAAAAAATACAATGCTGGCATAGGCAATCATGACAAGCGCGATATTAAAACTGACTGGAATGGTAATACATACAGGGTTATTCAAAGAGATTCGAAAAGTCACCGCACATTCGGTGACTTTTCGTTCTCTTCAGTTCGGTTCCTTTTGCCGATCCCATTTCGGTGACCCTGCGGTGTATTCAGCAAACACCACAGGGTCCCCGAATTGCAGGGAAAGGCCGCCGCAAACCTGACGAAAACTAACCGCAAAACCCACCGAATGCACGCAGAAAAGCCACAAAAACATCTGGATTAACCTGCCGAAAACCAAGCCCGAGCAGGAGCCGAACACAGCCGAAGCAGCTGAGACCGCAGACGAGAGAGGTGAATAAATTAGCAAATTAGTTTGTGTGAATCTGTGAAAATGAAACGCTGTTTGCAAAGAAACTACTCAGCGAAAATGTCTGAAATTTGCATATGAGGTCCAGGGAATGATAATAAAAAGGGCTGTTACAGAAAAAAAAAAAATTAAGAAAAATGCTTAAAATATCCGAAAAAATCTATAAATAAAGAGACTCTTTACTGCAGAATTTTATAATGAACGGTTTATTAGATATTGAATTAAAACGGGAATATTTTTAACATTGAAGTCTATGGGATTCTCCTGAATTAACTTGCCGAATTAAACCACCGAATGGCAGGGCATTTCGGGAACCTTTCACTGCTGGTTTGTGTTCTCTGAATAGTGCTTTTTCATGGGGATTTCACTGCCCTCGAACAGGCACCGAACAGGCACCGTATGTTCAGGCAATTCGCCAGGATTTGGCGAATTGCCTGCTCTCTGGATAGCCGAATGGCCAGGAAAGGTAACCGAACGCTGATTTTCAGCGTTCGGTTACCTTTCTCAAGCAATTCGGATCTCTTTGAATAACCCTGATAGTATTATTCTTTTTATTTTATGCTTTTTTTAATGGCTTGAATGTTTAATTCAGTTCGTCCATTGTCACGGCTGTTTCCAGTGTGATTCCTGACAGGTTCTGGACAAGAAGCAAGGACAATTTATTTTACGTTTACATTTTAGTATGTCAAATATTTTAATATAACTATTCTGTTTATTTATAAGCACAAACATATCTTTCAGAGCTACATAGCGGGATAACCATTGATAGATTTTACAAGGACGAACATAATTACAGGGACATTTCACCAATTTCTTTCCTTTCGATTGACGCAACTACATTTTGTATATTAGATCAGTTCTAATTGGAATATTCCCTGACACATTGGGAAAGATTAAAAGAGACACAATGTGTCCTCAGTGACTGTCCTCGACTCTACCTTCACTACATTATACTCGGGAAGTACTTTGTGAATGGATTTTGAAATGTGATTTCCAGTCTATGTTTAATCTTCAGGGAAATGTAAAGTATAAATGTTTTCTTACATAGCGCAAATTGTACATGAAAATAAAAGGATAAAATAACCCAAAAATATCAAATCTGGATGATTCATTTTAATATTTGTTTTGCAGCTTCCACTGAGGATAATGAATGCACTCCACACACATTGCTACAAACCCACAAAGCACATGAATGTACCATAATGTATATAATACAGCAATAATGTATGAAGTGGGTTTTTTACGCTGCAAGAAGGAAGTAACACTAACTGAGGAAGCGGCTGTGATCCGCAAAACGCGTTTTAGTGCATTACCCCTTTTTATTTCATTCTTTTACCATGTATTTATTTAACATTAGAGGAATAAAAATGTTTAAAAACCAGCAGGTGAACGTTTTTGCCTCTTTTCACTGCGGCTAAGGCACAGTCCCTGTAGCAATATGCTCTAGGGAGACAACTTTTCAAAGAAGAATTTGGCTGATTTATCCACCACAGATGAGCATTGCATCTCCTGCTTCAGAGCAAAAGTACAGACTTAGGATTCCTTGCCGTGAGTTGGGGAAATCTGGCGTTCCCACATAAGCCGCCAGCCGCCTTCAAATCCTGTGTCTGATGTGAGATAGACATGTGCACAGCACAAAATTTCGTTTTGAACTAATGCATTAGTACTAAAATGCAATTTATTTAGTTGCTAAAGAAATTCGTTTTCAGTTCTTTAGTATGAAAACTAATTTCGTTCATCCGAAAACCAGTGGATACAATTACTATTGTAGTGGCTCCTCAGAGGGCTGAGATCGCTGCTTGTTACAGTATCTCTCACTCTCAGCACAATGTGGGCCATATTATATAGCTGGTGCTAACATAACCAGAGCTGTTGTAAACTTCCCAGAGCCATTATAGCCTATGGAGGTTTTCAGTTAACAACAGCTCTGGTTAAGTTAGCACCAACATTGCAATACTGCCCCGTGTCAGGCAAAGCTGTTACAGTAACTGACTGCTGCTCATCACAGCGCTCAGAGTTTCAGTAAAACTAGTAAATAATATTTTTATATATAAGACGTTAGAACAATATTATTTTCTTGTTTTACTGAAACTCTGAGCGCTGTGATGAGCAGCAGTCAGTTACTGTAACAGCTGAGCCTGATACATTGTACTGAGAGATAATGTAACACGCAGCCGATCTCCGCGATCACAGCCACTGGATTTAAAGGGCTAAAAAAAAAAGGCTCCTCTCTGTATAATGTTTAGAACATCCTCCTGCATTAATTAATACCCCTCTCTGTATAATGTATACAACATCCACCTGCATTAATTAATACCCCTCTCTGTATAATATATAGAACATCCTCCTGAATTAATGTCCCTCTCTGTATAGAACATCTTCCTGCATTGGCATGTGGAGGGTGCAGAACTTCGGATGTTGCGATGTTGCGCTCTTCATTGCTGGTCTCCTTCACTCATCAATATAATATCACAAAGAGGACTGAAACTAAAATGTAGTGCATTTTATTTTAGTTTCTTTCATTTCTTGTACTGAGCAGTTTCGTTTCTCTTGAGTCATACTAAAACTAAATTATCCCAAAATTCGGACTAAATCGCTTTAGTACTAAAACGAATGCACATGTCTAATGTGAGACACCATTCCATGTGAGTGTAATCTTTCATTCATTTTTTGACATACGGAGTCAGGCTATGTCTTGTTCTATGTCTTGTTCTATGTTTCCTTTGAGGCATTGAGGATCATTCACCATCTACCTACTAGTGAAGATATAGGATATTATTCTCTATAAGGAACAGACAGAAAGAAGCGCTGAACTCTGCTCAATCTACCCCCAAGAAGGAAGTTACGTTCCAAAGCTCCTGCTCAGCAAAACAGAGGTATTGGGATTTAAATTACACTGCGAATTTCACTTCTACTCAGGGTAAACACTGATCCTACAAAAAAAATCCATCGGAGCTGTTGAGATTGACCTAGGATTTATGTGGCTCTGTGTGAGTGTGAGTGTACCACTCTGATACTTTATACAGATATATCTTTTTGTCTTTGGTGCTGCTCTAGTTGTGTATCCTTATTTTTTATCCTGAGATTTCCATGAGAAAGCAACATAAAAAGAAGAGGGTCACCCTAGGACAAAGACCATTGCACACTAAATAGAGCCTAAATTATTAGATGGTTTGCTAGCATGTGAGTGAGTTTACCACTCTTCGGCCCAGCTTTGAATACAATACTTGCTATTTGACATTGTTCTGTTTTTACATCTGCCCTGTAAAAAGTACTCCATGAACAAGAGTTTAAAAGGGCCACTACCACTGAAAAATGTAGGCCCCTATTACATTTGTAGCGCTCACTCCCGGAGGAGCCGCTGAAAATGAACCACGGGTCAGTCTCCCCGCACTAGGGAATAAATATACTCCAGCACCGTTGTGGATTTTATAAATTATATAGTTTACTGAAGTAAAAGGCATAAAATAAGACACGGTATTCGTAGGTATATTTACAGTATTTCGTATTGCGGTAAACGCGCAGCGGGAAAAAAAAGAAATGCGAGACCTCGTATTTCTGGAAAAACGCGACCGAGCAGAAAAAAATACAATGCTTCGTAATTACGAGAAACGCGCAGCGGAAAATACAAAATAAGATGCGAATCTTTTCCCCTTTTTCGGATCTTAGGGAGTGAGTCCCGAACAGGTTAAGTCCCGAATTGTGAGTGTATGTGTGTGTTATGGTACCCGGGTACTATTCAACTGGCCAGTGAATCTTTTAAGTGATGTCTTCGACTAGTCAAGTTGGGGCCCTGTGGGTTTCAGAAATAAACAACAGCGTGCTTGAACTTTTATGGAAACGGCCTTGGAGGCCTCTCACCCATCCGCTGATCACCAAGGCTCCGCTGACCCAGGACGTCTCTCCGCTTGTCTCCGCGCTGGGATACCGGCTGTTGGATCGATATTCAGGCTCTCTGTGCTCCGGCCCGGACTTGTCCAGCTACCGCCTGCTCTCCCATCCGTTGGACTCGCGGTACTCCTTACTCGGGGTCCTCAGCTTGTCTGGAATACACTTGGTGGTGATTAGACATGTGCACAGCACAATATTTCGTTTTGAACTAATGCATTAGTACTAAAATGCAATTTATTTAGTTGCTACAGAAATTCGTTTTCAGTTCTTTAGTATGAAAACTAATTTCATTCATCCGAAAACCAGTGGATACAATTACTATTGTAGTGGCTCCTCAGAGGGCTGAGATCGCTGCTTGTTACAGTATCTCTCACTCTCAGCACAATGTGGGCCATATTATATAGCTGGTGCTAACTTAACCAGAGCTGTTGTAAACTTCCCAGAGCTATTATAGCCTATGGAGGTTTTCAGTTACAACAGCTCTGGTTAAGTTAGCACCAACATTGCAATACTGCCCCGTGTCAGGCAAAGCTGTTACAGTAACTGACTGCTGCTCATCACAGCGCTCAGAGTTTCAGTAAAACTAGTAAATAATATTTTTATATATAAGACGTTAGAACAATATTATTTCCTTGTTTTACTGAAACTCTGAGCGCTGTGATGAGCAGCAGTCAGTTACTGTAACAGCTGAGCCTGATACATTGTACTGAGAGATAATGTAACAAGCAGCCGATCTCCGCGCTCACAGCCACTGGATTTAAAGGGCTAAAAAAAAAAAAGGCTCTTCTCTGTATAATGTTTAGAACATCCTCCTGCATTAATTAATACCCCTCTCTGTATAATGTATACAACATCCACCTGCATTAATTAATACCCCTCTCTGTAAAGTATATAGAACATCCTCCTGAATTAATGTCCCTCTCTGTATAGAACATCCTCCTGCATTGGCATGTGGAGGGTGCAGAACTTCGGATGTTGCGATGTTGCGCTCTTCATTGCTGGTCTCCTTCACTCATCAATATAATATCACAAAAAGGACTGAAACTAAAATGTAGTGCATTTTATTTTAGTTTCTTTCGTTTTTTGTACTGAGCAGTTTCGTTTCTCTTGAGTCATACTAAACCTAAATTATCCCAAAATTCGGACTAAATCGCTTTAGTACTAAAACGAATGCACATGTCTAGTGGTGATGATGGTCAGTGGGTAAGGCTCCTTCTGGCAAGGCAGGATAACCCCACACGATTCCTGATAGGCCACACTTGCGCTCCGCCCTAGTCACGGTTCCACTCTGCAGCACTGCGTCCTCTTCCTTGCACTCCCTGGCGCGCTCTGGCGCGTTCTCCACGAGGCTCAGGATGTACAGCGTCTGTGTTCCACCCACTTCCTGTCTGTTTGCAAAGCACGCCGGGAAATGTAGTTCCAAAGTTCAGTGTCTCTGATCGCGCTCGTCTCCCTCCGGTGGCCAAAAATAGGTACTGCCACAGTAAGATTTAAACACAGCGCTACACATTCTTAATGCTAAAGGTAGCGGTCACCTGCGTGAGCGCTACTGTTAGCTCCGGTATCTGCCGCATATTACAATCCAAACGCAAACGCGTTAAAAAACCCGTTTGCGTTTGGGACCTCGCACTTATCAACGCGAGGTCACTGCACTTTGCGCTCCCTATACTTAACATGGGGAGCGCAAAGCGTTAATCAGCGCTGGATTACAATGTACCAGCGCTGATTAACGCCTGGCTCTGGTCAACAAAAAATTAACCAGAGCCAGAACCTGGTGTTAACGGATTCCACTGGTGCAGAATCTGTTAACACCAGCTTAAAAATAAAAAATCCCATACTTACCCTCTGTCCCGCGGCGAGGACCGCGGCTCCGGTCGCCTCCTCCGGCTGGCGGGAGCAGGGAAAGACAGGGGAAAAGTCACCTCCGTCTTTCCCTGCATATCCCTACGCCGACCGGCCGGATCTCGCGATGCGAGAACCGGCTGGTCACGTGACCGGCAGAGGGGAGCTCAATGGAGTCCTATGGACTCCATTGAGAGGATGCGCGCGGCTGCGCTCAGCGCTGCCACGCGCATCCTGATTTTTAATGCTCGACAACAATGCAGGCAGCATTTTTTGCGCCTGCATTGTAATCTGGCGTTAAAACGCGGGCGCAAGGGGGGAAACTGCGGGCGCAGTTTTTCCTCCCCTGCGCTCGCGTTTTAACGCCAGAAGCATAATAGGGGCCGTAATGATTTGTTTTATGTTGCTGATATCTTACATGTAATTTGTTTGCATCATGTCTGTTTATTTAAGAAAATATTTTGCTCTATATGTGTCACTAGGTGCATCCCTTTTGTGATATTTTGTGCTGTAAATCCCCACAGTATCTATGTTGCTGAGTTTGGAGTCTATGATTATTCCCAAATCCTTCTCCTGCTTTTATTTCCCTAACTTGGTACCATATAGGGTATAAGTGGCTTGTGTGTTCTTCTCTCCAAAGTGCATAACCTTGCATTTATCTACATTAAATTTAATCTGCCACTTGAGTGCCCAGTCCCCCAAACTATCTAATTCCCTCTGCAGCAAAATAATATCTAATCACATGATGTATCCTGATGTATCATCTTTCCTAGTTTTGTTTCATCTGAAAACACTGACACATGACTTTCAAAGCTTATTTCAAGATCATTTATAAACAGACTGAATCAAAGTGGCCCTATAACAAACCACTGGTGTCCATCTTGAAAATTCTAAATTTATGACCGCTCTCTGTACCCTATCCTTTAGCCAGAGTCCTGTGCAAGAAAAATAAATTTTCATCCAAACTCATTTTTCTTAATTTAAATAGTAACCTCATGTGGAACTGTGTCGAAGGCTTTGACAAAATCAAAGTAAATCACTGCAACCCCCTGATCTATACTTCTACTTCTTCATAAAATGTAATTAGGTTAGTCTGACATGATATGAGTCTCATAAAACCATGCTGATTTTTGCTAATTACATCATATCTCCCAATAAATTCCTGAATATTATCCCTTAGTAACACCTCAAATTCTTTCCCAGCCACAGATGTCAAGCTCACAGGTCTATAATTCCCAGGCAGACATTTTGACCCTGTTTGGAATAATGGGACCACATCAGCTTTTCTCCAACCCACTGGTTCGATTCCTGAAAGAAAAGAATCTTGAAAGATTAAAAACAGAGGTTTGCTTATTTCCACACTTAGCTCACTCAGTACTCGTAGGTGAATTCCATCCGGCCCTGGGGGTCGCTACGTTGCTATACGAATAGGAAGCCGATCGAGTTTTGGCAAAAAGAGTATATCAGATTATTATCCTTTTATTATTTTATGTAATTTGGTTTTTTACTTATCTTTTATTCTTAATATTACAATAAAGCCCTTATTTTTATTACCACAGGTTTTTTTTGTCATATTTGATCCACTACTGGATATGTAGATGGGAGACCTGCGGTAGCACGTTTACCACTAGGGACAGACCACCACCATCCGCCAGGGTCAGTAGCAGCCTTATCATTCATGGGAAGGACCACACGGGGAAGGGAAAATTTTGTATTTTGTTCCTTTTCTTAAACATTTTGCTCCTCACCTCAGGTTTTTATTTACTACCACAAATTTCTGCTGTGTGGAGATTCTCTCCACGTCTACTCGCAGGCAACATTTCACAAGATACTGCGCCTGATAAATAGTAATTGTCAAAAAAAAAAAAAAAAAAGCAGCTCAATGTTCTATCTGGTCTTCTAAATCCCACACTTCTGTTGATGAATTGAGCTTACACAAAGAAGCTAAATATTCGCATTTCTTGGCAGATATTGCTTTAGCTGAGAAATGGTTGTAGAGCTCGAATAATCATTGCAGCAGTTACATTTCCATAGAGCATTACATGCTACTTGGTTGCCTGTTAATCAAACATCATGAAAGAGGAATTCCAGCGACTGGGAAGGACCTGGTAAAAAAATCTAAATGAATATTAGTTAAATTCAGCCCCCTTTCTCCCTTTAAATGATTGTGCTGATGCTGCTGTCAATACCAAAAACAAGCCTATAAATCTCTATTTACACACCTTTTTTGATGCAAGATTAGTGTGTCAGTGAGATCTCTCTCCTGTCACTCTGTATTACTGTAAAGAAGGTTCACGAAGAAACCCACACACTTACTGTAGCAAAAGCTGAATAAACTTTACTGCAGTATTGCAACTGCCAGTGAAAGGGCAGAATACAGGAGTTCTGGGGTCAATCGCTACTATGCAGGAATATAATTCAAGGGACCTGAAAATACAGATATTATTTTTATTCTATTAATATTTTTGGGAGCTGCATTGCTAATAACCTCATTATGAGGATCCCATAAGCAGGAGATCTGATGTTTATATAATCTTTTTCTCAGTTACAATATATGACCAAAAGGCCATTTCTGCCTGCATGCTAATACTTCAAACCCCGTATGACATTGTGTGAAATAAGGGGTGCCACTTACAATTTAGACCCTGTCATCAAAACCATATTTCTGTAAGCGATAAACAAATGCATGAAACATTAAAAATGAGCAAATTTACATTATTTTGCTCTTTTAACAATTTTGAAATAACAATCTCTGTGCAGGATTGCCATTTCCCATCATTTAATTGTTAACTAGACTACTCATGTTTTAAACAAATATTACAGTAAATGTTTTTTTCAACAAAACACGCTTGGTTGTGAGGGGGTTATATAACGGAGTAGGGAGTTATTTATGGCTGGGTTATAGCATTTAAAAATTGTTCTATTCTTTTCAGCTCAAATATTAAAGTCATGACATTCGCAATTTTCCACCATTTCAAAAAATAGTACATGACCCCTCTAGATATATAATCTATCTCCACATGTGGATGCACTTCAAGGAACATCATTAAAAGTAAACTCTTTGTTAGAACATTACAAAATAAAGGATACAATATCCCTGGAGGGTATATCTTTGTGACGTGCGTCACTTTGGACTTGGGGTACATGGGCTTAGAAATATATTTGAGAGGTGCAGGCCTGAACTTTCATGTTGTTTCCCTGTCCTTTCCTTTGTTAAAGTCACCCTATATCTACAATTTTAGATGCAGGGTGTACGTGTTTTCTGTGCCCTATTCCCTGTTGTCTGTGTTATATTTCTATTCCCATATGTATTTATTGTGGCGTCTCCTGTGGTACAACTAACTGCATATGCTGTGCTGTTCTTTCCTTTGTGTATTTGTGAGTAATGGATTCCTTTGTTTTCACATTCTTCCATCAACCTCCCCTTCCCCCCGCAACTAGCTTGAACCGGATCGCTGTGCTACTTCTGAACCTTTTTTGCAACGCTGGGCGTGTTTCCATTGTTTTTGTACATTCCCCCTGTGTGTGTTTTTCCCAATTGTAAACGGAAAATAAAGTCAGTCCCAGTTTGGTTTTCAACCTGCAAGGATCTCCAGTTATTGTCTGGGTTCTGGGCAAGAATCAGTACTCCTGCGGGATACTGAACAGGTCAAAAAGCGGTAATAGTACAATGGGCACTAGATGAGGTGTATGTGAGATGGATAAAAATATCCTCTTCCTTCGGATACCAGTCTCTGTTCTAATCGGTGGAGAAATCAGGTAAGTTAAGGTGCGCACTTAAAGAAATCACACAGATAACGAATGGGTCTATGCAGCCTCTCTGGACAAGATCCAGCGAGTTCTCCTTTTAATAATAGATTTCCATACATGTTTTATAGTAGTTTGATGCGTAAGCGAGTGGGAGTCAACTTAACATTTTAGTCAACTTCAGCATAAAATTGTACGCATACAGATTATTTTATTAACTATATAAGAATCAAATATCAGATATTTCTAAAGGTCAAGGTATCATGCGTCATTGACAAGTGTCAGCCGTTTTTCTCCATCACGGGTGTGTGTGGATGTTCTGTTCTAGGATGCAGGATGGCCGACACCCGGCTTGATACCGAAATAAATTCCTCATGACTTTGCGGTTAGCTTATTCTGTCGAAACAGCGGAGTTACGCAAGATACATTTTGGTTTTATCTGAAAAGACAGTTAAATTAATCATCTCTTAAAGACATATCAAACTCAAACGAGCATTTTTCTAGGCCTTTGAATATAATTAAAGCAGATACATATTCTTGTCCATAACAGTCCTCCCTAAAAATGCACATTTCTCAAGTGTCCCCTTGGAGATGAGCTGTGCCTTCATCCGTTCCCCTAATAGTCTCGCCAGCCATCTGCAATGTTCACCGGAGTTTGAGACGAGAAACTCATATTGAGTAAAACCCCTTTGTAATCCGGACTTTGGGCGTAGTCAAGACCGGTGGGTCAAGAATCGGGCCTCCAACTCGTCTTGCAATGGGTCACTAACCTTGTCTCATAGTTAATTCACATACGGGTTTCCCGAGGGAGGGGGTGCATGGATTCATAACTCTGTGGTTGCTTCATCACTGGTGGGTGGAGTTTGTCATAAATCTCATTCTTAGGTATCTCCACAAATTGTAGACTAACATAGGAGGTGTCAATGTTCTCCCCAGTGTCCCCACACAAGTGACTAAGCATAACAGGGGTAGTGGACTTCACAGTTCTTTCTACAACCTTTTTAATGCAGGGTAAAACACAACATCCAATCACCGCCAACAGAACCATTACTACTAGGATAACTATCCCTATTTGTGTGAGGATCTTCTGCCAGCCACTCATCCAACCAAAATACTGATCCCATGGATCAGTAATACCAGAGTTGTTCTTCAGTTCCTCAGACAGGTTTTCCAATTGTTTAATGGCTTTAGTGACCTTACCAGTGGGGCCTGTGTTATCCGGGATAAAGGTGCAACAGGATCCACCAGTACCTTTCAGCATCTTACAGACCCCACCCCTCTCTGCCAGTAGCATATCGAGGGCCATGCGGTTCTGGAAGGTCATCACAGAGGTCGGGCCTAGCTGGTCGGCCAAACCCTGGAGGGCATCTCGGGTATAGTTAACAAACCTCTGCTGGTTGTAATAGATGTAGTTAATCCAATCAACATTCTTGTTGATGGTTATCATGGGGATTAAAGATTCGAATCCCGCCTTTACCTGGTCTCTAGCTTTGAACTCATTAGGCACCCCCCTTGGGACTCCTATGACATCAATGTAGATGTGTGGATCGAAACTGCCAGGTACAGATTTCGATTGTCTCCTTTGTCTAGTGAGTCCGGGGGTGTGGGCTATTTGCAGATCATCATCAGAGGGCAGGATGTGGAGGGGCATGATGGCTTTAGCCAAGGCACACTCACCGTCCCACGCACCTACGGGAGCGGACTCACAGGTCACCGCAGATCCAATAGACATCTCCCAGGGATATCACCTGGTTTTGAACTTTCTCCTTCTCCACAGCGCTGTACCGTGCACAATAACCTTCTGTGGAGTTTCCAACTACCCAGCCACCGGTCCCCCATGAGGAGTAACAGGTGTAGTTCCCGGGGTAGATAGTGATACTCTCTGAGAGTCTGGGGTTTTGTGTCTGGAGGGGGTATTTGGACTTCCATTCTTTGCAAGCATCGTGATTTAGAGTGTTGTTGGTAAACAAACTGAGAAAGCATTCCTCGATATCCTCGGGGACAAGTGGATTTTTCCGAAGAAACTTTTTCACTAGTACCCAATCTCACGGGACTAGTTGATGAGTGCCGTCAATACTTTCAGGGTCTGGAATGCAGGAGAACACCTGACCATAGATATCAGTTAATGTTTTTGAAACACTGGTGACATATTTTACTAGGCTGTCTAACTGTAATTGTTGAGGGAAATAGCACCCTAGTCTGGGGGCTGTGCCGAACAGTATTTCGAAAGGTGACAGATTGTGTAGACCGATGAGAGCATTCAATGTTTTTGAGAGGTGTGAGGGCCCATTTAATCTGTACTAACACTGGAACTGGCTGCTCGAGTTTCTTTTCCTGTGTCTGAGTGGCTGCCTGTCGTGCTGCCTGGTCTGCTAAATGATTTAATATCAGCTTCTAGTGTATTAAGCTTTCCATGTGCTTTTACTTTTAGCACTGCAACCTGTTGTGGTAGAAGTAGAGCGTCCCTAAGGGACTGTATGGCTTTCCCATGTTTAACAGATGTGCCTGCTGCTGTCAGGAAACCCCGATTTCGCCATAGCACGCCAAAATCATGGGTGATCCCGTACACATTTCTTGAGTCTGTGTATATATTGGCTGTCTTTTGAGCACTGATTATACAGGCCTGTGTAAGTGCGTGTAGTTCCGCTTTTTTTTTTCTTTTCTTTGGGCAGAAAGAGTGGGGGCGAGGGGGGAAGTTGAACAGAATTGAAAATTCGCTTGTGACTGTGCACCCGGTGTGATATTTCCTGGACTCTTCTGCAAAGCGGGAGCCATACAGTGTCAGGTAAGGGGCTGTAAAGAGGAGTATTGCACACAGAGGGTAGGTGTGCTGTTTCTGGGAACTATCAGCATCATCACCACCCCCCTCAGGAAAATGAAAGAGAGCAGCCAGGTGAAGGCGTCGGAAGAGGCCGACGTTATCCGGGAGCAGTACGGAACATTGCAGGCACAGGTGCCTTGCGGAGGACAGTTATTTTGGCTGGTTTTTTTGGAGGAAGGCAGAAATGTCATGCGGTGCCAATACTCAGGACTTCTCACGTCTTTCTTTTTATTATGCAAATTAATACTTAATCAGCAGGCATCACTAGACTGTTGTAACTAATATCTTGAGCTGTTAGAGAATTTGGGGACAAATCTTTTCTGGCATTAGTAACTTTATCATGTACATAGCTAGGTCACACTCTGTCTGTGGGGTCATCATTAACTAGAAAATCCTATACAAAATACGCATTTCTCCTTAAAAAAAATAAAAACCTGCAATCCTCTGATACCGACAGTTTGCATACTATCCATTTTAAACCAAAATAAGCTATTGCAGGAGGTAAAAGAAAAACTTGCTCTACCTTTAAATTGCATAGAGTTGTATATTTCTTGTATTTTTTCTTTTTTTTCTCTCCCTACAGGGTTAAAATATCTGCATGTTCATAGAAAAAAGGGGAACCAATTTAATCTTTCTAGTTTCACTTTCTGGTCTTTTTTCACATAAAAAAAACATAAAACAGGATATTTTAAAGCTCACTTTTTTTTCTTTTCTGAATACATCTCTATCGGGCTCCGTAGCACTCTGTCCTGCAGAGCAATACTGATAGAATGTGTAGCCTCTCTATCCCGAGAATATTTTGTATAAAACTATTTTTTACTAAAATAATAAAACATTAGGGCGTTAGCAAAAATCCCTCAATTAATATAGACAAACGTTTCTATCTACAAGAATAATAAAACATATACAAAACAACAGTAAACAACACAGATTCTCTTGGCAAGCACCTAACAATGGAATCATGTCACAAACAAAGAAGGTGTCATGTCTCATCTGTCTACTTTGCTTACCGTGCTTTACATCTCTGACATACATATACATACTATTCACCTACATGTCCTTCGTAATGCTCTCTACTGGAAAGCAACCTGTAGTTGCCATATCTAGGATAGGCTTTCCTAACCTCTTCTCACATTGACTCATAAACTATCATCCGCATCCTATAGATTATCAGATTCTGGTTTAAAATAACTTTCATCCTACTTATAAAAATTCATCATATTTTGTATCCATTTACACGAGTCAGAACAGGCGTCCCTGTCCAACCGCCGATTAAATTTATACCTTTTTCGTCTCATACTTTATATACATACACATATACATCCATATACACAAATACACATATATATATTACATTTATAGTAGTTGCTTGGTCAGACATCATCTTGGTGGAAAGGCCTAAGCCAGGGATTGTGGGTGGTGGGAAATTATCAGATACAATGGCAGTATCCTACTAAGGGCCATTGGCTGCATCCGGCTTTTGGGGGGGCAGTCGCCTGCAATCCCGTTTGAAATGGCTGGATTCTCCACAATTAAAACAGGTTCTTGGTGGACGCCCCCCTCCCCACCAGGCTCCCCTTCCACAGTGCCTGCTGTTATACTGAGAGTGGGCTGCTGTGTCCAGGTGACATTATTCTTGGGCGTAGGGGGTATTTCCTGGGTGTTTTGGTGGGAAGGGTAGGTGGTGTCTAAATTGGGCAAATGAGGCATAATAGGGGATATTGTCGGTACCTGGCTTGTGGCTGTTAATGTGGACATGACAGCCAGGACAAGGGGTGTAGTACAACCCATCGATGCGTAAGACAGGGTAGAGACCTGTCGGCTGTTTTTGGGCAGTTGTCGTTGGGTTTATTATTTTCTTTTTTTATATTTCACCATAAGAAGGGGGTTCGGATTTTGGGGTGAGGTAATAGTAATTAGTTTTTCCCTTCTTACTTTCCACTGTTTCTATCCACCCCTCCTTCTCAATCTCCTTTGCAACCCTATACCATGCTTCTGCTACATTCCATAATCCATTATCTATCAACATTCCTTTTTTATTCTTCAATAAACTTTCCATTCCTCTGCCTGTAATCTGGGACTATCTAATCCGCAGACCTTGCCTAAAAGCTTTAGCTTCGTCACGTTTCGTTTTCCTGTCCTTTCCTCAACCAATTTACATGGGGTATTCCATATTCCATTATGGCTACTCTGTTCATTACCCATTCTTTGATCGTTCGCTCTTTTCCTGATCAATTTAAAACAATTCACGTAGTTTATCAACAGTCAGAAACGAGGATAGACCTATATCTATCGTGTCCTATTTTAACCACGACAATAAAGCGTCTCGTCCTCCCCTATATTCCAAATATAGGATCCTGTTAGCAGGTGTAATTAATACCTGTTTTACCGCAGCATATGTATCCTACAGGTGCTTCCTTTACCGCATCACCTGTTCCTACTAGATATATATATTCTTGTGAGTTACTACTAGATATGCCTAATGCATCATCTATATACCGGTACTCACATAAACCCCTCTGACTGTCAATCAAACTATACTTCAGAGATATATCGAGTCCTACTACCAAGCTTGTGTTCACCTGTTACTGTTAGGAAAGTCCTACCAGGTATGCGTCTATTACATCACATCACCTGTTATCGCCTGGAGATAGCTAACCAGGTACACCCCACTTGTTACCACAGGATCACGATAATCTCTGATTAACAACCAAACCACAATGCTTTATCAGAAAATATGCCGTCAATTCAAAGAACCGGCAACAGACGTACAAACAGACAACTGGCATGCGATTCATGGGTCAGTATAATGGGCACCTGGGCAAAGTTAAATAAACCCCACTTTTGATGCCTTTCCCAAGTGTCACACTGGGGTTTCCCGGGGTAGGACCACAAACCAGAACACACCCCCGGCAAGATATCAAAAGGTATCTTACCTGTGAGGTTACGAAGTTGATCAGGCTCCAGTTCTGGTGTGGTCCCGCCAGGAAATCCTTGGTGGTGGCACGATGGCAAAGACGTTTAAACCCAGGGCCCCACGTTTGCAGGTGCCAAATTGAGATGGATAAAAATATCCTCTTCCTTCGGATGCCAGTTTCTGTTCTAATCGGTGGAGAAATCAGGTAAGTTAAGGTGAGCACTTAAAGAAATCACACAGACAACGAATGGGTCTATGCAGCCTCTCTGGACAAGATCCAACGAGTTCTCCTTTTAATAATAGATTTCGATACATGTTTTATAGTAGCTTGCCGCGTAAGTGTAAGGATATAGAGTCACCCAGCACGCAGACAAAACCCAGAAAGGCAAGAAAGAACCCTAAACTGAGAAGCTGGTCCTTAGAATGGCCAGGTACTAATCTAAAATATATAGAAGTACAGATCAGGGACAGGAGAAATAACGTAGTAATAACAAGCCAGAGGTCGGTACACGAGATAAACATATGCCAAGGGATAATGCAGAAAACGCAGTCAATATACAAGCCAGAGGTCAAACCAGAAAACCAAAATGCATAAGCTATAAACACGCGCTGAGGGCTAGAAATAACCACGTCAGGGCTCAGAGCACAGACTGTGACTGATATTTAAAGGCCTAGATCCCTGACCAGGTGCGGCATTCAAAGTGGCCTGATTCAGAGACTGGCGCCCTCTCTGTTGGGAAGGCTGCACTGCAGGAGCACCAGCAGGCATGACAGTACCCCCCCTCCACGAGCGACCTCCGGGCTCCGAGATCCCGAGGCAGTGTGATGAGAGCGGTAAAAGGCATGGACCAGACAGGGGGCATGGAGATCAGAAATCGGAACCCATGAACGTTCCTCCGGGCCATACCCTCTCCAGTGCACCAAATATTGAAGACCACCACGGGAATGATGGGAATCAACAATGGACTGGACCTCAAATTCTTCTTGTCCCTGGACCAGTACAGGACGAGGTCGAGGAATGACCGTGGTGAACCGATTGCACAGAAGGGGCTTCAACAAGGAGGTGTGAAAGGTATTCGGTATACGGAGGGTACGAGGTAGGTCCAGCGCGTAACTGACTTCGTTGATACGTCTTAGGTCCTTGAATGGACTAATGTACCGCGGAGCAAATTTCATCGATGGCACACGTAACTTAATGTTACGGGTAGACAACCAGACTCTCTGGCCTGGAACATAGGCATAGGCGGAGGGGTCCTTCCTATCTGCATAGGTCTTCTGTTGGACTGCAGTGTGACAGAGGTTGGAAAGTACCAAAGTCCACACTTTATGAAGAGACTGAACATAGGAGTCCAAGTCAGGAAGACCAGTGTCAGCACTAGGGGATGGCAAAAAGGTAGGCTGGAAACCATGGGCAACAAAAAACGGGGAGTGACCAGATGAAGCATTCACATTACTGTTCAGAGCAAATTCAGCCCAAGGAAGTAAAGAAACCCAATCATCCTGTCCTTGAGAAGAGAAGCTACGAATGTAGTTCTCACTAGACTGATTAGCACGTTCGGCAGCTCCATTGGACTGTGGGTGATAAGCAGAAGAAAATGATACTTTAATGCCCAACTGTGAACAGAAATTTCGCCAAAATCTAGAAATGAACTGGGGACCTCGATCAGAGACGATTTCGTGAGGCAAACCATGCAATCTGAATACCTCTTTAGCAAATATGTTGGCTAGACCTTTAGATGTTGGCAATTTGAGAGGAACCAGATGAACCATCTTAGTAAAGCGATCAACAATGGTCAAAATCACAGTATGCCCTTCAGAAGGTGGCAAATCTACTATGAAATCCATGGAGATATGTGACCACGGCTTGTCAGGGATGGCTAGTGGTTGCAATAGCCCTGCGGGACATTGAGTAGAGGCTTTGGATTGTGCACATACCACACATGCCTGTACATATTCCCTCACATCCTTAGCAATGTCTGGCCACCAGTACATCGGTGTAAGGGCTGACAATGTCCTTTTTATACCAGGAAGACCAACTGGTCTGGAGGCATGATAACAAGAGAGTAATTCCTTTCTTTCTGCGTCAGGAACAAACAACTTGTCAGAAGGAGTCTCAGGGGGAGCTGTACCTTGCATAGCTTGGATACGAGTAAGGAGTGTAGAAGTAAGGGTGAGATGAGTAGCTGCCACTACTCTCTCCAGAGGAACAATCGACTCAACTGGTCTATCTTGCTGTTCTGTGACCTCAAATTGCCTGGAAACTGCCAGGCTGCTAACTGCCTTAGCATTTCTGTTACCGGGCCTATAGGTGATTATGTAATTGAAGTGACTCAAAAACATAGACCACCGGGCTTGACAGGATGACAGTCTTTTGGCATCGGCAATAAAAGTCAGGTTTTTATGGTCAGTCAGAATCATAGTGGGAGTAGGAGCTCCTTCAAGTAGGTGTCTCCACTCCTTCAAAGCAGAAATGATAGCCAGGAGTTCTCGGTTACCGATATCATAGTTCCTCTCAGCACTAGATAATTTCTTGGAAAAGAAGCCACAAGGCTTGAGTGGTTGGTCAGGGGATTCTCTTTGGGAGAGAACAGCTCCTACTCCTGTCTCCGAAGCATCAACCTCTAAGATGAAGGGCTTCCTTGGATCAGGGTGGACAAGTATAGGGGCCGTAGAAAAAGCCTCTTTAAGAGTCTCAAAGGCTTTAACGGCTTCAGGGGACCAAATACGGGTATTAGCTCCCTTCTTGGTCATATTGGTAATGGGTGCCAGTATTGTGGAGAAATTGAGTATGAATCTGCGGTAATAGTTGGCGAACCCTATGAATCTCTGAATAACTTTTAGCCCTATAGGACATTGCCAATCCGTAACAGCAGTAAGTTTAGGCGGGTCCATGGAAAATCCTTCTTCGGAAATGACATAACCTAGAAATGCTAACTTAGGTTGGTCAAAGAGACACTTTTCCAATTTACAGTAAAGGCCATTGTTCAACAACGTCTGAAGAACCTTTTTAACCTGCAAGTGGTGAGTAGCGAGATCAGGTGAGTAAATAAGTATATCATCCAAATACACGGACACATTCGTGTATGAAATCACGCAAAACATCATTTATAAAATTCTGGAACACAGCTAGAGCGTTACATAGCCCAAAGGGCATTACAAGGTACTCGTAGTGACCAGATCTGGCATTGAAAGCAGTCTTCCATTCATCATCATCTTTAATGCGCACTAAATTATACGCGCTTCTTAAATCAAGCTTAGAAAAGATCTGGGAACCTTTTAACCTGTCAAAGAGTTCTGCAATCAATGGAATGGGATAGGCATTTTTCACAGTTATTTTATTTAATCCCCTATAGTCTATGCAAGGTCTTAAGTCACCTTCTTTCTTAGAGACAAAAAAGAACCCAGCACCAGCAGGAGATGTGGATTTCCTTATGAAGCCCTTGGCAAGGGAATCCTTTATGTACTCCTCCAATATGAGGTTCTCATGTTGAGACAGAGGATACACTCGTCCCTTGGGAGGAAAAGTGCCAGGAAGAAGAGTAATAGCACAATCATAGGGTCTATGCTCAGGTAAAGTCTCAGCCCCTTCTTTATTGAAAATTTCCCTGACCTCCTCATACTGTATAGGAACCAATACAGATAAAGGAGCAGCAGTGGGTACATTTATGGTGTGCACAGACTTGACAGGAATCATGCATGAATCAAAACAAGACTTGCTCCATGACAGAACAGTGTTTCTTCTCCAGTCTATGACTGGATTGTGTTTTTGTAACCAAGGATACCCCAAAACAACAGGACATGAAGGTGATGATAGGAGTTGGCATACCACAGTCTCTTTATGGAGAACTCCTACAGACATGGAAATAGGGCTGGTCTCCTTAGAAATATATGGGTTGAAAAGGGGTCTGCCATCTATAGCATGAATAGCTATAGGAGGGTTTTTTTCCACACAGGGAATCCCTTTCTCTAATGCAAAATTGGTGTCCATAAAATTCTCCTCAGCCCCTGAATCAAGAAGTGCATCTACCTGAATAATGGAGGAACCCACCTCAATCATAATAGTAAAGTAACATCGCTTTTTATAGACAGAAGGAGACAATGTCATAACCTCTGATACCAGTCCCCTCTCCTCTGACGGGTTAATCTCACCAGACTGCATTGTTTGAGGTACAGGGTTATCAGATGCAGCAGGGTTAAACTCTGGAGACACACAAGGTATTAACCTATTAGGTTGCGCTTTTGTTTTACACATGTCTCTGATCTGGTCTTCCATCTCCATACAGAAAGGAATAAGATCATTCAGATTCCCAGGAAGATCTCTTGCTGTAATAGCAAGGGTTAACGAGTCAGACAAACCCTCCAGAAAACAGGACACCAGAGTTTCATTATCCCAATTAACCTCGGCAGCAAGTGTCTGAAAATCAACAGCGTATTCCAACACAGTTGTTTCCCTGACTTAACCTCATTAACCGTTTAATAGCAGAATTTGTCTTTCTGGAAGGGTTAAACACACTTTTTAAGGTGGTAACAAATTCCTCGTAGTTATTTATTATGGGATTTTTTGACTCCCTTAATGCAGTAGCCCAGTCTAAGGCCTTGTCTCTGAGATGGTTAAAAAGAAAACATACTTTAGCTCGGTCAGTTATACACATATGAGGATTTAACTCAAAACATACCTCAATTTGATTCAGAAATCCTCTGCATGCAGCAGCCTCACCACTGAAAGTAACAGAGGGCAACATTTGCACTGGAACAGTGGATTTAACCATAGAAGTGTCAGAATGGGTTATAGGAGCAGGTGAAGGAGACGGCATGCAATCTGTATTCTCCAAGAGCGTTTCCAGCAACATTGCAAAATGATACATCTTGGCATCAGCCTCCCTTATATGAGTACAGCAAGCAGTAAACTGCTGGGCAATGTCTGCAGGGTCCATGGCCCTGACGTAATGTAAGGATATAGAGTCACCCAGCACGCAGACAAAACCCAGAAAGGCAAGAAAGAACCCTAAACTGAGAAGCTGGTCCTTAGAATGGCCAGGTACTAATCTAAAATATATAGAAGTACAGATCAGGGACAGGAGAGATAACGTAGTAATAACAAGCCAGAGGTCGGTACACGAGATAAACATATGCCAAGGGATAATGCAGAAAACACAGTCAATATACAAGCCAGAGGTCAAACCAGAAAACCAAAATGCATAAGATATAAACACGCGCTGAGGGCTAGAAATAACCACGTCAGGGCTCAGAGCACAGACTGTGACTGATATTTAAAGGCCTAGAACCCTGACCAGGTGCGGCATTCAAAGTGGCCTGATTCAGAGACTGGCGCCCTCTCTGTTGGGAAGGCCGCACTGCAGGAGCACCAGCAGGCATGACAGTAAGCGAGTGGGAGTCAACTTAACATTTTAGTCAACTTCAGCATAAAATTGTACGCATACAGATTATTTTATTAACTATATAAGAATCAAATATCAGCTATTTCTAAAGGTCAAGGTATCATGCGTCATTGACAAGTGTCAGCCGTTTTTCTCCATCATGGGTGTGTGTGTATGTTCTGTTCTAGGATGCAGGATGGCCGACACCCGGCTTGATACCAAAATAAATTCCTCATGACTTTGCGGCTAGCTTATTCTGTCGAAACAGCGGAGTTACGCAAGATACATTTTGGTTTTATCTGAAAAGACAGTTATATTATTCATCTCTTAAAGACATATCAAACTCAAATGAGCATTTTTCTAGGCCTTTGAATATAGTTAAAGCAGATACATATTCTTGTCCATAACAACCGGATCGCTGTGCTACTTCTGAACCTTTTTTGCAATGCTGGGCGTGTTTCCATTGTTTCTGTACATTCCCCCTGTGTGTGTTTTTCCCAACTGTAAACTGAAAATAAAGACAGTCCCAGTTTGGTTTTCAACCTGCAGTTATTGTCTGGGTTCTGGGCCAGAATCAGTACTCCTGCGGGATACTAAACAGGTCAAAAAGCGGTAATAGTACAACGGGCACTAGATGTGGTGTATGTTGATGGGGTGGGCATATTGAGGTGGAAAATAGAGTGTTGAATAGCAGCTGGAAGCCCTTAGGGGTGTGTGACACCCAACAGACATAGGGACAGATACAGTGTGAAGGAATCCCTTAGGCGCAGGTGTGTACTTTGATTCGTGTTACAAAATTCTACGTTTTCCCCACTTTTTTTTTTTTAATGACCAAAATGAGATGCATGTGGGAAAATTTCATTACCAGATATATGTTATAATGTGGAGTTATACACATTACAGTGTTGTATGTATTGCACAGTGGAAGATGCAGTCTATTTTGGCAAAAATGGAGTATGTATAGGAAGATTTCGTTGATGGTATTGGTGAATTTCCTGGGAAGATTCCTGGAGAAGGGGATATAAGCCAGACAGAATACACAATTGTGCAGTACACGGCGATACTTGCCCCTATAGATCCCCTATAGGGTACGTACTAGACCAAGAGCCTTTTTTCTCGGCTCTTAGGGTGAATGGCACGTGAGGATCTTAACATAACCTCCAACCTCCTTGAGCCGCATGCAGTCTCTGGGATCCAGCTGGGATAATAAAGGGGAATCAGAAAAACCCTGGACCCAGGACTGTAAAAGCTCTTATTTATTAAAACGTGCAACATATAAAAAGCGGCATTTAAACAAAGTAAATCAGAAAAAGTTCTGAGACGCGTTTTGCCAGTTTAGTCTAAGACTAAACTGGCGAAACGCGTCTCAGAACCTTTTCTGATTTTACTTTCTTTGCTTAAGACCGCTTTTTATATGTTGCACTTTTTAATAAATAAGAGCTTTTAAAGTCCTGGGTTTTTCTGATTCCCCTACGCCATCCGAGCTGGATCCCGGAGACTGCATGCGGTTCAAGGAGGTTGGAGGCTACCTTAAGATCCTCACGTGCCATACGCCCTCAGAGCCGAGAGAAAAGGCTCTGGGTCTAGTAAGTACCCCATAGGGGATCTGTAGGGGCAAGTACCGCGAGTACTGCACAATTGTGTATTCTGTCTGGCTTATATCCCCTTCTCCAGGAATCTTCTCAGGAAATTCACCAATACCATCAACAAAATCTTCCTATACATACTCTATTTTTGCCAAAATAGACTGCTCCTGCAGGATACTGACAGCGAGGGGAGCATTCTGAACACAGGCAAGGACAGGCAGGGACCCCCCCTGCCCACGTTACAATCCTGACCTTGTATTTTGGTAAGGCGGATTTAAGCGCCTGATTAAAGACACAATGTATATACTTTAAAGTGCTGAGTGTCCTGCGTATTGGTTGTTTTATAAAATACAGTCAGGTCCAGAAATATTGGGACATTGACACAATTCTAACATCTTTGGCGCTATACACCATCACAATGGAGTTGGAATGAAACAAACACAATGTGCTTTAACTGCAGACTGTCAGCTTTAATTTGAGGGTATGTGCATCCAACTTAGGTGAACGGTGTAGGACTTACAGCAGTTTGCAGATGTGCCTCCCACTTGTTAAGGGACCAAAGGTAATGGGACAGAATAATAATCATAAATCAACCTTCTTAATACTTGGTTGTAAATCCTTTGCAGTCAATCACAGCCTGAAGTCTGGAATGCATAGACATCACCATACGCTGGGTTTCATCCCTGGTGATGCTCTGCCAGGCCTCTACTGCAACTGTCTTCAGTTCCTGCTTGTTCTCGGGGCATTTTCCCTTCAGTTTTGTCTTCAGCAAGTGAAATGCATGCTCAATGGGATTCAGGTCAGGTGATTGACTTGGCCATTGCATAACATTCCACTTCTGTCCCTTCAAAAACTCTTTGTTTGCTTTTGCAGTATGCTTTGGGTCATTGTCCATCTGCACTGTGAAGCGCCGTCCAATGAGTTCTGCAGCATTTGGCTGAATGTGAGCAGATAATATTGCCCGAAACACTTCAGAATTCATCCTGCTGCTTTTGTCAGCAGTCACATCATCAATAAATACAAGAGAACCAGTTCCATTGGCAGCCATACATGCCCACCCCATGATGAGGTGTTATGCTTAGGATCATGAGCAGTTCCTTTCCTTCTCCATACTCTACTCTTCTCATCACTCTGGTATGAGTTGATCTTGGTCTCATCTGTCCATAGGATCTTGTTCCAGAACTGTGAAGGCTTTGTTAGGTGTTGTTTGGCAAACTCTAATCTGGCCTTCCTGTTTTTGAGGCTCACCAATGGTTTACATCTTGTGGTGAACCCTCTGTATTCACTCTGGTGAAGTCCTCTCTTGGTTGTTGACTTTGACACACATACACCTACCTCCTGGAGAGTGTTCTTGATCTGGCCAACTGTTGTGAAGGGTGTTTTCTTCACCAGGGAAAGAATTCTTCGATCATCCACCACAGTTGTTTTCCGTGGTCTCCTGGGTCTTTTGGTGTTGCTGAGCTCCCCTTCTTTTTGAGAATGTTCCAAACAGTTGTTTTGGCCACGCCTAATGTTCTTGCTATCTCTCTGGTGGGTTTGTTTTGTTTCTTCAGCCTAATGATGGCTTGTTTCACTGATAGTGACAGCTCTTTGAATTTCATCTTGAGAGTTGACAGCAACAGATTCCAAATGCAAATAGCACACTTGAAATGAACTCTGGGCTTTTTATCTGCACATTGTAATTGGGGTAATGAGGGAATATCACACACCTGGCCATGGAACAGCTGAGAAGCCAATTGTCCCATTATCTTTGGTCCCTTAACAAGTGGGAGGCACATCTGCAAACTGCTCTAAATCCTACACCGTTCACCTGAGTTGGATGTACATACCCTCAAATTAAAGCTGAAAGTCTGCAGTTAAAGTACATTGTGTTTGTTTCATTCCAGTTCCATTGTGGTGGTGTATAGAGCCAAAGATGTTAGAATTGTGTCGATGTCCCAATATTTATGGACTTGACTGTATATATGTATATGTAGCGCTGGTTTTAATTCACTGTCGTGGTAGTAATCGTTTTTGGCCACCAGAGGGAGACAGGCGCGATGTAAGACATTGGACATTGGGACTACATTTTCCAGCATGCTTTGCGGGCGGGAACAGGAAGTGGGTGGGAAAAAGAGAGACTGACATCCACAACCTCATGGAGAGAACCGGCAGAGCGCGCCGAGGAGTGGGAAGAGCAAGACGCAAGTGACGGAGATAGAGATCGCTACCAGGCCAGAGCACAGGTGCGGCCTAGCAGAGCTGGAGATCGGTTTTCCCCTTTTACTGGTCGAAGACCTAGTGATCCACCGCTAGTAACCCTACACAGATACAGAGTAACAGAGTTACAGAGTAAGCTGAAGGACCCCGAGTTAGGAGACTGCAGACGATCTAACAGGGAGTGCAGGCGGTGAACTGGACATCTTGTGGGAGACACAGACAAGCAAGACAGCGGATCCGGTGGCACAGAATCCCAGTCAAAATCGAGCGGAGAGACTTCCTGGGTCGAGCGGAGCGCAGAGTATCTGGCGGATGGGTGAGAGGCCTTCCCGGCCACCGTAAAATAATAAAGCACGCTGCAGTTTTGTCAAAACCTACAGGGCCCCAACGTGACTAGTCGAAGATACACCTGAAATCATTCACTGGCCAGTTGAATATTGTACCCGGGTACCAATACATGCATACACCTACACTTTCTTGGGACACAACCTGTACGGGACTCACACTCCAACCACGAAGGGGTTAAAATTCCTTTTCTTTTTTCCGCTACGCGTTTCTCGCATTACGAACTACTGTAAATATATATACGTATACCGTGTTACTCTTTATATGCCAGTTTATTCAGTAAACTATATAATTTATAAAATCCACAGCGGTGCTGGAGTATATTTATTCCCTAGTGCGGGGAGACTGACCCGAAGTTTAAATTCAGCGGCTTCTCCGGGAGTGAGCGCTACATATTTATTCCCTGTAACGGGACTCTGACCTCTGAGATAGGCTTTCCAGTTCAAATCGCAGTTTGGGCCCCAGTAAGTGGCAGCCAGCGCCTGTATATTGTAATTACAGCGAGTTTAAAAGGCTTTTTCCACAGGGGCAGATCTTCTGGAGAGTAGCAGTGATTATAGTGCCTTGCTCAAGTGGGTCCTGACAAGGACCTAGCCAAAGCTGCTTCCCTAAAGCAAGGTAGCTGTCTCAAAGGAAAAGAGATTGTGGCTATATAGCTGTTCCCAAAACCAGAGACAGAACTCTGTAAGGGTGAAAGCAAAAAACCAAGCATTATTACATTGCTGTCTTTTATGCAATTTGGCCTGGAAAATAATGTCTCTTCCCCACACTCTCTTGCCTCAAGTGTGCTTTCTCAACATTGCATCACCCTTTCCCACTGCCATCTAACTGAACCGGAGATTGTAACCAAAACAGAACAAAAAATCTTACATAATGATATACAGTATTGAATAACCAAGTAATAACACACTGATTATCACTAAGAAGGGGCATATCTACTAAATGTTTACTTCAGTTAGTATGGGAATAAAGAAAACTCAGTTCAAAAGCAAGTATCAAAATGTGGTTATGTTACATTCCTTGTTTTAAATTGTTTGTTTATTAAGAATCATTTGTGAAAAACATAAACCAACTGTAGGAATATCAGTACAGCAAAATAATATGAAAGAAAGCTCAATACTGAGGCAGTGAAATGGCAGATGAGCATCATAATAAAGAATGAATCAATCGAAACAAGAATAGAACTAAATGACAAATGTTATTATGAGATACTCACAAATGCTGATCTCTAGGGTCCACATCATCACACAAGACTAAGTACATAATTAAAGTCTTGGAACAGAAAGTCAGAAGTAATCTTTTCCTCGTGTCCAGGGAAAAAGGTTCCGGCAAGTCTCCGAAAGAACAATTCATCATACGAGTATAAAGGAAACTCTCCATTTGTATTTTTTTTCAAATGAAAAGAAAACTGACACGATAAATTATCATGAAAAATGCCAAATTTCATGATTTCTGTCCTCTCTGAGTATTATTCTATAATGCAGGTACATCAGTAAATCCCGCTTTTTAGTTCTACTCCACGATCCACGAGTACCCTTTTGTCAAGTTTAACCACCAAACATGTTTTGTTGAGAAAAACTATAAGGGTAACATATATTTGGTAGATGGTATTAATAGTTGTAACACTTAAATGGATACTCTCTAGGCATTGTCATAACTCAATGTAAATTGAGTGGTCAAAGAGCACTGAACATCCTCCCCCTTCTGCTTCCAGCCCCTCCGGTGTGCTCGGCGGCAGCATGTCTGATGTTGCTCGCTTACCAGCACCCGGTTTAAATAGAGACAGGCAGGGAGGTGGTTGCATGAGGCACGGCTTGAGAGGGGGGTGCGGTCTGGTGACGCGGACCTATCAGAGGAGTCCAGGTCTTTTAAAAACCAACAGTTCCTTCTAAGCAGTGCCAGATCGTGGTTATCCATACCTGAGCTTCCTGTACTTGTAATCTCTCGTGATTGAACCTGTTATTGACCTCTGCTTGTTTTCTGACTATTCTGCCTTCCGTTGCCCTATACTATTTTCTTGTACTACGCTCCTGCACTGATATCGACCCGGCTATTCCCTTTGACTATTCTATACTCTGTATTCCTGATTCTGGCTCGACTGACTACCCCCGTGTTGCTGACCTGCTTTTGTATTACGACATTGTCTTCGATTAACCCTTTCTGTCTAGCTAGTATATATACACCTGGCCAATTTAAGGACCAGACAGTTAGGGATTCTTCTACGGCTACCCTGTTGGTAGCTTTTGGGCTCTGTGGAGTGTTGGGCTTTAAGGACTGCGTGGTGGGATCCGGGAACCGTGACACCAGTGAGTCTCAGAGGGCTGACACAGCTGTTTGAGCACCGGGGCTTTGCTCCTCCCAGAAGCTTAGATCAGCATGTTCAGGCATCAAGACCATGATGTTGGAAACAATTTGGATACTTCCTCTCTCCCAGTCATTGGCCATGTGACTTGTTCCTGCGCTTCCTGCACATTCAGATGTTGGGAGAGCCAGTGCTGAACTGGATACAAGTTGCATTTGAAAAATAACTAAAGGGTTACGGTTAATGACAGATGAATGCAGTCTGAGCGCACTCTGCGTGCGTGCATAACGGACAGACGAACTGCCAGAAGATACTGTAGACACCACATGGTCTGTGTTTTTTTGATGGATGTAGAAAAAAAAGGAAACTATGGGAAATAAAATGAATATCAAAAATGATAAAAATTTGAAAAGGATATGAAAAGCCACTGTGTGCGTCAAGGTGCTGGACGTCACAAATGTGCTGCGTCTGACATCTCATCACTCACACAGAACGCTACGCGGATGTGGCACACTCTGCACGTCCGTGGTATCGGTTTTATGTTCTTGCCTAACTTGCGTCCGTTTGCCATGTGCGTTGTGCGTGCACAGTTCGGTGCACACGTACTTCGTGTGTGGGCTTCTATTGCTCATGATTCTATGCTACGATGGACGTTAAACTGTGCGGCAACACGGACGTGATCACTACGTTCGTCTAACATTTGCCTAAAACATGAGTGAGCTGAAGGCATTGGGGGGGGGGGTTATTGGGGAAATATCTAACCCCCTGCTTTGCCCTCACATTTTAACCCTAGATATTCCTTTATTTGCACAGCTCATACCCAAATGATGTTGGGCTCACTAGAGACAGCATCCTACAGGACAGTCCTTCTATCACGTTTCCAGCCCTGTCCCCTTTAGGTCAACTGATCCAGTTTGGGTCTTGGTTCCTGTTGCCATTCCTGGGTATTTTGTAGTCAGCTCACTCACCTGTCCCTCTATCTTCAGATCCACTCCCTATTTAAGGGCACTGCACCCGTAGGGCATGGCTCCATGATTTTGAGTCACTCCAAGTCTTGCCTGTTTATTGTTGTTCTGTGCTCTTCTTTAAAACACGTTCCTGATCTGTTTGTATATTTTGTTAAATTTTAGGTTCTGTGTATCCCTCTGTCTGTTTGTTACTCCTGTCACCATGTCCGTTGTTTATTTCTGATTATTCCTTTTTGCTTTTTCCCATCCGACGTGGTTTATTTCGTGGTTTTCCTTTGCTGTGCTTTTGTTTTCTGGTGTAGCGCTGTGTTAAAATCTTGCTGCTGGCAGTACCTATTTTTGGCCACAAGATGGAGACAATCGCGATTAGAGACACTGGACATTGGGACTACATTTCCCGGCGTGCTTTGCAAAGAGACAGGAAGTGGGTGGGACACAGGACGCTTACATCCCGAACCTCGTGGAGAACGCGGCAGAGCGCGCGAGGGAATGAGAGAGAGCAGACGCAGTGCAAGACATCGCTAGAGGGCCTAGGCCAGAGCGCAAGTGAGACCTGTCAGTTCCTTTATCGGGTCATTCAGCCTAAGGAGAAGGAGACCTCCAAGTTCCAGAGATTGCTGCAGATCAAAGAAACCGAAGACCTCGAGTGAGGAGTTGCCGCGAGTTGATCGGATACGGAGAGCAGGCGGTGAGCTGGACAAGTCGTGGACAAGCTACGGGAGTCAGACAACGGATCCGGCCGCGAGTATCCCCAGTCAATATCGAGCGGAGAGACGTCCTGGGTCAGCGGAGCCTAAAGCAATCGGTGGATGGGTGAGAGGCCTCCAGGGCCGTTTGTAAATAAGGAACACGCTGCTGTTTTCTCTTTAAAGTCCACAGGGCCCCAACTTGACTAGTCGAAGACATTCCTTAAGTAAATTCACTGGCCAGTTGAACAGTACCCGGGTACCATACACACACACATACACACCTTTTACATTCCGGGACTTAACCTGTGCAGGACTCATTCTGTTACGAATCGGAACAGGGGTTAAAGATACGTTCCGAATATATTTTCTCTTTTCCGCTGCGCGTTTATCGAAATACGAAGAGATTGTATTCTTGGTTTCCGCTACGCGTCCCTTTTTCCGCAATTTCGTGCAATTGCATTCTTTTCTGTTCGGTTGCGAATATAATATTTTTTCCGAAATACGAAGCCTCGTGTTTCGTTTCTTTCCCCGCTACGCGTTTTTACCGCGATACGAAAGTACTGTAATAATACCTGTGAATACCGTGTCTCAACGTCTGCTTACTATTTTAGTAAACTATTTAAATTATAAAAACTCATAACGGTGTTGGAGTATATTTATTCCCTAGTGCGGGGAGACTGACCCGTGGTTCATTTTCAGCGGCTCCTCCGGGAGTGAGCGCTACACTGGTTTATTATTTTCCCTGCTGATTTCCAGTGTAGGACCCTGGCTTGTTCTGACGTTCCTCTCTGGTGTTCTGATAACTCCCTTCTGTATGATTCATAGCATATACTGCTTATATCCTCAGACTCTACACGTCCCTGTGGTATTTTCTACTCAGATCCGGCTACTCTAAAGACCGGCTGTCAGGATCAGCGCTGGTGTGGTCCCAGTCTGGTTGTATTAAGCCCAGTATGCAGTGAGTTCAGGGGTTATTGATAAACAGTACCTTGTGGGGTAGCGTGGAGTCAAAAGGGCTAGGCAAGAATCGTAGTCAGGAGACGGTCTGAGGTTCAAGGGCTGGTAGAGAGGATGCAGAGTCGGTAAGCAAAGCAGAGGTCTGGTACACATAGAGCATAGGTATCATAGGTCCTTTCAGGTTAAGGGATGGTAGTTAATGCAGAAGTCCAGAGGGAGGGGCAGAGAGAACCTTTATTGCTGACACAGGGGTGTGGTGTGTGTGTTCTGTGTTTAACTGTGAAGGTTCTGGTCAGCGAGAGCTGAGACTGGGCAGCACTTCTCATGGATGTGCTGCAAGCACGGATTAAGCAGCAAATAGCAGGCATGGATCCTGACGCCGGCATTGTCATTAACCCTTTCACTGCTGAAGACGTGTGGGACACGTCCTTATTGATGCACGTTGCATGCTGAGGACGTGCCCCACACGTCATCAGCTGTGCGGGACCCCCGGCGGAGATACTCACCTCTCTGTCCGGGGTCCCACGGCGTTCTGACTTCAGCGTCCTCAGACGCTGAAGTCAAGCTCCTCCCGGCGTAAATGACGTCATCGCGCCATGCGCGATGACGTCATTTCCAGGCGACCCCCCGGCAATGCCGGGAGATAGCCTGGAAGGGAGGGGGGGGATCCGTTCGGATCCCTCTCCCTCCCGATCGGGAAGGAGCAGCGGTAAAAGCCAGGCACTGCTTAAAAGGGGAGAGTCTCCCCTTTTAAGCGATGCCTGGCTTTAACTCCTGAAGTGCTGGGTTGCACTTCAGCGCCTTGCGGCGCCGAAGTGCAGCCTGTCTCCGGTGGGGGCCGCCATCTTGGATGGCGGCTCCGCCCCCGGGACTCCCCTCGCTGTCTGACATCATCACGCATAGCGTGATGATGTCAGATAGCCGGGGAACCCCTAGCTGCCGGGGATTTCCCAAGGAAATCCCCTGGTGGAGATAGGGGGTTCTTGTGAACCCCGATATCTCCAGAACCGCAGCTAGGGGGTCATGGAGGGTGTCATTTGAAAGGCCTGAGCATGGCCTTTCGAATGATACCCAACATGACTAGGTAAAAAGTAAAAACAAAATAATAAAAAAAAAAAAAAATAATAAATAAATTTAAAAAAATAAATAAATAAAAAAAACATGTTTTTTTTTTGTGTGTTGTTTTTATTAATGCAGCAATATTGTTCACATTTCAATTATAATGTGAACAATGATGCTGCACTAATGATTTTTTTCTATGGGGTGCGTTTGCTAAAAATCACGTAATTCCCCCCAAAAAAAGTAACAAGTCCCCATTTCAAATTTTTTGTACAAGCGCACCCCATAGAAAACATAACCGCAAACGCTCATGTGATAAAATGTGAAAAAAAACACTTTACACACTGCAGATGATTAAAAATTCTATTTTTATTGTATTTTTTGTTATAATATACAGGCAGGTCATGACGTATACATATAAAAATGATATATTATGAATCTGCGTAGTCTGCCAGAAAGAACGATATATAATATGTCTGGGTCATTTATTAAAATGTGGCTTCAAATCGCGTTTAAACATGATGAGCGAAAGCGGTAAAAATGAGCTCAGCACACAGTGGTGAAATACCTCAGCAGTGAAGGGGTTAAGGTTCCTTGTGATTGTGCTGTGCAGGAGTCTCTGCCTAGCCTCATGGTGTTCTCACCTTCTGTCATTTTACGCATTGTCTGAGTGGTATCTCCCATACTTTGGGGGTTTAACCCTGAACATGGGCCCCACCATGGCTCACGCTGGTTGCCACCTTCTCTCACTTCTTGCAGCCGACTGGGCATCAGAGTGAGCTGATAAGTCAAAGCACCAACGTCACCACAGAGGACCATTAGAGCAGCAGTTCTTGACGACCCTCAATTAGCTCTGCCCATGGATTAAGAAGCATGCCAGTGCCCATCGCTGGAACAGGGTAAGGACTGGTTGTGATGTCTCTTCACGGAATAAGGTATTGCATTGATTTTTAAGACAAATACTATATCCATCCTCGATGGGATATCGCAGTCAGAGAGCACTTTGACGTGGGATAAAATGCTATTTTGTGCATAGATTGTTATCCAGGTCAAAACATTAAAATAAACGGTGCATTTTCAAATTTTCGAAGACAAAACTTTAATAAACTTAATCAAACTATTTGCATTAACAGAAATGGTAAAAGACATGAAATATGTATAAAGTTGGTCGGATCCGGGTGAAAACACAAGGATTAATCAATAGAAAGAACACTTATACTTAGAAAGCTCCAGGCAGCAAAACAGGCACACAGATCATTCGTAATGAATAGCCGCACTGAAATAGTTAAATGAGCGTTGAAAAAATTAATTAAACGCAATAAACTAGGAACACGCAAAAATAAAATTCAGCTTATTTTCCCCAAATCGAAAAGAGAGTCGGATCGGAAGTAAGGATGCAGATAATCTGAAATCTAAAAGGGATTAACAGCATGAAAATATACGAAAACATCCACTCTTGTATAATGGAATGAAAACAATGCATGTGTAAATCAATAAATAGTTGTTAGCTCGTGTAGAAAATTGCTAGACAGCTTAATTCCATGGGCACACCACTATGGCATATCAAAGTAGTGTTATGCCATAAATTAATTAGATCAAAAGACAGGAAAGAACATATTGAACGCAAAGAGCCCTTTTGGTAAATCAAAAAAGAATATAAATGGTGGAAGCCCAATGCTTCAATATGGGAGTAACCAGAATAACTGTGCTCTCCTTTGCGGGAGCTTAAGCTTGCACCAAATGATAGTGCTTAACTTTCAGAGAGCTAATATCCGAGAATATATAATAGAAGTACTGTCAAGGTACCGTGCTCTCCTTAGGTGGGACCCTAAATAATTTGCAAAAGGTTATAAGATTAAAACAAAACCTATAAGAGCTCAATGCATCTAGAAGCAAAGCAACTATGAATTGCAACAGCAAGTCGAAAATTACTATAGAGGGGTTAAACATAAAAGCGCAATTCATAAAAACGCGTTTCATCAGGGAAAAAAGTCGGCTAGTCGGCCTCTCCTAATAAAGCGGACTTAGTTTTTCAGCGAAACGCGTCTTTATTGAGATGTCGAATTGATTCCCATTATGGGATTTTTTTTAGCAGATCTTTGTGTCTTTCCTATCTCCATTTGGATGGGTGTTTATACTTAATTGCACTTTTAACATATATGAATAATAATAAAAAGGTCTGTTACAGAACAAAAAAAAAGGATTAGAAAAAAATTTGACGAAAAAATCCTGAAAATGCCTAAAGAAAAAAATTAGACTTCTTGCTGCAAATTAAAAGAATACACAGTTTATTAGATATTGGATAAAAATGGGAATATTTTTAACATTGAAACCTATGAGATTCGCCTGATTAAACCTGCTGAACGAAACCACTGAAAATCAGGGCATTTTACTGACATTTCTCTGCAGTTCAGTGTTCACTGAATAGATTAACCATTGCTTCTCTAGGAGGATTTCACTGATGCTGAACAGCACCGTATGTCGCTGGCAATTTGCAAAATTTGGCGAACTGCCTGATTTTTGAATAGCTGAATGGCCACGATGTTTCACCGTACGTGGAAATTCACTGTTTGTTACAATTTCGGGACCAGTTCGGATCTCTCTGAATAACCCCTTTAGTATTTTTTGGATGCTACAACCATAAAATGGATATTTTAAATATATAGAGTACAATGGCTTCTATGCTGTTATTTACGGAGCTCGATAGCAAAAATAAGACAGTTAATTTGAACGCAATATGACATTTTTCCATATTTATTTATTTGCAAAGTAATTTACCAGGAAGGATACATTGAGATTTCTCTCGTTTTCAAGTATGTCCTGGGTTCAAAATCATTGATTTGTTACAGTCGTTACAGAAATACAAAGTAATAAATAAAATACAGAAAATAACGGTGTAGGACTAGGAAATATATTCACTATGTTACATGTTTACAGGTGCATTCTATATCAAGGGAGCTCTTGAGTGACTTAAGACTGGGGGAAGATTTGATGGCGTCTGGGGGGTCATTCCATAACTGCAGTGCTCTGTGGGAAAAGGAGGATCGAGACACTTTCTTTTTGTATTGTGGTATTGTAAGTAAGGTGCAGGTCCTGGATCGGAGGTAATAGGATGAGGGAACTGCTGGGGGAAGCAATCTATTCAGGTAGAGTGGTAGCTTCCCAGAAAAACTCTTAAACACCAGGTTGGAAAGGTGAAGGGTGCGTCTGGATTCCAGCGACGGGCAGTTTAGCTCTTTTAACAAGTCACAATGGTGGGTCATGTAGTTACTTTGTAGCACAAAGCGCCATATAAAAGTAATTATGCATATTAAGGTTGCTTTCTAAGAGGGGATGGTCTGCTGAAGAGAAATAATAATTTGTGTAGGGTATGGCTGTGATCAGTTAGGAGTTTTTTTTAACTTTTTTTAAACTATTCAGCAAATCATTGCCCATCATTTGTTGATGATTTTACAGGAAATAGTAGAATTAAGCCAACAGTGAGAAACTAAAAACACTTGGCTTTCAGGTGACGCTGAGCGACCCCTTGCTAAATATAAATATATCCAATACCTCAATTTACCCTGAACACAATTCTGTCTGAAACAAGAAAAATAAAGCAGAGTTGGGCACCCGTTAAATCCAGTAAGTTGGCCTTTGATAAATAAAATAAATAAAGCCCGCTGGCTGTGTTTTTTCTCCGGCATGTAACATATTTAGCTGTAAATTAATTTTCCTATAGTCAGCAGAACAAGCGGCAAACAAAACATAATGAACAGGTCGAGAAACAATATTAATAAAACCAGCAGGCGTGTGCGCCCAGAATTACAAGTGGAAAAGGAGCATTGGAAAGAATACATGATCAAGTCACATCAGTGGATTAGAGAAATATTTTGAAGTGCAATGTAATTATGTAATTGACACATGACTGTGTGATTGTCTTTTAACCCTTAAATGGTATGTCTGTAATCAGGAGACAGGTGTCAAGCAGTACAAGTCATATTGATAATCATTCAGTATTTTCATGGTCTAGTGCAGTGGTTCCCAACCGAGGTCTTCAATAGGGATGGGCGTTTGGTTCGATGCGTTCGAGAGTTCGCATCGAACATCGCATGTTCGATAGTTCGCGAACTGCGAACATTTCCGCGTGTTCGTCTCGAGTTCGCCCACAATGCACCACTATGGACCACAATGCAGTTTTCCACTTCCCTGAAGCTTGTAATTGGCTAGAGCCTCGGACCTGACCACAAGACAGGTGCAAGACTATGCCAATCACGTCTCAGAGTCCTGATTGGGCAAATTTTGCCCTATCATGGGCTCACAGAGCTAAGTCCCGCAGCACACTATATAAGGCTTTCAACCCAGCCCAGCCAGCACGTGTTTTTCTGCAGGAGTGAGAGGAGATTGTTCTGTCAGTGTGTCTTCTCACTGCCAGTGACAGCTATTGGGGGGGTATCACTTGTTGCAGATATCTGGGAATTGGTGGAAAGTGTGTCTTCTCAGTCAGTGACAGCAGCAATTTGGGGGGCTCACTTGTTGCAGATATCTGGGAATTGGTGGTGGAAAGTGTGTCTTCTCAGTCAGTGACAGCAGCAATTTGGGGGGCTCACTTGTTGCAGATATCTGGGAATTGGTGGTGGAAAGTGTGTCTTCTCAGTCAGTGACAGCAGCAATTTGGGGGGCTCACTTGTTGCAGATATCTGGGAATTGGTGGAAAGTGTGTCTTCTCATTCAGTGACAGCAGCAATTTGGGAGGCTCACTTGTTGCAGATATCTGGGAATTGGTGATGGAAAGTGTGTCTTCTCAGTCACTGACAGTTAGCTATCAGGGGGTGTCACATACTTCCATAAAATTTCTGTGAATTGTAATCTCTGTCTTCCCAGTCACTGACAGTCAGCTATCAGGGGGTGTCACATACTTCCATAAAATTTCTGTGAATTGTAATCCGTGTCTTCTCAGTCACTGACAGTCAGCTATCAGGGGGTGTCACATACTTCCATAAAATTTCTGTGAATTGTAATTCGTGTCTTCTCAGTCACTGACAGTCAGCTATCAGGGGGTGTCACATACTTCCATAAAATTTCTGGGAATTGTAATCTGTGTCTTCTCAGTGCCAGCTATTGGGGTCTCACTTCTAGCAGATATCTGGGAATTGTTGTAATCTGTGTCTTGTCACTGCTGCCAGCTATCAGGGTGTCTCGCTGAGTTAAAGCAGAGTTCTGCATATCTCCAATCTTTATACCAGAGTTGAAACAGAGTTCTGCATATCTCCAATCTTTATACCAGAAATGAATCAGAGTTCTGTATATCTTTAATCTATATATCACTCACCATGTCAGAAAGACCAAAAAGGACAGGCAGACACTCCCAGACACAGATAAGAGGGCAAGCAGCCTCTGTGTTGGAAGGCAGTGCCCCTGGTCGTCGTGGACGTGGTGCATCCTCTGCAGGGGCACGCTTGTCCTTTCTAACTGGTGCTGGCCGTATTATGCAGCAGCAACATACAGAGGATTTGGTGGATTGGCTAACCAGGCCATCCTCATCCTCCGAGTCCTCTGCCAGCCAGGCTTGTAGTGGTTCACAGTCCACCTCAGCTGCCAAAGCATCTAATTCTGCCTCCATGTCCACAGCTACTCCTGCCGTAGCCTCACCACCATACACGGAGGAGTCAGCTGAATTGTTTGACTACAATGACAGTGACATGCTGCATGAGGATGCGCAGCAACTCCAGTGCTCTGATTCAAACTCTGAGGTTGAGGAAGGGAGTAAAATTAGCCTAGAGGGAGGGGGTGCCAGCAGTGACACACAAACAACTGGCACTCATGTTGCCCCCGCAGCTGCAGCATACTGCCAGGTTGGCTCCAGTGACGAGGAGATAAGGGGGGGTGATGACGATGATGAGGTCACTGACTCCACCTGGGTGCCTGATCGAACAGAGGGGTCAAGTGAGGAGGAGGAGGAAGCACAACAAAAACGAGGCACAACGACCTCTATGACCAACCAAAGCCAGTCCAAGGCATCAGATGTCAGAGCTGCTCAGGTGCAGAGCGTTGTTGTCTCGCAGCACAAATCCGGGTACTCTCCTGTCTGGGAGTTCCCCATGCACAGCGTCTAAATGCCAGATTAGCAAAATTACTTGCATTACAGTTGCTGCCTTTCCAGCTGGTGGACTCTGCCTCCTTCCATGAATTTGCAGAATGTGCTGTACCACAGTGGCACGTTCCAAAATGCCAGTACTTTTCACGGAAGGCCATTCCAGCACTATACCAGCACGTTGAAGACAATGTTATGGAGTCATTGGGAAAGGCAGTCAGCAGCAAGGTGCATATGACTTTAGACACGTGGTCCAGCAAGCATGGACAGGGCCGTTACATTTCCTTCACGGCACACTGGGTAACTCTGCTTGCAGCTGAGAGGGATGCAGGACGGGGCTCTGTGCTGGAGCTTGCTCATCCACCACGCCTCCAGAAAGCTGCTTGTATGAGGTCTGTCTGCTCCACCACCTCTTCCTCCTCCTCCTACTTCTCTGTCTCTGGCAAAGTGGCAGTTAAACCGATGCGTGGCAGGGGCTACACAATGGCTCAAGCAAAAAGATGCCATACTGTGCTTGAACTGGTTTGTTATGGGGACAGGAGCCACACCGGGCCAGAAATTCTGTCAGCTCTGCAGAGCCAGGTGCAGAGATGGTTAACACCACGCCAGCTTCAGCTGGGAATGGTCGTCTGTGATAATGGCAGCAACCTTCTCTCCGCCTGGGTAAGTTGACGCATGTACCATGCCTAGTACACGTCCTAAATCTGGTGGTACAGCGTTTCCTAACCAGGTATCCAGGACTGGCAGAGCTTCTCAGCCAGGCCAGAAAAGTCTGCAGCCACTCCAGACGATCATTCAAGCAAGTTGTTCGCCTGCCAGAAATTCAAAGAGAATTCCACCTTCCCACAAACCGTCTGATCTGTGACATGCCCATCAGGTGGAACTCGACATTAGCAATGCTGCAGCATCTGCACAAGCAGCAGAGGGCCATCAATGAGTACCTGTGTGAGTATGGCACAAGGACAGGTTCAGGTCAACTTGGGTTTTTTTTCCCCCCGCAGTGGCTGATGATCAAGGGTGCATGCACTGTACTGTCACCATTTGAGGAGGCAACGAGGATGGTGAGCAGCGACAGTGCCTGCATCAGTGACACAATTCCTTTAGTGTTTCTGCTGGAGCGCACTCTGCGGGGAATTATAGATGTGGCACTAGAGGCAGAGCAGCGGGAGGAAGAGGAGGACTTCCCTAGCTCTCAAGGCCCCAGTCTTTACACAGACAGCATTCCTGCGGGTCCTCAGATCAGACAGGAGGAAGATGAGGAGGAGGAGGAATATTTAAGTAGTGGGGGCATTGAAGGTGGGGATTCCTCAAGGGAGGGTTTTGTGTGCTCAGAAACCCAAGGACTAGTACGTGGTTGGGAGGAGGAAGTGCACGATGGGGTCATCCTCATTGACCAGGAAGACTCGGAAGCTAATGCCACCTCCAACCTACGCTGCATGGGCTCCCTTATCCTGCAATGCCTGGTAAAGGACCCCAGGATTCGTGCTATCAAGGAGAGGGATCGTTACTGGTTGGCAAGCCTTCTTGATCCACGATACAAGTTAAGGTAAAGTTGCAGAGCTCATCCTGCCCGCACAGAGGGAGGACAGGATGAAACAACTTGAGTACGCTCTAAAGCGACACTTGTGTAACACCTTTCCAGGCACTGGTAGGTTACCTTACCAAGTGATGACACAGGTGGTTCTGAGGCTGCGGATGATCAGCGGAAGAGCGGTGAAGGCCGGGGCCGCTTGACTGATGCCTTTTTAAATTTTTTTAGTCCACGACGCCCAGGGACGTCAAATGTAAGCACCCATTGCCAGTGTCTTCACCATATGGTGCAGGACTACCTAGGGGCAAGGGCAGACCTGGATACCTTTACATCAGATGATCCACTGGCTTACTGGGTGTTGAGATTGGATCACTGGCCAGAATCTAGCCAACATGCTATGCAGCTACTAGGTTGCCCTTCATCCAATGTGCTTTCTGAAAGGACGTTCAGTGCCGCTGGAGGTTTTGTCACAGACAAAAGAGTGCGTCTGTCCACCGACTATGTAGACCGGCTGACATTTATAAAAATGAATCAGTCCTGGATCAGCAGCTATCACTCCCTTGATGCTGATGTAACTGAATAGATTGGGGATCTCTTCTGCATTTCCAAAACCTCCACCACTGCACTCTTCCACAATACCTCAGAGGGGTTACGTTGTGAAGGCACTAGCTGGCACCAAAGGCCCAATATTTGCGTGCACTGCCATGCACTGCCACTGACGCGTGTACCAGATTCATATCATTTTAATATTTGACGGCAGGGTCCACCCCTGCACTCTTCCACAATCCCTCTGAGGGGTTACGGTATGAAGGCATTAGGTGGCACCAAAGGTCCAATATTTCGGTGCACTGACGCGTGTACCAGATTCATATCATTGTAATATTTGACCGCAGGGTCCACCACCACTGCACTCATCCACAATACCTCAGAGGGGTTACGGTGTGAACCACTAGCTTGCAGCAAAGGTCCAATTTTAATGCACCCGTTGTTACTTTCATCCAAAGCCTGCATAAGTTTCACCATAATTTAGCCAAAAAATCACTAAACTTGTTCTGTGTGTCCTAAAACATCTTCTCTTTTCATACAGGCTCCCGCCCCAAGCAGTTGTTTTGAATAGATTAAAGGAAAACCATTTACCGTAATTTGAAATGTCATTTTTTTCTTTTTAAATGTTTCTATACATCCTACAAATCCGCCACTTCACGGGCAGGTTATGGGGACCTCCTAGGCACGATATTTGAAGGAATGTTTCATTTTTATTCTTAAACTTTATGTCATGTAAAAATCACTGTTCCTTTAAAAACATTTTTTTTTTAAACTTTTTGTCCTTGTTTCCTGTCTCCAGGGCACTACCCGGACCCCCATTCACCTTTTATGGCCAATATCTTGCATATATGTCCTCTTGGAGGGCACTCTAAAAATCGAACGTTCGAGTCCCATTGACTTGTTCGCGTTCGAATTCAAACTTTTTAAATTGTTCGAGGTCGAATGCGAACCGAACACGGGGGTGTTCGGCCCATCCCTACTCAGTTCTGAATTATTGATTTTATACATGCTATTCTGACGCAACATGCACAGGAAGGTGACTGTTCAAATACCACAATGGTTTTATTCTTAAAAAAATTGCTACTGTTCAAACTGTAGCAGAATAGCAAGTTTGATATTTATATGCCTTTTCAAAGCTGAAATATATTTACTAAATTTACCTCATACACACACACACGTGTCAAACAGCTACCAGATTATATAACATTATATACACATAATAAAATACATGTAAATTTTTGTAATAATATCTATTATATTATTACACTATATATACACACACACAATCAGTTGATATACTACTATTAATAATTAGGGATGAACTGTTCGGGTTCGGACGGTTCGGAGTTCGGCCCAAACTTTGGTTGTTCGAAAGTACGCGAACTTCGAACTTTTTGGGTGTGTTCGGTTCGAGTTCGAAAAAAATGAAATTTTTAAAAAAGTATAGAAAATGCTTAAAAAAATACAAAAAAATCTACAGATAAAGAGACTCTTTACTGCAGAATATTATAAGCAACGGTTTATTAGATATTGAATTAAAAACTAATGTATACGTGGAAAGATTCTCAACTCTAAATGACCTCTGTTCACAAACGGGCATAACACCAGGTGTTTTTAGTCTGGTAATCAATTTGATACATTGCACACTATACTGAGGTACTGAGGGGGTGGGGTGGTGTCTGCTTTTGATTGAGATTTGAGAATTAATTTCCCTCCTAAAACTTCCTAATATGCTGCATTTAACTGGTGTTTGAAAAAAATTCAAAATAACATCTAAAGCAATGTTATTTTTCACCTCGGGATTAAACATTCACAGGGTTATTCAGAGAGCGGTGAAAAGCAGGAGAATAAATGGAGAAGTGAAAATTCTAGGTCAAAATAGCCAAACCAAAATAATTCTCCCATTTAACTCACTTTCCAAATTGGCTATTTGGTCTAGATTGTTCTCTTCTCCTGCCAGTTCTCCTGGCTTTCACCTCTCTCTCAAGGTTGTTCAGAGAAAGGTGAAAACCAGGAGAATGGCAGGAAGAGAGAACAATCTGGACCAAATAGCTGATTTGGAAAGTGAGATAAGGCTAGGGTCAGACTAACGCATTTTTCGCAGCGACCATCAAAAAGTGCGTTCGAACACATTGCCGCATTTTTTCACAGATTGCGCGAAAACGGTCGAACGATGTGCATTTTTGTGCGTGATTTTTTACGGATCCAAACCAGGAGACTTTGGGTGTCTGGACGTTATGTTGGCCGGACATGAGCAGGGTCTGACATCTCCAAGTCACGCACACACGCCGCTAGTGGACACAGCGCACTCTGTATGTCCGTACTAGCGGTTCTGCGTTCTCGAAAAAATGCGTTCATTTTCCACTTGCGTTGCGCAGCTGCACTTTCGTGCGACCGTACTTCGTATATTGGCCGTCATTGCCCATCATTTGCTTCTAGTGCGGCCGTGATTAAGTGCGCCTAAACGCACATTAAAAATTCGCTTGTCTTACCCTAGGCTAAATGGGAGAATTTTTCTGGTTTGGCTATTTTGACCTAGAATTTTCCATTCTCTAGTCATTCTCCTGCTCTTCACCGCTCTCTGAATAACCCTGACAGGGTTATTCAGAGAAAGGTGAAACTCAGGAGAATGACTGAAGAGAAAATTCTAGGCCAAAATAGCCAAACCAAAAAAATTCTCCCATTTATCTCACATTCCAAATCGGATATTTGGTCTCGAATTTTCCATTCTCCAGTCATTCTCCTGCTTTTCACCGCCAAAAAATCAGTAAACTTTTTCTGCGTGTCCAAAAATGTCTCCTCTTTTCATACATACTGCCGCCCCAAGCAGTTGTTTATGGATAGATTAAAGGAAAAGCATTTACTCAGGGAGTGTTCGGCTCATCCCTATTAATAATGTATATATATATATTATGTATATTTTTTGTGATAACTATTTTTGTAAATAAACTTATAATATGTATTATAATAGAATTATGTACAAAATGTAATATATCTCAGCTGGTGTATTCGCACACACAGTACAAAAACCTCTTTTTTGTTAAAGAGGTTCTTGGTGGTAAATGGGAAGTGTGTGAATGGTCCACATGTTTGTAGGCATCATGACTATTGGAGTTATTATTATCTGGAAAATAATGCTCTATCTCACAGAGCTTAAATCTAAAAAAAAAGTATCTTATCATTAATATGTGCTTGACAAATAATCTTGGAAACGCTTCATCGGGAGCACTCCTTACTTTCTTTTTGACATTCAATGCTGTGAAGATATACAATAGAATAGTATGCCAAAAACTCATGTCATGTAGCATTTGGATGGTGAAGGTCTTCGGTGAAGTACCCTTTCCTCCCATATCTGTCTCAAAGTCATCATTGTGCATTTTACATCCATAAGGGACTATCAACTGCAGGGAGAGGATGTTGGCTGCCATTTATCCACATGTTCTTAATGTCAATAAATGCTATTACTCCATCATTTCCAAATAAAAATGCTACCCATTCATCTTACATAATTGTATCTCTCTATGAGAAAGGCTGAACCCTGAGCTATACATCTTATCATCATCGATATACATTGTGTCTGTCACAAACCAAAAAGTATACATCTATCTAGTTCTGCTATATTTGTATGTATCTGTATCTATTTGTCTTCCGCTTATCCACCTGTGTTGCTCTTGTCAAGTATTAACCACTTCAAGGTATATAAATGTCAAAAGCAAGAAAATGGAGAAATAAAAGAATAGAACAATCTACAAAGAAAGATAGATAAATAGATAATATATATGATAGATAGAAAATTACAGATGGTAGATAGATAATAGATGATAGATAGATGATTGATAGATGATAGATAGATAGATGATCAATTGATGATAGATTATAGATAGATGATAGATGATAAATTGATAGATATATGATAGATGATGATAGATAGTTGATAGATGATAGATAGAAGATAGATGATAGATAGAAGATAGAAGATAGATGATAGATTGATGAGAGATAGAAGATAGAAGATAGATAGAAGATAGATAGAAGATAGATAGATGTTAGATAGAAGATAGATAGATGATAGAAGATAGATAGAGATTAGGGATGAGCAGTCCGGGTTCGGACGGCTCGGGGTTCGACCCGAATTTAGCCTGTTCGAGTAGATCGCGAACACCGAACATTTCCGGGTGTTCGCCGCATGTTCGACCACAATGGACCACAATGCATTTTCCCACTGGCCTGAAGCTCGTAATTGGCTACAGCCTTGCACCTGACCACAGGTCTGGTGCAAGACTGGTTCAACACTATGCCAATCACCGCTCAGAGTCCTGATTGGGCAAATTTTGGCCAATTATGGGCTCACAGAGCTAAGTCCCACAGCACACTATATAACGTTTCCACGTGCCGATTCTGCACGCATTTCAGAGGAGATTTCAAAGGAGATAGTTGTGTCTTGTTACTGCCGGTCTGCCACGCTACTGGGGGGGTCTGGGGTTTCTCATTTCTACCAAATATCAGGGAATTAGGTGATGTGTGTCTTGTCACTGTGCCAGCAAGTTTTTGGGGTTTTACAACTTTCTTTAAAACATTTGTGAATTGAGGTGATCTTCTGGGTCTTTGTCACTGTGCCAGCAAATCTTTTTGGGGCTCACTAATTTCTAAAACATTTGTGAATTGAGGTGATCTGTGTCTTGTCACACAGCCAGTACCACGCAGTATTTTTTGGGGGTCACAAAATTTCTACAAAACATTAGGAATTGAGGTGATCTGTGTCTTGTCACTGCCAGCAAGTATTTGGGGTCACAAATTTCTAAAAAACATGGGAATTGGGGGTGATCTGTGTCTCGTCACACATCCAGTACCACGCAGTATTTTGGGGGTCACAAATTTCTACAAAACATTAGGGAATTGAGGTGATCTGTGTCTTGTCACTGCCAGCAAGTAATTTGGGGGTCACAAATTTCTAAAAAACATTTGGGAATTGAGGTGATCTGTGTCTTGTCACTTGCCAGCAAGTATTTGGGGTCACAAAATTTCTAAAAAAAACATTTGTGAATTGGGGTGATCTGTGTCTCGTCACACATCCAGTACCACGCAGTATTTTGGGGCTCACTAATTTCTACAAAACATTTGTGAATTGAGGTGATCTATGTCTCGTCACACATCCAGTATCACGCTGTATTTCGGGGCTCACTAATTTCTACAAAACATTTGTGAATTGAGGTGATCTGTCTCTTGTCACACAACCAGTACCACGCATTATTTTGGGGCTCACTAATTTCTACAAAACATTTGTGAATTGAGGTGATCTGTGTCTCGTCACACATCCAGTACCACGCTGTATTTTGGGGCTCACTAATTTCTACAAAACATTTGTGAATTGAGGTGATCTGTGTCTCATCACACATCCAGTACCACGCTGTATTTTGGGGCTCACTCATTTATTTAAAACATTTGTGAATTGAGGTGATCTTCTGTGTCTCGTCACACAGTCAGCACGTTTTTTTGGGGCTCACTAATTTCTTTAAAACATTTGTGAATTGAGGTGATCTGTGTCTTGTCACACATCCAGTACCACGCTGTATTTTGGGGCTCACTCATTTCTTTAAAACATTTGTGAATTAAAGTGATCTGTGTCTTGTCACACAACCAGTACCACGCTGTATTTTGGGGCTCACTAATTTCTTTAAAACATTTGTGAATTGAGGTGATCTGTGTCTCGTCACACATCCAGTACCACGCTGTATTTTGGGGCTCACTAATTTCTACAAAACATTTGTGAATTGAGGTGATCTGTGTCTTGTCACACAACCAGCAAGTTTTTTGGGGCTCACTAATTTCTTTAAAACATTTGTGAATTGAGGTGATCTGTGTCTCGTCACTGGCTGCCAGCTATCAGTGTGTCTCACTGAGTTATACCAGAGTTCTTTAAATCTTTATACCAGAGTTGAATCAGAGTTCTGTATATATTAATCTATAAATCACTCACCATGTCTGAAAGAACAAAAAGGACAGGCAGACGCTCCCAGACACAGAATAGAGGGCAAGCAGCCCCTGTGTCGGGAGACTGTGTCTCTGGTCGTGGTGGACGTGGTGCATCCTCTGCAGGGGCACGCTTATCCTTTCTAACTGGTGCTGGCCGTCTTAAGCAGCAGCAACATACAGAGGACTTGGTGGATTGGCTAACCAGGCCATCCTCATCCTCCGAGTCCTCTGCTAGCCAGGCTTCTAGTGCTTTACAGTCCACCTCAGCTGCCAAAGCATCTAATGCAGCCTCCATGTCCACAGCTACTCCTGCCGTAGCCTCGCTATCACACACGGAGGAGTCAGCTGAATTGTTTGACTACAATGAGAGTGACATGTTGCTTGAGGATGCACAGCAAGTAAAGTGCTCTGATTCAATCTCTGAGGTTGAGCAAGGGAGTATAATCAACCTAGAGGAAGGGGGTGCCAGTGATGACACACAAATAACTGGCACTCATATTGCCCCAGCAGCTGCAGCATACTGTCAAGTTGGCTCCAGTGACGAGGAGATAGGGGGTGAAGATGACATTGATGATGAGGTCACTGACTCCACCTGGGTGCAAGATCGAACTGAGGAATCAAGTGAGGAAGAGGGGGAGGAGGAGGCACAGCAAACACGAGGCACAACATCCTCTGTGACCAACCGTAGCACTAGCCAGTCCAAGGCATCACATGTCAGAGCTGCTCCGGTGCAGAGCGCTGTTGTCTCAAAGAACACATGCAGGAACTCTGCTGTCTGGGAGTTCTTTAAGAAATGTGCAGCAGACCCCACCGTTGCTATTTGTAATCTATGTCAGATGAGGCTGAAGCGTGGGATAAACACCGGACACTTGGGTACCACGTGCTTGAGGCGACATATGAACAAGTGCCACACATCCCGTTGGTGCAAAACTTTGTGTAGGTCCCCTCCTCCTCATCTGTCTCTACCCACACTGTATGTCCTGCCATGTCATTGCCTACAACCTCCACTGACAGGGATGATGCTACAGTAATGGATGTACCAGGTCCTTCCTCACAATGTGACATCATCTCAGTAGCTGAAGATTTACGCAGTCAGATTACTTGCCGCAGCTGCTGCAGCGAAAGAAAAAATATTAGTCCTAACCATCCCCAAGCACAGCGTCTAACAGCTTAGCAAAATTACTCGCATTGCAGCTGCTGCCTTTCCAGCTGGTGACTCTGCTCCCTTCCGTGAATTTGCTGAATGTGCTGTACCACAGTGGCAGGTTCCAAAACGCCTTTACTGTTCACGCAAGGCCATTCCAGCACTATACCAGCACGTGGAAGACAATGTTATCCCATCAGAAAGGCAGTCAGCAGCAAGGTGCATGTGACTTTAGACACGTGGTCCAGCAAGCATGGACAGGGTCGTTACATTTCCTTCACGGCACACTGGGTAACTCTGATTGCAGCTGGGAGTGATCCAAGACGGGGCTCTGTGCTGGAGCTTGTTCATCCACCACCTCCAAAAGCTGCTTGTATGAGGTCTGTCTGCTCCACCACCACCACCTCTTCCTCCTCCTCCTCCTCCTTCTCTGTCTCTGGCGAAGTGGCAGTTAAACCGATGCCTGACAGGGTCTACGCAATGGCTCAAGCAAAAAGATGCCATACTGTGCTTGAGCTGGTTTGTTTAGGGGACAGGAGCCACACCGGGTCAGAAATGTTGTCAGCTCTGCAGGGGCAGGGGCTGGGAATGATCGTCTGCGATAATGGCAGCAACCTTCTCTCCGCCCTACGCAAGGGTAAATTGATGCATGTACTATGCCTAGCACACGTCCTAAATCAGGTGGTACAGCCTTTCCTAACCAAGTACCCAGGGCTGCCAGAGCTTCTCGTCCAGGCCAGAAAAGTCTGCAGCCACTTCAGATGGTCATTCCCAGCAAGCGTTCGCCTGGCAGAAATTCAAAGAGAATTCCACCTTCCCACAAACCGTCTGATCTGTGACATGCCCACCAGGTGGAACTCGACATTAGCAATGCTGCAGCGTCTGCACAAGCAGCAGGGGCCATCAACGAGTACCTGTGTGAGTATGGCACAAGGACAGGTTCAGGTCAACTTGGTTTTTTTCCCCCCCACAGTGGCTGATGATCAAGGATGCATGCACAGTACTGTCACCATTTGAGGAGGCAACGAGGATGGTGAGCAGGGACAGTGCATGCATCAGTGACACAATTCCTTTAGTGTTCCTGCTGGAGCACACTCTGCAGGGAATTATAGATGTGGCTCTAGAGGCAGAGCAGCGGGAGGAAGAGGAGGCCTTCCCTAGCTCTCAAGGCCCCAGTCTTTCCGCAGACAGCATTCCAGTGGGTCCTACTCAGATCAGACAGGAGGAGGATGAGGAGGAGGAGGACTATTTAAGTAGTGGGCGCCTTGAAGGTGGGGATTCCTCAAGGGAGGGTTTTGTGTGCCCAGAAACAGAAGGGCTTGTGCGTGGCTGGGAGGAGGAAGTGCACGATACGGTCATCCTCATTGACCAGGAAGACTCGGAAGCTAATGCCACCTCCAACCTACGCTGCATGGGCTCCCTAATGATGCAAAGCCTAATAAAGGACCCCAGGATTCGTGCTATCAAGGAGAGGGATCATTACTGGTTGGCAACCCTTCTTGATCCACGATACAAGGGGAAAGTTGCAGAGCTCATCCTGCCCGCACAGAGGGAGCACAGGATGACAAAACTTGAGGACGCTCTAAAGCGACACTTGTGTAACACCTTTCCAGGCACTGGTAGATTACCAATTGCTGACACACGTGCTTCTGAGGCTGCGGGTGATCAGAGGAATAGTGGTGAAGGCCAGGGCCGCTTGACTGATGCTTTTTTAAATTTTTTTAGTCCACGACGCCCAAGGACGTCAAATGTAGGCACCCATTGCCAGCGTCTTCACCATATGGTGCAGGACTACCTAGGGGCAAGGGCAGACCTGGATACCTTTCCAGCAGATGATCCACTGGCTTACTGGGTGTTGAGATTGGATCACTTGCCAGAATTTAGCCAATATGCTATGCAGCTACTAGGTTGCCCTTCATCTAGCGTGCTTTCCGAAAGGACGTTCAGTGCCGCTGGAGGTTTTGTCACAGACAAAAGAGTGCATCTGTCCACCGACTCTGTAGACCGGCTGACATTTATAAAAATGAATCAGTCCTGGATCAGCAGCTATCAATCCCCTGATGCTGAAGTAATGGAATAGATAGGGGATGTCCTCTTCTGCATTCACAAAACCTCCAGCACTGAACTCTTCCACAATACCACAAAAGGTTTACGGTGTGAAGGCACTTGCTGCCATGAAAGGCACAATATTTGGCTGCACTGACGCCTGTGCCAGATTTATATCATTTTATTTTTTTGAACCGCAGGGTCCAACCCTGCACTCTTCCGCAATACCACAGAGGGGTTACTGTATGATGATACTTGCTGGCCTGGCATTAAAGGCACAATATCTGGGTGCACTGACGCCCATTACCAGATCAAAAACTTTTCAATATAGGACCACATGGTCCACCCCTGCACTCTTCCACAATACCACAGAGGGGTTACTGTATGATGATACTTGATGGCCTGGCATTAAAGGCACAATATCTGGGTGCACTGACACCCATTACCAGATCAAAACATTTTCAATATAGGACCACATGGTCCACCCCTGCACTCTTCCATAATACCACAGAGGGGTTACTGTATGATGATACTTGCTGGCCTGGCATTAAAGGCACAATATCTGGGTGCACTGCCACTGACGCCTGTATCAGATTCATATCCTCAGAGGGGTTATGGTGTGACGGCACTGTTGCCGACGCTAAAAGCCCAATTTTAAAGCACCTATTGTTACTTTCATCCAAAGCCTGCATAAGTTTCACAATAATTTAGCCCAAAAAATCACTAAACTTTTTCTGCGCATCCTAAAATGTCTTTTCATACAGGCTGCCGCCCCAAGCAATTGTTTATGGATAGATTAAAGGAAAAGCATTTACCGTCATATGAAACGTCATGTTTTGTTTTTTAAGTGTTTCTATACATCCTAGAAATCCGCCACTTCACGGGCCGGTTATGGGGACCTCCTAGGCACGATAGTTGAAGGAATTTTTGGTTTTTATTTTTAACCCTTATTTCATGGAAAACTCACTGTCCCTTTAAAACGTTTTTTTTTTTACTTTTTGTCCTTGTTTCCTGTCCCCAGGGCACTACCTGGACCCCCATACACCTTTTATGGCAAATATGTAGCATATATGCCCTCTTGGAGGCACTCTAAAAAAACCGAATTTTCAGCCCCATTGACTTTCATGGAGTTCGAGTTCGGGTTCGGTCCCGAACAAATGGAAAGTTCGGGTTCGTTCTCGAACCGAACTCGGGGAGTGTTCGGCTCATCCCTAATAGAGATCGGTTGCTGTCCTGACCGCCAAGCGAGATGGCCGCGTGATCGGAGAGCTCCGCAGCCAAAGCCGGCTCCGACCTTACAGCCCACCATCTAACCCACGATGGTCAAGCCCCGCAAGCCTCCACACACCCCTGGACCACCGGAGACCATGACCGACGCTCGCCCGTGCTCCATCAGGCAGTTTTTGGCCCTTAACAAGGAGGCCGCGGACTCGGCAGCAACATCCAAGATGGCGGCCACACGCGGCGCATCGACCCCCAGCTCCCCAAACCAATCCGAAGCGGGACATGCAGGTGAGCACTGGGACTCCCCGCCAGACCTCCATATGCTCCTCCGCTCCCTCCCCACCAGAGAAGACCTGGCGAATTCGACAGCCGGCCTACAGACCGCGCTGCTCTCTGAAATCAGGGGCCTGCGTGATGATCTTAACGGCCTACAGGACAGGATCTCACAGGTGGAGGTGTCCCAGGCCCGCCAACAGAAAATCTCTGCTATCCACAATTCGGCGCTGGCAACCCAGCATGACACTGTACAGGCCCTGGCCAGGCACGTGGAAGACCTTGAAAATAGGGGCCGAAGAGACATCATCAGAATAAGGGGCCTCCCTGAAAACGAAAATTCGCCTACAGATTTACGCCGCACACTCCCTCGACTGTTTAACGAACTACTGGACAGAGACCCCTCTACGGACATAGAGTTCGAACGATGCCACCGTGCTCTGCTCCCCCGTGGCCCGCCTGACGCACCACCCAGAGATGTAATCTGCTGCTTACTCCGGCACAGGGTTAAAGAAGACATCATGGCGGCCGCAGGTGAGACGCGCGCTATTGTATTCGAAGATACCAGCATCTCACTGTTCCAGGACCTGTCACCGGCCACGTTGCAGTCATGACGCCTCCTGAAGCCACTCACCTCGGCCCTCCAGGCACAAATTCTCCAATATAAATGGCTGTTCCCGTTTGGGATTCAGGTCCGCTCTCAACACGGACCCATCGCGCTTCGCACTGGCTCGGATCTTCCTGCCTTTCTGGAGGCCCTCTCTCTCCCACCGGATACTCTCCTAACTTGGCCGGACCTCACGGAGATGTATTCCTCCCCGCCGGGACCACCTGTGTGACAGCAAAGACCGCATCGCCGCCATCGCTCAACGTCCCAATCCTCATCGCAAGCCTCGCTCAGACCGCGAAACAACTGACAACACCCTGTGACTTTCAATATGGCCTGACCTGCCTTACGTATAAATACCGGCCTGCCAGTACAGAAGATGACCCGGGCTACTGACACAACAGCCTGGCACCTCACCGGTATACCTAATCCATACCCGGATCCCGACCCTCGCCTCCGGCCTGACTTCGACGCACCAATGTGCTGCTGGACTTTCGCTATCCGGACATGTATCCTTTATCTTCTACCACACAGCTCTGGGCTCGAACCACACCGGCTGCAGCAGTGGCAGGAGCTAATGCCTGTGCTTGGCCTGGACCTGAGGCGTCACATGATATGACTGTAGCCACTGGCGGGGCGGTCGCGGACTCCGCGGTCCATGGCTCCCGGCCCCTTGCAGGCCTCCACACTTAGTCGGAGCCGGCAGGCTGGCGGTGAACCCGACACTCTGTTCCTATTGTTTACTGTTTAGCGTTATACTGTTTATTGATTACTGTTATCTTGTGTACGGAACCTTGAGACGCCATCGCTCGGCGCTCGTTACTACCTCCCCCGAGATAGTGCCTTTGGGCTATAGGCCCCCTCTGTAGTGTAACTAACCTCCGTCGCCTGTGCGGCAGGTATAGCTCACACTCGGCACAAACTCATTGAATTGAACCCTCCCTCCACCCCTCCCCCACCCACCTACCTCTTCTCGAGTCATCCACTCGCTCAGACGCTAGCACCCCTCCATCGACAACTCCCATGGCCTCACTCCCTCGCCCCCTTAGAGTCCTTACCATCAACGCCAAAGGCTTAAATCTCCCAGAGAAAAGGCACTCAGCCCTCAGAGAATTCCGCTCATACCATGCTGATGTGGTCCTCCTCATACAAGAAACCCACTTCCCTCATGACGAAGCCCCACGACTTCGCAGCCAGAAATTCCCTCTGGGGTTCTTTAGCGATTCCACGGCCGGTAAGGTTTGCGGCACGGCAGTCCTGGTATCTCGAGACATCCCACTTAATGTCACAGACACGAGACTTGACACGGACGGACGTTACACCTTTCTAAGGGTACAATAGGCGAACCAACCATACACTTTTGCCTCCATATACCTCCCAAACCGGAAACAACATCAGTTCCATACTGACGACTTCAGCTGACTTCCAGGAAGGGGTACTAGTACTGGGAGGGGACCTCAATCTCCCTTTGGACGTCCACCTTGACACTTCCAGGGGGGTATCTAGTATCCCGCATGCGGTGCTTCGGCAAGCGCCAACCACCTTACACGCTCACCGCCTTGTTGACTGCTGGCGCATACTGCACCCTACCACCAGGGACTATACTCACTACAGCTCACCCCACCATTCCTACTCCAGGATAGATAGTGTCTTCCTCCCCTTTGGGCACCTCCTCCTCTTAGACTCAGCGACTATAGGCCCCTTGACATGGTCCGATCATAACCCAGTGATAATCGCTATACACTCGCCCCTAATACGGCCCAGAGAACGGTTATGGCGCCTCAATGAGACCCTTATTGCAGACCCACTGATCAAAGAAGAACTCACTCAGTTGTTGCGCAATTACTTCACAGAAAACACCCCCCCCAGACTCCACACCTCAGATCATTTGGGAAGCTCACAAAGCGGTGATAAGGGGATACCTCATACACCAAGGCGCGCTGAAAAAGAAAACTTACACGTCCACACTTGAATCCCTCCTCCAACGCATTCATGCACTGGAGCAGACACATAAATCACACTTAGATGACGCGAGCTACGCTTCCCTTCTGGAGCTTCGGACTGAACTCCAATCCGTACTCAATGTGAAAGCTCAGAAAGCTTTTCTAGCGACTCGCAGACTCTTCCACGAACATGGTAACAAATGTGGGACGCTACTAGCCCGCGCCCTCAGATCCCACAGACATAAATTGTACATCTCCAAACTCCGCACACCCCACGGTTCCCATGTCACGCTACCCCGGGACATGATTGCGCTGCTCCAGGACCATTTCCATCACTTATACAACCTCCCCCAGGAAGAGGGTAGTACCCCCCTCCCTCTTTAATGCTCCAGTTCATACGCAAGCATGTCCACACTAAACTGTCCCTACCTCAGCGAACCACCTTGGAATCACCTTTCACAATAGAAGAACTGTCGCAAACAGTCAAAAACACACCGACAGGCAAAACCCCGGGACCGGATGGGTTATCCCTGTGGTACTATAAACTATTTTTCCCCTCCCTTGCCCCGGCGTGGCTCGCTGCTTTTAATACGCTGATTCAGAGACCGCACTCCTTGCCACCGCAAACACTAGCGGCCACTATCATCCTTACCCGGAAGCCGGGAAAAGACCCAGATGTTTGCACAAATTACCGCCCCATATCGCTGCTTAACCAAGATATCAAATTGTTTGCAAAAGCCATTGCTTTGAGACTAGCCCGCTATGTCCCTGGGCTGGTACATCCTGACCAGTCGGGTTTCGTGCCGGGCAGGGAAGCAAGGGATAATACTGTGCGAGCAATCAACCTGATACACTCAGCCTCCCTCTTCAAATCTGAACCCATACTCCTGCTCTCCACGGACGCCGAGAAGGCATTCGACCGAGTACGGTGGGCTTTCCTCTTCCAAACACTGCGTTGCATGGGCTTTGGCCCCAACCTTATGACCTGGATTGGCGCCCTCTACTCATGCCCCTCGGCCAGAATTAATCTGAACGGCATCCTATCCCCCTCGTTCCCTATCCGGAACGGAACACGGCAGGGTTGCCCCCTTTCCCCGATGCTGTTCGCCCTCTCCCTAGAACCTCTTTTACAAGCAGTCAGGACGGATACCTCAATACACGGTGTGACAGTGGGACTGCAGCACCACAAGGTTGCCGCGTACGTTGACGACCTGTTGTTCTTCATTCGCCAACCCCTAGTGACCCTGCCATCCCTTACGGCACTCCTACGTGAATACAGCTCGTATAGTCACTACAAAATCAATATGACAAAATCTGAGATTCTGGGGGTGAACATCCTATCTCCAACACGCACGCAGCTGCAGGCAGCATTCCCGTTTAGGTGGCGCAACTCTGCGATCAAGTACTTAGGCGCCCAACTGACCTCGGACCTGTCCACACTGTACTCAACGAACTTCCTCCCCTTGCTACAATCCCTTTCCTCGAACCTAGCATCATGGGCCTTCCCTCACGTCACCTGGTTTGGCCGCATCAATGTCCTAAAAATGAATATCCTACCCTACATACTGTATCTCTTCCAGACCCTACCGATCACCATACCTAGACTGTTCTTCAGCTCCCTGCAGTCAATCTTAACCACATATGTGTGGAACAGCCGCCAACCCCGACTTAAATTTCACCTTTTGACTGCCTCGAAACTCAAAGGTGGCCTGGCCCTACCCAACCTTAAGCAATACTACCAAGCTACACATTTATTATTCATCTCAGAATGGTCGAACAACCCCTTCCAAAAGCTCTGGATACCCCTAGAGGGAGACCTCGCTGGCGGTGACCTAGCCTCACTCCCGTGGCTTCTAGGGATGTGCGTTTCGGGTTTCGGAATTTTGGAATTTTCATGAAATTTTCCGATTCGTGTCTTCGGATTCGGCCGATTTTCCGAATCGGATCGGACCCGAAAACCGACAGATCCGAAAAGGTTTCCGAGCCGAAACGAAAAATTTTCGGAGTTTTCGAATGGACTTGAAATGTGTCAAATCGAAATTTATTTTCGCTCTATTCATGATTTCAGTTCCATTCATGATTTCGGTTCCATTTCGGTAATTCTGGACATCGTATATTTAACTATTATCGGTTATATCGCTGATTCTGTAAATTTTGTATTTGTAAATGCGTATCACTTGTTTCTTGTTTCCAATGATCCAATAATTCTGTCGATACGATAATTCCTTCGTAATCGGGTCAGATCCGATAATTCTGCGGGTCGCGAATACCATGCGCGCGCGCGGATGTCGTAACTTTATTGAGCCAGTTTTGACAACTTTTTTGACAGGCCAAAAAAATTGAAATTATTTATAATTTAACATGGCTGAAAGACGAGACAGAGAGTCCCATTCGGACACCTCCTCATCTGCTTCCACCCCAGAGACACCACCCAGGAAGAAGCGGGCCAGCAACATGGCATTTGAGGAGATGTTGGAGCTGGTCCACATCTTTGATAAAAAAGATTATGACTGCCGTAAGGGCCCTTACGGCAGGAAGAATAACACCCGCAAGGACCGTATCCTAGACAAGCTCCGAACCACCATCCTGGAGTTGTTCGGGAAAGACCAGACGAAGGACCAGCTCCGAAAACGCTGGTCCGATCTGAAGGCACGCGAGCAGGAGCAGCTGAGGCACATCCGTCGCGTCATAGCCAAACGTAAGTGTCATGTTATATTGTAAAGCGCTGCGCAGACTGTTGGCGGCGCTATATAAATCCTGTATAATAATAATAATGTGCTTGCATGTGCTAATGTGCACAGAAATACGTTGATTTATCTAGTCCTTTTTTCATGCAATGTGATTGTGTATAGCTTTGCGTTTTCACGACTCGTCTTACATGGATTTTTGCCATAGCTCTTCTTTTTTGGGATTTTACGTATTCGTGAAAATTGTGATATTTGATGTATGTAGATGAAGTTACAATGCTGGATTTCTTTTGGCACTGTGTACTGTAGTGTGCTGGGGGGGGTTGTTGTGATTGAGTGATGCATACGAGATGACCTGCAGCTTGCCCAATATTGGCTCCCACCTGCGCATCAACAAAAATCTCTGCGTCTCTACTAAGTGGTAGGATGGGACATGTAGTTCTTCTGAAAGTGCATCCAAACAGAGCCGCATTCAATACATCCTCAGCAGCTGCTGAATTGTTGCAGCGCAGCAATTCAGTTTGCTGCAGCAGTGTCATTGAACGCTTTAGATGCAAATTTCAAAACAAAATGGCGGATTTCTGTTGTTTTTGCTATATCCACAGTTTTATTCGCAGAAACTGAAAGTGAAACTGAGGCTGAGGCCATCTATAAAATAACTAAAAGCAGTCAGCACAATGCGTTTTGTACGCACACAACACAAATAATAGTTTTTATTGAATAAACGTAATGTTTACTTCTGAAAAAAATATATAATTGAACGGTAATATATGTCTATGTGCAGGGGAAATAAATAAATAAATATTTTGTGACTTTAGAACTATGAGATGGGAGTAGTGGTGGGTCAAGCTGGTAGTGCTAGTGGGTAGTGGAGGGGTGTCGCAATACTTTCGGCAATATATTGTATAGATATACCATTTTTTCCAGTCTGCATTATTTACGTGTTATTTTTTGGATTTGGCAGAAGACAGGAAGGCAAAGGCAGCATCTGCCCCCGCGGGCACCAGTGCCCCAGTGGAGGAGGAGGGGGAGCCACGGGCAACCACCAGCGCTGGTATATACTGTTTTATTTTGCAACGACTTTTGGTCAAAAACAGAAACATTTTTTGTTTACTGTATTTTCATTTAATTTTTTTATGTATAGCACAAGAGGAGCAGGAGGAGGAGCAGGGCGATGGAGAGAGGGAGCCGGAGCCGCAGCAGGAGGCCGCGAGTCCAGCTTTTTTTTTTACTGTTGTATTTTGCATCGACTTTTGTTCAAAAATAAATCAGTTTTGTTGTTTACTGTATTTTTTATTTCTTTAATTTCTTAGATATAGCACCGGAAGAGATGCTGACGGTGGTGGTGGAGGAGGAGGAGTCGGAGGAGTCAGAGGAGTCAGAGCCTCAGGAGGCCGCCAGCTCTGGTATATACTACTGTTATATTTTTCAAGACTTTCAGTCAAAAATAGAAACCTGCTTTACGTACTGTATTTTCCTTCTTTCATTTATTGGATATATAGAAGGAGAAGCCAGACCGGACACTGACAGGTCCAGCGTCAGGATGGCGATCGGCGAGCTACGCCTGGCTGGCGCCAACTTCGATGCCATCCAGGAGTTGCTGCAGGAGTTCAGGCAGCATATTAATAATGTCATTGACATCCTGGAGCGGCAGTAGAGACCAGCCTCCTCCTCCCCTATGAGTATGTTTGTGCCCCTGTTGGGCAGTTTGCCAATGCCATGTGGCATGTTGTAAATAAATTTTATATTTTTTTCTATGATTTCCTGTTTGTGTGCGTTGCTTTTCCTTACTTAATAAGTTAATATGTATTGCTTGGTTTCTTTTCCACACTGTTAACATTATATGTACATAAATGTATTGACATTTCTATGGACCCTTTGTCATAAATTTGTCAACATATTTGTGGCCATGAATGTGACTGTGCACATTCTACACTGCCTGCCTGGCCAAAAAAAAATGGCACACACTAACACAACCTTGTTGTACTGCCTTGAGATTTGATTACCGTGGCATGGTTTTGTTAAGCTTAGGCGATGTCACAACAACACGGATTTTTGTCCACAGTCACATTCATTGTATAACCAAGAATTTATCAAAAAATATTGATGGCAGCACTGCGTGAAGTCTTCTCTGACACAAGCCAAAGATTCTCAATGCGGCTCAGGTCTAGTTTATCTGTCCCTGTTTGCAGCTTCACTCGACACCTCCTCCCAGCTATGAGCTCTCTCTCTCCCACCGCTGCCTCTAAGACGCTGCCTGCCAACATGGTCACGTCTTTGCAGGAAGACCACAGCGTGGGGGAACGGCAGCTGCCGACAGTCCCAAGACCTCGTCACAATGACGTCAGTTCTGGATTTAACCCCTAACTGCGACCAATGGTGGAGATAGGGGGTTCCAATGAACCCCCTATCTCCCGATCCGCGGCAGCTATCGGTTGATGTTTGGTATCTTTGGATCGACCAGAGCATGGCCTTTCCAACAATACCAAACATGATAATGTTAAAAATTATAAAAAATTTAAATATAAAAAAAAATAAACAGGTTTTTTGTTTTGTTTTGTTAATGCAGCAATATTGTTCCCATTTCAATTATAATGTGAACAATGATGCTACACAAAGGATTTTTGTATGGGGTGCGTTTGTTAAAAATAGTGTAATTTTCACCCAAAAAAATATAACAAGTCCCCATTTCAATTTTTTTTAACAAACGCAACTCATAAAATATAACCGCAAACACTCGCATGTTAAAATGTGGAAAAAAACACTTTACACTTTGTAAGACAAACATTGAAAATTCTAATTTTATTGCATTCTTTGTTATAATATACAGACAGGACATGACGCATACATATGATAATGATATATTATGAATCATCTGCCGAGTATGCCGGAAAGAACAATATATAATATGTCTGGGTCATATTATAAAATAAGGCTTCAAAACGCGTTTAAACAACAGGAGCGAAACTGGTAAAAATTAGCTCAGCAGCAGACCGCACACAGGCGTGAAGGGAAGCCGTGAAATGCCTCAGCAGCGAAAGGGTTAATTTTTTTTTTGTCTCTCTTAAATCATTTTATTTGTTGTTTTTTTTTTCATTTCAGATAATTTTGATCAACTATTTTTCCGTTTTAAAAACTTTTGTTCTGGTTTTTATTTTTAAAGTCAGACCATTCGCGTCAGTTTAGCGTTTTTTAAATCGTTTTGTTCATTATTTTTTGTTCCTTGGCTTTCATACCATTTTTTTAGTGTGATTAAATAAAGTTGTGAAATGTATATTCAGAAGAAAAAAAGGATCTTTATTTAATAAAAAAAAAACACGATAGAATCGCCAGAATTATCGTATCGACAGAATGAATTATCGGATCCGAAAAACAAACCAAAAATTTATTATAAAAAATATATAAAGTATAAAAAAAGTAAACCATAGTAGTTTACGTCAAAACGAATAGAGTTAGATACTTTGAAACGAGGAGAACAGACGTTCAGAAAAAAACGAAAATTTCCGAAATCACGAAAAGTCGATACAAAAAACGAGCAAAGTGACCCAAAAACACGAAAAATGGTCGATATTCCAAAAAAAAATGTACACGAAAAACTAGCCGAACCGAATCGAAACATAAACATGAGTCCTGAATGCACCTTTACATTACCGTTGAAAGTATACAGATGTCTGCATATCATAATGTATCTATGATGTACAACCTTTATTCACGGCACCCTTTAATTTTCAATAAAATTTTTGTTACAATAAAAAAAAAAGAAGATAGAAGATAGATAGTAGATGGATAGTTGATAGATAGATAGTTGATAGATAGATCGATAGATGATAGATGATAGATAGTAGATAGATGATAGATAGTTGATAGATGATAGATAGTTGATAGATGATAGATAGTTGATAGATAGAAGATAGATGATAGATAGATGATAGATGATAAATAGTTGATAGATAGATATAAGATAGATCGATAGATAGATATAGTTGATAGATAGTTGATAGATAGAAGATAGATGATAGATAGATGGTAGAAGATAGATAGAAGATAGATAGAACATAGATAGATGATAGATAGATGATAGATGATAGATAGTTGATAGAAAGAAGATAGATAGAAGATAGATCGCTAGATGATAGATAGATAGATGATAGAAGATAGATAGAAGATAGAAGATAGATCAATAGCTAGATGATAGAAGATAGATAGATGATAGATTGTAGATAGATAGTTGATAGATAGAAGATAGATGATAGATAGATAGAGGATAGATAGAAGATAGATGATAGATAGTTGATAGATAGACGATAGAAGATAGATAGATGATAGCTAGAAGATAGATAAAAGATAGATAGAAGATAGGTAGTTGATAGCTAGAAGATAGATAAAAGATTGATAGATGATAGATAGAAGATAGATAGTTGATAGATAGAAGATAAGAGTGGAGACCAATATGATCCAGCCAACTACAGAGGGATATGTGTCAGCAGCACACTGGGAAAACTGTTTAATAGCATCCAGAACAAAAGAATCCTCAGCTTCCTGATACAGCATAACGTCTTCAACAGAAGCCAAGCGGGGTTCATGCCAAACCATCGCACTACAGATCACATCTACACCTTTACACCTTGCACAGTCTCATCAAGGACCATGTCCACAATACAAAACATGGGAAAATATTTGCCTGCTTTGTGGACTTTAAGAAGGCCTTTGACTCAGTGTGGCACCCAGGCCTTTTCCTCAAACTACTGGAGAGTGGAATAGGAGGGAAAACATATGACGTCATCAATATATAATGAGAACTTCTGCAGCATAAAGGTGAATGGGAAGAGAACAGAGTACTTTCGGCAGGCTCGTGGAGTCAGACAAGGCTGCAGCCTAAGTCCAACCCTCTTTAACATCTACATCAATGGACTGGCTGAAGCTCTAGAATCCTCCTCAGCACCAGGACTAACTCTACATGACACCGAGGTGAAGTTCCTGTTGTATGCAGATGACCTCCTATTACTGTCACCAACAGAGAGAGGTCTACAAGACAGCCTGGATGTGCTGGAAAAATACAGTGCGGCATGGGCACTACCCATCAACCAAAAGAAAACAAAGGTCATGGTTTTTCAAAGGAAGAATGCAAAAACCAAGAGTTCCTCTTTCACACTTAATGACTGCACTCTTGATGAAGCCAACAGCTACACATACCTCGGCCTAGAAACAAACCGATCGGGAAGTTTCAAACCAGCCATAGAAGTTCTAAGAGACAAGGCGTGTAGAACCTTCTATGCCATCAGGAGAAACCTCTACAAACTAAAAGCGCCTGTAAGAGTCTGGCTTAAAATCTTTGATAGCGTCATCACTCCAATCCTCCTTTATGGCAGTGAAGTATGGGGCCCCATCACCTACCCTGACCAACCCAAATGGGACACCAGCCCAACAGAAATATTCCATCTGGAATTCTGCAAGCACCTCCTCCAAGTCCATCGGAGCACCTCTAACACTGCTTGCCGGGCCGAGCTGGGCAGACTCCCCTTACTTCTTGCAGTACAGAAGAGGGCGCTATCATACTGGGACCATCTAAACATCAGCAGCCTCAACTCATACCACCATAAAGCCCTACTGGCCAACAAGGACCACCCCAAACCATGTGGGCTGCAACAACTCATATCCACCCTGATCATCCAAAGCCCCCATGAATGCAACCTGACAAAATATCAAATAAAGGCCATAATTAACGATTCCAGGGAAAACTATATCAGAGAGTGGAGACATGATATAGCAAACTCCCAGAAACTCACCATTTACCAATCCTTATAGAGGGAATACAAACTGGCCCCATACCTGGAGGTACTACAAGACCCCAAGGACAGACAGATCCTGAGCCGGTACAGACTGAGCGCCCACAGCCTGGAAATTGAATGAGGGTGGCATAGACAGACCTACAAGCCCAGGGAGAATAGACTGTGCCAGCATTGTGACCAGGGGGCCCTGGAAGATGAGGTCCACTTCCTCCTACAGTGCCCCATGTATTCAGCACTGAGGGAAACTCACTTCCAGAGACTCTCCGCTCTCATCCCAGACTTCACCTCAATAGAAGAGATGAGGAAACTCCACATCATACTGGGAGAAGAGGAGCCGGCGGTGAAAATATCTACACAATACGTCACAGAATGTCACAGACTGAAAGGAACATAAGAGATCCCGGACTTATAAATCCCCAACACGGACTCGCCCCCATCCCATTTCACATTATCCCTTACCCCTGAAATGTCCATGGACTTGCCTATTCCCCCCCCCCCATATATATGTCCCACTACCCCCCTCCTCCCCATATGCTTTGGCAATGCTAAAATGTATTTGGTCCTGCCAATAAAGATTATTTTGATTTGATTGATTTGAGATAGATCGATAGATGATAGATAGAAGATAGATAGAAGATAGATAGATGGATGACAGATAGAAGATAGATAGATGATAGATAGATAGTTGATATATAGAAGATAGTTGATAGAAGATAGATGATAGGTAGATAGATGATAGAAGATAGATAGAAGATAGATGATAGATAGATATATGATAGAATATAGATAGAAGATAGATAGTAGATGGAAGATAGATGATAGATAGTTGATAGATAGATAGAAGATAGATAGAAGATAGATAGAAGATAGATGATCGAAGATAGATGGAAGATAGATGGAAGATAGATGGATGATAGATAGATGGTAGATGATAGATAGTTGAAAGATAGTTGATAGATAGAAGATAGATGATAGAAGATAGATGATAGATAGTTGATAGATAGATAGAAGATAGATAGATGATAGATAGAAGATAGATAGAAGATAGATGATAGAAGATAGATAGAAGATAGATGATAGAAGATAGATGGAAGATAGATAGATGATAGATAGATGATAGATAGTTGAAAGATAGAAGATAGAAGATAGAAGATAGCTAGATGATAGATGATAGGTAGAAGATAGATAGAAGATAGATGATAGATAGTTGATTGATAGATAGAAGATAGATGGAAGATAGATAGATGATAGATAGTTGATAGATAGATAGAAGATAGATGATAGAAGATAGATGATAGAAGATAGATAGATGATAGATGATAGATAGTTGAAAGATAGAAGATAGATAGATGATAGATAGAAGATAGCTAGATGATAGATAGATGATAGATAGATAGACGATAGATAGAAGCTAGATCATCCATGACCTCTTCCTTTCAAACTCCTTCAACCTCCTAGCTTTAACTGAAACCTGGCTAACTCCCTCTGACACGGCCTCCGTTGCTGCTCTCTCACATGGCGGTCTACACTTGAGCCATACCCCAAGACCGGGTGAGAGAAATGGTGGCGGGGTCGGAATCCTGCTCTCTCCCACCTGCACCTACCAGCATCTCCCTCCACCTCCATCCCTCTCCTTCTCCTCCTTCGAGACACACTGCATCCGCCTGTTCTCTCCCCTGGCTCTCAGGGTGGCAGTCATCTACCGCCCACCGGGACCAACCTCCCAGTTCTTTGACCACTTTGCTACCTGGCTTTCTCACTTCCTGTCTTCTAATCTTCCATGCCTAATTCTCGGGACTTCAACATTCCCATTGATGATCCTTCTGCCCCTGCTGCCTCCAAACTTCTTTCACTCACGTCCTCCCTTGGACTCACACAATCCTCCCTCCTCCCTACCCACCGCGATGGTCACGCTATTGACCTTGTCTTTTCCAACCTCTGCTCCATTTCTGAGTTCAACTGTCGCCCTTTCCCCATCTCTGACCACCACCTTCTCTCTTTCAACCTATCTGGACTTCCTAAACACCCTGCTCCCCCACCCCGCACACACACTCACAGAAATCTACATGCTGTGGACCCCCATCAATTCTCCAATCTACTTCACAACCTCACTCACACCTCATCCTTCACCTGCCCTGATGCTGCCACTAATCACTACAACACTACTCTTACCTCTGCTCTAGACACTCTTGCTCCTCTTCAACTCTGTAAGGCCCCACGCCGCCAGCTTCAGCCCTGGCACACCCTCCAGACACGCTACCTGCAAAGATGCTCCCGCACTGCCGAGTGTGCCTGGAGGAAATCCCGCTCTGAGGCTGATTTTGTTCACTTCAAGTTTATTCTCCGGTCATACACCTCTGCCCTCCACTTGGCCAAACAATCCTTCTTCTCATCTCTTATATCTACACTGTCCACCAACCCTAAACGGCTCTGGTCCACCTTCAACACCCTCCTCTACCCACCTGCACCTCCCCCTCAGCTGCCTTCAGCGCTCAAGACCTGGCAGACTACTTCCTCAGTAAAACTCTAACTATCAGAAGCAACATCCCAACACAAGATAGTTATCTGCCACCTCCACTCCCACAGGTCCCCTCTGCCGCTTCCTCCCAGCCACTGAGGAGGAAGTCAATTCCTTATTGTCCTCCTCACATCTCACCACGTACCCGCTCGACCCCATTCCCTCACATCTAATTCCTCCCCTCTCCTCCTCCCTCACCCCTGCTCTCACACACATCTTCAACTTATCTCTCTCCACTGGCTCCTTCCCATCCGCCTTCAAACACGCGCTAGTTACCCCTTTACTAAAGAAACCATCCCTCGATCCCAACTCTCCATCCAACTACCGCTCTGTATCCCTGCTTCCCTTCACATCAAAGCTCTTAGAAAAACTAGTCTTCAACTGCCTCTCCCTCCTCCTATCCTCCAATTCCCTACTTGACCCCCTGCAATCTGGCTTCCGTCCCCTACACTCAACTGAAACTGCCCTCACCAAAGTCACCAACGATCTCCTAATTGCTAAAAAAAAACGGCCACTATTCTATTCTCATCCTGCTTGACCTCTCGGCTGCTTTTGACACTGTTGACCACCCCCTCCTTCTACAGACCCTCAACTCTCTGGGTCTCGGTGACACTGCACTCGCTTGGGTTGACTCCTATTTATCCAACAGGTCCTTCTGTGTGTCCTTTGCTGGTAACTCCTCCTCTTCATTGCCTCTATCTGTTGGTGTACCTCAAGGCTCTGTCCTTGGTCCTCTGCTCTTTTCCATCTACACCTCCTCCCTGGGCAAAATCATCAACAGCTTTGGCTTTAATTACCACCTCTACGCTGATGACACTCAGATCTACCTCTCTACCCCTTATCTCTCTCCCCCTGTCCTTTCCAAAGTCAGTGACTGCTTATCTGGCATCTCCTCCTGGATGGCCTCCCACCACCTAAAGATCAACATGTCAAAGACTGAGCTCCTACTTATTCCTCCCTCCAATGCCTCCCCACCTCCTGACTTCTCTATCACGGTGGAGGGTATCACCATCTCCCCATCAAACCAAGTTCGCTGTCTTGGACTTACACTTGACTCTGCTCTTTCCTTCATCCCCCACATCCAGTCTCTTTCCTCCTCCTGCCGATACCAACTGCATAATATTTCCAGAATTCTGCCATTTCTTACCGCTGTCACCACAAAACAACTCATACACGCCCTGGTAATCTCCCTACTTGACTATTGCAATAATCTCTTATCTGGTCTCCCTCTGTCCCGCCTCTCCCCCCTACAATCCATCCTGAATGCCTCCGCCAGGCTAATTCACCTCACCCGCCGCTCTGTCTCTGCCGCTCTCCTCTGCGAGTCCCTTCACTGCCTCCCCATCCACTGCAGAATTAAGTTCAAAATCCTTATCCTTACCTATAAAACCCTCACTAACTCAGCTCCCCACTACCTGTCCTCACTAATCACCAAATACACCCCAGCCTTCTCCCTAAGGTCAAACAGCGACCTGCGCCTAGCTTCTCCCCGCATCACCTCTTCCCATGATAGACTGCAGGATTTCTCACACGCAGCCCCCACTCTCTGGAACGCTCTCCCTCGTACTGTCAGACTTTCCCCTAACTTCTCTTCCTTCAAACGCTCCCTTAAAATGTTCCTATTTAGGGAAGCCTACCACCCAACTCACTGACGTAACCATCAATCACTCTCACCTTGCAGTCCTCTCCTCCTGTTTCCAACCCCAACCCTCCTAGATTGTGAGTTCCTACGGGAATAGGGCCCTCATCTCCTCCTGTACTGTTTGTCAAATGTTGTTCATTGTATTGTATTGTAACCCTGTCTATACTGTGCCTATTGTACAGCGCTGCGGAATATGCTGGCGCTTTATAAATAAAGAATAATAATAATAATAATAGGTGATAGATAGAAGATAGATGATAGATAGTTGATAGATGATAGACGATAGAAGATAGATAGATAGATGATAGAAGATAGATGATAGATAGTTGATAGATAGATGATAGATAGTTGATAGATGATAGATAGTTGATGGAAGATGGCTAGATGATAGATAGATAGATAGATAGAAGATAGATGATAGATAGTTGATAGATAGAAGATAGATAGATGATAGATAGATGATAGATAGTTGATAGATTATCATCTATAGTTGATAGATAGTGAAGTGGACTAAACTAGTCCGTCCTCGGATGCCAGCCTCTGATCTAATTCGGTGGAGAACGTCAAAGATATATGCGCATAAGAAATGACACAGACGATATAAAATGGTCTATGAACAATAAAGCATCTAGTCCCCCCCTATATTCCAAATATAGGGCCCTGCTAGAAAGGTGTAGCTAGCACCTCTCCGTCGCGCAGCATATATATCCTACAGGGTTACCTGTTCCTACCAGATATATATATTCTTGTGAGTTCCTAATAGATACGCCTAATGCATCATCTATCCCAGTACCCACAAGAAAACCTCTGACTGTCAATCAAACTATACTTCAATCAGAGATATATCACGTCCCGTCCTACCAAGCTTGTGATCGCCTGTTGACTGTTAGGAAAGTCCTAGTACCAGGTATGCGGCTATTTCATCACATCACCTGTAACCGTCTGGAGATAGCTAACCAGGTCACCCCACTTGTTACCACAGGTTCGCGATAATCTCTCTGATTAACAACCAAAATACAATGTCTATCAGGAAATACAAAGAACCGTGAACAGAGACATACAAACAAGCAGACGACTGGCATGCGGTTCGTGGGTCAGTGTATAAAACGGGCACCTGGGCAAAGTTAAATAAAACCCCACTTTTGATGCCTTTCCCAAGTGTCACACTGGGGTCTCCCGGGTAGGATCACAAACCAGAACACGTCACCGAGAAGATATCAAAATGTATCTTACCTGTGAGGTTACGAAGTTGATCAGGCTCCGGTTCTGGTGTGGTCCCGCCAGGAAATCCTCGTTGGTGACACACTGGATAAAGCTTGTAACCCAGTGCCCCACGTCAGGCGTCAAATTGAAGTGGACTAAACTAGTCCATCCTCGGATGCCAGCCTCTGATCTAATTCGGTGGAGAACGTCAAAGATATATGCGCATAAGAAATGACACAGACGATATAAAATGGTCTATGTAACTTCGAAGGAAGTGACTTCTCTCTGAGTTTAATGATAGGTTTCGATACATTTATAGTACTTCGGTGCGTAAGCGAGTGGGAGTCAACTAAACATTTTGATTGACTTCAGCATAAAATTACATACATACGGTTTTAATTATTAATTAATAACAAAATCAAATATTCAGCTATTTCAAAGGTCAAAGTAACATTTCATAATCAGCGATGTTCTTCTACATCCTGGACGATGTAATGTCTGGACATGTTCTTATAACAGGATGCGCGAAGTATAGATCATTTGAGCTTCTTCCTATTTGTGGTTAGTCTTTGCAGAGACACCTGCTTGAGTTCCTTTTTCCTGAGAGATGGCGAGATTACGCAAGCATTCTGCCTTTTATCTCTGCAAAAGACACTTTGTTAGTCTTAAAGCAATATTCATAACATTGACCTAAATGAGCATTTTTCCAAGGCCCAAATACATATATAAAAGCAGATATATTCTCGTCCACAACAATAATTGATAGATTGATGATAGACGATAGAAGATAGATAGATAGATGATAGATGATAGATAGATGATAGATAGTTGATAGAAGATAGCTAGATGATAGATAGATATAGAAAGATAGATAGAAGATAGATAGAAGATAGATGATAGATAGTTGATAGATAGAAGATAGACAGATGATAGATAGATGATAGATAGAAGATAGCTAGATGATAGATAGATAGTTGATAGGAGATAGATAGATGATAGTTGATAGAAGATAGCTAGATGATAGAGATAGATATAGATAGATAGATGATAGATAGAAGATAGATAGAAGATAGATAGAATATAGCTAGATGATAGATAGAAGATAGATAGAAAATAGATAGAAAATAGATAGATGATAGATAGATGATAGATGATTGATGATAGATAGACGATAGATAGACGATAGATAGATGACAGATAGAAGATAGATAGAAGATAGGTAGATGATAGAGGATAGTTAGATGATAGTTAGATAGAAGATAGATGATAGATAGTTGATAGATAGATGAGAGATAGTTGACAGATAGACGATAGATAGACGATAGACGATAGACGATAGATAGAAGATAGATAGCTAGATGATAGATATATGATAGATATATGATAGATAGAAGATAGATGATAGATAGTCGCTGTACTTTTGGCATCCAGAGGAGTAATCCTTGCAATTTATTATTATTTTACCTTTTTTTTATAATCCTGGCTGGAGAGATGACTGCATTATAAAAAATATTTGTGGCTTTTTTGTCTTTTATACGTTTGTTTTATTTATTATTTAGTTTGCTATGAAGCAAGAGTAAAATACTTATTTTGTAAAGCTGAATTAACCTTGCCCGAGATATCTACATGCCGTACGTGAGGTTTATCTATTATGCAGAGAGCATAGTTAGCATGCAGGTCGCTTATTATGCCGCAAAGACCGTTTAAGTGTCTGGGGGTGGGGGTTCAGCCCGTAGCTCTGTGTTGGCAGATAGATAACTAGAAAATCCCATTTGGAGCAAAACATTTTCCAAACTGCATGACAGCAAGTGCTGTAATCTCGCCACACAGTCAGACTTACACCATACTACCTTTAAAACAAATATAGATAAAGCCCATTGTGCCATTTTGTGGCAGAAAAGATAAAATATGCTTTTTTAGTTGCGATATTCACAGGATTTCCTGGTCAAATTATTTTCTCAATGTGTCAGTGGGGATGGTTTGGTCTCAAAACCTTGAGGGTGGTATTTTACGACTAGTTTTTTTGTTCCTTGTTCAGAACTTTTTCTCAAAAACAGAATAAAAGGCTGAGGCACCATCATAGTTATTATTATTATTCTTTATTTAAATATTGCCATTTGCCAACATGTTCTGCAGCGCCGAACAAACGGTACAATATACAGTGGAGGCCTTTTTCCCTGGGATAGGATCTTCTAGACTGGCTGTCCAAAGAAAATAAAGAATAATGCCAGTTACTAAGGTACCTTGGACAGTGGACAATATAGAAAGTCAATGTTCCATATCCACCAATTGTGCTGCTAGTGATGTGAGAGGAAACATAAAGCTCATACATGAAATATTATACTAATTGTTTCCCCATTACAATTAAGGTTTGTCCCAGCCCCTCACTTTTCATAGTATTGAATAATTTAATCCTGTACACCACTGTTTATCAACTCAGGTTCTCAAGTAAACCTAACAGACCAGATTTTAAGGATTACCTCTGGAAATGCAGACTAAATACTGCAATTACTGAGCAGCAAATCATATCACCCGTGCTGCACTTCCAATATCTGCCAAATCAGGTCTGTTAGGGGTAGTTGAGGACAGGGCTGGACTGGCCTACCGGGATACTGGGAGGAATCCCGGCAGGCTGCTTGATTTATGGGCCACTGGCAGGGCCGGCCCTTCCATGGAGCGGGGTGGAGCAGCCGCTCCAGGCAGCACTTTGTCAGGGGCAGCAATTTGCTGCTCTTTCAAAGGCCGCCAACCCAGACATGGCTGCAGGACAGTGTTCCGTTGAAAACCAAGTCGCACCTGCCCCTCCAGCACGTGACTGCGCCTTTCAGCAGGCCGGCGCCCACCCCTTTCAGCAGGCAAGGAGGCCATCAGCTTAAGTTTTACCAGTGATGCAGCCTGGCTGTGGTCTCTCCTGCAGTGCAGTGTGCCTGAGAGACGGAACACGGTGTTTAGAGCCTGTCACATGATATGCGAGGCACTGCTCTGATGACGTAGGCAAGCGTGCGCCTTTAAATGAATCCCAGGGAACCATGAGGCTGCTGAGGATGTAGGCCTGGCTTGATTTCATACAGGAGACTCTGTGCCCCCCCCTGTGTGTATTATGGAGGTTCCCCTCCCACCCATCCCTCCTCACAGGGACATGTTGCTGCCCCCATAAAGCACTGCCAGCTCCTCTGTCCTGGTTGAGGGAAGGCCTGGACAGACACCCTATCCCAGAGTCCTGAGGGAGCTGCCGATTGAGGGCTGCACAGGGCCCAGATTGAAGACAATCTGCAGCTCCCTTACAGCCTGCACAGCATGATGGGAGCTGTAGTTAGTTGTTAATAGCTGGGGGATCTGCTTTTCACTGGCCTGGCAAGACCTGGGTTACTTTGTTAAATTAAATAAATCAAATTTTTACCTTTCTAAACTGAGGGGGGGGGGTAGTATGGAGCTGCCAGGGTTTGATGGTGGAATTACAGAAATGACTGGGACACCGCATGGTTTAATGCCGCTTTATAGCTTTTACCCCCCCCCCCCTAGTGTTCCCTGAATTATTAAATCATGGTGAAAATACAAGCATTTTCCTAATTTCTTTTATACCTTCAGTGTGGCGCTTACTATTTAAAGGAACACCCTGTGAAATATAATTAACAGTAACTCTGTGCCCTCTGGAGTCATCAATCCTCTGCGTCTCCCCTTTACCGGCTGTGGTATATGTGTGTGACTGCATGTGAGTGACTGTGGAAGTATGTAAGTGTGTGTGTGACGGTATGTGGATGTGTGGGACAGTAGGCCGTGATATGTGGCGCTCTGTGATATGCTCATACACACCATGTTTTTTTGGGGGTGGGGGGCAGCAATTCATCCTTCGCTCCAGGCAGCACAGTGGCTTGTGCCGGCCCTGGCCACTGGTGCTGGGGAGCTGTGCGGCCAGAGAAGACAAAGGGCTCCTCCCCTATTCCCTGTCATCTTCCAGTCCCCGCGCATAGTACACTGTGTGTACGGTGAGGGGAAGGGGGGTGGGCTGCTGAGGAGGAGATGGAGTGAGACAGCCTGGGACCCAGGGACACAAAAAGGACAGCTCCCCCCTCTCTTCTGACCCGGTAGGCACAGAGTGCAGATCGGCAGCCCTGGATACAGCAACAACAAAGTCTGCCTGTATCTCCCCTGCATCCTGAATCCTGCCCTGCCTCCTCCATTTCAGCAGCAGCTTCGGGTCCTGACAGGGTGGTAAAGAGACACACTGTGAGTAAATTAATTGGCAGTGGGGGATTCATGTCTAGTGAAGTTTTTCTGATATTCCTCCTTATATGATTTATTTAGTCCTATTTATATAAATAACTGTTTAATGTGTTCACTCTATCAGGCTTATTCAGAGAGCACCGAAAGGTCACTGACATTTCAGTGCTCTCTGGTTCACCTCACTTCGACAAGTCAATTTTGCAGACCGTGCAGTGAATTCAGCATTCACCGCAAGGTCCCCAAAGTCCGGTGAATCGACCCGTCGAACGCTGCAAACCTGCTGAATGCTGCAGATCAACCCACCGAAGGCAGCCGCAGACCCACTGAGCAAAACGCCGAACACACCTGCCAAGCGCAGCCACTGAAGACACTGCCAAACGCAACCGCAAGCCACCGAAGAGACTGCCGAACGCAACCGCAAGCCACCGTAGAGACTACCAAACGCACCCAACAGCCTGCGCAACGCAGCCACAAAAAGCTGACCAGAAGCGGAACAGGTTAAAAAAAAAACACCCAACTTTTAAATGCGTTTTGCAAAAAACTACCGCATGAAAATGTCTGGAAATAGTATATAAAGTCCTATGTATAATAATAAAAAGGTCTGTTACAGAAAAAAAAAAACATTTTAAAAAAATTCACCAGAAAAATGCGTAAAAAAATAGAGACTTTTTACTGCAGATTAAAATAATAAATGGTTTATTAGATATTGAATAAAAACGGGAATATTTTTAACATTGAAACCTATGGGATTCGCCTGATTAAACCTGTCGAATGAAACCACTGAACATCAGGGCATTTCACTGACATTTCTCTGCTGTTCAATGTGAATAGATTAACCATTGCTTCTCTATGGGGGATTTCACTGCTGTCGAACAGGCACGTATTTTCCTGGCGATTCAACAAAATTTGCCAAACTGTCTGCTCTTTGAATAGCCGAATGGCCCCAAAATTGCAACACATAGGGTATTTCCCTGTTTGGTGCAATTTTTGGGCCAGTTTGGCTCTCTTTGAATAACCCTAAATATGTGGGACTTTAGCCTAACTCAGGGACTGGTCAGTAATGAGGGCTGTAATTATTATTATTACGGAATGCCTCCTCCCAGGATTTTATTTCTGCTTCTTTTATTTTTCCTGTGTTCTTTCACCATAAGAGCTTGTGGGCGCAATTCCTTGCCCTGTGCTAAAATGGGGACGCTAAGGTGAATAATGTGCACCTGCAGGTTTCCCCTTAGTGTCCCTGTTTAACCCCTAAGTGACCGCTGCTGTTTTTACGTTTCTGCACTGTTCGTGTTTAGGTCAAATTTTCCTCTTACTCGTTTAGGCAACCCACACATATTATACACCGTTTTTTGCGCCATTAAATGAACTTTATAAAAATACCATTATTTCCATCATATCCTATAATTTACTGTAAAACAAAATATGAAATATGATGAAAAAATGGTAAAAACACACTTTTTCATAATTTAATCCACAAAATCTACAACCACCAAAAAAGACCCCGGCTAAATAGTTTCAAAATTTTGTCCCAAGAATGGAAATAGCCAATTTTTATGTGTTTTTGCTTTTTAACCCCTTCACTGCTGAGCCAGTTCACCTATGTGCACTGAGCTCATTCTGACCTTTTATGCACATTATTTTTAGATTACAGCCTAGGTCCTATTTAACTATTATTAATTATTTTTAAAATTTTTATTTATTTATTTTTTAGCTTTTGTTTCTTACACCAAACCTAGTCATGTTTGGTATCATTGGAAAGGCCATGATCAGGCCTTTCCATTAATGTCCAGCATGACCCAACATGATCGGGAGATAAGGGGATCCAAAGGATCCCCCTATCTCCCCTTGGCAGCTAGGGGTTAACTGGCCCACTGACATCCTCACACATATGGTGGGGATGTCAGTGGGTGGGGGGTGACTTGGAGGCTTGGCTGACATCCAAGATGTCAGCCACCTCTAGGTTTAAATCGTGATTCAACGCCGATTGGCACCGAGTCGTGATCCGGCAGCGAAATGGTTGATGTGGTGTAAAAAGCATCTTTCTAGGTGCCATGGTTGGAGAGATAGAGGGTTCCAAAGGAGCCCCCCTCCACTTCCTTGTTTTCATTGTAGGCACCGGGGGGTGCGCCTGCCGATGACGTCACCACGCAGCGTGGTGATGTCATCGTGCCCGCCAGCCCCTCTAAAACAGAGGAGGAGGCTTCCTCCTTGCCAGAACTCCGTTGGAGCCAGCGAGGGAGGTAAGTATTGGTGGTAGGGAGGTTAGGAGCCCGCTGACGGACTATGTACGTCCGCGGGTCTAAGGGAGACCCTTGGGCAGGGCATACATGGTATGTCAGCGGTCGTGAAGGGGTTAAGCTCCATATTATGGGTCAGGTGCTGATTCAGAAGTCTGCTCCGTAATGCAGCACTAAGCGTCACTGCAAGTACCTCCTCCTGCAGTCCATAGGACTCCATGGAGGCTTTTGCTGCCCGGTTGCATGACCTGCAGGATCTCGCCTTTCATGAGATCTTGCAGGTCCGCAACTTGATTCATGGAGGGAGACTGGGGACTTTTTGTCCCCAGTCTCACTCTGCTCCCTGCGGCCAGAAGAGGCTGATCGGCCCACTGTTCTCACCGCGGGATGAGAGGTGAGTCTCTGATTTTTGGGGGGGTTTTTTTAGCTGGTGATAAATGATTCGGGAGAAATTATATCAGTTAGCACCAGCTTCTAGCGGTGGTTAACTTTTTCGTTACCTCATCATTGCAGTAATTAGAGTTAGGAATTTGCGCTTCCTATCCTTAGCATGGGAAACGCAAAGTACAGTAAGCTCACAGAAGCAAGCACAATCACTAATGCGCAAAGGGTTGGTTTTTTTAGCCCGTTAGCTTTCAGATTGCAATATGGTGCATGCGTTAAAGTCACTTAACTTAACGCTATAGGGCTGGTCTAAATTTTTTTTCCAGGCTGATTTTTATTCCCAGTCCGGCCCTGGAGGACTAGAGTTGAGAAACACTACTGTACACCAGGGGTGGGCAAACATTTTCTATGGAGGACCACATTGAAAACTTTGTTATCGGGGGGTGCATATAGGCAATATTGCATTCTTATGATTCCTGGCCGTTAAAGCCATTATCAATTAACCCCCCCCCCCCAATGAGAAAGAGTGTGCAGAGAATCAGTTGCTAGGGCTCAATTTTCAAGATAAAACACCTCACCAAACAATGCCATTTTATTTAATTCTTTGCTTAACATTGGTCAAAAATTAGAATTTTTTCTTAAGAATATTAATGACAATATAGCAAATTGTCCTGGTCCTTTTTGGACTTTTTCCTGGTCATTTATTATGGGTATATTTGCCCCCAGCTCATTTGGGTATATATTGCCCCTAGCTCACATGGGTATATATTGCCCCCAGCTCACATGGATATATATTGTCCCCAGCTTATATGGGTATATATCGCCCCCAGCTCATATGGATATATATCGCCCCCCAGCTCATATGGCTATATATCGTCCCCCAGCTCATATGGATATATATTGTCCCCCAGCTCATATGGATATATAGCGCCCCCAGCTCATATGGCTATATATCGTCCCCAGCTCATATGGATATATGTTGCCCCCCAGCTCATATGGATATATATTGCCCCCCCAGCTCATATGGATATTTACTGCCCAGCTCATATGGGTATATATTGCCCCTAGCTCATATGAATATATATTGCCCCCAGCTCATATGGGTATATATTGCCTCCCAGCTCATATGGGTATATATTGCCCCAGCTCATATGGATATATGTTGCCCCAGCTCATATGGGTATATATTGCCCCAGCTCACATGGGTATATAGTGCCCCCAGCTCATATGGGTATATATTGCCCCCAGCTCATATGGGTATATATTGCCCCCAGCTCTCACCTCCTCTGTGGCCCCAGGCTCAGTGTCCTCTGGCGTTCTTCTACTCCCAAGGCGAGCGGCTGCTGACATGCAGCTTTGCCGCTCGCCGGGGATGAGAAGCACCTGACCAGCCGTGTTCTCGCGAGATCGTGTTCTGGTCAGGTGGCTCCCATCCCAGACGAGCGGCCAAGCTGCATATCAGCAGCTGCTCGCTTCGGGAGTAGAAGAACGCCGCTGGTTGGCGGGCTGCAAAAAACTCGGTGGCGGGCCGCTTGTGGCCCGCAGGCCGTAGTTTGCCCACCCCTGCTGTACACAATGCTTTCAACCACAGAAAATTACATGTACCGCTGGATGGAGTAGATTTAACATCACTGTTCTATTACTGTGGAGACCCAGGTTTGAATCCCGGCCAGAGGACCTTGAACAAGACACTCAACGGTAATACTTGCCTACCACACAATATCAGCTGTGGAGCCCAGTGGTAACATCTCTATCCTTTGGCCATGGAGAAGCAAGTCAAAATCGCGTTCAACACATCCCTCCAATACAACTGTGGAGAAGCAAGTCTCGACTTTACGAGAAGCGGGTTCAACCTAACCACCAGGTCGCTGATCTACAATCATGGAAAGACAACCCGATCCCGCTCAGAAGACGCCACCAGCAAGTGCCCTTGGGCAAGACACCTAATGATATGGATGTGCCTACCTCACAAAATACTTGTACATCTCATAGACTAAGTTCTCTTGGGAACAGGGTCCCCCTGAATCAGGCCGTATCATCCATGTGTGGTATGCTAATGTATCAACTCCTAGTACAAGGATCGTGCAAAGCGCTGCAGAATTTGTGGTGCTATTTAAATAAAGGATAATAATAATAATAATAAAATATCAAGAAATGTGCACATTACAGGAAGCAGTAAATTAATCAGTCTCAGACAAAAAATGGGATTACACAATAATTTCAGGGTAGAATCCGAATATTGAAAAAAGGAACTAGAGATGATATGAGAATGGATATCATTATGTCATTGTCTGCAGAGCAAGTTGGCATCTAAGAGATCTTGCTGTCAGCAGAAAGGGTTCATTAAGGTAATAATGAAGATTTGGAACTCTCTGGACAGGGAAGTTATACTGCTTTACTTGGCAGACCGATTAAAAAGCAGATTGCATTTTTGTAGAACTGAATATTCAGGGACCTAAGAGGTAATACAGATTGAGTACCTCGTTCTGGAATTCGTGAAACACTCTGAAAACCGGAGTTTTCAAAAACCGCCGGTCATAGCTTCAGCTCACTGGCCGTGCCGTGCCTTTCCCTTGGCAATGGTCAAGCCCAGCCACTCCCTCCTTACTCCCAGCAAAGCACCGTACTCGCACAGCACCAGTGTCTACCTCAATACTGTCCTGCTGTGTCTCTCGCGGGATTCCGAAACCCAAAAAATTCCAAAATGCTCATGGTCCCGACTATTTTGGTTAAGGGATTCTTAATAGACATGGGCACAGCCAAAAATTATGATTTGGTTCAAGTTTCGGAATACAAGTATTTCAGATTTGGAAGCATTTTGGGTTTGAAAATGAACAATGTGAACTGATCCAAAAATAAAGGACCGATCAGATATTGGAAAGATTCCGAAAAAATGTTGGAAAAAACTGAGACGCACAATTTTTTTCCCCCTATATCTGCTTTACCCCTATATATATTAGCCCCATCTGTACCCCTATTTATGCCCTTTATACCCCTCTTTACTTCCTCTGTACTCCCAATTGGAACTTGCTTCAAATCGTGCTTTTTGGATCAGAGGCAATAACCGAAATAGGCAATATGTTACTAGATAAAAGTTATTTCTAAGTACTATAATACTATACACTTATATCCCTACTGACATGTTTATTTATAAAAACGCAGTAATTTGTGCCATGGCCAGAGCAGTGCAAAAATCCACATAAAATTATGGAGGAACAATGCCTCAAACAGAATGAAATGAGTCGGAAGTCATCCATCCTAAAGTCTCGAGTGCGGCTTATTTAAAATTCCAGGCAGCTGAGATGAATAGTTCAGAGCTAAAGAATTAATTGGTTTTCTTTGCTACTCCTTAAGCGAGCTATAGGGCGATTTTTAACTAAAATGATGCCCCGGAGCCACAGCAGGCTGGGGGTTTACTCACATAATACACATCTCGTTTCACTACATTTCTCTAAATTCTGTGTTTTTTCTTTTATATTTTTATATTAGCAGAAACTACGTAAAATTTCTGGCTTATAAATGTGTCCTCAAGAAAAAAAAGCATTAAGCATCGACGTTCTACCTATCTATAACTCGCTTTTAGAGAAGCAGTCAGAAATATATTGGGTTTAAAACGTTGCAGATGAGGAGTGTGAGCATTTTATGACCACATCAAAGTCATGTCCCATGTTTTAGACACACAGCGCACTTCACACTTTCTATCTCTTGGTACTACACATGCCAAACAGTATTCTCATTTCCCTCACCATATATACTGTGTGCTGACTAACTATCAGGGTTATTCAAAGAGATTCGAAAAGTCACCGCACATTCGGTGACTCTTCGTTCCCCACACTTCGGGGCGATTCGGTGATCCTAGTTCACCGACCCTGCGGTGTATTCAGCAAGCACTGCAAGGCGCCCCATAGTGCAGGGAAAACTCGCCGCAAACCCGCCAAACCCTCACCGAACACTCACTGAAACCCACAGAAACAGCTGGATTAACCACGCCGAACAAGCCGGAGAAACCTGACTGACCGCCAATCGTGGCGCAGAGCAGCCGCCGGAAAAAGCCGACACGCAGAAGAACGAGGTGAAAAAAATTAACAGTACACTTGTACGTTTGAAAATTGAATCGCTGTTTGCAGATAAACTACTGAACGAAAACGTCTGGAATTTACATATAAGATCCAAGGAATGATAATAAAAAGGTCTGTTACAGAAAAAAGAAAAGACGATAAAAAAAACGGGGAAAAAAAATTGCCAAAAAAATCCCCAAAATGCCTAAAAGATCCTAAAAAAAATCTATGAGTAAAGAGACTTTTTCCTGCAGAATATAACAATAAATGGTTTATTAGAAATTGATTTAAAATGAATATTTTTAACATTGAAGCCTATGGGATTCTCCTGAATAAACCTGTCAAATTAAACCACTGAACAGCAGGACTTTCCGCAACTTTTCCCTACTGTTCGGTGTTCTCTGAATAGACGAAGCAGTGCTTCTCTATGGGGGATTTCACTGCCCTCGAACAGGCACCGAACAGGCACCGTATGTGCAGGCAATTCACCAACATTTGGAGAACTGCCTGCTCTCAGAATAACCGAATGACCAGGAAATGAAACCGTACGCTGAATAAACCCTATATATCAGAGTACAGTAGCTCCCTCAATGACATATCCATTGATAGAGTATTGTAAACTTCACTGTTTCTTCCCCTGTGATCAGTAGCGTACTAAGGGGGGGTGGACTGCCCTGGGTGACAAGGGGTCACATGGGTGCCTCGACTAGGCCTGGTGGGCACCCGGGCCTCAACTAAGCCTGTGAGCGACCGGGCCGCGACTAGGCCAGGCAGCGGCCCAGGCCTCGACCAGGCCTGGCAGACAATTGGGCCTCAATCAGGCCTGGTGGGTGCCCAGAGGACGCCCCAGGCCTCAACAGCCCTGCTCAGCGTTTGCGTGGATGTGTGACTGTGTGTGCATGTGTGACTGTGTGTGTATGTGAATGGGTGACCGAGTGTGTGCACAGATGAGTAACTGTGTGTGTGGATATATGGATGTGTGACTGCATGGCAGTGGATGTGGATGTGTGGGTTCTGTGATACACTCAAACAAACTGCACATTACTGCAAGTTTTATTGTTGTGGAGCCCTATGATACACTTGTAACCAAAGCTCCCTCTACCTTTGTGCCCTCATCCTCCTTGGGACCCTTGCCCACTCTATACATGTCCTCTGTGCCTGTTGTAGAAGTGTGGCTGCTGGCCTCCTGCCAAGGGATTGTGGACAAATGCTGCAAAGCTAATTCTCAAGGACAATGGGCATAAGTGGACACCTAAGGGTTAACGGTTAAATGTATTTCTATCTTGAAACTGTTTGTATTTTAGGAGTTACTGTATTTTTCGCTCCATAAGACGCACTTTTCTCCCCCCAAAAAGTGGGGGGAAAGTGGGTGTGTCTTATGGAGCGAATGCCCCATGATATGCCTCAGCTCACCTGCCACCGCTGCGTTCGGCTCCTCTGAGCGTGCGTCCGGCGGCAAGGAGCTTGGGCACTCGCCTGGGGGAGCCACGTGACCACGATCTCGCGAGATCGCGGTCACGTGGCTCCCCAGGCGAGTGCCAAGCTCCTTGCCGCCGGACGCATGCTCAGAGGGAGCCGAACGCGGCGGCGGCAGGTGAGCTGAGGCATATCCATGAGCTGCTGGGGCATATCCTGAGCTGGGGCATATCCATGAGCTGGGGCAGTATATCCATGAGCTGGGGCAAATCCATGTGTGAGCTGGGGCATATCCATGTGTGAGCTGGGGCATACATGAGCTGGGGCAGTAATCCATGAGCTGGGGCAAATCCATGTGTGAGCTGGGGCATATCCATGTGCTGGGCATTATCCATGAGCTGGTGCAAATCCATGAGCTGTGGCATATCCATGAGCTGGGGCATATCCATGTGTGAGCTGGGGCATATCCATGAGCTGGGGCAAATCCATGTGTGAGCTGGGGCATTATCCATGTGTGAGCTGGGGCATATCCATGGTGAGCTGGGGCATATCCATGAGCTGGGGCAAATCCATGTGTGAGCTGGCATATCCATGTGTGAGCTGGGGCAAATCCATGTGTGAGCTGGCATATCCATGAGCTCGGGCATTACCCATGAGCTGGGGGACAGTATCCATGAGCTGGGGCAAATCCATGAGAGGAGCTGGGGCAATATCCATTATTACACTATTTGATTCAGAATATTTATTTTCCTGTTTTCCTCCTCTAAAAACTAGGTGCGTCTTATGGTTAGGTGCGTCTTATGGAGTGAAAAATACGGTAATTTGTGTTAGTGATATACTGTAGACTTACTGCTCTTGCTATTTGTTTGACCCTAGATTGATATGATGTGGTCTGTTTGCTAATCTTGTCTAGTGTAACTGATCAGGTTTCTGTGTCTCCTGAAGGAATTCCCCCCCCCTCATGTAGACAATGTATTCTGTTGATTATGTCATGTTACTTCGCCCTCCTTGATTCCCATGTAACTGGTTCCCATTTTCAATAAAATATATTCTTCTTCCCTGCACTAAGCTGTGTCTGGTGTTTGGGGAGGGAGAGATACTTAGAATTATACAGCACTCCCTCAAGTTCTGGCTGAGGGTTGCGAGAGAAGGAAAGCCGCTGTGGATCAGATTGACTGGTGAGAAGGGACGGACACTGTAACAGCAGTGTGCTGCAAGTGTCATATCAGACAATATGGAGTTCCAGGGGTATGTTTTCTTTTGAGTGGGTTGGGAATGGGTTACGTTCCTTAAAGAAGGGTCTCTCTAACAGAGAGAAGCTCTTAAAAGACAGTGTAAAAGATTGAGAGCTCCTCTATTAGTGAGACCCCCTCCAGGACCCATTACTGTCACATTTCCAGCCCTGCCACCCTGTGGTGGGAGTGATCCGGGTCAGAACTTACATTGTCTGGGCTAATCCATTCCACCCTCTCCGCTCCTGGATTCCCCTGTAGCTGGTCTGGCCTGGAATCACATGTTCCGCTCAGCCCCACTCCCTAAAAATATGCAAGCACTTCATTTGCTTACGGCTCTTGCATGGGTCTGTGTACCGACCTACAGCTTGTCTGACTTTCCTCTTTGGTTGCTGATTCCTGGCTTGTATGACTACCCACTCTAGTTTATGACTTTGGCTTTGTGTGTGACTACGTCTCTGAATCTATCCCTTGTGTCCTGTATCTTGTTCTGCATATCACCCAGCAGCATTGTATTCATTAGAACAGACGGACATTCTAAAGGACCATATCCCAGAATAAGGTTTCCGTGTGTGTATGCTGCTGGGTGCCAGTATATTGTTGCTCTCTCCCTTAACCCTCGCCCATCTGGTTGTCCTGTTCCGTGTATCTTGTGAGGTTCCCTTCCCTTAGGTTAGACAGCCACCCTAAGGACCGTATCCAGATTCGGGGTTCCCTTTAGTGTTCTGTTATTTTCTCCTTTGAATTCTGCCCTTCCTGTTGTTCTGTTCTTTTTGTGATCTTCTGTGTATATGTAGCCAGCGTCAAATCTACCTAAAGGGCTTAACGACATCCCACATAAAGGGCCAACCTTTGCTCACGCCGGGTGTCCCATGACAATTACACTCCACTATTACAGTTTATTATGGGCCTGGAGGTGTCTCTTTCTAATAAAGACAGTCTTAAAGGACACCGAGAGTGCCTCTATTAGTGAGACTTTTTACGCAGGGGGGGGTGCAAAAGGGGGTATCTGCCCAGGGAGCCAAAAACCCTTAGTATGCCTTGTCACGGAACGGACATGAGAGCTCTTTTCAGCGAGCCACAGGACTAAAGACTGAACCCTTTTTAAAGACCATCTTTCCTGTTTTCGTTTTGGTTTTGCGTGTGAGCCTATGGACCTCTTATTTTATTGCTAGATGTGGTTTTATCGGTGTAATGTAATAAAAATGTACCCTGTATGATGTGACTGTAAAAGTATGAAAGAAACCGTTTGTATGTGTTTTTCCCCTTCGCCATTTTGCTCATCCCAGCATGGTTTCACAGAACAAAGGATCTCGTGCCCCAAGATGGAGGATGCAGCGGGCCAGAGGATTGGAGGCTTTTCCAAGACCTCATCTGCCTAATCCCCTGGACAATGAGGGAGCCTGAAAGGGCAAGATAGAGGATACAGCAAGCCAGCTGATTGGAGGCTTTTCCAAGACCTCATCTGCCTAATCCCTGGACAATGGGAAAGCTGAAGGGGACCTGATAGGGAACAGGAGGCTGGAAAAGGAGCCAATCAGTGCTGGTTGTGTGGGTGGGGGAGTTGGTAATCTGTTTGTGTGAAGTTGTATAAATGACCCTGTTGAAACCCATAAAATGCAGTTCACTGTTTTAAAGCATACAGCCACGTCTGTTGTCTTCATTTCAGAGCTACAATCACTATTGCAGGAGACACTCAGCGGTCTCCTGCATCACCACTCAACCCAGGAACGGGATCCCCAAGGCAACACCGCACCATCTCTCCAGACGCCGGACCAACGCCATTTCATCCTCCAGGCCGCTCGAGACACCGAGTGCCGTGCCACTCGGTAGTCGGGCTGGACGCCATCAAAGGGGGGGGGTCAGATAGAGCAGGACCGCAGGCGGACTTCCATCCCGTCACATGCCTCTGCCTGGGATAATGTATCCTTATACTAAAGTATTGTTACTCCCTCTGTAATAAATTTATCAGGAGAAGTGGTGTATACCAAATTACTATTACTTCCCCTTAACTCTAAAATGCACAAATAAGGTAATGTATCCTCATAGGGAAGTATAGTTAGTTCCTCGTGAAGCATACCCCAGTAACAGTGAAAAGCCACAATGACATAAAATAATAACAGTAATATAACATATCCTATGACTCTTTGATTTTCATGTGGCTTATTTGCCGTAGAGATATGGAAAATGGAGCCTGTGGCTTTCAGACCCAATGTCATGCCTGTGTTTTATTCATAGAGATCTGTCAGAATAGATGATTTTAGAATATTCCCAGTACTGTTTGCCATGCTCCTTTGTCGTGTTCTTGATTGACGTTGACATGATATTGAGTGCAGTACACATTGAGCAAACCATATAGACGTCATTTTCAATCGAGTTAGCTTGGCCAGACTCAGTTAAGATCCCCTTTAATATTGAAATCCAGTTAAGTCCTTTTGCGTTTTACTGGACTGAGACGTAATTGAATTTGTTCTCTCCAAAAATAAACCCAAAGTCCGTCAACACTTAATTTGCAACGGACATCTTCAAGCATCTACTGCAAATGTGTGCCAAAGCAGACTCTTTTTCAAAGGACAGCCAAAAAGAGAAAAAAAATCACTTTTGATATGTTATTGTAAATTTTAACATATATCCAAGGCGGTTTGTGTAAAACGACTGGTGTCTACCCTTGCACAATGCTTTTTGCGGCTGCCTGAATCTGAAGGTTCCTGGAGACAAATGGGACAGTGACTTGCGTTGTGGTCAGTGGCTGGTGAGGCACTGGCTATTATCAGAGCCAGATATACACAGATTACGTAGGTTCAGTGCTCCCCAGGAACTGGCTGCTCTCAGTGCTCCCCAGGAACTGGCTGCTCTCAGTGCTCCCCAGGAACTGTCTGTTCAGTGCTCCCCAGGATCTGGCTGTGCAGGACTCTCCAGGATCTGGCTGCTCTCAGTGCTCCACAGGAACTGGCTGCTCTCAGTGCTCCACAGGAACTGGCTGCTCTCAGTGCTCCCCAGGATCTGGCTGCTCTCAGTGCTCCCCACAATCTGGCAGCTTTCAGTGCACCCCACGATCTGGCAACTTTCAGTGCTCCCCAGTATCTCTGCGTCATCCTCCAGGCAGCCTAGAGTGAGACTGAGACCACACCCTGAGCACAGCCCCACGCCCACTGATTATGCGAGACAGGACAGTCTCATGCAGGACAGTCTCTCCCAATCAATGCATGGGAGGCCTGCCTCCCATGTAGTCATTTTTTTAAATGGCTTGAACTAATGGTGCTTTCCTATTGGTCCAAGATATTCCATTGCTCTCCCAGTGCATCTGAGGCAGTGGGAGAGCAATGTTCAGGAAGTGGGCAGTGCTCAGACATCTGTTCATTGAACAGATGCACCGTGCTGCACACTTCTTGGCAGCCTATGCAATTTGAATATACGGCACACAGAGAAGACGGATGGAGCATATGGCAGGTGAACGTGGAGCAGGTGAGTTTGACTGCAGCTGCAGCCCTTAATGGCAGGTGAGGCTCTGCCTCACCTACCGCCCCATACCCCACGTCCCTGAAATGGGAGTATACTGCAGCCTCTCACCTGTGTAAAGCGCACATACAGGAGAGACGTGCTGTAATGGAAAATATCACATCCTACAGCATGCTGCTTCATGTGTGAAGGGAGAGTGTACCATGTGCAAGTGTATGGAAATGGGGAAGAATTGAGCCAACCATTAGGGAAGGGAGGGGACAATATGGCCTGCCACTAGGGAAGGGAGGAGCAGAATGAGGCCAACCACAGGGGAAGGGAGGGGGAAAATGAACCCAATCACAGGAGAATTGAGGGGATGAATGGGGCCAACCACTCGGACAAGGAGGCTAGAATGGGGCCAAACAATGAGGAAGGGAGAATGAGGCCAACCACCAGGGAAAAGAGGGGAAGAATAGTGTCAACCACTGGAGAAGGGAGGTGTAGAATGGGGCCAATCAAAGTGGGGGAGGGGAAGAATGGGCCAGCCACAAGGAATGAAGAGGTAGAATGGGGCAAACCACTGGAGAAAGGAGGGGTAGATTGTGGTCGAACATAGGAGTGGAAGCGGTGAATAAGACCAAGCATTGAGAAGGGAAGAATGGGGCCATCTACTGGGGAAGGTCAGTCAGCCGATTTGATGTTAGGAAAACAGGATTTTGGAATATATGCATATAGTAATAAGATATCTTGGGGATTTGACAAAAATGTAAACATGAAATTCATTTTTGTTTCATACACACAGCCTGAAGGGCATTCTATACAATATATTTTAGACAATTTGTTCCCCTCACATGAGGTCATGGGTGGAATTTTACACTTTTATTGCATTCTGGTTCTCAAATAAATGCTATATTTTGGAATATTTCGAATTTCAGAATTCTTAATAAAGTACACTCAACCTGATATACACATTTTATGTCTTACTATTAACCCTTTTCAGGTCCATAAGGCCGACATAGTGAAAGGCATGCATGTCTCCTCGTGAGACAGGTTTGCTTCCCTACAGGCAGTGGCCACCGGTATAATATACTTGTGATGCAATTACATGTGTCAGGTCAGAAATAGTCTTCAGAAATCACTCATGAGAATGCTAGCTTCCGATACCAACATCTTGCAGTCTCAGGATCATGCACTTTCACATCCAAGCAATCCTAGCGCGGGTACAATTTCCAGGCCTCAATTAATTTTTTTTTCACTTTTTTCAACCAGCATCAAATAATAAGGAGCATTGAACTTTGCCTCTCATTACTCCCTCGTTTATATTTGCTTGAATCTGTCTTCCTTTTGGCATAAGGCAATTCCCCACGTACATGTCCCAGCACGTCGCCACTAATGGGGACTTGGTCAAGTGGCATTTCTCTGCATTAGACTAGATTAATAATGTCAGGCTGGGGGCAGAACGAGCTCACCAGAGACTACAAGAAACAGCAAAATGCTGCAGTGCTTTTCCCATCATTATTATTACTTGCGTGTGTATAAAGCAGTGACATAGTCAGCGGTGTTGAATCGCAATGTGAGGCGTCCGCAGGTTACAGAACGCTGGGAGTTAAAGGTTGTACAGTTTGTAGCAAAATACAGGAGCGCGTCACTGGCATCTGGAAATGTTTAATAACAGGCTAGAAATATTGATGACAAAAAATGTAAGTTCTAAACATCAGGCAGAATTTTGGTAACGTTATAATTACCGTGCATTCCCTGGGGGTGTACACATATTCTCTGAATATTTACTGCAATAAAACATATGCAAAACATAGTTGTGAGTCCGCTGGTAAAACCTGAAAACAAGACAAGAGAAAGCTAAAATGTATTAATTTTTCTTTTAACCCTTTCGCTGCTGAGGCATTTCCCGCCTCTGTGCTGAGCTCATTTTTACCTGTTTCGCTCATCTTGTTTAAACGTGTTTTGAAGGCTTATTTTAGTATATGACCCAGACATATTATATATCGTTCTTTCCGTCAGACTCGGCAGATTCATAATATGTCATTATTATATGTATACGTCATGTCCTGTCTGTATATTATAACAAAAAATGCAATAAAATATGAATTTTCAATAATTTACAACGTGTAAAGTTTTTTTTTTTTCACATTTTAACATGCGAGCAATTGCGGTTATATTTTGTATGGGGAGCGCTTGTTAAAAAAATTAGAAATAGGGTCTTGTTACTTTTTTTTTGGGGAAAATTACGCGATTTTTAACAAACACACCGCATACAAAAATCGTTAGTGCAGCATCACATTCACATTATAATTGAAATGGGAACAATATTGCTGCATTAACAAACCAAAAAAAGAAAAGAAACTTGTTTATTTTTTTATTATAATTTTTTTTTAAATATTTTTTTATTTTTATTTTAAATTTCTATTATTTTTAAAAAACTTTTTTCATAGTCATGTTTGGTATCGTTGGAACGGCCATGCTCTGGCCGATCCAACAGTACCAAACGTTAACCGCTAGCTGCCACGGATCGGGAGATAGGGGGTTCATTGGAACCCCTATTTCCACCATTGGTGGCAGCTAGGGGTTAACTCCAGGACTGGCGTCATCGTGCTATGCACGATGACGCCAGTCCTCAGGGGGAGTTCACGGAGGCTTGGACGACATCCAAAATGTCGGCCAGCTCCGGGAAAGGATCACGAACCGGCGCTTTTCAGCGCCGATTCGTGATCCGGCTCCCCAGGGGTTAATGACAGCCACCGTTTGGAAGGGCAGGCTGTGCCCTTCCAAGCGGTGCCTGTATTAACTCCCTGCTCCCCAGCGATCGGGAGGGAAAGAGGTCCGAAGGACCTCCCCCCCTCCCTTTCAGGCGCCTCCTCCGCACATGCAGGGGGGGGGCACCTGAATTAGATGTCATCGCGTCGCCGCGATGACATCTAATGTCCCCGCCGGGGTCCCGAGTGCTGGGCTGACATCCAAGATGTCAGCCCGCACCGGGGGTGCGCAGCAATCCGCCGGAATCCGGCGGATTGCTGCCTCCTGTGCATGGACGCGCTCAGCGCGTCCATAGCACAGGAGAACCACTTGGCTGGACGCGCTCAGCGCGTCCATAGCAGCCAAGTGGTTAAAATAATTTGAAAATAAATAAATATCAATAGCAATAATATGTATCAGTTTAACTAATCTGTGGATTCCACATTTTTTTGAGTCTACTGATATTTTTATATGTATTTTCATATGTATTTTGCACAAAGTACAGTCTTAGTAAGAACAAAAGGATATTGCCAAAGACTATCGTTTTATTAGGACCTCCTTATGATTGAACGAGACATCTCCCCTTCACTATCAAGTGATTTTCCAAAAAAACATTGTCAAAAAACAGTGTTTTTTTGTAAAATCATTTTAACTAAATTTTACAGTAATAAATATCTATTACTGTAAATAACCTATGTGACCAGTAGATGGCACCATCTACTGCCAAATTGAGTTACAGAGGTTTAAACAGCAGGTCTAATATATTTTTTTTCTCCCTGCATCGGCTGCTGAAAGCCCATTATTTCACAACATTCAGCAGCTGATTTTACAGTTTTATCTCTTTGGGCATTATGCCCACAGGGCTAAAACGTTAGGCACACCTTCTGCAGCCCAAAAGCAAGCAAAATTAGTTTGCAGCAAATTAATTTCATTAGCTTTTGGGGTGCAGATAAGGAGATCGAGATATCTTGATATCGTGGCACCAGATGGTGCCTTTGAAGCCCCAGATATCTCGATCTCGGTAGTGAAGGGATTAAAGAAAACCTGACTTAAATTTTGAATATTAATTTTTGAAACGGGTTGCTGGTTAGAGTTGTAATAAAACAGTGTTAGGGGGACATGCCATTGACCATGAGAATTGGTTGTGCGGAAGGAGACAATGGCATTTCACCTTCTTACACTTTCTTACAGCTTCCACTCTCACCCACTGTGCATTGGTGGGTCTGGCTGGGTCATGTTATTAGGCTGCAGTGCTCACCCACTAAATATGTTAACCCCAGCGGTGCTGGTATAGTAGTGGAGATATACCCATACCAAATGATTTTTGGGGGGCGCATACAGTCAGGGTTATTCAAAGAGAATCGAAAAGCCAAAGCATGTTCGGTGACTTTTCGTTCTCTTCAATTCGGTACGATTTGGCGATCTCATTTCGGGTACCCTGTGGTGTATTCAGCAAGCCCCACAGGGCCGTCGTAGTGCAGGGAAAAACCGCCGAAAGCCTGCCGAACACTCATTGCAAAACCCAGGCGAATGCACACCGAAACCCACAAAACATCTAGATTAACCCCGCCGAAGACGCCGGAGAAACCCGAGCAGGAGCCGATCAGAGCGCAGAGCAGCCGCCGTAAAAACCCGACACCGCAGACGAATGGAGTGGGGAAAAAAAACCAGTACGCTTGAATGTTTGAAAAGTGAAACGCTGTTTGCAAACAAACTGCTGAGCGAAAATGTCTGAAATTTACATATGAGGTCCAATGAATGATGATGAAAAGGGCTGTTACAGAAAAAAGAAAAAAACGTTTAAAAGAAAGAAAAAAAAAATCGGAAAAATAATTTTTGCAAAAAATCCCGAAAAATGCTTAAAAGATCCGAAAAAAAATCTATAAATAAAGAGACTTTTTACTGCAGAATATTATAATCAACGGTTTATTAGATATTGCATTAAAACGGGAATATTTTTAACATTGAAGCCTCTGGGATTCTCCTGATTAAACCTGACAAATGAAGCAACCGAATGGCAGGGCATTTCGGCAACTTTTCACTGCTGGTTTTTGTTCTCTGAATAGACGAAGCATTGCTTCTCTACGGGGATTTCACTGCCCTAGAACAGGCACCGAACAGGCACCGTATGTGCAGGCAATTCGCCAACATTTGGCGAATTGCCTCCTCTCTGAATAGCCGAATGGCCAAGAATGGTAACCAAACGCTGATTTTCAGCGTTCCATTACATTTCGAAGCCAGATCGTCTCTCTTTGAATAACTCTGTTAATGGTTTGACAACATAAAAACAGATCTCATGCATTCGCCTTTTTTTTTTTAATTTCCCTTTAGAACCTACACCCAGAACCTCAAAGCCGGACCAAATCCTTTCAGTGGAGGGAAGGTGTCATGATTGTGGCTCTGGCAACTTTTCATCTCGTTACCCAGGCAGTGTGGAGAATTGGTGCGTCCCATGTGCAATATTAAAATAAATGAATACTTAGAGAGGAAGTCATTTATCCTTGTTATTGAATTATATTTTCTTTAGATTTGAATTTCTTAATGTGATTTTATTGCATGTATTCCCAGTAGAGTGTTTTTTTCAATTTCTTATTTGAATTCCCTATTTTCATTACTTGTGCGAAAAAGAGTCTTGTTAGCATAAAATCAAGGCAATCAAAAAATCAATTAATAGAGCAACCATATCGAATCTGAGGAGCACGTATATTGGCAGTTTAAACACCAGACACAGTAACACCCTCGCAATGTTATTTTATTTTCTGGTTACTCATTATTATTTCTGTTTTCAGAAAAGATTCCAATGTTGCTGGATCATGATCATTAATGGGTCTCTGTAAGGTTAAGACAGGAGGCAGCTTCACTTCCTGGTTGGGCGGGGCCAAGCAGCGTGTCAGGGCCAAGCAGCGTGTCAGGGCCTCCCAAGCACCTTGCTTTGGCTCCGCCCCTCCACTCAGTGAAGCTGCGCGCCGGAACTGTTGGGCCCGGGAAGAAGATCAGAAGATCAGAAGAAGAGAAGAAGATTAAAGAAAAGGTTACATAGTTACATAGTTATATAGGCTGAAAAAAGACATGCGTCCATCGGGTTCAGCCTCTCCCACATAACCTACTGCTGTTGATCCAAAAGAAGGCAAAAAAAACAGTCTGAATGCTTGCCAATATGCAACATACTGGGAAAAAATTCCTTCTTGACCCCAGAATGGCAGTCAGATTTCTCCTTGGATCAAGAAGCTTTTACCCACATATTAAATATTATAACCCTTAATATTCTGTGTCTGCAGGAAGTCATCCAGTCGTTTTTTAAAAGTCTGTACAGACTCTGACCCAACCACCTCAACAGGCAGAGAATTCCACAGCTTTATTGTTCTCACCGTAAAAATAACCCTTCCTATGCTTTAAGCTAAATTTCTTTCTTCCAGTCTAAATGGATGACCCCTTGTCCTATGTATAGTCTTGTTAATGAATAGGTTATCAGACAATGGTTGATAATGGCCCCATATATATTTATATAAGGTTATCAGATCCCTCTAAGGCGCCTTTTCTCTAAACTAAACAGGTTTAAGCTTGTTAGTCTTTCCTCATAACTTAACCCTTCCATCCCCCTTATTAATTTAGTTGCCCGTCTCTGCACTTTTTCTAACGATATACTATCTTTTTTTAAGACAGGTGCCCAAAATTGCACGGCATATTCAAGGTGCGGCCTGACCATTGATTTATACAGAGGCAAAATTATGTTTTCATCCCGTGAGTGAACTCCCCTTTTAATGCATGCCAGTACTTTTGCTGGCCTTGGCGGCTGCTGTTTGACATTGCACATTGTACTTAGTTTGAAGTCTATGATTATTCCCAAATCCTTCTCCTGCTTGGATTTCCCTAACTCCGTACCATTTAGGGTATAAATTGCTTGTGTATTCTTCACTCCAAAGTGCATAACTTTACATTTATCTAGATTAAATCTCATCTGCCATTTAAGTGCCCAGTCCCCCAATCTATCTAAATCCCTCTGCAGCGAAGTAACATCCTGCTCACATTGATTACTTTTCCTAGCTTTGTGTCATCTGCAAACACTGATACATGACTTTCAATGCCTATCTCAAGGTCATTTATAAATAAATTGAATAGTATTGGTCCTATAACAGACCACTGAGGGAACCACTTACCACTGGTGTCCATCTTGAAAATGTACCATTTATGACCACTCTCTGTACCCTATCTTTTAGCCAGTTTTCTATCCAAGAACAAGTATTTCATCTAGACCATTTTTTCTTAATTTAAGTAGTAACCTTTTGTGTGGAACTGTGTCGAAAGCTTGGCAAAATCTAAGTAAATCACATCCACTGCGACCCCCTGATCTATACTTCTACTTACTTCCTCATAGAACGTAATTAGGTTAGTCTGACATGATCTGTGTTTCATGAAACCATGCTGATTTTGCCAATTACATTATACCTCCCAATAAATTCCTGAATATTATCCCTTAGTAACCCTCAAATACTTTCCCAGCCACAGATGTTAAGCTCACAGGTCTATAATTCCCAGGCACAAATTTTAAAACCTTTCTTAAATATAGGGACCACGTCAGCTTTTCTCCAATCCTCTGGTACTATTCCTGAAAGAAAAGAATCTTGAAAGATTAAGAACAGAGGTTTACATATTCAACACATAGCTCTCTTAGTACTCGCGGGTGAATTCCATCTGGCCCTGGGGCTTTATTAACATTCACATTGTTTAATTTGTGTAAAAACCTTGTCCTGAGTCAACCAGTCACTTTGTATTAGTAAGTTTTTATCAATGAATTTCTCCTGTTATAGGTTTCTCTTTGATAAATACTGAAGAAAAATAATCATTTAAAATTTCTGCTTTATCCTGATCTTCAGTTAACAATAACCCTGACTCAGATTTTAGTGAACCTACATTTTCACTCTTGGGTTTTTTAGAATTTATGTACCTAAAGAATCTTTTAGGGTTGGTCTTGCTCTCTTTGGCTATTTCTTTTTCATTTTCTAGTTTAGCCCATCTAATCGCATTTTTACATGCTTTATTGGCTGCCCTATATGCTTTATAGGATGCCTCAGATTTATCAAATTTAAAAGCTTTAAATGCCTTCTTTTTATTTTTCATTTCCTTAGTTACCTTCCTACTAAGCCACATTGGTTTCAGTCTGTTTCTTTATATTTATTAACCAGTGGAATATATTTTTGACGTGTACTTTTCTAGTGTTAGTTTAAAGATATTCCACTTATCCTCAGTGTTTTTCCCGTGAAAGAGTTTCTGCCAGTCAATGACATTGAGAGCTTCCTTTATTTTAATAAAGTTGGCCTTTTTAAAATTATATATTTTAGCATGCCCCTTATGTTTATTCCCCAACGAAATATTTACCCATAAGGATTCCACATTTCCCTCATCACTTTCCAGTTGTGTAATATTAGGCTTTAAATCCTGATTTACATATAAACACCACTCCACCCCCTTTCTTATGTTTCCTATCCTTTCTAAACAATGTATAACCGTTTAAGTTTACAGCCCAGTCATGCGTTTCGTCCCACCATGTTTCTGTTATTCCTATAATGTCGTATTGCTTAGTGTATGCTATTACCTCTAGTTCCCCCATCTTGTTATTAAGGCTCCTTGCATTAGCAAGCATACATTTAATGTTGTCTCTACCCACACATGCTGAATGCGACTTTACATTACATGCCTCCACTGTTCTTACATTACCCATCCCCCCAGCTCCACCCCCTTAGTCTGAACTGAAACCCTTCCGCTATCTGCTCTGTCTCCATTTTGTAAGATACTGTATCCCTCCCCCCTTCCACTAGTTTAAAGTCTCCTCCAACCTTTTAACCATCCTCTCCCCTAGCACAGCAGACCCTCTTCCATTCAGGTGCAATCTATCACAACTATACAGATTGTACCCCAGTGCAAAATGAGCCCAGTGCTCTAAAAACCAAAGCCCTCCTTCCTGCACCAAGCTTTAAGCCACGCATTGACCTCCCTAATCTCCCGCTGCCTTTCCACTGTAGCACGTGGCACAGGTAGGATCTCAGAAAATACTACCTTGGAGGACCTCTTCTTCAGTTTACTTCCTAATTCCCTGAAATCATTCTTCAGGTCCTTCCATCTTCCGCTTACTTTGTCATTGGTACCAATATGGACCATGACAGCTGGGTCATCTCCAGCCCCTCCCAATAATCTATCAACTCTGTCAACCACATGCCTAACACGGGCACCCGGCAGACAGCAAACTGTCCGGTGAAGAAAAGAAGAGCAGAAGACAGAAGAAAAGAAGATAGAAGAAAAGAAGACAGCGGAGTGGTGAGCCAAGGCCCAGACCCCAAGGCCCAAACCCAGGGCCCAGACCCCTAGACCCAAACCCAGGGCCCAGACCTCAAGGTCCAGACCCCAAGGCCCAGAGCCCAGACCCTAAGACCCAGGGCCAGACCCTAAGGCCCCGACAGAGATTCCAGACCCCTAGGCCCAAACCCAGGGCCCAGACCACAAGGCCCAGGGCCCAGACCCCAAGGCCCAGGGCCCAGACCCCAAGGCCCAGACCCAGGGCCCAGACCCCTGGGCCCAGACCCCAAGGCCCAGACCCAGGGCCCAGACCCAGGGCCCAGACCCTAAGGCACAGACCCCAGGGCCCAGACCCAAGGCCCAGACCCCTAGGCCCAGACCCCTAGGCCCAGACCCTAAGGCCCAGACCCAGGGCCCAGACCCCTAGGCCCAGGACCCAGGACCCAGACCCTAAGGCCTAGACCCAGACCCCAAGACCCAAGGCCCAGACCCAAGGCCCAGACCCCGAAGCCCAAACCCAGGGCCCAGACCCAGGGCCCAGACCCCAAGGCCCAGGGCCCAGACCCCAAGGCCCAGACCCCAAGGCCCAGACCCAGGGTCCAGACCCAGGGCCCAGACCCCAAGGCCCAGGACCCAGACCCTAAGGCCCAGACCCAGGGCCCAGACCCCAAGACCCAGACCCCAAGGCCCAAACCCAGACCCCAGGGCCCAGACCCCTAGGCCCAGACCCCTAGGCCCAGACCCAGGGCCCAGACCCCAAGGCCCAGACCCCAAAGCCCAAACCCAGGGCCCAGACCCCTAGGCCCAAACCCAGGGCCTGGACCCCAAGGCCCAGACCCCAGGGCCCAGACCCCAAGGCCCAGACCCTAGGACCCAGGGCCCAGACCCCAGGGCCCAGACCCCAAGGGCCAAGGCCCAGGGACCAGACCCAGAGACCAAGATCCAGGCCAGACCCCAGGCCTCAGGGACCAGAGCCCAGACCCCTAGGCCCAGACCCCTAGGCCCAGACCCAGGGCCCAGACCCCAAGGCCCAGACCCCAAAGCCCAAACCCAGGGCCCAGACCCCTAGGCCCAAACCCAGGGCCCAGACCCCAAGGCCCAGACCCTAGGGCCCAGACCCCAGGGCCAAGGCCCAGGGACCAGACCCAGAGACCAAGGTCCAGGCCAGACCCCAGGGACCAGAGCCCAGACCCAGGGACCAGACCCCTGGCCAGACTCAGGGCCCAGATTCCAGGGCCCAGACCCCAAGGGCCAAGGCCCAGGGACCAGACCCAGAGACCAAGGTCCAGGCCAGACCCCAGGGACCTGACCCCAGGCCAGACTCAGGGCCAGACCCCAGGCCAGACCCAGGGACCAGGCCCAGGGCCCAGACCAGACCCCAAGGCCCAGGGACCAGACCCAGACCCAAAGACCATCATACACAGCCCGTTTCTGTGAGTTTTATTGCTGTGGATACTGTGATACGCTAATACACACTGCACATTACTGGGAGTTTTATTGCTGTGGTGCTATGTTATGTCCTTTTTTTTTTGAAGGGGGAGAAAAGCTGTTAGAGGTTGAGGGAGTGCCGGGGGGGCCCTGGGGGCCCCATCGTGAGGTTTAGTAAGGGGCCCCATCATTTCTGATGGCTGCCCTGCCTTTAATCCAGCACTGATCTTCTTCAGGTCTGTCCTTGAACTGACAGCTTGCAGCTTCCATTGCTAAAGAAGCAGAATCTGTTGCCTAAAAATGGAGTAGAATGTTAGGATTAGCTCTATCCTAAAAATAACCCTAAAACTAACACCACTACCATGACAAAAAACATTACAAACAGGATTATTCAAAGAGATCCGAATGGCTGGAGAAAGGTAACCGAATGCTGAAAATCAGCGTTCGGTTACCTTTCTTGGCCATTCGGCTATTCAGAGAGCAGGCAATACGCCAAATCCTGGCGAATTGCCTGCACATTCGGTGCCTGTTTGGTGCCTGTTCGAGGGCAGTGAAATCCCCATAAAAAAGCACTGCTTCGGCTATTCAGAGAACACAAACCAGCAGTGAAAGGTTCCCGAAATGCCCTGCCATTCGGTGGTTTAATTTGACAGGTTTATTCAGGAGAATCCCATAGGCTTCAATGTTAAAAATATTCCCGTTTTAATTAAATATCTAATAAACTGTTCATTATAAAATTCTGCAGTAGTCTCTTTATTTATAGATTTTTTAGGATATTTTAAGCATTTTTCTGGATTTTTTTTTAACTTTACTTATTTTTTCTGTAACAGCCCTTTTTATTATCATTCCCTGGACCTCATATGTAAATTTCAGACATTTTCGCTCAGTAGTTTCTTTGCAAACAGCGTTTCACTTTTCAATCATTCAAGCAAACTGTTTTCCTAATTTATTCACTGCCTTCTTCTGCGGTGTCGGCTTTTTCCGGTGGCTTCGCTGCGTGTGATCGGCTCCTGCTTGGGTTTTTCTGTGGTTTTCGGTGGGTTAATCCAGATATTTTTGCGGGTTTTCGGCGTGCATTCGCCAGGTTTTTGGCGGGTGTTCGGCAGCTTTTCCCTGCACTTCGACAGCCCTGTGGTGCTTGCTGAATACACCGCAGGGTCGCCGAAATGGGAAAGCCGATTTGCACCGAATTGAAGAGAACGAAAAGTCACCGAACGTGCGGTGACTTTTCGATTCTCTTTGAATAACCCTGAAAGAGTTATTTTTTTTGTTTATAGCAAACACTAACCTTATCCCTAAAACTCAAATTCTTCTGATGATGGTCAAATTCGGAAACAGAAAATTTTTGAAGGTAGCCATAATTTTTCAATTGGTCCAGAAGAAAGCTTCCCATATCAACATGAGGCGTTGTTTTCTGAACACCTCCAAATTAGCGCACCTTTTTTTTTTTTTGGTGGATTTTTTCCTGTCTTTTTTTTTTGCCCGAGACCAGGAGCTGGATCATTTCTATAGTAAACAACCACTGCCTGGTCAGTAATATACAGAGCCATACAGCTCCAGGAGGCTGATAAGCGAAGCCTGATTGAAGCTTTGAGTGCATGGGGAGGCCCATTGTGAAGATTGGGGGAGAGGGCACATTAAATTCATGGTGACTGGAGTGTGCCTCCAAAGGTAACGCATTTCATATTTCCTTGAGACAGCTCAAGGTGTCACCAGATTCATCCTACAAGATAATTTTATCACAAAGGTTTACAATAACTTCACTGTCGCCAGTTGATTGGCTGACATGTTTCATTTGAAGATTTGATTCATGTCTCCGAGGAGGACCTTCTATGCAAGTTAAACTTCACAAGAAAACCCGACAGCAGCTAATGAGCTTCGTCCTGTACAGACAGCTAGGATCTAATTTTCTCCCTTCACTCATGGTGAAGTTTGGAAAGGATGAGAAGAGTCTAATACAGTCAAACTCCTATTGAGCTGATACATATCTTTGATTAGCGAGGCTTTACCCATACACGTCTGCTCTCTGATGCAGAAAAGGGCACACCAGCCACCATTACTGTCTTTCATACAGTTATTGTATTTTCTTGCATCAATAGGCTGCAATTGGTGGCAGAAGTAACCTCATGCTGAAAATATACTTGTAAAGCGAAGGTAATCAGAATCAGTCTGGCAGCAGCGATATCCACCATGCAAGGGTATATTTAGACTAGGGATGAGCTGTTCGAGTTCGGACGGTTCGGAGTTCGACCCGAACTTTGGCAGTTCGAAAGTTTGCAAATTTCGAACTTTTTGGGCGTGTTCGGTTCGGGTTCAAAAAAAAAAAAAGAAATTTTGAAAAAAGTATAGAAAATGCTTAAAAAAATACTAAAAAATCTAGAAATAAAGAGACTCTTTACTGCAGAATATTATAAGCAACAGTTTATTAGATATTGAATTAAAAACTAATGTGTACGTGGAAAGATTATCAACTCTAAATGACCTCTGTTCACAAACGGGCATAACACCAGGTGTTTTCAGTCTGGTAATCAATTTGATACATTGTACAATATAGTGAGGGGGTGGGGTGGTGTCTGTTTCTGATTGAGATTTGAGAATTAATTTCCCTCCTAAAACATCCTAATATGCTGCATTTAACCCTTTCGCTGCTGAGGCTTTTCACACCTTTGTGCTGAGGTCATTTTTACCGCTTTCGCTCATCATGTTTAACTGTGTTTTGTAGCCATATTTTGATATATGACCCAGACATATAATATATCGTTCTTTCCGGCAGACTTGGTAGATTCATAATATGTCATTATTATATGTATACGTTATGTCATGTCTGTATATTATAACAAAAAAATGCAATAAAATTTGAATTTTCAATAATTTATTATGTGTAAAGTGTTTTTTTTCAAATTTTAACATGCGATCGTTTGCGGTTATATTTTGTATGGGGTGCGCTTGTTTAAAAAATTAGAACTGGGGTCTCGTTACATTTTTTTTTGGGGGAAAATTTCACTTTTTTTAACAAACGCACCGCATACAAAAATCGTTAGTGCAGCATTATTGTTCACATTATAATTGAAATGGGAACAATATTGTTGCATTAACAAAACAAAAACAAACAAAAAAACTTTTTTTAATATTTTTATTTTTTATTTTTTTAAAAAACCGTTTTCATGCTCATGGTTAGTATCCTTGGAAAGGCCATGCTCTGGCCGATCCAACGATATCAAACATTAACCCCTAGCTGCCATGGATCGGGAGATAGGGGGTTCATTGGAACCCCATATCTCCACCATTGGTGGCAGCTAGGGGTTAACTCCAGGACTGGCGTCATTGTGCTATGCATGATGAAGCCAGTCCTCAGGGGGAGTTCCTGGAGGCTTGGCCGACATCGAAGTGATCCGGCTCCCCAGGGGTTAATCACAGCCACCGTTTGGAAGGGCAGGCTGTGCCCTTCCAAACGGTGCCTGGATTAACCCTCTGCCCCCGGCGATTGGGAGGGAGAGAGGTCCGAAGGACCTCCCTCCCTCCCTTTCAGGCGCTTCCTCCACACATGTGGGGGGGGCGCCTGAATTAGATGTCATCGCGCCGCTGCGATGACATCTAATTGCTCCGCCGGGGTCCCGGAGTGCTGGGCTGACATCCAAGATGTCAGCCCGCACTGGGGGGGCGCAGCAATCCACCAGAATCCGGCGGATTGCTGCCTCCTGTGCATGGACGCGCTCAGAGCGTCCATAGCACAGGAGAACCACTTGGGGGACGCGCTGAGCGCGTCCATAGCAGCCAAGTGGTTAACTGGTGTTTGAAAAAAATCGAAAGCAATGTTATTTTTCACCTCGGGATTAAACATTCACAGGGTTATTCAGAGAGCGGTGAAAAGCAGGAGAATAACTGGAGAAGTGAAAATTCTAGGTCAAAATAGCCAAACCAGAAAAATTCTCCCATTTAACTCACTTTCCAAATTGGCTATTTGGTCTAGATTGTTCTCTTCTCCTGCCACTTCTCCTTGCTTTCACCTCTCTCTCGGGGTTGTTCAGAGAAAGGTGAAAACCAGGAGAATGGCAGGAAAAGAGAACAATCTGGACCAAATAGCCGATTTGGAAAGTGAGATAAGGCTAGGGTCAGACTAACGCATTTTTCGCAGCGATCGTCAAAAAGTGCGTCCGAACGCATTGCCGTACTTTTTCACGGATTGCGCAAAAACGGTCATACGATGCGCATTTTTGTGCGTGATTTTTTACGGATCCAAACCAAGAAACTTTGGGTATCTGGACATTATGTTGGCCGGACATGAGCAGGGTCTGACGTCTCCAAATCACGCACACACGCCGCTAGTGGACGCAGCGCACTCTGTACGTCCGTACTAGCGGTTCTGCGTTCTCGAAAAAATGCGTTCATTTTCCACTTGCGTTGCGCAGCCGAACTTTCGTGTGACCGTACTTCGTATATTGGCAGTCATTGCCCGTCATTTGCTGCTAGTGCGGCCGTGATTAAGTGTGCCTAAACGCACATTAAAAATTCGCTAGTCTGACCCTAGCCTAAATAGGAGAATTTTTCTGGTTTGGCTATTTTGACCTAGAATTTTCCATTCTCCAGTCATTCTCCTGCTCTTCACCGCTCTCTGAATAACCCTGACAGGGTTATTCAGAGAAAGGTGAAACTCAGGAGAATGACTGGAGAATGGAAAATACTAGGTCAAAATAGCCAAACCAGAAAAATTCTCCCATTTATCTCACTTTCCAAATCGGCTATTTGGTCTAGATTGTTCTCTTCTCTTGCCAGTTCTCCTGGCTTTCACCTCTCTCTCAGGGATGTTCAGAGAAAGGTGAAAACCAGGAGAATGGCAGGAAAAGAGAACAATCTGGACCAAATAGCCGATTTGGAAAGTGAGATAAGGCTAGGGTCAGACTAACGCATTTTTCGCAGCGACCGTCAAAAAGTGCGTCCAAACGCATTGCCGTACTTTTTCAAGGATTGCGCGAAAACGGTCATACGATGCGCATTTTTGTGCGTGATTTTTTACGGATCCAAACCAGGAAACTTTGGGTGTCTGGACGTTATGTTGGCCGGACATGAGCAGGGTCTGACGTCTCCAAATCACGCACACACGCCGCTAGTGGACGCAGCACACTCTGTACGTCCGTACTAGCGGTTCTGCGTTCTCGAAAAAATGTGTTCATTTTCCACTTGCGTTGCGCAGCCGGACTTTCGTGCGACCGTACTTCGTATATTGGCCGTCATTGCCCGTCATTTGCTGCTAGTGCGGCCGTGATTAAGTGCGCCTAAACGCACGTTAAAAATTCGCTAGTCTGACCCTAGCCTAAATGGGAGAATTTTTCTGGTTTGGCTATTTTGACCTAGAATTTTCCATTCTCCAGTCATTCTCCTGCTCTTCACCGCTCTCTGAATAACCCTGACAGGGTTATTCAGAGAAAGGTGAAACTCAGGAGAATGACTGGAGAATGGAAAATTCTAGGTCAAAATAGCCAAACCAGAAAAATTCTCCCATTTATCTCACTTTCCAAATCGGCTATTTGGTCTAGAATTTTCCATTCTCCAGTCATTCTCCTGCTTTTCACCGCCAAAAAAACAGTAAACTTTTTCTGTGTGTCCAAAAATGTCTCCTCTTTTCATACATACTGCCGCCCCAAGCAGTTGTTTATGGATAGATTAAAGGAAAAGCATTTACCGTCATTTGAAATGTCATTTTTTGTTTTTTACATATTTCTATACATCCTAGAAATCCGCCACTTCACGGGCAGGTTATGGGGACCTCCTAGGCACGATATTTGAAGGAATTTTTCGTTTTTATTTTTAACCCTTATTTCATGGAAAACTCACTGTCCCTTTAAAAACATTTTTTTTTTACTTTTTGTCCTTGTTTCCTGTCCCCCAGGGCACTACCCGGACCCCCATACACCTTTTATGGCAAATATCTAGCATATATGCCCTCTTGGAGGGCACTCTAAAAAAACGAATTTTCAGCCCCATTGACTTGCATGGGGGTTCGGGTTCGGGTTCGGACCCGAACAAATTGGAAGTTCGGGTTCAGGCCTGAACCGAACTCAGGGGGTGTTCGGCTCATCCCTAATTTAGACAAGACTCTGCCCTCAAATATAAAACAAAGTATTCAATAGGGATGTGCGTTTCGGGTTTCGGAATTTCGGAATTTTAACGAAATTTCCCAATTCGTGCATTCGGATTCGACCGATTTTCCGAATATTTTCAGATCCGAAAACGGCAGATCCGAATAAATTTTCGTACCGAAACGAAAACTTTTCAGAATTTTCGAATGGACTAGAAATGTGTAAAATCGAAATTCATTTTCGTTCCATTCGTGATTTCGGCTCCATTCCTGATTTCGGTTCCATTTCAGTAATTTCGGACATCGTATTTATATCGCTGATTCTGTAATAAAATTTTGTATCATTCCCATCTCAATGTTTCCTTCCTGGAAAACCAGAGAAATCTCAATGTATCCTTCTTGTAAAACATGAGAAATCTCAATGCCAGAATTATCGTGTCGGCAGAATTATCGTATCGTATAATTATCGTATCCGAAAAACCATTAGTTTACGTCAAAACGAATAGACACTTTGAAACGAGGAGAACAGACGTTCTGAAAAACACAAAAATTTCCGAAATCACGAAAAAAAGTCGATACGAAAAACGAAAAATGAAACGAACCGAACCGAAACGAAAATCGCCCGAAACGAGTCGAAACGAAAATTTACAAAATCCGAACGAACCGAACCGAATCGAACCGAAAAAAAAATCGGTGCAGAAGCCTAGTATTCAAGGGTGCCAGGGAATATGTATATGTATATAACAAGTAATACATATCTTAGAGTGAGCTCCACATGTTGGCTCCTTTGATCTTCATCCACCATACAAACAAATGACAACAAAGAATAATGTGGAAATCACTCTACAATATGAAACAATGAGGACATACAATAGTATTGTAGACACAGGAAAAAATGTATCCCTGCTTAAGGTGTGCTCACTGGATAATTAGAAATCAATAGGCATATCAGTAATACTCAGCTGTCCTGTTGTTGTTGGTGCCACTGAGCCATGCTTGTCAAGCAGACCAGCTGGAGTGTTAGGACAACAGGATGCACTTGTTGGGCCATCTGATCAGGAAAAAAAGGCGTAACAGTTAATACATTTATTGGACATAAAATAAATTCTGACGCGTTTCGTCACACAAACGTGACTTTCTCAAGGATTGGTGTGTATAGGGCACCCCTTAGTGGTATATAAACCCGCTCTTTAACCCCTTAAGGACCCAGGACGTACCATGTACGTCATTGCAGCGGGTCTCTTTTAGACCCGCTGACGTACATGGTACGTCCTGCAGTTTTTTGAGCGCTGGAAGCGATCGGATCGCTTCCAGCAGCTCAAACGCCATTGCAGGATGCCTGGGAGTCCAGGCATCCGTGCAATGGCGGTGAGAAGTGCCGGGGCACCTTGTGATCGCTCCCCGGGAGCTGCTCTGTGTATATGCAATATGCTTACCTGCTGCCGGTCCGCTAAGTGATCGCTCCCCCCGAGCGATCACTTCCGGTAGCGGCAGGAAGTACTGAGTGCCACGAGGTATCGTGGCACTCAGTACAAAACGATCACGAGTGGATCAAGGCACCCAGCAGAGTAAAAAAAAGTGTAAAAAAAGTAAAAAAAAGAATAATAAAAATCAATAAAAAGGTATAAAATATGATGACGAAATGTGAAAATTCCAAGTTGGAAAACTGAAATGCGCACCCCCCAAATAAGGCCTATTAGCCCCCAAATGACCCGACATACCTATACATGGGTGGTATCAATTTACTCAGAAGATGTTGCTGAACATATTTTGGGGTGTTTTATGGCAGTAAACCATAACTGGATTTGACAATTCATGCCTAAAGTACAATGTGTGTGAAAAAATAACCCAAAAAGTGACTACCTGAAAGTTTGACATAGAGCTAGTGCATGGAAAGTGTTAAAATACAACTCTTTGAAGCACCCTAGGGTGTGCCCATTCTAAAAATATATGGTTTGATGGGGGTAAATTACTTTGGCCGGCTTCAAAAATGTCCCAAATAGGACATGGGTGCATGATGACGAAATGTGAAAATTCCAAGTTGGAAAACTGAAATGCGCACCCCCCAAATAAGGCCTATTAGCCCCCAAATGACCCGACATACCTATACATGGGTGGTATCAATTTACTCAGAAGATGTTGCTGAACATATTTTGGGGTGTTTTTTGGCAGTAACCCATAACTGGATTTGACAATTCATGCCTAAAGTACAATGTGTGTGAAAAAATAACACAAAAGTGACTACCTGAAAGTTGACATAGAGCTAGTGCATGGAAAGTGTTAAAATACAACTCTTTGAAGCACCCTAGGGTGTGCCCTTTCTAAAAATATATGGTTTGATGGGGGTAAATTACTTTGGCCGGCTTCAAAAATGTCCCAAATAGGACATGGGTGCATGATGACGAAATGTGAAAATTCCAAGTTGGAAAACTGAAATGCGCACCCCCCAAATAAGGCCTATTAGCCCCCAAATGACCCGACATACCTATACATGGGTGGTATCAATTTACTCAGAAGATGTTGCTGAACATATTTTGGGGTGTTTTTTGGCAGTAACCCATAACTGGATTTGACAATTCATGCCTAAAGTACAATGTGTGTGAAAAAATAACCCAAAAAGTGACTACCTGAAAGTTTGACATAGAGCTAGTGCATGGAAAGTGTTAAAATACAACTCTTTGAAGCACCCTAGGGTGTGCCCTTTCTAAAAATATATGGTTTGATGGGGGTAAATTACTTTGGCCGGCTTCAAAAATGTCCCAAATAGGACATGGGTGCATGATGACGAAATGTGAAAATTCCAAGTTGGAAAACTGAAATGCGCACCCCCAAATAAGGCCTATTAGCCCCCAAATGACCCGACATACCTATACATGGGTGGTATCAATTTACTCAGAAGATGTTGCTGAACATAGTTTGGGGTGTTTTTTGGCAGTAACCCATAACTGGATTTGACAATTCATGCCTAAAGTACAATGTGTGTGAAAAAATAACCCAAAAAGTGACTACCTGAAAGTTTGACATAGAGCTAGTGCATGGAAAGTGTTAAAATACAACTCTTTGAAGCACCCTAGGGTGCGCCCTTTCTAAAAATATATGGTTTGATGGGGGTAAATTACTTTGGCCGGCTTCAAAAATGTCCCAAATAGGACATGGGTGCATGATGACGAAATGTGAAAATTCCAAGTTGGAAAACTGAAATGCGCACCCCCCAAATAAGGCCTATTAGCCCCCAAATGACCCGACATACCTATACATGGGTGGTATCAATTTACTCAGAAGATGTTGCTGAACATATTTTGGGGTGTTTTTTGGCAGTAACCCATAACTGGATTTGACAATTCATGCCTAAAGTACAATGTGTGTGAAAAAATAACCCAAAAAGTGACTACCTGAAAGTTTGACATAGAGCTAGTGCATGGAAAGTGTTAAAATACAACTCTTTGAAGCACCCTAGGGTGTGCCCTTTCTAAAAATATATGGTTTGATGGGGGTAAATTACTTTGGCCGGCTTCAAAAATGTCCCAAATAGGACATGGGTGCATGATGACGAAATGTGAAAATTCCAAGTTGGAAAACTGAAATGCGCCCCCCGCAAATAAGGCCTATTAGCCCCCAAATGACCCGACATACCTATACATGGGTGGTATCAATTTACTCAGAAGATGTTGCTGAACATATTTTGGGGTGCTCTTTGGCAGTAGACCTTAAAGTTCACAGTACATGTATTCTTAAATTGCGTTAAAAAAAAAAATCAACAAAAAATTTTTTTTTCTCAAACTTTGGCATAGATTTGTGGTAAAATGGTTTGCATGGAAAGAGTCAAAATACCCCAAGTTTAATACCTTGATTTGTGTACTTTAAAAAAATATGTATATGTGGAGGGTTATACAGGAATTAGTGACAGATATCAGTGTTACAATGTCACTATCACTAGTTTTGAAAATAAACTCTTTGGAAATGGCAAAGTGCTACTTGCACTTATTGTTGCATAAAATAAGGAAAAAAGCGAGGAATATGTAAACATTGGGTATTGCTAAGGCTAGGGTCAGACTAGCGCAGTTTTAACGTGCGTTTAGCCGCACGAAATCACGGCCGTACTAGCAGCAAATGACGTCCAATGCCGGGGAACATACGACGAACGGCCGCACGAAAGTTCGTCCGCGCAACGCAAGTGGCCAACGAACGCATTTTTTCGAGAACGTCAAACCGTTACTACTGACGTACAGAGTGCGCTGCGGCCGCATAGCGGCCTGTGTGTGTGATTAGGAGAAGTCAGACGCTGCTAATGTCCGGCTAACATAACGTCCAGACGCAAAAAGTGTTTTATTGATGATCCGTACAAAATCACGGACGAAAAGGCGCATCGTATGACCGCTATCGCGTACTCAGGGAAAAAATACGTACGTTCGTTCGACCGCACTTTTTCATGGACAACGTGAAAAATGCGTTCGTCTGACCCTAGCCTAAACTCAGTACTAAATTTAGAAACTACTAAGGAATTAATTTTTTTTGACGGTTGTTGATACATAAGAAATTTTGGGGGTCAAAGTTCGAAAAAGTGGTTTTTGTCATATTTCACAATATTTTTTATAGTAAATTATATGAAATGATGAAAAAAATGGTATCTTTATAAAGTCCATTTAATGACGAGAAAAACAGTGTAAAATATGTGTGGGTTACATAAACGAGTAAGAGGAAAATTTGACGTAAACACTAACAGCGCAGAAACGTAAAAACAGCAGCGGTCACTAAAGGACGGATTTGTGTAAAACCGCCCGGTCACTAAGGGGTTAATGAAATACCAATTGCCAACAGCTGTTTCTCGCTTGTGGTATGTTGTTCGTTGCCACGTGTGGCCCGCTGCGAACTCGGAACACCTCCTGGCCGGGAACTTCCATCGCGCTCGTTGCGTCATGTCCTTTAGACAGCTTCTGCTCATTGAAATGTCACATCCGACCACCACCTTTGTAGCTTTGTAGGCTCTGCCCTCGTCTCTCCAAAGTCTGCTTCCCCCACCCTACTAAATAAATATGAACAGCCAGAAAAACATGAAACTAAAGGGGTTATTCACAGAGCACTGAAATTGCGCCGACATTTCGGTGCTCTGTCGTTCCCCGCACTTCGAGGAATCAAATTTCCCCACTCGCCATTCACCCCGAAGTACAGGGAATCAACTGCCGTAAACCCGTCGCTCGCCACCGGACAGCTGCCGCAAACCCACTGGATGGCCGCCAAATGCAGCCGACGAGTTGCTAAGCATAGCACCGACCAGCCGCAGAAAAATGCTGACAAGCCGCCGGACGGATAAAAAAAACAATACGGTTGAAAGTGTCAAAACTGAAGCACTGTTTGCATGTCTTACGGATATAAATTGACACAAAAGAGGTAACCGCTGTAAGGCATAAAGGTGAAAGATGGGAGTTAACTCTGTTTTAGCTAAATGCTGCCATGCAGTATTACCTCATCCGCGATGTCACACATACTCATCTTCCTGTCCAGTGGCGGAAGTACCAGGGTCGCAGCGGTCGCAGTTGCGACTGGGCCCTAGCATTCCGCCACTGGAGGGAGGCCCAGCGCCGCCCGCCAGATTCCGGCAATCAGCGCAGGAATCTGGGAGCCGCGCGCTGGCTGTCCCTCTCTCTGCGAGCGGCTGCTGACATGCAGCTTGGCCGCTCATGTGGCATAGGAACCACCTGACCAGCGCACGAGATCCTCTCGCGAGACCTATGCGCTGATCAGGTGGTTTCCGGCGAGCGGCCAAGACGCATGCTTCCAGCGGCTGCTCGCCTCAGAGAAGAACGGAACCCCCGCGGAGCCTGCCCTGGGGCCAGCAGAGGTGAGAGCTGGGGGGCCGTATATACCCATGAGAGCTGGGGGCCGTATATACCCATGAGAGCTGGGGGCCCTCTATACCCATGAGAGCTGGGGGACCTATATACCCATGAGAGCTGGGGGACCTATATACCCATGAGAGCTGGGGGGCAATATATACACATGAGAGCTGGGGGACCTATATACCCATGAGAGCTGGGGGCAATATATACCCATGAGAGCTGGGGGACCTATATACCCATGAGAGCTGGGGGGCAATATATAACCATGAGAGCTGGGGGACCTATATACCCATGAGAGCTGGGGGGCAATATATACCCATGAGAGCTGGGGGGTAATATATACCCATGAGAGCTGGCAGCCCTATATACCCATGAGAGATGGGGACGTATATACCCATGAGAGATGGGGGACATATATACCCATGAGAGATGGGGGCAATATATACCCATGAGAGCTGGGGGACCTATATACCCATGAGAGATGGGGGACATATCTACCCATGTGAGCTGGGGGACATATATACCCATGAGATCTGGGGCCATATATACCCATGAGAGCTGGGGGCCATATATACACCCATGTGAGCGGGGGGCAATATATATCCATGTGAGCTGGGGGCAATATATATCCATGTGTGCTGGGGCAATATATATCCATGTGTGCTGGGGAAATATATATCCATGTGAGCTGGGGGCAATATATATCCATGTGAGCTGGGGGCTATATATCCATGTGTACTGGGGCAATATATATCCATGTGAGCTGGGGGCAATATATATCCATGTGTGCTGGTGCAATATATATCCATGTGAGCTGGGGGGGCAATATATATCCATGTGTGCTGGGGCAATATATATCCATGTGAGCTGGGGGCAATATATATCCATGTGAGCTGGGGGGCAATATATATCCATGTGAGCTGGGGGCAATACTATCTTTGTTTTATTTTGCAGTGAAAAATAAGTAAAAATATAAATTTTTTTGGGGGGGGCCTTCGTGGATTCTTGCACCGGGGCCCTCAGGTTTCTAGTTACGACACTGTTCCTGTCTCAAGGGAAAGATGATCAGTTTTATCCTCTGTGCAACATCTCATTCTTGAAACATATCTGACTTTGACACGTTCCAGACATGTCATCTTCATGAACGATGGCCTGCCGCTTGCAATTTAACAAACTTGCAGACCATCCGTGAATATAAATGCAACTTTTCATTGGGTATATAGGAAGAAATATTGATCCCTGTCAATCTCGTATGTCACACTGAAAGCACTTGTTTCAGACAGTTCCTTGTTGTTACGGTTTCTGTGCCAATGGAGACTATCCTGTTCCAGTCACAAGGTTAATTTCTTTATTGATGTTCCTTACGAGGATTGCTGTATTGTACAAGTGCATGTTTGGTAAGTTGATATGTTTAAGATACACACACTCTTTGTGGGTGTTCCAGTTCTCAGACATCAATATGATGCTCACATTGTTGAGGTGCCATCAACACATTATTGGCAACACGGGTACCCTTATTACCATGTGTATATAGAGATATGAGATGGAGCAAAGGTAAAAATCCTATAGAGAACCAGACTTTATACTGGTAAACAAAGAAAGAAATGCCAGCTTGGGACAACAGACTAGAGAAAACCGAGAAAGCAAACAACAGAACCGATGTCAAGGTAGTAGAGATACACAGAAACCAGATAACAAAGCCAAGGACAAGGGCAGGAGATGTACATGTCGTCAAAAACAAAGCTGAAGTCAAATACCCACAAATAACAAACAGAGGGAATGCATTGAATGGTCAGAAAGAACCGCTACAGATGCATTGCGGTAATGATGACAGACTGAGGAGGAATCGCAAGAATGACACTGAACATCAAGGGTCCATGCCACGAGGGGAGACAGGACAAGGGTTGGCATGACACATTGATGACATTAGACACTGATGTACATCCTCAGTGTATAGGCTTGAGTTTCCAACACATATTATGAATCCTTTGGAGCAGTCGTCTAATCCTAAACAAATCGTACCGGCTGGGTGGAGTAGAGGAAACATCACTGCTCTATAACCGTGGAGAGAGACTGTGGAGACACAGGTTCAATCCCAGCAAGAGCACCTATCTAGTAAGTGTCCTTGGGCAAGACAACTAACGGTACACACTCGCCACCCAGGACATACTTGAAAACGAGAGAAATCTCAATGTATCCTTCCTGGTAAAATCCATTCTAAAATAATAATAAATAAGTGAGAGAACTCTCCCAGACTTCTGTTCCCCATTTAACCATTGACATGCTTGAATTTACCTGCTGCCCCACACTCATATTTGATATTATTAATGCTTAAATATAATGATAAGATGGATTTTGAGTGCAATTATCTCCCTCTAAGATTATCTGGTCTATTCAAAGAAAGGTGAAAATCAGGAGAAGTGGCAGGAGAAGAGAAAAATCTAGACCAAATAGCCGATTTGTAAAGTGAGATAAATGGGAGGATTTTTCTGGTTTGGCTATTTTGACCTAGCATTTTTACTTCTCCAGTCATTCTCCTGAGTTGCACCTTTCTTTGAATAGACCCTGTATATTTGTTATTGTCCACTTTTTGTTGAAGAAAAAAGGTAACATTATTTTGAAACATGGGATGTAGGTTTACTGCATAAATGTAGGGTAAAATAACATTATTTCTATAGTTATTATTAGATAGTTAAAAGATTAAAATAATGTAGATGTGCAAATTTATGACGTTTCATGTTTTTTTTTATCTTTTACAGTAATCTTGCTGGGCTGAAAAGTTCTAAATTCTTAAATCAGTGATCCTTGGCACACCAGATGCTTCTGATGTACTTGTTCCTTGATGCTTAGACAGCTTTGAGGCTAACAAAGCTTTATGTGTCATGTAACATGTTTTTTCAAACATGTTTTTTTCTGGGGTTCCAAGATTTTGCCCATTATCTTGCACATTGTCACAAATGAGGCACTGTTCCATTATTGGCACTAAAACGAGGACGGTAAAGGAGGAAACCCGCAACGTCCTTATTTTAGCACCATATTCCAGGGCAGGTGCTAATTAAGGCTAGGGTCAGACTAATGCATTTTTCGCATCTTCCGTCAAAAAGTGCGTCCGGACGAATGGACGCACTTTTTGACAGAAGACGGACAGTGGTCACACGGTGCACAATTGATTTTTGACGGAGCTATAAACAACAAATGGACGTGATGTTGGCCGGACATGTGCAGCGTCTGACGTCTCCTAATCACGCACACACGCCGCTACGCTGACGCAGTGCATTCTGTGCGTCAGTACTAGCGGTTCGATGTTCTTGCAAAAATGCGTTCGTTTGCCGCTTGCGTTGTGCGGCCGCTCTTTTGTGCGGCCGTACTTGTATGTTGGCCGTCATTGGACGTCATTTGCTGCTACCACGGCTGTAATAAAGTGCGGCTAAATGCACGTTCACACTGCGTTCATCTGACCCCAGCCTTAGTAGCCTGCCCCGTAACATAGTGTTACCCTCCCTGATACTCCGGCAGCACATCCTCGTCGTCGTGATTATCTCCTCTTGGAGTCCATAGGACTCCATGGAGGGTTGTGCTGCAGGGCCGCAAGCTCGTGCAGGGCCGCGGAGTGATTCGTGGAGGGAGACTGGAGACTATTTGTCCTCGGCCTCACTCTGCTCCCGGTGGCAGAAGCGGCGCATCAGGCCACCATTTGTGCCGCTGAATGAGAGGTGAGTTTCTGATATTTTTGGGGGTTTTTTGCCGGTGCTAACTGATTCTGCAGAAGGGGTATCAGTTAGCATCAGCTTTGAGCTGTGGATAACTTTTTTGTTACTACATCAGTGCGAGAATTAGCGTTAGGACTTTGTAATCCTAACTTTTATTACTGATTGCTCATCCTATACCTAACATGGGAAGTACAAAGTACAGTAAGCTCGTGGAAGCTAGCGCAAAAAACGATGCACTAATGGATTACTAACTGGGGTAGCATCAGGAATGCAATATGTGTGGCAGGCGTTAAACGCACTTATCCTGGCAGTAACACTGACATATTGAGGGGCTAACGTTAGCGTCAACTATGGTGTAGAGACCATAGTTGATTATCGCAAGCACAGGATATACAGATAACCATGTCACAAGAACTACCACAGGCAAAGCCAAAGCGTACACAAATACATTCTTGCGAAACTTCTTGTTACGAAGCAACCCCTCCTCTTCTTCAATAAAAGATTAATGTGAACTCTGAGTGGCTACACAGTTTCGAAATCCCTATTTGCGTGTGTCTCATTTCTGCATCCCGGTATCGGTCAAGAAGCCACCAACTGGAGAGCCAAGATACCAGCGCTCACAGGGCCTAGGTATGGTTCAAAACATAGATGGAACCATCGACCCTCCGTGAGTTGATACAATGTAACATTAGAGGTTCCCCTCATTGGGTTGATTTCCTATTGTATCAGTTAATGCTTATCGACTCTCCTCTCGTTTCCCATTTTATTGCAGAGGATCCATAAGACATACAACGAAAAGGTGCCGGAACTTCTCTTCTTGACTTGATTAGAATAGATATCCAGGGAGTCATTAATGAAACAAGGAAACAAAGAAAGTAAAGTAGAACTGCCTTAGGAGTGAGGGAATATTAATGATACAACGCGATGGCACACCTGACTTGGCTCCCATAGAAGATAGAACTTGATTAATGGAGCTCATTCCGATCTGTGCCTTTTGGAGATTGAAGGATGAACTTAAGGCATTTCCTTTGTTTCAGAAATAATGTATCAAGTCATCACATTGTGTGAATAGATGCTATTAAATACATATATTTGTCTCCTCTAAGAAATTTTTGCTAGGCCTGTACTTACATAAAATTTAACTAAACAGATGTTCTTTAAGTGTCCTATCCTTTCCATTAAGCTACTCTTTGACAAACCTTTTTTTTTTTATTAAATTTATCTCAATTACAATTGATTTACAATTCATTAAATCATTCTCTATGGACGGTCTCCTGGCTGTTATCGCCAGTGAACAGGTTTAAGCCACTTTCTGATGCCGGATGCACATTAGAAATGCCAAACGGTTGATTCTGCGTAAAGATGGGGATAAGTGGACAGAAGATAAGAGAAATCTCTGTTTGTATTCCGTCGTATAAATCTATACTCATTGATTTCGTGCTGAAGGAGCTGATAATCTCCTGTCTGCACGCATCTGCCCACTTTACATTGCTGCGACTCATTAGAATGAAAGATGAATTAGGGTACACGATTGTGGTGTCAAGCTAAAAATAAGAAAAGAATCCTGCATAAAATGTGCTTGTACATCAAGTGGGCAATCCATCACTCTGCAAGACAGAGCACATTAATGTTCCCAATCATGCACATGTAGTACAGGGAGTTTTAGTCTAAATTTCATGTTGTAGTTGATTTATCCCAACTAGACAACTAATAGCTAAACTCTGACCTACCTTTTCTGGCACCCTGAAAAAAAGATTAAATCCAAAACTTTACTATACAGGGTGAATCATATACAGCGTTATTCACAAAGAGCCAATCCGGCCCTGAAATGGCGCCGAACAGGGATTTTCCCTGTACGGTGAAATTTCGTGATTATTCAGCTATTCAGAAAGAAGGCAGTTCGCCACATTTTGACGAATTGCCAGCAAATACGGTGCTTGCTCGAAGGCAGAGAAATCCCCCATAGAGAAGCAATGGTTAATCTAATCGATTCAGAGAACACTGAACAGCAGAGAAAAGTGCCCTGCTATTCGGTCTTTTCATTCGGCAGGTTTATTCAGGCTTCAATGTTAAAAATATTCTTGTTTTTATTCACTATCTAATAAACTCTTTATTATTTTAATCTGCATCAAAAAGTCTGTTTATTTGTTGAATTTTTTTAGGATCTTTTAGGCATTTTCCGTTTTTGTTTTTTTTATCGTGTTACACTATGCCTTCGTTTTTAAGTCCAGATTCTTACTTATTCTACGCCACAACTGATTTGAATGATTATATTACGTAAAGTTTTTCAATTTTTTTTCTTTTTTTAATGTTTATTCGTTTCATCTGATTCTCCACCATGTATATAACGCTCCATGATGGTATCTCATTTCTCTCTTGGCTGATTGTTCCAAATAGCTGCAGTTTTTTTAAAATCTATTGAAATCTATAAAACTAAACCACTCCTCCTCTCTCAGTCTCCACAAAGCAGTTAATTACAAGGAAAAAAGAGGATGTTAATCCTATAAATCAACCAAGGACCCTATTGTATAGGTTCACTATAGCAATGTCGCCACCTTCTGGATATGGATGGAACTGATACAATAAAAAAGTCACTGATTTAATAAAAGACGTTCACACTTATGACACTATGACAAAAGTCACATTTCACGCTAAAAAAGATACAATCGCTTTTTTTTCCAGGGCAACATAGCACCATGTTTATGTCAAAAGAAGGAGCAGCATCTGTTGGTTAATGTTAGGGATAAGAGCTAACCCTAATAGAATGAAGTTGGTCACACCATTGTGTGAAGCAGAGAGCTGATTTTTATCATTGTGCAACATTTTGTGCTTCTTACCAGACCCTTTTCAAACATGATGAAGCAACGCATGCAAACATAAATAATAAATAGCTAAAATTCAACATAAAACTAATGATAGGTGAGAAAAAATGGTCCAAGAGGATCTGAAACTCACATGTAACGTAATTTCTTGCATCATGAAGAATATCCCAGATGTTGAGATTTCATGGATGAATCCCTACCTATCAGGGTTTTGCAGAGATCATTTAATTCTTTTCTCTATCAAGAGAGTTAGCAGAATGATGAGAACTCCTGTCTCCTTGATGTAACAGACACTGGGTAGTCCTGAAACAGAAGGACATCTTGATTCTGTTAATGAAGGTTGCGGTTGAAGTATCCTGACTTTGCAAAGTTTAACTGGATGAAAGGAAATTCAGCCTAAAGCATAGGAAAGGTTATTTTACGGTGAGAACAATACAGCTGTGGAATTCTTTGCCTGTTGAGGTGGTTGGGTCAGAGACTGCTCAGACTTTTAAAAAACGACTGGATGACTTCTTGCATAAACAGGGTTAAGTATTAAGGGTTATAATATTTAATATGTGGGTAAAAGCTTCTTGATCCAAGGAGAAATCTGACACCTTTCTGGGGTCAAGAAGGAATTTTTCCCCAGTATGTTGCACGTTGGTGAGTGCTTCAGACTGGGTTTTTTGCCTTCTTTTAGATCAGCAGCAGTAGGTAAGGTATGTAAGGCTGAAACCTATGAACGCATGTCTTTTTTCAGCCTATGTAACATTTTCATGATGTACCAGCTGTCTCTGGGCCTCACCAGTGAGCTTGTTCTATTAGGAGTGGATGCTCTCTAACCAAAGGCATATGTAAGGCTACTGAAAGCCAGTTTTGGATGACTGCCAATTGCTGATTAGATTTGATGGATTCGGGAAATCCAATAAACCTTAGGTTATTCCTGCAACTGTGATTTTCTAAGTCGTAAATTTTCTCTGGAAGCCAGAGGATGTGCGTGGATTGAGCCTGTACTTGAATTTGCATTTTGGATACAGAATCTTATTGGACACTTTGCCTCTGTTTCAAAATGTTAAGTCGGAGGTGTTGAAGGATACTTGTGTGAGGACTTCGGTAATAGATTGTTGGATAGCTTCCAATATGAACTTAGGTAAGGTTTCATCTGCCTCCTTGGGATGATGAAAGGGGGCATGGTCATGATTTGAAGTATCAACAATGACCATGTCACCAATAGGGGCATGTTATGCTGGCATGAATGCTAACCAGGATGACCAGCTGCCAACCAAGACTGCTCATACATGAGCACTGAATTCGCACTTGTCTATAGGCTTCACTAGCCCTGGTTTTAACTATGTTAACAGCAACTGTTATCAAACAGGCATTTTCTTCAGCCCTCTCAAAAGACAATGGACACTTTAGGACTGTTGGGCGATTGGGAGGATTAAGGGAAAACTATGTATCATGTGGTCAGATCATGTGATTTGGCAGTGTAATGAGAGCCCAGGTCAAATATTTCCCCTCGGCCGCTATGATTCTTTTTCCTCCGCTAGTTCCCGGATTCTCCTGCTGTGTGCGAACCCTGGGGCAAAGAAAGGCTCAGAAACGTGAGTTCTCGATGGAGCTCCCTCCTGAAAATAACCCCAACTGCAGCTCCCATGAGGGGGACCCTAACCCCAAAAGAACAGTCTGCTGGGGCAAAAGGTTTTCGGGCACCGGGCTTTCTTTAAATTTTCTGCAGATGTTTCCATTGAAGTGCAAGCTGTGCAGTCCTGGTATGGGATTGGTTGGGGTTTCAAACCCAGCCACTAGATGGTGATTGACTGGAGATTCAAAACTAGGCTTCCTCTGGTGGCAGGGAACACAGGGAACATGAGGGACAGGCTTAAAAGCATTCGGATTATGTGCTGAAGGGGGGAAAGTCACAAACCACCACTTTTAACATTAAAACATAAACAGACCAATAGGTTGAATGAGGGGAATAGCAGATGATCGAGGTTTTAGTACAGTCCACAGTCTCTGAGCACGGGGTTCAATGACAGGCAGGTCTGCAAGTAGCCTAATGGTGAGTCAAGGTATGTGAACTATGCCACATAGGTAGTCAAAGTCAACTTAGATGGCAAGACAAAAATAAAAAAACTAAAGGGGAAGGAAGCGAGAAGAGGAGATTTAAGGAGTATAGGTATAGTATGGACAAATTGACTGCAATCCTGACAGTCTGTTGCTAATGGAATGTTTGTGATGCTTTGAGGAAAAAGCACTTGGGCCCTATGATAAATCGATTGGGTGCCAAAGAGAAGTTATATAGTGGAGATTTAGGCTAGCTTGTGTTGCAATGCAAAGGAGCTTAATGGATACAAGTCCTGCTCATTCAAAGCCCACCTGCCATTTCTCAAGGCCGTTTTACTAATGTTTACCGTCTCTTTAATATTAAAGGTCCTATTGGCAAAGGGCCCAAACTGCTCAGATTCCTGTAAGACATGTTTTGATAAATACATACCATTGATATCCTCCAATATCGTTGGTGGATGAGAATAGATGCTCCATATATTCATGGAGATATAGCACACATGCTGTCTGATTAAATTACCTAGCAAGATAGGTACAACGTCTGTCAGATCCAACACAGACACCTGAGGAAGACAATCCAGACCTGTGTAAGGAATGTACATGGAACCTTATTAGTGTAGTTGGCAGGTCAGCACTTGACAAGAGTGTCACTCTGAAATGAACAACTCCAAAAATAGAGGACATTGCAAAAGGCAGCACGAGTTACTTGTTGATCATTATGGCCTGACATCACACCTGATATCTGAAGGTCTCCTTGTTCTCTTCATCTCTCTAATACAGCCTAAATAAAGTTACCACAGTGGAAGGTGATTACGTATTAAAGCACGTTAGTGTGAACATTAGTATGGATTCAATTAATAAAAAATATGAGTTACATAGAATGACATTTGAGCAGAAAACGGAGGAGCACTCGCCTAATCAATGTTACATTCATTTATTCTAAACATAATCGACTGGATAAATTAGGAGCCATAATTGCTCCGAATTCTTATTCATTGGCAATCGTGCTCAGGTACGTGTTTTACTTTTCACTACAGGTTGAAATGTACAATTGTTTTTATTTATTTGGTTTACGTGATCTACAAAATACCTTAATATAGCGGAGGTCCCACTAAAATCACCGGCTCAAACCAAAACCTCTGAGCCGGTATTCTTTGCGGAATACCAGCTCAAGCCGAGAACTATGAACTAAATTAAAATTGCTCCTTCTCCATCTTCCTGCAAAATAAATTACCGGCTCATATTTATTTTATTTTTTTTCAGAAAGGATTTTACCAGGAAGGATACATTGAGATTTCTCTCGTTTTCAAGTATGTCCTGGGTGGCGAGTATGTACCGTTGGGTGTCTTGCCCAAGGACACTTACTGGAGAGGTGCTCGTCGGGATCGAACCCATGTATCCACAAGCTCTCTCCACGCAGAGCAGTGATGTTACCTCTACTCCACCCACCCGGTACAGATATTCAAAGTATGCAACTTACAGTAGCCATTAATTTACAGGAAGGAGCCACAACATCTAAGACGCATGCTAGGTGTGCGGCTCGGTTGTCATAGCACCTGTTTATATTACGTTTCCATGCATAGACATTAATGGCTCGAGTTAGAAGGTACTCGTAATGACCAGGACTATATAGAGATTTAGGGCTCTATTACATTCTTTGCGCAAAAACGCTCGCGCAGCGCGTTAATTTGTGCGCGAAGCGTTAAACGTTAATGCGTGTAAATTAACGTTGGTATTACAATCCGAGCGCATTTATTCATCTGTCAAAAAATAACGCGCATAAACAAGACGTGCAAAAACGAGCACGCATTAACGTTGCGCGCAGAAATTGGTGTGCGGACTGTTTTTTCACGCGATTCAGCCAATCAGAATTAAGAACCACAATTGTCTCCCGTTAAGTTTTTGCGCCTGTCAAAATCAATCTGAGTATATATGCTGCAGCAATAATAAAAACACGCACAACTTATCAATTTTATTGTTTGGGTATGTGTAGAATGTGTAACTATACTTTGCTGTATTTTTATTTTCGGGCTGGTGTATTTGGGTTCAGCCAGGACGTTCAGATTTGCCATTAACACCAGGTTTTCAAAGACGATAAAATTATATGCGCAATCGCTGTGCGTTAAATTTTGCGCATAGATTGTAATACCATCCACGTACCAGCGCACAAACGCATTTGCTCTCACAATGTTAAGTATAGGACGCGCAAAGTACAGTACGCTTACAAAGGGTTCACGCAGGTCCATCCGTGGTAGACGTTAAGGCGCATTTTTTGTGCGGACGTTGTAATACGACTTTCAGCGCAAAGGGTTTTGCCCCTCGCGTTAATGCGTTTTTGCGCATGCGTTAATATTTGCGTTGGGAATGTAATAGAGCCCTTAGTCGGGGGACACTGTACAGATTGACTTCAGGAAGAAACTGAATAAAAAAAACCATATCATCCAAGCCGGTGGGAGGACTAACTCTACTAATTACATAGTTTAACCCCTTCACACCCAAAACCGAGTTATCTCGATTTTGCATTGTAATGCATTGAAAAGCACTAATTAACATATCAAACGACCTTTTTCACACCTTTTTAACGCAGGATTAGTGTGTCCCCTGTGTTGAAACCAAATCCTTTGTTTTACGGTTCTCCAAGCACCCTGGAGAGACATAAAACCATCGGCAAAAAGCAACCGCAGTGCTCACTGTAACAAAAAGTTCAAATAGATTACTGCTGCATAACAACAGCCAGGGAGAGGGCAGAATACAGGGAGAGCTGTGGGGTCACTCACTGTTATACAGGGATAGAATTCAGGGGGTTATAATGACTGAAAATCCCTGTACAGTACAGATACAAGGTGTTACTGTAATTTTCATATACAGGCATTATGTCACACACACAGATATTATTTTTACATTCTATTGGCATTTTTTTTGGTAGCTACAATGCTATTAATCTCATTGTGATCATTGCAAATTCCCATACGTAGGATATCTGACCATTTTTATTACTTATCTTTATCACAGTTACTGTATCTAACACAAAGGCCTTTTCTGACTGTATGAGAATAATGCAAACCCCGTATGAAATTGTGTAAGATAAGGGACACATCTAGAGCTCAAAATCTTACATTTCAACAATATTTCTGTAACAGATAAACGAATACATAAAAAATTATAAATGAGCAAATTAACATTATTTATTTTTTTTCATATAAAGATTTTTATTGGAGTGCACACATGAATGGTACAAACATGCAAATAAAGAAAGCATCAAAAGGAAGAGACATAGATTTGCAACATTGGCAATAAACAATACAATTCGAATGAATTATCGTTGAACTCTGGAAAGGGGTTGATTGTGCAGACTCCATTTTCCAATAAAAATATAAATTCCTAAACTAAAATAAAACATAAAACATACAACATGGCAGCACTACAGTCTTACATATCGAGGAACCTTATATCAAAAGTCCAGAATTGACAAACACCCTCCATCCCTCCCACGTTTCATCAAGTTGGCATATAGAATTATTCGCTGTGTGGAACATTTCCTCATATTTAAAAACACTTTCGAGGGCAACCATAACCTCCCTCATAGAGGGGCAGACGGAAGAACGCCAATGTCTTGCTATAACTATTTTAGCTGTCCCAAGTACCATGGAAATAAACCTCCTATGACGGGTCTGAATGTTAACGGGTAAAAGATGCAAGAGGTACACTTTCGGGCAGATTGGGAGCGTAAGCAAAGTACAATGGGAAATCAATCTACTCAACTTTTCCCAATATCCCCCCAGAATAGGACATAGCCAAAACGTATGTAATAGAGAGCCAGGACCGGTGAGACACCTCCAACATAAGGCTAAGTTCCCTGAGATATGGGCCAACCGGTTAGGAGTTAAATACCATCTACACAGCAATTTGATGTGGGCCTCACGTAGGTTGGTGCTTCTAGAGTATTTAAATATCGTGTCCATGGCGTATGACCAATCCTCTATGGAAATAGTTAAAGCCAAGTCTTTTTCCCATTTAACCATATAGGGTAATTTCTTAGGTGGGGTTGGGGTTAGGAGGCTATTGTAACAGAGACAACGGTTTCATTTGACATTTCCTTCCCATACATAGTTTATGAAAGGCTGAAAGATTTGCTTCATTAAAAGAGGTTAGGCCCCTCTGGGTCAAAGCATGTTTCACCCGAAGGTACGTAAAGCAATCACTCGGTGAGATGGCAAATTCCTGTACCAAATCAGGGAAGGATTTCAGGGAGTTGGGCGTAAAGAGCTGCCATACATGAGTCAAACCGCGCCAGAACCAAGAGTCCAAGTTTAAGTCAGGGATAGAACGACACAATACTCTTAGGGGAGCGAGGCATAGTAGATCATAAGGTCGTACCAAGGAGCGACCCCACAGGCGCCAAGACATAAGAGAAAGCATTGAAGCGGGCAGCAGACCTGTGGTACTGTTCCTCGGCAGAAATGAAAGCCACATCAAGTCATGGAGTTTATATGGGAAAATCATGGCATTCTCCAGTAGTAACCATAGTGGTGGTTCTCTCAAGTGCATTGATGATAACAGTTGGGCTAGTAAGGCTGCTTTATAATAAGAGTGTAAGTCCAGAAACCCCAACCCTCCATTACGTCGCGGCCTGGTGACTGTGGAAGCTGACACTCGAGGGGGTTTCCCCTTCCAAATATGTGCATGGAGTAACTTTTGCTGCCGGAGCAATAAATGCGCCGGAATAAAAACAGGGATATTCCTGAAATAGTATAAAATTTGGGGTAAGATGCACATCTTTATGGCCGCCATGCGGCCCAGCCAAGAGGAATCGTTTGTACTCCAATTAGAGAGCTGTGTCTCTATGGAGGTCAATAATGGCGTGAAATTTTCCTTAAGGATGGTACCTCGCGATTTAGATAGGGAGATACCCAAGTATTTTAAAGAAGTAGAGCGCCAATCAAAAGGGTACTTACTACGCATAGAGCTAAGGGAGGAAGCAGCCATATTTATGGAGAGAGCTTGTGTTTTACTCATATTATTTTTGTAATAAGATAACGCGCCAAATTTATCAAGGATGTCAAACAGGGCGGGAGTGAAGTCTCCGGCGAGGTCAGGAAGAGCAGTATGTCGTCCGCGAATAGTGCCAATTTATGCTCCCCATTCGGGGTCGATAAACCCTTGATTACCAGGGAGGTTTTAATCTGCAACGCCAGGGGTTCTAGGGCCAGAATGAATATCAACGGGGATAGTGGACAACCCTGTCGGGTGCCGTTGGTTATGTGAAAGGGGAGGATAAAAACCCTGAAGCCAAAACTTTCGCCGACGGAGCTGAGTAAAGGGCCATAATACTATTCACAAAATGTTCCGGGAAAACAAACCGCAGCAACACCATCCGCTTATACCCCCAGTGCATGCGGTCAAACGCCTTTTCAGCGTCCAATGCCAGCAAGAGTCCAGAGGTATTAGTTCTATGAGCTAAGTCAATTATGTCATAAAAACGTCGGGTGTTGTCACATGTCTGGCGTCCGGGGACAAAGCCAGTTTGTTCATTCGCGATCAAGGAGGGAAGTAGAGGGGCCAGTCTGTTAGCTAATAATTTAGCATACAATTTTGCATCTACATTCAACAGGGATATGGGGCGGAAGTTGGCGCAATGCGACGGGGGTTTACCGGGTTTAGGCAGGATCACTACAGTCGCTTGCAGCATCTCCGGAGGGATAATGCCAGTATTTTTAATATCATTAAAAACCAGGGTGAGAGTCGGGACTAGAGACGGAGCAAACTTTTGGTAATACAGATTTGTAAAACCGTCGGGGCCCGGAGCTTTATTTTTTGGAAGTGCCTTAATGGCCTTATGTACCTCCTCCTCTGTAAACGCAGCAAGCAAACCCGCGGATTGAGAGGGAGAGATAGAGGGGAGATTAACCATCTGGAGAAAGAGATCTATGTCGCCCGGTGCAGGGGACGGCACGGTGTGGTCTATTCCTAGGTTGTACAAGGAGGCGTAGTAGCGTGCGAATTCGTCAGTGATAAGGGCTGGGTTATAAATTTTTACGTTATTAGCACCCAATAGGTACGGTATGTTGGTTTGCATTCGTTTTGCTTTCAGTTTTTACGCCAGCAATTTCCCCGGTTTATTCCCCTGGGTATAATGAGCATAATTAAGCCGTCTAATTGAGCGTGCCGTGACCTGGAGCAAAAGATGCTCCAACTCACAGCGCTGTAAAATCAATTGAGCTGAAATATTTGGGGCAGGAGAGGATTTATTCTGGGTTTCCAATACAGTGATTCGTTGTATGAGGGCATTTGTCTGAGCGTTAAAACTTCTCTTACGCTGCGCTCCTTTCTGTATAAAGTGTCCCCGCAGAACCGCTTTGTGGGCCAACCAAACCGACGACGTTGCAACATCCTCAGTCATGTTCGCCGTAAAGTACTCCCGAAGGAGTTGTAGCATTTTTGTCACGTTCATCCCCATTCACAATAAGCGAGTCATTGAGTCTCCAGTTCCCCATACCCCTCGGCGGAAAAGCCGCTTCAAAGGTAAGCGTAAGCGGAGCATGGTCAGACCACGTGATAACGCCGATGGACGCCTCCATTAGGCGGGACAAAGCCGAACTATGAATCAAACACAAGTCAATTCTACTGTATGAGGAATGAACATGAGAAAAAAAGTGTAATCGCGCGTATCAGGATGACATATCCTCCAAGTGTCATATAATTCAAACGAATGCATAAATTCCCGTAATTGTTTGCTAGAGGATGGGGAGGAGCGGGTGTGGGAGCGGGGTTGGCCTGATTGGGTATCAACGTCGGGATCAGGAGTGCAGTTAAAATCCCCACACAGAAACATCGTACCACTAGACATTTTCCTCACTCTACCATAAGCTTTTCGAAGATAAGAAACTGGGTTGTCATTAGGAAGATAAAGATTGGCTATAGTGATAGGTAATTCGTTCAGCGTGCCCACAAGAATTACAAGGCGACCCAACGGATCAACATATTGAGCCGAGCACACAAAGGTCCAGTCTTTATGGAACAGGATCGAGACACCTTTAGATTTTGTCTGGGCAGTGGAATGATATGCATCAGTATACATGCGTGACTTCAGAAACGGCGGGCGTCTCTTACAGAAATGAGTCTCTTGCAAACATACAATAGCAGGTTGGGACTTATGTAGGTCACGAAATAAAGCATGTCGCTTGTACGGAGTATTCAAGCCCCGAACATTTAAGGAATAAATTTGGAAGTGAGGTTTACTCATCGTTAATTACGTCCATCTGTCTAGATCTCGTGCGGACATGACACACAACCTCCGTGGGAGGATGGGGGACTCCTCCGCTTACAGTAATACCTGGAATGATATAGCGTAGTGCATACCAAATAAACAAACAATACATACAATACATACTTTACACACATAAGTTGAACCAGAAAAAAGTTAATTAAAAGAAAAAAAGAAAAGAATAAAGAAAGGAAAACCCGTACCAAGTACGAGAAAAAAAAAACTGCACTCCATGAATGCAGCTGAGTGGAGTCAATCAACACAGTAGGATGGTATAATTAGAAGAAACACGTTCAAGAAAAAACTCCCGTAGGGGAAAAACAGCAGTCCCAACTCTACACGGAGGAGACTGCGCCAATATACAGGCCATTGGAAGGCCTCGGGTTAACCAAGCGAAGGAACATTACCCAGAAGCGCCACTCTCAAGGTAGATCAGAAGGGTTGAGTCCTGCAGACGTGAGAGAGATTCAATGTCCGAGTAGATTTAAGACAACCTGGCGGAAAAAGGAAAAAATAAAGAAAAGCACGCCCAAAGCAAGAAAATGCAAGACCATAGCATCTCATTTAGGCCGGATCCGGTGCCACTCCGGAGAAACTTTCAGCGGCGAAGACGATTCCACACGAGGGGGAGTAAACTCCGACACCACCTTCCATTCCGTGAGCAAACGCATGCCAGCGAGGGGATCTGGAATGACGTGCAAAGCTCCTTCCCGCCATAACAGGATCTTTGTGGGAAATCCCCAACGATACGCCATGTTGTGGTCACGTAAGATTTTGGTGAAAGACGAGAATTCCCTCCTTTTAGTCATGGTAGCTGTCGACAGGTCCGCATAGAAAGAAACTTCGGCATATGGAGAGGGTAGAGGCATGGATTTCCTCGACGCTCTCATTAACGCTTCTTTAACGTGGAAAAAATGCACCCGGACCAGCACATCTCTGGAAGCTGAGGGTGGCAGATTTTTGGCACGCGGCAGTCTGTGTGCCCGATCCATCAGAAAATCTTGCGGCAAGTATGCTGGTACCAGGATCTGGAAAAGCTCCATAATATAAGGCTGGAGGTCAGCAGGAGCTACTGCCTCCGGAATGCCCCGGATCCGTACATTATTGCGCCGTGAACGGTCTTCCATATCGGCTAATTTCGTTGCCATGGTGTCGTGTGCTGCTTGCAAAGCTATGTGACGGTCCACCAGGTCATTGTGAGCTAAACATAAGTCATCTGCTTTAGACTCCAAAGAATCGGTCCGGTCACCCAGGTCTTGTACATCGCGCCTCAGCTCCTGCAGCGCCTCTTTAATATCCGTTTGGATGGTAGAACGGAGTTCTTGCAGCATGGCATGAAGTCTGCTTTCCGAAGGCGGTGAAGTGTCAGACATGCAGGGTGGGCCCACCACAGCTGCCTCCATTGTAAAAGAGGAAACAGAAGAGGGAGATCCGCCATCTTGGGCCTCACGAACCCGGTCTTTTTTCGCCGATTTTAGCGGGTCCAACGTCCGCTGCGCTTTAGGAGGTGCCATCTGGGAGCTAGAAGGTGTCATCCACCTGTGGGTGAGTTTTCAGCCCCGAGGATGCTGTGTTTTAGCTGCTAGAAATGAAAGTTCAGCGCCGGTCTCAGGAGCTTCCCTTACATGCGACCGCGCGCTGCAACGTCCGGCCACACCCCCCCCTACCTTGCAAATTAACATTATTAAAGTTTTTCGACAATCTTAAAATAACAATTTCTGCGCAGTCGTCTATTTCACCCTATATTTAACTGTTAACTTCACATTCCATGTTTCAAATAAATGTTATGATAATATTTTTTTAAATAAAATTCACTTGGTAATGAAGGGGATAAGATTTCTCTTACCATTTTTAAGGTTTCGTCATTGTGTAAAAGACTTTTTGATTCCATATGCAGTGAATTAAGCTTGAAAAGCATGACTAGATGGTCCTCCATCCTCCTTGTTGGACAGTTAATGGCATATTTGATGTGCCAGAAATTGTAGCCCTTCAACATATTGGTGCTGATTGGCTATGTGGCAGGGGGATAATTCTGCGGACCATCCACAGAACAATTGTGCCGCAATAGTTATTAGTTCGTACTCCATGAAACAAACTTTTAAAAACCCAAGTAATTCTCTTTCTCTGGCCTTGGGCTCTAGCGAGCCGTGACACAGTCTTTCCTCTACATTATGAACTAATCATCCAGATAGGAGACAAAGCCAAGTGCCGGCCGTACATCTGCCAACTCAATGCTTTTTATAAATGCCTTGTCGGCGAACAATGAATACAAAATGTGACTTTGCCAGAAGTTTAACTTCGTTCCCCTGCCAGATGCTCTAACTCATTTGATCACCTGGTTCTGTTCTGCTGTGGTTTAAGTAAAGTACTGCAGATACTGACCTTGGAATGACTGTCACATGACCTCCCTAAAAGAGAAAATATTACTTAAAAACACATGTTTATGAATACTGTGTTATTCTGATGGAGAGTGGTGAATGGGATAGGGGTCTGGGCCCGGCAACTTGCTTTGAAGGCCATGTTTTGCTACATGACGGACCTAGCCATAGCTTTTCCTCCATGACCTTCTGTTCCCCGCGAGGGCCTGGAGGTGAGCTAGGAGGGCACGTACTTGATAAGGGCTGCCCACTGCCCTCCTTTCCCATTTTTCCTCATTCCACTCCTCCCCAACACACGTGGTATCTCTATAGTAGAATTCTTTTAGGCTCGTGTCAGACGAGCGCAGTGTTCACGTCCGTGTTGCCGCACATTTGTACATCCATTATAGCATATAATTATGACCAATGGAGCCCCACACACAAAGTACGTCCGCACGGAACTGCGGACGCATAACGGACGCGGCAAACGAACGCAGGTTAAGCAAGAACGTAAATCCGCTAGAATGGACGCACAGAGTGCGCTGCGTCCGCAACGTCCACATAGCTTTGGGTGTGAGTGATAGAACGAAGTCAGACGGACTGGATTTTTGACGTCCAGCATTTTTGACAGACAAAATGGTTTTTCATATTAGTTTATTATCCCTTCTACATCAGTCAAAACAAATGTCAGTCACACAAACGGACTGTGTGGCCACTACCTTGTCGTCAGTCAGAAAGTACGTCAGTTGTGCACGGACGCACAGAATGCGCTCGTCTGACCCTAGCCCTAGTCTGGTTACTTTCAAAGGCAAATATTGGCAATGCATAGTAAAGTCGCTTAAATGTTTTTAATCCTTTTTTTTGTAATACCAGCCATTTTCCTGGTTGCATGGTCACCCTGTGTGGTCTCCTTGTTCGACTTCTCTTGCTTTTTCATGTTGCCTTATTAGAACATTTGCAATTATTTTCTAGAACCTCTATTTGTTGTGTATGCTGTCAAAACTCAAAAATATAGACTTACAGGGTTATTCCAAGAGAATCGAAAAGTCACCGCACGTTCGTTGACTTTTCGTTCTCTTCAATTCGGTGCGATTTGGAGATCCCATTTCGGCGACCCTGCGGTGTGTTCAGTAAGCACCACAGGCCGTCGTAGTGCAGGGGAAAGCCGCCACAAACCCGCCGAACACGCACTGCAAAACCCGATGAACGCACACTGAAATCCGCAAAAACATCTGGATTAACCCCGCCGAACACGCCAGAGAAACCCGAGCAGCCGCCGATCACAGCGCAGAGCAGCTGCCGGAAAAACCCGACACCACAGACGAATGGAGTGAGAAAAAAAAACAGTACACTTGAATGTTTGAAGTGAAACGCTGTTTGCAAAGAAACTACAGAACGAAAATGTCTGGAATTTACATATAAGATCCAATGAATGATAATAAAAAGGGCTGTTGCAAAAAAAACCGAACAAATATTTTTGCAAAAAATTCCCGAGAAATGCCTAAAAGATCAAAAAAAAGCTATACATAAAGAGACTTTTTACTGCAGATTATTATAATCAACAGTTTATTAGATATTGAATTAAAATGGGAATATTTTTAACATTGAAGCCTATGGGATTCACCTGAATAAACCTGTCGAATGAAACCACCGAACAGCAGGGAAATTCGGCAACTTTTCACTGCTGATTTTTGTTCTCTGGATAGACGAAGCATTGCTTCTCTATGGGGATTCACTGCCCTTGACCAGGCACCGAACAGGCACCTTATGTGCAGGCAATTCACCAACATTTGGCGAACTGCCTGCTCTCTGAATAGCCGAATGGCCAGGAAAGGTAAACGTATGCTGAATTTCACTGTTCGGTTACCTTTCGGCCACAATTCAGATCTCTTTGAATAACCCTGTATGTATTGTGGGGTTTATTCAGTAAGCGCCATTTTTTTCCGCAGTTACAAACAATGCAGGAAATCTCCATTGTTGAAAAACCTTCAGCATTTCACAGAATGTGAATTCAAACAGCAGAAGGAGATGCTTCATTGATGAAGCTTCAACTGCCGACGTTTGAATTTTTCTCTTTTTTTAAATGCTGAAATTTGTTGTGGATGTAACAGCAGTGATTCTATTCAGAGAACGCCAAACAGCACCAAAACGTTGGCAAAAAGTCCAGATTTTCAGTGGTTTCATTCAACAGCTTTAAACAGACAAATCCCATAGGTTTCAACATAAAAAAATTCCCGTTTTTTATAAAAAAAAAAATCAACCATTTATTCTTTTCATTTGCAGCAAAAAGTCTCTTTTTTAGGCATTTTCCGGAAAAAGTTTTGATTCCGATTTTTTTTTTTAAATGACTTTTTTTTATTCTGTAACAGACCTTTTTCTTATTATTCATAGGAACTTGTTATTATTCATGTATTATTTCCATGCATTATTTTAAAAGTTGTTTTTTTTAACTCCTGTTCGGCAGCTGGACGGCTTTTTCCGGCGGCCCGGCCAGCGGTCTGTTCGGTGGATCGCTGGCTGCGTTCGGTGGTTTATCAGATGCGTTCAGCGGTTTTGCGATGGCTTATCAGATGCGTTCGGTGGTTTTATCAGTGGTGTTCGGTGAATCCATTCGGCACATTTCAGGGACCCTGCGGTGAATGCTGAATTTACCGCAGGGTCAACGAATTCAGCTCACCGAAGTGCGCCGAATGAACGAGCATCGAAATTTCAGTGCTCTATGAATAACCCCTACAGTATTAATTAGTTTGAGAGCATTTCTGCAGATAATTAAATTTATTTCTATGACGTTGTTTATATCAATTGCATGTTAACAACAAAGTAGCAATGATACTAAATGATTTTGTTGTGCAGTACATCCAATATCCTGCTATAGGATTTTCTTTGTTTTACCCAATTTGTTTTTAATTTTCACTTCTTCTCGACCATATAAAATCACCAGCATGTGATAACACAAATCCATGTGTAATACAGTGACCCTGGTTACTTTTTATTAATTAAAGCAAAAAAAATCACTCCATTCCAACCAAAACATGTGCGGTCTTGTGTCACTGACTACAATCGGAATTATGTCTGACACCTCTGCATTAAAACATTTTATTCTACTGGGATAAAAGAAAATTACAAGGTAACACAACTGCAGTGACTAATACCATTCATGTTCAATACTTGAGCAAAAAATAGGGCACGCATTGCAAACTGATATTGTGTAGAACTATTGGACAATATTAACAATTCAGTGATTTATTATTCAGTCTTGGCTTCAGATCAATCATTTTGAGAATTATCCAGACTTACAGGAGATGGCAAGTCCATGAGACGCAGAGCTGCTGCATTGGCCACTAGTCAGACATCATGTTGAGTTCAAAAGATTACTCACTTCATAAGGCCACCCGTAGGTTCACTCAATATAGTGTGGATTTGGGTCATTTCTTTCTGCCTGATGCGCTTTGTACTTAGACTGAGACACAGTGAGATTATAAATAAGAAGGATCTATATGATGGCCCAAATACTTCGATATCTATCTTTGATGTCGAGTTCCAAAATCCAGGTCTTAGGCTGGGGTCAGACGAACGCAGTGCAAACGCGCGTGCAGCCGCACTTTATCACGGCCGTAGTAGCAGCAAATGACGGGCAATATGCGAAGTACAGCCGCACGAAAGTGCGGCCACGCAACGCAAGCGGCAAACAAACGCATTTTTTTCGAGAACGTGATACCGCTAGTACGGACGTACAGAGTGCGCTGCGTCCGCTAGCGGCGTGTGTGCGTAATTAGGAGACGTCAGACGCTGCTAATGTCCGGCCAACATAACGTCCAGACGCAAAAAGGGTTTTATTGATGATCCGTACAAAATCACGGACGAAAATGTGCATCATATGACCGCTATCGCGTATTCCGTGAAAAAGTACGTCCATTCGTTCGAACGCACTTTTTCACAGACGACGTGAAAAATGCGTTCGTCAGACCCTAGCCTTAAAGAAAGACAAATATATTGCAAAATGTACGAAACTGGGTGAAGCCGCGCTAAATCCTAAACATGTATTTTATATAAGGGTGCTACTGAGCCCAATGAATATAATATACAGTGCGCTCTGCTCTAATAGGTTAAAAACAGCTAGCTGAGGAATTATTTATAATGATGGAGATTTAAGGGGTTATTCAAAGGGCACTGAAATTTAACCAAAATTTCTGTGCGCTTTCATTCGGCGCACTTCGGTGAGCTCAGTTTGCCAACCATGCGGTGAATTCAGTATTCACCGCAGGATCGCCAAGGTACGCCAAATCATTCTGCCGAAAACCCCCAATAAGGCCCGTGTCAGACGAACGCAGTGATCACGTCTGTTTTTCCGCACAGTTTGACATCCGTCGTAGCATAGAATCATGAGCAATAGAGACCCACACACAAAGTGTGTCCGCACCGAACTGCGCTCGCAAAACGCACGTGGCAAACAGACGCAAGTTAGGCAAGAACGTAAAACCGCTAACACGGACGCGCAGAGTGCGCCACGTCCACCACGTCCATGTAGCGTTCTGTGTGCGTGATGAGGAGACATCAGACGCAGCGCATTTGCGACGTCCAGCACCTTGACACACAAAATGCCTTTTCATATCCTTTCTCATATTAATTGTGTTTCCCATATTTCCCTTTTTTTCTACGTCCGTCATTAAAAACGGGCCGTGTGGTGTCTACTGTGTCTTCCGTCAGAATGTACGTCCGTTGTGCACGCACGCACTGTGCGCTCATGATGCGTTCGTCTGACACTAGCCTAAACCGCCAACAAAATCACTGTATCGATCCAATAAACTGCCGAACGCAGCCACAAACCCACCAAAACCAGACCGCCAAACGACAGCCACCAAATGCCGCCGAAAAAAGCCGACAAGCAGCAGAACAGGGGTAAAAAGCAAGAAACACTGCAACTTTTAAAAGGCGTTTTAAACTAAAATAATGCATTAAAGTGCCTGGAAATAATATATAAGGTCTTATGAATAACAATAAAAAGGTCTGTTACAGTATAAAAAAAAAACTGCCATTTAAACAAAAAATTTGACAAAAAAATCCTGGAAAATGCCTAAATATTTTTTAAAAAATAAATTAATCAAGACTTTTTGCTGCAAATGAAAAGAGTAAACAGTTGAATAAATAAATTAATAAAAATGGGGATTGTTTTTTTACGTTTAAACCTATGGGATTCGTCTGCTTAAACCAATCGCACGAAACCACCCAAAATCTGGGCATTTCGCCAACTTTTCCCTGCTGATCAGCGTTCTCTGAATAGATTAACCATTACTTCTCTATAGGGAATTTCAATTGCTTCGTATTTCACTGACAATTTGCCAATATTTGGCAAGTTGCCAGCTTTTTCAATAGCCGAATTGCCACGAAATTGCACCGTATGGGGAAATTCATCGTTTGGTGCAATTAGGTGGCCAAATCAGCTGTCTTTGAATAACCTCTTAAGTCACAAATTGAAATCACAAGATAAAATGTAAAACACACACAATGCAGAGCATTCCACCAAAATATATTATCCTAAGATTTCCCAGACGTTTTAAATTGGTCGATTGGTTACAAAATTTGATCATACATCTCATAAGATGCCACACGGTCAATGAACCCCATCACAGCAGGTCCTACCTATACTTACCTAATGACCGCCCTTAGGGCCGGGGAGTAAAATAATAGTTAGATAAAAGTTAAATTTTACACAAGATCCTCTGAAAAGCTCCTACATTGTGTGTGTGTGTGTGTATAAATACTTGGGTTGTGGTGAAGGGCAAAAAGTGAGATAAAAAGCCTCCACGCAATAACCAATAAGGTTTATTATTGCAGACGCCATCTGCACATCACAGCAATTCAAAGAACTGCATCACAGAGCTCCTGTGCTACATTCCCCATATGCAGCAAGGAACTCTGGGTAAGACATGCAAATGATCTTTGCCTCACTTTTTGCATCCTGGGTCTGTTGATTGAAGGGTTCTGTGTGAAAACAGACACAGGATGAGGGTCACATCTGTCAATGCCTTGCCGGACACCCGTGTTCTTCCCAGCAGGCTTGCATGCCTTTCTCCAGTCCTCAGACGAAACTTAAGGGCCAGGACACATAAAGAGCCCTGCTGGCATCACCCAGAAATACAGTAAGACGAGGATGTAGATCTGGAGGTTTTCAGGGTCAAAATGGAATAGACAAACTGAACAAATTTATTTGGCTGGGTGGAGTAGAGGTAACATCACTGCTATATAACTGTGGAGACTGTGGAGACACAGGTTCAAATCCCAGCAAGAGCACCTCTCCATTAAGTGTCCTTGGGCAAGACACCTAACGGTACATACTCGCCACCCAGGACATACTTGAAAATGAGAGAAATCTCAATGTATCCTTTCTGGTAAAATACTTTCTCAAATCAAATCTAAAATTTGGCTGAATATATAGAGTCCCAGGAGGGTCTAGTGACAAATGGAGAATTACACCCTGGCGCACCCCCCTCAAGTGAACCAGACATGTCCAGACATAATTACACTAGGACAGATAATGGAATAAACATGTGTTCAACATTCCTAGACGAGACAGGACAATGACAATCGTGGATGGTAAACAAGATTACATTCTAAAACAACAGATAATGGGACAGTGTTTGCCTGACAAAACAGGTTAACAAAACTGTTCAAATATACAGCAGATATCAACAGATAGACAATAATATTATTCACACATAACAGATTAAACAACCACTCTCCACAAGAGGGCAAGGAAATAAAATAGAACATCAGGCTTCCACCTCCCAAATACATCTCCAGGCCATGCACCCCAAGTCAAAAGGGACACAGGTCACAACTGTCACTTAGCACCTACATTTTTCTCTCCTTTTCTTCGTGATCCATATAATCCTTCCAACAGTGCCACAGGTTTAGAATGCATACTGCACTGCCCTCCATGAAAGTCTTCCAAATGTGGACAGTTTATTATGTAAACAAAAGCCTTGAACATCGACTTAATAAAAACAACACTGATTAAAATGCCATTTTTGTAATGGTGCTTTTCAAAGCATCAATAAAGTAGAGCCAGACACATAGGATACCATTATGGTATGATGTCCACGTTATCCAAAATAACCCTAACTGTGGAACTTGTTTTCCATCTCCTTGAATGTTCATTCCCACTCTGTGGGGTGAGTGTGTGTATATCTCTTCTCCCCATACCCACTACTCTGCGCCCTCCTGCCCTAGCTGTCTGATGTGCTTAGGCCTGTGTCACTCACCCTACACTCCTCTCCCATCTCCAGCATCTCTCCAGCTCCCTTCTGCTCTCCAACTCCTATATACCTTCTCCTTCTACACCTCTGCCTAGTTTATTCCTCTGGTCCTGCCACTACTCCCATCCCTCTAAACCCTCTACTAGCCATCACATCAAATTTCAGCCGCTAACATAATCAACCTGTTACACTCTCACTATGTATGGTGATACAAACAATGTGGTATGGGTGTAAAAGTAGAATGTGGGAAAAGTTGGATATTTGTAACACGCTTTTAACTTCCAACTGCCTTGGAATCTCTCTATCACACTAACCAAATGCTCAGCTTCTTCCTTGCTCTCGTCAGCAAACTAAAGACACGTGATGATGCATGTGCAAATATTTCTATATGGATTTACCCACTAACGCAGTTGTTTCCTTGAAAGAACGGTGCTTTAGCTTCTCTGTACAACAATGGGGCAAGTGCGAAGAATTCACTGTCAACTGAAATGTCACCGTAGTTCACAGTACATTTCATCGTTCTTTGCACCGCAGTTCCTGCCGTAGCAGTTTAGCTCAGATTTCACCATCATTTCCACCAGTGTGTCAGTTGACATTGCCTAGAGTTGTGTTTACTATTGGCTTGTCTATTGTCTCTATTGAAACAACGATGTATGGACAATAGCCGCAGTTTACATTTTTTACAGAAGAATGACAGTGGTATTGCCCTTCATTGTTGGTCACCATGCTTTGCAGGAACTTCTGCCAGTGTTGGCTTTTCCTTCTGTGGATAGCTGACGTTCACTGTAGTTTCAGCAATGGTGAACATAGGCATTTTTCTGAAATACCCCTTTAATGGTTTGCTAATGTGACTGATTATCACTGTAATTGATTGGCTGTACAGTATGTTGTTAGATTTTTTTTGGGTTCCCCGAGACTAATCAAGAATTTGTGTGAACAAAAACACAATAGCTAAGCGCTTGCGAGTCTATTTATCGTACGCTACTAGATTTAATATAGTATGCCAGCTTTCATAAGCAAAGTGTATGCCTTATGGTCAATAGGACTTGTCAAGGGGCACCCGGCGTGAGCCAAGGTGGGCCCCTTATACTGAATGTTTAGCCCTTGAGGCAGGTTAGCTGCTGGTTGCATAGACACAGACCACAGCACACAGATAAAAGACAAGAGAAATGACAGCACTGGAAGAACAGGAAATGGCAGGAGAACAGAACTAAAGGGAACCCTAACTCTGGGATAAAGGTCCTTGCAATGAAGTCTATGCTAGGGAAGGGTACCTCACAAGAAATATACAGAGACAGGAGAACAGGAAGGGCGAGGGTTAAACAGGATACAACAAGACAATACAAACACACCCAGCAGCAAGCAACACAGGGAACCCTGAACTGGGATGAGGTCCTTGCAATGGCCTCTATACTATGGATAAATAATACTGCTGGGTAATACACAGAACAGGAATACAGGACTCAAGGAACATACAATAGAATTGTCGGAACAGCCAGGAATCAGAATATCACTATGCAGAACACAGGGAGAATACAAGAAGAAACGTCAATACAAGGACAAGATCATACACAGAGCGGGTAGACAGGAATAGCAGATGTCATACACAGAAATACCAAGACATGATTACAGAAAGCAATGACACAAGAACAGGAACTGGACCCCTGCAAGAGCAAGGAGCCTGTGTGCTGCTTGCATTTTTATAGGAAACATGTCTGAGGAAACAGGACATGAGAAAAATCAGCTGATATAAGATAATAAAACCATTCCGACACATGCCCATCTAAAGTTGTCATGTCAATGTCTGAGAAGGTTTTTTCCCAGTACACTGTAAATGTGTTTGGTTCCCAGGGCAGCACGGCTGGCATCCTCTTTAACACATTTCGAGAACTCTGTGTAACCCCGCTAGGTGCAAAGGAAATCTCCCAGAACATAGCAGGTTGTGCTGTGCAATCACACATTACTGTTTACTGTGAATAATTCAGTGTGATATTACAGCACACAAAATGTATAAAATATATTAAAATATCGGAAAAGAGAAATGAAAGCTGATACTGGTTTTGAAGGTAAACGACCGTGAGTACATGAAGCATTATATGCTGTAATGTTAGTCGACAAATAGTTTATATTATTCATTACAGGGCGTTTGGATGTGCTAACGGCTTGCTTCCACAGTGCACCTTGTTCATCAAGAAGAACCTTTTTCAACACAGGTATTAGAACCTGCTATGCAACCCATCAAGGAAAGCCTATGACTACGTGTCCAGCCACTGCTTGGAAAATGGAAGGTTTCTATCTATCCATTGACATATATAAATGTATGACAGTAGACCCCAATGCACAACCTCCAATTGCCTCTCCTACATATGACTGCTATGGTCAGTCAGCTCTCCTGCACACTGTTCCATCGGTTCTACTGCATACTGGCTTTCAAGCACCTCATCTGACTGGCCAACATCAGAACACACAGATCTACTACAGGTCCTCAAGTTCAGTGAGCTACTGGGCAAATGCCTGGCACACTCACTGGCCAGTCTGGACCTGATGAAGAGGCAACCAGGGTCAGAAAAGTACCTAGAATTTATAGCAGCGGAGTAGCGTGGGTTGTCAGCGCCCGGGGCAAGAGAAGAATTGTGCACCACTCCAACTTGTGGACACGGTAACACACCCTGATTCCCTTCTACCAGTAGAGTATTGACCCGCTTTCCCCACAAGCACATGTATTGTATATTAACAAAATACTGATATAATAAAAAAATGAATCGCACATGCCCCCCACGCTATGCCACTGCTACCAGTCACCCTGTCCCAGTATACCCTAGCTTAGTTCCACTCTCACATTATACCCAGTCACTCTCTCCCAGTAACCCCAGTCACTCTCTCCCTCTCTCCAAGTACCCCCAGTCACGCTCTCTCCAAGTACCCCCCAGAAACTCTCTCTCTCCCAGTACACCACTTCTCCCAGTACCTCACTTTCTTCCAGTACCGCAGTCACTCTCTCCCAGTACCCCCACTCTCTCCAAGTACTCCCAGTCACTCTCTCCTAGTATCCCCAGTCACTCTCTCTCCAAGTACCTCCAGTCACTCTCTCCCAGTAGCACAGTCACTCTTTCTCTCTCCATGTACCCCCACTTTCTCCCAGTACCTCTATCCAAGCATCCCCAGTCACTCTTTCCCAGTATCCACAGTCATTCTCTCCCTGAACCTCCAGTCACCCTCTCCCTGTATACCCTCACTGTGTGTTGGTCACGCTGCTCTGGTGTCACACAGTGTCGTCTACCTGCGTGGAGTTGCTGGTGACCCGGGGGGGAGCTGTCCAGGGGGCTTAGTGGAGACCGGATTTTAAATGTGATGCAGGGCAGGCACCTCAATTCCTTCCTGTTCAGCGGCTGCAGGGCTGTCAGTAGCGGGGGTCTGGCATAGGGCTTCAAGGGGGGCTGTCAAGCATGGAACAGGGTTTACCATCGGATAATGCTGCACTGCTTCACGTGACTCAGGTCAGCGTTAAGGAGGAGTCAGGACAGAATTTTCTGTCCTGATCCTCCCTTCCGTATGCTGAGTGCTAAGTCACCACTGGCACTGTAAAACTAGCGGTTGCCCCTGCAAGGGCATCTCACAGACACCAGTGTCCGTGAGCAGACACCTTGCTGATCCCTGCTGGAAAATATTAGTGGTTCAAATTTCTTTTGAAATTTTGCACCCCTAAGAAAATTGTGCCCGGGGCGACCGCCCCTGAGGCTCCCCCCCCCCACGCTACGCCACTGATTTATAGGTATATTCTACTTTAAACTTGGTAAATCCTGACATTACCAAAGGCATGTCTGCAGTACTTAAACTGACCTTGTAATGCCTTGAACATTTTGGGCAAATTTGATACGAAATTAACCCCTTAGTGACCGGGCGGTTTTACACAAATCCGTCCTTCAGTGACCGCTGCTGTTTTTACGTTTCTGCGCTGTTAGTGTTTAGGTCAAATTTTTCTCTTACTCGTTTATTCAACCCACACATATTATACACCGTTTTTTCCGCCATTAAATGGACTTTCTAATAAATACCATTATTTCCATCATATCAAATAATTTACTATAAAAAAATATGAAATATGATGAAAAAAATGGTAAAAACTATTTTTAATGTTTTTTTTAATTTTATTTTTAAACCAAATCTGGTCATGTTTGGTATCATTGATCAGGCCTTTCCATTGATGTCAAATATGACCATCTAGCTTCCACGGATCGGGAGATAGAGGGATCCTTTGGATCCGCTTATCTCAACATGTCAGCTAGAGTGTTAACTGGCCCACTGACATCCTCACACATATGGTGAGGTTGTCAGTGGGTGGGGGGGACCTGGAGGCTTGGCTGACATCCAAGATGTCAGCCCCCTCCAGGTTCGAATCGCATTTTGGCGCCGATTAGCGCTGAAACGCGATCCGGCAGCGAAAATGTTAATGCTATAAACTGCTGAAAAGGATAGACTCTCCCCTTTCCAGCGGTGCAAAAAGCATCACTGCAGCTTACATGGTTTGGGAGATAGAGGGCTCCAAAGGAGCCCCCTCCCCTTCCTTTATTTTCACCATTGACGCAGCGTGATGATGTCATCGGATCGGCTGGCCCCAGAAAATGGCAAGGCAAGCTTGAATCTTGCCATAGACGTCGTGGGAGCCGGCAAGGAAGGTGAGTATCGGGCGGGAGGGTGGTTAGAAGCCGCTGACGTACTATGTATGTCCGTGGGTCTAAGGGAGACCCATGGGCAGGACGTACATAGTACGTCAGCGGTCCCTAAGGGGTTAAAAGGGCACTCTAACCACCATGACCACATTAATATAATCAACTGGTCATGGTGTCTCCTCCTCTCATCTGCTGTCCCTGAGGGCTGTGACAGCCCTTAAAAAAGAAGGGTATCTGTCTGTCCTGAAGGCTGTCAGTAAGCTCCTGCTGGACAGCCTTCCGATAATTTTCAAATCTGTTTGTCCAATGTGGCTCAGTGATTTTGCATTTAGAGCCATCTGATGCCCAGATCTTCAGAGTGGCAGAGGGTGCTGCTTCATGGCAGAAGATGACACCAGCCTAGAAGAGCGCAGGCGGAGAACACAGCATGGGAGAAGAGGCAGAAGAAGAGGAACCAAGGCTGGGATCAAGAGGGGATAACAATTTGGGGCGGGGCAAAAAGTGAAAAACTCATCCTGCCAACAAAAACACAAGATCATTGCTGTGGAAATATAGCAGATAACAATCAAAGCAGTATTACCAAATGATTTTAGGTTTGGGTGGGTGTTTATTACTATTCTATATAATTCTCATCCAGCATTGTCGCTTTAGAGCTAGTGGGACTTGCTGTTGATGGTAGTGTGTGTGTGTGTGAACTATTAGTATTGTTCAGGTCCGTAAGAAAATACAAAAGCGTGTAAAAATAAAAAAAAAAAATCTGATCAGGGAGATTTTCCGCAGAAATTGTTTGCAAAGCATAACTATATTGAAGTTTGTGAGTTGGCAAACACTCTCATGTTTTCTGTTGGAGTAACAATTTCACAAAAACTCCAGTCTTTTATAATTTGTAGTAACATCTGATCCTTCATTTGTGTAGACTGTAGTTATTTAATGTGGCAGACATTTGGAATTTTCCATATTTCTACTTGAGATTCAAATGTATACAATGGAAGGTTGGGACTCATAGGAATCTTCTCATTCTCCAAAGAATAATGTGTTTTTTGTCTTGAGCACTCTGCTGTCATTCCTATTCCACTTCTATACCATATCCTACAAATTACCTCCCTCACCCACCAGCTTGAAAATGTAATCACTTCTATGAGAATCCTCATAAAAGATAATTGTATCAGTTTAGGTTCGTCAATGTCACGGAAAACAATGACCTCATGGGAAGAGCATTCCACCTGATGTGTATTACAATCCCAATGTATACGAACCAGAACTTTGTGTGAGCAAGAAGTATAATGCATTTTGAGCTGTGATGGGTTCTGTCTCATATCTATGTAATTAGTATGGATAAGGTTGAAGGAACAAACAGGAGTGTTATTATCAAAGGATCATGTTCTCTGACGTTCAGGTGCAGTTAAATTACATGATCACGAGTAGTGACACACTGAAACACACAGCTGTGATGCCCTTTAATTCTTTCTTAAAGACATGACGCCCACGGCACCTTCAGCAAATGTTCCTTATTCATTACATGCCACGAGGTTCAGAAGAGAGAAAATTACTCATAAATCAGGCAACCATGAATAGTCACTGAGAAGAAAATCCAAAAATGTGTTCCAAACGATGCTGATCAAAAGATTGCTTCAGCACAGCCTGTGATTCTTATGTACTGAGCATTAAACTGTGGCTCCAAGATTGCATATACACGAATCAGCCGCAACATTAAAAGTACTGACACGTGAAGTGGTTAACATTAATTATATGGTTACAATGGCACCTGTCATGGGGTGGGATATGTTAGGCAGCAAGCGAGCAGTCATTTCTTGATTTCATGTGTTGGAAGTAGGAAAAGTGGGCAAGCGAAAAATTCTAAATGATTCTGAAAGTTTGAAAAGGACGTAAAGTGATGGCTAGATGACTGGGTCAGGGCATTTCCAAAACGTCACATCTTGTGAGGTATCCCCGGTATGCATTGGTTAGTAACAATCAAACTAACAGTTTGTGGGGGTCTCACTTCTACAAGATATCTGGGAATTGTTGTAATCTGTGTGTTCTCACTGCCAGCAGCTATTGGGGGTCTCACTTCTACAAGATATCTGGGAATTGTTGTAATCTGTGTCTTCTACTGCCAGCTGTCAGTCGTCCCACATACTTCTATGAGATTTCTGCAAATTTTAATCTGTGTCTTGACACTGCCACCCATCGGGGGTCTCACTGATTTATAGGAGGTTTCTGGGAATTGTAATCTGTGTCTTGTCACTGGATGCCAGCTATCAGGGTGTCTCACTGAGTTATACCAGAGTTCTGGAAATCTTTAATCTAGATAACACAGTTGAATCAGAGTTCTGCATATCTCCAATTTTTATAACAGAGTTGAATCAGAGTTCTGTATATCTTTAATCTATATATCACTCACCATGTCAGAAAGACCAAAATGGGCAGGCAGATGCTTCCAGACACAGATAAGAGGGCAAGCAGCCTCTGTGTCGGAAGGCTGTGCCCCTGGTCATCGTGGACATGGTGCATCCTCTGCAGGGGCAAGCTTGTCCTTGTTTCTAACTGGTGCTGGCCATCTTAAGCAGCAGCAACATACAGAGGATTTGGTGAATTGGCTAACCAGGCCATCCTCATCCTCCGAGTCCTCTGCCAACCAGGCTTGTAGTGGTTTACAGTCCACCTCAGCTGCCAAAACATCTAATTCAGCCTCCATGTCCACAGCTACTCCTGCCGTAGCCTCACTATCATACACGGAGGAGTCAGCTGAATTGTTTGACTACAGTGACAGTGTCAGTGACATGCTGCTTGAGGATGCACAGCAACTCCAGTGCTCTGATTCAAACTCTGAGGTTGAGGAAGGGAGTAAAATCAGCCTAGAGGGAGGGGGTGCCAGTGACACACAAAGAACTGGCACTCATGTTCCCCCAGCAGCTGCAGCATATTGCGAGTTTGGCTCCAGTGACGAGGAGATAGGGGGTTATGATGATGATGAGGTCACTGACTCCACCTAGGTGCCCGATCGAACAGAGGAGTCAAGGGAGGAAGAGGAGGAGGAGGCACAACAAAAACGAGACAGAACCTCCTCTTTGACCAACCGTAGCCAGTCCAAGGCATCAGAAGTCACAGCTGCTCAGGTGCAGAGTGCTGTTGTCTCAAAGCACATGTACAGGAAGTCTGCTGTCTGAGAGTTCTTTAAGAAATGTGCAGCAGACCGCACCATTGCTATTTGTAATCTATGTCAGATGAGGATCAAGCGTGGGAAAGACATCCCACGCTTGGGTACCATGTGCTTGAGGCGACATATGACTGACCATCTGCCACGCATCCCGTTGGCACAACACTCTGCATAGGTCCTCCTCATCTGTCTCTAACCCCACTATATGTCCTGCCATGTCATTGCCTACAACCTCCACCGACAGGGATGATGCTACAGTAATGGGTGTACCAGGTCCTTCCTCAGAATGTGACAGCATCCCATCAGTTGAAGATTTACACAGTCAGATTACGTTGCCCCAGCTGCTGCAGCGTAAGAAAAAATATAGTCCCAACCATCCCCAAGCACAGCGTCTAAATGCCAGTTTAGCAAAATTACTCGCATTACAGCTGATTCCTTTCCAGCTGGTGGACTCTGCTTCCTTCCGTGAATTTGCTGAATGTGCTGTACCACAGTGGCAGGTTCCAAAATGCCATTTCTTTTCACGGAAGGCCATTCCAGCACTATACCAACACGTGGAAGACAATGTTATGGAGTCAATTGGAAAGGCAGTCAGCAGCAGCAAGGTGCACATGACTTTAGACACGTGGTCCAGCAAGCATGGACAGGGCCGTTACATTTCCTTCACGGCACACTGGGTAAGCCAGGACGGGGCTCTGTGCTGGAGCTTGTTCATCCAACACGCCTCCAGAAAGCTGCTTGTATGAGGTCTGTCTGCTCCACCACCTCTTCCTCCTCCTCCTTCTCGGTCTCTGGCAAAGTGGCAGTTAAACCGACGCGTGGCAGGGGCTACGCAATGGCTCAAGCAAAAAGATGCCATACTGTGCTTGAGCTGGTTTGTTTAGGGGACAGGAGCCACACCGGGCCAGAAATTCTGTCAGCTCTGCAGGGGCAGGTGCAGAGATGGTTAACACCACGCCAGCTTCAGCTGGGAATGGTCATCTGTGATAATGGCAGCAACCTTCTCTCTGCCCTACGTCAGGGTAAGTTGACGCATGTATCATGCCTAGCACACGTCCTAAATCTGGTGGTACAGCGTTTCCTAACCAGGTAACCAGGGCTGGCAGAGCTTCTCAGCCAGGCCAGAAAAGTCTCCAGCCACTTCAGACGGTCATTCCCAGCAAGTGTTCACCTGGCAGAAATTCAAAGAGCATTAAACCTTCCCACAAACCGTCTGATCTGTGACATGACCAACAGGTGGAACTCGACATTAGCAATGCTGCAGCATCTGCACAAGCAGCAGAGGGCCATCAACGAGTACCTGTGTGTGTTTGGCACAAGGACAGGTTCAGGTCAACTTGTTTATTTTCCCCCTCACAGTGGCTGATGATCAAGGATGCATGCACTGTACTGTCACCATTTGAGGAGGCAACAAGGATGGTGAGCAGGGACAGTGCATGCATCAGTGTCACAATTCCTTTAGTGTTCCTGCTTGAGCGCAATCTGCGGGGAATTATAGACGTGGCACTGGAGGCAGAGCAGAGGGAGGAAGAGGAGGCCTTCCCTAGCTCTCAAGTCCCCAGTCTTTATGCAGACAGCATTCCTGCGGGTCCTTAGATCAGACAGGAGGAGGATGAGGAGGAGGAGGAGGAATATTTAAGTAGTGGGGGCATTGAAGGTGGGGATTCTTCAAGGGAGGGTTTTGTGTGCGCAGAAACCCAAGGACTAGTAAGTGGCTGGGAGGAGGAAGTGCACAATGGTGTCATCTTCATTGAGCAGGAAGACTCGGAAGCTAATGCCACCTCCAACCTACGCTGCATGGGCTCCCTTATCCTGCAAAGCCTGCTATAGGACCCCAGGATTCATGCTATCAAGGAGAGGGATCATTACTGGTTGGCAAGCCTTCTTGATCCACGATACAAGGGTAAAGTTGTAGAGCTCATCCTGCCCACACAGAGGGAGGAGAGGATGAAACAACTTGAGGACGCTCTAAAGCAACACTTGTGTAACACCTTTCCAGGCACTGGTAGGTTACCAAGTGATGACACAGGTGCTTCAGAGGAAGAGCGGTGAAGGCCGGGGCCGCTTGACTGATGCCTTTTTAAATTTTTTTAGTCCACGACGCCCAGGGACGTCAAATGTAGGCACCCATTGCCAGCGTCTTCAAGGTATGGTGCAGGACTACCTAGGGGCAAGGGCAGACCTGGATACCTTTCCAGCAGATGATCAACTGGCTTACTGGGTGTTGAGATTGGATCACTGGCCAGAACTTAGCCAAAATGCTATGCAGCTACTAGGTTGCCCTTCATCCAACGTGCTTTCTGAAAGGACGTTCAGTGCCGCTGGAGGTTTTGTCACAGACAAAAGAGTGCATCTGTCCACCGACTCTGTAGACCGGCTGATATTTATAAAACTGAATCCATCCTGTATCAGCAGCTATCAATCCCCTGATGCTGACGTAACTGAACATATCGGGGATCTCTTCTGCATTCCCAAAACCTCCACCACTGCACTCTTCCACAATATCACAGAGGGGTTACTTACGGTGTGAAGGCACTTGCTGCCACCAAAGGCACAATATTTGGGTGCACTGCCACTGACGTCTATACCAGATTCATATCATTTTAATATTGGACCGCAGGGTCCAACCCTGCACTCTTCCACAATACCACAGAGGGGTTACGGTGTGACGGCACTGTTGCCGACACTAAAGGCCCAATTTTAAAGCACCTATTGTTACTTTCATCCAAAGCCTGCATAAGTTTCACCATAATTTAGCCAAAAAATCACTAAACTTGTTCTGCGTGTCCTAAAATGTCTCTTCTTTTCATACAGGCTGCTGCCTCAAGCAGTTGTTTATGAATAGATTAAAGGAAAACCATTTACCGTCATTTGAAATGTCATTTTTTTCTTTTTAAATGTTTCTATACATCCTACAAATCCGCCACTTCACGGGCAGGTTATGGGGACCTCCTTGGCACGATATTTGAAGGAATTTTTCGTTTTTATTCTTAACCTTTATTTCATGGAAAACTCACTGTTCCTTTAAAAACGTTTTTTTTTTTACTTTTTGTCCTTGTTTCCTGTCTCCCAGGGCACTACCCGGACCCCCATACACCTTTTATGGCAAATATCTTGCATATATGCCCTCTTAGAGGGCACTCCATAAATCGAACTATCGAGTCCCATTGACTTGCATTGAGTTTGGTTCGTGTTCGAATTCGAACTTGAACTTTTGAAATTGTTCGAGTTCGAATACGAACCGAATACGGGGGTGTTCGGCTCATCACTATTTGGGATGAAGATCTACATACCAGCCTGCCTGCATCTCTCAACGTTCCTACCACCCTCCTATGTTGGATCCCCACTATCAGATTAGCCAAAGGAGTGTCCATTTTGTTGGACCTCTGTTCCCCCACCAGCAGTCTTTTGTGTCTTTCTCCAGCCCTTAAGGATGGGTACACACAAAGAGCAGTGATAGCATCCCCCAAAAATTAGGCAACATGCAGATCTGGAGGTTTAACAGACAGAAACAGAACGCTTTATTGATTCATCTGAAATATACACAGTCCCAGAAGCAGCGTGGCAGCCAATGGAAAACGACACCCTCATCTTACAGCACTTCATCATTAATCATCATTCTGGGAAGCTACCACTCTACCTGTATAGGCTGCTTCCCCTAGCAGTTCTCTCATCCTATAACTTCTGATCCAGGACCTGCACCTTACTTGCAATACCACAATACAAAAAGAAAGTGACTTGATCCTCATTTTCCTACAGAGCACCGCAAATATGGAATAACCTCCCAGACGCCATCAAATCTTCCCCCAGTCTTAAGTCACTCATTAACATACACTATATTGACAAAAGTATTCGCTCACCCATCCAAATCAGGAGCTGGACAGGTGAGCGAAAACTTTTGGCAATATAGTGTGTGTACCTCGATACAGAATGCACCTGTAAACATGTAATATAATGAATATATTTCCTACATATTTATTTTCTGTATTAATCTGTATATTTGTGTTGTTTTTTTAATATCTTGCATTTTATTACTTTGTATTTCTGTAACGACTGTAACATTTCAATGTGTTTGAACACAGGACATACTTGAAAATGAGAGAAATCTCAATGTATCCTTCCTGGTAAAATACTTAGCAAATAAATTAATTAATTAATTAATCCCTTCCTATATTACCGTTTTGATGTTTCTGATCCTTCTGCTTCTAGGTGTCTGGGACATAATTAGACCAGGGACAGGTAATGGGATTAACTCTGGTCTACATTCAAGACAGAACAATGGTAGATTGTGATGGTAAATGAGATGACGATTATGCAGAATCAGATAATGGGGCAGTATTTGCCAGACAAGACAGGCCAAAAAGAACACTCAAACGTTTAACTATGCAAACACATTCCAGATAGTGGGAGTTAGGAAAGGCTACTGTGATCTACACAGTAATCATAAACCATAGTAACAGTAGCCAGATGAACATAGCAAACAATGATAATTGCAATAACATTATTCATACATAACACAGACAACACAAACACCCTGTACCCTACAGGTTCAGGGTGACTTCAACATAGTAGATGGCAGGGAAATGATATAGAACATCATGCCTGCACCTCCCAAATACATCTCTAAGCCCATGTACCCCAAGTTCAAAGTAACAAACCTAAGACCTAAGACTTACAGGGTTATTCAAAGAGATCCGAATTGTGGCCGAACAGTGAAATTCAGCATACGGTTACCTTTCCTGGCCATTCGGCTATTCAGAGAGCAGGCAGTTAGCCAAATGTTGGCGAATTGCCTGCACATACGGTGCCTGTTCGGTGCCTGTTCAAGGGCAGTGAAATCCCCATAGAGAAGCAATGCTTCGTCTATTGAGAGAACAAAAACCAGCAATGAAAAGTTTCTGAATTTCGCTGCTGTTCGGTGGTTTAATTCGACAGGTTTATTCAGGCGAATCCCATAGGCTTCAATGTTAAACTCAACCGTTTTAACTCAATATCTAATAAACCGTTGATTATAATATTCTGCAGTAAAAAGTCTCTTTATTTATATATTTTTTAGGATCTTTTAGGCATTTTTCGGGATTTTTTTGCGATTTGTTTTTTTTCCGTTTTGGTTTTTTAAATAGTTTTTTCTTTTTCTATAACAGCCCTTTTTATTATCATTCATTGGATCTTATATATAAATTTCAGACATTTTCGCTCTGTAGTTTCTTTGCAAACAGCGTTTCACTTTTTAAACATTCAAGCGTACTGTTTTTGGGTTTTTTCACTTCATTCGTCTGCGGTGTTGGCTTTTTCCGGCGGCTGCTCTGCGCTGTGATCAGCGGCTGCTCGGGTTTCTCCGGCGTGTTCGGCGGGGTTCATCCAGATGTTTTTGCGGCCGGGTTTCAGTGTGTGTTCGCCGGGTTTTGCGGTGAGTGTTCGGCGGGTTTGCGGCGGCTTTTCCCTGCACTACGACGGCCCTGTGGTGCTTGCTGAATACACCGCAGGGTCTCCGAAATGAGATCACCAAATCGCACCGAATTGAGGAGAACGAAAGGTCACCGAACGTGCGGTGACTTTTCGATTCTCTTTAAATAACCCTGTAAAACCTTGGTAGCCCTGCATTTATCAATGAGGGAATTTAAAATACTGATGTCAGTGAATACAAATTTGAGTCCGGTCCAATAAGTAGGTTTTAAACCAATGTAATGTACCGCATACTATATATTATTTTAATCAGTGGTGCCAAATATCATCATTACAAGATTTTTGTAGATGTTTTAAAGAACTGTATAATGGATTTACAGAAGTTTCACTTTAAACAGGTTGACCTCTGTTTTGTAAATATCGTTAAAATTAAATATTAATATACAAGAGGAGAAGTCAACAAAGAGAGGGATTAAAAGGCATTTTCCAGTCAAGAAAATCAATTCCAAGGATCATTATTGACAGCTTCTAATAGATAGTTTCCAGTCATTTAAGGGAAACGCTTTTAATTGTGATGGCAAACTATATCATGGATTACACCGCTGCAGGTCATCTCTAATCTCCGTTTGCTTTAAATTAAATGTAGATTAACGAAGTGATGTGCCCTTCAACCACTTCTCAAGCCATCTGTCCCTACACAAAGGCAGCTATCGATTGCATTTCTCACAGATCAAGAAAGATGTAGAATAATGGAGGGAAAAAAAAGAGACAAAAACAAAGTCATTCTTCATTGCCCGAGAATTCTGAAGGACACAGAAATTCAAAAATATATACAATTTCTCACATTGACTGGAGCAACAATGTTCTTTTTAAAGCATTTCCAAATTAATATTTCCTCAAGGTTACAAGTCATAAGATGAGCAATTATAGCTCTTTAGTTTGTAATTAATTTCATGAGGTCAAAGCTATCAGAGTTTGTTTAATTGAATCACTGGCAGATTCAGAAAGGGCGCAGGAGGCATTTGCCCCCTCTGAGCTGCAATCCCATTTTAGAAGATTCAGGGGATTTTTGGACATTGGAACCACAGTATCTCCGAAATCCAAACACCGCGCATGGTCATCTAAGGTGTCGTTGTAAAGGCCAAAGTATGATATTGCCATAGATACCAAACATGACCAAGAACAATGCACAAACAGAAAAATAAATGAAAAAATAAGAAACATAAGAAAAAAAACTGACTGGTTAAAATTTAATATTTCCTTTCAAAAATGCAGTTACAGGTTCTCCATTTCTGAGTTTTCTTTAAAAAAATTCCCTGTCAAATATATAACCAAAAAAGGTTTAGATGATAATGTGTAAAAATAAAGTTAAGTGGTGAAACAGATTGAAATCTGAATAGAAATTTACTTTTTGACTTACTTTGATAAAGTAGCATGACATATTGCCAAAACTGCCTTGACTCGCATATGGTTTGGTGAGCGAATACTTTTGGCAATATAGTGTATATACAGTACATTGTAATGATATATTTTGAATCTGCTGAGTCCGCTGGGAAAAAACACACGATATAAGGGTCATGTCAGATGAGCGCACTATGGGCTCTATTACATTCTGCGCGCAAAAGCACATGCGCAGTGCAATTTTTTTGTGTGCAGCGTTAAACGTTAACGTGCGAAAATTAACGCTGGTATTAAAATCCAAGCGCATTTTATCATCCGTCAAAAAATGCACACGCATTAACGCTGCGCACAGAAATCAGTGGGCGGACTGTTGCGCACTCTACAGCAGGCGTGCTGCGTCCGTTCAGAAAGCCTCCCTGTCGAAGCGCTAAGATGCACGTTCGACGAGGCTGCAAAGTGCAATCCTCCATAGGAGGATCGAGCCTTGCAGCGCTGAGCGCACTAACTGCGCTCAGTGAGGCGGCCAGACGGGCGTCAGAGTGGAAGGAATATCCACTCTCACGGACGTTTCTTCCGCTCTTAAAAATGTTCGTCAGACACCAGCCTAAAAGATGCATCCGTTCAATAATAAAGCATGACTTCAAATATGATTAAAATGTCTTCAGCAAAAAAAGGTCAAAAGTAGCTCATTATATGGAGGTGAAATTAGTATCATCATTTATACAGCGCCAACAGTTTCCACAGAGCTTTACAATAGCCAAAATAAACTATTAACCTTTTCTACATTTGTAAATGATTTGTATATTTTTTATTTTTTGCATGTGCCGGTCAAGTGTTTTATATTATACACCTAGAGACCCTGAGACTCTGACCATATACCCAGAGACCCTGAGATTTATTTTGCCGCACTTCGGCGATCTGTATAGAGGAATCATTCAATAGTTCAGTGGGACAATTTCGCGGCGGCCGCAGTGCGCCGAACTGCCCCGTATTTTCTGTCAGTTGGCCTGTGGTGCTGAGTCCAATAAATACTTTGGCGGCAGCGAAATTGTCCCATAGAGAACTATTGAATGGTTCCTCTATATATGTTAGGCTGATGCTGGGTAGGTATCGGTTGGGTAAGGCTGGCGGCATACAAGCGTTTCTCAGAGAGAGGAAGGAACATTCTATGGAGGATCGCGCTTTGTATACCCGCCAATGTCCGTCTGGCTTTTTGACGGGGAGGGATTTTTCACATCTGGTGGTTGGCCCTCCCTGTCAAAACGGCACAAAAACGGCACAGACGCAGGGAAGTGCGGGCGCACGAAAGCATAAGTGCGCTTGTGTGCCGCCAGCCTAAACTGGTTAGCCCAGTATGCAGTGATGCAGAAACACACAGGTGGGTTAAGGGTGATGGTTTGCAGGAAGCAGGAGAAACAACAAACAGAGACTGAGGGGCTGCTCACGTATAGGGCTGACCAGACTTGATACTGCAGACAATGGGATATGTCGTATTGGAAACAGGAACCTGAAGATACGGTGAATACTTGTTAGGCTCATGGTGAGAACTTGGTAGCAGTGATGTGCGGTGAGGTCAGTGGCTGGTGAGGCACTGACTAGTATCAGAACTAGATATACACGGGTTACATAGGTTCAGTGCTTCCCAGGATCTGGCTGCTGTCATAATACCATTGCCAGCAGTGTGCCATATACATTCCAGTGTGCCATAAAACCAGACTGTGCCATAATACTAGAGTGCCAGCAGTGTGCCATATACATAACAGTATGCAAAGCACAGGAGTTTGCCATAACAGTCTGCTAGTAGTGTGCCATATACATACAAGTATACCATAATACTGCTGCTGTCAAGGCTTCCCAGGATTTGTTGCTGCTCTCAGGACTCCCCAGGATCTTTTTCTGCTCTCCAGGATGTGCCTCCAGGCCCACAGCCCCGCAGCACGCCCCCATGACTGACAAGGACAGTCACATGACTGTCCTGAGTCAATCAATCCATGGGAGGCCCTGCCTCCCATGGGGGCGTTTGTTTAAAAAAATTGAATGGCTTGTGACCAATGGTGCTTTCCCATTGGCTCAAGCAATTCAATTGCTCTCGGTGCCTCTCAGAGGCACTGAAGAGAGTTGATTCAGGAAGTCTGAATCACTCAGCCAGCTTGAGCTACGCAATTAGCGTAGCGTTCAGCTATGCAAATTGCGTAGGCTAGGCTGGCTCAGTGCTGCCGCTGCTGTCTGTTTGATGATTCACACACACAGCAGCCGCCGAGCTGAAAAGAAAAAAAAAGCGGAGGACAGAGATAGACGGCAAGGGAGCGTGGAGCAGGTGAGTATGTGAACTTTTTTAAATTTCATATTTTATTTTACAGGTTATTTTAATATTAAAACCACCACAGCAGCAGTGACTTAATGGGATGGCAGGTGAGGCCCTGCCTCACCTGCCACCCCTGACTGCACGTCCCAACTTGGTAGACACTGTGGGATCTTGGTACCTGAAGACAGGAGGGTCCTTGGAGCAGCAGGATACTGGGGAGAAAGCTGGAAGATCTGGGTTGATTGATGTTTTCACAGGAATAGCAATATGCAGGACTTGTCTGAGAGGCCACAATGCTGTAGCATTGACTTGTGGGTGGAGTAGGCCTTTATTGGAACAATTCAGTACTTAATGCATCACATGAGTGCATGAAGAGAACAGGAAATCCAGGGTTGGTCTACAGGACTGGGACAGCAGCAAGATCTGGAACAGATTGCAGGAAAGGTTGTGCCGTAGTTTAAACATGGAGAAGCGCCAAATTTCGCTTTCCTGCGATGCGGGCCATGACAATATACAGATTGAAGTGCACCGTATTTTACTGTCTATTGCCGGTGGTGCTGAATTGATTTTAATTGTTCTGAAATATGAAACAAAATTTCGGACGAAACGAATCAATATTAAATCAGAATTTACTTTTGACAAAATGTTTCATCCGAAATTAAAATTAATTTTTATGTCGTGCACACCTCTAGCGCTGCTGGCGTTGTCTTTTATCACCTCGGCAGGATTACGACAAGAGCTGCTGAGAAAGTCATGATTCTACTGCTGTTTTTTTGTTCAGTTTCATTAACCAAAGAACCCTAAGGGTGGAACAATTACTGTTCATTTCAGAAAGTAGTTTGAATAACATGGGTGCATTTATTTAACAAAAAGATGCAAATCTCACCTTTCTATTCGTCGGTTTTTACCCATTGGGCATAAACTGAAAAAACAGTAATGGCGGATTAAAGATTTTCTTTTGGGTCTTGACCGGTGAGAATGCTTAATTTTTTAGTTTTGTTTGAAGGTTCCCTCATAGCTTTTTTGCTAGATATTAATAATGGATGTTTTTTTTTCTTGTTTTATTAAATTAATTTGGCAGCGAAGTGGTTAATCACTTTTAACACTGAAATCTCATTCAAGTGTGTAGGTTTTAAGACACCTTTGAATTTTTCAGACCATAAAGTTAAATGGTTTTCATTTTATGCCGAGGACCCCCCCCCCCTTAAATAAGTTCCCTCTCTCTGAAAAATTGCATCTTAACTTCACCGCTGGTCATTTATTTCCTGAAACCCTGTGGTTTGAAAACCTCTGCTCTTAAAGCGAGGAATTACATTTCATCTGTTGTATGACGAGCGGCACCTTCCAGGATCGACTAAGATGCAAATGGAAAGAGCCAAACGCTCACAACGTAAATGGTCTATTATACTACAACCGGAAAAAAATTCAACTCATTTTATTTTTCTTCCCTTCAAATGGGTAATTTTAACCCTCTGAAGTCCAAAGCTATGGCCTACATCTTGTTTCGAGAGGCACTCACTAGATATGCCTCTGGCATTTGTAGGGTAAAAAAAAAAGGTGGAGACAAGCATGATGGTCAGATTCCCAGAATGTGGTTCTTCTGTGGCACAGGATGATATGAAACATCCCATTAAACAGCAGCAACTATTGTAAAATCAACTTAAAGCAGCATGAAATTAGTGTTTTCCCATTTGCCAGCGTTACAGCTCGTGCATATTATGTGATTGCAGGATGCGGCCTGGACAGCGCACAGACCTGCACGTCATACATACGTCAACGTGAACCTGTACGTACACATCCGGCAAATACTTTGATGTTACATTTCAGAAATTGGTGTCCTTTCGTTCAGCGCTCTTTGGTACGATTCGGTGAGTCTAGTTCGCCGACCCGGAGGTAAATTCACTTCAGCACAGGATCCCCGAAGTGTGCTGAACAGACCGCTGAAGTCCTCCGATCAGCCTGCTGAACGCCGCCAAAGATAGCCGATCCAGGGGTGGATCCAGACACAGGTTTCGGGGGGGGCATTCTACCAGTTTTGCCCAAGAGTTGGTGTTGGGTTTGCAGTGACAGGTGTATATATTGGCCCCCAGCTCACATGGATATATATATTGCCTCCAGCTCACATGGATATATTTGCCCCAGCTCACATGGGTATATATATAGTGCCCCCAGATCACATGGATATATATTGCCCCAGCTCACATGGGTATATTTCCCCCAGTTCGCATAGGTATATTGCCCCCAGCTCACATGGGTATATTTGCCCCAGCTCACACGGATATATATATATATATAGTGCCCCCAGCTCACATGGATATATATTGCCCCCAGCTCGCACATGGGTATATTTGCCCCAGCTCACATGGGTGTATTTACCTCCAGCTCACATGGGTATATTTGCCCCAGCTCACATGGGTATATTTGCCCCAGCTCACATGGGTATATTGTCCCCAGCTCACATGGGTATATTGTCCCCAGCTCACATGGGTATATTTGCCCCAGCTCACATGGACATATATATATATAGTGCCCCAGCTCACATGGATATATATTGCCCCAGCTCACATGGTTATATATTGCCCCAGCTCACATGGGTATATTGCCACTAGCTCACATGTGTATATTGCACCCAGCTCACATGGATATATTTGCCCCTTAGCTCACATGGGTATATTTGCCCCAGCTCACACATGGGTATATTTGCCCCCAGCTCACACATGGATATATATTGCCCCCAGCTCGCATGGATATATTTGCCCCAGCTCACATGGGTATATTTGCCCCAGCTCATGTGGGTATATTTGCCCCAGCTCACATGGTTATATTTGCCCCAGCTCACATGGGTATATTTGCCCCCAGCTCACACATGGGTATATTTGCCCCAGTTCACACATGGATATATTGCCCCAGCTCACACATGGGTATATTTGCCCCAGCTCACACATGGATATATTGCCCCAGCTCACATGGGTATATTTGCCCCAGCTCACACATGGGTATATTTGCCCCAGCTCACATGGGTATATTTGCCCCAGCTCACACATGCATATATATTGCCTCCAGCTCGCATGGGTATATTTGCCCCAGCTCACACATGGGTATATTTGCCCCAGCTCACACATGGATATATATTGTCCCCCAGCTCACATGGGTATATTTGCCCCAGCTCACACATGGGAATATTTGCCCCAGCTCACATGGGTATATTTGCCCCCAAGCTCACACATGGATATACATTGTCCCCAGCTCACATAGATATATTTTCCCCAGCTCACACATGGATTTATATTGCCCCCAGCTCACATGGGTATATTTGCCCCAGCTCACACATGGATATATTCGCCCCCAGCTCACACATGGGTATATTTGCCCCCAGCTCACACATGGGTATATTTGTCCCAAGCTCACATGGGTTTATTTGCCCCCCGCTCATACATGGGTATATTTGCCCCAGCTAACACATGGGTATATTTGCCCGCAGCTCACATGGGTATATTTGCCCCTGCTCACACATGGGTATATTTGCCCCCAGCTCACATGGGCATACAGTGGCAAGAAAACGTATGTGAACCCTTTGGGATTACGTGGAGTTTTGCATGAATTGGTCATAAAATGTGCTCTGATCTTCATCTAAGTCACAACAATTTGAAAAACACAGTCTGCTTAAAATAATACAACACAAACATTATATGTTTTCATGTTTTTATTGAACAGAACATGTAAACATTCACAGTGCAGTGTGGAAAAAGTATGTGAACCTTTGGACTTAATAACTGGTCCTCCTTTGGCAGCAATAACCTCAACCAAACGTTTCCTGTAGTTGCAGATCAGACCTGCACAACAATCTGGAGTAATTTTGGACCACTCCTCTTCACAAAACTGTTTCAGTGTAGCAATATTCTTGGGATGTCTGGTGTGAAGCGCTCTCTTAAGCTCATGCCACAGCATTTCAATCGGGTTGAGGTCAGGACTCTGACTGGGCCACTCCAGAAGGCGTATTTTGTTTTGTTGAAGCCATTCTTTTGTTGAATTACTTGTATGCTTTGGGTCATTGTCCTGTTGCATCACCCATCCTTTGCGGAGCTTCAGTTGGCGGTACAGATGGTCTTACGTTTTACTGCAAAATGACTTGATAAACTCTGGAATTCATTTTTCCATCAATGACAACAATCCGTCCAGGCCCTGAGGCAGCAAAGCAGCCCCAAACCATGATGCTCCCTCCGCCATGTTTTACAGTGGGGATGAGGTTTTAATGTTGGTGTGCTGTGCCTTTTTTTCTCCACACATAGTGTTGTGTGTTTTTTCCAAACAACTCAATTTTGGTTTCATCTGTCCACAGAATGTTTTGCCAGTAGTGCTGTGGAACATCCAGGTGCTCTTTTGCAAACTTCAAACGTGCTGCAATATTCTTTTTGGACAGCAATGGCTTCCTCCGTGGTGTCCTCCCATGTACTCCATTCTTGTTTAATGTTTTCCTTATTGTAGATGTGTCAACAAAAATGTTAGCATGTGCCAGAGATTTCTGTAAGTCTTTAGCTGACACTCTAGGATTCTTCTTTACCTCATTAAACATTCTGAGCTGTGCTCTTGCAGGCATCTTTACAGGACGACCACGCCTAGGGAGAGTAACAACAGTGCTGAACTTTCTCCATTTGTAGACAGTCTGTCTTACCGTGGACACATGAACATCAAGACTTTTGGAGATACTTTTGTAAGTCAACAATTCTTGATTGTAGGTCTTCTGAGAGCTCTTTTCTGCGAGACATGGTTCACATCAGGCAGTGCTTCTTGAAACCAGTAAACCCAAAACTGGTGTGTGTTTTTAAAGGGCAGGACAGCTTTCAGCAACACATCCAATAATATCACACTGATTGGACTCAAGGTTGGCTCACTCCTGGCTCCAATTAGCTCTTGGAGAAGTCATTAGGCTAGGGGTTCACATACTTTTTCCACCCTGCACTGTGAATGTTTACATGTTATGTTCAATAAACACATGAAAACATATACAGGGTTATTCAAAGAGATTCGAAAAGTCACCGCACGTTTGGTGACTTTTCGTTCTCTTCAATTCGGTTTGTTTTTCCGATCCCATTTCGGTGACCCTGCGGTGTATTCAGCAAGCACCACAGGGTCCCCGAATTGCAGGGAAATGCTGCCGCAAACCCGACGAAAACGAACCGTAAAACCCACCGAATGCACGCCGAAAACCCTCAAAAACATCTGGATTAACTTGCCGAAGACTAGGGATGAGCCGAACACTCCCCGAGTTCGGTTTGAGCCCGAACCCAAACTTACTATTTGTTCAGGACCGAACCCAAACCCGAACCCGAACCCCCATGCAAGTCAATGGGGCTGAAAATTCCGTTTTTTAGAGTGCCCTCCAAGAGGGCATATATGCTACATATTTGCCATAAAAGGTGTATGGGGGTCCGGGTAGTGCCCTGGGGGACAGGAAACAAGGACAAAAGTAAAAAAAAACATTTTTAAAGGGACAGTGAGTTTTCCATGAAATAAGGGTTAAAAATAAAAACGAAAAATTCCTTCAAATATCGTGCCTAGGAGGTCCCCATAACCTGCCCGTGAAGTGGCGGATTTATAGGATGTATAGAAACACTTAAAAACAAATAAATTACGTTTCATATGATGGATGGTAAATGCTTTTCCTTTAATCTGTCCATAAACAACTGCTTGGAGCGGCAGCGTGTATGAAAAGACATTTTAGGACACGCAGAAAAAGTTTACAGGGTTATTCAAAGAGATTCGAAAAGTCACCGCACGTTCTCTTCAATTCGGTTCCTTTTGCCGATCCCATTTCGGTGACCCTGCGGTGTATTCAGCAAGCACCACAGGGTCCCCGAATTGCAGGAAAAAGCTGCCGAAAACCCGACGAAAACTAACCGCAAAACCCACCAAATGCACGCTGAAAACCCTCAAAAACATCTGGATTAACCTTCGAAAAACCCGAGCAGGAGCCAATCACACGCAGCGAAGCAGCCGAACAGGAGCCGAATCACACAGAGCCGAAGCAGCTGAGAGAGCGAAAATGTCTGAAATTTACACAGGAGGTCCAGGGAATGATAATAAAGAGGGCTGTTACAGAAAAAAGAAGAAAAAAATCGGACTTTTAAAAAAAAAAAAAAAAAATCTGAAAAATGCTTAAAGTATCCTAAAAAATCTATAAATAAAGTGACTTTTTGCTGCAGAATTTTATAATGAACGGTTTATTAGATATTGAATTAAAACGGGAATATTTTTAACATTGAAGTCTATGGGATTCTCCTGAATAAATTTGCCGCATGAAACCACCGAATGGCAGGGCATTAGGGGAACCTTTCACTGCTGGTTTGTGTTCTCTGAATAGCCGAAGCAGTGCTTTTTCATGGGGATTTCACTGCCCTCGAACAGGTACCGAACAGGCACCGTATGTGCAGGCAATTCGCTAGGATTTGGCGTATTGCCTGCTCTCTGGATAGTCGAATGGTCAGGAAAGGTAACCGAACGCTGATTTTCAGCGTTCAGTTACCTTTCTCAAGCAATTCGGATCTCTTTGGATAACCCTGTTAGTGTTTTTTTGGCTAAATTATTGTGAAACTTATGCAGGCTTTGGATGAAAGTAACAATAGGTGCTTTAAAATTGGGCTTTTAGCGTCGGCAACATTGCCGTCACACCGTAACCCCTCTGAGGATATGAATCTGATACAGGCGTCAATGGCAGTGCACCCAGATATTGTGCCTTTAATGCCAGGCCATCAAGTATCATCATACAGTAACCCCTCTGTAGTTTTGTGGAAGAGTGCAGGGGTGGACCATGTGGTCCTATATTGAAAAGTGTTTTTTTTTATCTGTTAATGGGCGTCAGTGCACCCAGATATTGTGCCTTTGGTGCCAGGCCAGCAAGTATCATCATACAGTAACCCCTCTGTGGTATTGTGGAAGAGTGCAGGGGTGGACCATGTGGTCCTACTGTATATTGAAAAGTTTTTTTTTTTTAATGGGCGTCAGTGCAGCCAGATATTGTGCCTTTCATGGCAGCAAGTGCCTTCACACCGTAACCCTTTTGTGGTATTGTGGATGAGTTCAGTGCTGGAGGTTTTGTGAATGCAGAAGAGGACATCCCCTATCTATTCCATTACTTCAGCATCAGGGGATTGATAGCTGCTGATCCAGGACTGATTCATTTTTATAAATGTCGGCCGGTCTACAGAGTCGGTGGACAGACGCACTCTTTTGTCTGTGACAAAACCTCCAGCGGCACTGAACGTCCTTTCGGAAAGCACGCTAGCTGAAGGGCAACCTAGTAGCTGCATATCATATTGGCTAAATTCTGGCCAGTGATCCAATCTCAACACCCAGTAAGCCAGTGGATCATCTGCTGGAAAGGTATCCAGGTCTGCCCTTGCCCCTAGGTAGTCCTGCACCATATGGTGAAGACGCTGGCAATGGGTGCCTACATTTGACGTCCCTGGGCGTCGAGGACTAAAAAAATTAAAAAATGCATCAGTCAAGCGGCCCTGGCCTTCACCGCTATTCCTCTGATCACCTGCAGCCTCAGAAGCACGTGTGTCAGCACTTGGTAATCTAACAGTGCCTGGAAAGGTGTTACACAAGTTTCGCTTTAGAGCGTCCTCAAGTTTTTTCATCCTGTGCTCCCTCTGTGCGGGCAGGATGAGCTCTGCAACTTTCCCCTTGTATCGTGGATCAAGAAGGGTTGCCAACCAGTAATGATCCCTCTCCTTGATAGCACGAATCCTGGGGTCCTTTAGCAGGCTTTGCATCATTAGGGAGCCCATGCAGCGTAGGTTGGAGGTGGCATTAGCTGCCGAGTGTTCCTGGTCAATGAGGATGACTGTATCGTGCACTTCCTCCTCCCAGCTACGCACAAGCCCTTCTGTTTCTGGGCACACAAAACCCTGCCTTGAGGAATCCCCACCTTCAATGCCCCCACTTTTTAAATAGTCCTCCTCCTCCTCATCCTCCTCCTGTCTGATCTGAGTAGGACCCGCTGGAATGCTGTCTGTGGAAAGACTGGGGCCTTGAGAGCTAGGGAAGGCCTCCTCTTCCTCCCGCTGCTCTGCCTCTAGAGCCACATCTATAATTCCCCGCAGACTGTGCTCCAGCAGGAACACTAAAGGAATTGTGTCACTGATGCATGCACTGTCCCTGCTCACCATCCTCGTTGCCTCCTCAAATGGTGACAGTACAGTGTATGCATCCTTAATCATCAGCCACCGCGGCGGGGGGGGGGAAACCAAGTTGACCTGAACCTGTCCTTGTGCCATACTCACACAGGTACTCGTTGATGGCCCTCTGCTGCTTGTGCAGACGTTGCAGCATTGCTAATGTCGAATTCCACCTGATGGGCATGTCACAGATCAGACGGTTTGTGGGAAGGTGGAATTCTCTTTGAATTTCTGCCAGGCGAACGCTTGCTGGGAATGACCGTCTGAAGTGGCTGCAGACTTTTCTGGCCTGGATGAGAAGCTCTGGCAGCCCTGGGTACTTGGTTAGGAAACGCTGTACCACTAGATTTAGGACGTGTGCTAGGCATGGTACATGCGTCAATTTACCCTTGCGTAGGGTGGAGAGAAGGTTGCTGCCATTATCAAAGACAATCATTCCCAGCTCAAGCTGGCGTGGTGTTAACCATCTCTGCACCTGGCCCTGCAGAGCTGACAGAATTTCCGGCCCGGTGTGGCTCCTGTCCCCTAAACAAACCAGCTCATGCACAGTATGGCTTCTTTTTGCTTGAGCCATTGCGTAGACCCTGTCAGGCGTCGGTTTAACTGCCACTTTGCCAGAGACAGAGAAGGAGGAGGAGGAGGAGGAGGAAGAGGGAGAGGTGGTGGTGGTGTAGCAGACAGACCTCATACAAGCAGCTTTCTGGAGGCGTGGTGGATCAACAAGCTCCAGCACAGAGCCCCGTCTTGGATTCCTCCCAGCTGCAATCAGAGTTACCCAGTGTGCCGTGAAGGAAATGTAACGACCCTGTCCATGCTTGCTGGACCACGTGTCTAAAGTGACATGCACCTTGCTGCTGACTGCCTTTCCCAATGACTGGATAACATTGTCTTCCACGTGCTGGTATAGTGCTGGAATGGCTTTGCGTGAAAAGTAATGGCGTTTTGGAACCTGCCACTGTGGTACAGCGCATTCAGCAAATTCACGGAAGGGAGCAGAGTCCACCAGCTGGAAAGGCAGCAGCTGCAATGCGAGTAATTTTGCTAAGCTGGCATTTAGACGCTGTGCTTGGGGATGGTTGGGACTATATTTTTTCTTTCGCTGCAGCAGCTGCGGCAACGTAATCTGACTGCGTAAATCTTCAGCTACTGGGATGATGTCACATTGTGAGGAAGGACCTGCTGGTACATCCATTACTTTAGCATCATCCCTGTCGGTGGAGGTTGTAGGCAATTGCATGGCAGGACATACAGTGTGGGTAGAGACAGATGAGGAGGAGGAGGACCTACGCAAAGTTTTGCCCCAACGGGATGTGTGGCACTTGTTCATATGTCGCCTCAAGCATGTGGTACCCAAGCGTCCGGTGTTTATCCCACGCTTCAGCCTCCTCTGACATAGATTACAAATAGCAACGGTGGGGTCTGCTGCACATTTCTTAAAGAACTCCCAGACAGCAGAGTTCCTGCATGTGTTCTTTGAGACAACAGCGCTCTGCACCGGAGCAGCTCTGACATGTGATGCCTTGGACTGGCTAGTGCTACGGTTGGTCACAGAGGATGTTGTGCCTCGTGTTTGCTGTGCCTCCTCCTCCTCCCCCTCCTCCTCACTTGATTCCTCAGTTCGATCTGGCACCCAGGTGGAGTCAGTGACCTCATCATCATCAATGTCATCTTCACCCCCTATCTCCTCGTCACTGGAGCCAACTTGGCAGTATGCTGCAGCTGCTGGGGCAACATGAGTGCCAGTTATTTGTGTGTCATCACTGGCACCCCCTTCCTCTAGGTTGATTATACTCCCTTGCTCAACCTCAGAGATTGAATCAGAGCACTGTACTTGCTGCGCATCCTCAAGCAGCATGTCACTCTCATTGTAGTCAAACAATTCAGCTGACTCCTCCGTGTGTGATAGCGAGGCTACGGCAGGAGTAGCTGTGGACATGGAGGCTGCATTAGATGCTTTGGCAGCTGAGGTGGACTGTAAAGCACTAGAAGCCTGGCTGGCAGAGGACTCGGAGGATGAGGATGGCCTGGTTAGCCAATCCACCAAGTCCTCTGTATGTTGCTGCTGCTTAAGACGGCCAGCACCAGTTAGAAAGGACAAGCGTGCCCCTGCAGAGGATGCACCACGTCCACCACGACCAGAGACACAGCCTCCCGACACAGGGGCTTTTTGCCCTCTTATCTGTGGCTGGGAGTGTCTGCCTGTCCTTTTTGTTCTTTCAGACATGGTGAGTGATATATAGATTAATATATACAGAACTCTGATTCAACTCTGGTATAAAGATTTAAATAACTCTGGTATAACTCAGTGAGACACACTGATAGCTGGCAGCCAGTGACAAGAGACAGATCACCTTAATTCACAAATGTTTTAAAGAAATTAGTGAGCCCCAAAATATAGCGTGGTACGGTATGTATGACGAGACACAGATCACCTTAATTCCCAAGTGTTTTAAAGAAATTAGTGAGCCCCAAAATACAGCGTGGTACTTTTTGTATGACGAGACACAGATCACCTTAATTCCCAAGTGTTTTAAAGAAATTAGTGAGCCCCAAAATACAGCGTGGTACTTTTTGTATGACGAGACACAGATCACCTTAATTCCCAAGTGTTTTAAAGAAATTAGTGAGCCCCAAAATACAGCGTGGTACTGTTTGTATGACGAGACACAGATCACCTTAATTCACAAGTGTTTTAAAGAAATTAGTGAGCCCCAAAAATAATTGCTGGCTGTGTGACGAGACCCAGAAGATCACCTCAATTCACAAATGTTTTAAAGAAAGTTGTAAACCCCAAAAAAATTGCTGGCACAGTGACAAGACACACATCACCTAAATTCCCTGATATTTGGTATAAATGAGACCCAAAAAGACTTGCTGGCACAGTGTGACAAGACCCAGAAAATCACCTCAATTCACAAATGTTTTAAATAAAGTTGTAAACCCTAAAAAAACTTGCTGGCACAGTGACAAGACACACATCACCTATATTCCCTGATATTTGGTATAAATGAGACCCAAAAAGATTTGTTGGCACAGTGTGACAAGACCCAGAAAATCACCTCAATATACAAATGTTTTAAATAAAGTTGTAAACCCCAAAAAAACTTGCTGGCACAGTGACAAGACACACATCACCTAAATTCCCTGATATTTGGTCGAAATGAGACCCCCCCAGACCCCCCCAGTAGCGTGGCAGACTGGCAGTAACAACACACACAACTATCTTCTTTGAAATCTCCTCTGAAATGCGTGCAGAAAGCGCTGCGTTGAAACCTTATATAGTGTGCTGCGGGACTTAGCTCTGTGAGCCCATGATTGGGCAAAATTTGCCCAATCAGGACTCTGAGCGGTGATTGGCATAGTGTTCAACCAGTCTTGCACCAGACCTGTGGTCAGGTGCAAGGCTGTAGCCAATTACGAGCTTCAGGTAGTGGGAAAATGCATTGTGGTCCATTGTGGTCGAACATGCGGCGAACACCCGGAAATGTTCGGGGTTCGCGATCTGCTCGAACAGGCTAAGTTCGGGTCGAACCCCGAACCGTCCGAACCCGAACAGCTCATCCCTACCGAAGACCACAGAAAAACCCGAACAGGAGCCGATCGCAGCCTTCGACACCGCAGAGGAGGCAGTGAATAAATTAGGAAAACAATCTGTATGAATGTGTGAAAGTGAAACACTGTTTGCAAAGAAACTACTGAGCGAAAATGTCTGAAATTTGCATATGAGGTCCAGGGAATGATAATAAAGAGGGCTGTTACAGAAAAAAGAAGAAAACTTTAAAAAAAATCAAAAAAAATCGGACTTTTAAAAAGAAAAAAAAATCTGAAAAATGCTTAAAATGTCCTAAAAAATCTATAAATAAAGAGACTCTTTACTGCAGAATTTTATAAAGAACAGTTTATTAGATATTGAATTAAAACGGGAATATTTTTAACATTGAAGCCTATGGGATTCTCCTGAATAAATTTGCCGAATTAAACCACCGAATGGCAGGGCATTTCGGGAACCTTTCACTGCTGGTTTGTGTTCTCTGAATAGCCTAAGTAGTGCTTTTCATGGGGATTTCACTGCCCTCGAACAGGCACCGTATGTTCAGGCAATTCGCTAGGATTTGGCGAATTGCTTGCTCTCTGGATAGCCGAATGGCCAGGAAAGGTAACCGAACGCTGATTTTCAGCGTTCGGTTACCTTTCTCAAGCAATTCAGAGCTCTTTGAATAACCCTGTATGTTTGTGTTGTATTATTTTAAGCAGACTGTGTTTTTCAAATTGTTGTGACTTAGATGAAGATCAGAGCACATTTTATGACCAATTCATGCAAAACTCCACGTAATCCCAAAGGGTTCACATACTTTTTCTTGCCACTGTATATTGCCCCAGCTCGCACATGGATATATTTGCCCCCCAGCTCACTCATGGGTATATAGTGCCCCCAGCTCTCACCTGCCAGGCCCTGCCGGCGTTCTTCTCTTCTCCATGAGGCAAGCGGCCGCTGGCATGCAGCTTGGCCGCTCACTGGGAACCACCTGACCAGCCACGTTCTGGCGAGACCGCACGCTGGTCAGGTGGTTCCCATCCCAGGCGAGTGGCCAAGTTGCATGCCAGCGGCCACTCGCCTCATGGAGAAGAGAAAAATGCCGGCGGGTGCGATTTTCTCGGGGGGGGGGTTCAATTTCCCCGTTGCCCCCCCGGATCCATCCTTGAGCCGATTAGTATGCCGAACTGAGCTTGGACACACACAGGCTTAGACATACAGTATACATACTGCAGAGTTTTATGTATTTTGAGCGTATCTAGGAAATATAGTCTTGTCAAGTCATCTCCAGAGGTTTCATACATAAAAGTATGTTTGCTTCTGAGTCATTTCACTTCTCCTCCTGTATTTTTTTAAGGCAACACACTATTTAAAAAAAGTTTTAAAAAAATACAGTTTCCTCTTGTATTTTAATTTTACTCTTTACATTTCACATGCATAAGGTCATAATCTGGCCTTTCCAATGACACCCAAATGGTCTATGTAGGATTTGTGGAACCAGAGATACAGGGTTTCAAACATCCAATGGTCCTCTGTATGACTTTTAATAGGACTGCAGCTCAGGATGGTTTGGGGCAAATGCCCCCTGTGCCCCCTCTCTGGATCTGCCAGTGTGTATCAGCAGGGCAATTATCCAACAGGCACGGCCGTCTCTTCCTTATGTGTTTTTTGTTACAGTTGTGTTCAAAATTATTCAACCCCCAATGCTGTAAAGGGTTTTAGGCAATTTAGTGTACATTTGTAATTGTATTCAGAATGAAATCCTACAAGGACTTTTTAAAGAACCACATGCAACTAAAATGACATCAATTGGCTTTGTAATACAGTAGTAAATGTTTCTTTTGTGAATTCTTCATTGACACAATTATTCAACCCCTTAAAGACTACCACTCTGAAGAACAGAGGTTCATTCAAGTGTTTTTAATCAGGTATTGAAAACACCTGTGGATGTCACGGAGCAGCAATAAAGCATAATAAGCACCAATTAGGCAGCTTTAAAATGACTGTGATACTCAGCTCCTTCTAGACATTTACTGGTGTGCTTACAAACATGGTGAAGTCAAGAGAATGGTCCAGGAAGACAAGAGAAGAGGTGATTACTCTTCACAGGAAGGGCAATGGCTATACGAAGATTGCAAAGATGTTAAACATACCAAGAGAGACCATAGGAAGCATCATTCGCAAATTCAAGGCAAAGGGCGCTGTTGAAACGCTACCTGGTCGTGGCAGAAAGAAGATGCTGACTTCAACTGCTGTGCGCTACCTGAAGCGTAGAGTGGAGAAAAGTCCCCGTGTGACTGCTGAGGAACTGAGAAAAGATTTGTCAGATGTGGGTACTGAAGTTTCAGCTCAGACAATACGGTGCACACTGTGTAATGAAGGCCTCCATGCCAGAACTCCCAGGCACCCCCTTGCTGTCTCCAAAGAATAAGAAGAGTCGACTGCAGTATGCCAAAAGTCATGTGGACAAACCACAGAAGTTTTGGGATAGTGTCAGTGGCGTAACTAGAAACCTGAGGGCCCCGGTGCAAGAATCCACAAAGGGCCCCCCTCCCCCCCAAAAAAAATCTATATTTTTACTTTTTTTTTTCATGCAAAATTAAAAAAGATAGCTGACATGGTTATATATTGCCCCCAGCTCACATGGGTATATATGGCCCCCAGGTCTCATGGGTATGTATATATGGCCCCCAGGTCTCACGGGTATATATATGGCCCCCAGGTCTCACGGGTATATATATGGCCCCCAGGTCTCATGGGTATATATATATATATATATATATATATATGGCCCCAGCTCTCATGGGTATATATGGCTCCCAGGTCTCATGGGTATATATATGGCCCCCAGGTCTCATGGGTATATATATGAGCCCCCAGGTCTCATGGGTATATATATATGGGCCCCCAGGTCTCATGGGTATATATATGGGCCCCCAGATCTCATGGGTATATATATGGGCCCCCAGGTCTCACGGGTATATATATGGGCCCCCAGGTCTCATGGGTATATATATATGGCCCCCAGGTCTCATCTCTGCTGGTCCCAGGGCAGGCTCCGCCGGCATTGTTCTTCTCCTTGGCGAGCGGCCGGTGGAAACATGCGTCTTGGCCGCTCGCCGGAAACCACCTGACCAGCGCAGAGGTCTCGCGAGAGGATCTCGTGCGCCGGTCAGGTGGTTCCCATCCCACGTGAGCGGCCAAGCTGCATGTCAGTGGCCGCTCGCAGGGAGAGGGACAGCCAGTGAGCGGCTCCCAGATTCCGGCGCTGATTGCCGGAATCTGGCGGCGGCGCTGGGCCCCCCTCCAGTGGCGGAATGCCAGTGCCCGGTCGCAACTGCGACCGCTGTGACCCTGGTACTTCCGCCACTGGATAGTGTTCTCTGGACTGATGAAACAAAATTAGAACTCTTTGGGCCCATGGATCAACGCTATGTTTGGAGGAGGAAGAACAAGGCCTATGTAGAAAAGAACACCTTGCCTACTGTGAAGCATGGCGGGGGGTCAATCATGCTTTGGGGCTGTTTTGCTTCTGCAGGTACAGGGAAGCTTCAGCGTGTGCAAGGTACCATGAATTCTCTTCAGTACCAGCAGATATTGGATGACAATGTGATGCAGTCCGTCACAAACCTGAGGCTTGGGAGACGTTGGACCTTTCAACAGGACAATGATCCCAAGCATACCTCCAAGTCCACTAGAGCATGGTTGCAGATGGCCACTCCAAAATGTTCCAGGCTGGAACATTTTGGAGTGGCCATCGCAGTCACCTGACTTAAATCCGATTGAGAACCTCTGGTGGGACTTAAAGAAAGCAGTTGCAGTGTGCAAGCCTAAGAATGTGACTGAACTGGAGGCTTTTGCCCATGACGAATGGGCGAAGATACCCGTAGATCGCTGCAAGACACTTGTGTCAAGCTATGCTTCACGTTTAAAAGCTGTTATAACTGTAAAAGGATGTTGTACTAAGTACTAAGAGTGAATGTCACTTGGGGGTTGAATAAAACTGATAATGATGTGAGCACAGAAAAGACATTTGTGGTTATTTCATTATAAATGTTATGTTATATTTGTCTGACCTACACGTGCCTCTTTGATTTAATTGTAAGCAAGATGACTGAATGATCAAAATCAATGTCAAACTGGCCAAAACACTCAATTTCAGTGGGGGTTGAATAATTTTGAACACAACTGTATGTCTGATGTCTGTACTCCTTTTAAAGTGCTGCGGATTCCGTTGGTGCTATATAAGTAGAAGCAAAGAGAGGTGGGATCTTCAAGTGAGGAAAAAGAATTTATTCGGGTACAGCAAACCTCAAGACAAAATCATGATTTTGTCTTGAGGTTTGCTGTACCCGAGTAAATTCTTTTTCCTCACTTGAAGATCCCACCTTTCTTTGCTTCTACTTATCTATGGGACTTGCGGCGCCCCCTCGGTGGTGATCTCGTGAGGTCTCTCAAGTCTGGGCTCCCTTCCGGTGGAGATCGTGGTATTTGTTTTTTTGGTGCTATATAAGTGACTGTAACTGGAGGAGGGAATGTTTAGATAGAGCTATTGTGTTCTCCACGCTACTCAAGATGAGAGATGGCAGCTGAATGAGATATAACAGGGAACTTAAAAGACTTCTAATCTAACCCCCAGTGATGTCCTTTGAATACATTCCACACAATACAATGATTTGAGTAAATGATCGACCCATAGACTCCATTCTATGGCCAATGCCACACAGTGAGGGGTAAGTGATGTAAAGGTACTGTGGGGGGGGCAGTTTACACCACGAAAGATCTCAAAATAGATGCACCCAGTGACACATATACAGGGTTATTCAGAGAGATCTGAATTGTGGCCGAAAGGGAACCTTTCTTGGCCATTCGGCTATTCAGAGAGCAGGCAGTTTGCCAAATCCTGGCGAATTGCGTGCACATACGGTGCCTGTTCAGTGCCTGTTCGAGGGCAGTGAATTCCCCATAGAGAAGCAATGCTTCATCTATTCAGAGAACAAAAACCAGCAGTGAAAAGTTGCCGAATGTCCCTGCTGTTCATGCGGCAGATTTATTCAGGCGAATCCCATAGGCTTCAATGTTACAAATATTCCCGTTTTAATCCAATATCTAATAAAACGTTGATTATAATATTCTGCAGTAAAAAGTCTCTTTATTTATAGATTATTTAGAATCTCTTAGGCATTTTTCTGGATTTTATTGCGAATTTTTTTTCCGTGTTTTTTTTTAATCGTTTTTTTCTTTTTTTTGTAACAGCCCTTTTTATTATCATTCATTGGATCTTATATGTAAATTTCAGACATTTTCGCTCAGTAGTTTCTTTGCAAACAGCGTTTCACTTTACAAACATTCAAGCGAGCGTTTTTTTTTTTTCACTCCATTCGTCTACGGTCTTGGCTTTTTCCGGTGGCTGCTCTGCATTGTGATTGGCGGCTGCTCGGGTTTCTCCTGCATGTTCGGCGGGGTTAATCCAGCTGTTTTGCAGGTTTTAGTGAGTGTTCGGCGGGTTGGCGGTGAGTGTTCGGCGGGTTTTACGGCGGGTTTTCCTTGCACTTCGGGGACCCTGTGGTGCTTGCTGAATACACCGCAGAGTCGTCGAATTAGGATCGCACAATCGCGCCGAATTGAAGCGAACGAAAAGTCACCGAACGTACAGTGACTTTTAGATTCTCTTTGAATAACTCTGATATTTTACTCTATCTTTTTAACTAAACGTACAAGGGAAAAACAAAGCACAGGTAAGATATCAGCAACACAAAATAATCACAATCAGCACATTTCCTATTTTGGTGGTAGTGACTAGGGATGAGCTGTTCGGGTTCGGACGGTTCGGAGTTCGGAGACTCACCCGGTGCCCCCCTCACTCCCAGAACCTGTCAAACACACAATTAATGTAACATTAACCAGAATGTACCGAAGGAAAATCTATAGGGTACCGGCATGACGATGCGCATCCCAGCACATGTCGTGGGGTTTATGTTTACTCCCTAGAATCCTTTAAAAGAGTCTACCCATTTAACGAAACATATGCAAGCACCTGAATGTAAACTCCTCACTTTGGCAAACTTGCACTTAATTTTAAAATTCATTCATTTCAGGCCTTGCTAAAAAAAGCAAATTTCAAAAAGTTTGAGCAGAAATAACTTCAACGATTTCAAAAACGTAATTTTGAAGGTTTAGCACAGTCGCTGTTTTGGCCCCATGTTCCTCTTTTCTATAAGTCCCTCTTTCTGAGCTGCCAAGTCAACTGGTTTTCCCTCTGTCCTCCTGATTAGGGATGAGGTGTTCGGGTTCGGACGGTTCGGAGTTCGACCCGAACTTTGGCAGTTTGAAAGTTCGCGAATTTCGAATTTTTTGGGCGTGTTCGATTCGGGTTCGAAAAAAAAAAGAAATTTTGAAAAAAGTATAGAAAATGCTTAAAAAAATACTAAAGAATCTAGTAATAAAGAGACTCTTTACTGCAGAATATTATAAGCAACGGTTTATTAGATATTGAATTAAAAATTAATGTGTACGTGGAAAGATTATCAACTCTAAATGACCTCTGTTCACAAACGGGCATAACACCAGGTGTTTTTAGTCTGGTAATCAATTTGATACATTGTACAACATACTGAGGGTGGGGTGGTGTCTGCTTCTGATTGAGATTTGAGAATTAATTTCCCTAAAACATCCTAATATGCTGCATTTAACGCTTTCGCTGCTGAGGCTTTTCACACCTGAGGTCATTTTTACCGCTTTCGCTCATCATGATTAACCGCGTTTTGTAGCCATATTTTGATATATGAACCAGACATATTATATATCGTTCTTTCCGGCAGACTTGGCAGATTCATAATATGTCATTATTATATGTATACGTTATGTCATGTCTGTATATTATAACAAAAATGCAATAAAATTTGAATTTTCAATAATTTATTATGTGTAAAGTGGTTTTTTTTAACATTTTAACATGCGATCGTTTGCGGTTATATTTTGTATGGGGTGCGCTTGTTAAAAAAAATTAGAAATGGGGTCTCGTTACATATTTTTTTGGGGAAAATTTCGCTTTTTTAACAAACGCACCGCATACAAAAATCGCTAGTGCAGCATTATTGTTCACATTATAATTGAAATGGGAACAATATTGCTGCATTAACAAAACAAAAACAAAAAAAACCTGGTATTTATTTTAATTTTTTTTAAAAAACATTTTTCATGCTCATGTTTGGTATCCTTGGAAAGGCCATGCTCTGGCCGATCCAACGATATCAAATATTAACCCCTAGCTACCACGTATCGGGAGATAGGGGGTTCATTGGAACCCCCTATCTCCACCATTGGTGTCAGCTAGGGGTTAACTCCAGGACTGGCATCATCGTGCTATGCACGATGACGCCAGTCCTCAGGGGGAGTTCCTGGAGGCTTGGCCGACATCCAAGATGTCGGCCAGCTCCAGGAGAGGATCACGATCCGGCGCTTTTCAGCGCCGATTCGTGATCCGGCTCCCCAGGGGTTAATCACAGCCACCGTTTGGAAGGGCAGGCTGTGCCCTTCCAAACGGTGCCTGGATTAACCCCCTGCCACCTGGCGATCAGGAGGGAGAGAGGAGATAGATTAAAGGAACAGCATTTACCGTCATTTGAAATGTCATTACCCAGACCCCCATACACTTTTTATGGCAAATATCTAGCATATATGCCCTCTTGGAGGGCACTCTAAAAACTGAATTTTCAGCCCCATTGACTTGTATGGGGTACGAGTTCGGGTTCAGGTTCGGACCAGAACATTTGGAAAGTTCGGGTTCGGCTTCGAACCGAACTCGGGGAGTGCTCGGCTCATCCCTAGTAGTGACCCTTGAACAGGTTTGTAGAAAGACCATAGGTCACCCATTTCCGACTAGAGGAAAATAAATTTCTTATAGAGCACGGGAAAGGTAATGCTGTTACTGTTGCAAATACAACAGTATTGACAAAAATGTGATGCAGAAGTTCCCTTATATTACATTAAACGAATACTGTGGGGATAAAATGCGAAGGGTTAAATATTAAACCCTCCTGATAAGGGTTGCCAGTTCAGCCATGGTTTCGTGGACACATATTACAATTTCATGCAGAAGGAAAGCACAAGACATTTCACAAAACGAGAATTCAAAGAGCGACAGGAGAAGCTTCTCTGTTGCTCTTCGGGTTTTCACCAGCTTTTTCAACACCGGCAAACACCTTTGTGAATAAGCCCTGTAGTAAATAAAGACAATTATTTACTTTTAACATAATCTATCAGGGTTATTCAAAGAGATCCGAATGGCTCCTGAAAGGGAACCGAACGCTGAAAATCAGCGTTCGGTTACCTTTCTTGGCCATTCGGCTATCCAGAGAGCAGGCAATTCGCCAAATCCTGGCGAATTGCCTGCACATACATACGGTGGCTGTTCGGTGCCTGTTCGAGGGCAGTGAAATCCCCATAGAGAAACAATGCTTCGGCTATTCAGAGAGCAAACCCCAGCGGTGAAAGGTTGCCGAATTGCCCTGCCATTCGGTGGTTTCATGCGGCAAATTTATTCCGGCGAATCCCATAGGCTTCAATGTTAAAAATATTCCCGTTTTAATTCAATATGTAATAAACCGTTCATCATAATATTCTGCAGTAAAAAGTCTCTTTATTTATAGATTTTTTAGGATATTTTAAGCATTTTTTGGGATTAATTTTTTTTATTATTTATTTTGACAATTTTTATTGTGCACAGAATAAAGTACAGTGAACAATACAACACGACATGCATGAAAATTGTAAAATAAAGACAAACAGTTGTTTCGTATAAGGCTAGGGTCAGACGAACGCATTTTTATGTTGTCTGTGAAAAAGTGCGTTCGAACGAATGGACGCATTTTTTCACAGAATACGTGATAGTGGTCATACTATGCGCATTTTCGTCCGTGATTTTGTACGGATCATCAATAAAACCCTTTTTGCGTCTGTACGTTATGTTGGCCGGACATTAGCAGCGTCTGACGTCTCCTAATCACGCACACACGCCGCTAGCAGACGCAGCGCACTCTGTACGTCAGTACCTGCGGTTTCACGTTCTCGAAAAAATGCGTTCATTTTCCACTTGCGTTGCGCAGCCGGACTTTTGTGCGACCGTACTTCGTATATTGGCCGTCATTGCCCGGCATCTGCTGCTAGTGCGGCCGTGATTATGTGCGCCTGCACGCGCGTTCGCACTGCCTCAGTCTGACCCTAGCCTAAAAGGTTTATGGCTTGCAACATTTTTCCTTTTTATCTATTTACTGTTATGTTAACAAACTGTCAGCTCATTCGAGCAAGGTAATCAAAAACAAACAAACAAAACAGTGGACCCCCCGGTCCAAAGGATTCATTTTTTTTAAATAAAATTTCCGATTTTTTTTTTTAATTTTACTTCTTTTTTCTGTAACAGCCCTTTTTATTATCATTCCCCGGACCTCATATGTAAATTTCAGACATTTTCGCTCAGTAGTTTCTTTGCAAACAGCTATTCACTTTTCAAACATTCAAGCAAACTGTTTTTTTAAGTTATTCACTCCATTCGTCTGCGGTGTCGGGTTTTATCCGGCGGCTGCGTTGCGTGTGATCGGTTCCTGCTCGGGTTTTTCCGGTGTTTCCGGCGGGTTAATCCAGATGTTTTTGCGGGTTTCAGTGTGCGTTCGCCCTTGTTTTGCGGTGAGTTTTCGATGGGTTTGCGGTGACTTTTCCCTGCATTTCGGCGGCCCTGTGGTGCCTGCTGAATACACCGCAGGGTCGCCGAAATAGGATCGCCAAATCGCACCGAATTGAAGAGAACGAAAAGTCACCGGACGTGCGGTGGCTTTTCGATTCTCTTTGAATAACCCTGTATTTTTACATATTGTAGAAAATACCTTTTCAAAAACCATATATAAAAAATACCCAGCACAGCCTCTCTTTATGCGTTCCTAGTGAAATGTTTGATTTTTTTTTGTATAAGTTCAAATAACTTGTGGGTTTGCAATTTTTGTCGACATTCAGCAAAACTCTTTGATTCATATTTCTAATTCTGTTTGTCTTGGCTCCCTTACAACTCCATATACAAAATATGAGCCCTGGCGCGGCGTACGATTTGATTTCACGTTATAAATTGCTGTAAAACATACTCCTTGTGTTTGGCTAATTGAGAAGCATTGAATAAATCTTCATCGAGCATTATTCAAAATAATAAAGTGTCAAAAAAGCTCAACAAATTTCCGTTAGAGCTGACTGAGCTTTTCAAAACTTATTTATTTATGGGAGGAAAAAAAATCTTAAACGTGTTTCTCATTCGAGAGAAAAAGTATTTTAACTTTGAACATTCCTTGAACTTTATTAGCCTGATAGATTAGGTCTCGGAATACGCTCAGATAAAGCAGAATCAGTTGCTGATCATTGCAGTAAAACTTTACTTCCAGCCAAGGCTATATAATAATGGTAATACCAGGATTGCAGGGCAAAAATGTATTTATTTATTTATAAAGGATTTTACTAGGAAGGATACATTGAGATTTCTCTCGTTTTCAAGTATGTCCTGGGTTCAAGAACATTAAAATGTTACAGTTGTTACAGAAATACAAAGTAATAAATGCAAGATATTAAAAACAAAACACAAATATACAGATTAACACGGAAAATAAATATGTAAGTAATATAGTTACTATGTTACATGTTTACAGGTGCATTCTGTACCGAGGTATGCTAGTAAGGAGCTCTTGAGTGACTTAAGACTGGGGGAAGATTTGATGGTGTCTGGAAGGTTATTCCATAAATGCGGTGCTCTGTAGGAAAATGAGGATCGAGCCACTTTCTTTTTGTATTGTGGTATTGCAAGTAAGGTGCTGGTCCTGGATCGGAGGTTATAGGATGAGGGAACTGCAAAGGGAAGCAGACTATTCAGGTAGGGTGGCAGCTTCCCAGAAAAGCTCTTAAACACCAGGTTGGAAAGGTGAAGGGTGCGTCTAGATTCCAGCGGCGGCCATTTTAGTTCTTTTAACATGTGACAATGGTGGGTCATGTAGTTACATTGTAGCACAAAGCGGCAGAATGAGTTAGACAATGTAGTAAGTTTCTGAAGGTGTGTTTGTGGGGCCGCTGCATACACTACATCTCCGTATTCAATAGCCGGCATAAGCATTTGTTGTACAATCTGCTTTCTTACCTTGGGGCTCAGGCAGGATTTGTTTCTGTACAGGGCACCTAGTTTGGGGTAAAGTTTGGATGAGAGTTTTTCTATGTGGGGGCCAAAGGATAGATTTGGGTCTAACCACATACCTAGATATTTGAGAGAAGTGACTGTGGTCAGCGTGCCATTTGATTTTGTCCTGACATGTAGATGGGGATTTTGCAGTTTATGTAGTTTAGGTGCTGTTCCAAAGAGCATTGATACAGTTTTGTCAGTATTTAGAAAAAGTTTATTATCTGTGATCCACTTTTCTACCTCTGTGAATTGTTCTTGCAGCATGGCCTCCAGCTGTGGGAGATCTGGTTTGCTGGTATAGATTACGGTGTCATCTGCATACATGTGTACAGTTGAGGCTTTGCAGACGTTGGGCAGATCATTTATGAATAATGTGAATAGCAGGGGGCCGAGTATTGAGCCTTGGGGTACTCCACACGTGACTGGGAGGGGGAGGGAGGAGCTGCCAGAGATGGACACATGTTGTGATCGGTTGGATACATAGGATTCAAACCAGGTTAGCGTGTGATCACCAATACCAGAGTTTTTAAGTTTTTGTAATAAGATGCCATGGTCTACTGTGTCAAAGGCCTTGGCAAAATCAAGAAAGATGGCTCCAGTTAGGTCTCCTTGTTCCATGGTACTTGGGTATCATTGCAAACTTTTAAAAGGGCGGTTGTAGTTGAGTGATTTGGATGAAAGCCGGATTGATCTAGGGTTAAAAAGTTTGAAGATTGATAATAATCACGTAATTGTGCGTACACGCATTTTTCCAAAATTTTTGACATAACGGGGAGCAATGAGATTGGTTGGTAGTTGGATACCAAAGTACTGTCACCACTTTTATGGATAGGTACCACTCTCGCAGTCTTCCATAGATTGGGTATGTATCCAGTTGCCAGTGATTCATTGATGAGTGTTGCAACAGGTTTTCCAATTGCTGGGGCACTGACTTTCAGCAGCATCGCTGGGATTTGATCAGGTCCAGATTGGTATTTAATTTTTTGATTACGGAGCAGTTTAGTAACTACACTGACAGGCACTGGTCTAAAGTTGAATTTATCTGCGATATGGGGTCCCTGCATGGTTGGAGGGGCCTGACCTGTGTCTGGTCTTTCTGTAGGTGTGTCATTTGCTAGCTTAGCAATTAGGGTGGTGGCGCACCCAACAAAATAATTATGAAAAGCATTTGCAACATCTAGGGGGTGTTGCAGGGTTTGGTTGTTTACTTTGATAGCAGCCGGCTGGGAGTGGACTGGGGGTGCTTGTATGTTAATTATGATTCTCCAAAAATTTCTAGGGTTTGATAGGTTATTGTTTAAACAGGGTTATTCAAAGAGCTCTGAATTGGGGCTGAAAGGTAACCGAGCACTGAAATCCAGCGTGCAGTTACCTTTCCTGGCCATTCGGCTATTCAGAGAGCAAGCAGTTTGCCAAATGTTGGCGAATTGCCTTCACATACGGTGCCTGTTCGAGGGCAGTGAATTCCCCAAACAGATGCAATGCTTTGTCTATTCAGAGAGCACAAAACAGCTGTGAAAGGTTGCCGAATTGCCCTGCCATTCGGTGGTTTCATTCGACCGGTTTATTCAGGCGAATCCCATAGGCTTCAATGTTAAAAATATTCCCATTTTAATTGAAGATCTAATAAACCGTTGATTATAATATTCTGCAGTAAAAAGTCTATTTATTCTTAAAAAACATTTAGGATCTTTTTGGGATTTTTTGGGATTTTTTTTGCAAAAAAATTGTTTCCATTTTTTCTTTTTTCTGTAACAACCGTTTTCATTATCATTCATTGGATCTTATATGTAAATTTAAGACATTTTAGTTCTGTAGTTTCTTTGCAAACAGTGTTTCACTTTTCAAACATTGAAGCGTACTGTTTGTTTTTCTTCACTCCATTCGTCTGCGATGTCATGTTTTTCCAGCGGCTGCTCTGCGCTGTGATCGGCGGCTGCTCGGGTTTCTCCGGCATGTTCAGCGGGGTTAATCCAGATGTTTTTGCGGGTTTCGGTGTGCGTTCGCCGGGTTTTGCGGTGAGTGTTCGGTGGGTTTGCGGCAGGTTTTCCCTGCACTACGACGACCCTGTGGTGCTTGTCGAATACACCTCAGATTCGCCAACATGGGATTGCCAAATCGCACTGAATTGAAGAGAGCGAAAAGTCACTGAACGTGCGGTTGTTGGCGTTGTTGGCGTTTTCAGAAAAGCTGCTTAATGTTGCCTGACCCCTTCACTACCAAGCACTTCCTAATGAAAAAAAAATATCATAACTTTATTTGAAACACATTCTGAGATTAAAATAAAGTTAATTGCTCATTATTCTTGTATTCATTTATCCTTTAAAGAAATATTGCTGGGATGAAAGGTTCTAAACACTAGATGGTGTCCCTTATCTCGCACAATGTCACACAGGGTCTGCATTAATAACATACAGGCAGAAATGGCCTTTGTGTCAAATCCAGCATATGTGATAAAGATGATACATAATAAATGGTGTTATATAGTCAGTTACAGTTACAAGTTTTTATAAAGCGCTAACAAGTTCCGTAGCGCTATACAATGGGAGGCCGAACAACAAATAAGCATACAGGTTAAACAGTAGGTGAGAGGACCCTGCTCAAGAGCTTACAATCTAAGAGGATAGGGGTGACACACTAGGTGAGGGATAATAGAGAATGTGAAGTATTGGGGCGCATGTGGGCTGGGTGGGAAGATGGTGCAGAAAATGAACAGAGGGAGATTAGGAAGTGAGCTGATAGGCTTCTCTAAAGTAATGTGTTTTCAGAGACTTCTTGAAGGACTGGAGAGATGGGGATAGTCTGATGTTGTTGGGGAGGGAGTTCCATAGAAAGGTGGCAGCTTGGGAGAAGTCACTGGACACAAATATCGGTGCTTTGGTTTCTTGCTTTATTGTGCAGCTATTTGCAGGGTAAAATATCACAAATACAAAATAAACAAATACAAAACAAGCACCTACTCCTGGAAGCGAAGGCTAACTTCACATTGCAGCATATCTGCCTAGGACGGCTAAGCCGTTTACCAACCTATAAAAGTAAAATATTGTTTACCTCCCTCTTGGGCTCAGGATTAGACTTTCTTTACCTCTGCACCCTGCACACATAAATACTCTCTGAGGGAACCACACATCTCCTTTAAAAGGCAGGGCAGTCCTAATAAGGACTCAGCTGTTAACCCTATAGGGGAAAAAAGAGTCCTCCATCCACCAGCTGATAAACCTATGGTGTAGTACCCTGCCTCTAATCACACTGTCACAATGGTCAGATATCCTGCCTAGAAAGATTTCTAGTGATCATAATGAGATTATTAGCAAAGCAGCTTCCAAAAAATTCTGATAAAAAATAAAAATAATATCTGTTTGACATAATGCCTGTGTATGGAAATTACAGTAACAACTTGTCTCTGTACTGTACAGGGATTTTCAGTCATTATAGCCCCTGAATCTCATCTTGTACATTAGTGAGTGACCCCAGAGCTCTCCCTGTATTCTGCCCTATCCCTGGCTGTTGTAAGGCAGCAGTAACATTTATTGAGCTTTTTGTTACAGTGAGGATGGGGGCTACTCCTTGCAGCATCTTTACAGTAATACAAGCTGACAGGAAAAGTATTTCAAATCTCTCTTTCACTTCCTTCGAACAGGCACCATACGTAGTGAATAACTCCTTGTGAATTCACTATTTAGCGAATAGTCGTCGTATTTTGCCAAAATTGGAGTCGCCAAAGCAGTTATCGGGTGTTGGCCAAAACCGCCAAATTATGCGGATAACCGCCAGACTGGCATCAGAGAAAGCTACTGAACTGCAAAAAAAACAAACCGATCTTTCCTATTCTCTTAATAGGGGTTTAAACCAATAAAAATGGATTAAAATATGTCTAAATAATAAAAAAAGTCTTTTAAAAAATAATAAAAAGGTCTGTTACAGAAAAACACAAACCCCTTCAAAATAATTGGGAAACAAACATTTCTTTAAAAAAAATACAGAAAGGTGTTAAAAAAAACAAAAAATAGTTTTTGTGGAAAATGAAAATAATTTTTCAATGGTTTTTTTTGCAATGAAACCTATGGGATTCACCGGTTTAAATCTGTCGAACTGAAACGCTGAAAATCAGGGTATTTCACTGACACTTTAGTGCAGTTGCGCGTTTTCTGAATAGAAGACACATTAGTCTTCTAGCTCTATGGCCAAAAAGGTGGTGTAACACCTTGAGTTACCGCACCGGGTGACGCCAACTTTAGTGACGCCACTGACACCAAACATGGACCAGGACCCACGTAAAAGGACAATACAACCCACACAACAGCATCCCTAGCAATTGTAACATGATACTAATACGTGCTTGTATAGATGTGAATGGTGTGTCAGAGGATTGACCAGGCAGAGAGAATGTTGGAGGTTTACTCTATAACGGGACTATAAACACACTGTGTAAAACATAACGAGGAGAAAAATGTCATCTGCGCTTATTCCCATTATACCGTGTGGAACAAAACACAGTTAGAGGCTTTGGTTTCTATGAAAGGCCATTAAAAGTGTAAGCTCACCCGCCAACGTCAAGGCACCTCTAGTGAGGGTGAGTCCTATCCAAAAATGAAACCACAGGCTGCTGTGTAGCGAACCATCACTGGCCACGCTGCTTTTCAGTCATGAGGTAGACTGGTGGGCTTTTATTTAAGCTCCCCCAGAAACAAATCCACCTTGGGATCAAAAAACAAAGACACGGAGCGGAACATGCTGCAATGATGACCTGGCTGGAGGTACAATAAAACATACATAGTACAGGAGGGGTGGGGTCGAGCCTATTCCCCAATGGGGCGGCTGCAACCACCCAGCCCAGCCCAGCAACATGTATAAAACATAACAAGGAGAAAAATGTCATCTGCGCTTATATTTATACTGTATATATAACACACTGTGGGCACTATTACATTCTTCACGCAATTTCGCCCGCGCAGCGCATTTGTTTTTTGCGCACAGCATAATGCGTTATCGCGCGAAAATTAAAGGTGGTATTACAATCCTCGCGCATCTTGTCATCCGTCAAAAAATAACATTCATAAAACCGCCGCGCAAAAATGCGCGCAAAGTACGGTTGCACGCAGAAATCAGTGAGCGCAATGTAATTTTTGCCGCGAGTCCGTAATTTTTTGACGCAAGTCCGTCATTTTACGTTTTGACGGAAGACAAGGTAGTTGCCGTCATTTTTGACAGATCTAGTAAAAAAAGCGTGCGCATTTGGTACGGTCAGGTTGTTACAATTTGCCGTTACCACCACCAGCTTTTCAAAGACGTTAAAATTATGCACGCAAACGTTGTCCATTAAATTTTGCGAGAAGATTGTAATACCATGTGCGCACCAGCGCACAAACGCATTTGCGCTCACAATGCTAAGTATAGGACGCGCACAGTTCATCTCGCTCGCGCAGGTCCATCCGCGTTAAACGTTAACGCACATTTTTTGCGCGAACGTTGTAATACGACGTTCAGCGCAAAGGGTTTTGCCTCTTGCGTTAATGCGTTTTTGCACACGTGCAAAATTGTGCGTGAAGAATGTAATAGGGCCCTGTGCGTCCTCAGAATCTGAAAAGAAACACACAAGCTGTCTGCCTACTGAGAGAATAACTTGACTGTGGTGAGAAGGTTTGCTGCGAACACCAATGTAACCCATAGAGATAAAGCAGACGGGATCCAACAAGCCAGCAAATTACCGAGATTGTGCACTTTATTCTTCATACCCTCTATGGGTCAAAACTGAAACTGCATATTCTGGAATTGATTCGCAAAATCCAATCACTTCAATTACTCCAGCAAGGATAGGAAAAATCTTTAAAAAAAACGCAAAAGATAAAGGATTTAAGCGGTTATTCAGAGAGCACCGAAATGTCGACGCACTTCGACAAGTTAAATTCACCAACCCTGAGGGGAATGCTGAATTCACCATAGGGTCCCCAAAGTGCGGCAAATCGACCCATCGATCGCATCCTCAACCCACTGCAAAACCGCCAGACCGATCAGAAAAACCACAGCAAAACCGCCGAATCGATATGAAAACTGCCAAACACAGCCGTAAATCTGCCTAAAAAAGCAAAGCCGATGTTCCGCCGACCAAACAGCCGAATTGATCCTCAAGCAGCCAATGAATCGCCGAACAGACAGCCGACCAGCCACCAGTTGAATAAATATTTAGGAAAAATGGTAGTGTTTTTTTTAAAATTGAAACCTATGGGATTCGCCTGTTTAAACCTGTTGAATGAAACCACCGAAAATCAGGGCATTTCACGGACATTCCGGTGCTGTTCGGCATTGTCTAAATAGATTAACTGTTACTTCCCTATGGGAATTTCACTGCCACCGAAGATCACCGTATTTCACTGGCAATTCGCCAATATTTGGTGATTCGCCAGCTTTTTGAATAGCCTAATGTCTCCGAAATTGCACCGAACGGGGAAAGTCACTGTTCGGTGAAATTCCATGGTCAATTCGGTGCTGAATAACCCCTTTAGAATTATATAATATATTTTCCTGTAATTCTTTTGAAAGATACAGGGCACTACGTTGGAATTGTTGGAAGCAACTCAGCATTTAGTGAATGGTGCCCACTGTTCAAACCAAAACATTATCATACACATGCAGGGTTATTCAAAGAGAATCGAAAAGTCACAGCACGTTCGGTGACTTTTCGTTCTCTTCAATTCGGTGCGATTTGGCGATCCCATTTCGGCGACCATGCGGTGTATTCAGCAAGCACCACAGGGCCGTCGTAGTGCAGAGAAAAGCCACCGCAAACCCGCCGACAACTCACCGCAAAACCCAGGCGAATGCACACCGAAACCCACAAAAACATCTGGATTAACCCCGCTGAACACGCCGGAGAAACCCGAGCAGGAGCCGATCACAGCGCAGAGCAGCCGCCGGAAAAACCCGACACCGCAGACGAATGGAGTGAAAAAAATTACGCTTGAATGTTTGAAAAGTGAAACGCTGTTTGCAAAGAAACTACAGAACAAAAATGTCTGAAATTTACATATAAAATCCAAAAAAGGATAATAAAAAGGGCTGTTACATAAAAAAGTAAAAACGATTTAAAAAAAACGGAACAGAAATGTTTGCAAAAAATCCCAAAAAATGCCTAAAAGATCCTACAAAATCTAGGCAGTGTCAAAATCTAGGTCAGGCAGTGTCAATCAAGAAGAGTGCAACAAGGAGATATATTGTATCAATGCTTCTCTCTTGTGATGTCAGGCTCAGCAATCGACATAAAGAGTTCAACAACAAACAGCCACACTTTATATTACCCAACTATTCCCACGTGGCCCCTGCCGCTGCTTGTGTGCTGGCATTTAAAAACACCAAGGGCCCTATTCCAAGGTTGTAATTAAACGTCAGATGCTAATGGAAAAATTGTGCGCCAGCTGATAACCATCAGCGTCTCACCTTTAATGTCCATATATCGTCCAAGACTCATAAGATGCTAAGATGTTCGGCTGGAGATATTAAAATTTCTAAGCAAGACAAAAAAAAAAAGTGCGCGGAGCAGAGAAATTAGCGGCTGTCGCTAGTGAAAGTGGATGCAGCCGCAGCTATTACTAATTAACCACTTCACTACTGATGTTGACTGGCTTCCAAAGCATTGTCTGGTGCCTCGATATCGAGATCTCTTGACCCGCTGATTTGCAGCCCAAAAAAGCTTATGAAATTTGTTGCCTGCAAACGAATCACATTTGTTTTTGGGCTGCAGAAGGTGCCCCCAATGTTTTAGCCCTGTAGGCATAATGTCCAAAGAGCTAAAACTTTAAAATCAGCTACTGAAAGCTGTGAAATATCGGGCTTTCAGCAGCCGATGCAGGGAAAAAAAGAAGAAAATAGACTAGCCGCTCAAGCTGCTGTAACTCAATTTGGCAATAGATGGTGCCATCTACTGGCCGAAATAGGTTATTTACAGTAAGATATTCAATTAATTAAAAGTGATTTTACATCGCGATCAGGCATGTAAGGGGTTAAAAAAATGCACCGCTTTAAAGGGCATACACTGCCCATCAAAGCGGTGCCTTTTATTTTTCTGTAAACCCTCCCGATCAGGAGGGAGAGGGATCCAAAAGGATAATAATGCAGCATATGAATCCGCACACTGCCGGGCAGCACCTTTACAGTATAACTAATGCAGCATATGATTCCGCACACTGCCAGGCAGCACCTCTACAGTATAATTAATGCAGCATATGAATCCGCACACTGCCGGGCAGCACCTCTACAGTATAATAATGCAGCATATGAATCCGCACACTGCCGGGCAGCACCTCTACAGTATAATAATGCAGCATATGAATCCGCACACTGCCGGGCAGCACCTCTACAGTATAATAATGCAGCATATGAATCCTCACACTGCCGGGCAGCACCTCTACAGTATAATTAATGCAGCATATGATTCCGCACACTGCCGGGCAGCACCTCTACAGTATAATAATGCAGCATATGAATCCGCACACTGCCGGGCAGCACTCTACAGTATAATAATGCAGCATATGAATCCGCACACTGCCGGGCAGCACCTCTACAGTATAATTAATGCAGCATATGAATCCGCACACTGCCAGGCAGCACCTCTACAGTATAATTAATGCAGCATATGAATCCTCACACTGCCGGGCAGCACCTCTACAATATAATTAATGCAGCATATGATTCCGCACACTGCCGGGCAGCACCTCTACAGTATAATAATGCAGCAAATGAATCCGCACACTGCCGGGCAGCACCTCTACAGTATAATAATGCAGCATATGAATCCGCACACTGCCGGCCAGCACCTCTACAGTATAATAATGCAGCATATGAATCCGCACACTGCCGGCCAGCACCTCTACAGTATAATTAATGCAGCATATGAATCCGCACACTGCCGGCCAGCACCTCTACAGTATAATTAATGCAGCATATGAATCCGCACACTGCCGGCCAGCACCTCTACAGTATAATTAATGCAGCATATGAATCCGCACACTGCCGGCCAGCACCTCTACAGTATAATTAATGCAGCATATGAATCCGCACACTGCCAGGCAGCACCTCTACAGTATAATAATGCAACATATGAATCCACACACTGCCAGGCAGCACCTCTACAGTATAATTAATGCAGCATATGATTCCGCACACTGCCAGGCAGCACTTCTACAGTATAATTAATGCAGCATATGATTCCTCACACTGCCGGGCAGAACCTCTACAGTATAATTAATGCAGCATATGATTCCGCACACTGCCGGGCAGCACCTCTACAGTATAATAATGCAGCATATGATTCCTCACACTGCCAGGCAGCACCTCTACAGTATAATAATGCAGCATATGATTCCGCACACTGCCAGGCAGCACCTCTACAGTATAATTAATGCAGCATATGACTCCGCACACTGCCGGGCAGCACCTCTACAGTATTATAATGCAGCATATGAATCCGCACACTGCCAGGCAGCACCTCTACAGTATAATTAATGCAGCATATGATTCCGCACACTGCCGGGCAGCACCTCTACATTATAATAATACAGCATATGAATCCGCACACTGCCAGGCAGCACCTCTACAGTATAATTAATGCAGCATATGATTCCTCACACTGCCGGGCAGAACCTCTACAGTATAATTAATGCAGCATATGATTCCGCACACTGCCGGGCAGCACCTCTACAGTATTATAATGCAGCATATGAATCCGCACACTGCCAGGCAGCACCTCTACAGTATAATTAATGCAGCATATGAATCCTCACACTGCCGGGCAGCACCTCTACAGTATAATTAATGCAGCATATGAATCCTCACACTGCCGGGCAGCACCTCTACAGTATAATTAATGCAGCATATGAATCCTCACACTGCCAGGCAGCACCTCTACAGTATAATTAATGCAGCATATGAATCCGCACACTGCCGGCCAGCACCTCTACAGTATAATAATGCAGCATATGAATCCGCACACTGCCGGGCATCACTTCACGGCAAGCACGAAAATGGTAAATTTTGTACGAAAAACGAATCGGTACAAAACAAATTGCACATACGTAGAAAAAATAAAATGTTCCTATGTGCTCAAAATCATATATACACAATTACAAACTAATATAGATTTTTAAGGGGTTATACAGAGAGATCCGAAATGTCGCCGAAATGTAACCGGACACTGAAATTCAGAGTGCGGGGACATTTTGGGGCCATTCGGCTATTCAGAGAGCAGGCAATTTGCCAAATTGTGGCGAATTGCCTGCACTACAGTGCCTGTTCGAGGGCAGTGAACTCCCCCATAGAGAAGCAATGGTTCATCTATTCAGAGACACTGAACAGCAGTGAAAAGTTGCCGAAATTCCCTGCCAGAATAAGAGCTCTATGAGCCTAGAGCTGGATATTTTGGTGGCTTTTTATGGAATGTAGTGTAGTGTAGGCTATTTAATAGTGCAGATATGGGTATATCTAAGCAGGCAGATACTGTGTGAGGAAATTTCCATTCAGATTTCAATCATTTACAGCATGTAAAATTACTTTTTCCCATTTTATCATCCAAACCTTTGTGGTTATATATTCTATAGAGAATTCTTGTTAAAACAATTTTAAATGGGAACCTGTTACTGCATTTTTCTGAGAAAATATACAATTTTAACCCAAAAAAATGGGAAAAAAAATTAAGTAGTTCCCTTGTGTTTTGGAGGAGGGTGTTTTATAAATAATATGACTATGTATAAAACACTGACCTTGTTCCCAGTGTGGGAAATGAGAAGGTGAGTAATGGCAGTGGTATTGCTCATTTTATATATGACAAATGGACAATTCCATCGCTTTGGAACTAAAAATAAGTAAATAAAAAAGTTTGTTTTCTTTTAGATTTTACATGGTCACATTTGGTATCAATGCAAAGGTCAGACTCTGTCCTGTCCAATGACACCTCACTTGACCTTGTGAGGTGTAAATATTAGTGATGCCGGGGTCCAAAGTCCCCTCCAGTGCACTTTGATGCACGGTGGCGGTTTAGGCTGGGGTCAGACGAGCGTAGTGTTCACGTCCGTGATTGCGCCTAAAAGTACGTCCGTGATAGCATGAAAGTAAGTCCATTGGAGCCTGACACATGAAGTACGTCCGCAATGAACTGCGGACGCACAACGGCCGCGGCAAACGGACGCAGGTTAGGCAAGAACGTAATACTGCTAGAACGGACGTGCGGAGTGCGCCACGTCCACAACGTCTGCATAGCTTTGTGTGTGAGTGATGGAGCGAGGTCAGACGGACTGCATTTATACGTCCAGCATTTTTGACGGACAGAATGTTTTTTCATTGTAATTTATTTTCCCCTCCTACATCCGTCAAAAAATAACTTCAGTGAAAAAACGGACTGTGTGACCACTACTGCGTCATCCGTACTGACGATGTCCGTACTGCACGGACGTACAGTCCGTAGAAATCACGCTCGTCTGACCCCAGCCTCAGGTTTGTGATGCAACAATGCGTAATAACAGATTGTTACAACACCTCCACACTTGTTGGTGACATGAGAAATGAGCGCGTTAGTGCAGCATCATTATTCACTTTATAATTGAAAAGTGAACAACGTTCTATAATATATAAAGGGCTGTTACATAAAAAATAAGTAAACTTAAAAAAATCCAGAAAAATGCTTAAAATATCCTAAAAAATCTATAAATAAAGAGACTATTTACTGCAGAATTTTATAATGAACGGTTTATTAGATATTGAATTAAAACGGGAATATTTTTAACATTGAAGCCTATGGGATTCACCTGAATAAACCTGCCGAATTAAACCACCGAATGGCAGAGCATTCCGGGAACCTTTCACTGCTGGTTTTTTGTTCTCTGAAGAGCCTAAGTAGTGCTTTTTCATGGGGATTTCACTGCCCTCGAACAGGCACCGTATGTGCAGGTAATTCGCCAGGATTTGGCGAATTGCCTGCTCTCTGGATAGCCGAATGGCCAGGAAAGGTAGCCGAACGCTGATTTTCAGCGTTCGGTTACCTTTCTCCAGCAATAAGGATCTCTTTGGATAACCCTTATAGTTACCCTTTCTCTGGGCCTATTCTGAGGCATGGGCCTGGAGCTGCTGCTCCATCACCCCCTAAGGCTAGGGTCAGACTGAGGCAGTGCGAACGCGCGTGCAGGCGCACTTAATCACGGCCGTAGTAGCAGCAAGTGCCGGGCAATGACGGCCAATATACGAAGTACGGTCGCACAAAAGTCCGGCTGCGCAACGCAAGTGGAAAACGAACGCATTTTGTCGAGAACGTAAAACCTCTAGTACGGTTGTACAGAGTGCGCTGAGTCCGCTAGTGGCGTGTGTGCGTGAATTGGAGATGTCAGACACTGCTAATGTCCGGCCAACATAACGTCCAGATGCACAAAGTGTTTTATTGATGATCCGTACAAAATCACGGATGCAAATGCGCATCGTATGACCGCTATCGCGTACTCCGTGAAAAAATGCGTCCATTCGTTCGAACGCACTTTTTCACAGACAACGCGAAAATGCGTTCGTCTGACCCTAGCCTTAGGCTAGGGTCAAACGAAAGCATTTTTACACGCGAACGTAAAGAAGTGCGTCCGAACGCATTGATGTATTTTTTCATGGAATACGCGAAAACGGTCATACGATGCGCATTTTTGTGCGTGATTTTCTACAGATCCAAACCAGGAAACTTTGGGTGTCTGGACGTTATGTTGGCCGGACACGAGCAGGGTCTGACGTCTCCAAATCACACACACACACCGCTATGCCGCTGCAGCGCACTCTGTACGTCCGTACTAGCGGTTCTGCGTTCTCGAAAAAATGCGTTCATTTTCCACTTGCGTTGCGCGGCCGGACTTTCGTGCGACCGTACTTCGTATATTGGCTGTCATTGCCCGTCATTTGCTGCTAGTGCGGCCGTGATTATGTGCGCCAGAACGCACGTTAAAAGTGCGCCGGTCTGACCCCAGCCTAAATTAATCCAGCCCTGCTGTTCCGTGGTTTTATTTGACAGGTTTAATCAGCCGAATCCCATAGGCTTCAATGTTAAAAATATTCCCGGTTTAACTCAATATCTAATAAACCATTTATTATTTTATTCTTCAGTAAAAATTCTGTTTATTTATAGATTTTTTTAGGAACTTTTAAGCATTTTTCGAGATTTTTGTCAAAAAAAAATTCAGGTTTTTTTTATATCGTATTTTCTTTTTTCTATAACAGCCCTTTTTATTATCATTCATAGGATCTTATATGTAAATTCCAGGCATGTTCGTTCTGTAGTTTATTTGCAAACAGCGTTTCAATTTTGAAACTTTCAAGTGTACAGATTTATTTTTTTCACCCCGTTCGTCTGCCTGTTGGCTTTTTCCAGCGGCTGCTCTGCGCTGTGATCGTCGGCTCGTCGGGTTTTTCCGGCATGATCGGCTTGGTTTTCCGGCGGGTTTTCGATGAGTGTTCGGTGAGCGTTCTGCGAGTTTGTGGCGAGTTTTACCTGCACTACGGGGGCCCTGCGGTGCTTGCTGAATATACCGCAGGGTCGGCGAACTAGAATTGCCAAATCGCCCCGAAGTGCAGGTAACAAAAGGTCACCGAACGTGCGGTGACTTTTTGGATCTCTCTGAATAACCCCTATAGTTTTGCTTAAAATGGGCAAAAACGTAATAAGCCCACCTGCCCACATCAAGGCAAATCTCCTAGGTGGAAAAACATAAAAGTGTATAACTTGAAAAAAAAATACACATTTAAAACACAAACAAATTTAAACAAGTGTCGGTTATGGGCCTTATTCCGAGCTCTGGTTGTTAATGGCTGCAACTGCTATTCTGACCTGGCCCCAAAAACAATCCGAAAGAAAGAAATCGAGCCTTAGGTTGGGATTGTAGGGGATGATGTATTTTGAAAGATCCAGAAGTCTCCACCATGCAGTTTCCTCTAACTAACGTGTAGATTCTTCCATGCTGGACATGTTTGGCTGGGGTCAGACGAGCGCACTATCAGGGTTATTCAGAGAGAGGTGAAAACCAGGAGAATGACTGGAGAATGGAAAATTCTAGGTCAAAATAGCCAAACCAGAAAAATTCTCCCATTTATCTCACTTTCCAAATCGGCTATTTGGTCTAGATTGTTCTCTTCTCCTGGTTTTCACCTTTCTCTGAATAACCCTGCTAGTGCGCCTGTACTGATGTGCCTTCTGGCATCCGTCGAAGCGTTGTGACGCTTCAACAGGGCCGGCCACACACTATATCGCGCACACGAATTGCGTCCGTTTAGAAAGCCTCCCCTTCGAAGCGCTAGGACGTGCGTTCGACGGGGCTACAAAGCGCAATCCTTCATAGGAGGATCGAGCCTTGCAGCGCTGAGGGCACTAACTACACTCAGCGAGGTGGCCAGACGGGCGTCGAGTGGAAGGCACGTCCACTCTCACGGACGTTCCTTCCGCTCTTAAAAACGCTCGTCTGACCCCGGCCTTAACCCTTTCTCGCTGTCTATATTCCGCTAGAGGAAACGCCGGTAATAGGCTGTTACTCTTGATTTAACCTATTGTAGTCCGCGCCAGGGTAGCCCCTTATTACAATCTCACTAGCAGTGGAGAATCTTAAAGGGATACTCTAGGCAACATGACCACCTAAGCTTTTTTAGGTGGTCATGATGCCCTGAGTATGCCCTTGTCTGTCCCCCCTCCCTCCGCTCAGCCGATCGGCTGAAACAGCTGAGAGACGCGGAGGACTTTACTCCGCCCTCCCAGCTGTCAGTCAGCAGAGCGGGATTCATATTTCCCGCTTCTGCCGACTATTGCCGAGTAGGAGATGTCATCACGCTTTCAGCGCGATGACGTCTCCAACTCGCCGCAGTAGCTGGCGGCAGTGGCTGACGGATTAGTGTTGCGCGCATCCTCTTGAGCGCAACATTAATCAAAGAAGATGGAGCCGGGAGGAAGCCTGCTGATTGGCTGGCTTACGTGAGAGGCGCGCACGTAAACCATTAGCCAAGTTACAGAGTTAGAAGGACGGAAGAGGTAGGAAGTGAGTATAAAAAAAAGACGCCGTTGGAAACAAGTGGCTTTTAGGGTAAGTATTACAGTAAAAAAAATCCCTACCTAGTTATTAAGGGAATAGGTATATTTTAATGTAAAAAAACGGGGGGGGGATTTTTGCTTAGAGTGTTCCTTTAAATCCTCCGCAGTGCTTGCTTAACAGTCACTTTTATTTAACTCCGTAGTTTCTGCCATATCTTATAGACGTAAGCATTAAAGGGTTAAGACACTTAAAGGAGCTAGCCATGCACCCTCTGACTTATCCGCCCTCCCCCCCTCCCCAAAAAAAAAAGCTCCAGCGACTTGGCTGATGTTTAGCACAGAGTTTATTTTATATAAATACACTGTATTTGTTTTATTGCAACAGGCATTCAAGCCACTCCTCAGCTAGCAGTGAGTGCAATGCTCCTCCTTGCCACATCCATACACTCAGTAAGCTGGATCCAGGACTGCACTTACTCCAGCCTCTCTCCTCTGTGCCAGCCAGCAATGAGGGCAGCTAGCCACTGGGCACAGCACTCAGGGGACACAGCCCTGCTCATGAAAAGTAAGTGCCCCTCACTCACCGAAATGCTTCTTCTGTCCTCATCATGCAAGACCTGGGGGATCATGTTTCACTTTTTTATGGGAAATTAATATTCCTTGTGATTTTTGTATGTCGCTTCCAAGTGCTTTTTATTCCTGTCCGCACGTCTCATCGCCATTATTTATTATATATATCGCTTGATGTTTGTTGCATTTTGTTTTTGCAGCATGTTTTTTGTTTGTGTTTTTGTTTTGCATTTCCAATACTCTTACAGTACAAATGTATCAACATGTGTCACAGTTTTTTTATTATTATTTATGGAGAAGGGGATGAAATCAACAGCTAGTTACATTTAAGTGGTAGCGAAGGGGGGGGGGTGTAACATAATCCCTATTCTTCAGTTTGGTCCCTACAGTAAATCACTGCTTTGGAAGACACACTTGGGTTAATATGTGGCGCTTTAGTCCCATATAGATCAACACACAATTGTCAGATTGCTAGTTTTCTATAAAGCTTTGTGTCCAGGAAATTCATGGAGGGGTGTTTGTTTAATGTAGGGTTAATTTTTCCATTCCACTTGTGTACAGTTACGGATGTCAGAACACCAACGTGGTTGCTATGCAATTTATGGTGTAGAATATAGAAAATCTACACATTTTGTGAGACCGGGGGGTATCTGTACGTGTGCGCAGTGACATGTATATTTATGTATATGAGAATGTATATATGGGTGTTAAAAAGTGATATACACATATTTAATTATGTGAGAGTTTTGTAAGAATTTATCAATGTATTTGTATACATATATGATCTTTCCGTATGCAACATTCCATGGAGGTGCCGTGATTGAGTAGGCAAGCATTTTTCCTGCAAAAAAAGTTCCATGAAGGTTTTTTTTGGTCCGGTATTCTACTGAATGAAGTATACTGCCATGTGCCTAAAGCAAGCTCTAGATATAGATAGATGGATAGAAGGATAGAGATAGATAAATACAGTTACAGTTATAAGCATTTCTAAAGTGCCAACAAGTTCCGTAGCGCTGTACAAAGGGAGAGACAGAATAACAAATATACATACACATTACACACAGAAGAGTAGGAGAGAGGACCCTGCTCGAGAGCTTAGAATCTAATAATATAGAAAGACAGATGGATGGATAGATAGAAGGATAGATAGATAGATGTCACACTAAGTTGTATTTTATCATATTGATATTTAAAAAGGTATTTAAACCATTTCCTTTGGTAGTGAATAGGTTAATCCGGATGAAGGTCTACAATAAATCCCATTCATCCTGTCTGGTATCCCTGGAATGTAACAACATGTTCCTGTGTTCTATGAAAAATCATTGTACCCACAAAAGAAGAGAGAGTTAAATGATAATTTGCGTAGAGTCGTCTGGCTCCAAAAGTTAATCCTCTCTGGCAGTCAAGGGGTTAAACCTTCCCCTTCTAACGGGATGGCACTCAAGGGTTTACTATTCCCTGACATCCATCGTTGCACAGGTCAGTGTTGAACAGAAGCTGCTGCGCTCTGTTACAATGGATATTAAACTTAAAGGGATTATTCGCTCAACTGCGAATTGGGGCGAATTGAAAAGCTGCTGCTAAAAATACTGGAGTGAAATATCTCCAAAATATGCCTCCATCCTGAACCACATACATTCAACCCCTCGAGTCATTGCCGGTGTATTTTTAATAGGGAGAATTATCTGGGAGAATTATCGAGGTTTATTTGGGGAAGGGAAAATATGTGCTTATTTTTGATGACTCTCTTTATCGTCGCGTCGACTCTGCGGGGAGCTTTCAGCAGCTGATTGACAGATTGCATCGGTTGCTCTTTACATTTTGGCGCAATCCGCTCACTGGCCGCTTATTGAGATTTTGCATCTCCAAGCGTGTGAAGGGAAGTAAAAATGCCGGTATTATATAGAAAACAAAAAAAGATAAGGAAACAGCAACAGTTTCCACAGGGATCTTGCATTTAACCCATTGAATATAGACCGTTCACAGATCCATCATGCCATAATAGATCTGGTCATAAAGAGGTTACAAAACATAAATCAGACAAAAGTGTGTGTGTGTGTGTATATATATATATATATATATCACAAGTATAGCAGTACGCAGTGATACCTTTTTTATTGGACTAACGTTACATTTAAAAGACAAGTTTTCAAGAGTATTCTCTTCCTCAGGTCTGGAAGCTATACTGATCAGTTCCTAGAATTGAACATTAAGACAATAAGGAGCACATGGGTGGGGGTTTAGATGTCGTAAAAAGTGAGAGTCAAATGGTATGTTCAAAATGGGAAAATAAACACATGAGAGATCTTGGGCCCATAATAAAACAGCAGAGATTAGATAATAGAACTTGAAAGAAAAAAAAAAGGAAAGAGAAAAAAACAAAACAGTGAAGGCTGAAAGAGAGATTAAAAAAAAGAGAAACCAAGAAGAAACTAAACATCAGCCAGAATTTTGAATGTTATGTGACATTATGATAATGTTTTAAAAGGCCAGAATCCACATTGAGTCCTTATTTTATAGTGTTAAAATATGTGATAATTTTCATTTCATATGTCTTGTGTTCACGGTGGTCTTTAAAATGTCCTTTGAGGATTTTAATTTTGAGGTTTTGGATGGAGTGGCCTGTTAGATTGAAGTGATGTCCCACTGGGGTACAATATGTATTTTCCTGATGGTTCTTGATGGAGTGTATGTGCAGGTTCATCCTGAGATTTAGTTTGAGGCTAGATTCACTAATGTATCAGCCCTATATTAGATGGGCAGTGTTAGTCCAGATGCCAAAATCACGCGTATAGCAGTATGTGGTGATACCTTTTTTATTGGACTAACGTTACATTTAAAAGACAAGCTTTCGAGAGTATATCTCTCTTCTTCAGGTCTGGACGCTAAACTGATCATTATCCTAGAATTGAACTTTAAGGGTCACATGGGTGGGGGGTTAGATGTCGTAAAAAGTGAGTCAAAATGGTATGTTCAAAATAGGAAAATAAACACATGGGAGATCTTGGTCCCATGAAACAACAGTGATACGATCATGACAACTTGAAAGAAAAAAAAACACAAATCAGTGAAGGCTGAAAGAGACACACCCCCCCAAATAAAAAAAAAGAAGAAACAAAACACCAGTCAGAATTTTGAATGTTATGTGACGTTATGATAATGGGTTAAAAAGCCAGAATCCACATTATATACATTTATATATATATATATATATATAAAATCACCAAAGTATTGCAAGATGCAATGATGCCTTTGTTACTTGGATCAATTTTACATTTAGACAAGCTTTCGAGAGTTAACCTGTCTTCTTCAAGTCTCAAAGCGATAGTGATATACTGTATATATTTATATATATATATATCAAATTTGGCAGGGTGACGTTGTGTTTTGCAGTCTACAGGAGCAGGTGCCTGGTTGTTATTACGCGCACATGAAAAGAAAAACATTTGAATGTTCCTTCCCGTTTGCTTTGGTCGTGGTTGAAGAAGAATTGCATGACAGACTTTATTTTCATATAAGGAGTGACATGGTGAGTGTGGCGGGAATGGAAGTGTCTGTTTGGTGAATTGTCCTGCTCGACAACCTTTTTTGATCCTTAACTCGACTTTTTGGGTGTTCAGTTTCGGGTGACAATTGACTGTTGCAATAAAGTGTTTCAAGTGTGCACACCTTTATACATGGGCTGCGGATACCTATGACTGTGACCTAGTCAGGTGTGTGTGTCACCCTAACAGTGAATCCCTTCCCTCTCGCTGCTGCACACAATGCAGTAAGTCATTTAAAGTCAGCGCAGGTAGAGTTGGCGTTCAGCAATTTGGAAGCAATGCAAATCTCCTCGACTGCAGAAAAAAAAATACAGCATTTGCATCTCTGGGGATATTTGACAGGTTAAAAAGAAATTCAAATCCGAGCTGTCATTACTGGACGCAGCGTGCGGGGGGGCTCAGCTGCTGGTAACGCTGGCAAGTGTTCAGGCTAAAAGGGGTTAAATTCAGAGAAATATTGGTGCGTTTTCGTTCGGCACACTTCAGTGCGATTCCAGTTTGCAGACCATGTGAGGAATTCAATATCCACCGCATGGTCCCCGAAGCGCACCGAATGTGGAGCCGCCGAACAGACTGCTGAACGCCACCGCCGACCTCCGATCAGCCGGCTGAACTGCAGGAAAAAAAAACTGAGCTCTGCTATTCTTTAAAAAGCGTTTAAACCAATAAAAATGCACGAAAATGTGTGGAAATAATAAAAAGGTCTATTAATGAATAAAAAAAATTAAAAAACACTTAAAAAATGGGAATCAAGAATGTAACAAAAAAAAGAGAAAATAAATAAATAAAAAGGCTGAAACTGAAAAGAATAAACGGTTGAATAAAAAATAAATGAAATCAATATTATTTTACATTGACTCTTATGGAATTCGCCTGTTTAAACCTGTCAAACCGAACCACTGAAAATCAAGGCATTTCACTGACATTTTGGTGCACTTTGGTGTCTCTGAATAGATTAACCATTACTTCTCTATGGGACAATTTCACTGGCGCCAAATTGCAGCGAACTGCACCATATTTCACTGTCAATTCACCAGTATTTTGCTTATTGCCAGCTTTCTGAATAGCCGGACAGCCACAAAATAGCACTGTACAGTGAAATTCACCATTCGGTGACAAGTTCGGCACTCTTCGAATAACTCTTTATGTCACACCAATTCATTTTGGAGGCGATGGAGTGTCTTTTAACACTTACTGCTGCTGGATTTCTTTTCTTTCAGGTCTGATTCATGCAGTTGATTCTGGATCTGTGACCCTTTAGGGCAGTGACGGCAAACCTTGGAAACTGAGTTGTTTCAGAATTAAATGTCACATATGGCTAGCTAAGCATCATGGGACATGTAGTTCAGAAACATCTGGAGTGCCAGGATTCATTATCACTGCTACAGGAAGCATACAAATGGAGATACCGTATTGAGGGCAGAACCAGATACTTCATCGTGTAAGGCTGGGGTCAGACGAGCGCAGTTATCACGTCCGTGTTGCCGCACATTTGTACGTCCGTGGCAGCATAGCATTCTGACCAATGGAGCCCCACACACGATGTAAGTCCGCACAGAAGTGCCAATGCATGACGGATGCCGCAAACGGACGCAGGTTAGACAAGAACGTAATACTGCTAGAACGGACGTGCGGAGTGTGCCACGTCTGCAACGTCCGTGTAGCTTTGTGTGTGAGTGATGAAACTAGGTCAGATGGACTGCATTTATAAGTCCAGCATTTTTGACGGACAGAATGTTTTTTCGTTTTAATTTATTTTCCCTGCTACATCAGTCAAAAAATCCGTCAATGAAAAAAACGGACTGTGTGGCCACTACCTTGTTGTCAGTCAGTAAGTACGTCTGTACTGCACAGACGCACAGTCCGTACAAAATGCGCTCATCTGACCCTAGCCTCGGTCTCTTCCACCACTGCTGGTAGACTTTCCATATATTTACAACTCTTTAGAACCCACCATATAGAAAACACTCAACCGTTTGTCACGTTCCTGAACGTGAGATATGTTAGTTTCTATTATTATTATTAGTTTTTATATATATATATATACAGTATCTCACAGAAGTGAGTACATCCCTCCCATTATAGTAAATATTCTAACTTTTCATGTGACAGCACTGAAGAAATGACACTTTGCTACAATGTAAAGTAGTGAGTGTACAGTTTATGTAACAGTGTATATATTTACTGTCCCTAAAAATAAGTCAACACACAGCCATTAATGTCTAAACTGCTGGTGACAACAGTGACTGCACCCCTAAGTTAAAATGTCCAAATTGGGCCCAAACTGTCAATATTTTGTGTGACCGCCATTTTTTTCCAGCACTGCCTTAACCCTCTTGGGTATGGAGTGTCCTTTGCTGGAAACTCCTCCTCCTCATTGCCTCTATCTGTTGGTGTACCTCAAGGCTCTGTCCTTGGTCCTCTGCTTTTTTCCATCTACACCTCCTCCCTGGGCAAAATCATCAACAGCTTTGGCTTCAATTACCACCTCTACGCTGATGACACTCAGATCTACCTCTCTACCCCTGATCTCTCTCCCCCTGTCCTTTCAAAAGTCAGTGACTGTTTATCTGGCATCTCCTCCTGGATGGCCTCCCACCACCTAAAGATCAACATGTCAAAGACTGAACTCCTACTTATTCCTCCCTCCAATGCCTCCCCACCTCCTGACTTCTCTATCACGGTGGAGGGTATCACCATTTCCCCATCAAACCAAGTTCGCTGTCTTGGAGTTACACTGGACTCTGCTCTTTCCTTCATCCCCCACATCAAGTCTCTTTCCTCCTCCTGCCGATACCAACTGCGTAATATTTCCCGAATTCAGCCATTTCTTACCGCTGTCACCACAAAACAACTCATACACGCCCTGGTAATCTCCCGACTCGACTATTGCAATAATCTCTTATCTGGCCTCCCTCTGTCCCGCCTCTCCCCCCTACAATCCATCCTGAACGCCTCCGCCAATCTAATTCACCTCACCCGCTGCTCTGTCTCTGCCGCTCCCCTCTGCGAGTCCCTTCACTGGCTCCCCATCCACTGCAGAATTAAGTTCAAAATCCTTATCCTTACCTACAAAACCCTCACTAACTCAGCTCCCCACTACCTGTCCTCACTAATCACCAAATACACCCCGGCCCGCTCCCTAAGGTCAAACAGTGACTTGCGACTAGCTTCTCCCCGCATCACCTCTTCCCATGATAGACTGCAGGATTTCTCACGCGCAGCCCCCACTCTGTGGAACGCTCTCCCTCGTACTGTCAGACTTTCACCTAACTTCTCTTCCTTCAAACGCTCCCTTAAAACGTTCCTATTTAGGGAAGCCTACCACCCAACTCACTGACGCAACCATCAATCACTCTCACCTTACAGTCCTCTCCTCCTGTTTCCAACCCCAACCCTCCTAGATTGTGAGTTCCTACGGGAATAGGGCCCTCATCTCCTCCTGTATTGTTTGTCAAATGTTCTATCCTAAACAAAAGATAAATCCAGGTAAAGTATCCATGTAATTGGGCAGACTAGATGGGCCGAAAGGTTCTTATCTGCCGACATTTTTCTATGTTTCTATGTTTCTATGTTTCTATGTTGTTCAATGTATTGTAACCCTGTCTATACTGTGCTTATTGTACAGCGCTGCGGAATATGCTGGCGCTTTATAAATAAAGAATAATAATAAAAATAATAATGGAGTTCACCAGAGCTTCACAGGTTGCCACTGGAGTTCTCTTTCACTCCTCCATGATGACATCAATGAGCTGATGGATGTTAGAGACCTTGCTCTCCTCCACCTTCTGTTTGAGGATACCCCACAGATGCTCAATAAGGTTTAGGTCTGGAGAAATGCCTTGGCCAGTCCATCACCTTTACCCTCAGCTTCTTCAGCAAGGCAGTGGTCGTCTTGGAGGTGTGTTTGGGGACGTTATGTTGGAATACTGCCCTGCGGCCCAGTCTCCAAAGGGAGGGGATCATGCTCTGCTTCAGAATGTCACAGTACATGTTGGCATTCATGAGTCCCTCAATGAACTGTAGCTCCACAGTGCCGGCAGCACTCAAGCAGCCCCAGACCATGACACTCCCACCACCATGCTTGACTGTAGGCAAGACACTCTTGCCTTTGTACTCCTCACCTGGTTGCCGCCACACACGCTTGACACCATCTGAACCAAATAAGTTTATCCTGGTCTCATCAGACCACAGGACATGGTTCCAGTAAACCATGTCCTGAGTCTGCTTGTCCTCAGCAAACTGCGGACTTTCTTGAGCATCATCCTTAGAAGAGGCTTCCTTATGGGACGACAGCCATGCAGACCAATTTGGTGTAGTTATTATTATTATTATTATTATTATTCTTTATTTATATAGCGCCAGCATATTCCGCAGCGCTGTACAATATAGACATGGTTACAATACATTGAACAACAATCGACAAACCAGTACAGGAGGAAATGAGGGCCCTATTCCAGTGGGAACTCACAATCTTGAAGGGTTGGGGGTGGAAACAGGAGGAGAGGACTGCAAGGTGTGAGTGATGGACTGCAAGGTGAGAGTGATGGACTGCAAGGTGAGAGTGATGGACTGCAAGGTGAGAGCGATGGACTGGTTGCGTCAGTGAGGTGTATCAGTGAGTCAGGTGGAAGGCTTCCCTAAGTGTGCGGCGTATGGTCTGTGCACTGAGAGGCTGACCCCCCCGTCCCTTCAACCTCTGCAGCAATGCTGGCAGCACTCATACGTCTATTTCCCAAAGATGACCTCTGGATATGACGCTGAGCACGTGCACTCAACTTCTTTGGTCGACCATGGCGAGGTCTGTTCTGAGTGGAACCTATCCTGTTAAACAACTGTATGGTCTTGGCCATCGTGTTGCAGCTCAGTTCAGGGTCTTGGCAATCTTCTTATAGCCTCGGCCATCTTCGTGTAGAACAACAATACTTTTTTTTCAGATCTTCAGAGAGTTCTTTGCCATGAGGTGCCATGTTGAACTTCCAGTGACCAGTATGAGAGAGTGAGACCGATAACACCAAATTTAACACACCTGCTCCCCATTCACACTTGAGACCTTGTAACACTAATGAGTCACATGACACCATGGAGAGAAAATGGTTAATTGGGCCCAATTTGTAGATTTTCACTTAGGGGTGTGGTCACTTTTGTTGCCAGTTGTTTAGACATTAATGGCTGTGTGTGTTGAGTTATTTTGAGGAGACAGCACATTTACACTGTTATACAAGCTGTACACTCAATACTTTACATTGTAGCAAAGTGTCATTTCTTCAGTGTTGTCACATGAAAAGATATAATAAAATATTTACAAAAATGTGAGGGATGTACTCACTTCAGTGTGATACTGTAACACAAAGCTATCCACCAGTACCACAATGAATATGCCATGGAGTTTTATTGTGCCCATGGGGATTATTTGTCCGGAAAGGCACAAATTGAAGACAAGGTCTAGTCCAGGGGTCAGCAACCTTGACTCCCTGATGTTTTGGGAACTACATTTCCCATGTGGCTCAGTCAGCAACAGGGACGTGTAGTCAGGGGTGGCAGGGGAGGCAGAGCCTCCCCTGCCATTCCAGTAAATGAATGTGCTGTAATGACATGTGTGTATATTTAAACTTGTAAATAAAATGTTATTTATTGAAAAAAGTTCTCATACTCACCTCTCCACACTCCCTCGCTGTGCTTCTCTGTCCTCCGCTTTTTTTCCCCTGGACTTTCAGTTTGCTGGCTGCTAGGGATGTGCGTTTCGGATTTCGGAATTTTAAACGAAATTTCCCGATTCGTGTTTTCGGATCCGGCCGATTTTCCAAATCGGATCGGATCCGAAAACCGACAGATCCGAAAAGTTTTCCGAGCCGAAACGAAATATTTTCGGAATTTTCGAATGGACTTGAAATGTGTCAAATCGAAATTTATTTTCGCTCTATTCATGATTTCGGTTCCATTTCGGTAATTCTGGACATCGTATATTTAACTATTATCGGTTATATCGCTGATTCTGTAAATTTTGTATTTATAAATGCGTATCACTTGTTTTTGTTTCCAATGATCCGATAATTCTGTCGCTACGATAATTCCTTCGTAATCGAGTCGGATCCGATTCGTCCGCGGGTCGCGCATGCGCGCGCGCGGATGTCGTAACTTTATTGAGCCAGTTTTGACAACTTTTTTGACAGCCCAAAAAATATTGCTTTTATTTATCATGGCTGAAAGAAGTAGAGACGAGTCCCATTCGGACACCTCCTCATCTGCTTCCACCCCTGAGACACCACCCAGGAAGAAGCGGGCCAGCAACATGGCATTTGAGGAGATGTTGGAGCTGGTCCGCCTCTTTGATTACAAAGATTACGACTGCCGTAAGGGGCCTTACGGCAGAAAGAGTAACGCGCGCATGGACCGTATCCTAGATAACCTACGCACCACCATCGCGGAATTATTTGGGAAAGACCGGACGAAGGACCAGCTCCGACAACGCTGGTCCGACCTCAAGGCACGCGAGCAGGAGCAGCTGAGGCACATCCGTTGCGTCATAGCCAAACGTAAGTGTCATGTTATATTGTAAAGCGCTGCGCAAACTGTTGGCGCTATATAAATCCTGTATAATAATAATAATGTGCTTGCATGAGCTAATGTGCATAGAAATATGTTGATTTATCTAGTCCTTTTTTCATGCAATGTGATTGTGTATAGCTTTGCGTTTTCACAACTCGTCATACATGCATTTTTGCCATAGCTCTTCTTTTTTGTGATTTTACGTATTCGTGAAAATTGTGACATTTGATGTATGTAGATGAAATTACAATGCTGGATTTCTTTTGGCACTGTGTGTACTGTAGTGTGCTGGGGGGGATGTTGTTGTGATTGAGTGATGCATACGAGATGATCCGCAGCTTGCCCAATATTGGCTCCCACCTGCGCATCAACAAAAATCTCTGCGTCTCTGCTAAGTGGTAGGATGGGACATGTAGTTCTTCTGAAAGTGCATCCAAACAGAGCGGCGTTCAATACATCCTCAGCAGCTGCTGAATTGTTGCAGCGCAGCAATTCAGTTTGCTACAGCAGTGTCATTATTGAACGCTTTAGATGCAAATTTCAAAACAAAATGGCGGATTTCTGTTGTTTCTGCAATATCCACAGTTTTATTAGCAGAAACTGAAAGTGAAACTGAGGCATCTATAAAATAACTAAAAGCACTCGGCACAATGCGTTTTGTATGCACACAACACAAATAATAGTTTTTATTGAATAAACGTAATGTTTACTTCTGAAAAAAATATATAATTGAACGGTAATATATGTCTATGTGCAGAGGAAATAAATAAATATTTTGTGACTTTAGAACTATGAGATGGGAGTAGTGGTGGGTCAAGCTGGTAGCGCTAGTGGGTAGTGGAGGGGTGTCGCAATACTTTCGGCAATATAGTGTATAGATATACCATTTTTTTCCAGTCTGCATTATCTACGTGTTATTTTTTGGATTTGGCACAAGACAGGAAGGCAAAGGCAGCATCTGCCCCGGCGGGCACCAGTGCCCCAGTGGAGGAGGAGGGGGAGCCACGGGCGACCACCAGCGCTGGTATATACTATTTTATTTTGCAACGACCTTTGGTCAAAAACAGAAACATTTTTTGTTTACTGTATTTTAATTTAATTTTTTATGTATAGCACAAGAGGAGGAAGAGGAGGAGCAGGAGGAGGGTGAGGATGGAGAGAGGGAGCCGGAGCCACAGCAGGAGGCCGCGAGTCCAGGTTTTTATTTTACTGTTGTATTTTGCATCGACTTTTGTTCAAAAATAAATCAGTTTTGTTGTTTACTGTATTTTTTATTTCTTTAATTTCTTAGATATAGCACCGGATGAAATGCTGACGGTGGTGGTGGAGGAGGAGGAGTCGGAGGAGTCGGAGCCTCAGGAGGCCGCCAGCACTGGTATATACTACTGTTATATTTTTTCAAGACTTTCAGTCAAAAATAGAAACCTGCTTTACTTACTGTATTTTCCTTCTTTCATTTATTGGATATATAGAAGGAGAAGCCAGACCGGACAGGTCCTCCAGTGTCAGGATGAGGAATAATAGGATGGCGATCGGCGAGCTACGCCTGGCTGTCACCAACATAGATGCCATCCAGGAGTTGCTCCAGGAGTTAAGGGAGCATATTAACAATGCCGCTGACATCCTGGAGCGGCTGTGAGACCAGCCTCCTCCTCCCCTATGTTTGTTTGTGCCCCAGTTGGGCAGTTTGCCATCCGTGGCATGTTGTAAATAAATTTTCTATTTTTTCCTGTTTGTGTGCGTTGCTTTTCCTTACTTAATAAGTTAATATGTATTGCTTGGTTTCCACACTGTTAAAATTATATGTACATAAATTTATTGACATTTCTATGGACCCTTTGTCATAAATTTGTCAACATATTTGTGGCCATGAATGACTGTGCACATTCTACACTGCCTGCCTGGCCAAAAAATGTCATACACTAACACAACCTTGTTGTACTGCCTTGAGATTTGATTACCGATGTGGCATGGTTTTGTTAAGCTTAGGCGATGTCACAACAACATGGATTTTTGTCCACAGTCACATTCATTGTATAACCAAGAATTTATCAAAAAATATTGATGGCAGCACTGCGTGAAGTCTTCTCCGACACAACCCAAAGATCCTTAGTGCGGCTCAGGTCTAGTTTATTTGTCCCTGTTTGCAGCTTCACACAACACCTCCTCCCAGCTATGAGCTCTCTCTCTCCCACCGCTGCCCGCTAAGACGCTGCCCGCCAACATGGTCACGTCTTTGCAGGAAGACAACAGCGTGGGGGAACGGCAGCTGCCGACAGTCCCAAGACCTCGTCACAATGACATCAGTTCTGGAGTTAACCCCTAACTGCGACCAATGGTGGAGATAGGGGGTTCATTGGAACCCCCTATCTCCCGATCCGCGGCAGCTATCGGTTGGTTAATGTTTGGTATCTTTGGATCGACCAGAGCATGGCCTTTCCAACAATACCAAACATGACAATGTTAAAAATTATAAAAAATTAAAATATAAAAAAAAATAAACAGGTGTTTTGTTTTGTTTTGTTAATGCAGCAATATTGTTCCCATTTCAATTATAATGTGAACAATGATGCTGCACTAAGGATTTTTGTATGGGGTGCGTTTGTTAAAAATAGTGTAATTTTCACCCAAAAAAATATAACAAGTCCCCATTTCAATTTTTTTTTAACAAACGCAACTCATAAAATATAACCGCAAACACTCGCATGTTAAAATGTGAAAAAAACACTTTACACCTTCTAAAACAAACATTGAAAATTCTAATTTTATTGCATTTTTGTTATAATATACAGACAGAACATGACGCATACATATGATAATGATATATTATGAATCATCTGCCGAGTCTGCCGGAAAGAACGATATATAACATGTCTGGGTCATATTATAAAATAAGGCTTCAAAAAAACGCGTTTAAACAAGAGGAGCGAAACTGTTAAAAATTAGCTCAGCAGCAGACCGCACACAGGCGTGAAGGGAAGCCGTGAAATGCCTCAGCAGTGAAAGGGTTAAATTTTTTTTGTCTGTTTTAAATCATTTTATTTGTTTGTTTTTTTTCGTTTCAGATCATTTTGATCAACTATTTTTCCGTCTTAAAACCTTTTGTTCTGGTTTTTATTTTTAAAGTCAGACCATTCGGGTCAGTTTAGCGTTTTTTAAATCGTTTTGTTCATTATTTTTTGTTCCTTGGCTTTCATACCATTTTTTTAATGTGATTAAATAAAGTTGTGAAATGTATATTCATAAGAAAAAAAGGATCTTCTTTTAATAAAAAAAAAAAACACGATAGAATCGCCAGAATTATCGTATCGACAGAATGAATTATCGGATCCGAAAAACAAACCAAAAATTTATTATAAAAAAATATATAAAGTATAAAAAAGTAAACCATAGTAGTTTACGTCAAAACGAATAGAGTTAGACACTTTGAAACGAGGAGAACAGACGTTCCGAAAAAAACCCAAATTTCCGAAATCACGAAAAGTCGATACAAAAAAAAGCAAAGTGACCCAAAAATACGAAAAATGGTCGATATTCCGAAAAAAAAAAATGTACACGGAGAACGAGTCGAACCGAATCAAAACATAAATCGGTCGAAACGAGCTGAATCGAAAATTTTAAACATCCGAACAAATCGAACCGAATCGAACTGAAAAAAAAATCGATGCACAAGCCTACTGGCTGCTGTGTGTGTGTGATTCACTACACAGACAGCAGGGGAAGTACTGAGCCAGCCTACCCTACGCAATTTGCGCAGCTGAATGCTACACTAATTGCATAGCTCAAGCTGACTTCCTGGTTCTACGCTTTTCAGTGCCTCCAGAGGCACTGAGGGCAATTGAAAGCTTGAGCCAATGGGAAAGCTCCATTGGTCTCAAGCACTTCTTTTTTTAAAAAAAACTCCCCCCATGGGAAGCAGAGCTCCCCATGGATTGATTGATGCAGGACAGTCATGTGACTGTCCTCATCAGTCGTGGGGGGGCGGGCAGGCAGAGCTCAGCAATCAGCATGTGTGTTATAGTGCCCTCTGTTAGTTAGTATTGTAAGTGCATGCTCTGACTTAGAACTAAAACCTATATGCAATCTTTATTTAAAGAGTCGTAATAGCACCCTCTATTAGTCAGTATTGTAAGTGCATGCTCTTAAAACGAAAAAAAGAAGTGAACTTAGAAACATAGAAAATGTCGGCAGATAAGAACCTTTCGGCCCATCTAGTCTGCCCAATTACATGGATACTTGACCTGGATTTATCTTTTGTTTAGGATAGCCTTATAAAAGTGCAATACTGTGTGTTCACAATAAACAGTATATATATATGTTTGAAGGTAGTAGAGAAAAGGACTCACATACCTTCAAACATATATATATACTGTTTATTGTGAACACACAGTATTGCACCACGTATTTGTCTCTTTGTTTGAGGTATTCATCATACAAGTTGGACACACATCCTCAGAGAGAAGAAATAACATTTATGTACAGAAATCCTCTCTACTAACCAGAACATTTTTCACCATTCATCAATGTATGTTCCATTGACTTTATGTGTTTCTTGAATTTATTGGTACATCCAATCAGTTATTTTTGACTGCTTGATACTTCATATATCCTGTTCTCTCCTTTCCCTGTGTTCATTCCCCTTGAGAGTGTGAAGTAGCGCTGCCTCGTTTGTACACCTTTGTTTTATGGTCATCTTTTGATATTGGGGAGATATCTTTATCTGGCAACTATAGCGACCTTCACTCCATCTCCTCCCTTACTTGTAAGCGCACTATTCTTCATCTATTTTAGGATAGCCTTATGCCTATCCCATGCATGCTTAAATTCAATCACTGTTTTGGCCTCTACCACTTCAACTGGAAGGCTGTTCCATGTATCCACCACCCTCTCAGTAAAATAATGCTTCCTGATGTTACTTTTAAACCTTTGCCCCTCTAATCTAAGACTATGTCCTCTTGTTTTGCTACTTTGTTTCCTTTTAAATATACTCCCTTCCTCTACCTTGTGGATTCCCTTTACGTATTTAAATGTTTCTATCATATCTCCTCTGTCTCGTCTTTTTTCCAAGCTATACATGTTAAGATCATTAACCCTTTCCTGGTAACTTTTCTCCTTCAAGCCGTACACCATTTTAGTAGCCCTTCTCTGAACGTTCTCTAAGGTGTCTATATCCTTCTGGAGATACGGTCTCCAGTACTGCACACAGTACTCCAAGTGAGGTCTCACCAGTGCTCTGTACAGTGGCATGAGCACTTCTCTTTTCCTACTGCTAATACCTCTCCCTACACAACCAAGCATTCTGCCAGCATTTCCTGCTGCTCTATTACATTGACTACTTACCCATAGATCCTCTGAAATAATAACCCCTAAATCCCAACCCTCAGAGGTTGAGGTTAGGACTGTATCAAATATTCTATATTCAGCCCTTGGGTTTTTACGTCCCAGGTGCATTATCTTGCACTTATCCGCATTAAAACTCAATTGCCACAGCTCCGACCATTTTTTTAGTTTACCTAAATCATTTGTCATTTGGCTGATCCCTCCAGGAACGTCAACCCTGTTGCAAATCTTTGTGTCATCAGCAAAAAGACATATTTTACCATTAATACCTTCTGCAATATCACTAATAAAAATATTAAAGAGAATGGGTCCAAGTACTGACCCCTGAGGTACCCCACTGGTAACAAAACCTTGCGCTGAATAAACTCCATTTACTACAACCCTCTGTTGCCTGTCACTCAGCCACTGCCTAATCCATTCAACAATATTGGAATCCAAGCTCAAAGATTGCAATTTATTGATAAGCCTTCTATGCGGAACAGTATCAAAAGCCTTACTGAAATCTAAATAAGCAATGTCTACTGCACCACCTGTGTCTATTATTTTTGTTACCCAATCAAAAAAATCAATAAGATTAGTTTGGCATGATCTCCCTGAGGTAAACCCATGTTGTTTCTGATCCTGTAATCTATGTGTTTTTAGATGTTCAACAATCCTTTCCTTTAACATGATTTCCATTAATTTCCCCACTACTGACGTAAGACTAACTGGCCTATAGTTCCCCGATTCCTCCCTACTACAATTCTTGTAAATGGGCACAACATTTGCTAATTTCCAGTCTTGAGACGACTCCCGTTAACGGTTTTGCTATTACACCACTGAGCTCTTTTAATAATTTAGGGTGGATCCCATCAGGCCCCATTGACTTATTTGTCTTTACTTTAGACAGCTGCTGTAGAACCTCCTCCTCTGTAAACTCATATGTAAATGTCTCGTGTTTCCTCCTAACTGAGGTCCCTTTCCATCCTTTTCTTCTGCAAAGACTGAACAAAAATATTCATTGAGGCAGTCAGCGAGACTTTTATCCTCTTCTACATACCGTCCTTCCTTTGTTTTTAATCTAACTAATCCTGGTTTTACTTTTCTTTTTTCGTTTATGTATCTAAAAAAAATGTTGTTTTGTCCCCCTTTTTTACTGACTGAGCTATTTTCTCTTCTGCGTGTGCTTTGGAAGTTCTTATAAATTGCTTTGCCTCTTTCTGCCTAATCTTATAGGTTTGCCTATCTTCTTCACGCTGAGTTTTTTTTATAATTATTGAAGGCTATCCTTTTGTTCTTCACTATTTTGGCCACAACATTTGCTAATTTCCAGTCTTCCTGGACGACTCCCGTTAACAAGGATTGGTTAAATAAATCTGTTAATGGTTTTGCTATTACACCACTGAGCTCTTTTAATAACTTAGGGTGGATCCCATCAGGCCCCATTGACTTATTTGTCTTTACTTTAGACAGCTGCTGTAGAACCTCCTCCTCTGTAAACTTATATGTAAATGTCTCTTTAGTGTTACTTTACTTTATAAATAGTCAAACTCTATTCTATATAACGATAATCAAATGTGTAAATTGCGACTGCGTAACCCTGTGTATATCTGGCTCTGATACAAGCCAGTGCCTCACCAGCCACTGACCTCACTGCACGTCACTGCTGAGCAACATGGGAAATGTAGTTCCCAAAACATCATCAGGGAGCCAAGGTTACTGACCCCTGGTCTAGTTGAACAGCTTTCACCAACACATCCTAACAAAACTTCTTCCTGGGAAACTGTCATCATTTTTTTTCGAATTAGTTCCAAGTCAACATAAATTGTTCAACATTATTTGGCCAATGCCTTTCGAACAGTAATAGGTAGATAGACAGTTGGACGGATGCAGAGGTAGGTAGATGGACAGTTAGGTGGACAGTCATATGGATGCAGAGGTAGGTAGATGGACAGAAAAGTAAGTAGATAGACACATGGGCAGCTGTTTGGATACTGAGGTAGATCTATGGACAGATAGGTGGACAGTCAGATGGATGCAGAGGTAGGTAGACGAACAGTCCGGTGGATGCAGGAGTAGGCAAATATATGGACAGGGACAGTCAAAAAGATGCATTAGATAAACTAATAGAAGGGTAAATGTTAGAAGGCTAGATGGATGGATAGATGGTTGAGTAGATAAAAGGATAGAGTTTTAGAGAGACAGACAAACCGTGTCATGAGAAGCATTGTCTGTATCATATGGCTCTATCCATGCTGTATGTTTTGGAGCAGTAATGAGGATTAGTTACATTGATTATGGCATTTGCGATTTTAGTACTTACAGGACCCTCTGCACCTCTTGTTTATGTCTTAAATGCATTTTGTTGCTATTTCTTGCCGTTTCAGTTCCTGGCTTTCTATTTCAAAGTGTTGCGGGAGACAAACCTTGCTGCTTCTTTCTATTTTTCTTTGTTGTACTCAAATAGAAAGTTAACGTAATAAACTTTGGGCCACATTACATTCTTGACGCTAACGCTCACTTCCGCGAGCATTAGCGTTAGCCGCGGTGTCTACCGCATATTACGATCTAAACGCAAACGGGTTAAGTAACCCGTTTGCATTTGGTACCTTGCGCTTTTCAGCGCGAGGTTACTGTACTTTGCGCTCCCCATGTTAAGTATAGGAAGTGCAAAGTGTTAATCAGCGTTAGGATTACATAGTCCTAACACTGATTAACGTCCGGCTCTGGTTAGCAGAACGTTAACAAGAGCCAGGACTTGGTGTTAATGGATTCCGCTTCAACAGAATCCGTTAACACCAGCCTAAAAAAAACAACAAACAAGTCAGATACTCACCTCCTGTCCCGCGGCAAGGACAATGGCTCCGACCGCCTCCTCCGTCCAGCGGGAGCAGGGAAAGACTGGGGGAAAAGTCCCCCGAGTCTCTCTCTGCATACCACAATGCCGACTGGCCGATCTCGCGAGGCGAGATCCGGCTGGTCATGTAACCAGCAGGGGGAAACTCAATGGAGTCCGATGGATTCAAGTCGTATGGAGTCAAGATCGAGTGGATGCTCGCAGCTGCGCTCAGCGCTGCAGTGAGCATCCCATCCCGTAGCACGCGGTAACAATGCATGCAGCATTTTTTGCGCCTGCATTGTAATCTAGCGTTAAAATGCGAGCGCAAGGGGGAAAACTGTGGGGGCAGTATTTCCTCCCTTGTGCCCGCGTTTTAACACTAGGATGGTAATGTGGCCCTTTACATTTTTATCCATTGATGAGGTGTGAGAAATCAGAAGACTCTATCATCTGCAGAACCAATCCATGTGCAGCAAAATCTTATCCCCAAACTTGTACATGTCAAGACCTACTTTAATTAAACGAAAGTGATGAGAGGGTACCTCAATTGGACGCATCATAGTGTACATATCTCCTCCCCTGGTATCTCTCTCAGTGATGTGCGGTGAGGTCCCAGTAAAGTAAAACATCAAAGATTTCTGAGTAAGAGAAGATTTGGATGTTTACCTTCTCTAAATTGTAGTTGCCGTAATACAATAAAGCAAGGAGACAATTTCCCTCACACACAGAGTGGACAAAGGTTCCACACAAGGGGCTTTTTACGTGTGACAGAACACACATAGTTTGTGTTATTAGATGTCATTGTGGTTGTGCATATGAGGGAGAGACGAGAAAAAATAAAAGGAAGGATTCCTCAGTATAAATCGAAAGAAGAAACTAGGAAACTGGATTTGCAGCAGCAGAACATCTCATGAAAGAGAATTGTTCCATTGCTCATTTGCATTTTCAGGGCATTGATGGGATTCCACCACTGAGACGGGACGGGGATCGAGAAGTGTTACTAAAGAGGAAATTTGAATCCATAAACTGAATACACTTTGGCCAAAGGGTTTGACAGAGAGTTTAATCCTGAAATATTATTCTGATAGATTTAATATGGATTTTTCCTCTACGTCCTTCAAGTTTCATTCATATGGACTATTTATATGGGCAATATGTTTGGACAAGACGAAGTAAGATTAAGCTGACATTTAGCAGATCTTTGATTTGTACTTTCCATTTCCCTTACCACTTTATTATCAGTGTGTAAGTACAAATTCTCTAATAGCTGTCACTGAGGCAGCTGAAGGAGCCTGGGGGCTAGCCTCCTGCCTACTGACTATGGACCAAGGTGCAACCTGGGGTGTGCCAACTGGATTGCCCAGGGAATCCAGTATTTATGTTGCTGTGTTTTTGTATAGTGTACACCTCTGTATTTATTGTCCTCTGTCTGTATATTGTACTATTCTGTAGCTACTCCCTTCTCTGTATATTGTATACTTGCTGCTGTAAGAAGATTCCTTGGTTTCCCTCTGGGATCTAGCAGGCAGGTTAAGATAAGAATGCATAGGTAAACAATCCAGTGTGTTTAATGTCTCTTGATTTGCCAAATTTTGGTGAACTGCCAGCAACTACGGTGCCTTTTCGTCGGCAGTGAAATCCCCCATAGAGAAGCAATGGTTAATCTATTCAGAGAACACAGAGCAGCAGTGATACAGTGCCGAAGTTCCCTGTTGTTTGGTGGTTTCATACGGCAGGTTTATTCAGGTGAATCCCATAGGCTTCAATGTTAAAAATATTCCCGTTTGAATCCAATATCTAATAAACCGCTTCTTTTTTTAATCTGCAATAAAAAGTCTCTTTATTTATTGATTATTTTTTTTAGGATCTTTTAGGCATTTTTCCGGATTTTTTCGGCAAAAAAGTTTGCCCTTTTTTTTACCAGCGTTTTTTCTTTTTCCTGTAACAGACCTTTTTATTATCATTCATAGAATCGTATGTTAATCCCAGGCATTTTCCTTCAGTAGTTTTTTTGCAAACAGCGTTTCAATTTTGATGCTTTCAATCGTGGCCGGGCCTAGCATGGTCACGAGGAGCGGCCGGGTTTAAAACGGGGCGCGAGGAGTTGCCTCGTCACCCTGTCGTGGAGTCTGATTCCCGCATCGCTAACCATTCGTTTACATTGTCTCTCTGTTGCCAACCCGTTTTCTGGATACGATCCCTGCTCCTGTTATTTGACCCGGCTTGATTATGATGATTCTCCTGCTGCTTGATTACAATCGCCTGTGTGGTGTTTTTGGTGGTTTAACCCCATGCTTGCCGCTGGGGTGTTTACACGCTAAGTGTCCCTTCTCAGCGGTGGGTCTTGTCTGTGGCCTCATTAGGTTCCTATACCCAACCAAGGGCTCTAAGTAGTCTATCGGTCTCGAAACCTTTAGTGCTTAGTAGCAGCTCCGTGTTTTGTTTATCCTTGTTGCCGCAAGTGTATAATTCTGTGTCTGCCAATCGGTTTTTAAACGTCAAAAAGGTTTATCAGTCCTTAAGGACCTCAACTCCGCTACTCTCTAGTGGGCGCTACTCCCCCCGTTACACCCTGCAGTGAATGCTGAATTCACAGCAGGTGGGGGAGATTTGATTCCTCGAAGTGCAGGAAAGTGTGGGGAACAAGTGAGCACCAAAATGTCAGCGACATTTGGGTGCTCTCTGAATAACCCCCTGTGTTTCCTATTCACCAAAAGTATGTGTTGATGTGAACCTTGCCTTGCAAAAAAAAAGAGCTCTCAGAAAATCTGCAGTCAAGAATTGTTGTTTCAGAAAAGTTGGGAAAGGTTACAGAGTTATCTCATAGAGCTTAGATATATATATCTGTCCACTTTGAGACAAATTGTCTGTAGATGGAAAGGATTTTGTGTTGTGGCTTCTCTCCTTAGAAATGGCCATACAGCCAAGATGACTCAAAGTGCATACAGTACAACTCTCAATGAGGTAAAAAGAACCCAAAGAGTGGCAGCAAACATGGGAAGAAAGTACTGGAACTGGATAACATCTCTATTTCTAAGTCTACCATTTGGAAAACATTGACCAATCGTGGTGACCACACAAAAAAACGCCACATTTTCCAAAAAAAGCCACATTGCTGGGGACCTGAAGTTTGCCAAACACCACTGTGATACTCCACAGCACTACTGCAAAAATGTTCTGTGATGAAACTAATGTAGAGATGTGCATTAGTTTCAGAAAAATTCGGAACGACATTTGATAAATCGTGGTTCAGAAGTACTTCCGAATAACGAATCGATATTATACAAATTCGTATATAACAAATTTATTTCGTTTTACACTGTGTCATCATCATCATAAAAGAAAAATTTGAATAATTGATATCAACTATTGAATTTGAATTGAACTATCAAATTGATCTTAACTTAAAATACAAGTAATAGTCAGCAAAGGACTTTATGAAACAAATTAATTTTGTTTCACTGTTCAATTTGACTCAAACATTAAATCTGTGACAGCTTAAAATTTAACCCTAGCTTTTCTTTTAACAGCAAAATTTGATTTAATTGGGGTTTTATCTAGTGATCCAAAATTCGAATTGATATCAACTATCGAATTGATATATGAAATTTGAAATTTCAAATCGATTCAAAATTTCGAATCGAAACGAAAATGAAATTATTTAAAAAGAACAAAACTAAACTAAACTAAAAATTTTCAGCCATGCACCTCCCTAAACTAAAGTTGAGTTGCTTGGCAAGAACACGGTGCGCTATGTGTGGCATAAAAAGGGCACTACAGCCTAACATGAAAACATCATCCTGTTGGGTAAGTACAGTAAAGCAGGCATCATGACCTTGGTCTGCTTTGGGGCCTGCACCACTCGACATCATCAAGGGATAAATGAATTCCCAAGTCTATCCAGATCTCCTACAGAATAATATCTGGGTGGCTGCACACCTGCTAAAGCTCAGGAGTAGTTGGGTGACGAAACAGGACAATGATCCTAAACATCAACAGAATGGCTTAAAATAAACAGAATTTTCTTCTTTTGGAGTGGCCCGGTCTAGAAATTAACCCCATAGAATGCCATGGAATAACCTCAGAAAGCTGCGTACAGCCGACACAAAAAGAATACAGCTGAGCTGAAGCAGTTCCAAAATCCCTCCTGAATGTTGTGTAGGTCTAACCTGACCAGAAAGGCTTGGTCGACGTTATTGCTGCCAAAGGAGGATCAACTAGCTATTAAATCCAAGTGTTCTCTTACTTTTTCCACAGCACTGTGAATGTTTAATTGCATGTGTTCAATAAAGGCATGAAAGATTATAATGTGTGTGTTGTCAGCTTAAGCACATTGTGGTTGTCTATGCTTGTGATTTTGGTAAGATGTCACAACACTTTATAACCACTTCACACAGAACAACAGCTAATTCCAAAGTGTCCACATACTCTTTCCTGCCGTTGTATATATATATTATGCCCGAACTGGATGTGCTTGCTTACCCCCTACCGTGTGAGCCTGACAGTGAATCAAATGGCTATTGGGGCCAGGTCATTAATCTCCTTGGCTTCTGTGTGAGCTGTTTAAACACTCGGGTTCTATCGTGTGTGTTCATCTCGATCTCCTGTGCTCAGTTTATAATACGTCACTTCTCTACTTGAGAAATAGTAAACAGAGGGATGCTGAAACGTCTGCTCATGAGGACTAAATTGTTGCACTGTTGACACTGTCAGAACCACACCATTATGACTGTTTATGGGAAATAACATTTGTTTAATGACATGATCCAATAAAACAAAAATGAGACTCACCCCCTGCCCCCCTCACTCCCAGAACCTGTCAAACACACAATTAATGTAACATTAACCAGAATGTACCGAAGGAAAATCTATAGGGTACCGGCATGATGATGCGCATCCCAGCACATGTCGTGGGGTTTATGTTTACTCCCTAGAATCCTTTAAAAGAGCCTACCCATTTAACGAAACATATGCAAGCACCAGAATGTAAACTCCTCACTTTGGCAAACTTTCACTTAATTTTAAAATTCATTCATTTCAGGCCTTTGCAAATGGGTGCTAAAAAAAGGAAATTTCAAAAAGTTTGAGTGGAAATAACTTCAACGATTTCAAAAACGTAATTTTGAAGGTTTAGCACAGTCGCTGTTTTGGCCCCATGTTCCTCTTTTCTATAAGTCCCTCTTTCAGAGCTGCCAAGTCAACTGGTTTTCCCTCTGTCCTCCTGATTAGGGATGAGCTGTTCGGGTTCGGACGGTTCGGAGTTCGACCCGAACTTTGGCAGTTTGAAAGTTCGTGAATTTCGAACTTTTTGGGCGTGTTCGGTTCGGGTTCGAAAAAAAAAAAGAAATTTTGAAAAAAGTATAGAAAATGCTTAAAAAAATACTAAAAAATCTAGAAATAAAGAGACTCTTTACTGCAGAATATTATAAGCAACGGTTTATTAGATATTGAATTAAAAACTAATGTGTACGTGGAAAGATTATCAACTCTAAATGACCTCTGTTCACAAACGGGCTAAACACCAGGTGTTTTTAAATCTGGTAATCAATTTGATACATTGTACAATATACTGAGGGTGGGGTGGTGTCTGCTTCTGATTGAGATTTGAGAATTAATTTCCCTAAAACATCCTAATATGCTGCATTTAACTGGTGTTTGAAAAAAATCTAAAGCAATGTTATTTTTCACCTCGGGATTAAACATTCACAGGGTTATTCAGAGAGCGGTGAAAAGCAGGAGAATAACTGGAGAAGTGAAAATTCTAGGTCAAAATAGCCAAACCAGAAAAATTCTCCCATTTATCTCACTTTCCAAATCGGCTATTTGGTCTAGATTGTTCTCTTCTCTTGCCAGTTCTCCTGGCTTTCACCTCTCTCTCAGGGTTGTTCAGAGAAAGGTGAAAACCAGGAGAATGGCAGGAAAAGAGAACAATCTGGACCAAATAGCCGATTTGGAAAGTGAGATAAGGCTAGGGTCAGACTAACGCATTTTTCGCAGCGACCGTCAAAAAGTGCGTCCGAACGCATTGCCGTACTTTTTCACGGATTGCGCGAAAAAGGTCATACGATGCGCATTTTTGTGCGTGATTTTTTACGGATCCAAACCAGGAAACTTTGGGTGTCTGGACGTTATGTTGGCCGGACATGAGCAGGGTCTGACGTCTCCAAATCCCGCACACACGCTGCTAGTGGACGCAGCGCACTCTGTACGTCCGTACTAGCAGTTCTGCGTTCTTGAAAAAATGCGCTCATTTTCCACTTGCGTTGCGCAGCCGGACTTTCGTGCGACCGTACTTCGTATATTGGCCATCATTTGCTGCTAGTGCGGCCGTTATTAAGTGCGCCTAAACGCACGTTAAAAATTCTCTAGTCTGACCCTAGCCTAAATGGGAGAATTTTTCTGGTTTGGCTATTTTGACCTAGAATTTTCCATTCTCCAGTCATTCTCCTGCTCTTCACCGCTCTCTGAATAACCCTGACAGGGTTATTCAGAGAAAGGTGAAACTCAGGAGAATGACTGGAGAATGGAAAATTCTAGGTCAAAATAGCTGAACCAGAAAAATTCTCCCATTTATCTCACTTTCCAAATCGGCTTTTTGGTCTAGAAGTTTCCATTCTCCTGCTTTTCACCGCCCAAAAATCTGTAATCTTTTTCTGCGTGTCCGAAAATGTCTCCTCTTTTCATACAGACTGCTGCCCCAAGCAGTTGTTTATGGATAGATTAAAGGAAAAGCATTTACCGTCATTTGAAATGTCATTTTTTGGTTTTTACATATTTCTATACATCCTAGAAATCCGCCACTTCACGGGCAGGTTATGGGGACCTCCTAGGCACGATATTTGAAGGAATTTTTCATTTTTATTTTTAACCCTTATTTCATGGAAAACTCACTGTCCCTTTTTTAAAACTTTTTGTCCTTGTTTCCTGTCCCCCAGGGCACTACCCGGACCCCCATACACCTTTTATGGCAAATATGTAGCATATATGCCGTCTTGCAGGGCACTCCAAATAACCGAATTTTCAGCCCCATTGACTTGCATGGGGGTTCGGGTTCGGTTTCGGTCCCGAACAAATGGGGGGTTCGGGCTCGAACCGAACTCGGGGAGTGTTCGGCTCATCCCTACTCCTGATCACCCAGCAGCCCTAGGGGGTCACCACGTTTCCAGGAAGACTACCTGGCGACATAGTTGCAAATCAGAGCTTTCCCTTTAATCAGTATTTATTTATTGGGCAAGACACCTAACAGTACATACTCGCCACCCAGGACATACTTGAAAATGAGAGAAATCTAAATGTATCCATCCTGGTAAAATCCTTTCTAAAATGTTTTTTTTTACTAGGATGGATACATTGAGATTTCTCTCGTTTTTAAGTATGTCCTGGGTTCAAGAACATTGTATTTCTGTACCTACTGTAACAATTTAAAGTAATAAAATGCAAGATATTAAAATAACACAAATATACAGATTAACACAGAAAATGAATATGTAGGAAATATAGTCATTATGTTACATGTTTACAAGTGCATTCCGTATTGAGGTATGTTAATAGATATCTTTTAAGTGACTTTAGACTGGGGGAAAATTTGATGGCGTCTGGGAGGTTATTCCATAACTGTGGTGCTCTGTAGGAAAATGAGGACCGAGCCACTTTCTTTTTGTATTGTGATATTGCAAGTAAGGTGCAGGTCCTGGATCGGAGGTTATGGGATGAGGGAACTGCTGGGGGGAAGCAGTCTATTCAGGTAGGGTGGTAGCTTCCCAGAAAAGCTCTTAAACACCAGGTTGGAAAGGGGAAGTGTTCGTCTGGGTTCCAGCGATGGCCAGTTTAGCTCTTGTCAAGGCGACCTACTCACTAGCGCGGGGGTGCGCGGATGGGTGCGGGTCTCCGGCGTGGTCGGGGGTTGGCCTGTTTTGTCTCCGCTGGGTCTTCCTGTAGCTCCTGGTCCTCAGGGGTGCCGCGGTGGCTTCCGGCATTGCGGAGGACCCGGGCCGCCTTGCGGGTTGGGAGAGCGCAGTGTGTCTTGGCATTCCTTGGGTTCTGCCCTCTGCGTGCTCGGGGAGCCGCGTGTGTGCGCGAGTGCGCCCGACCTCAGGGACGATTTAAAGGGACATGCTCAAAAACCTACTGAGTGCCAATACCAGACACCTGAAGGCAATGGTTGTCTCCATACTTGTGAGGGGAGCATAAAAGATCAGTCTGCTTCTAGGTTTATTGCTGGATAGTCGTGTTTGGTTCCCTCCTAGTACTTGTGTTTTGGTTATTTATCCTTGACTATTGTCAATTACCACGCTGTCTTCTAATCCCTCTGAACCTTGGCTTGTTATATTGACCATCCTTATCCGCCTTTTGAATATCACCATTACTCTGCATCCTGAGGTCCTGTGTTCCGGTGCTGACTCCTGGTATCCCGTGACAGCTCTTTTAACATGTCACAATGGTGGGTCATGTAGTTACATTGTAGCACAAAGTGGCAGAATGAGTTATACATTGTAGTATAAACGTGTTGGGGCACTTTTCCATGTTTGTCGCTAAAAATACACTTGCAGATTTTCTTTATCTCTGTTTTAGCGTACCTATTCCGGGGTAGGCTCTTTGCTAGCACCTAGTCGCAGAACAAAGCACAAGACAGCCAGATACTAGCAGCGGTGCTGCTCGCCGCAAGTATTGACTTCTGACGTCCATAGGACTCCTTGGAGCGCTGCATGTTCCTGCTGCAAGCGCTGCAGGAGCTCACTCTCACTTAAAATCACTTAACACCAGCTTTGAGGAGCTGGTATTTCTCAGTGAAATACTATCTAACGGAAGGAAGCTCAATCTACCTCGGAACAGCTTGCTCTTCTATTCAGAGTCGCGAATTACCGCCTCCTCAACAAAGTACAAGAGACATTAATTTACTGTAAGGACGTGCAAGTTCCCAATAAGGCACACCCCACCTAAACCTGCCTTATTGAAACAACAGCCCTTGAAATAAATACAATATGTAGTTCTTATTCTAAATTCCATTTTTAGTAGCATAAATTGCCATGATAAGTCGTACCATCATCTAAAAAGTCTGGAAATAGCCTGGTCTCCAGAGACCTGCCTCCAGCGACCTTCTCTAAAATACAAGTGTTCCTCTATGACCGCTTAGAATTCTGAGAGATGTAATAAAAGTAATTTTGTAAACAAAGACAAGATGTTGCAGCATATTATACTGACACTTGCCTCGCGTGTATTTTTTTCTTTTAGATGTCAGTCCCCTTTAATTGCCATTTAATTGTATTATGATCGGTGTGTATATACTGCTACAGTATATATTTATATATATAGTGCCAGGTTGCGGCAGGGTAGCTGTATACGTAGCTTTGTGAACTGCCTGAGTCTCCTCTCTTTTATTATGTGTTATCCATCACCTTCACATCACGTTTTGTCAACTGATAATGACTTCCATTGTTGGGTGGAAAGCAATCAAGACGTGCCATATAAAAACACGATTTACTGCCTGTGTGGCTGAGATTGGTTGTCCCCAGCACACTCTGCGTCATTTAGTCCCTGTCCATCGATACCAGTATATTGTTGCGCAGTAAAAAGCTCAAAGGACAGTCAAGGTCACAGGTGTTAATAGATTTTTTTTAACGTATATTATATTTGCTCTTTTAAACAGAACTCAGGACACAGAGCAGGCTGTAGCACAGGATACGATTTGGTAACACTGAGCAAGGAGGTTACGCCAGCATCTGGCACCATAATGGGATAACCATTAGAGGTGTGTATTCATTTCATAGCGAAACTCAATTCGTTTGAAAATTCATACTTCCAAAATAACGAATTGGTTTCATCTGAATTGTAAACGAAACTAAACAGTATATAACGAAATTGATTTGTTATACTGTTTCACAAGAGAACCATTGATTGAATGATTCCTCTATGCACAGTGCAGCAAAACAGTAATTTAACCCTAGCTTGCCTTTTAACCCTCATGTTTAACCCTAATCTAAAAGTAGTTGAGCAGGATTTATTGCTTTTTTTTTGTAGTTGTCTTAAAATTCAAATCGATCCCAAATTACACACAAAATAATGAAAAGGAATCAGTTTTGTTTTAATGTTTCACAAAGCACCCTGTTCCTGTCAATTGGCTGTGGTGCTGAATCTGTTGTATTCAGCACCACAGGCCAATAGACAGCTCAATATGCACCTAGACATTAGGCAGACTGTAAAGCATGCTTTCCTTGTAAACTAGAAAATCCACATCACCCATTGCAGCATTTTAAAGATGAAACACACAGGCGGCGCAAAAAATCAGTTTGAAGTTCGCGAACTTGTGAACGGCCAAAGTTCGAATCGAACTCCGAACTGATCGAACCGAACAACTCATCCCTATCTGCCAAACAATTTTTTTAAATTTTTCCCAGTTTTATTCGCCTTTTTGCCACCATGCATAATGTAGAATCTATACACTGCAGCTAAGGCCGGGGTCAGACAAGTGTTTTGAAGAGCAGAAGGAACGTCAGTGAGAGTGGACGTTCCTTCCATTCAATGCCCGTGTGGCCACCTCGCTGAGCACAGTTAGTGCACTCAGTGCTGCAAGGCTCAATCCTCCTATGGAAACGTCATAGCGCTTTGACGCAGCATGGCCGCTGTTGTGTGCGCAATTCGTGTGCGCGCAACAGTGTCTGGCCGGCCCCGTCGCAGCATAACAACCTTACTAGGGATGAGTTGTTCGGTTCGATCAATTCGGAGTTCGACTCAAACATTGGCAGTTCTAAAGTTTGCGAACTATGACGTTTTGGCGTGTTCGGTTCGAGTTCGAAAAAAAAAAACATTTTGAAAAAAGGATAAAATATGCTTTAAAAATACTAAAAAAATCTAGAAATAAAAGAGACTCTTTACTGCAGAATATTATAAGCAACGATTAGATACTGAATTAAAAAACTACCCAGGGCAAGAAGGCACGCGTGTTGCTTGCATAGGATTTTTTGCGCCGCCTGTGTGTTTCATCTTTAAAATGCTGCAATGGGTGATGTGGATTTTCTAGCTTACATGCATGCTTTACAGTCTGCCTAATGTCTAGGTGCAAAGATTCTCACCTCTAAATTACATGTGCTTACAGCAGGGCTCTCAAACGGCGTAAACAATAGGTGTTAATTAGTGTTTGGAAATAACATGTGCTTCTAATTAGTCTGGTCTCATGAATTTGATACATTGCCTGCAGACTCAGTGTGGCTCCTGCCCATGAATGAACACTGTGCTTCTGAATTCTAAGAAGTGTTCATTTCTACTACATGTTCCTCTGATATGCTGTTTAACCCCTTAAGGACCAAGGCTCTGTAAAGCCAATCATTAATGATGTAGATGTTACGTCATTTGTCATCAAGGGCTTAATAAAATCTTTATCACACTCCTTAGATTTAAACGTAATATTCCAGTATTTGTATGTCATGTACCTCTCCCGAAGGGCCTATGTGAGCATACAATTATTATTGTGTTAGATCTATAGTTTTGGTGCAAGCGTGGTGGTAATGCTGCTTCTGCATTAGTAACACAACACAACGTGAAAATGTCTATCATAAAGCGTACAAGCTGAGTCCCTAGAGTCTCTGACTATCCATTGTCATATATACCTTGCTTTATACATATAATACATTCCCTCATCTAACAGGATAGTAGCCAGTCCCTGTGCATTCTAACCCCTTAAGGGTGGCTAGGTGTCGTTTGTGGGTCTCTAATGGCGATGTTTCTATACATCCTACAAATCCGCCACTTCACGGGCAGGTTATGGGGACCTCCTAGGCACGATATTTGAAGGAATTTTTCGTTTTTATTTTTTATTTTTTTATTTTATTTATTTTTTTTAAATTCTTTATTTAGAGAATTATACATAACAAGAAATTCACGAAATCAAACGTAGAAAAAGACAGCCGTCTAGGGCTGGCCAAACTAACTACGGTCAGCCAGTCAGATAATGTAAGATGCAAGTAGTAACAGGTCAATAAGGGAATAATAAAAACAAAAAGCAAGAAGTCCCAACCTCAGTGAAGGAGGAAAACACAAAAGAAACACATAAGCATGTAGGACTATCAACGTAAATGCCATAAATTGTCCTGATAAATTATACTCAGAGCTTATCTATAGACCAGTGACACGTAAACAGAGAAGAAAAAAGCTGGGGGGGGGAAACAATATCGCTCAGGTCTCAGTCTGGCTGAAGTTCCGGAGGGTCCGGCGAGATGCCCGCCGCTTCAAGGTCGGACCAGGCGGTTTCAGGATCAGTGATGGTGTAGGGGACATTATTATGTGTCACCACCAATGCTCCCGCCAAGCCCCACCGATAACGGATCCCCCTCCGACGAAGAACCGCAGTCACAGGACGGAACCGCCTGCGAGCAAGCAGAGTCTGGAATGGAAGATCGTGATACAAAGCCAACGTGGAGCCCTCAAATTTCACTGGATCTCTTGCGCCAGGAGCAGACATAAGCTTGACCTTAAATGCTATGTCACGAAAGGCCACCACGACATCACGGGGTGTCCCCTTCGAAAGCGCCGCAGGTTTCCGAACCCTGAACACCGATCCGATCACATCTGGCTTGTCAGGAGGGAGTCCCGCCATCCGAAGGGCCAAACGAGACACATAAGCTGGGAGTTCATCCGACGACACAGAGTCCGGGATGCCCCTGACCCTCACGTTACAACGGCGGTGTCTTGTTTCCAGCATCTCCACAGAGCGGGACAAAAGCTCGACCTGGGATCTTAGACCAGCGACCTGTCCCAACAGGTGAGTATGTTCCGATAGCACTGTAGAAGTCGTCGCCTGCACTGCTGTCACCTGCGCACGGATTGTTGCAACCTCCACCCGAACCGCCGCCACTTCAGGTTTCCACACCCCCCGGATCTCCCGGAGTTCATCCAGGATCCTCCGAAGGTCTCTTTTCGTAAGAGGAAGATCATCATCCTCCTCCTGCCGACTTTCCTCAGGCTGTGTCATACGGGTTTCGAGTGAGGTCGCTCTCGTTTGTTGCGGTTGGGCACCCGGTCTCAAAACGTCCTGTCGTAATGAAGCCACACTACTGCTGGCTAAAAGCTGGGGTTCCTCAGCCGAATCCCTGTCAGAGAGGCCACCAGCAGTAAGTGAGGCACTCAAAGACGCCGTCAGTGCTGCTTTTCGTTTCTTTTGCGCCCTTTTTTTTGCTGCTGCAGATAGTGGTTGGGAGTCTGGTGTCCGAGATTGTGGGGAGATCCAGGTCATCGCAGAGCTACCACCCGAGTGCCAGGGGTCCTCTTCATCTTCTGAAAAGTCATAGCCCGGGGGGAGGGAGGAGGAGATTGCATCTCCCTTCGAAGTGGACCCACCTCTCATGGAGTCCCGAATGTCCCTCTGTCTGGACCCCAGCTTCTGTGAGCGACTGGTGGGCATGTCACCAAAAGCGCAGGCACAAAGAAGAAGAGCGGTAAAAGGTCTCAGAAATCTCCTTCCAGGCTTCTAAAATGGCCGCTAGTACTAGGCCCCGATTGTGCCGCGGGGGTTAATCCGCTCCAGAGCGTCAATTTCAGGGGTAAGGCAAACTCACCAAGTCCCCCAGTGCCCCCAGAGACCGTAGAGCGTTTCTCAAGTGCGAGCAAGCGGTGGAAATAACTTTAAAAACCGTGTTTATCACGGAGCTCCTTCAACATGCAGCCGCTCGCTTCCTCAGATAGCTCCGCCCCCTTCTCGTTTTTATTTTTAACCCTTATTTTATGCAAAAAAATAACTGTTCCTTTAAAAACGTATTTTTTTAAACTTTTTGTCCTTGTTTCCTGTTTCCCCGGGCACTACCCGGACCCCCATACACCTTTTATGGCAAATATCTTGCATATATGCCCTCTCGGAGGGCACTCTAAAAATCGAACATTTGAGTCCCATTGACTTGCATTGAGTTCGGTTCGTGTTCGAGTTTGAACTCGAACTTTTGCAATTGTTCGAGTTTAAATGCGAACCGAACACAGGGGTGTTCGGCTCATCCCTAATCCCTAGTCAACATATTCTAAATTTTTGAGATAGTGAATTGTTGGGTTTTTGTTAAATGTGAGCCAAATCATCACAATTAAAGAACTAAAGACTTAAACTTCTTCAGTCTGTGTGCATTGAATTTGTTTAATACACAAGTTTCACAATTTGAGTTGAATTAACCTCCCTGGCGGTAGTCCCGAGTGAGACTCTGGGTTAACTTTCACTACTACTGTGAACGGTAACCCTGAGCCACACTCGGGCTGGATGGATACTAACCTCCTCCTGCGCTCCCTCGCTGTCCCCCGCAGTGTGATCGCGGGGACTTGCTTCCTGGTAAGGCTCCCTGTGAGTCACACGATGCAGGGGGCGGGACCAGCAGCAAACTTAGAAAAATATCATTTTACACTGTAGAATCCAAAGTGCAATGTTTATGAACTAGGTGGCAGTACAGGATAAGAAATAGACCACCCTTGTCACCCTTGTTTTCAGACAGATTTCAGTGTTTTTTGTTGTATTTTATTGAATATCATTTATTTGCATTATTTTGGATAATTATTTTTGGGATAATAAATTATTATGTCGTGTTTCAAACTTTATCGGACTCCGTGTATTTACAATTTTTTTTATTTATTTATTTATTTATAAAGGATTTTACCAGTAAGGAGTCTTGATTGCACGGATTTCAGTGTGTGATTCCTAATTTTTACAGGCTAACTATGTACAAAAACACGTTTCCTTTAAAAAAAAATTGAGACGCTTTTAGACACGAAATTTTGAAAAAATTAGACCGCCAGGGAGGTTAATGAAATCAATGAACTTTTCCACCACATTATAATTTATTGGGATGCACCTGTATATTATCAGGGTTATTCAAAGAGATTCGAAAAGTCACCGCACGTCCGGTGACTTTTCGTTCTCTTCAATTCGGTTCGATTTGGCAATTCCATTTCGGCGACCCTGCGGTGTATTCAGCAAGCACCACAGGGCCGTCGTAGTGCGAACCCAGCGAACGCACATCGAAACCTGCAAAAACATCTGGATTAACCACGCCGGAGAAACCCGAGCAGCCTCCGATCACAGCGCAGAGCAGCTGCAGGGAAAGGTCGCCACAAACCCGCCGAAAACTCACCGCCAAAACAAGGGCGAACGCACATCGAAACCCGCAAAAACATCTGGATTAACCCGCCGAAAATGACAGGAAAACCCAAGCAGGAGCCCATCACATGCAGCGCAGCCACTGAAAAAAGCCGACACCGCAGACGAATGCAGTGAATAAATTAGTGAAACAGTTTGCTTAAATGTTTGAAAAGTGAAATGCTGTTTGCAAAGAAACTACTGAGTGAAAATGTCTGAAATTTACATACGAGATCCAGGGAATGATAATAAAAAGGTCTGTTACAGAAAAAAGTAGTAAAGTTTAAAAATAAAAATAAAAAAATCTGAATTTAAAAAAAAAAATGCTTAAAAGATCCTAAAAAATCCATAAATAAAGAGACTTTCTACTGCAGAATATTATAATCAACGGTTTATTAGATATTGAATTAAAACGGGAGTATTTTTAACAATGAAGCCTATGGGATTCGCCTGAATAAATCTGCTGAATTAAACCACCGAATGGCAGGGCAATTCGGCAACTTTTCACTGCTGGTTTTTATTCTCTGAATAGACAAAGCTATGGGGATTTCACTGCCCTCTAACAGGCGCCGTATGTGCAGGCAATTCGCCAACATTTGGCGAATTGCCTGCTGTCTAGATAACCGAATGGCCAAGAAAGATAACCGAACGCTGATTTTCAGTGCTCGGTTCCCTTTCGGCAGCCATTCGGATCTCTTTGAATAACCCTGTTAAACTTCTTCAGGCTTGGTGCATTGAATTTATTTAATACACAAGTTTCACCATTTGAGTTGAATTAATGAAATCAATGAACTTTTCCACCACATTCGAATTTATTGGGATGCACCTGTATATTATGTCTATTACTAATGAAATGGGTGCTTATTGAATGTTTTTGCTAGTGTGTCTGTGTTTGTGTGTGTGTCTGTGTGTATTATTCAGGGAACCAGAGATTTTACTGTTTGTGTCTCTCATTCTTTCTTACTGTATATGTCTCTCTTTTTACTTTTACTATTTTTGATCTATGTGACTCTACTTCCTGTGAGCTAACCGGTGAAGCAGGGCATCTACACTGACAAAACCTATAATAAATAAAAGTAAAAATTATTTATGCATAATGTCTATTTTGATCTATAGGAATAACGTTTAGAGGTGACTAAGAATTCTCAGCAAATTTGCTAAAAAGGAAAAATTCTCAAATTCCACCAATAACAACACCTCCTTATATAATGACGCTCCAATGATTGCGGCTCTGTTTCACACAGCAGTGATGACAGAAAAATTACAATGAAAGCTTCTTATTCGGTGTCTAAAACTGACAAATAACATGCTGCAGATTTGTTTCACCATTGTATCAGTCGATCCCTGTGTTTCATCAGATTTCTGCTTGATTTAACTCTGCAATCAAACCCCTAACTATCATTTGTGCGACAATTAAACCTGTTTGTGCGAACCTGAGATCATTTAACATTTTCCTGCTGTAAGTGTCTTAAGATCAACACAAACTAACGGGTGATGTAACTCTGTTATATAACTCTAAAAATAGAAAAGTAAAAATCCTTTAGGGGTATTTAAAGAGCACCGAAATTTCAGTCCTCTTTCGACGCACTTCGGCATTTAATTCGCCGACCCGACAGTGAATTTAGCATTCCTCGCAGGGTCACTGAAGTGCGCCAAATCAATACGCCTAATGCCACCAATAAACCCGCCGGTCACGTCTTATAAACAGCCGTACGTAACCAAAACAATCATCAAACAGATCCGATAAACCGTGAAACGCACCCGCAAACCGGCCAAACAGACCGCAGAACGACTCTGACCAGCTGCCGAACACCGCTGAAAAAAGCCAACCGGCCGCCGAACAGGGGTAAACGCAACTTTTAAAAGGCATTTTTAATGAAAATACCTGGAAAACCGCTATGTAAAGGTCCAATGAATAACAATGAAAAGTCTGATACAGAAAAAAAAAAGATCGGAATCAAAAATTTCACCGAAAAAAATCCAGAAAAATTTGTAAAAAAAATAAATTAATGAAGAGACTTTTTGCTGCAAATCAAAAGAATAAATGGTTGAATAAAAAAATTATATAAACAGGGATTTTCTTTACATGGAAACCTATGGGATTCGCCTGCTTAAACCTGTCAAACGAAACCAACGAAAATCTGGGCATTTCACCAACTTTTCACTGTTATTCAGTATTCTCTGAATAGATTAAATGTTGTTTCTCTATGGGGAATTTCACTGCTGCCGAATTGCACCTCATTTTGCTGGAAGTTCGCCAATATTTGGAGAATTGCCAGCTTTCTAAATAGCCGAATGGCCACGAAATTGGCTCTCTTTGAATAAGCTATTTTATCACTTTTGAAATCGTCATAGTGTTGCTTACTATATAGGGAGTGTCGCTAGAGGTGTGGTTAGACACAAGGCCGTTCCCAGATTTTTTTCAAGGACTTTACAACATATCCTGGCATTCTATTTTTGGATCAAAGCACTTTATTTACACGTACTGCAATTTCAAAAATTACTATAGCCAGAAAAAATAAAGGAGAGGGAACACACTAATAGTGGATCGGGAAAGTGTGCCCCTGAGAGGCAAGGCCTGAAGGCCGAGAAGTTACATGCCTTGCTTGCTCGCAGCATCTCAAGGGGAGGCAGCTTTTTTTGAAGATGGCTGCTGTCTGAAGCCTCATGCCAGTTATAAAAGTTGGCAGTGAGGAGGGATGGTAACCTTTACCCTCAGATTAGAATAGATTAAATGGGGCATAAAAAATAAAATGAAGGTATAAACTAGTGATGCACCGAAATTAAAATATCAGGCCGAAACCGATAATGGTGACGGAAATCGGCCGAAAACTGAAAATCCATCATCTGATCCCGGGCCTGCATGCCCAGCCGAGCTGGGGACTCTCCTGAGCCTGGAGGCTGCCGAGCCAGAGACCTGCCTGAGCCTGGAGGCCTCCGGGTTGGCCGGTCTTCAGGCCTAGGCGAGCCCCCAGTTCGGCCAGGACTCCAGGCCCAGCCAAGCCGGAGGCTCCAGGGCCAAGGTGCAGATGACTGATAGGGGGATGACACCTACATTCCCATACTTTCATTCACAAATTTCAGCCTCCGAGCTCCTCTAGCAGTCTCCAGCGCAGTCCTTCTTCACGCTCCCCTTGTGCGCACAGCACATGTCGGAGGCACCGGTTGTGGGATAACATCACGGGACTGGAAGCCTTTGACCCTGCAGACGGTCAGACCGGTGGCAGCTTCACCTCTGGTTGGGGGGCTTCCCCCCAGGCTAGTGACTAATCACTAATTAGTCACTAATCCAGGCTCAGAAGAGTCCCCGGCTCAGCCAGGCCTCCAGGCCTAGGTTCGGATGACAGATTTTCGGCTGATCTTTTCGGCTGTTTTTTTCTTTCGGCCGAAAGAACCATTTTCAGCCGAAATTTCGGCTGCCAAAATTTTGGTGCATCCCTATATAAAACATTCAATAGGGGACTTGATACATGAAATGAGAGCATAGATAAAATTGCGGAAAATAGATAAAATGTAGGCATACTAAATGAAATGGGGGCATTAGAAATGAAATAGGATCATTACAAATGACATAGGTCAACTGCTCCTTCTGAGCCTGGTGTCTGAACCCACCCTTGGCACACATATCATCATACAAGGATCAGCCACATAGTCCTCAACTGCTACTCCAGTATTTATATATTTATTATAATATATAGATGAATTGCTGTTAGTATATATTGTTCTGAAGCTCTGTTATACACGCGCACATCCTGAATATATGGAAAATCACCAAAATAGGGGCATTAAGAAAAGAAAGACCAAGCGATTTGAGCTCTAACCCAATGTACAGTAAATTACCAGATGTTTAAGTAGTTTAGAACTGTTAATTGTTTTAAGATGACTGATAGGGGGTTAATCCTCTCTATAAGAATGATAATCTAGTTATTTTCTTTTAATTTGCAGAATTTACCTGGTGGGACATCCTAGCAATGTGAACCTTTCATACCAACATGACTCTTCTAGGAGGAGAAAATTCAGACTATGACTATAGCGCCCTCAGCTGTGCATCGGATACCTCGTTCAACCAAAACTTCTTTGCAGAATCTGAATCTCTCAAGGGAATATTTTACAAAAGGGCCAAGTTCATCCATCCAGCTGAAGACCTCTTTACAAGCATCCACCCAGAAGACCGCAAGCACCACGCAATCATAAACGTTGGAGGAATCCGATATCTTTTGCCATGGACAACCCTGGAAGAGTTCCCTTTGACCCGCTTGGGCCAGTTAAAACTTTGCAGCAATTTTGACGAGATCTTGAGCATTTGTGACGATTATGACGTGACCTGCAATGAGTTTTTCTTTGATCGGAACCCAGGAGCTTTCAGAACTATTTTGACGTTCCTACGGGTGGGGAAGCTCCGCTTGTTGAGGGAAATGTGTGCCTTGTCTTTTCAGGAGGAGCTGCTTTATTGGGGGATCGAAGAGGGCAACTTGGAATGGTGCTGCAAAAGGAGGTACATCCAAAAAATGGAAGAGTTTGCGGAGCTAAACCTGAGAGAAGATGAACTGGATGAGACAGAGAACACATCCGAATACGAGGATGAGACGAAATTCAATGCGTGCATGCGTCACCTCGGTAACATGGTAGAGAAACCACAATCTGGATTGCCAGGGAAGATCTTTGCCTGTCTTTCTGTGCTGTTTGTGACAATCACGGCAGTGAACCTTTCCATTAGCACAATGCCAGAACTCAGAGCAGAGGAAGAAAAAGTAAGTAGGGGTCCTAAGCACACTTAATGTATGTGGTTTTGTCCATTTTATTCACAGCTGTAGGCTATGGAGGGTCAAATAGATACTGGGTCATCTATGTAATGTCATCAAATAGATACTGGGGACCCTATTCCAACCGAGCCATCAAGCTAACAACTCCAGCTATTATATATTATTATTAGCATAATTTCTAAGTCCTGAGTACTCCAGGAACCAATACTTGTGGATCTGTTTCAGCAGCACTGCTTGCATCTATGAAAGGCTCCCATTTATTGCGAGTAGAGCAACTATTAATGGCTAGCTTGGAGGTGGGCCCTGATTTTTTAGTGCTTTCTTTGTGTTTTGAAAAGCAAAGAGTAAATTTCTTTTCCATACCAAATAGCACAGAGAAATCTATTAAATGACCAAAACACACATTTTACTATATTTTAAATATTATATATCCTATATAAATTGGGGTATAACAATACAACAGATGGTTTGCAGTGACATCGCTCTATCTATCTATGGAACCAAACTGACCAATACGAGGTTCTATACTCCCTCACGCTGCAGATCTGTTCTTGGAACGCTCTACCCACTAAGCAGTGGCGTCACTAGGGTTGGTGTCACCCGGTGCGGTAACTTATGGTGTCACCACCCCCCCTGAGTTTTACAGGGTTTTTTTAACTAATTTTTCTCATAAGTCAGTACTTCCATATAACACTGAATGCTCATAATACACGGCGCACATTACTATGAAGTTTATTGCTGTGGAGCTCTGTGATATGCTCATACACAAATTTTGGCAAAACTGACAGCAAGTATGGTGCCTGTTCGAAGGCAGTGAAAGTCCCCCATAGAGAAGTAATGGTTAATCTGTTCGGAGACACCGAACAGCAAAGAAATGTCCTGATGTCCGGTGTTTTCATTTGGCAGGTTTATTAAGGCGAACGAACACCATAGGATTCAATGTTAAAAATATTCCTGTTATTATCCAATATCTAATAAACCGTTTATTACTTTAATCCATAGTAAAAAATCTCTTTATTTATTGATTTAATTTTTTTATTATCTTTTAGGCATTTTTCAAAATAAAATCAATTTTGTTTTTTATAATAGTAATTTTTCTTTTTTTTCTGTAACAGACCTTTTTTTATCATTCATAAGAACTTCTATGTTAATTCCAGACATTTTCATTCAGTAGTTCTTTTTAAAACAGCAGGCGACAGGTTTGCGGCAGCATTCTGTGGCTGATTCCCTGCACTTCAGGGACCCTGTGGTGAATTCACTGGGGAAATTTGATTCCTCAAAGTGCGGGGAACAACAGAACACTGAAATGTCTGCGTCATTTCAGTGCTCTGTGAATATCCTCTTTGGAATACCCCCTGGAAAGTGCCAGCCTAGGCCTTGCCTACCCAGGACATACTTAAAAATTAGAGAATTCTCAATGTATCTTTCCTGGTAAAATATTTTTGTGTAAAAAAAATACATTTAAATTTTAGGGTGTCACCCTAGGGGGTGGTATCACCCGGTGCGGACCGCATGCCCCCCTAGCGACGCCCCTGCCACTAAGGCTGCAGTCAGACGAGCGCACTGACTGTGCACAGTGCGTCCGTTGAAAGGGATGCACTATATAACGGATGAGCTTAATCTCTGAGCCTCAGAAGTACAAACACCTTTTTTTTTCCGTCTTCAGTATGTAAAAACTCTCTTTATGTAGCGCACTGACATATGTATGTTAAAAGCCAGTACCCAAACACCAGAAGACCATATGTATGAATAAAGCACAGATACTGTATTATTGTGCTCCTTTTTTTTACAATATATCACATTTAAGGCGAGAGAAGCCTTAAAAATAATAAACAGCGTGCAGAATAATTTGATAATAAGAGGACCAGTATTGCTTCTAACATAATGAAGAAAGGAGACTCTCGAAAACTTGTCTTTTATTATTCATTGGTAGTCCAATAAAAAGTACATTGTATACTTGTGATACAATATATATATATATATAAATATATAAACAAAAAAAATTTTGAGAAAGTATTTTACCAGGAAGGATACATTGAGATTTCTCTCGTTTCAAGTATGTCCTTGGTGGCGAGTATGTACCATTAGGTGTCTTGCCCAAGGACACTTACTGGAGAGGAGCTCTTGCCGGGTTTGAGATATATATATATATATATATATATATATTCGAAGAACTGCATCCCAGAGCTCATGCGTTACATTCCCCATAGGCAGCACAGAACTCTGGGTAAGACATGCAAATTACGTCTGCAATTTCTCTCTTTTTTTGCATCCTGGGTCTGTTTTCACACTGAACCCTCCAATCAATGCCATGCCATACTGCAGGGCGTTTTTTAGATAGCAATGTGACTATACAGATGGTGAAACATCTACAGTCAGGTCCATAAATATTGGGACATCGACACATTTCTAACATCTTTGGCTGTATACACCACCATAATGGAGTTGGAATGAAACAAACACAATGTACTTTAACTGCAGACTGTCAGCTTTAATTTGAGGGTATGTGCATCCAACTCAGGTGAACGGTGTAGGACTTACAGCAGTTTGCAGATGTGCCTCCCACTTGTTAAGGGACCAAAGGTAATGGGACAGAATAATAATCATAAATCAAACTTTCCCTTCTCAATACTTGGTTGCAAATCCTTTGCAGTCAATCACAGCCTGAAGTCTGGAACGCATAGACATCACCAGACGTTGGGTTTCATCCCTGGTGATGCTCTGCCAGGCCTCTACTGCAACTGTCTTCAGTTCCTGCTTGTTCTTGGGGCATTTTCCCTTCAGTTTTGTCTTCAGCAAGTGAAATGCATGCTCAATGGGATTCCGGTCAGGTGATTGACTTGGCCATTGCATAACATTCCACTTCTGTCCCTTCAAAAACTCTTTGGTTGCTTTTGCAGTATGCTTTGAGGCATTGTCCATCTGCACTGTGAAGCACCGTCCAATGAGTTCTGCAGCATTTGGCTGAATGTGAGCAGATAATATTGCCCGAAACACTTCAGAATTCATCCTGCTGCTTTTGTCAGCAGTCACATCATCAATAAATACAAGAGAACCAGTTCCATTGGCAGCCATACATACCCACGCCATGACACTACCACCACCATGCTTCACTGACGAGGTGGTATACTTCGGATCATGAGCAGTTCCTTTCCTACTCCATACTCTTCTCTTCCCATCACTCTGGTACAAGTTGATCTTGGTCTCATCTGTCCATGGGATCTTGTTCCAGAACTGTGAAGGCTTTGTTAGGTATTGTTTGGCAAACTCTAATCTGGCCTTCCTGTTTTTGAGGCTCACCAATGGTTTACATTTTGTGGTGAACCCTCTGTATTCACTGTGGTGAAGACTTCTCTTGATTCTTGACTTTGACACACATACAACTACCTCCTGGAGAGTGTTCTTGATCTGGCCAACTGTTGCGAAGGGTGTTTTCTTCACCAGGGAAAGAATTATTCATTCATCCACCACAGTTGTTTTCCGTGGTCTCCCGGGTCTTTTGGTGTTGCCGAGCTCACCGGTGCGTTCCTTCTTTTTGAGAATGTTCCAAACAGTTGTTTTGGCCACGCCTAATGTTCTTGCAATCTCTCTGATGGGTTTGTTTTGTTTTTTAAGCCTAATGACGGCTTGCTTCACTGATAGTGAAGGCTCTTTGGATTTCATCTTGAGAGTTGACAGCAACAGATTCCAAATGCAAACAGCACACTTGAAATGAACTCTGGGCCTTTTATCTGCACATTGTAATTGGGGTAATGAGGGAATATCACACACCTGGTCATGGAACAGCTGAGAAGCCAATTGTCCCATTACTTTTGGTCCCTTAACAAGTGGGAGGCACATCGGCAAACTGCTGTAAGTCCTACACCGTTCACCTGAGTTGGATGTACATACCCTCAAATTAAAGCTGACAGTCTGCAGTTAAAGCACATTGTGTTGTTTCATTCCAACTCCATTGTGGTGGTGTATAGAGTCAAAGATGTTAGAATTGTGTCGATGTCCCAATATTTCTGGACCTGACTGTATCTAATACCCACAATTGCCCTCGTATTGCATATCTGCCAGCGTTTGAAATGGCTGAAGAGGGACTCTTACATTTTAAGGAATTTCTTTGGAGATAGGGCCAGAAACTAGGCTATTCAGTGGCGTAGCGTGGGTTGTCAGCACCCGGTGAAAACGTTAGCATGCAGTGTTCTGGATTATACGAGACGTCTTTGGTTTTTATTAATAGGTTTATTAATAACTAAGCATACGGTTTCCCTATAATTGCAACTGGCCGCGTCTCTTGTCAGTCCTCAACCGGGAAACATAATGGATCCCCAACTGTCAACAACCAACTACCAAAAAACACCGAACCCCCCCTCATTGGCAGCCAGCACACCACACCTAGCATACAGTGTGTGTGGAATGAGGCAGCATGTGGAATGAGGCAATGTGAAAGTGTGTGTAGAATCAGCCAGTGTGACAGTGTGTGCGGAACGAGACAGTGTGTGGAACGTGACTGTGTAGAATCAGGCAGTGTGTGGAATGAGGCAGTGTGGCAGTGTGTGTGGATTGAGGCAGTGTGATAGTGTGTGTGGAATGAGGCACTGCGTGGAATGAGGCAGTGTGATAGTGTGTGTGGAATGAGGCAGTGTGTAGAATGAGGCAGTGTGACAGTGCGTGTGGAATGAGGCAGTGTGACAGTGCGTGTGGAATGAGGCATTGTGACAGTGCGTGTGGAATGAGGCAGTGTGACAGTGCATGTGGAATGAGGCAGTGTGACTGTGTGTGCGGAATGAGGCAGTGTGACAGTGCGTGCGGAATGAGGCAGTGTGACAGTGCGTGTGGAATGAGGCAGTGTGACAGTGCATGTGGAATGAGGCAGTGTGACAGTGTGTGCGGAATGAGGCAGTGTGTGTCGGAAATGTGTGTCAGTCACTCACCTCTTAGTAGAAATCCCACTCAGACCAAACATTGGAGCTGCATTATGGCGTCTCTGGCATCCCAGCCTCCCTCCACCTGAGTCCGCAGTCTATGTCATTGCTGCATGCGGGCAGTCGGCTCCTCCTGGCTGGTGTCAGCTGACGGTCCGTGGTGTCAGGCAGGGATTCTGCTGCTCATGGAAGCAAGCATGTCCTCACTGAACCCTGGCAGCATCGAGAAGGAGCTCTGTCTACCCTGCAGCTCAAACTGTAAAGTCGGTGGCAAGTGGTGCAGTATGCCATTGAGGGTCTGGCTGCTGCTTGCTTGGCTTAGAGGTCCCTGAGATCATCTCTATTAGAGGTGCAAATTTATTTTGGAATTTCGCACCCCTAAGAAAATTGCACCTGAGACCACTGCCCCTGTGCCCCCCCCCCCCCCAACGGTACGCCACTGAGGCTATTTCCAATTATTTAATTGGTATTACGACCTATTGGGGACTTTTGACAATAAAAATATTATTTAGGAGAAGAGCAAAGAACCCTATAGACACCAGCATACACCAATATATGAAGGAGCCTTTAAAAAGTCACCCACACACCACATATATGGAGAAACCCCTAAAATACACCAGCACACCCTGAATATATAGAGAAGCCCCCAAAAAGACAAACATATGCATACCTTAAGTATATTGAGAATCCTCTCAAAAGACACCCCCACATCTTGAATACATGGAGAAGCCCCTAAAATTAGGAATATTAAGAGAGGGATTTTGGCCAAAAAAGATTAATTAGTGGTACTTTGGATGTATGATATTGCCTTTTATATCCAAATTTGCTATCAGGGTTATTCAGAGAAAAGGTGAAAACCAGGAGAACCGGCAGGAGAAGAGAACAATCTAGACCAAATAGCCGATTTGGAAAGTGAGATAAATGGGAGAATTTTTCTGGTTTGGCTGTTTTGACCTAGAATTTTCACTTCTCCAGTCATTCTCCTGAGTTTCACTTTTCTTTGAATAGACCTGTATGTTTTTCTTCATATGCCAATTTACACTCCCCCCCTCTCATTGCCTATTATGCCTCATTTTTGTCATGCCACTACATTTCCCTTCAGCTTCCACCCATTGTGCCCCATAACCCATATTACATAGTTACATAGGCTAAAAAAAAAAGGCATGCGTCCATTGAGTTCAGCCTTTCACACATCACCTACTGCTACTGATCCAAAAGAAGGCAAAAAACCCAGTCTGAAGCGCTCACCAATATGCAACATACTGGAGAAAAATTCCTTCTTGACCCCACATGGCGTCAGATTTCGCCTTGGATCAAGCAGCTTTTACCCACATAATAAATATTATAACCCTAAGGCTGGGGTCAGACCAGCGCACACTTTTAACGTGCGTTCTGGCGCACATAATCACGGCCGCACTAGCAGCAGATGACGGGCAATGACGGCCAATATATGATGTACGGCCGCACAAAAGTCCGGCCGTGCAACGCAAAGTGGAATTTGAACGCATTTTTCTGAGAACGCTGAACCGCTAGTACTGACGTACTGAGTGCGCAGCTGCGGCATAGCGGCGTGTTTGCGTGATTAGGAGATGTCAGACGCTGCTAATGTCCAGCCAACATAACGTCCAGACGCAAAAAGAGTTTTATTGACGATCCGTACAAAATCACGCCTGAAAATGCGCGTCGTCTGACCGTTTTTGCGCATTCCGTGAAAAAATACGTCAATGCGTTCGGACGCACTTTTTCACGTTCGCGGGGAAAAATGCTTTCGTCTGACCCTAGCCTAAATATTCTGTTTTTTGCAGGAAGTCAAGTCGTTATTTAAAAGTCTGTACAGTCTCTGACCCAACCACCTCAACAGGCAGAAAATTCCACAGCTTTATTGTTCTCACTGTAAAATAACCCTTCCTATGCTTTAGGCTGAATTTTCTTTTATTCAGTGTATAAAAAAAAAAAAAAAACAGGTGCCCAAGATTGCACGGCTTATTCAAGGTGCGTCTAAGGTCAGACGAAAGCAGTTTTAACGTGCGTTTAGCCGCACGAAATCACGGCCGTGCTAGCAGCAAATGACGTCCAATGGCGAGGAACATACGACGAACGGCCGCACGAAAGTTCGTCCGGGCAACGCAAGTGGCAAACGAACGCATTTTTTCGAGAACGTCAAACCGCTACTACTGACGTACAGAGTGCGCTGCGGCCGCATAGCGGCGTGTTTGCGTGATTGGGAGACGTCAGACGCTGCACACGTCCGGCCAACATAACGTCCAGACGCAAAAAGGGTTAATTGATGATCCGTACAAAATCAAGGACGAAAATGCGCATCGTATGACCGCTATCGCGTATTCCGTGAAAAAATACGTCCATTCGTTCGAACGCACTTTTTCACGGACAACGTGAAAAATGCGTTCGTCTGACCCTAGCCTTACCATTGATTTATGTGTATTATGTTTTCATCCCGAGAGTGAATTCCCCTTTTGATGCCAATACTTTGCTGGCCTTGGTGGCTGCTGTTTGACATTGCACATTGTTACTTACAGGGTTATTCAGAGAGCGTGAAAAGCAGGAGAATGACTGGAGAATGAAAAATTCTAGGTCAAAATAGCCGATTTGGAAAGTGAGATGAAAGGGCGAATTTTTCTGGTTTGGCTATTTTGACCTAGAATTTTTCATTCTCCAGTCATTCTCCTGCTTTTCACACTCTCTGAATAAGCCTGTTAGTTTGAAGTCTATGATTATTCCCAAATCCTTCTCCTGCTTTGATTTCCCTAACTCCGTACCATTTAGGGTATAAATTGCTTGTTTGTTCTTCACTCCAAAGTGCATAACCTTGCATTTGTCTACATTAAATTTCATCTGCCATTTAAGTGCCCAGTCCCCCAATCTATCTAAATCCCTCTGCAGCGAAGTAACATCCTGCTCACATTGTATTACTTTTCCTAGTTTTGTGTCATCTGCAAACACTGATACATGACTTTCAATGCCTATCTCAAGGTCATTTATAAATAAATTGAATAGAAGTGGTCCTATAACAGACCCATGTGGGACACCACTTACCACTGATGTCCATCTTGAAAATGTACCATTTATGACCACTCTCTATATTCTATCTTTCAGTCAATATATATATTATTGTATATAATACATATTAATATATATTGCTGCCAATGCAGTCACACATCCATTCACTTACACATTTACACATAGTTCTATGGTGTCCTTCCTCTGACACTGCATGACCAAGCTTACCCAAGACTCTCCATGAATCCTATAGACTCCAGGAGAGAATATCGGCAACCATGGCACTCCAGCATCCATTAGCAGCTCCTGATTATTACAAGTTGAGCTCAGAGCTTTTAATATAATGGCAGGATTGAAACTGAGCCAGTAACAGAGATGCAATTTTTTTTTGCAGCTCTCTACTATTGGGCCAACCAGAATAGAGGATCAAAATTGTATGCAAAAAAAAGTTACTTTCATTGATACTGGACATCAGGCTCCTATGAGATCCTCCATCTGTGTATAGACGATAGTGGTGACCAAGGGAATAAAAATACAGTGTACCTTTTTAATTCAGTAAATAATAATAAAATTACTGCAATAGAAAAAAAAACAATATACAAAGGATTCATAGAATGTGTATTCAATGAGTGAGAAATTGGTAGATATATGCAATTTTTAGACCAAAATAGTCAGATTGAGAGAATATTACAATTGTACTATTTTAACCTGAGATCTAAGATTCTGATTTATCTTTCCTATCCCCAGGGCCAGTGCTCCAGCATGTGCTACAATATATTCATCGTGGAATCGGTCTGTGTTGGCTGGTTCTCCCTAGAGTTCGTGCTTCGCTTTATCCAAGCACCCAGCAAGTTTGATTTTCTGAGGAGACCCTTGAACCTTATAGACATTGTTGCCATCTTGCCATACTACATCACGCTGGTCGTTGACAACACCTCAGATGGGCAAAAGAAGCCGGGTTCCGGCAACAGCTACTTGGACAAAGTTGGTCTGGTACTGCGCATTCTCCGTGCCTTGAGAATTTTGTATGTGATGCGCCTCGCCAGGCACTCATTGGGCCTACAGACATTGGGATTGACGGCAAGACGTTGCACTCGAGAATTTGGCCTGTTGCTCCTCTTCCTGTGCGTTGCCATTGCTCTTTTTGCTCCGTTACTCTACCTAATAGAGAATGAAATGGCTGACTCCCAGGAATTCACCAGTATCCCAGCCTGTTACTGGTGGGCGGTCATCACAATGACTACAGTTGGCTATGGTGACATGGTGCCAAGGAGTATTCCGGGTCAAGTTGTGGCATTGAGTAGCATCTTGAGCGGCATTCTGCTCATGGCCTTCCCAGTCACCTCCATCTTCCATACCTTCTCACGCTCATACATCGAGCTCAAGCAAGAGCAGGAGAGGTTGCTCTGCCGGAGGGCCCAGCTGCTTCTGAAAACAAAGTCCCAACTGAGCGACATCTTGCACGGGAGCGACATATTGTTTGAGAGCGCGTCTTCAGAGACAAAGGACAATGACTGAAAGGGACTGACTTGGTAACCACAGCTGTGTCTATATACACTTGATACGGGTTTCTGTTCTGACAAGAGACCATTCAAAAGCAGTAACTCCTAATGCATCATGTAAACAAAGCAATGCCTCTGTCAATCCTATGCTGAATATGCCTCCCCTACTCTCATCCCTTACAGCAAGTGAGTGTGACTATGTATGTACTGGAAGAAAGTCATTGCCCACATCTCTGGCACTTCCAAACCTGCTGAGAAAAAAATTCAATAGGCCAGATTGCTTGGATGTCCATGAGTGTGTGGCTATTTTGTAGAGTTAAACAACACCATCGGCCAGTGATAACAACCTCTCTACATTTTCCATCGTTGTGTGGGTAGCAAGGTATCTACTACTAATCTGTCTATCTCTGATCCCATGTTGATCAAGGAATGCAAAGATGGCAGATGGAAAGGTCATGTCATATCCATGTTCTGATATGTCTCCAACAATGTGTAGCGAGACTCATCAGTCTGACATATCCATGAAAGCCCCCAAGGATCATAGACTCAAACACAAACGTGAGAGTGGACTAGCTTTACCAGGGTTTATGAGTTTTTTTGAGAATCGTTGGTGATCACGTGATGATCACATGAATGGATAAATTAAAAGAACAAGGACTTTAAAAGGATACTACAGGATGTGTCCCACCCTGGTTGCATCATCAGTGATGTGGCATGGGTGTAGCCACACCCGCTGCTCTATCATCAATGATGCCATGGAGTTCTGAATGTCCACAAAGGTATGTGTCAGATTAGTGTGCCTGTAGGCTAAACGGACACGTTCAGTTCCTCAGCTGCTGCAAGTGCTAAGTTAGCAACATGGCACTGAACGCTGTGCTGCAGCTCAGCGCTCAGCACTGCTAGAGTAGGAGAGCCCCGTTCAATACCTCAGCAGCTGCTGAATTGCTGCAGCGCAGCAATTCAGTTTGCTGCAGCAGTGTCATTGAACGCTTTGGATGCGAATTTCGAATCCAAAATGAACGATTTCTTAATGAAAGATTCAGATTGTTTTTCGTATGACTCGGACAAAATATGATAAAGAAAAGCAGTCAGCACAATTCCATTTTGTACGCCCACACCACAAATGATAGTTTTTATTGAATAAACGTTATGTCTACTTCTGAAACAAAATAAATTGAACTGTAATATATGTCTATGTGCAGGGGGAAATAATAAATAAATATTTTGTGCTTTGGTGAACAAAAACCTCAAAATTAACATTGCTGTACAGAATTATTACTTGCTTCATGGCAGCGGCCATCTTTACTACGACACACTCAGCTACTTGCAGCATCTCCTCGGGTCGCTGCAAGTGCTAAGTTAGCAGTGCTGAGCGGCAGAACGGCGTTCATTGGCAAGTTGCTAACTTAGCACTTGCAGCGGCTGAGGTATTGAACGCGCCTCTGGATGTGATGTGGGAAACATGGCTGCCTCCACGGACGGAGCAAATAATCCAATAAGGAAATGTTCAGTTTGACGTTTTGGTGGACCAAAACACCAAATATTTATTGGAACATGGTAAACATTAACACTAAAGCGGTAATAAAATGGACAACAGTGGATATTGCAGAAACAGCACCTTTCAATAAGCAATCCTCCGCCCTTTTGCTTCAATATTCACAGCCAAAGCGTTCAGCGAGACTGCTGCAGCAAACTGAACTCCTGCAATGTAGCAATTCAGCAGCTGCTGAGGAACTGAACAGGCCGCAGAATGGAGTGACAGACAGTTTGACAGAAAACAATCAACTTTTTCTTATAAACGTATTGCCAAAAAAATGGCAACACATATATAGAGAGCCATATCTGCCAAGTCACATACAGGGTTATTCAGAGAGAGGTGAAAACCAGGAGAATGACTGGAGAAGTGAAAACTCTAGGTTAAAAAAGCCAAACCAGAAAAATTCTCCCATTTATCTCACTTTCCAAATCTGCTATTTTGACCTAGAATTTTCAGTTCTCCAGTCATTCTCCTGCTTTTCACCTCTTTCTGAATAGCCTTGTAAGTCTGGCCATAACATACAGAGAGAGGTGAAAAGCAGGAGAATGACTGGAGAATGGAAAATTCTAGGTCAAAATAGCCGATTTGGAAAGTGAGATAAATGGGAGAATTTTTCTGGTTTGGCTATTTTGACCTAGAATTTTCCATTCTCCAGTCATTGTCCTGCTTTTCACTGCTCTCTGAATAACCCTGAAAATTTTTCCTCAGGCCTCCTGATCCCCTGGCAACCAAAGGCTATGGGAGGCCTGAGGGAAAATACACCGCAAGCACCTGTTTAATGGCGTTTGCAGTGTTTAAAGGAATAAAATTGGGGCTTTTGAAGCCCATACAGAGTGCTGCTAGCAGTGATTGTGTAGGGGCAGACCTGCCTCGCTGCTTAGTAGGGCAGCTATGTATGTAGCTTGCTGTGTATGCACCGGCGTGACATGTTCCTTTGGAGAGCATGACCATGACAACGATAATCATGTCACCATCACGCCTCCTCAGAGATCACGACCCCTCTCACCCAATTCTAGATCTGCCAAAAGCGTGCACGGTGCAGACCTGGGGGTGATTCCCTATCAAATGACCCAAACCTAAGTGCAATGCCAAGTCATCTTCATTTATGCCTTCCTTTTAGTTTGTCTTATTTCAGAATAAAAGTGTTTCTCATCTGATCTCGAGAGTTAAACTAAAAATCTATTCACTGCAAAAAAAAATGAGAATCCTGCCTCCAAAACTGCCTATAGCTTTAAAAACATTTTTTTTTTTCGTTCAGTGGAATGTAAAGACATTCTCAAAGGAGTAAAAAAATATATATATAAAATCTTATTTTTGCCATAAATTTTATTATTTATACAAATTTGTACATATGTGTAAATACTACGTTGTCAACTTGGATTGTGTTAAATAAAGAGCTGCGGATGTGTCTCTATTTAAATATCACAGCGACGCCACCGGCTTCATTATTTTCCTGTGGGTACTCTTTAGATTACACAAAACCTTGAACAGTAAAATGCAGGTAAAGGTAGCTGGGTCAAATCTAACGAAGCTGGAGGATCATTAGTATCAGCTGTAGCCTAAATTCTAGTATAAATTGTGTGGCAGGTTGACCAGGCTTCTCCTCAGGCAACACGAGAAGTAAAATATGCTTTATTTTGCATATTCTAGGGATGTGCGTTTCAGAATTTCGGAATTTTCACGAAATTTCCCGATTCGTGCATTCGTATTCGGCCGATTGTCCGAAAATTTTCAGATCCGAAAATGTCAGATCCGAACAAATTTTCGAGCTGAAACGAAAACTTTTCGGAATTTTCGAATGGACTAGAAATGTGTAAAATTGAAATTCATTTTCGTTCCATTCGTGATTTCGGCTCCATTCCTGATTTCGGTTCCATTTCAGTAATTTCAGACATCGTATTTATATCTCTGATTCTGTAATTAAATTTTGTATCATTCCCATCTCAATGTATCCTTCCTGGAAAACATGTGAAATCTCAATGTATCCTTCCCGGGAAACCAGAGAAATCTCAATGTATCCTTCTTGTAAAACATGAGAAATCTCAATGTATCCTTCTTGTAAAACATGAGAAATCTCGATGTATCCTTCCTGGAAATACAGAGAAGTCTCAACGTATCCTTCTTGTAAAACATGAGAAATCTCAATGTATCCTTCCCGGGAAACCAGAGAATTCTCAATGTATCCTTCTTGTAAAACATGAGAAATCTCAATGTATCCTTCTTGTAAAACATGAGAAATCTCAATGGCAGAATTATCGTATCGACAGAATTATCGTATCGTATAATTATTGTCTCCAAAAAAACATTAGTTTACGTCAAAACGAATAGACACTTTGAAACGAGGAGAACAGACGTTCCGAACAACACGAAAATTTCCGAAATCACGAAAAAAAAGTCGATACGAAAAACGAACCGAACCGAACCGGAAATCGGCCGAAACGAGTCGAAAAGAAAATTTACAAAATCCGAACCGAAAAAAAAATCGGTGCACAAGCCTAGCATATTGGCCTTACAACAGGCATAACAAAAACATAAAGCAGTCACAAATGAACACCTGAGACTAAGGCTCGGGTCAGACGAGCGTAGTGTTCACGTCCTTGATGGCGCAAAAAAGTACGTCCGTGATAGCATGTCATATAGGCCATTGAAGCCCTACACATGATGTACATCCGCACTGGACTGCGGACGCACAACGGCTGCGGCAAACGGACGCAAGTTAGGCAAGAACGTAAAACCCCTAGAACGGCCACACAAAGTGCGCTGCGTCCGCAACGTCCGCATAGCTTTGTGTGTGAGTGATGGAACGTGGTCAGACGGACTGCATTTATATGTCCAGCATTTTTGACGGACAAAATGGTTTTGCATTTTAATTTATTTTCCCTGCTACATCCGTCACAAAATACGTCAGTCACAAAAACGGACTGTGTGGCCACTACTGCGTCTTCCATACTAACGTCGTCCGTACTGCACGGACGCACAGTCCGTAGAAATAACGTTCGTCTAACCCTAGCCTAACTCACTCTTAAATTCCCTCACTGTCACACTGATCAGCTACCCCTGATTCCAAAGGTAAATACGGTTCAAAAATATAACAGATATGCAAACAGTTATTTAAACAAACTCACGGTTCAGCTCCTGCTGCCTCCCTGGCAGGCTTCCAGTTAGGGCCGGCCCAGGCCGCTGTGCTGCCTGGAGCGATGGATGAATTGCTGCCCCCCCAAAAAAAACGTGACAAGTATGAGCGTATCATAGAGCACCACAGCAATAAAACTCACAGTAATGTGCGGTGTGTATGAATGTATCACCCCTTAAAACTGCAACAGGCACACACGGGGCTAAAAAGCGCTATCTTCTTATGGACGATAGCGCTTTGTAGTGCCGAGCGCACTAACTGCCCTCAGTGAGGTCACCAGACGGGCGTCAGAGATGAAGGAACGTCCACTCTCATGGACATTCCATCCGCTCTGAAAAACGCTTGTGTGACCGCAGCTTAAAAGTTATGTTCTTTTGTATTATTTTTTTTTTACCTGTTGGGCGGCTGGTCAGCTTTTCTGGCGGCATTCGGCAGTCTGTTCAAGCGAGTCATCGGCTGCTTCCGGGCTTGTGGGTGCATTCAATGGTTTGCGGCTGCGTTTGGGGGCAAATTTAGTTTTTTTATTTAGGGTGGGGCAAATCTTTTTTTTTGGGGGGGCAAATTATTTTATTTCATGGGGAAAAATAGGGGGAAGCACTTTTTAGGGGGGTAGATAAGGAGGGGCACTTTATTTGCGGGGTAGATAAGGGGGCACTTTATTTGGGGGGTAGATAAGGGGGCATTTTATTTGGGGGTAGAAAAGGGGGGCACCTTTGCCAGGGGGTAGATAAGGGGAGCACTTTATTTGGGGGTAGATCAGGGGGTGCACTTTATTTGGGGGTAGATAAGGGGGCACTTTCTTGGGGGATAGATAAGGGGGTCACTTAATTTGGGGGATAGATAAGGGGGTGCACTTTATTCAGGGGGGAAGCTGAACTTAGGAGTCACCTTACCGGAGAGGTGACCCCTGGTCAGCACCACCACCATCTTCGCCCGTCTTCTTCCTGCAGGCCTGCATCCTGCCTGTGGATGCTACCGCCGGTGTTCTTCTGGCACGAGGGAACTGCTCACATCAGGCGACTGGCGCACTTCCAGGAAGTCGCTCGATATGAGCGGTTCCCTCTTGTGCCTGCCAGATCACCGGCCGGAGTGTCCTATGACATAATCAGAGGGGGCCGGCCCCTGCCCGATCCCGCCATGATTATACCATGACTGCAGCCTTGCCTGGCGTGTACAAGTGCGGCCCGTGTCGAGCGGCCAAAGGGCCCAGAATGGCCAATGGCCAATGGCCCGTGCGTGCATACCTGGTAGCTGGTGGTGCCGGTGGGAGTCTGGAGGAGAGATGTGCTGCCGGAGCCCACAAGAAGCATCCGCCCACACACGGCATAATCCCGCGCTCCTACACGCTTGGCTGGCATCATGTGAGTGGGCGCGGTCAGCCAGTGGCTGAAAAAAAAAAAAGAGCAGTGGAACCGATGCAGCTAAAAAAAATAGTGCAGCGCAGCCTCCGCCAGTATCAAAAATTTGCCGCTCTAAAAAATCTGCCGCCTGGAGCCGTTGCTCCTACCGGCTCCATGGTCGGGCCGGCCCTGCTTCCAGTGTCTCTCAATTTCTACACCCCTCACAGGTGAGGTCTTAAGCCTAGGCATGCAATTGAGGAGGATAAACTCTTTGGGTATTGAGGCTACACAGAGCACACTGCTACAATTGTCAGGATGTGAAGCAGTTGCACTAAAAACTGATTCTAACCAGTGACAAATAAAGAGCTCAGACAGAGACCATCAGACAGAGACCATCAGACCAGTGGCGACTCTAGGAACAATATTTAGGGGGGCACAGAAGATACCGCAGTCAAAACTGGGGGGGCACTAATAATTTTCACCACTAAATCATACCACTGAATAAAACTAAGGGCCCTATCACCTGGTGTGAGCTAAAACGCCATCACTAAAGGAAAAATTTAGCGCAAGTCGCTAAAACATAGTGCCTGACGACCCACGAACAGATCACCTTGTCTGCGGTAGTCCATGAACAAGCTCGTTTGGCGCACGCTAGAAAAACTCTAAGACCTGGGCTGAGACCCAGCGCTAATGCGGTTGTGTACAGGATAAAACTTTTTTTTTTCCAGTGCAGAGTGCCGGGCCATACCTATCCCCCGCCCTCACAAGCTTGAATATGAACACATCCCGTGAATAACCTCACACCCCTGCATTATTAAAATCCTCCACGGTGGCCGTATCATCCATGGTTTGATGCACACATATATTAAGGCTGATGGGCATTGCATGATAAATGCCACCCAACTGCATGTAGAATCATTACACTGCATTTAATAGATCCAAAAGAAAGGCCAGGTGAGCGACACAAATTTCCCTGCTGCAGCATATAAATAATACATGTTTCAGGGCAAAACTTAACCATGTGTCCCTTTAAACATGGTCCACACAGTCACCCTAATAATCAACCACTTCCTTTCTATGAATAACCCCAACATAAAATGTTTAAAATGAGGCAATATATTAGAATTAGGATATATGTGGATAAAGGATACATCTATATCATAATAGAGATCACTGCAACAGCAACGACAATGCGGACCAGATCCATTACTATGGCGTATGGGGCAAAGAGAACACCTGTGCTGCATTCCTTTCAATTGCCTGTTAATTTTGGGCGAAGACCTGTTTATTCAGTTTTTTTGGAGTAAGCACCAGGGTTGAGCAGTAAGTAAAATGATGCAATTAGCGCCCCTCAAAAATTTAGCGCTGGCACCAAGTGATCTGCTAGCTGCAAAAGCTGTAACTCGCTGTACAAATCGCTAATAGCAACGCACTAAGTGATTTTTCCTGTTTGTAGCGGGAGGCAAACGGTCTGTTGGTCAGGCGCTAGACTCGATTAACCTGGCGTTAACGCAAAACCATGCTGACTCAAGGGTTAGCTCACACCAGGTAATAGTGCCCTAAATAAGTATATATAAATAAGATTCCAAAACCCCAGAGTAATGTGACACAGTGAGTAATGTGACGCAGTGAGTAATGTGACGCAATGAGTAATGTGACGCAATGAGTAATGTGACGCAGTGAGTAATGTGACACAATGAGTAATGTGACGCAGTGAGTAATGTGACGCAATGAGTAATGTGACGCAGTGAGTAATGTGATGCGATGATACCTTTTTATTGTACTATTCTGATACCTAAATTCAATATTTTATTTGCCGCAATTCGGCAGTTTTCGCTGAGTGTCTGATAGCTGCTTCAGCGACTCCACTTTTAGCAAATTACAGTGACCATTCGCTAAATAGGAATTCACTATTTTTGGTGAAATGAATTCCCCGAAATGTGACGAAAAGCAGAGGATCTGAAGATGATTAGACTCTTTAGAGTCTAACTTCCATAGTAACCCCTAAAATGCCATAAACCCAGGGAAATACAATAAAAATAATAAACAATGTGGCATTCAGCCTACCCATTAACACCTAAATTGCCATTAATCAAGGTAAAACATGAAATGAATACACTGCAAGGCATGTAGCCTACCCATTAACCCCTACAAAGCCATAACTCAAGGAAAAAATAAATTGTATACTGTGAGGGATGAAGCCTACCCATTAACCCTTAATAACTAAACCAAGGCAATAACTAACGTAATACACAATGTAATGTATAGTCTGAACATTAACCACTTCACTGCTGAGCCATTTCAACCCTGTGAAAATGTTTAAGTGCCCGTTATTATTTAATGTTTTATGACTTTCACTTTACACTGAATATGGTCATGTTGGGTATCATTGGAAAGGCCAGAATCTGCCCTTTCCAATGACACCTAGATCATCCATATATGATGCACAGGGATGGAGATACAGCGGCCCGAAGAAGTGTGGGAAGCTGGATGCTGATTTTTGGTGGGGGGGCACATGAGGGGGCAAGGAATAACCTAGGGGGGGCAATTGCCCCCCCTTGCCCCCCTGTAGAGTCGCCTATGCATCAGACAGAGACAGACCGTATGACAGACAGACCCTCTGACAGAAGCATAGAACCTGACACAGACATTCTGACAAAAAAAAGACAGTCTGACCCTCTGACTGAACGTCACTCACGGACAGACCTTCTGACAGAGACAGACTCTCTGACAGTGACAATCCCTCTAACAGAGACAGACCATCGCATATAGACTGACAGACACAGTTCTAGACCTTATGAATGACAAAGATTGAACCTGTGATACCAGCAGACCCTGGGACAAAGAATGACAGAAACAGACCCTGTGATAGGGACAGGATAGAAATGTGCACAAAAAATAAAAATGTTTCATTTCGGATTGATTCGTTAGGTTTTTTTTTTATTATTTGTTTCGGTGTATTCATTGTGTTACCGTGATTTATATTTCGGATCGATTCATTATTTCGTAAGATTAGTAATTCGTATGTCGCATCAATACGTTATTTTGTTTTGATTTGTTATTTTGGAATGGTGAAACGGATGAATTACTTTTAGAGTAGGGTTAAAAAATTGAGGGTTAAAAGATACGTAATTCCGCTGTCCTTGCTACTGAAATATGTTTCAGCACCAAGGACAGCACCCCCCAAACGCAGTCAAACTGAAGGGAGAAAAAAAACACGCTGCGTTCGGCAAAGATTTTTATTTTAAATAATTGAGAATCCATAAATTTTACCTATAAAATACAAAATAGTACTCAAATTTTTTTAAAAAAATATCAATAAAAAGGCTTTTTGCAGCAAATGAAAAGAATAAACTGTTGAATAAATATTTAATAAAAACGGGGATTTTTTTTTTTACATTGAAACCTATGGGATTTACCTGTTTAATCCTGTTCAATGAAATTACCAAAAATCAGGGCATTTAACTGACATTTCGGTGCTGTTCGGCATTCTCTCAATAGATTAACCATTACTTCTCTATGGGGAATTTCACTGCCACCAAACGGCACCGTACAGCGCTGTCCATGGCCTGTGGTGCTGAATACAACAGATTCAGCACCACAAGCAATGGACAGGGACAGGTGAGTCTAAGACTTGAAATAAATTCATTTTATACAGTTTTGTTTAATTTTCGTTCTGGTTTAGACAAAATCGATTTGTTATTTCAGAAGTGCTTCCGAAATGCAGATCGGTATAATTTCGTCTGAATTGTGATTTCGAACTATACGAAACGCACATATCTGAGACAGACTCTGTAGCAGAGACCAGAGACATACCCTCTGACAGATACAGGCTCAGTGAAAATGTTCAAGAAATCAACATATTGGCCAGGCAACATTTCGACTGACATTACGGCATTTTTAGACTTAAAAAGGCTGCCTTGTCTCCTGACCTTGATGATGTCCATATCATGTTTTCCTATGCATGATGGGAGTCTGTGACTTCTATAAAAACCCTTCATTTGAGACAGTACTTGGGAACATGAGCGCTTTCAACTACATCTAAGTTTTATTTCTCCTACAGGGAATAAATTGCCCTGTGCATAGCCATTCTTGTTGTCGTTGTTGTTGGAGACAGATCGTGTGTGACAGACACTGATGCTGTGTCAAACTCCCACTTAAAGAGACAGACCCTCTGATAGTACAGGAAAATGAAAAACAGCACTCACATTAAGGCTCCGGTCAGACGAGCGCAGCGTTCACGTCCGTGATGGCGCACAAAAGTACATCTGTGATAGCATGACATAAAGGCCAATGGATTCCCACATACGAAATACGTCCGCACTGAAGTGCGGACGCACAACAGTCGCAGCAAACGGACGCAAGTTAGGCAAGAACGTACAACCCCTAGAACAGCCGCTCAAAGTGCACTGCGTCCGCAACGTCCGCATAGCTTTGTGTGTGAGTGATGAAACGTGGTCAGACGGACTGCATTTAGACATCCAGCATTTTTGACGGACAAAATGGTTTTGCATTTTAATTTAATTTCCCTCCTACATCCGTCAAAAAATACGTCCGTCAAAAAATGGACTGTGTGGCCACGTACTAACGTACGTCTGTACTGCACGGACGTACAGTCCGTCTGACCCTAGCCTAAACAGAGGCAAAAACAAAACACCGTGCAGTGAGTGAGAATGAACCTCCAACCTACATCAAAAGAAGAAAAGATACTGGCATAAATATGATCTGGACATGTCTATTGATTGAGTATTGTCAATGACGTTTCAGCCCAACGATATTTTTCAAGCTGGCATGCATATGCTTTTATTTGAATTAATATAAAACATTAAATAAATGCAAACCATACCTCACCTACCAACTGGTGTGTTCATGATAAGACATACAGGGTTATTCAGAGAGCGTGAAAAGCAGGAGAATGGCTGGAGAATGAAAAATTCTAGGTCAAAATAGCCAAACCAGAAAAATTCTCCATTTTATCTCACTTTCCAAATCGGCTATTTTGACCTAGAATTTTTCATTCTCCAGTCATTCTCCTGCTTTTCACGCTCTCTGAATAACCCTGTAGGTTCTTTGCAGTTTATTCAACTGTTCTCGTAGATCATCCAAGTCTCCCAGCGGAACTCGTCTTGACCGTTCATGAAACGGCTTGTCTTCTTGTAATCGAATGAGGTGCTCAGTACTTTTGGCTAGGCCTACGTCGAACTCATCTTTCGAGAACAAGTTTCTCCACTTTAGAACTTGGGACTGAAGACGTTTCTTCCATTCAGGTGAAATGGGAGCGTCCTTGGGGTAGAATCTTTCATCTGGAATCTCTTTATCCACTCCCCCTCCTAAATCAGTAGGAGAGAGGGGCGTAGCGGACACTACTTGCCTGATAGGCATTCGTGCTTTAAGGACTACTGGAGAATCAGACACATTGCACACGCTGACTGAGACTCTTCCTCGTGTTCTTTTCAAATCTTTAGTGGAGATTATTTCAGGGATTACTTCTACTCCGGCTTCACTCCCATGATAAAAATCGGTTTCCAGTACCACATAGGGACCTGGTTGCGATCCGTTCAACTTGACTGAAGCCCGGAAGCTTGCTACTTCTCCTGCTTGCAGAACCTTCTCTGTTCTTTCTGATCTCCACAGGCGCCCCACTTCAGCAGGTGCCTTCTGTTCTTCGACCATTCTCTGATAGACTGGACGTAGCATTGGGTGTACTCCTTTAGTAGAACCTTCTTCCAATACGATAGGTGTCAGGAGGCGTCGCACCAAATCAGTATTCGTCCCCACTATCATGGAACTCCTGTTTGCCCCTGAAGGCCGAGGACACACAATGGCTACTGCATCACAACCTCCGGACTGTCCGATGACTTCGGATCCGATCTCTAACTTCCCCTGTAGATACCCGTCATAAGGGAGTTTCTCCGTTCCGATTCCCCAGAATTCCAAATCCTTCAATTTCTGTAGAGGAATGTGCTTCAAGTGTTTCTCATAGAAGTCTCGGTAGATCAATGTCACTTGAGCCCCTGAATCCAACAGGGCTTTAGTGTAGACTCCCTCCACTTGGATTGGCACAATAGGAGAAGGACCTATCAGCTGGTCAGGAAACTTGGTGGTGGCACCAGGACACTTAGACCCAGTTTGTTGTACCCTGTCCTTCTTCTTGGCCCGTGTAGGTTTTGGGTGTGCATTGCTTCCCCATGACGTAGGTCCGGATGCTAAGGGAGTGACTCTTTCAGTCCTGGCAGGTTCAGCAGTTGGCGAGACTTTGGGCCCTCTCGCCCTCTTAGCCTCAGGCTTCATTTTTGGAGCGGGTTTCGACCTTCGGGCACCTAGGTTGCTCCTTCACTTGTGCCCTCTGGCGTTTCCTGCCGGTGAGGTGGATAACAGTCCTTCCAAGGCTTTCAAAAGCTCCTCAACTCTATTGCCTTCAGGCTTTCGGCTTTTGCATTGTGCGCGGAAATGGCCCATTTCTCCACAACTGAAACATCTCTTTTTAGAAAGCGGAGACGCAGTCACCTGCTGTGATTCGGTTGAAGGACCCTGGCTAGACGCCACAGCAACTCCGGTTGTCTGCATGTCTGTAAGGAACTTCTGCATCTCTGTCTGTGTCTCTGTCACCTTCAACAATACTCGGCACAGTTCCGCGTGCGACTGTTACAATTCAGCTTGAGCTTCTTGTACTTTCTTAACAGTTTTGTGCAACTCACCATGTGCAGAGAGGTTTAATTCTTTGACAGCCCTCTCTGTGGATTTAAAAGCGATTAGATGCTCTTGTTCGTCCACGTCGGATCCATATGTATCCAACGAGTCACTTCCAGGCTGCAAACATTCGTTATGCCGCACAGGTTGCGCGTAAGCTCTTTCTCCTCTCCTGAAGGATTTTTCTTCCAGTAAAGCCTCCTCCTCTCTGACAGCTCGGATCAGTTCCAGGTACTTCAGTTCTTGATTACCTTCTCTGCTTCTCAGCTGCAGCATCACTGGATCTAGAGGTTGAGAGCCCCTCAGGATCTGTTTTATTCGGATCTTATCCACTTCAGCCGGTTCGGCCCCTTTCTTGAGGAGTATCTGGTGCAGAATCTTATCTAGGTGCCTCATATATTCGGTCATTCTCTCACCTTTCCCCTGGTAGGTGTGTTCATACTGATATACGAGCTCTGCAGCCTTTTCCGTTCGCCCAAAAACTTCCTCCAGAACATTTAAATAATCTAAAGCAGTGCAGTCTTTCTTACTCAATTTTAGGTTTCTTACAGCCTCTGACGCAGGTCCCTTTAAGCTCTCGGTGATCCTTTGCTTTTTCTGAGCTTCAGGGACGTCCCACTCATCCAGAGCCTGCATCGCCTGTTCCACCCATTCTTTGAAGGTTTCTTCTCCCGCCGGAGTTGGTACGTTTCCTGTAAAATTTCTCAACCGTCGATAACCAAAGTTAGTGTGCGGAGGGCTTGTTCTCTGACACTTAGCCAGCAAATATCCAATAGCCACTATAAATTCAGGCCCGATCATGTCCAACGGACTGGGCGCGGGAACACTCGCGGATTCGCCACGTGGTGCACTTGGCTGAATCAGTTGGACTTCCACCTCATCGGTCAGCTTCACGCTCGCGCCCTGAAAACACACTGGAACACCCTTTCTCCACTCAAAAAGAACATACGTGTGAGAGGTATCTGGGTTCTCTTCAATGTCCAGGATTAACCCCCGATGATCTGGCGTCAGCGCGGCCATGGCCTGGCGAATGTGATCTTCGGCCCAAGTGTCTGCAGGAATATCCATGACTATACACAATTCTAACTGACTACTGTGCTCCTCACACCACTTGGCAGCAGTGTCTGGATCCATATTTAACCCTTTAAATGCAGTTTTTCCAGAGACTGGATCCCGGAAACGAGCCCCCACGTGTAGCGCTCACTCCCGGAGGAGCCAATGAAATTGAACCTCGGGTCAGTCTCCCCGCACTAGGGAATAAATATACTCCAGCACCGTCATGGATTTTATAAATTATATACAGGGTTATCCAAAGAGATTCGAAAAGTCACCGCACGTTCGGTGACTTTTCGTTCTCTTCAATTCGGTTCCTTTTGCCGATTGCATTTCGGTGACCCTGCGGTGTATTCAGCAATCACCACAGGGTCCCCGAATTGCAGGGAAAAGCTGCCGTAAACCCACCGAAAACTAACCGAATGCACGCTGAAAACAAGCAAAAACATCTGGATTAACCTTTGAAAAAGAGGAACAGGAGCCGAACATGAGCCGAATCACACAGAGCCGAAGCAGCTGTGACGTAGAGGAGGCAGTGAATAAATTAGAAAAACCATTTGTATGAATCTGGGAAAAAGAAACGCTGTTTGCAAAAAAACTACTGAGCGAAAATGTCTGAAATTTTCACAGGAGGTCCAGGGAATGATAATAAAGAGGGCTGTTATTGAAAAAATAAGTAAACTGAAAAAAAAATCAAAAAAAATCGGACTTTTAATAAAAAAAAAAAATCAGAAAAATGCTTAAAGTATCCTAAAAAATCTATAAATAAAGAGACTTTTTGCTGCAGAATTTTATAATGAACGGTTTATTAGATATTGAATTAAAACGGGAATATTTTTAACATTGAAGTCTATGGGATTCTCCTGAATAAATTTGCCGAATTAAACCACCGAATGGCAGGGCATTTCGGGAACCTTTCACTGCTGGTTTGTGTTCTCTGAAAAGCCGAAGCAGTGCTTTTTCATGGGGATTTCACTGCCCTCGAACAGGCACCGAACAGGCACCGTATGTGCAGGCAATTCGCCAGGATTTGACGAATTGCCTGCTCTCTGGATAGCCGAATGGCCAGGAAAGGTAACCGAACTCTGATTTTCAGCGTTCGGTTACCTTTCTCAAGCAATTCGGATCTCTTTGGATAACCCTGATTGTTTACTAGAATAAATGGCATATGATGAATAACACGGTATACGTAGATATATTTACAGTACTTCGTAATGTGGGAAACGCGCAGCGGAAATGAAATACAAGGCTTCGTAATTCGAGAAACGCGCAGCGGAAAAGAAATACAAGGCTTCGTAATTCGAGAAACGCGCAGCGGAAAAGAAAGGAAAAATATATCTTTACCCCCTTTGTGGTTGGGGAGTGAGTCCCATACAGGTTATGTCCCAAGAATGTAGGTGTGTGTGTGTGATGGTACCCGGGTACAATATTCAACTGGCCAGTGAATTATTTATGAGGTATCTTCGACTAGTCAAGTTGGGGCCCTGTGGGTTTTGAAACAAACAGCAGCGTGCTTTCTATTTTCACAACGGCCTGGAAGGCCTCTCACCCATCCGCCCGATACTTGGTGCTCTGCTCGACCCAGGACGTCTCTCCGCTCGATTTTGACTGGGATTTTATGGGTTACCGGATCCGCTGTCTTGCTTTTCTGTAGCTACCGCAAGATGTCCAGCTCACCGCCTGCACTCCCTGTCCGATCGATCTGCGGTGCTCCTAACTCGGGGTCCTCTCGTTCACTTGGTATCAGCGTGGGTTATTCTGGTGAAGCACTGGGTCTTCCTCTTATGAGGCGGAATAACCTGGTCTTTCGCTCTGTCAGGCCACACCTGCACTCCGACCTGGTCAATATCACGTTCTGCTGCCTTGCGTCTTACTCCTCTCACTCCCTGGTGCGCTCTCCCAGCTCTCCTCACGAGGCTCAGGATGTCAGCGTCTGTGTCCCACCCACTTCCTGTGTCCACCCGCAAAGCATGCCGGGAAATGTAGTCCCAATGTTCAGCGTCTCACATTGTGCTTGTCTCCCTCTGGTGGCCAAAAACAAGTACTACACGGCAGGGGATTTAAAACCAGCACTACAATAACAATAAAGAAGAAAGATCTAACAGCACGGTTTCTCTTTTTTCTGTTATCGGGCGCCCGATGCCAAGTATGGATTCAGTGTTTTTTCTACTAACCAGCGATCCAATTGCAATTACAAGTATCTATAATGCAACCAACAAATTCTACAACACTAATTATGTAAAATCAGCATAATATAATACACAAAACATAAGATAGAAATTAATAGCATTATTGTAAATACACCACATAATAAAGGAATTCATATCGCTTCCCTGTCAACACGGGCACTGTCCCAATAACCCCTTAGAGATGTGGCGAATACGAAATTTATGCAAATAAGAAAAAAATATATATATATTACACACACACAATTTTAAAAGAGTCTGTTGAGTTACATTTTTCTTTTAAAACAAAAGAGATGAAACAATAACATTAATAAAGAATTTTTTTTAAATCAAACTTTATTGAGAGATGCAAGTCACAAAACAAACGTACAACATATAAGAGACCAATAGGCCTCCACTCCATTATTGAGAGAAAGAATCGAAGGGCTAAACAATAAAAAGTCAGGGGTAAATATGAACAGTAAGTTACATACTCAACTAGAAAGTAACATCATCCGGAAACTGTGGGAGACCAGAAGGAGGTCTGGTTCGCACCAGCAGAGCTAGGCCCAACAGGGATTGTGTGAGATACCAGCATTTGTTTTCAAAAGTGAGACGTAGTGTTACCGGAATCCACTTGGTTCACTCGGGACGAGGCCAGACCGGACACGAGCAAGGATTGTCTGGACACGAGTCTCTTCAGGAAAGGAAAACTTTATTGTGACGTCACAGAAGATGCTCAGACAGGATTGAATCGCAAAGACTGAGCCCCAAGTTCACCCCGACAAGGGGTCTTATACCCCGAATACATAATTAGGTACATCCCAATTAGCCCACCTCCTGGTGACACTATCCCACCCCACGTGGGTTAATACCTCCCTTAGTCTAATACAAAGACATTCCATTAAATTGGCCGTAAATTGGCAAACTTCATGTTAGTTTTGACAGATCATGATTAGTTACTACATTCAATCCGGGCTATACTCGCCTCTCTAATGCCTGTGTTCATTTGTTGCGGGTAGCACCTGGTCTATCTTCTATGCTTCCCTTTGTCTTGCTGGGGCCTCTGTGACCTTGATGTATCCACTTCTCATTCTATCCCTTCGTGCCAGGAACAGCCTCGATCTTTCTCAGGTTTTAATTGCTTTTCTGCTAATCTAACACATTCCTAAATTTCTACGTATGCTTCATTCTAGTTTCAGCTAAAACCTACCTAGTTATTTTCAAGTGAACCAATATTCTGAACAAGATGGCCGCCTGGCTTATAATGGCGGCCAGCTTCCAGCCTGAGTCCACTTCATTCCCCCCTTGGCTCAAGCCTCAGGTTCTTCTCCTGAGACTTTTTTTTTTGAGAAAGGATTTTACCAGGAAGGATACATTGAGATTTCTCTCGTTTTCAAGTATGTCCTGGGTGGCGAGTATGTACCGTTAGGTGTCTTGCCAAGGACACTTACTGGAGAGGTTGCTCGCTGGGATCGAACCCATGACTCCACAGGCTCTCTCCATGCAGAGCAGTGACAATACCTCTACTCCACCCAGCCATTGTAGCCATTACACCTCCTACACCTTCTTGCCATCAACTCTCTTCCCCATCCAGTCCATGCTGGAAGCCATGCCCATATTCGATCCGCTTTCTTGAATAGCTCTCTCTTCTGTCTTTCAAACACCAGTGGGTACCTAGGGTGAAGTGTTGTGTCTGAATTAGTGTCTTCTCCCCTCACCCTCTGGATTGGGATCAATTTAGCCAGATAACACATTCCCGTTACTGAAGGTGGTACCATGTGTAACACACCCTTTCACAGCACACCTGGTACCCTCCTTTCACTATAAATGGTGATGAATATAATGTTCCCTTTGTTATCTCTATCGCAAGTTGTCTCAGCCGTCTCATCATATCCACTGCATCCTGCCTTCCATTGGTCGCATTCGCAATCACCTCCTCTTGCTCTCTAGTGAGTTGCCTGCACCGTATATATAGATAATGCGCCTTTAGTCCTGTTCTGAATATGTAAATATATGATGTCCAGTTGAACTGACTTGAGTTACATAACCCACCCTCGTTATTTGTCTCCTTATCTGGTCCTAATTGAAAACACCATTCTGGTTGGTACACTGGTCCTATTATGGCGTACCCGGGACTGAATGATTCTGGTTTCTCCCTCGATGCATCGACTGCTTGTATTGTGACATTCCCTGATGCAAACATACTCAAATTCATTGGGACAGAGGCAAATGGTATATGAATTGTCTCTGGGTGCAGTCTACTACACACCCAGCATGCGGTTTGCCCAGACTTTTTAGCATAGTCATATTTAAATTGCCCAAGTAAGTGTCCTCTTGGGCTGGTTCCAGATAGCGCCTCTCATTTTTGTCTCCACATGGTACGGTTCTCCATCACCGGGTGCGTACCATTCCAGATCTGGGAAATTTCCACTTTCTTGGTGGTGCTCGGGCACCTGGGGCATGCTCCACGTGATAGTCCATGGATCAAATGTGCAAGAAACAAAATCAGTACCAGAATTTCCCCAACTTTCAAAAACCCTTGGGCAGTTCTCTTCACCGTCACATAAACCCAATCCCTCCCCGCCGAAATTTCAAAAACAAAAGACATTTCGGGTTGATCACGGGTCGGGGCCGGGCTCCTAAAAATAACCCTTTCAGCATCTCCCATCAGGGGATAATCAGACCTCATTGTATCCATCAAAACACCCACGGATTGAGTATCTTGGATGCTTTCAGTCAAATCTCTCAGGGGCTCATGACTGTGGTCTTTGTTAGCTTTAGCCTCAGTGGATTGGTCTCGTTGGTGACGACCTTCCATACTGGTTCAGGATTGGCTGCAGCTACCTTCAGTCTGGAGTGATGTATCCACGGGACCACCTCGGCAACCTTTACTGCTGTAGGGGTTGATAACAGGACAAAGTAAGGACCTCTCCATTTTGGGCCTAGTGGATCATTTTTCCACTCCTTCACCCATACTGAATCACCTGGACAATACTTATGCAGTGGGGGGTATAAAAAGTGAGGTATATTATCTCCCACCGAAGTATTTAATTTCTGCATTGCTTTACCCAACAGCACAACCTGATCATTTAATTTAGTTTCCCCCAATGCCCGAAGGTCCCCCCTTAGTCCATTAATCAGAGGGGTAGGCCGTCCAAACATGAGTTCGTACGGACTTAGCTTCAATTGGGGGGTTGGCCTGCACCTAATGTGCAATAGGACTATCAGCAGCACATCCAACCAGCCTAGTGACGTCTCTTGGCACAGTTTGGACATCAAAGTCTTTAGGGTGCGGTTCATTCTCTTGACTTTTCCTGAGCTTTGGGGCCTGTAAGCCGTATGTAACTTCCAGGTGATGCCCAATAGTCGGGCAAGTTGCTGTAAACAGTTCTGTATAAATGCGGGGCCATTGTCCGACCCTATTTCGAGAGGAAGTCCATAGCGTGGTATTATTTCCTTCATCAGACTTTTCACCACTTCCACTGTTTTCTCCGTTCTTGTTGGGAAAGCTTCTACCCATCCTGTCAGGGTACACACCATTACCAGTAGATATTTATATGCTTTGCAGGGTGGCAACACTGTGAAATCTATCTGTAACGATGCCATTGGGGATAGCCTGATCGGCTGCTTCCCTGGAGGTTGAGATGGGCCTGTTCTTGGATTATTTTTGGCACATGTCACGCACTGCTGGGCTATTGCTTTGCAGATTACTGACAGTCCTGGCACGTAGAAATGTGGCTCCAATTGTTGTTCCATCATTTCTCTTCCTCCATGGGTACTTGCGTGGAGCATTCTTACAATCTCAGGTGCCAATGTTGCTGGTAGAACTATTTGTCCATTCTTCAACTGGAACCATCCGTCTTCTCCATATCCACCATGTTCTTCTGATAACCATTTCTTCTCTTCTCTGAATACACAGGCGTCCATTCGCTCAGTGGCGCCAGTAGGAGTGGAGCCACCACTGGTTTTGCTTTGTATCGTGCCAATTCTCCATGGTTTCCCCAGATGAATTCTTCTTTTGGGAAATAGTATCGCCAGGCAAAGAACAGCAGATCTTGTCTTTCCTGTGAATCTCTCACTGCTGGTATAAAAAAGTTCACACTTTTCTTCATTCTTGGCAGTTTGTTTTTGATAAGGATCTCCTTGAGGAAGAACCTCACCAATGGGGCTTGGTATTCTTCTGCTCCCAATTCTCCCAAGCTTAGCAGTATTCGTGTAATTCTCTGATTATTATGAGGGTTGATTGTTAGATTTTCGAAACGTGAGGTGAAATTTTCTGCTCGTTCAACTTCGAAATTTTCTGTATCTTCCCCATACTCCCCCATTAATTTTACGCCGAAGAATTTCAGCATCATTTTGTATGCTCTGCGGAGTCTTTGCTGAACTTCTGAGGTGTTAATCATAAGACATGTCTCTTGAGGGTTCAGAGGAGTGGAGTACAAATTTCGGCCTTGTGACCGGGTTGGGAAGAGCCATTGGATATAATCATGATTGAGTTCTAATAGTTCGTAGTCATTGTGCCATTTGTGCAACATAATTTCAATAAATTCGCCTCCAGGTTCAAATTTTCTCCAATTCATGTAAAATTTGTAGTTTGGCATGGGAGGTTGGGCCTCTTGCTTGCAGAGCAGGACTTTGGCTTGATCAGTTGTTAGCAATGCTTTTGCAGCCGCTTTAGCGGCCTGGTCAACGTGCCTGCTGCCTTTCGGGATTTCATCATGGCCTTTCTGGTGGCCACGACAGTGCATAATACTGACTTGACTAGCACTTGGTTTCCATACAGCTTCTAGGAGGGCTGTTATTTCAGCTGCATACTTGATTTGTTGTCCTGAGGAAGTAAGTAGGCCTCTTTCTTTGTAGAGTGCACCATGTGCATGGACAGTCATTAAGGCATATTTGGAGTCAGTGTAGATATTTACTCTTTTGCCTTAGGAAAGTTGTAGAGCCCTGGTTAGGGCTGTTATTTCAGCCAGTTGTGCAGATGTATGGCCTGGTAGAGAATTTGCTTCAATAATCTCTTCTGCTGAGATGACTGCATAGCCGGAGACTTTCTTCCCATCATCCATGTAACTGCTACCATCAGTGAAAAGCTGTAGATCGTATTTGTCTAGGGGTACATCTTTCAAATCTGGCCTGCTACTGAACACTTCTTCCATGACTTGGAGGCATTCATGATCTGGATCCTCTTCACAGTCAGACAGTAAAGTAGCAGGGTTCAAGGTAGCGATGAGATCCAAATGAACCCGTGGATTCTCACACATCATAGCTTGGTACTTCGTCATCCGGCTGTTGCTGAACCAGTAACTTCCTTTTACATCAAGCAGGGCTTTGACAGCATGGGGCACCTTGACATGAAGAACTTGTCCATGGGTCAGCTTGTCTGCTTCTGCTATCAGCATTGCGGTGGCTGCCACAGCTTTCAGGCATGGGGGTAGGCCGCAGGCCACAGGATCAAGTTGCTTGGAGAGATAGGCCACAGGCCTTGGCCAGGAGCCAAAATTCTGAATCATCACTCCTGTAGCTGTTTGATTGTGTTCATGCACGTACAGCTGGAAAGGTTTGCTGTGATCTGGCAGTCCCAGCGCAGGAGCCTCCATTAAGAGAGTCTTTAATTTCAGGAAAGCTGCTGTTTGCTCTTCTTCCCAGAGGAAGGGGTCATGCTCTCCTCCTTTGGTGGCTTGATGGAGAGGCTTAGCAATATCTGCGAAGTTGGGGATCCACAGGTGGCAGAAACCTGCAGCTCCCAGGAATTCACGGACTTGTCTCCTTGTCTTTGGTTGGGGTATTCGGCATACTGCTTCTTTTCTCTCTGCCCCCAGTGCACGCTTGGTACCTGTTAATTGAAAACCTAAATATTTCACAGTCTGTTTACATATTTATGCTTTCTTTTTGGACACTCTGTAACCTGCAAGGCATAGCAGATGTAGCAGGGCTTTTGTGGCAGAGAGACAGTCTTTTTCTGTGGGAGAAGCTAGTAATAAATCATCTACATACTGTAGTAAAACAACTTTGTCTGGCTGAGCGTTGAAGGACAGGAGGTCCTGGCTGAGCACGCACCCAAAAATCGTGGGCGAGTTCTTGAAACCTTGAGGGAGGCGTGTCCAGGCCATTTGATGGCGTGCCCCCGTGGTAGATTCCTCCCACTGAAATGCAAAAAGGGGCTGGCTTGCCGGAGCCAGGCAGATGCAAAAGAAAGTGTCTTTTAAATCAAGCACCGTGTAATATTTTGTGTCTCCGGGAATTAATGCCAATAAATTGTATGGGTTGGGAACCACAGGGTGTAGAGTTACTGTGGCTTCGTTGACGGCTCGTAAATCTTGGACTGGGCGGTACTCTTGTGTGCCCTCTTTCAGTACTGGCAACAGGGGTGTGTTCCACGGTGACACGCAGAATTTCAATATGCCGTGGTCTTTAAGTCTCTGCAAATGTGTCTGGATATTTTGCTTGGCTTTTTGTGGGATATGATATTGTCTTAAAGCCACAGGTGTTGCACCAAGTTTTAAATCGACGTACACTGGAGGGATATTTACAGCTAGTCCGGGCGGGTTTTCCTCCGCCCACACTCCGGGGATGCCCAGAAGTAGTGTGTACGGGTCTGGGTCGGCCGGCGGGGTTGGTGCCGAGCGCCATTCTTCTTCTCTTGGCATAATTACTGCAATTTTGACAGGTTGGGTGTGCTGGCTGGCTGGGCTGTACTGCCGTGTAGAGCTGCCACTCTCAGGCAGGTCTAATCTAGCGTGACCCCCGGGGAGAAACGTAATTTGGGCTTGCAATTTGCAAAGGAGATCGCGCCCCAGGAGTTGGATGGGACATTCGGGGATATACAAAAATTCATGTTCAACATTATGCCCACCCACACTACATTTTCGTGAAGCAAGGAAGGGGTACTTAGCGGACACCCCCATTGCTCCCACAATATCAACTTCATTTCCCATTGGGGGTGCAATTTGTTGTGTTACGACAGAATATTCGGCACCGGTGTCAACCATAAAAATTTCTTCTTTATTTCCCACCCTCATAGTGACCGTGGGCTCGTGATTACCGAGTGGGATGGGCCCAGGTCCGTGTCAATGTGTACCTTGCCCTTCAAATGACGTTCCCGCCAGACCAACAAATCCTGCACCGGCACCATCATTTCTCTCATATCTGCCGTTTGTTACCTGACTATTGGAGGCCTGACCTCCCGATTCCCCAGCCTCCCCCTGTACCCCAAATTTAGCCAAAAATGCCAGACAATTATTTTTCCAGTGACCTTCGCCCCGGCACCAAGCGCACTGATTGGGTCCCAGGGGTTCCCTAGGGGTTCCCCTATCTCTGCCTCCCGACCCCTCGCTCTCCCTCTTCCGGGGCACCTCTTCCTCCATTTCCCATATATCCGACCACCCCAGTATGCCCTTTTTGTCTCTTTATCTCCTCCCGCTTTTCTTCCAAATCCCGGTTATGATACACTTTATTAGCAATTTCCACTAATTCACTAATACCTTTACCCAAAAACCCATCTTGTCTCTGTATTTTATTCCGTATATCTCTCTGTGACTGACCCACAAAGGAAAAATTAATTAACCTCTGATTCTCCACCGCCTCCGGGTCAATAGGACTGTACATCCTATATGCATCTAGTAATCTTTCTAGAAATGCACTTGGGGTTTCTTTAGAATCTTGCACAATATCCGCTATTTTCCCCATCTTTGTGGGTTTCTTCCCTCCCGCTTTAACACCCATTATTACCGCTGTACGGTACGTCTGCAGGTGTGAAATACCTGAAGCGGTATTGTACGGCCATTTGGGATCTGATTTGGGGTAGTGTTCCTCTGCCCACGCTTCTGGCTGGGCTCTGGCATCTTCTACTGCTTGGGCAAGTAGAATTTTTTGCGCGCTACTATTTATTCGGGCTCTTTCCTCAGTGGTGAACATTGTCAGCATTAGTTGTTGACAATCTGCCCATGTGGGGTTATGTGTGAGCATGACTGACTCTATCATACTGGCCACCGCTGCGGGGTTAGTGGAATACAGTGGTGTGTGTGTTTTCCAATTGAACAGATCTGTTGTCTTAAATGGGACATATGTGTATTGCACTGGCCCAGGTTTTCTGTTTTCCAGTACAGGGCCTGGCACCTCCCGTAGGGGCATTTGCATCTTACTTTTACTGGGATTGTGCTGATATGGGTCTCGGGGTTTATATATTTTGTTCGCTGCGCGAGTGGTTGCACCTTTCTTTGCATCTTCACCCTCATCATCGCTGTCCTCTTGGGTTACTAGTTTATATACGTTCACCTCCTCCCGCTGCCCCCTCATCTTCCTCCGCAATGCCGCCTGCCGGAGCGGAGGAAGCCGGCGGAGCAGCAGCAGCTGCCCGCTCCCCCCCTCTGCCAGCACAACCGCGGCAACGCAAAGCTTCTCTCGCTGCCCCATAATATGATGGATAGGGCGGGGACAGGGAATCAATCTCCTCCGGTTGTTCTACTAACACCGGTTTCCTTTTCTTATTATTTTCTCTATTTGGGGGTACCTGCTTCTTGTTACGTCCCGCCATCATTATAAAATGACTTTTATCTTTTACACAATACCTCCATATATCTATATATGGGTACTGTTCAGGATATCCGCATTTCCCGGTTACTTGGGAATGCACTCTCTGTATTAACTCCGGGTCCATTGACCCCTGCTCTGGCCAGTCTGGAACTAGCAGTGGCCATACAAGTGTACACATTCCTGTTAATTTTTCTTTAGTTAACTCTACACCATAATCATGTGTTGTGTATAGTGCTTCAAAATTCCGCACCATATACCCTAAGGGCATCTCACCCTTCTTCACCTTGTTGGGCTTGGATGACCCGTTACCCATTGTTACTCTTAAGGGCAGTAACCTTTTTACTATACAGATATTACTTTTTAGCAAAAACACTTGAAATTTACTGTCTGGTACTTCAGTCAACAATTCATATTTATATCGGATTCGCTTCCTCCGTCAGTAGCCGGACTGCAGTCGCCTGAGCCGGAAACGTACCTTGGGAGTCCACTCTCAAATTTGCTTTCTCGCTAGGCAAGTAGGCGCACAATCACTAACAGCAGTCTCAGCAATCATTCACAACCCATACTGTACCAGATACTTTCAGCACAAAACAGTACATAAACAATTAAACTCTTTCTACTAGCCGAGGGCACACGTCCCTCCTTTTGGCTCCTTATACCCCGTTAATTGAACTCTAACTCTTGACTGCTTGAGACTATGTGCACCCCGTTCTATAACTACACTTCCATCTGCAATTCCAATTTGCCTATGGGTAATCTACCCACCCGGCACCACTTCCTCTGCAGCTACTGCTGGCCCCAATGGGCCCTCTTCACTACACGACGTACACACTTGCACTGACTCAGGGCTCTCAGCCCAGTCACAGAAATCTCTCCTCCTTTCCTTTTGTCCACGTGTAGAAGCTTTATTTACAAACACTGACTACGACTATGCAACTCCACGTGGTTCCCTTCTCCCTCACATACAGACTCTACCCTTTAGTTAACATCCGATCCCCCGGGTCCAGACACATGCTAGCCACTCTGGCTCCTTTGCTTGTCCGTGCTTTCGGCGGTGGGTTCGGTATGTCAACGAGACCGTGGCCGCGGGTCTCCTTATCCGACTATGGCCGGACGTTTCCCTTTATACCGGTATTTCCATTAGACATACAAACATAGAAGACACTTTACCTATCGCCGTGCTGTTCGCTGTTTCCTCGGACTCAGTGGTGTCCCAGCTTCCCAGGCCGGGGGTCCGTTTGGGACGAGATGAGGTCCACTGAACAGGAAATCCTGCTTGGCGCCTGCAGATGTCAGCTCACCTTCAACGGACACCCAACCAGCGGGATTACTTGCACTTGCAGTCAACCGCTACAGTGTCCAGCAGTCGTTGCCGTGCCGGCAAAGGGCCTCGTATCCCAGCTATCGAGCCCCCAGAAATGTTACCGGAATCCACTTGGTTCAAGAGTCTGTTGAGTTACATTTTTCTTTTAAAACAAAAGAGATGAAACAATAACATTAATAAAGAATTTTTTTTAAATCAAACTTTATTGAGAGATGCAAGTCACAAAACAAACGTACAACATATAAGAGACCAATAGGCCTCCACTCCATTATTGAGAGAAAGAATCGAAGGGCTAAACAATAAAAAGTCAGGGGTAAATATGAACAGTAAGTTACATACTCAACTAGAAAGTAACATCATCCGGAAACTGTGGGAGACCAGAAGGAGGTCTGGTTCGCACCAGCAGAGCTAGGCCCAACAGGGATTGTGTGAGATACCAGCATTTGTTTTCAAAAGTGAGACGTAGTGTTACCGGAATCCACTTGGTTCACTCGGGACGAGGCCGGACCGGACACGAGCAAGGATTGTCTGGACACGAGTCTCTTCAGGAAAGGCAAACTTTATTGTGACGTCACAGAAGATGCTCAGACAGGATTGAATCGCAAAGACTGAGCCCCAAGTTCACCCCGACAAGGGGTCTTATACCCCGAATACATAATTAGGTACATCCCAATTAGCCCACCTCCTGGTGACACTATCCCACCCCACGTGGGTTAATACCTCCCTTAGTCTAATACAAAGACATTCCATTAAATTGGCCGTAAATTGGCAAACTTCATGTTAGTTTTGACAGATCATGATTAGTTACTACATTCAATCCGGGCTATACTCGCCTCTCTAATGCCTGTGTTCATTTGTTGCGGGTAGCACCTGGTCTATCTTCTATGCTTCCCTTTGTCTTGCTGGGGCCTCTGTGACCTTGATGTATCCACTTCTCATTCTATCCCTTCGTGCCAGGAACAGCCTCGATCTTTCTCAGGTTTTAATTGCTTTTCTGCTAATCTAACACATTCCTAAATTTCTACGTATGCTTCATTCTAGTTTCAGCTAAAACCTACCTAGTTATTTTCAAGTGAACCAATATTCTGAACAAGATGGCCGCCTGGCTTATAATGGCGGCCAGCTTCCAGCCTGAGTCCACTTCAGTAGTTTGTGAACCACGTCTTGAGGTAAATGCTGAATAAACACTCCTCAAGCATGAAAAATAACTTTAACCTTAGTTTCCTGTTGAAGGTTGTCTTCTACCCAGTCACAATGGAAAATAGCATAAAGACAGTAGTAAAGCATGTGAAAGGTCAGGGGGGAGGAGGAGATCCATCGACCTGAAATCACCTTTTTTGCAGTAGCAGAAAGGATTCCCATTTTTGCGAGCTAGACGCTGGGATGTAATTCACTATTAAATTTTTTGATTTTTAATGTAAAAATATATAACACATATATACCATCTAGTGGCCAGATGACAAATAGCATTGCCCATAACATCTCACTAGCACGAAGAATATAACTGGATTGATTGCGTAAATAACAGAAAGTACTGGAAAAGGTACAATATATCTAGCAATCATTGCATAATTATATTGTGTTTATGGATAAATAGAGAATTTAAATATCAATAAGTTATACATAACCTCAATCATATGCTGTATTCCTTTCTTTACACAGCATCCAACCACCATCACCTCAAGTTCTAGGGCCTGCATTTTTACTCTGCTGTCCCACCCATTCCAAAACTTGAAGCATCCCTTCCAGCTGCTTCCACTTTGTTAATCACCCTAATTAGTCTAAGCTTCTGGTCCCTCCCATTCAATCCCATCTATTTTATTTCTAGGTACCAGCTCCACACCTCCCCTGCTCCCTCTTGTTTCACATGCCACTGTCCCTTAGATTGTAAACTCACAGGATGTCTGGCTGAGCACTTATGTTTTATTATTTATTATGTCACCTGTTTGTGTTTCCCCATTGTAAAGCGCTATGGAATCTGCTGGCGCTGTATTAGTACTTGTAACTGTAACTATGTCATGGGAGAGTAATAAACACTAATAATAAAGACAAACTATCACTGGAATGAAATATGAAAAACTATGATCGTTCCATATAAAAAAACCAATAAATATTGCTAGCAATCAAGAAAAAGGGGAAACAAATTTAAAATGTACATTGCTCAGTTAGTATATGCAGTGCAATACAGAAACAGTATTACTACAGAGAAACAAGGACCAGATTCCAAACCTGGAGCCTGATTCCAACTGAGCCGTTGACAGCAGCTCACAAATGGAGAAAAAGAGAGAGAGTCATTATCGATTTGTGGCTCGCTATTAATGGCTCTATTCCAACCAAATCACTGTATCAACAGCTCAAATAATATTAAGGAGCTGCCCGTAGATACAAGCACTGGCACTGCATGCCACCTCTATTGGGTCCTGGAGTCCATAGGATTACATGAAGAGAAACTCAATCTTCTGGGCATTCTGCATGCGGCCAGAGGAATCGGCGGATTGCGCCACCTTTTGCACCGCAGGAACTGGGGTAAGCAAGTAATTTCACTTTTGTAAAACAACTTAACACCAGCCTCTCCAAGTAGGTACTTATTTCTGAATAATGGCTCAAGCCTAGAACAACGATCATGCAGGGAGTTTCTTTCTGATCTTGTTCTGAGCTGTTATTAATGTCTCCAATACAAAGTACACAAAGAACCGGAGCATTAACACACCGTAAGGAGCGTTAATTCCGAGCAACAAGCAAATCTTGTGGCTTGGACATAATAACAGTGTGACCTTGTGCCATGTAAAAATCTGAGACGCTGGGTTTCAAAGGGCTCTGGGCACCCTTCGAATCAGTGCGGCGGTTTAGGTTTTCGATGAATCAAAGCGTAATAATGCATTTTGCCGTCGCTTTCAGACTTTCTGGCATCATAGGAAATGAGAAGGTGAATTAGTGCAGCATCATTGTTCACATTATAATTGATAAGTGAACAATGGTTTAAAGGCCAGGTGCAGCAGGCTTGGGTGCAAGCTGGGGAGCTGGCTGTGGTGCTGACTCGGGTGCAATCTCGAGAGCAGACTCAAGCGCTGGCTCGGGAGCAGGCTGTGGTGCTGGCTGTGGTGCTGGCTCAGGTGCAGACTCAGGTGCTGGCTGGGGTGCTGGCTGGGCTGCAGGCCGGGGTGCAGGCCGTCGATGCCGCTGATATAGTTGTGATGGGGGGAGCTGGGTCTGTGCTGGAACAGATGTGAGAGCTGAGGCCGTTGCAGCTGGAGCAATGGGAGGGGTGGCTACTGTGGACTGTGTACCACTTGTATAATCCAGGGAGAGGAGCAGGTCTGGGGAGTGTGGTGCAGAGATATGCAGTCAGGGTAGGCAGGTGAGGCAGAGCCTCACCTGCCATTAAGTATTAAAATAATAAAAGAAACTCACCTGCTCCGCCTCCACCGCTGTCGGCTTTGTACTCTGTCTCTTCCTCTGCAATCAGTGTGTGCATTCTTTTTACAGACTACGCAATTTGTGTAGTGGTGGTATGCTTCCCCACTACGCTAATCACATAGGCTGCTCAGGAGGTCTGCAGCTGCGTGTCTGTTTACATAGGAACACACGCGCTGCCTACTTCCTGAATACCTTTCTGTCCTCACAGAGCAATGGAATAGCTTGGACCACTGGTCCAAGCCAAATAACCACCTGCATTGGAGGCTGGCCTCTGATTCACAGGAGTATGACAGGCCCAGGCAGCTCCCTCTAGTGTTGGATACAGAGTATGACACGCCCAGGCAGCTCCCTCTAGTGGCGGATACAGAGTATGATAGGCCTAGGCAGCTCCCTCTGCTCCCTTTAGTGGCGGATACAGAGTATGACAGACCCAGGCAGCTCCCTCTGCTCCCCCTAGTGGCGGATACATTGTATGACAGATACAGGCAGCTCCCTTTGCTCCCCCTAGAGGCGGATACAGAGTATGACAGACCCAGGCAGCTCCCTCTGCTCCCCTAGTGGCGGATACAGAGCATGACAGACCCAGGTAGCTCCCTCTGCTCCCCCTAGTGGTGGATACAGAGTATGACCTGCCCAGGCAGCTCCCTTTGCTCCCTCTAGTGGTGCATACAGAGTATGACAGGCCCCGGCAGCTCTTTCTTGTGGCGGATACAGAGTACGACAGGCCCAGGCACAGAAAAACAGTTTTTCTATCATATCATATTTTATTTTATTTTTAATAGTAAAGTATATGATATGATGAAAGTAATAGTATCTTTAGAAAGTTCATTTAATGGCGAGAAAATTATATATAATATGTGTGGAAGCAGTAAATGAGTGAAAGATTATTTACAGCTAATCACAGACCGCAGAAAGTTAGTTAATATCTGTGTATGTCTGTCTCGGAGACTAGCCAGTGCCTCACCAGCCACTGACCTCCCCGCACAACACTAGTGTGGTGGTGACTGCTCAGCCACAAAGCAGAATATATTGACTACAATGCTCAAAACATCTAATCTGAAACTGAAAAGAAAAGGTTTACAGATGCACATGTGCCAAAAAGAAAATCAAGCAAACAAATAAGTATTTATGCATCATCACTGTCATGGTCATGCCCCCAAAAGGGGTGTGTCGTGTCAACACATGTGTGGCAGGGTGGCTGACTGTCCTACTGGGAAGCCAATCAGTGATGCTCCGATACAAATGCTGCTTCCACTGCTCATGTATGGGCTTCAAAAAGCCCTGATTTAACCATTAGACACCACTAGCGCCATTAAACAGGCGATCACGGTGCATTTACCCACAGGCTCCCTGAAAACAGGTGACAGTCAAAGGTTGTCAGGTGATTGGGAGGTCGGAAAGAAAACTGTGTGACACACAGCTGGATTGTGCGACTCGACAGATCTGCTGCGGGCGACCAATGTGGAAAGTGAAGCAGAGGATGGGAAAGAGATAAGAAATAAAAGATTCCAGCCACTGTTATTTTTACTTCTTGGTTTCAAGTCAAAAACATTCACCATCGATGGTTCCGTGAATATGAGAAATGTTACAGGAAAGAGGTGGCGTCTCCACCAATCACAAGGCGACAAGAAATATGGTTAAGGTGCATCCATTACTGATCACTTAAGTACAAAGCTCCTCAATAAAATATCTCCTATATGAGGGAAAAGGTACAGAACGTACAGCGCAGGGAACATAAAAATAATGCATTCTTCTTCTTAACGGTTTTAATAATACATTTTGTTCTGTATAGCTATATGTATTTTCCGGAATGTTAGGACTAATGGCGACTTTAATGAAAAATAAATCTTGGTCTTTAATGAGCAGGTCTAGCCAGGGAGTGTGAGGGCCCAGGTCCTGTCCATTTCCTAAAGTACTGCTTTTTCATTTTTATTATTATTGTGGAAAAGGCCTCATCTTAGGTTTACGGCAAAAACAGCACTCTGGGTGATGCTGATAAAATACAGAAAGGGTTTTTATTATTATCCTTACTATCTAAAGGAAGATTCCTTACTAACACAAAGGTGTAAGTAGAAACCTAAGGGCCCCAGTGCAAGAATCCATAAAGGCCCCCCTCCCCTGGCTGTGGGGAGGGGCTAAGGCTGGCCATTTAAGTCAGTGGGGCATACCAGTACACCCAGTATCTTCAAGGCCCACCCTCTGCGTGGACCCCAGATACATGTATACCCAGATCTCAGACTCCGAGATACATGTATATCCAGATCTCAGACCCCAGATACATGTATACCAAAATATCAGACCCCCAGATACATGTGTACCCAAATATCAGACCACAGATATCAGACACCCATGTTCATGTATACCAAAATAGCATACCCAGATAAATGTATATCCAGATCTCAGACTCCCAGATACATGTATACCCAGACCCCCCAGATACATGTATACCCAGATATCAGACACCCATATATCAGACCCCATGTATCTGGGTGTCTGATATTTTGGTATACATGTATCTGGTATACCCAAATATCAGACATCCAGATACATGTATACCAAAATCAGATCCCAGATCTCAGACCCCAGATACATGTATACCCAGATATCAAACCCCAGATATCAGACCCCCAGATACATGTAAACCCAGATATCAGACCCCCAGACACATGTGTACCAAGATATAAGATCCCAGATATCAGGCCCCCAAATACATGTATATCCAGATATCAGACCGCACATATCAGACCCCAGATACATGTATACCAAGATATCAGACCCTAGATATCAGACCCCCAAATACATGTATACCCAGATATCAGACCCCCAGATACATGCATGCCCAATATCAGACCCCAGAAGATACATGCATACCCAGAAAGCAGACACCTCAGTGGCAGCAGATAGAGGGATCCACTTGGTAGTAGGCAGGCAGGGTGCGACCTGATACTGGAGCAGGCAAGGGCGACAGACGTCCGGCACACCCTCTCTGATGTCATCAGAGGGGGCTGCCAGCCGTCCAGTGTGCCCTCTCAGATGTTATCAGAGAGAGCCCGCCAGTCCCTATCTTCGATTCTCCGGCCAGTGGGCAGGGCTAGAAAATAACATGGCATTGGCTGCCACCTAAATACTGAAATTAGTCCAGGCCCCCTAAATAACAAGCCGCCAGTGCCTGGGGCCCCCTCCAGTGGCTGAATGCCAGGGCCCGGTCCAAGTACGACCACCGCGACCCTTGTAATTCCGCCACTGTACTAACACATTGAGGGCGTTATTCCAAGTGAGCTGTTATTATTAACAAGGGAGTATAAACACCCCACTCATTAACACTAACACCCCCATCCTCTCACACATCGCAGAGGATGGAGCGATTCGCAGCCGGTCACTTATTAGTTAGACAAAAGGAAAACAACACAGAGATTAAAGACCTGGGTCCACAAGAAAGTGAGATAGACACACTATATGTCCATAAACAGTAGTCCTTATCTTCAGGAGTTAGTCTTCTTTAAAATTAGTGTTGAGGGGGACACATAGGGCACAGCAATCGTCAGTCACATTCTGTCTGAATTAGGTTGTTATTCTGTTTAATCTTGCACTAATGCATAATAATTTCTATAGTGATTTACTTATTTTGTTGATGTTTAATTGAGTTCAGTTTTAACTTCCAGGGCTTAGTAGGTGTGGACTATGCTTTTTAATTAGACTGGTTAACTAATGAGGTGAAACTAGTGAATTTATACATGTTAATCAGTGCTCTCCTGGAAGATAATGCATGCTGTTTAGCACAGCTGGAGATTAACAAGTTTCTGGGATATATATATATCAGTGCTTTTTTTCTGGAAAAATAGGTGGGGGGTGCTCTCACGCCCAGGGAAAAACTGATTATGACTATTTTCATATCCTCAATCGTAAACAGTAGTTGTAGTTCACTTGAAGCAGTGTTTCCCAAACCTGTACTCGGGACCCTCAACCAGGCCAGATTTTGCAGATCACCTTGGGGAAAAGCAGACTGAATCCTGCAATCACTGAGCAGCAAATCATATCACCTGTGCTGTGCTTCAGCTATCTGGCAAACCTGGCGAGGTGGAGGGTCCTGAGGACAGGTTTGTGAAACACTGACTTAAAAGGAAGACACTATAAAAGGAAACCGTATTTTTTAATACTGTGTTCCTTTAAATTAACTACAGCTATTGTTGTAACCTTATGGGGGTTATCCACTAAGTGCCTCTGTTGCAAGAAAAATCTGTATTGCAGGGCTGTTAGCTGTTTTTGTTTTGTTTTTTTGCAACGATGGCACTGAGTGGATAATCCCCTAGCATTTGTGAGCACCACGGCAATGAAACTCACAGTAGTGCGCAGTGTATATGAGCTCCACAGATATTACACTCACAGTAATGCGCAGTGTGTATGAGCTCCACAGCAATGACACTCACAGTAATGCACAGTGTGTATGAGCTCCACAGCAATGAAACTCACAGTAATGAGCAGTGTGTATGAGCTCCACAGCAATGAAACTCGCAGTAATGAGCAGTGTGTATTGGAAGCATTCAGGAGCAACATGAGCTGCCGAGCGCTTCCGATTCTCTGCCTGCCACTGCAGGAGGAGGGAGGAGCATCATGCTCTCTCGTGTTAGTTCTGGCTGGTGGTGAGGTGCCGGTACTCAGTGGTGAAATGGCGGTACTGCGTACCCCCCAAAAAAAAGCCCTGTGTGTATATATATATATATTATATATATATATATACACACACACAGGGCTTTTTTTCTGGGGGTACTTGGGGGTACGCAGAACCGCCATTTCACCACTGAGTACCGGCACCTCACCACCAGCCAGAACTAACAGGAGAGAGCATATATATATATATTGTGGGGTACAGCTCAAATGGGGGGTACCCTTCCCAGGATAAAGGTAGTCCCAATCGCAGGATTTCTTTACAATGTACAGCCCTCTGTACTTTAATTCAAGAGCTGCATACAGGTCAAGAAACAAAACAAAACAAAACAATACCCTTGCCTGTCCGGCACTAACTAAACAGTTAAGGTTTTCCCTCACTACCGTTTCAGACAACAAAGTGTATTCCAACCTTTCCTTTTTGCAGCCTGATCTCTGGTTCAGCTTTGCTCCCTCAGTAGCTGGTCTGAGTCCCAGGGTGGAGACCTGAATGAACCTCACTTCCTGCTTTTATTTCCCTCTAGCAGCACCCATCAATCAATTAAGCCTCCCCAGGGAAAACTGCAAAACCCGGAGATTTGTGTGCCCTGAGCTGAACCCAAACTCTGGCCTGGAGTGCTAGTCCCAACAATATGACAAAACTCGAGGGGACACATACCGTCCCTCAAACACCACTCCTCTCCTCCCGTCACATATCCCCCCCTCTGCTCCAGCCCCCGCGGCTGAGCAAATGCAACAATAGGGTTGGGGGCCCGTGACAGCGCATCCGCGTTAGCCTGCAACCTTCCAGCCCTGTGTTCCACCGTGAACCGAAAGGCTTGTAAGGCCAAGAACCATCTCGTAACGCGGGAGTTTCTTTCCTTACTATTGCACATCCACTGCAACGGGCTGTGATCGGGGATGAGCCGGAACTGTTGGCCCAACAAGTAATACCTAAGAGCGTCCAGGGCCCATTTAATTGCTAAGCATTCCTTCTCAACGATCGCGTAGTTCTGCTCGTGCCTGTTGAGTTTCCTGCTTAGGTAGACCACCGGGTGTTCCTCTCCCTCCCGTACCTGGGATAAAACCGCCCCAAGACCCACGTTCGAAGCATCAGTCTGGACTACAAAGTCCCCTGAAAAATCAGGGGCCACCAGCACGGGTTGTGTGCATAACGCCCGCTTCAAGTCTTTGAAGGCACTATCAGCCTCAGGGCTCCATCGTACCAACCCCGACTTCGTACCCTTGGTCAGGTCGGTCAATGGGGAGGCCATGGTGGCAAAATTTGGGACAAAGCGGCGGTAGTAGCCGGTGATCCCTAGAAAGGCCCGGACTTGCTTCTTATTCTGGGGCTGGGGCCATTTTTGAATAGCCTCCACCTTGTCGATTTGTGGCTTAACTAGCCCTCATCCAATGACGTATCCCAAGTATTTGGCCTCTTCCGAGCCTATGGCACATTTCTCAGGGTTTGCCGTGAGACCTGCCTCCTTCAGCGAATCTACTACGGCCTGTACTCGTACCAAGTGCGTCTGCCAGTCAGGACTATGGATCACCACATCGTCTAGATACGCGGCGGCATACCGTCGGTGTGCCTTCAATAGCCTATCCATTAACCTTTGGAATGAAGCAGGGGCCCCGTGTAAGCCGAAGGGCATTCGCGTATATTGGAACGACCCATCCGGGGTGGAAATGGCGGTCTTTTCTCTGGCCCAGTTTGTCAGGGGTATCTGCCAGTACCCCTTCGTCAAATCCAGGGTAGTTATGTATCGGGCCGTACCCAGTTGGTCGATAAGCTCATCCACCCGGGGCATAGGGTACGCATCAAATCTCGATACAGCGTTCAGTTTCCTAAAGTCATTGCAGAAACAGATACTCCCATCTGGTTTTGGCACCAGCACTATGGGGCTCGACCAGTCGCTATGGGACTCTTCAATTATACCCAAGGCTAACATTTTCCTAATTTCTGCCGAGACAGCCTCCCGCCTGGCTTCTGGGATCCTATAGGGTTTAACATTTATGCGAACCCCAGGTTCAACCACTATGTCATGGTGAACCACCGTGGTTAGTCCTGGCATCTCTGAAAAGAAATCGGTGTTTCCCCTCAAAAATTCCTTCACCTCATTGCGTTGAGCCACCGACAATGTGTCGGCGATAGGAACCTCAGGTGTGGGGCGAGCCATGGGGTTTGAAGTAGCTGGGGTGCTCAGCAGGGCCTCCCGGTCCTTCCACAGCTTCAGGAGATTTATATGGTAGATTTGTTCTGTCTTCCTTCTACCGGGTTGGAGGACTTTATAGTTTACTTCACTTTTTTTTTCGGCTATCTCATAAGGGCCTTGCCACTTTGCTAGGAATTTGCTCTCAGTCGTTGGGACCAACACTAAGACCTTATCCCCGGGGTTGAAACTACGCATTTTCGCCCCCCCGATTATACACCCTCCTCTGGGCTTCCTGGGCTTGCTCCATATGTTCCCTCACCAGGGGCATAACGGCGGAAATCCTGTCCTGCATCATGGACACATGCTCAATGACAGTCTTAAAAGGGGTGGTCTGACCCTCCCACGTCTCCTTGGCAATATCTAGGAGTCCTCTGGGATGCCTGCCATATACGAGCTCAAAGGGGGAGTAGCCCGTAGAGGCCTGGGGCACCTCTCGGATGGCAAACATGAGATACGGGAGTAAGAAGTCCCAGTTCCTCCCATCTTTGTCCACGACTTTTTTTAACATATTTTTTAGGGTTTTATTGAACCTCTCCACTAGCCCGTCGGTTTGGGGGTGGTATACAGATGTGCGCAGATGGGAGATTTTAAACAACCTACACAACTCCTTGGTCACCTTCGACATAAAAGGGGTACCCTGGTCCGTTAGTATCACTTTCGGAATGCCTACCCGGCTAAACACTTGGACCAGTTCTTTGGCTATGGTTTTGGCCGAGGTGTTGCGTAGTGGAATCGCTTCCGGATATCGCGTGGCATAATCCATTATCACGAGGATATATTGGTGACCCCGGGCAGACTTCACCACCGGACCCACCAGGTCCATGCCAACCCTCTCAAAGGGAACCTCTATGATAGGCAACGGCACCAGCGGGCTACGACAATGGGGCGCGGGCGCGGATTGTTGACACTCCGGGCAGGACTCACAATAATTCTTTATATCTGCATGCAGACCCGGCCAGAAGAACCTCCGGCATATTCTTTCTTTGGTCTTTTCTACCCCTAGGTGTCCCCCAGTACGTGCCCATGAGCAAGATCTAGCACCAACTTGCGGTATGGTTGAGGCACCAGTAGCTGTTCCACCACATCCTCCCCTTGTCTCACGACCTGGTACAACAAGTCTTTCCTTTGTGCCATGTGTGGAAAAGCTAGCCTCATATCTGGGTCAACGGGTTTATCGTCTATAACCTTTATATTCTCCCGGGCTCTGGCCAAGGTGGGGTCCTTCACCTGTTCGCTAAGAAAATCGTCCCTTCTGACTTCTAAATCAGGCACGTCAACCGATCCGTTCACCCCCCCAGGGCCCGGTTCTTCTTCCTGCTCCCCAGCCATGACAGAGAAAGGAAAAGGTACACTATCCCTCTTTGGGACCCCCACAATGCCCTCTTCCGTATCCGGTTCAAACGGTTCGGGGTTAAGATTCGTGACAGGGTCCACACTATCTATTCGGAGGTTTTTCTCTTCCCATAAACTCCAAAACCGTGGAAAGTTCCTCCCGACTAACACCTCATATGGCAGGGAAGGTACCACCCCCACAGACTGTGTCACAATCCCCCAGGACGTACCAATGTCTACCATGGCTGTCTGGTAGTCGCGGGTATCCCCATGGACACAGACCACACCTATGGTACGCGGGTGATACTTGATGGGGTCAACAAACTCGGGTCGGACTAAGGTCACTACGCTCCCCGAATCTAACAGGGCGGTAACCGCCTTCCCATCTACGGACATCTTACACATCTGTCTCTCAATATGCTCCTTGTGTGCAGCAGTGCATGTGAATTGAGCGAAGAAGGATAGATGATTCGGCCTCCCGGCATTATCACATTGCATTGGTTCATCCATAACCGGACAGTGAGCAGCAACGTGTCCCATTTCACGACAGCGAAAACACTTTACGGTGTCGAGTCCCGAGGGTGTCCTCAAGAACTTTCCTGACCGATTCAGCCCGATCTTCAGACCCAAGCCTGGGGTTTCTTCCTCCCGACTAAAGGTCTTCTTGGACTCTCCCATGTCCTTAGGGCCACTGACGAACTTGCCAAGTTTTTTAGGCACACCGCCTTATGGTGACGTGGAATGTTCCAGTGCTGAGTTACTTTGTAAGTTTGTGGCCGTGGTGTACCGCTCCACCATGTCTACAAGCTGGGTGGCAGTTTTTGGGTTCCCGTAGCCGACCCATTTCCTCAGGGGGCGCGGAAGCGCCCGCAAATACTGGTCCATCACTACTCGTTCTACGATCTCCGGTGGGGTCAAGGTCTCTGGCTGTAGCCACTTTCTGGTAAGGTGTACGAGGTCAAACATCTGTGACCTCGGGGCTTTTTCCGCTACATAGCGCCATTGGTGCACGCGCTGGGCGTGAACAGCCATCGTTACTCCCAGTCTTGCTAGGATCTCCGCTTTCAGGGTGTCGTATTTCCGGGCCGCTTCTGGCTCCAGATCGAAGTAGGCCTTCTGAGGTTCCCCCGTTAGAAACGGTGCCAGTAAACCGGCCCACTCCTCCTTCGGCCAGCCTTCTCGTTCGGCGGTTCTTTCGAAAGTAGTGAGGTAGGCCTCCACGTCATCCGTCGTAGTCATCTTCTGAAGGAACTGGTTGGCACTCTTTACTTTGGGCACCACCGGCTCGGAGACCGCATGGTTTTGTCTTAGTTCTATGAGGCCCTTGGCCAACTCCTGGAGTACCTCCCGGTCTTCCCGCTGGTTCGCTCTGTCCGTTTGTTGGGCGGCTTGCTGAACCTCCAGCATCTGGCGGAGGAGATCCCGGTCAGCCTGCATCTGTCGGTTGGTCTCCTGTTGGGCCGCTGTGGCCTGTACCAGGGCTTTCACTACGTCATCCATATCGTCACTTGTCATGTACTCCGGGCGTTGCCCGCATTCTCCACCATATGTGGGGTACAGCTCAAATGGGGGGTACCCTTCCCAGGATAAAGGTAGTCCCAATCGCAGGATTTCTTTATAATGTACAGCCCTCTGTACTTTTATTCAAGAGCTGCATACAGGTCAAGAAACAAAACAAAACAAAACAATACCCTTGCCTGTCCGGCACTAACTAAACAGTTAAGGTTTTCCCTCACTACCGTTTCAGACAACAAAGTGTATTCCAACCTTTCCTTTTTGCAGCCTGATCTCTGGTTCAGCTTTGCTCCCTCAGTAGCTGGTCTGAGTCCCAGGGTGGAGACCTGAATGAACCTCACTTCCTGCTTTTATTTCCCTCTAGCAGCACCCATCAATCAATTAAGCCTCCCCAGGGAAAACTGCAAAACCCGGAGATTTGTGTGCCCTGAGCTGAACCCAAACTCCGGCCTGGAGTGCTAGTCCCAACAATATGACAAAACTCGAGGGGACACATACCGTCCCTCAAACACCACTCCTCTCCTCCCGTCACAATATACACAGACGCGCACATTTCTTATTCATTTTTTAGATCTCAATGGGGAAAAATGTCACTCTGAATATCTATACCGATATGGACTGGGTAATGTGTTAGATACGAAAGGATGCCACATCATTTGATGGAAAGAAAAATTATGAACCTACAGAGCGGTGAATTCAAAGACAACCTGAAATCAAAGTGAATAAAGGATCCAGCAGGCTAGTCCATTTTGCTGAAATTTCACTGCAGCAACTCAAAAATGGTCCTAAGTAGTTTGTATGGCCCCATGTGCTTGTATGTATGTCTGAAAACGTCGGGGCATGCTCCTATTGAGTCGACGGATGGTGTCTTGGAGTATTTCACCCCAGATCTGGAAAAGGGCATCACTGATCTCCTGAGTAGACTGAGGTACAACCTGGCATCATCAGATGGACAAAAACATAATGTCCTATCGGTGTTCTATTGGATTTAGGTCAGACGAGCATGGGGGCCATTCAATAGTATAAATTCCTTCATCCTATCCTCCAGGAACTGGCTGCATACTCTCGCCACAGGAGACCAGGCATTGCGTGCAGGCCAGCCATCAGAAATTTTGGGGCCCCTTACTGACCCTCAGAATGGGGCCCCCCGCCCGATCCCCTCTTCCCATAGGAAATACAATATTTAGTGTGAACCGTGATCACATTACAGAGTACTAGTCCCAATATCTTAAAATCACACATATTGCTCGCACAACAGCACATTTAACATAAAGTATCTCTCTGGTTCAAATAATTTAAGACAGTATGAAATAGTGATTAAAAAATCTGAATCAAGATCGTATTACAGAGTGTTGCTCCTGTAGAGGTCGGCAGGGCTGGGTCCTGGATGGACAATATGTTTCACCCCTATTTGGGTTGTGGACCCTTTAAGGGCAACCACAGGGTTAATCTTCCTGTCCAGGAAGAGTTTTAAAGCCAGCAACTCCCAGATAGGATTGTGGGAGTTTAGGAAAAGAAAAGTAATCAGTGGAAGCTGTGTGTTTGTGTTCCAAAAGCAGGAGACGTACTGTGCCTTGCTGGAGAGGCTTCTACATACTGGGGAAAGGATTCCCTAGGTTTGGGACGGTTTAAAGCGTTGGTGAGCCATCATTATTTTTTCTGTTTATTTGTGCTGAAGATCAGGACTTTGCTTTAATTTCGCTGAACCAAAGCGTGTACTTATGTTGCCTTTTTGACTGCCCTGAAAGGGTGAATAAAACTGTTTTGTTTGTGAAAGACATTGTGCACGTGCTCTGTGGGCCCCCAATCGTCACACTTCCAATACCTTAAAATCACATAAAATGTGTATTCGTACAACAATGTAGCATAAAGTATAATTAGATTATTCTATTGGTTATGCATATCCGCTCCACAGCAATAGAACTCACGGTAAAGGCACTGAGTATGAATGTACACAGGATCCACAGCAATAGACCTCCAACGGTAAAGGCAGATATTGTGGAGATTCTAGGAGCAATACCATCGTTTTGGATGAAGGGCAAGGGGGCAACGTCGAACTGCGACAAGGACGCAGACTTTTACACACAGCAGCCCATTTAAAAACAAATACATGCATTTACACACACAGCCATACGTTCACATACATAACCATATATCCCCTACACCCTGGGGGTATGTATGTAGCAATAAAACTCACAGTAATGTGCGGTGTGTATGAACGGATCACAGAATCCACAGCAATAAACCCACTGGAATATGCAGTGTGTGTATGAGTGTATCACAGAATCCACAGCAATAAACCCCCGGCAATGTGCAGTGTGTGTGGGCATATCAGAAACCACAGCAATAAAACCCCCAGCAAAGTGCAGTGTGTGGGCATATCAGAATCCACAGCAATAAAACCCCCAGCAAAGTGCAGTGTGTGGGCATATCAGAAACCACAGCAATAAAACCCCCAGCAGTATGTGTGAGCATTTCAGAATCCACAGACATAAAACCCCCAGCAAAGTGCAGTGTGTGAGCATATCAGAATCCACAGCAATAAAACCACCAAAGGCAGCAGAAAATATGAACACACAGCAATTATTATATATTTACTGGCCTCCATCCGTGGTAGGGCTGTGTGCAGGCTCCCACTCGGTTCCTTTCTCCAACGGGTGAGTGGGGAGCCAGGAGACTGAGTCGGCAGCATGAAGTTCCTCCAGGCTGCCTTTAGCTGCCATCTGGGCAGCAGCGCAAAGCTGAGAGTCCGCGTCTCTGCGATGAAGAAAGGGCGGGCGGCAGCGTGTGTGCGTGTGCAGGTCACGTGGTCCAGCCAGTTAGGTGGTACTGAATCTCAGTACCACCTGACTTCCTGAACCGCGTGACCTACGCACGCAGCCGCCTGCCCTTTCTTCAACGCTTCTCTCAGGATTCCTAACTGGGTGCCCTTTACCACTGGCAGAACCGGCTGGGGGAAAAACTCTGGGCGCGCCTCCTCTGACATCATCAGAGGGGGCCCGTCGACTGCCGGCCGCCATCTTGGAGGCTCTGTTCGGCGGCTGGGCCCAAGCAGGCTGCAGAACCTCCTCCGAGGCCTGCGGCCTAAAGTAAAAGTACATAGTCGCCGATGGCGGGCCCGGGCCCCCCCAGTCCCCGGGCACCATACCACAGCATGGGCTGTAATGCCCTGATGGTGGCCCTGATTGCATGCACCAGGAGGAAACCAGGAGCCACTGCATCAGCGTAGGGTCTGACAATGGGTCCAAGGATTTCATCCCGATACCTAATGGCAGTCAGTGTACCATTGTCTAGCCTGTAAAGGTCTTTGCGTCCCTCCATGGATATGCCTCCCCAGACCTCCACGGCTTCTCCAGACCCTTCACGTCTGTCACATGTGCTCAGGGTGAACCTACTCTCATCTGTGAAAAGCACAGGGTGCCAGTGGCAGACCTGCCAATTCGGTTGTTCAATGGCAAATGCCAATAGAGCGCCATGGTGCCGGGCAGTGAGCACAAGGTCCAGAGGACATCGGGCCCTCAGGTTACACTCATGAAGTCTGTTTGTTCAGAGATATTCACACAACAGTGGCCTGCTGGAGGTCATGTTTTAGGGCTCTGGAAGTACTCATCCTGTTCCTCCTTGCACAAAGGAGCAAATACCGGTCCTGCTGATGGGTAGTGATGGGTCGAACACCCCCGTGTTCGGTTCACATTCGAACACGAACATTTCAAAAAGTTCGGATTCGAACGCGAACACGATTCGAACTCAATGCAAGTCAATGGGACTCTTACGTTCGATTTTTAGAGTGCCCTACGAGAGGGCATATATGCAAGATATTTGCCATAAAAGGTGTATGGGGGTCCGGGTAGTGCCCTGGGGGACAGGAAACAAGGAAAAAAAATTAATAAAAACGTTTTTAAAGGAACAGTGATTTTTCCATGAAATAGAGGTTAAGAATAAAAACGAAAAATTCCTTCAAATATCGTGCCTAGGAGGTCCCCATAACCTGCCCGTGAAGTGGCGGATTTGTAGGATGTATAGAAACATTTTAAAGAAAAAAATGACTTTCAAATGACGGTAAATGATTTCCTTTAATCCATTCATAAACAACTGCTTGGGGCGGCAGCCTGTATGAAAAGAGGAGACGTTTTAGGACACACAGAACAAGTTTAGTGATTTTTTGGCTAAATTATGGTGAAACTTATGCAGGCTTTGGATGAAAGTAACAACAGGTGCATTAAAATTGGACCTTTGGTGCCAGCTAGTGCCTCCACAACGTAACCCCACTGAGGTATTGTGGAAGAGTGCAGGGGTGGACTCTGCATTCAAATATTAAAATGATTGGAATCTGGTACACGCGTCAGTGCACCCAAATTTTGGGCCTTTGGTGCCAGCTAGTGCCTTCACAACGTAACCCCTCTGTGGTATTGTGGAAGAGTGCAGGGGTGGACTCTGCATTCAAATATTAAAATGATTGGAATCTGGTACACGCGTCAGTGCACCCAAATATTGGGCCTTTGGTGCCAGCTAGTGCCTTCACAACGTAACCCCTCTGAGGTATTGTGGAAGAGTGCAGTGGTGGAGGTTTTGGGAATGCAGAAGAGATCCCCGATCTATTCAGTTACATCAGCATCAGGGGAGCGATAGCTGCTGATCCAGGACTGATTCATTTTTATAAATGTCAGCCGGTCTACAGAGTCGGTGGACAGACGCACTCTTTTGTCTGTGACAAAACCTCCAGCGGCACTGAACGTCCTTTCAGAAAGCACGCTGGATGAAGGGCAACCTAGTAGCTGCATAGCATATTGGCTAAGTTCTGGCCAGTGATCCAATCTCAACACCCAGTAAGCCAGTGGATCATCTGCTGGAAAGGTATCCAGGTCTGCCCTTGTCCCTAGGTAGTCCTGTACCATATGGTGAAGACGCTGGCAATGGGTGCCTACATTTGAGGTCCCTGGGTGTCGTGGACCAAAAAAATTGCAAAAGGCATCAGTCAAGCGGCCCCCTTCACCGCTCTTCCTCTGATCATCCGCAGCCTCAGAAGCACCTGTGTCATCACTTGGTAACCTAACAGTGCCTGGAAAGGTGTTACACAAGTGTCGCTTTAGAGCGTCCTCAAGTTGTTTCATCCTGTCCCCCCTCTGTGAGGGCAGGATAAGCTCTGCAACCTTTCCCTTTTATCGTGGATCAAGAAGGTTTGCCAAACAGTAATGATCCCTCTCCTTGATAGCACGAATCCTGGGGTCCTTTAGCAGACTTTGCAGGATAAGGGAGCCCATGCAGCATAGGTTGGAGGTGGCATTACCTTCCGAGTGTTCCTGGTCGCTGAGGATGACCGTATCGTGCACTACCTCCTCCCAGCCACGTACTAGTCCTTGGGTTTCTGGGGACACAAAACCCTCCCTTGAGGAATCCCCTCCTTCAATGCCCCCACAACTTAAATATTCCTCCTCATCCTTCTCCTCCTGTCTGATCTGAGGACCCGCAGGAATGCTGTCTGCGTAAAGACTGGGGCCTTGAGAGCTAGGGAAGTCCTCCTCTTCCTCCCGCTGCTCTGCCTATAGTGCCACATCTATAATTCCCCGCAGAATGCGCTCCAGCAGGAACACTAAAGGAATTGTGTCATTGATGCATGCACTGTCCCTGCTCACCATCCTTGTTGCCTCCTCAAATGGTGACAGTACAGTGCATGCATCCTTGATCATCAGCCAATGCAGGGGGGAAACAAGTTGACCTGAATCTGTCCTTGTGCCATACTCACACAGGTATTCATTGATGGCCCTCTGCTGCTTGTGCAGATGCTGCAGCATTGCCAATGTTGAGTTCCACCTGGAGGGCATGTCACAGATCATACGGTTTGTGGGAAGGTGGAATTCTCTTTGAATTTCTGCCAGGCGAACACTTGCTGGGAATGACCGTCTGAAGTGGCTGCAAACTTTTCTGGTGTGGCTGAGAAGCTCTACCAGCCCTGGGTACCTGGTTAGGAAACGCTGTACCACCAGATTTAGGACGCGTGCTAGGCATGGTACATGCGTCAACTTACCCAGGCGTAGGGCGGAGAGAAGGTTGTTGCCATTATCACAGACGATCATTCCCAGCTGAAGCTGGCGTGGTGTTAACCATCTCTGCACCTGGCCCTGCAGAGCTGACAGAATTTCTGGCCCGGTGTGGGCTCCTGTCCCCTAAACAAACCAGCTCAAGCACAGTATGGCATCTTTTTGCTTGAGCCATTGCGTAGCCCCTGCCACGTGTCGGATTAACTGCCACTTTGCCGAGACAGAGAAGGAGGAAGAGGTGGTGGAGCAGACAGACCTCATATAAGCAGCTTTCTGGAGGCGTGATGGATGAGCAAACTCCAGCACAGAGCCTTGTCCTGGATCCCTCCCAGCTGCAAGCAGAGTTACCCAGTGTGCCGTGAAGGAAATGTAACGGCCCTGTCCATGCTTGCTGGACCACATGTCTAAAGTAATGTGCACCTTGCTGCTTACTGCCTTTCCCAATGACTCGATAACATTGTCTTCCACGTTCTGGTATAGTGCTGGAATGGCCTTCCGTGTAAAGAACTGGCGTTTTAGAACCTGCCACTGTGGTACAGCACATTCGGCAAATTCACGGAAGGAAGCAGAGTCCACCAGCTGTAAAGGCAGCAGCTGTAATGCGAGTCATTTTCCAAGATGGCATTTAGACGCTGTGCAAGGGGATGGTTGGGACTATAATTTTTCTTACGCTGCAGCAGCTCTGGCAACGAAATCTGACTGCGTAAATCTGCAGCTGATGGGATGCTGTCATATTCTGAGGAAGGACCTGGTACACCCATTACTGTAACATCATCCCTGTCAGTGGAGGTTTTAGGCAATGACATGGCAGGACATATAGTGGGGGTAGAGACAGATGAGGATGAGGAGGAGGACCTATGCAAAGTGTTGTGCCAACGGGATGCGTGGCAGGCAGTGGCGTATCATGGGGGGCTGTGGGGGCGGTGGCCCCGGGCAAAGTTTTTTTGGGGGCACCAGGGGCGCCATAGTGGGCCCCCGCCGCCGGTTTCCCTGCCCTGTGTGGTCAGTGCACACAGGCAGCCAGCGGCGCACTCTAGAAACACCGCGGTAGCGCCTGCACCGCCCCTCACGTGATGTGTCACGTGAGGGGCGGCGCCAGTGCCACGAGCTTAGACTAGGCTGCAGGCGCCTCCGCGGCATTTACAGAGTGCGCCGCTGGCTGCCCAAGAGCATGATGACCATCAAAGGCCGGGAAACCAGCGGGGGCCCGCTATGATGCCCCAAACCGGCCCCCCCCACTGACCCGCGGGCCCTCAGAGCCGGTGAGTGGGAGGGGAGGGAGAGGGGGCAAATATATTTATGTGTGAGCTACTGGGGGCAAATATATTTATGTGTGAGCTACTGGGGGCACATATATTCATGTGTGAGCTACTGGGGGCAAATATATCCATGTGTGAGCTACTGGGGCAAATATATTCATGTGTGAGCTACTGGGGCAAATATATTCATGTGTGAGCTACTGGGGGCAAATATATCCATGTGTGAGCTACTGGGGGCAAATATATCCATGTGTGAGCTACTGGGGCAAATATTCATGTGTGTTCTACTGGGGGCAAATATTCATGTGTGAGCTACTGGGGCAAATATATCCATGTGTGAGCTACTGGGGGCAAATATATTCATGTGTGAGCTACTGGGGGCAAATATATTCATGTGTGAGCTACTGGGGCAAATATATTCGTGTTTGAGGTACTGGGGCAAATATATTCATGTTTGAGCTACTGGGGCAAATATATTCATGTTTGAGGTACTGGGGGCATTGGGGCAAATATATTCATGTTTGAGCTGCTGGGGGAAATATATATATCCATGTGTGAGCTGCACATTACTGTGGGTTTTATTGCTGTGGAGCACTGTGATACGCTCATACACTCTGCGCATTACATTGTATCACAGTTAAGGGGTTCAATGCCCTAATGGTGGAAGGGAATCGGGGCATGATAACGTGTCCACAGTTTGGGGGGGCGCACAATTCTTGGCTGGCCCCGGGCGCTGACAACCCACGCTACGCCACTGGTGGCAGGTAGTCATATGTCTTATCAAGCATGTGGTACCCAAGTGTGTGATGTTTATCCCACGCTTGATCCTCTTCAGACAGCTTACAAATAGCAACGCTGCAGTCTGCTGCACATTTTGAGAATAACTCCCAGACAGCAGAATTCCTGCACGTGTGCTTTAAGGCAACAGCGCTCTGCACCTGAGCAGCTCTGACTTCTGATGCCTCGGACTGGCTACAGCTGGTCATAGAGGACGTTGTGCCTCGTTTTTGTTGCGCCTCCTCCCCCTCCACCACACTTGACTCCTCTGTTCTATCAGGCACCCAGGTGGAGTCAGTGACCTCATCATCATTGTCATCACCCACTATCTCTTCGTCACTGGAGCCAACCTGGCAATATGCTGCAGCTGCTGGGGGAACATGAGTGCCAGTTCTTTGTGTGTCACTGGCACCCCCTCCCTCTAGACTGATTTTACTCCCTTCCTCAACCTCAGAGTTTGAATCAGAGCACTGGAGTTGCTGCGCATCCTCAAGCAGCATGTCACTGTCATTGTAGTCAAACAATTCAGTTGACTCCTCTGTTTAGGATGGTGAGGCTACGGCAGGAGTAGCTGTGGACATGGAGGCTGAATTAGATGTTTTGGCCGCTGAGGTGGACTGTAAACCACTACAAGCCTGGCTGGCAGAGGACTCGGAGGATGAGGATGGCCTGGTTAGCCAATCCTGCAAATCCTCTGTATGTTGCTGCTGCTTAAGACGGCCAGCACCAGGTAGAAAGAACAAGCGTGCCCCTGCAGAGGATGCACCACGTCCACGACGACCAGGGGCACAGCCTTCCGACACAGAGGCTGATTGCCCTCTTATCTGTGTCTGGGAGCATCTGCCTGTCCTTTTTAGTCTTTCTGACATGGTGAGTGATATATAGATTAAAGATATACAGAACTCTGATTCAACTCTGTTATAAAGATTGGAGATATGCAGAACTCTGATTCAACTCTGGTATAAAGATTGGAGGTATGCAGAACTCTGATTCAACTCTGGTATATAGATTGGAGATATGCAGAACTCTGATTCAACTCTGGTATATAGATTGGAGATATGCAGAACTCTGATTCAACTGTGTTAGCTAGATTAAAGATATTCAGAACAATGCTATAACTCAGTGATACACCCTGTCCCTGACAGCTGGCAGTGCCAACACACAGATTCAAATTCACAGAACTCTGGTATAACTCAGTGATACAGCCTGTCCCTGATAGCCTTTGCAGTGCCAAGACAGAGATTCAAATTTCCAGAAATATGCTAGAAACTCAGTCATACACCCTGTCCCTGATAGCTGGCAGTGCCAAGACAGAGATTAAAATTTCCAGAAGTATGCTATGTCTCAGTGATACACCCTTATAGCTGGCAGTGCCAAGACACGGATTCAAATTTGCAGAACTCTGGTATAACTCAGTGATACACCCGTATAGCTGGCAGTGCCAAGACAGAGATTCAAATTTCCAGAACTCTGGTATAACTCAGTGATACACCCTGTCTCTGATAGCTGGCAGTGTCAAGACAGAGATTAAAATTTCCAGAAGTATGCTATGCCTCAGTGATACACCCTTATAGCTGGCAGTGCCAAGACACAGATTCAAATTTCCAGAAATATGCTACAACTCAGTGATACACCCTGCCCCTTATAGCTGGCAGTGCCAAGACACAGATTCAAATTTGCAGAACTCTGGTATAAGTCAGTGATACAGCCTGATATGCAACAAACAATCTCCTCTCTTCTCTGATTCACTCCTGCAACAAACACACGCTGGGGCTGCGGGGAAGCCTTATATAGTGTGCTGCGGGACTTAGCTCTGTGAGCCCATGATTGGGCAAAAGTTGCCCAATCAGGACTCTGAACCCTGATTGGCATAGTCTTGCACCTGACCTGTGGTCAGGTGCAAGGTTGTAGCCAATTACAAGCGTCAGGCCAGTGAAAAAGTGCATTGTGGTCTATTGTGGTGCATTGTGGGCGAACACGAACTGAACACGCAGAAATGTTCGATGTTCAACGAACAGCCGAACGGCCAATGTTCGAATCGAACTCATGTTCGAATCGAACCGCCAGCCCATCCATACTGATGGGTTATGGATCTTCACCAGCCCTGTCAAGCTCTCCTAGAGTAACTGTCTGTCTCCTGGAATCTCATCCATGTTCTTAAGACTGTGCTGGGAGACATACAGGGTTATTCAGAGAGCGTGAAAAGCAGGAGAATGACTGGAGAATGAAAAATTCTATGTCAAAATAGCCAAACCAGAAAAATTCTCACTTTCATCTCACTTTCCAAATCGGCTATTTTGACCCAGAATTTTTCATTCTCCAGTCATTCTCCAGTCATTCTCCAGTCATTCTCCAGTCATTCTGCTGCTTTTCACGCTCTCTAAATAACCCTGATAAAAACCTTCTGGCAATGGCACGTATTGAAGTCTCTTATTCTCCTAATAGGAGGTTAAATCAATAAAAATGTGTCTAAAGAATATAAAAGGTCCCTTAACCCCTTGACTGCCAAGCGATTTTTGTAGAATAACAATGCACATAGATTGTTAATCTGAGTTAAAAAATTTAAATAACATAAATATGCAGTGATGTTACCTCTACTCCATCCAGCCAGTTTATTTAACCTATAATATCTAACAGATAATGTGGTGGAGGAGTGAATGTTTAGCCACTTTAGGCTACAAGAAGGTATTGTTCTCGGGGCTACCTGAGATGAGAGATGTCAGTTGAATGAGATAAGACAGGGAGCGACCCATAGACTCCATTCTATGGCCAAAGCCACACAGTGAGGAGCAAGTGATGCAACGACACGCTGGTGGGAGGGCAGTTCACAACACAAAATATCACATAATGGATCCACCCAGTGACAAATATAGAGTAAAATATTTTCTTAACTAAACAAACAAGAGAAAAACAAAGCACATGTAAGATAACAGCAACATAAAATAAACACAATAAGCACATTAATGACAAAACTGTCACAATGCTCTTTGGAACAGAACCTAAACTACATGAATTGCAAACACCCCATCTATGTGTCAGGACAAAATCAAATAACACGCTGACCACAGTCACTTCTCTCAAATATCTAGGTATGTGGTTAGACCCAAATCTAATCTATCCTTTGACCCCCCACATTAGGTGTTTTCGGATGCGGACGATTTTCCGAAAATTTTTAGATCCGAAAATGGCAGATCCGAAAAGTTTTCCGAGCCGAAACGAAATATTTTCGGAATTTTCGAATGGACTTGAAATGTGTCAAATCGAAATTTATTTTCACTCTATTCATGATTTCGGTTCCATTCATGATTTCGGTTCCAGCTGTTTTATTCTGAAATTCGATGATGACTGTCCACTTCAAAGTTGTTGGGAAATTCAGGGGTGATCTTCAATACTCTATGTCCAAGACTTAAACCAAAAGGACATCTCTTGGTTGAGGTTAATTAAGAGGTTAACACCTGTCCTGGCCAAACCTCTGCAGGAACCCAAGATCCTACCCTAACCATGTAACAGAAACTGTAAAAAACAGTTCACATTTTTTTCCTCTAAATAATTGGGCAGATCCTGCTGACAGCCTCTGCTATATATATGTGAATTTACACGCGAGCAGCTCCTCCGCTTTGGTTCAGGGACTACCAAACTTTGAAACGAGGAGAACAGAGGTTCCGAAAAATACGAAAATTTCCGAAATCTCGAAAAGTCGATACAAAAAACGAGATAAGTGACCCGAAAATATGAAAAATGGTCGATATTCCGAAAAAAAATGTACATGAAAAACGAGTCGAATCGAAACAGAAATCGGTCGAAACGAGCCGAATCGAAAAGTTTAAACATCCGAACGAGCCGAACCGAATCGAACCGAAAAAAAAATCGGTGCACAAGCCTACCCCACATCGAAAAACTCTCATCTAAACCTTACCCCAAACTAGGTGCCCTGTACAGAAACAAATCCTGCCTGAGCCCTGCGGTAAGAAAGCAGATTGTACAACAAATGCTTATGCCGGCTATTGAATACGGAGATGTAGTGTATGCAGCTGCCCCGCAAACACACCTCCAGAAACTTACTACATTGTATAACTCATGCTGCCACTTTGTGCTACAATGTAACAACATGACCCACCATTGTGAGATGCTAAAAGAGCTAAACTGGCCCTCGCTGGAATCTAGACGCACTCTTCACCTTTCCAAACTGGTGTTTAAGGCTAGGGTCAGACGAGCGCAGTGCGAACGCGCGTGCAGGCGCACTTAATCACGGCCGCACTAGCAGCAAATGCCGGGCAATGACGGCCAATATACGAAGTACGGTCGCACAAAAGTCCGGCTGCGCAACGCAAGTGGAAAACGAACGCATTTTGTCGAGAACGTAAAACCTCTAGTACGGTTGTACAGAGTGCGCTGCGTCCGCTAGAGGCGTGTGTGCGTGAATTGGAGATGTCAGACACTGCTAATGTCCGGCCAACATAACGTCCAGATGCACAAAGTGTTTTATTGATGATCCGTACAAAATCACGGATGCAAATGCGCATCGTATGACCGCTATCGCGTACTCCGTGAAAAAATGCGTCCATTCGTTCGAACGCACTTTTTCACAGACAACGCGAAAATGCGTTCGTCTGACCCTAGCCTAAGAGGTTTTCTGGAAAGCTACCACCCTACCTGAATAGGCTGCTTCCCCCAGCAGTTCCCTCATCCTATAACCTCCGATCCAGGACCAGCACTTTACTTGCAATACCACAATACAAAAAGACAGTGGCTCGATCCTCATTTTGCTACAGAGCACCACAATTATGGAATAACCTCCCAGACGCCATCAAATCTTCCCCCAGTCTAAAGTCACTTAACAGATCTCTATTAACATACCTTGATACAGAATGCATTTGTAAACATGTAACATAGTGACTATATTTCTTATTTATTGTCTGCTAATATATATGTGTTGTGTTTTTTTTTAATATCTTGCATTGTATTACTTTGTATTTCTGTAACAACTGTAACATTTCAATGTTCTTGAACCCAGGACATACTTGAAAACGAGAGAAATCTCAATGTATCTTTCCTGGTAAAATTCTTTATAAAGAAATAAATATTTTTTTATTTTTTTTGTGGTAGTAGCCCTTTAATGTGTTCACGTGCTGCCCTCTAGTGACCAACATCTCTTATTACCACAATAATAATGTATCCCACTAGGAAACTAGTAGCTCTCTATGAGCTGAGCTTTCAGTATTTAACAGTGAGCCATTAGGCTGGTGACGACAGACGAGCGTTTTTACGAGCGGAAGGAATGTCCGTAAGAGTGGACGTTCCTTCCACTCTTATGCCCATCTGATGCTCATCTGGCCACCTCGCTGGGTGCAGTTAGTGCGCTCAGTGCTGCAAGGCTCGATCCTCCTATGGAGGGTTGCACTTTGCAGCCCCGTTGAACGCTCCTCGTAGCACTTCGACGGGAGGACTTTCTAAATCAGTGTTTCCCAAACCTGTCCTCAGGACCCTCAACCAGGCCAGATTTTGCAGATCCCCTTGGGGAAATGCAGACTGAATCCTGCAATTACTGAGCAGCAAATCCTATCACCTGTGCTGAGCTTCAGATATCCTGCAAACCTGGCGAGCCGGAGGGTCCTGAGAACAGGTTTGGGAAACACTGTTCTTAATGGACGCAGTATGCCTGCAGTAGCGTGTGCAATTCGTGCACACACTACAGTAAGGCTAGGGTCAGACTAACGCAGTATTAACGTGCGTTTAGCAGCACTAAATCACGGCCGTGCTAGCAGCAAATTACGTCCAATGCCGGGTAACATACGAAGAACGGCCGCACAAAAGTGCGGCTGCGCAATGCAAGTGGCAAACGAACGCATTTTTTCGAGAACGTGATACCGCTAGTACGGACGTACAGAGTGCGCTGCGTCCGCTAACAGCATGTGTGCGTGATTAGGAGACGTCAGACGCTGCTAATGTCCAACCAACATAACGTCCAGACGCAAAAAGTGTTTTATTGATGATCCGTACAAAATCAAGGACAAAAATGCGCATCGTATGACCGCTATCGCGTATTCCGTGAAAAAAATGCGTCCATTCGTTCGAACGCACTTTTTCACAGGCAACGCGAAAAATGTGTTCGTCTGACCCTAGCTAAAGGCTGGGGTCAGATCAGCGCACTTTTAACGTGCGTTCTGGCGCACATAATTATGGCCGCACTAGCAGCAGATGACGGGCAATGACGGCCAATATACGATGTACGGCCGCACAAACGTCCGGCCGTGCAACGCAAGTGGAATTTGAACGCATTTTTTTGAGAACGCTGAACCGCTAGTACTGACGTACTGAGTGCGCAGCTGCGGCATAGCGGCGTGTTTGCGTGATTAGGAGATGTCAGACACTGATAATGTCCAGCCTACATAACGTCCAGACGCAAAAAGAGTTTTATTGACGATCCGTACAAAATCACGCCCGAAAATGCGCGTCGTCTGACCGTTTTTGCGCAGTCCGTGAACAAATACGTCAATACGTTCGGACGCACTTTTTCACGTTCGCGGGGAAAAATGCTTTCGTCTGACCCTAGCCTTAGTGGCTGGCCCTGTCGCAGTGTCACAACGCTTCAATGGATGCCGGGAGGCACGTCAGTACGGGCGCAAAACGCAAATAGTGTGCTCGTCTGACACCAGTCTTAAAGTGCATCTGGCACCTGTCATATCCCATCACAGGGAGGGCATCACATCCATAAAATAGTCAATGGTTGGCTATAGAGGGCAAGGCTGATGTAACTATTTTCTGTATGGAGCTGCCAGGTCATTTCTTCTTCTTGTTCCCACCATGTTTTTTTTTACCCCCAAAGAGTAACAGTTTTTGGTGAAGGTATAAAAAAAAAAGGAACACTTTATTCAAAAGGTAGAATGTCCCTTTTTTGCCCTTAAATAATTGGGCAGAGACTGCTCACAAACTCTGCCAAACTATTTTTTTTAATTTTGCCCAGTTTTATTCGCCTTTTTGCCGCCCTGCATAATGTAGAATCTATACACTGCAGCTAAGGCCGGGGTCAGACAAGTGTTTTGAAGAGCAGAAGGAACGTCAGTGAGAGTGGACGTTCCTTCCACTCGATGCCCGTCTGGCCACCTCGCTGAGCGCAGTTAGTACGCACAGCGCTGCAAGGCTCGATCCTCCTATGGAATCGTCATACCGCTTTGACAGAGAGGCCTGCTGCACGGACGCAGCATGGCCGCTGTTGCGTGCGCAATTCGTGTGCTCGCAACAGCGTCTGGCCGGCCCCGTCGCAGCGTCACAACGCTGCGACGGACGCCAGAAGCCACGTCAGTACGGGCGCACCTAGTGCGCTCGTCAGTTGACACCGGCCTAAAAAAAAACAAAGAATTCCAGGTGTCCTGCATCAATTTTCTTCCTGCAGCTTATGAACCATACATGTTACAGGGTTGATCCTTCGCTGACCTCTCCCTTTGCAGGAATTAGTGATCTGTGTCCAGGCAAATACGACCTAGTTAGGTATAGGGTTGCCGGATTGACCATGTTTTCCTTGAAACATATTACCATCACGCAGAAGGAAAAGTGTCTCCCTGCAATATGTATAATTCATATGCTGCAGGAAAAAAAATCGAAGCAAATCATTTGGGATTCCTTTTGATTTCTTACCTGCAGCATATGGATTCTACAATCTGTAGGGTGGCATTATTCATGCACTGCCCATCAGCATGATTAAATTATTTGTGTTCAGTAAAACATGGTCAATCTGGCAACACTTGTTAGGACTCACCTTGAGAGGTTTACCTTGACAAGGCAGGTAGGTTTAAAGACATTAACAGGGTTATTCAAAGAGATTCGAAAAGTCACCGCACGTTCGGTGACTTTTCGTTCTCTTCAATTCGGTGCAAACTGGCTTTCCCATTTCGGCGACCCTGCGGTGTATTCAGCAAGCACCACAGGGCTGTCGAAGTGCAGGGAAAAGCTGCCGAAAACCCAGGCGAAAACCTGGCGAAAACCCGGCGAATGCACACCGAAAACCCGCAAGAAAATATCTGGATTAATCCGTCGAAGACGCCGGGAAAACCCGAGCAGGAGCCGATCACACGCAGTGCAGCCGTCGGAAAAAGCTGACACCGCAGACGAATGCAGTGAATAAATTAGGAAAACAGTTTGCTTGAATGATTGAAAAGTGAAACGCTGTTTGCAAAGAACCTACTGAGCGAAAATGTCTGAAATTTACATATGAGGTCCAGGGAATGATAATAAAAAGGGCTGTTACAGAAAAATAAGTAAAGTTAAAAAAAATGCTTAAAATATCCTAAAAAATCTATAAATAAAGAGACTTTTTACTGCAGAATTTTATAATGAACGGTTTATTAGATATTTAATTAAAACGGAAATATTTTTAACATTGAAGCCTATGGGATTCTCCTGAATAAACCTGACGAATGAAACCACCGAATGGCAGGGCATTTCCGGAAACCTTTCACTGCTGGTTTGTGTTCTCTGAATAGCCGAAGCAGTGCTTTTTTATGGGATTTCACTGCCCTCAAACAGGCACCGTATGTGCAGGCAATTCGCCAGGATTTGGCGAATTGTCTGCTCTCTGGATAGCCGAATGGCCAAGAAAGGTAACCGAATGCTGAAAATCAGCGTTCGGTTACCTTTCTCCAGCCATTCGGATCTCTTTGAATAACCCTGTAGGTCTTTCACTGTGGAAGACGTGTGGGGAACGTATGGGCAGGATTTATAAATAGGCAGAGTAAGCATGTGCCTACAGGCGCCTGCCACAAGGGGGCGCCTTGCTCCTGTGTGTAAAAAAAAATATATTTTTTTTTTTACAATTTGCAATAATTTAAGACCACTGTATCTCTGGAGCCCTAAGGGCTAGAGAGACATAAGAGGTACCATTGGAAAGGTCAGCTTATAGCCTTTCCAATCAGTGATACCAAATATAACCAGTTTAGATTTAAGTAAAAAATAAAATATAACAAGAGAAAAAAGATGTCATCAGCGCTCGTTTCTATGTATTTCCATGTACAACAAAACACTATCCGAGGTTTTAGTTTGTTTTAATGGCCATTGAAACGTAAGCTCACTCGCCCCATCAAGGCACCTCTTTGTAGAGTGAGTCCTAACCAATGTACCACAAGCTGCTCTTCTGAGCAGCTACATGCCCCTCCTGCTGCTTTTCAGCTAAGGAGAGGCAGAAAATGGTGGGTTACATTTATACACGCACCAAGCACTTCCCATTTGGGGTTGAAAACAAAAACATGGAAAAAGGAACAGCAGCAAAAATGACGAACTGGTGTTACAGCATAATATACACACCTAAAGAAAAAATGGCGTTGCGTCTATACTCACCAGAGCGGCTGCAACAGCCAGGAGTAACAGCCCAGTTCATGTATAAAACATAACAAGAGAAAAAAGATGTCATCTGCGCTCGTTTCTATGTATTTCCATGTACAACAAAATACTATCCGAGGTTTTAGTTTGTTTTAATGGCCACTGAAACATAATTTGGTTGGGTCGTACAACAAAAGGTGACTTCAAACCGCGTTTAAACATTATGTGCAAAAACAGTAAAAAATTAGCTCAGCATATAGAGGTGAAATGACTCGGCAGCCAAGGGGTTAACGCAGGGGTGTCGCTACGTGGGGGCGGGGGGTGCGGCCCGCACCAGGTGAAACCCCTCTTTAGGGTGACACCGTCACCCTAAGGGCGGGTGTCACGGTGGGTCAGGGGATGGGGCGCCTGGCAGCAGCTTCCTCGCTGCTCGCTGGCCAGGCGCCGAATGTAAACGCTTCCGGGTGCGCTCACGTGGGACGCCGAGGGGCGGGGCTGGCGTTCTGACGCGGACCCGCCGGGTTTAAAACCCAGTTCTCACCATTATACCGGTGCCCTGACGTGGTATTCACCTCCCGCAGAGCTCTTGAGAATATTTGGCTATTACCTGTGTATGACCCTTGGCATTGGCAAACGAATCCTCCTGTGTATGACTCTTGGCATTGGCAAACGACCCTCCTGTGTATAACCCTTGGCATTGGCAAACGAACCCTCCTGTGTATGACCTTGGCATTGGCAAACGAACCCTCCTGTGTATGACCCTTGGCATTGGCAAACGAACCCTCCTGTGTATGACTCTTGGCATTGGCAAACGAACCCTCCTGTGTATAACCCTTGGCATTGGCAACGAACCCTCCTGTATATAACCCTTGGCATTGGCAAACGAACTCTCCTGTGTATGACCCCTGGCATTGGCATTTACTCTGCTCTTGGTTCTGCCCTTAACGTTGGTACCGAGGTCAGTCTATGTGGCACCCTAAGCACACATCAGATTACCTCTGCTAATACTAAAGTCCTAGGAGGACTTGTACTCTGTTCTGTACCTCTGTCTGGTGTTTCCCTTTCTTTATCTGTTACCTGCTAATTGTCTATATAGATTTGCCGACCATTCAAGGATCGGAAGAGTAGAAAGTGAGCTACATAAAGAGATCAATATCTTGGTAGTCAGAAGGATTCGTGACAATACTCTATTCCATACCTCTGTCTGGGTTACCCCTTGTTTATCTATTGTCTGGTTAATTGTCTTTCTAGTTTTGCCGACCATTCAAGGATCGGAAGGGTAGAGAGCGTCTGCGTAAAAGGGCCACTATTCTGGTAATCAGGGGATCCGTGACATTACGTCAGGGCCAATGGATCCCGCAGACCTCTCTAACCAGCTGGCACGTATCGCAGCCAGACAAGAGGAACAGGACCATAGGATGGACCAGATTTCTCTCGCTCGGCAAACCCTGTTAAATCGGTCCAAAACAGGTACCACAAACCCTCCAGATCCAGTATTACCTAGGGTCAGTTCCGTCCCCCCTGAAGGACATAGGCTTAGTATGAAGGCACCCCTACGCTATGATGTACACCAAGCCTATGCCGGGGTTTTTTGACTCAACTCGAGATCTTGTTCGAGAACAATCCAGGTTCTTGTATGTCTGATAAGCCAAAGTAGGATATCTGATTAATCATTTAACAGAAAAAGCTTTATTGTGGGCTACGCCGTTGTGGGAAAATAAGAAACCCATCATTTATGACTATGAGGGTTTTACCTCTGAGTTAAAACGTACCTTTGATCCCTCTAGAAGGGCTACCATGCGGGTAGGTCTTGTTTCACATCAAACAAGGTAATAAGAGGGTCGCCGACTATGCATAGAGTTTAAAACTTTGACTCTGAGGTACTTTGGCCGAACGACGTATTAACCTTAGCCCTTTACGAAGGCTTGAACGAGGCTTTTATGTTTGAGCTGGCTCCCTTAAATTACCAGAAAGTCTGGCCACCTGAAGATTTCTGTATAGTGTGGGGTACAGCTCAAATGGGGGTACCCTTCCCAGGATAAAGGTAGTCCCAATCGCAGGATTTCTTTATAATGTACAGCCCTCTGTACTTTTATTCAAGAGCTGCATACAGGTCAAGAAACAAAACAAAACAAAACAATACCCTTGCCTGTCCGGCGCTAACTAAACATTTAAGGTTTTCCCTCACTACCGTTTCAGAAAACAAAGTGTATTCCAACCTTTCCTTTTGCAGCCTGATCTCTGGTTCAGCTTTGCTCCCTCAGTAGCTGGTCTGAGTCCCAGGGTGGAGACTGAATGAACCTCACTTCCTGCTTTTATTTCCCTCTAGCCTCACCCATCAATCAATTAAGCCTCCCCAGGGAGAACTGCAAAACCCGGAGATTTGTGTGCCCCGAGCTGAACCCAAACTCCGGCCTGGAGTGCTAGTCCCAACAATATGACAAAACTCGAGGGACACATACCGTCCCTCAAACACCACTCCTCTCCTCTCGTCACATATCCCCCCCCTCTGCTCCAGCCCCTGCGGCTGAGCAAACGCAACAATAGGGTTGGGGGCCCGTGACAGCGCATCCGCGTTAGCCTGCAACCTCCCAGCCCTGTGTTCCACCGTGAACCGAAAGGCTTGTAAGGCCAAGAACCATCTCGTAACGCGGGAGTTTCTTTCCTTACTATTGCACATCCACTGCAACGGGCTGTGATCGGTGATGAGCCGGAACTGTCGGCCCAACAGGTAATACCTAAGAGCATCCAGGGCCCACTTAATTGCTAAGCATTCCTTCTCAACGATCGCGTAGTTCTGCTCGTGCCTGTTGAGTTTCCTGCTTAGGTAGACCACCGGGTGTTCCTCCCCTCCCGTACCTGGATAAAACCGCCCCCAGACCCACGTTCGAAGCATCAGTCTGGACTACAAAGTCCCCTGAAAAATCAGGGGCCACCAGCACGGGTTGTGTGCATAACGCCCGCTTCAAGGCTTTGAAGGCACTATCAGCCTCAGGGCTCCATCGTACCAACCCCGACTTCGTACCCTTGTCAGGTCGGTCAATGGGGAGGCCATGGTGGCAAAATTTGGGACAAAGCGGCGGTAGTAGCCGGTGATCCCTAAAAAGGCCCGGACTTGCTTCTTATTCTGGGGCTGGGGCCATTTTTGAATAGCCTCCACCTTGTCAATTTGTGGCTTAACTAGCCCTCGTCCAATGACGTATCCCAAGTATTTGGCCTCTTCCGAGCCTATGGCACATTTCTTAGGGTTTGCCGTGAGACCTGCCTCCTTCAGCGAATCGACTACGGCCTGTACTCGTACCAAGTGCGTCTGCCAGTCAGGACTATGGATCACCACATCGTCTAGATACGCGGCGGCATACCGTCGGTGTGCCTTCAATAGCCTATCCATTAACCTTTGGAATGAAGCAGGGGCCCCGTGTAAGCCAAAGGGCATTCGCGTATATTGGAACGACCCATCCGGGGTGGAAAAGGCGGTCTTTTCTCTGGCCCGGTTTGTCAGGGGTATCTGCCAGTACCCCTTCGTCAAATCCAGGGTAGTTATATATCGGGCCGTACCCAGTTGGTCGATAAGCTCATCCACCCGGGGCATGGGATACGCATCAAATCTCGATACAGCGTTCAGTTTCCTAAAGTCATTGCAGAAACGGATACTCCCATCTGGTTTTGGCACCAGCACTATGGGGCTCGACCAGTCGCTATGGACTCTTCAATTATACCCAAGGCTAACATTTTCCCAATTTCTGCCGAGACGGCCTCCCGCCTGGCTTCTGGGATCCTATAGGGTTTAACATTTATGAGAACCCCAGGTTCAACCACTATGTCATGGTGAACCACCGTGGTTAGTCCTGGTATCTCTGAAAAGAAATCGGTGTTTCCCCTCAAAAATTCCTTCACCTCATTGCGTTGAGCCACCGACAATGTGTCGGCGATAGGAACCTCAGGTGTGGGGCGAGCCATGGGGTTTGAAGTAGCTGGGGTGCTCAGCAGGGCCTCCCGGTCTTTCCACAGCTTCAGGAGATTTATATGGTAGATTTGTTCGGTTTTCCTTCTACCGGGTTGGAGGACTTTATAGTTTACTTCACTTTTTTTTTCGACTATCTCATAAGGGCCTTGCCACTTTGCTAGGAATTTGCTCTCAGCCGTTGGGACCAACACTAAGACCTTATCCCCGGGTTGAAACTACGCATTTTCGCCCCCCGATTATACACCCTCCTCTGGGCTTCCTGGGCTTGCTCCATATGTTCCCTCACCAGGGGCATAACGGCGGCAATCCTGTCCTGCATCATGGACACATGTTCAATGACAGTCTTAAAAGGGGTGGTCTGACCCTCCCACGTCTCCTTGGCAATATCTAGGAGTCCTCTGGGATGCCTGCCATATACGAGTTCAAAGGGGAGTAGCCCGTAGAGGCCTGGGGCACCTCTCGGATGGCAAACATGAGATACGGGAGTAAGAAGTCCCAGTTCCTCCCATCTCTGTCCACGACTTTTTTTAACATATTTTTTAGGGTTTTATTGAACCTCTCCACTAGCCCGTCGGTTTGGGGGTGGTATACAGATGTGCGTAGATGGGAGATTTTAAACAACCTACACAACTCCTTGGTCACCTTCGACATAAAAGGGGTACCCTGGTCCGTTAGTATCTCTTTCGGGATGCCTACCCGGCTAAACACTTGGACCAGTTCTTTGGCTATGGTTTTGGCCGAGGTGTTGCGTAGTGGGATCGCTTCCGGATATCGCGTGGCATAATCCATTATCACGAGAATATATTGGTGACCCCGGGCAGACTTCACCACCGGACCCACCAGGTCCATGCCAACCCTCTCAAAGGGAACCTCTATGATAGGCAACGGCACCAGTGGGCTACGAAAATGGGGCACGGGCGCGAATTGTTGACACTCCGGGCAGGACTCACAATAATTCTTTATATCTGCATGCAGACCCGGCCAGAAGAACCTCCGGCATATTCTTTCTTTGGTCTTTTCTACCCCTAGGTGTCCCCCAGTACGTGCCCATGAGCAAGATCTAGCACCAACTTGCGGTATGGTTGAGGCACCAGTAGCTGTTCCACCACATCCTCCCCTTGTCTCACGACCTGGTACAACAAGTCTTTCCTCTGTGCCATGTGTGGAAAAGCTAGCCTCATATCTGGGTCAACGGGTTTATTGTCTATAACCTTTATATTCTCCCGGGCTCTGGCCAAGGTGGGGTCCTTCACCTGTTCGCTAAGAAAATCGTCCCTTCTGACTTCTAAATCAGGCACGTCAACCGATCCGTTCACCCCCCAGGGCCCGGTTCTTCTTCCTGCTCCCCAGCCATGACAGAGAAAGGAAAAGGTACACTTTCCCCCTTTGGGACCCCCACAATGCCCTCTTCCGTATCCGGTTCAAACGGTTCGGGGTTAAGATTCGTGACAGGGTCCACACTATCTATTCGGAGGTTTTTTCTTCCCATAAACTCCAAAACCGTGGAAAGTTCCTCCCAACTAACACCTCATATGGCAGGGAAGGAACCACCCCCACAGACTGTGTCACAATCCCCAGGACGTACCAATGTCTACCACGGCGGTCTGGTAGTCGCGGGTATCCCCATGGACACAGACCACACCTATGGTACTCGGGTGATACTTGATGGGGTCAACAAACTCGGGTCGGACTAAGGTCACTACGCTCCCCGAATCTAACAGGGCGGTAACTGCCTTCCCATCTACGGACATCTTACACATCTGTCTCTCAATATGCTCCTTGTGTGCAGCAGTGCATGTGAATTGAGCGAAGAAGGATAAGCGTTTCGGCCTCCCGGCATTATCACATTGCATTGGTTCGTCCATAACCGGACAGTGAGCAGCAATGTGTCCCATTTCATGACAGCGAAAACACCTTACGGTGTCGAGTCCCGAGGGTGTCCTCAAGAACTTTCCTGACCGATTCGGCCCGATCTTCAGACCCAAGCCTGGGGTTTCTTCCTCCCGACTAAAGGTCTTCTTCGACTCTCCCATGTCCTTAGGGCCGCCGACGAACTTGCCAAGTTTTTAGGCATACCGCCTTGTGGTGCCGTGGAATGTTCCAGGGCTGAGTTACTTTGTAAATTTGTGGCCGTGGTGTACCGCTCCACCATATCTACAAGCTGGGTGGCAGTTTTTGGGTTCCCGTAGCCGACCCATTTCCTCAGGGGGCCTGGAAGCCGCGCAAATAGTGGTCCATCACTACTCGTTCTACGATCTCCGGTGGGGTCAAGGTCTCTGGCTGTAACCACTTTCGGGTAAGGTGTACGAGGTCAAACATCTGTGACCTCGGGGCTTTTTCCGCTACATAGCGCCATTGGTGCACGCGCTGGGCGTGAACAGCCGTCGTTACTCCCAGTCTTGCTAGGATCTCCGCTTTCAGGGTGTCGTATTTCCGGGCCGCTTCTGGCTCCAGATCGAAGTAGGCCTTCTGAGGTTCCCCGGTTAGAAACGGTGCCAGTAAACCAGCCCACTCCTCCTTCGGCCAGCCTTCTCGTTCGGCGGTTCTTTCGAAAGTCGTGAGGTAGGCCTCCACGTCATCCGTCGTAGTCATCTTCTGCAGGAACTGGTTAGCACTCTTTACTTTGGGCACCACCGGCTCGGAGACCGCACAGTTTTGTCTTAGTTCTATGAGGCCCTTGGCCAACTCCTGGAGTACCTCCCGTCTTCCGCTGGTTGCTCTGTCCGTTTGTTGGGCGGCTCGCTGAAGCTCCAGCATCTGGCGGAGGAGATCCCGGTCAGCCTGCATCTGTCGGTTGGTCTCCTGTTGGGCCGCTGTGGCCTGGACCAGGGCTTTCACTACGTCGTCCATATCGTCACTTGTCATGTACTCCGGGCGTTGCCCGCATTCTCCACCATATGTGGGGTACAGCTCAAATGGGGGTACCCTTCCCAGGATAAAGGTAGTCCCAATCGCAGGATTTCTTTATAATGTACAGCCCTCTGTACTTTTATTCAAGAGCTGCATACAGGTCAAGAAACAAAACAAAACAAAACAATACCCTTGCCTGTCCGGCGCTAACTAAACATTTAAGGTTTTCCCTCACTACCGTTTCAGAAAACAAAGTGTATTCCAACCTTTCCTTTTGCAGCCTGATCTCTGGTTCAGCTTTGCTCCCTCAGTAGCTGGTCTGAGTCCCAGGGTGGAGACTGAATGAACCTCACTTCCTGCTTTTATTTCCCTCTAGCCTCACCCATCAATCAATTAAGCCTCCCCAGGGAGAACTGCAAAACCCGGAGATTTGTGTGCCCCGAGCTGAACCCAAACTCCGGCCTGGAGTGCTAGTCCCAACAATATGACAAAACTCGAGGGACACATACCGTCCCTCAAACACCACTCCTCTCCTCTCGTCACAATAGCCATGGACGATCAAATCAGGGAAAGGAGACACCCCAGAGATAGACCCAGAAGGGTCTTGCTCCTTTACCCTCGTTCCTTAGACACCCAGTACGCCAGGTTGGCTCGGAAATGTGAAACAGATTTGCCAGTCGTTGAACCCATGCAAATAGGGAAGACAGGTATTTCAGAAGCAGAAAGAGCGCACAGAAGAGAAAAGGGGCTCTGCTTCTATTGTGCAGGGGCAGATCACTTCCGCCTTCAATGTCCTCAGAGACCCAGGGTTAGCAGGGCTGAATATAGCAAATTAGGATTCAGAACAGGAGACACCCAGGTTGTCGGTTCTCTGTATGCCTCCTTTGTGGATAATGAAAAAAAAAAAATCCAGGATTCTGTTACCGATCTCCTAACCTGGGAGGGGTTCACCTCAAGACTGAGGCGTTCTTAGACTCTGGGGCCTCAGGCAATTTTATGGATAAGAATTTTGCTGCAAAAAACCTCCTACCTCTGGTTCTCAAGGAAAGACCTCTAATGGTGGAGGCCATAGATGGTAAACCCCTGTCATGTCCACATATCACTCACGACACAGTCGATGTATGTATGAAAACAGGAGTTTTTGCACCAGGAAACAATAAGATTTCAAATTATTGAATCACCCTCATGTCCTGTCGTTCTTGGGTTTCCATGGCTAACAGAGCACAACCCAGTTGTCGATTGGGTCCAGAGAGACATAAAATGCTGGGTCAGAGTTGTCAGTCTAAGTGCCTAGGCAGAGTCAATGTGATTGGTAGCCTCAATATTGCCACAGCCCCTCCTTTGTCCACAGAGGTCCCTGAATGTTACCTGGCATTAAAGGAGGTGTTCTCTAAAGCCAGGACTGAGGTCCTACCACCACATCGTCCATATGACTGTGCCATTGATTTACTCCCGGTACGATGCCTCCTAGGGGTCACGTATACCCTTTATCACAAAGAGAGAACGACATTATGGAGGAATACATAAGGGAGAATCTGGAACGAGGATTCATTAGACGGTCCTCCTCTCCAGCAGGAGCAGGTTTCTTTTTTGTTTCAAGAAAGAGGGAGATCTGCGACCTTGCATCGATTATAGAGGTTTGAATAGGATCACTATAAGAAATGCATATCCCATACCTCTCATAACAGAATTGTTCGACCGATTAAGGGGCCCGTGTCTATACTAAGCTTGATTTACGCGGAGCGTACAACCTGGTCAGGGTTAAAAAGGGAGACGAATGGAAAACGGCTTTTAATACACGTAGCGGGCATTATGAATACCTGGTGATGCCTTTTGGGTTGTGTAATGCGCCAGCCGTCTTTCAGGACCTTATAAACGACACTCTAAGGGAATTTCTGCAAGAATTCGTCATAGTATATCTGGATGATATCCTGATATACTCTCCTGATGTGGACACTCATCATGTCCACGTGAAACAAGTATTGAAAAAATATTGAAGGCTGGATTGTACTGTAAGCTAGAAAAATGTCTATTCGACATAGTAACTGTGCAATTCCTTGGTATATAATAAAACCCCTGAGGGTTTTCAAATGGATCCTAAGAAGCTCTCAGCTATTCTTGACTGGCCTTTACCCCAAGGACTTAAAGCCATTCAGAGGTTTCTGGGGTTTACGAACTATTACCGAAGGTTCATTAAAGATTTTTCGGCCTTGGTGGCTCCCTCACGGCTATGACAAAGAAAGGGGTGGGAAATCAGAAATGGACACCTCAAGCCACTCAAGCCTTTGAGTCACTAAAGCAAGCATTTACTACTGCCCCTGTTCTCCGACATCCAGATCCGGCTCTGCCTTTCCAAGTAGAAGTTGACGCCTCCGAACTAGGTCTTGGTGCAGTCTTGTCCCAAAGGGAGGCTCCTGACAAACCCTTGCATCCATGGCGGCTTCTATTCTCGGAAGTTGTCCCCGGCAGAGAAGAACTATGACATTGGAATAGAGAGTTGTTAGCAGTCATCGCGGCCTTGGCCGAATGGAGATACTTATTAGAGGGGTCTAAGGACCCCATCGTTATCATAACCGACCATAAGAATCTCACGTACATTGGAGATGCCAAACGTTTAAATTCCAGACAAGCGAGATGGTCATTGTTTCTTTCAAGTTTTAATTTCGTGCTTACCTATAGACCTGGGTCCAGAAACATTAAAGCAGACGCATTGTCGAGACAGTATGAGTCTTATGAACATAATATCCAAGATCAGCATCCCATTGTACCCCAGGAAAGGATTATAGCCGCTACCACGATTAGTGTCTCGTCTCCTCTAATGAAAAGGTTGCAGACCGTCCAGGGTGCAGCTCCTGGGGGAAAACCTCCTGCGAGACTCTTTGTACCTGAGAACGAAAGAGAGGAAGTACTTAACATCATCATCATGATAAAAAACTGCTGGGCATATGGGTATCACCAAGACTGTGTCTAGTATCAGTAAACTCCTCTGGTGGCCCACGTTGCGCCGAGATGTCAAAGATTACATTGCCGTGTGCGAAGTGTGCACAAGGCAGAAAAGTCCCAAAACAGCACCCATTGGCTTACTCCAGCCTTTGCCGATCCCCGAACGACCCTGGTCACATGTAGCCATGGATTTTATAGTAGAGTTACCTGAGTCAAGGGGGAATACAGTGATACTTACGATCATAGATCGATTTTCCAAGATGGGCCACTATGTTCCTCTTCGGAAACTACCTTCGGCAGCTGAACTGGTGCCCATTTTCATTGCCAATGTGGTCCGCATACACGGTGTCCTCTGGAGATTGTCTCTGATAGGGGACCCAATTCATCTCCAGATTCTGGAGAGGGTTTTGTAAGAACGTGGGGATAGACCTCTCTTTCTCTTCGGCTTATCACCCCCAGACCAACGGAGCAGCAGAACGAGCAAACCAAAATATAGAGAAATATCTCAGGTGCTTTATCTCAGAACAACAAGATAACTGGTCAGACCTGCTACCATGGGCAGAATATGCTTTGAACAGCGCAGTGAGTGAATCCACAGGACATTCTCCTTTCTTCGCTGTTTATGGTTTTGATCCTCCCGTGCTCCCCGCCACGTTTCCTGATACCACGATTCCTGCTTTAGATGAGCAACTGGCATCATTGAAAGAGACTTGGGGGAGAGTGAGACGGGCACTGGAGGAGAGTAGTGCCATCCAGAAAACTAAGGCCGACAGACACAGGAGGCAGGCACCCGTGTATCAAGTTGGGGACAGGGTTTGGCTTTCTTCACGTAACATCAAGCTCTTAGTGCCTTCCATGAAGTTGGCTCCTAGGTATATCGGCCCCTATAAGATTCTACGGCGACTCAACCCTGTCTCCTATGCTTTGGCGTTACCCCCCCATTTTAAGATACATAATGTGTTCCATGTAAACCTTTTGAAGCCGTTGTTATGTAACCGGTACACCAAGGTCCAAGCTCCACCGCCTCCTGTCTCTGTGGAGGGCGAGGAGGAGTTCGAAGTTAAAGCCATTCTGGGTGCCAGGATGTCTAGGGGGTCCTTGCAGTACCTGGTCGATTGGGTGGGTTACGGTCCGGAGGATCGTTCTTGGATACCGGCTGCGGAAGTCCATGCTCCTAGGCTGGTGAAGGCCTTCTATTTGGCGCACCCCCGTGCCCCTGGGGGTCGTCCAGTGGCCGCCCCTGGAGGGGGGGTTCTGTCACGGTGGGTATGGGGATGGGGCGCCTGGCAGCAGCTTCCTCGCTGCTCGCTGGCCAGGCGCCGAATGTAAACGCTTCCGGGTGCGCTCACGTGGGACGCCGAGGGGCGGGGCCTGGCGTTCTGACGCGGACCCGCCGGGTTTAAAACCCAGTCTCACCATTATACCGGTGCCCTGACGTGGTATTCACCTCCCGCAGAGCTCTTGAGAATATTTGGCTATTACCTGTGTATGACCCTTGGCATTGGCAAACGAATCCTCCTGTGTATGACTCTTGGCATTGGCAAACGAACCCTCCTGTGTATAACCCTTGGCATTGGCAAACGAACCCTCCTGTGTATGACCCTTGGCATTGGCAAACGAACCCTCCTGTGTATGACCCTTGGCATTGGCAAACGAACTCTCCTGTGTATGACTCTTGGCATTGGCAAACGAACCCTCCTGTGTATAACCCTTGGCATTGGCAAACGAACCCTCCGTGTATAACCCTTGGCATTGGCAAACGAACTCTCCTGTGTATGACCCCTGGCATTGGCATTTACTCTGCTCTTGGTTCTGCCTTAACGTTGGTACCGAGGTCAGTCTATGTGGCACCCTAAGCACACATCAGATTACCTCTGCTAATACTAAAGTCCTAGGGAGGACTTGTACTCTGTTCTGTACCTCTGTCTGGTGTTTCCCTTTCTTTATCTGTTACCTGCTTAATTGTCTATATAGATTTGCCGACCATTCAAGGATCGGAAGAGTAGAAAGTGAGCTACATAAAGAGATCAATATCTTGGTAGTCAGAAGGATTCGTGACAATACTCTATTCCATACCTCTGTCTGGTGTTACCCCTTGTTTATCTATTATCTGGTTAATTGTCTTTCTAGTTTTGCCGACCATTCAAGGATCGGAAGGGTAGAGAGCGGTCTGCGTAAAGGGACCACTATTCTGGTAATCAGGGGGATCCGTGACAGCGGGTGTATCACCCTCCGCCGCGTGTTCGCTCCCTGCAAGCGTCCAAAGCTGTGCAGCTTCGGCGCTTGCCTGGGGGAAACACATCACCAGCCAATCGCGGCTGGTCACGTGGCTCCCCCAGGTGAGCACCCAAGCTGCACGCCGCCGGACGCTCAGAGGGAGCGAACACGCGGCGGAGGTGAGCTGGGGCATATCCATGAGCTGCTGGGGCACATCCATGAGCTGCTGGGGCATATCCATGAGCTGCTGGGGCATATCCATGAGCTGGGGCATATCCACGAGCTGGGGCAATATCCATGAGCTGGGGCATATCCATGAGCTGGGGCAATATCCATGAGCTGGGGCAGTATATCCGTGAGCTGGGGCAGTATATCCATGAGCTGGGGCAATATCCATGAGCTGGGGCAGTATCCATGTGCTGGGGCATATCCATGTCACGGTTCCCAGATCCCACCACGCAGTACTTAACACCCCACACTCCACAGAGCCCAGAAGCTACCAACAGAGTAGCCGTGAAAGATCTCTAACTGTCTGGTCCTTAGAATTGGCCAGGTAAACTAGCTAGACAGAAAGGGTTAACAACACAGGGAGTAGTCAGCCGAGCCAGAATCAGGAATACAGAGTTCAGAATGGTCAAATGGAATAGCCGGGTCGATATCAGAGCAGTGGCGTAGTACAAGAAAATGGTCTAGGGCAACAGAAGGCAGAATAGTCAGAAACAAGCAGAGGTCAATAACGGGTTAATTCAATATAGCAGTCAGGTACAAGGAGCTCAGGTATGGATAACCACGATCTGGCAACTGCTGAGAATACACGGAGGGTTTTTAAAGACCTTCACCAGGCCACGCCCCCCACTCAAGCCGCGCCTCATGCAACCACCTCCCTGCCTGTCTCCATTTAAACCGGGCATTGGTCAGCGAGCAGCATCAGACATGCTGCCCTCAAGCACACAGGTAGGACTGGAAGCTCCCAACGTTACAATCCATGAGCTGGGGGCATTATCCATGAGCTGGGGCAGTATCCATGTGCTGGGGCATATCCATGAGCTGGGGGCATATCCATGAGCTGGGGGCATTATCCATGAGCTGGGGCAATATCCATGAGCTGCTGGGGCAGTATATCCATGAGCTGGGGCAATATCCATGAGCTGGGGCAATATCCATGAGCTGGGGCATTATCCATGAGCTGGGGCAATATCCACGAGCTGCTGGGGCAGTATATCCATGAGCTGGGGGCAGTATATCCATGTGCTGGGGCAGTATATCCATGAGCTGGGGCAAATCCATGAACAGGGGCAGTATCCATGAGCTGGGGCAGTATCCATGAGCTGGGGCATATCCATGAGCTGGGGCATTATCCATGAGCTGGGGCATATCCATGAGCTGGGGCATTATCCATGAGCTGGGGCATATCCATGAGCTGGGGCAATATCAATGAGAGGAGCTGGGGCAAAATCCATGAGAGCAGCTGGGGCAGTATATCCATGAGAGCAGCTGGGGCAGTATATCCATGAGAGGAGCTGGGGCAGTATATCCATGAGAGGAGCTGGGGCAATATCCATGAGAGGAGCTGGGGCAATATCCATGAGAGGAGCTGAGGCAATATCCATGAGAGGAGCTGGGGCAATATGCATGAGAGCTGCTGGGGCATATCCATGAGAGCTGGGGCATATCCATGTGTGCTGGGGGCAGTATCCATGAGAGCTGGGGCAATATCCATGTGTGAGCTGGTCTGGGGCAATATATCCATGTGTGAGCTGGTCTGGGGCAATATATCCATGTGTGAGCTGGTCTGGGGCAATATATCCATGTGTGAGCTGAGGCGCAATATATCCATATGTGAGCTGAGGCGCAATATATCCATATGTGAGCTGGGGCAATATATATACATGGGTGAGCTGCCGGGGGCAATATATAACTGTGAACTGGGGCAATATCCATATGTGAGCTGGGGGCAATATATATCCATGGGTGAGCTGCTGGGGGCAATATATCCAGAGCTGCTGGGGGCAATCTATATCCATGTGTGCTTTCACTGCCTTCGAACAGGCATCGTACTTGCTGGCAGTTGGCAAAAAATTTTGTGAGCATATGAGAGAGCTCCACAGCAATAAACCTCACAGTAATGTGCGCTGTGTGTATGAGCATTCAGTGTTATATGGGAGTTCTGATTTAGGAGTAAGAGTAGTTAAAAAAAACTCTGTAAAACTCTGGGGGGGTGACACCATAAGTTACCGCACCGGGTGACACCAACCCTAGTGACGCCACTGGGTTAACGGCCATTCAAATTGAATTAAAGTCCTCTGTTCTTTGTTTATTGTGGCCATGCCGGAGTTACAGTGCAGATATCTATCTATTTGTGGTGGGTTGGACACAGACAGGTGGCTGATTTTAGTTTTTTTAATACATATTTATATATGCGGGCTGGGATTTAGAAAACGATTGTGATAATCAAAATAAACATCACTAACAAATACAAATATTTTTAAATAACTGAATAAAAGCTTCGGAGAATGTGAGAGAAATATCATTTTAAAAAATGGCTGAATTGCTGCTATAAATTTGGTTAATATCAGGGAATCGCGCTCAATTAAATGGAGCCCTATAATAATTATTGTTAAAGTTTTTTTATTGATGTGCTGTATTGTAATATTTTATTACTGAATGCATTGTTATGGCTGATTTGTTATTCTGTTGTATTTATATTTTTCTGTTGCATTGTGGGATACATAGATGATGGGGACACACTAATGGGTGTAAACAGATTATAGGGACACTCTGATGAAGGGATACACTGACAGTATGCGGCTGGGGTCAGCAACCTTGGCTCCCTGATGTTTTGGGAACTACAGTTGTGTTCAAAATTATTCAACCCCCACTGAAATTGAGTGTTTTGGCCAGTTTGACATTGATTTTGATCATTCAGTCATCTTGCTTACAATTAAATCAAAGAGGCACGTGTAGGTCAGACAAATATAACATAACATTTATAATGAAATAACCACAAATGTCTTTTCTGTGCTCACATCATTATCAGTTTTATTCAACCCCCAAGTGACATTCAATCTTAGTACTTAGTACAACATCCTTTTACAGTTATAACAGCTTTTAAACGTGAAGCATAGCTTGACACAAGTGTCTTGCAGCGATCTACGGGTATCTTTGCCCATTCGTCATGGGCAAAAGCCTCCAGTTCACTCACATTCTTAGGCTTGCACACTGCAACTGCTTTCTTTAAGTCCCACCAGAGGTTCTCAATCGGATTTAAGTCAGGTGACTGCGATGGCCACTCCAAAATGTTCCAGCCTTAAATCTGCAACCATGCTCTAGTGGACTTGGAGGTATGCTTGGGATCATTGTCCTGTTGAAAGGTCCAACGTCTACCAAGCCTCAGGTTTGTGACGGACTGCATCACATTGTCATCCAATATCTCCTGGTACTGAAGAGAATTCATGGTACCTTGCACACGCTGAAGCTTCCCTGTACCTGCAGAAGCAAAACAGCCCCAAAGCATGATTGACCCCCCGCCATGCTTCACAGTAGGCAAGGTGTTCTTTTCTTCATAGGCCTTGTTCTTCCTCCTCCAAACATAGCGTTGATCCATGGGCCCAAACAGTTCTAATTTTGTTTCATCAGTCCACTCCACAGAACACTATCCCAAAACTTCTGTGGTTTGTCCACATGACTTTTGGCATACTGCAGTCGACTCTTCTTATTCTTTGGAGACAGCAAGGGGGTGCACCTGGGAGTTCTGGCATGGAGGCCTTCATTACGCAGTGTGCGCCGTATTGTCTGAGCTGAAACTTCAGTACCCACATCTGACAAATCTTTTCTCAGTTCCTCAGCAGTCACACGGGGACTTTTCTCCACTCTACGCTTCAGGTAGCGCACAGCAGTCGAAGTCAGCATCTTCTTTCTGCCACGACCAGGTAGCGTTTCAACAGTGCCCTTTGCCTTGAATTTGCAAATGATGCTTCCTATGGTCTCTCTTGGTATGTTTAACATCTTTGCAATCTTCTTATAGCCATTGCCCTTCCTGTGAAGAGTAATCACCTCTTCTCTTGTCTTCCTGGACCATTCTCTCGATTTCACCATGTTTGTAACCACACCAGTAAATGTCTAGAAGGAGCTGAGTATCACCGTCATTTTAAAGCTGCCTAATTGGTGCTTATTATGCTTTATTGCTGCTCCGTGACATCCACAGGTGTTTTCAATACCTGATTGAAAACACTTGAATGAACCTCTGTTCTTCAGAGTGGTAGTCTTTAAGGGGTTGAATAATTGTGTCAATGAAGAATTCACAAAAGAAACATTTACTACTGTATTACAAAACCAATTGATGTCATTTTAGTTGCATATGGTTCTTTAAAAAGTCCTTGTAGGATTTCATTCTGAATACAATTACAAATGTACACTAAATTCCCTAAAACCCTTTACAGCATTGGGGGTTGAATAATTTGGAACACAACTGTACATTTCCCATGTAGCATCTTGGGAGATGTAGTTCTCAAAACATCAGGGAGCCAAGGTTGCTGACCCCTGGGGGATACAATGATGATGAGGATACACTGATGATGGGGTTAACAGATGAAAGGGGAATACTGATGATGGGGGATACAGATGGGGATACGCTGATGATTGGGGATACACTAGGGCTGCCAGATCAGCCATATTTTCCTGGACACATATACAGGGTTATTCAAAGAGAATCGAAAAGTCACCGCACGTTTGGTGACTTTTCGTTCTCTTCAATTCGGCAATCTCATTTCGGCGACCCTGCGGTGTATTCAGTAAGCACCACAGGGCCATCGAAGCGCAGGGAAAAGCTGCCGCAAACCCAACGAAAAGTCACCGCAAAAACCCGGCGACTGCACCCCGAAACCCATAAAAACATATGGATTAACCTGCCGAAGACGCCGGAACAACCCGAGCAGGAGCCGATCATACACAGCGAAGCCGACACCACAGACGAATGCAGTGAATAAATTAGCAAAACAGTTTGCTTGAATGTTTGAAAAGTGAAACGCTGTTTGCAAAGAAACTACTGAGCGAAAATGTCTGAAATTTACATATGATACAATGAATGATAATAAAAAGGACTGTTACAGAAAAAATAAGTAAACTTAAATTTTTTTTTAACCACTTCAATGCGGTGGACGTGCTCAGTGCATCCACCCGCATTGGTACTTGCCTGCGGAGGACGCGCTGAGCGCGTCCTCCCTTTGCAGCCGCGATCAGCCGGTATTCCGGGTGATCGCGCGGCCCCCCGGTGCGGGCTGACATCATCGATGTCAGCCCAGCCTCCGGGACCCCGGCGGGCACAATAGGCGTCATCGCACATGCGCGATGACGTCTATTTCAGGCACCCCCCCCACATTGCAGGGAAGGTGCCTGAAGGGGAGGGGGGGGAGGTCCTTCGGACCTCTCCCCCTCCCCTTCCCCATGGGTCAGCGATTAAAGACAGGCACCGCCTGGAAGGGCACAGCCTGCCCTTCCAAGCGGCCGCTGTCTTTAACCCCTAGGGGGCTGGATCGCGATATGGCGCCAGCATGCGCTGTATCGCGGTCCCCTCCCGGAGCTGGCCGACATCTTGGATGTCGGCCAAGCTTCCGGGATATCCCCCTAATGACTGGCGTCATCGCGCAGAGCGCGATGGCGCCAGTTTTGAAATTAACCCCTTGCTGCCACCTATAGTGGAGATAGGGGGTTCCAATGAACCCCCTATCTCCCGATCCGTGACAGCTAGGGGTTAATGTTTGCTATCATTGGAACGGCCAGAGCGTGGCCTTTCCAATGATACCAAACATGACCATGTAAAATGTAAAAAAAAAAAAAAAAAATTAAACAAATTAAAAAAAAATTCTTTAAAAAAAAAAAATTTTTTTTTTTTTTTTTTTTTGATTTATTAGTGCAACAATATTGTTCCCATTTCAATTATAATGTGAACAATGATGCTGCACTAACGATTTTTTCTATGGGGGGCGTTTGCTAAAAAACACGTAATTTTCCCCAAAAAAAAGTAACGATTCCTCATTTCTAATTTTTTTAACAAGCGCACCCCATAGAAAATATAACCGCAAACGATCGCATTTTAAAATGTGAAAAAAAACACTTTACACATTGTAAATTATTGAAAATTCAAATTTTATTGCATTTTTTGTTATAATATACAGACATGACATAACGTATACATATAATAATGACATATTATGAATCTGCACAGTCTGCCGGAAAGAACGATATATAATATGTCTGGGTCATATACTAAAATAAGGCTTCAAAACACGGTTAAACATGATGAGCGAAACCGGTAAAAATGAGCTCAGCACAGAGGTGGGAAAAGGCTCAGCAGCGAAAGGGTTAAAAACTGACTTTTTTTAAAAAAAAATCCAGAAAAATGCTTAAAATATCCTAAAAAATCTATTAATAAAGAGACTTTTTGCTGCAGAATTTTATAATGAACAGTTTATTAGATATTGAATTAAAACGGGATTATTTTTAACATTGAAGCCTATGGGATTCTCTTGAATAAACTTGCCGAATTAAACAATTAAATTAAAATTAAATTTCGGGAACCTTTCACTGCTGGTTTGTGTTCTCTGAATAGCCAAAGCAGTGCTTTTCATGGGGATTTCACTGCCCTCGAACAGGCACCGAACAGGCACCGTATGTGCAGGCAATTTGCCAGGATTTGGCGAATTGCCTGTTCTCTGGATAGCCGAATGACCAGGAAAGGTAAAGGTAAAGCTGAAAATCAGCGTTCGTTCCCTTTCTCCAGCCATTCGGATCTCTTTGAATAACCCTGATAATTTATTCATGCTGATGGGGAGTGCATGAAAAATGCCACCCTGTAGCATTTGTAATCTATACCCTGCACATAAGGAATCAAACAGGAATCCCAGGTGAACTGCCTTGATTTCATTCCTGCAGCATATGAATTATACATGTTGCAGGGCAGCACGTTCCCCTCCCCTCTGTGTGAAATAGTAATATGGGTCCAGGAAAACATGGCCGATCTGGCAACTCTCCTGATGGGGTACACACAGATTGAATGGGATCCACACACAGATAATGTGGAATCCACAGAAGTTGGAAGATACACTGATAATGAGGGATAAACTGTAGCACATCACGTGATGCTGTGTCTCAGATCAGTTACATTGTACCCAGGGAGAGCCAACAAAAAGACTGCAAGATGAAGTCACGCCCCATATCATTTTTAGCCAATCACAGTAGTACTCTGGGATGTTTCCTGACAGAGCCTCTCTTCATACTCTGGCCCCGCCTCACCGGTAGTGTATGCATTGATTGGATGTCCGGGATTGACTGGCAGCTGTGACGCGGAAGGGAGCTGGGTTTTGCTGTGCTGTCAGCCCAGGCAGTGTCCGCCATGTCTGGCTCAGCGAGCAGGAGATCTGGGAAGGGGGAGCGGAGAGATGGGGACAAGTACTCCGTGCTCCTACCGACCTACAATGAACGGGAGAACCTGCCGCTCATAGTCTGGCTCCTGGTCAAGTACTTTGGAGAAAGGTGGGGCCCCTACATTATCCATGAGGCCCCTGACCAGTCCTGTTACTAGTGTGTGGCCCCTGCAATCGTCAGACCAGTCCTGTTACGCGTGTGTGGCCCCTGCAATGATCAGACCGGTCCTGTTACGCGTGTGTGGCCCTTGCAATTGGACCGGTCCTGTTACGCGTGTGTGACCCCTGCAATTGTCAGACCAGTCCTGTTACGCGTGTGAGGCCCCTGCGATGATCAGACCGGTCCTGTTACGTGTGTGAGGCCCCTGCGATGATCAGACCGGTCCTGTTACGCGTGTGAGGCCCCTGCGATGATCAGACCGGTCCTGTTACGCGTGTGAGGCCCCTGCGATGATCAGACCGGTCCTGTTACGCGTGTGAGGCCCCTGCGATGATCAGACCGGTCCTGTTACGCGTGTGAGGCCCCTGCGATGATCAGACCGGTCCTGTTACGCGTGTGAGGCCCCTGCGATGATCAGACCGGTCCTGTTACGCGTGTGAGGCCCCTGCGATGATCAGACCGGTCCTGTTACGCGTGTGAGGCCCCTGCGATGATCGGACCGGTCCTGTTATGCGTGTGTGGCCCCTGCAATAGTAGATCGCGCTGTGGCCCCTGCGATTGCAAGACAGGTCCTGTTGCTCACGCTGTGGCCCCTTGGGTCGCGAGGCTGGTCCTGTTGCTCGCGTGTGACTGTTCAGAAGTGGTGGGATTTGCAGGTCATGGAAGAGCTGGTTACTGAGGTGTCTGTAATGTGTGGGATACAGGGAGCGGGGCTGTGTTTACATAATAATCCCTGATGGTGGAGCAGGTGATGGTGGAGCAGGTGATGGTGGAGCAGGTGATGGTGGGGTTAGCAGTAAAGTAGTGAATGTTGGGTTATACGGCTCCTAATGAGAACCTGTAAAGACTATAATCCTAAACAATAACCGAGTATTAATTTCCTACCGAATTCTTTCTGTTTAGCGGATACAGCTTTGAAATCATTATTATAGATGATGGGAGTCCTGACGGAACGCTGGAGGTCGCTGAGCGACTGAAAGACCTCTACGGGTCCGATAGAATCGTAAGTATTGCTGATTTAATGCTACGTTTGCCTCAAACACAAGTGATACAGCACGCTCTGGGCTCTATTCCCTGGTGAACGCTAACCGTAGTGTTCGGGTGAGTAAGTGTTAACGTCAGGATAAGTGACTTTAAGACATGCCCCATGTTATATCCCTAACGCTAAACCCGTGAAAACAATCTGTTAACGCATGGGTGATTGCGCCAGCTTACTGTACTTTGTGCTCCCCATGTTACGTATAGGATGCGCAATCATTAATTGGTGTAAAGTATTACAAAGTCCTAGCACTAATTACCGCACCGTTGGGTTGCAGGTGCCGTCTCGGGCCTCCGATTTGGGCTGCCCACGCAGCTGTCGTGCGTCATTGGCTGCAGGGAATGGTCTGAGTTCAGGCTGTCTCACTACAGTCATTGTAACATGCCGGCCGCGGGGAGGGACCAACACGGCCCTCTGACTTCAGTGATTTCTGTACTTGTACGCCCCGCTTCTTCAAGGCCCACTAGCTTCAAGGACATCATAGCACGTCCCGCAGCATTAACCCCCTTCCCAACCGATGACCTACTATGTACTTCTGATCGGGAAGGCCCTCTTAGACCTGTGGACGTACATAGTACGTCAGGGTCTCCTACCCCTCCCGATTCGCTCCTTCCTCGCTGGGCTCCCGCGGTGGTCTGGAAGCCAGGAGGCCTGACAGGCGTGATGATGTCATCGCCGGGCGCCCCCCTTCGAAGCCTGCAGTACAAAATGAAGAAGGGGAGGCCTCTATCTCCCCAATGGTTAAAGCCACAAAAAACAAATGGTACCGCTGGAAAGGAGATTCTCCCCTTTTCAGCAGTGGCTAACATTAACCGTTTCATTGCCGGATCATGATTCAATCCCGGAAGTGAATGACATCTTGGATGTCAGCCAAGCCTCTGGGTCAGCCCCCACCCACTGGCATACTCACCATATGTGTGAGGATGTCAGTGGGCCAGTTATCCCCCTAGCTGCCTTTTCATGGCCTTTCCAATGATGCCAAACATGAATGGGTTTGTTGTTAAAAACAAAAAAAAATTGTCTGGGGGGGGGGGGGTTTAGTAAAATAGGTCTTAAACTGGCATCTAAAAATGATGAGCAAAAAACTGTCAAAATGAGCTCGGCTCACAGAGATGAAATGACTCGGCAGTGAAGGGGTTAAAAAGCAAAAACATGTAAAAATTGGATATTTATAATCTCAGGACAAAACTTTGAAACTATTTAGCCGGGGTCTTTCGTGGCGGTTGTAGATTTCGGAGATTAAATTTTTAGAAAGTGTGGGGTTTTTTTGGGGTTTTTTCCCCCATCATATTTAATATATATATTTTTTTTATATAGTAAATTATAGGATGTGATGGAAATAATGGTATTTTTAGAAAGTTCAATTAATGTCGAGGAAAAACTGTGTATAATATGTGTGGGTTGCATAAACAGGAGGAAAATTTGATCTAAACACAAACAATGCAGAAATGTAAAAACAGCGGCGGGCACTTTCGAACGGACTTTTGTAAAACCGCCCGGTCGCTGGCTTTAAAGGGTTAACAGCTGTTGTAAACTTCCCAGAACAATTCTAGTCTATGGAGTTAAGTTTACAACAGCTCTGGTTAAGTTAGCACCAACTTTGTAATATGGCCCTAGAAGGGGGAGTTTCTTCTAATCAGTGTGTGGGTAGATACTAGGGATGTGCCGATACCGGGTCCTGCACGAGTACTTGTGCAGATGCCCCTGATACCTCAACCGATGCCAGAAGCCAGTACTGGCTTTCCGGCCGGTGTCTGAGGGGGCAGGTGCAGCTGGCAGAGTGCTCTAACTGCACTCTGCCAGGCCCCATCTGGGTGGATTCGTCTCTTCGAGCGGCTGCCGACCTGGCAAGGTTGCAGCCCGCCCACTCGCTTCTCTGGGGAAACGCAAGCCGCAATCTCGTGAGAACCCAGAGTTCATGGCCGGCGGTTCCCCAGTGAAGCGAGCGACTGGGCTGCAACTTTTGCTGGTGGGCGTTCGAAGAAACAAATACGTCCGTTAGAGGAGGCTGGCTGGAGTGCTGTGAGGCCTGTGGGGGTATGTACGCACACACACATACCCTTTGGGGGGGCCAGGGCCAGGGCCGGATTAACATAGGGGCTGATGGAGCAGCAGCTCCAGGCCCATGCCCCAGAATAGGCACAGAGAAAAAATAAGAATGTCTGCATTGATGGATATTTGTACCCCATTATCTCCAACATCATAGCAGCTACAGGGTCATGTGAGGTATCACTAGAAAGGCCAGAGCATGTATCCAATGATACTAAACATGACCAGGTTTTTTGTAACAATAAAAATAAAATAATAAATATTTATTTTTTCTTTAACTCAGCAATACTTTCCACTTTTCAATTATAAAGTGAACAATGATGCTGCACTAACTCACCATCTCAAGTGTGGAGGTAATGGCACGATCCGTTATTATGAATTGTTACACCAAAAACTGCCACACTGCAGCAAAGTGCACGGGGGGGACTTTGGAACCCTGCGTCACTAATCTTTACACCTCATAAAGTCAAGGGAGGTGTCATTGGACAGGTCAGCGTCTGGCTTTTGCATTGATACCAAACGTGACCTTGTAAAACTTTTTATCTACTTATTTTTAGTTCCAATGCAATGGCATTGTCCATTTGTCACGTATAAAATGAACAATACCACTGCCATTACTCACCTTCTCATTTTCCACGCTGGGAGAAAGGTCAGTGTTTTATACATTATACATTATACATATATTATTCATAAAACACCATCCTCCAAAACACATGGGAAATATTTCATTTTTTTGGTTAAAATTGTAGATTTTCTCAGAAAAATGCAGTAACCGGATCCCATTTAATTTTTTTTTTACCAATAATGCCCTATTGAATATATAACCACAAAGGTTTGGATGATAAAATGTGAAAAAATTATTTTACAAGCTGTAAATGATTGAAATCTGAATTTAAATTTACTCACCCAGTATCTGCCTGGTTAGATCTACCTGTATCTGTACTATTAAATAACCTAAATTGTTTTCATTTCACTAAATTCCAATAAAAGCCCACCAAAATCTTCAGCTCCAGGCCCATAGACATCTTAATCCGGTCCTGGGGGGCGTGTATATATGTGGGTATGTACATGTATGTAAGTCTGTGGGGATATGTATATGCATACCCCCAGATGTTTATGTATGTTTGTGGATATTCCCCACAGACCTGTGTATATATACACCTACCCCCAAAGACGTGTATATATACGTACTACTGTGTGTACATTTCCCCCACAAACATACATGTACATATCCCCCACAGACCTGTGTATATACACATACCCCCAAAGAAATCCCAATAAGACATATACTGTATACACACAGATATAGATATATCTGTTCTTATTGGAAAGTGGTCACATGACATTAAAGTATCGGTACTCGGTATCGGTGAGTACTTGAAAAAAGCATCGGTACTTGTACTCGGTCCTAAAAAAAAAAAAAAAAAAAAAAAGTGGTATCAGTGCATTCCTAGTAGATACTGATATCCGGTACAGAGTTAAAGCGACACGAACACTTCACTAGTAATCTAGTTACAGCTTATGTTCAGTACAAATAAAACCACCACCTTCTAAAACGCTGTGGTTTTTTTTTTGTCTTTGAAGTAATTTCATGTTAAAAGGAAAACTAAAGTGTGGCTTTGATCTCTTGTTTCCTTTACCAAAAGCTTTGCTTTGTGGCTCTTGTTTATTTAATCTCCATTATCTAACAGACAAGGTGGAGGGAATGTTTAGATAAGGATGCGGGAGGTCTATTGCTCTCCAGACTACCTGATATACAAGATGGCAGCTGAATGAGCTATGACGGGGAGCTTAAAAGACTTCTAATCTACCCCCCCCCCCAGTGATGTCCTTTGAATACATCCCACACAATACGATGGGATTTGAGACCGTGAGCGACACACGGATTTCATTCTATGGCCAATGCCACAAAGTGTGAGAAGCAAGTGATGTAAAGATACTGGGTGGGGGGGGGGCGGTGGTTTACAACACAAAAGATCACAAAATAGACGCGCCCAGTGACACCATATAAAGTAAAATATTTTCATAACTAAACAAACCAGAGGAAAAGCAAAGCACAAGATATCAGCAGCATAAAATAAACCCAATAATGACATTTAATAGACCAGGCTCGGCTGTAAAGCACTTGTCCGGTATCGTTGTTTGGCCAGTTGCCTTTTTAAGGATATATAGAGATATATCTCATGACAGATTGGCAATACATAGTCAGTGTTTTATGCTGTGGATCAGACTGGTGTGATCGTAATATCCGCAACAGTATAGTGGGATTTGCCATCGGTGCCTGTACAGGGGACAGTGAGATTTACAGATAGCAGTGCTTGGGGCTTGTGATGACATCATACTGCAATGCATACAATTTATAGAATGATAGGAGCCCCACATACATCACTTAATTGAGGTAATTTTATCTCTTTACAGGTACTACGACCAAGAAAAGAGAAATTAGGATTGGGTAAGTTTATGTAAAAAAAAAATCTATATAATATAATTGTAGAAGCCATTAAGGCAAATGTCAGACGAACGCAGTCTGAGCGTGCGTACTCTGCGTGCGTGCACAATGGACGGACGTACTGACGGAAGATACTGTAGACACCACATGGCCTGTTTTTTTTGACGGACGTTGGAAAAAAAACAGGGAATTATGGGAAATAAAATTAATATGAAAAATGATAAAAATTTGAAAAGGATATGAAAAGCCATTGTGTGCGTCAAGGTGCTGGATGTCGCAAATGCGCTGCGTCTGACATCTCCTCACTCACACAGAACGCTACGCGGACGTGGCGCACTCTGTGCATCCAGAGGTTTTACGTTCTTGCCTAACTTGCGTCCGTTTGCCACGTGCATTGTGCGTGCGCAGTTCGGTGCGCTGGTGCTTAGTGCATGGGTCTCTATTGCTCATGATTCTATGCTATGACGGACGTTAACCCTTTCCATGCGGAGGACGCGCTCCAGCACGTCCTGTCGCATGTGCACTTCGCTGCGGAGGATGTGCTCAGCGCGTCCTCCCTTTGCAGCGGCGATCGGCCGGAATCCCGGCCGATCGTCGTGCTCCCCCGGTGCAGGCTGACAAGACGGACAAGGTGCAGGCAAGACGGACGTGATCACTGCGTTCGTCTGACACGGGCCTTACACTTCCCAGAAACTCAGAGAACTGCCTCACAGAGCTCATGGTTTTATATTTCCCAAATGCAGCAAGGAACTCTGGGTAGGACATGCAAATGAAGTCTTCAATTTCCCACTTGTTTGCTTCCTGGGTCCGTTTTTTTAACACATAACCCTCCTCGCCAGTGCCTTGCCATACTAGACGGCTTTTTAGCAACGGGCAGGGTAAGCAACGAGTCACATCCACTCCTGGACAGCTGTTTCGGGTTTCTACAAATATAAACTTTATTATTGTGTGTGTTCGTTCATAACCTGACCTTTGCAAAAAAAATCTAGTCTGGCAAGGAGGGTCCAGGATATACTTGAAAAGGGAGAGAAATCTCAATGTATCCTTCATAAATAAATACTAATGTAATTTTTATTTACCCGATACCCCGGGAAGTCGCCCTGCTTCCCCCTGCCTGCCTGCTCTGGGTCATTGTGCAGGGTGTGATGGAGAGGCCGGGCCCTGGGGGTCCATTCATAGTTCACTGTAAATGTGCCAAGATCACCCCAGACTTGGAATCGCACCCACTTCTGTCTCAGTCTTTTCACAAATTCAGGCTAGACCTGGACCACTTTTTTTACTTTTATAGTATTTTATGACATGGCAATTCAGCGTATTCTGCCTTGGCACCAAAGGGTTAACTCTCCTTTTGTTCCTTGTCTTCCGCCAGGAACTGCCTATGTCCACGGGATGAAGCACGCCACCGGCAATTACATCATCATCATGGATGCTGACCTCTCTCATCATGTAGGTCTGGATCAATGTTCCGGGGGGGGGGGGGGGGGATTACTTTTTTTTTTTTTCTTTCTAATTTCTTTATTTTTTTGTCCTTTTTCAGCCCAAATTCATACCTGAATTTATCACGTAAGTTACACCAAAAAAGCATATATATATATATATCTCATAACATAACTTGGTTGAACAGTGTCTGCACCCCATGATCCTCGGCCTGCCCAGTGTGTGTTTAAGCATCATGGGATACATAGTTCCAAAGTATCTTGGGTGCCAATGTCGTCCTCTTCTTGGTGGTTTAATGGCTATTTTGAAGAACTGGTTTTGGTTTAGGTATGCGCTTAGGTGTTTGCCAACCCCCACTCCTCAAGTACCCCTAAAGTCGGGTTTTAGGGATTACTTTGGGGAAATGCAGACTGAATCTGCAATCACTGAGCAGCAAATCCTATCACCTGTGCTGTGCTTCACATATCCTGCAAACCTGACCTGTTAGGAGTACTTGAGGACCAGGGCTCCAGGGCTGGGAATAGGGTTGCCACTGGTCTGGTTTTCCCCCCGGACAGTTTGGGTTTGTAATCATGTGTTCGGGTTTCAGTCCCTTCCTCCCACCTGGACATATGATTCAGACTGGACCAGGCCCGGACCGAATACCAGGGAGTGTGTACTTGACAGTCTGAGTCTGTGTTTCTCTGGGTGTATTTGTGACTCTCTGTCTTTATCAGTGTCTGTCATTCTAAAACAAATCCGGATACCACACATTGGCGATATGTGGGTCCGGGGGTCCCTGAAGAATGTTTGAGCAAGCGGTGATCACCCAACTCCAGCGATAAGAGAGCTTTATTCCACACAAGCGGACCAGGCAGAGGAAATGCGCATGTGTCTGCTGTGGCTTGCATGAAGCTAGATTTGAGAGCCAGGGCTGCGCTGGATACAAAGAGCGTTTTAAAAGTAACTAAAGGGATAAAGAGGTGGGGGGGGGGGGGTAATGTATAACCCCCCCCCCTCATGACTTAATAGATGTATTCTGGCTGTTGGGGGTTGTAGTCACTGTGTGGATTGGATGGATTTGGTCGGATCTGGGGGTGTATTCTGGCTGTTGGGGGTTGCAGTCACTGTCTGGATTTGGTTGGATCTGGGGGTGTATTCTGGCTGTTGGGGTTGCAGTCACCGTGTGGATTGGATGGATTTGGTCGGATCTGGGGGTGTATTCTGGCTGTTGGGGGTTGCAGTCACTGTCTGGATTTGGTTGGATCTGGGGGTGTATTCTGGCTGTTGGGGTTGCAGTCACCGTGTGGATTGGATGGATTTGGTCGGATCTGGGGGTGTATTCTGGCTGTTGGGGGTTGCAGTCACTGTCTGGATTTGGTTGGATCTGGGGGTGTATTCTGGCTGTTGGGGTTGCAGTCACCGTGTGGATTGGATGGATTTGGTCGGATCTGGGGGTGTGTTCTGGCTGTTGGGGGTTGCAGTCACTGTCTGGATTTGGTTGGATCTGGGGGTGTATTCTGGCTGTTGGGGGTTGCAGTCACTGTCTGGATTTGGTTGGATCTGGGGGTGTATTCTGGCTGTTGGGGGTTGCAGTCACTGTCTGGATTTGGTTGGATCTGGGGGTGTATTCTGGCTGTTGGGGTTGCAGTCACCGTGTGGATTGGATGGATTTGGTCGGATCTGGGCCTGGGGTGTATTCTGGCTGTTCGTGTGGATGGATTGTCACTCCATCACTTTTTACAACACACTAATCTATTGTGTTAGTCTTGTTGTGCTAATTACAATTGTCTATATATTTTCCCCTCCCCACAGGAAGCAAAAGGAGGGTAACTTCGACATCGTATCCGGCACACGATACATCGGAAATGGAGGCGTATATGGATGGGATTTGAAAAGGAAGATTATCAGGTTCAAATGACTTTCTTGACACTTTCTAGCAAGACCCTCAGGTGTGGTCTGGTTAGGAGTTGTGTGACTTATCTATATGTATTTGATGCCCTAGCTCAGGGGTCAACAATCTTGGCTCCCTGATGTTTTGGGAACTACATCTCCCACGATGCTCAGTCACCCAATAAGCTGACTGAGCCACATGGGAAATGTAGTTCCCAAAACATCAGGGAGCCAAGGTTGCTGACCCCTGCCCTAGATAAACATTTGGGCTCTTCCCCCCCCCCCCTCCCTTCCCAAACACACATGAATAAGTGGCGCATTGTGAAGAGGGAAAGTTCTTTTTAATTGCTTTGAACGTTTCTTTTTGCATCACACTGAAGTCGTCTTAACTCGGGTCTGTAAGTGTAGACATCCGGTAATAATGGATTTAAATTGGGGAAAATGATTGTTTTAACGTGTTAAATTAATAGATGACGTTAAAGGGACAGTTGTTTTGGGGTTTTTTCCGCTATGCGCGCGTAAGGAGCTCTACTGCATGGTCTTATAACCAGAATAAAAAAAATAAAGTGTTCATTTGAACTGCATAAACAGAATATTGTATAAAATATATATTTTTGTTATTTTTATTCTAGTCGAGGAGCCAACTTTATCACTCAAGTTTTATTGAGACCCGGAGCGTCTGACCTTACAGGGAGTTTCAGGTAGGTGATTTCTTGAAAGTGCCTGGTAGTCACGAGTCGTCGAGACCAGCATTCTTTTACCACCCATTGGTTCAGTCCGTGGACAGTGATTGTATGAGGTAGGCAAGGGGATCAGTTCCAGCGAGAGGCGAAAAAACAACTAAATGCCATAGCGCCAAATAAACCTAAAGGAAAGCTCTTTTTCCATTTAGAATACCCCTTGTGATTGGCTGTTTTCAACTAGGTCAGGGGTCAGCAACCTTGGCTCCCTGATGTTTTGGGAACTACATCTCCCACAATGCTCAGTCACCCATTAAGCTGACTGAGCCACATGGGAAATGTAGTTCCCAAAACATCAGGGAGCCAAGGTTGCTGACCCCTGAACTAGGTGGACAGGTGACTGCCTGATGTCAGGAGAGGAGGTGCACGGGCCGGCTGGCACCGAGTGTATCCGTAGCTGCAGGTTTACAGAGGGCAGAAGTGCTGAAACTTCTTTCACTCATTGGGTGAGTCAATCGTACAGGCCTGTGCACTTCACCCATTGGAACAGTCAGTAGACAAGACCAAACACCCTTATGTGTCAATTTGGATCGGTCGACCTCTACCTCTCTGCAAGCATTCCTTCCATTGGGTCAGAAGCTCTTTCAGACATGTGCAGGTTTTCGTTTTCTATTGGGTTGCTCACTTGTTTTATATCTGGTCAATTTACTCCTCCCACTGGGTCAGTTACTAGTCCGATCACGCATGTCCTTTCCTCCTCCTGGGTCGGTCTCTCGTCCAATCAGCATGCCTATCAGGCCTTTTGGAGGTATTCCAATCCCCCAATTAGAAGCTGATCTGTCCTGATATTTCCAAGATGTAGGGTAACAAGCTCAGCCACTTAATTCTGAATTTGCCACACAAGACACAGGGCAGCCGAACAAAAATAGATCCGGCTTGGATGCTAATCCCTCAGTCACACTGTGGCTACAGAGACGCCAAGAAACTGGAACCAAAGTGTTTTGGTTCCTGAAGCTACATACAAAGCTGCCCAAATCCACCTAGAGGCAAATGTCAATTTTATTAAAATGAGTAAAACGTTTTTGGTCCCAGCATGCGGATGTTGCAGTGCACAAAGGAGAGGCCTTTTTTAGTGGGGAGATTAAATATGGTGTCAGCTATAAAAACTCCGGTATTGGTGATCGCACGCTAACCTGATTTCAATCCTATGTATCTGATCGGTCACTGTGTCCATTTCTGACAGCTCCTCCCTCCCCCTCCCAGTCACGTGTGGTGCACCCCAAGGCTCGATACTCGGCCCCCTGCTATTCACGATATTCATAAATGATCTGCCCAATGTCTGCAAAGCCTCAACTGTACACATGTACGCAGACGACACTGTAATCTATACCAGCAAACCAAATCTCCCGCAGCTGGAGGCTGTGCTGCAAGACCAATTCACAGGGGTAGAAAAGTGGATCGCAGATAACAAACATTTTCTAAATACTGACAAAACTGTTACAATGCTCTTTGGAACAGCACCTAAACTACACAAATTGCAAACACCCCATCTATGTGTCAGGACAAGATCAAATGGCACGCTGACCACAGTCACTTCATCCAAATATCTAGGTATGTGGTTAGACCCAAATCTATCCTTTGGTCCCCACATAGAAAAACTCTCGTCTAAACTTTACCCCAAACTAGGTGCCCTGTACAGAAACAAATCCTGCCTGAACCCCGCGGTAAGAAAGCAAATTGTACAACAAATGCTTATGCCAGCCATTGAATACGGAGATGTAGTGTATGCAGCTGCCCCTCAAACACACCTTCAGAAACTTACTACATTGTATAACTCATTCTGCCGCTTTGTGCTACAATGTAACTACATGACCCACCATTGTGACATGTTAAAAGAGCTAAACTGACTATCGCTGGACTCTAGAGGCACCCTTCACCTTTCCAACCTGGTATTTAAGAGCTTTTCTGGGAAGCTACCACCCTACCTGAATAGACTGCGTCCCCGGCTGTTCCCTCATCCTATAACAACCTCCGATCCAGGACCAGCACCTTACTTGCAATACCACAATACAAAAAGAAAGTGGCTCGACCCTCATTTTCCTACAGAGCACCGCAATTATGGAATAACCTCCCAGACACCATCAAATCTTCCCCCAGTCTAAAGTCACTGAATAGATCTCTATTAACATACCTCAATACGGAATGCACCTGTAAACCTGTAACATAATGACTATTTCCTACATATTTATCTTCTGTTAATCTGTATATTTGTTTTGTGTTAATATCTTGCATTTTACTATTTTCTATTTCTGTAACCACTCAATGTTCTTGAACCCAGGACATACTTGAAAACGAGAGAAATCTCACTGTAGCCTTCCTGGTTAAAATCTTTTATAAATAAATAATACGCCAAGTTCTTGGAAATCCTGTCTCAGTTTTCCGTTGTCTAATCGCCCGTTCATTCTGTTCAGGTTGTACAGGAAGGACGTGCTGCAGAAGCTGGTAGACAGGTGCGTGTCCAAAGGCTACGTCTTTCAGATGGAGATGATTGTCCGAGCGCGGCAGCTAAACTACACTATTGGAGAGGTGAGATCACAGAAGCCAGGTGTATAGTCATGTCATATCAACGTATCACTGGATGGTGAGGGGTTTCACAGATCCTTGGAGTGGACCCTCAGATGGTCCTATGCATTTCAGATTCCATCATTCTTTTTTTTCTTTCCGCTTTCTTTTTTTCCTTTTTCTTTTTTTTCTTTCTAAAAACATAAATAAATAAATAAATGTGTATACAACAGAAAACGGTCACACTTACCAGAAACAAAACAACACGGGTGGCTATCTGACAAATGAGGGACATGAACAATAACTACTCAAACTTGGTAGATGACCGTAGTCGCTACTGTAACAGGGTTATTCAGAGAGAAGTGAAAACCAGGAGAACTGGCAGAAGAGAAGAATCTAGACCAAATAGACGATTTGGAACGTGAGATAAATGGGAGAATTATTCTGGTTTGGCTAGTTTGACCTAGAATTTTCACTTCTCCAGTCATTCTCCTGGTTTTCACCTCTCTCTGAATAACCCTGTTAGTCATTCCAAGGGGACCAGTACTGGAATGAGCATGTCCTGTGTGATGGGCCAGGTCTGTCCACCACCTAAGAATTGTCAGTATTGTGAAGGACGTATGCATTAATTTCATTGTCTGCAAATGAGTGACTCAATGGTCTTGTTCTGTTTGTGGAATGTTTTACTATTCCATATTGACTTGTCTGGATTTGGCCTTGTCTGTTCCTTCATTCCATAACTTGGACAGTTATAGGGCAGCTCTCCGTTTTGGAATGATTCCTTGACTGTCTTTGGCATTGATCTAAGACCGAGCATGACAAATTAACTGTATATCAAACTTGGATATTCTGAAAATGATAGCGACTGCTAAAAATTTGTAGAAGCGAGACACCGCTTTGTCAATAGATTTTTTTAGCGTATTAAGGCTGGGGGCAGAGGTGCGTGGAAGGACCGTCTGTGAGAGTGGATGTTCCTTCCACTTGACGTCCGTCTACCCACCTTGCTGAGCGCACTCAGAGCGATCCTATGGAGGAACGTGCTTTGCAGCCCCGTTAACGCGCGCCCTAGCGCATCGACGGGGAGGCTTTGTGGGCTGACGCTTGTTGCGAGTGCATTTCGTGCGCACGCACAAGCATGTGACAGGCCCCGTTGCAGCGTCAGAACTCTGCGCCGGTAAGCGCGTCAGTACGGGCGCACCTAGTGCGCTCGTCTGACGCCGGTGATTCACTGAACGTGGCACGCAGGACATGTAGCCGGTGCTGCGTGTCAAGACTCGCTCAGTGTATACAGCTCCATTTTCTATGCGTGCTTAGCCGGCGTCGGGCTGAGCGCCCAGAGTTGAAGATACCCAGCTTTGGTCACCTCGCGGTCAGTGTATCTCCGGCTTAATGGTTAAAGAACACTCTTTTACATTACTGAGGGTGCTGTAAGAGACCCTCTGCGTTCTCGCAGAAAGCGATGCGCTTTGAAAAGGTATGGTGTAGAGATGATCCGATTATCGATGGCTGATATTTAGCAAATTACTGATATCGGCCTTTTATTTGCTGCTGTTGCCCATAATTGGACAAGCTGGCGCACTGCAGCCGAGACATGCAAGGTCCCACAGAACGGTGCCAGTTTAGGGCTTCTCCCACAGAAAAGCTGACATTTTGGATTTCATCTCTTAAGGGTTTCCCCTGCCCACAAACCGTATTGCACATGAGCGTGATGACAACAGAAATTGGGCTTCCCTCCCACCTGGCAGGGAATTCCTATACAGGAGATGCAGGGGTCCATTGGCCTCCTGTATTTCTGGTACCCATTTCCTACAGCAGGTTTCAAGAACCTTGGCCCTCTGGATCTTTTGGATCTACAATTCCCATGAGGCTCTAGTGACTAACTGAACATCATGAAAGATATACAGGGTTATTCAAAGAGAATCGAAAAGTCACCGCACGTTCGGTGACTTTTCGTTGTCTTCAATTCGGTGCGATTTGGTGATCCTGCGGTGTATTCAGCAAGCACCACAGGGCCGCTGTAATGCAGGGAAAAGTTGCCGCAAACCTGCCGAAAACTCACTGCAAAACCAGGCGAACGCACACCAAAACCCGCAAAAACCTCTGGATTTACCTCGCTGAACACACAGGAGAAACCCGAGCAGGAGCTGATCACAGCGCAGAGCAGCCGACACCGCAGACGAATGGAGTGGGGGAAAAAAAACAGTTTGTTTGAAAAGTGAAACGCTGTTTGCAAAGAGACTACAGAACAAAAATGCCTGGAATTAATATATAAGATCCAATGAATGATTAATAAAAAGGGCTGTTACAGAAAAAAATTAAGATTAAAAAAAAAAAATCCGAAAATAAATCCCCAAAAATGCCTTGAAGATCCTAAATAATCAATGGTTTATTAGATATTGAATTAAAACGGGAATATTTTTAGCATTGAAGCCTATGGGATTCGCCTGAATAAATCTGTTGCATGAAACCACCGAATGACAGGGCAATTCGCCAACTTTTCACTGCTTGGTTTTTGTTCTCTGAATAGACAAAGCATTGCTTCTCTAAGGGGGATTTCACTGCCCTCGAACAGGCACCGTATGTGCAGGCAATTCGCCAAGATTTGGCGAATTGCCTGCTCTCTGAATAGCCGAATGTCCAGGAAAGGTAACCGTACGCTGAATTTCAGCGTTCGGTTACCTTTCGCCAGCAATTTGGATCTCTTTGAATAACCCTGATAGTTGCAAAACATCTGGAGGGCCAAAGTTGCCGACCCCCTTACGTACAGGATCAGTTGGGACATGGCCATGTTGATTTGTAAAAATAAAGGCGTAATAAAAATTTATTTTTATATATTAAACGAAATGGTCATGGTGCAATATTTAAATTCTATTAATGGCATAAAGTCAGATTTGTGTTTTTCACAACTTTAAATTTACAGAATATCGGCCAAAAGGGCTGCTGATAATCGGAGTCTGTATCGGCCCTGGAAAAAAAATCCCATCAGTCTATCCCTAGTGTGGTGCCAGGAGATACCTTGTCTCTACCTCCTCATACCTAGTATGGAGTCCTATCCCACCCTGAAAACTATTACACAGGCAGTTGTCAAGTTGAGGGGGAACTCGCCGCCGAATTGCAGGGAAAAGTCGCCACAAACCCGCCAAAAACTCACCGAAAACCCGCAAAAACATCTGGATTAACCCGAGCAGCCGCCGATCGCAGTGCAGCCGCCGGAAAAAGCCGACACCGCAGACGAATGGAGTGAGAAAAAAAAAACTGTTTGCTTGAATATTTGAAAACTGAAACGCTGTTTGCAAAGAAACTGCTGAGCGAAAACGATTGATTTAAGCTTGCAAGCAATTTTGCAGCTCGTCTGGAATGACCCCACTCATTACCACTTATGATACGCATGGAGCATGTCCCAAGGTGTGTTCTTTATTGTATACGTGCCTTGTTCTAGCCATGCAGTATTGTGGGATTGCCTGTAGGTGGCAGACATCATGGCATGAGTAGCTTGGCCATGTAAGCCATTTTAAGATGAGATCACCATGCGACCAGCATAACGCTGGCCGTCTACTGGATCCGTAGTCAGACGACCGTCTTTTTCATCCATCTTCTCTCCAGGCATCTGTCAGATGTCTGCGATTTTTATTTTATTTTATTTTTTCTCCCCCTCAAATTGAAGGCATCGCACATCTGATGGCGTCTTTCTCCGTCGCTGGACGTCGGACGCAATGGACGATGGTCCATTCACCTGCATGTTGTAGGATCGGTCGGACGACGAGACGCGATATCGGATGATCACAACATCGCACAAATACGGATCCAGTGGACGGTCGGCCTTAGGCTGGTTTTATATATATATTGTAGGGGGCTTTTGGGTGTCCCCCAGCACTGGGCTGCAGGGAGTTGCAAGCTAAACACTCATGTTTTTTTATATACAAAACCAGTTCATTCTGGTTTTGGCAGCCTCTGCACTCCACCTCTCTCTGATTTTGATCTGGATTGTCCGTGGTCGCACGACAGATCGCACACAGTGGATGACCCTAGTTTGACCTGGTCCGACGTCATACATGGTCTGATGAAAAAGTCGGTCGTCCGACTACGGATCCAGTGGACGGCCAGCGTAAAGCACCAAGAACACAATCTGCGTATGGCCAGTCTGCTATCCTGTGTGTACGCGTGTATATATGTACACACTGCTGACACCAACTCATAGAATTTTCCCGATGCACCACATTCCACTTAACGTTTTTTGTTGTTGATTTAACCCCTCCCCTTTCCGCCACATTCCAATCTGGAGCACGGACGAGCGTGTGCGACATACAGCAAGGTTTGTATCTAAACCCCAGTTATTATGCCTAAGGATGGAAGTTTAAAGACGGGTTTTATTTATTTTGTGACGTGTCATCCTTTTTGTTTTTTGGGTTTTATAATCCGTATTAACACCAAGCAGCCTGGACCAATAATTCTGTGCGTGCTACGGGGGTCTCTAGTCTCTACCCTCACTGGTCATAGGCTGGGTATTTACCGTACATCCTGTTTAACCACAAAGCGATTGGCATTTAAATTCACCAGTATCCCTTCCCTGTAGATGTGAGCATATGGGCGCTTTTTCTATAAAAGGCTTCTAAATATCCAGTGACAGCCTTTTAGGTTGGTCCATTTTATTTTTTTGGTTATCTCCCCCCATAAAAGTTTGTTTTTATTTTTAAATGAGTACAGCCAATTTCGTTCTTTTTTTTTTTTTTATACATGTACTATTGGCTATAGCACCAATTTTTTTTTTTTTTTTTTTTTTAATTTATAAAAAAAAAAAATATGTATTTTTCCTTGTAATGTAATGTGTTGCAGGAATACTTGTGTGTGTGTGTGTGTGTGTGTGTGTGTGTTCCTCCTAAGCCCTGCCACGTTTTCACATTTAATAAATTTTGGTTACTTATTTTCCTTTTCTTTCCCCCTTCCACTTTACAGGTTCCAATCTCCTTTGTGGATCGGGTGTACGGCGAATCAAAATTGGGAGGCAACGAGATTGTGTCCTTCCTGAAAGGGCTATGGACTCTTTTTAAGACCACTTGATCCAGGCCGGAATGGAAGCTCTTTCCTGCGACCAAATAGATTTATTATATTTTTCGTTTAAATAACAATGTCCTTTTTTGGAGAGAATATACTGCTTTTACTTTTTGTATCTCGTTGTTTCTGCAAATTGATTAAAAGAATTACCAGAAGCGTTTGTGCTTTATGGTCCGATTTCGCAGTGTGATCGTTTGTATGGAAAGCCAAATTTTATACATTTTTTTTAAATATTTTGTATTTTTAGGAAATTCTATTAAAAGTAATCTAATCTATTAAGGGCTTTTTGGTTGTGTGTAATATATATTATCCAACTTTTCCCTCCCCCCAAACAGCAGTATCATCCACTTTTCAATTGTAAAGAGAACAATTCTGCTGCAATAACTTCCTTTCTTGTATTCCACCCAAGGAGCAAATGTGGCGATGACACAGTGCATTATTACACTGTTTCATCTAAACTGAAAGCAGCCACACTGCTGGGGGGGGGGGGTGTACATGTCTCTATCCCCTCTTGGATGCCCTGACCGACTGTGACCGCTTTCCAAATCGGATAGCTGTCAATCTGCTCACATTTTGACAGTCTTTCGGGGATTAGGATCAGCAGTGTATGTAAGGCCAGTGTCAGACGACCGTTTTGCAGAGCGAAAGGAACGTCCGTGAGAGTGGACGTTCCTTCCACTCTACGCCTGTCTGGCCGCCTCGCTGAGCGCAGTTAGTGCTCTCAACGCTGCAACTATCCTACTATAGAGGATCGCACTTTGCAGCCCCGTCAATGCACGTCCTAGCGCTTTAATGGAGGCTTGCTGCATGTACACAGCACGGCTGCTGTTGCGCACGTCACATCGCTTCGAAGGACGCTGGAAGACACGTCAGTACGGGCGCACCAAGTGTGCTCGTCACCACTGGCCTTAAACCCTTGATGTTGTTAACACCTATTCCTGTTAATAGAGTAAAAGCCATAGAGCTCAAATGTTGACAATTTTAGCTCGGAGACCATTTGAAAAGCTTCTGCTAGAAAACAAAAACCTGTTTTTATGAGAGCGAGGATGACAGCATTACTAGGCTGCCTTATGGTGAGTTCCCACTAAGGTCTCTTAAACTTGTTTTTGGTATTGAAAAGGTGTTATCTTGATTTTGAATTATAATTTTTTTGCGTTTGTAAAACTCAATTTGCATACCTTGTTAATGACTACTGTGCCCCCTGTGGAGAAACCTTTCTTTACTGTAAAGAAGCTACCAGCAGCTGTAACACAAAACTCACAACTTTACTGCTGCATTACAACAGCCAGGGAGAGCTCTGGGGTCAATAAGTACTGTAATGGGATAAGATGCAGGGGTTATGATTTGAAAAACCTTGAACAGTACAGCGAGCTGGTTTCTGTAATATCCATAATCAGACATTACTCTGCATACAGATATATGTATAGATCCTTGTGGGTTTTTTTTTTTGGGGGGGGGGGGTGAAGAAACCATCTAGGGTTCAGAACCTTTCACCACAGGAATATTCCTGTAAACTATAAAGCAACACATGACAAACCATCATTTTACTTGTTTTGTAACAACAATCTTTATGCATGAATGCCGTTTTACCCAAATCTGCTGACGCTCTATAAATATTGCGAATAGGGCCTGAATAACGCAAAGGCTCGTGGAGCTGTAGGTCCACAAAATACGATAGTGTCAAACACTACTTACGATCAAAACAAGGAGATTGGGAGGGATAAAATGGTGAGAAAAATAACTCAGAGTTGCTTTGAGGATTGGAGAGATGGGACGTAGACACCGTGGAAGTGAGAGGGATAAGGCAGACCTGCAAAGTCAGTATTACCTCATGTTATTCATGGTTTTCCCTCTGTCCTCCCAATTGTGCAAAAGCTGTAGGCCGGGCATGTCCTGGCCATCAGGACCACTGGGAAATTCCCAGTGGGCCAGGTTGCCGGCTGAACCTGGACACCAGCAAATTGCACACCTCCCAATCTCAGAACTGCCTATGGCAGAGGCGCTTTCAATACCTCAGCCGCTGCAAGTGCTAAGTTAGCAACTTGCCATTGAACGCCGTTCAACCACTCAGTGCAGTGGCGTAGCGTGGGGGGGCTGGGGGGGGGGCATTTGCGCCCCTAAAACTGGCCCGGGGGTTGAGGGGACGCAGATGCCGGGCAGCGCGGGAGCGCCTGCCCGGTCTTTAACAGTCCGTCCTGTTAGGTGATGCGGCTGCGCGGCGTGCGCAGCCGGTCACGTGGTCCGGCTAATCAGGTGGTACGGAGTCTCTGTACCACCTGATCGGCCGGACCACGTGACCGGCTGCGCGGCATCACCTAACAGGACGGACTGTTAAAGACCGGGCAGGCGCTCCCGCGCTGCCCGGCATCTGGGTCCCGGTCCCCTCAACCCCCGCCGGAGCTGGGGCCTGGGGCAATATCCAGGTAAGGGCTGGGGGCAAATCCATGAGATGGGGGCAAATCCATGAGTGAGCTGGGGGGCAAATCCATGAGCTGGGGGCAAATCCATGAGCTGGGGGCAAATCCATGAGCTGGGGCAAATCCATGAGATGGGGGCAAATCCATGAGTGAGCTGGGGGGCAAATCCATGAGCTGGGGGCAAATCTATGAGCTGGGGCAAATCCATGAGCTGGGGCAAATCCATGAGATGGGGGCAAATCCATGAGTGAGCTGGGGGGCAAATCCATGAGATGGGGGCAAATCCATGAGATGGGGGCAAATCCATGAGTGAGCTGGGGGGCAAATCCATGTGAGAGCTGAGGCAAATCCATGTGAGAGCTGAGGCAAATCCATGTGAGAGCTGGGGCAAATCTATGAGCTGGGGGCAAATCCCCGTGAGCTGGGGCAAATCCATGAGTGAGCTGGGGGGAAAATCCATGAGCTTGGGCAAATCCATGAGCTGGGGGGCAAATCCATGAGCTGGGGGCAAATCCATGTGAGAGCTGGGGCAAATCCATGAGCTGGGGGGCAAATCCATGTGTGAGCTGGGGGGCAAATCCATGTGAGAGCTGAGGCAAATCCATGTGAGAGCTGAGGCAAATCCATGTGAGAGCTGAGGCAAATCCATGTGAGAGCTGGGGCAAATCTATGAGCTGGGGGCAAATCCCCGTGAGCTGGGGCAAATCCATGAGTGAGCTGGGGGGCAAATCCATGAGCTTGGGCAAATCCATGAGCTGGGGGGCAAATCCATGTGAGAGCTGGGGCAAATCCATGAGCTGGGGGGCAAATCCATGTGTGAGCTGGGGGGCAAATCCATGTGTGAGCTGGGGGGCAAATCCATGTGTGAGCTGGGGCAATATCAATAACGTCCACAGGTTGGGGGGGGGGGCGCACAATTCTTTGCTGGCCCCGGGCGCTGACAACCCACGCTACGCCACTGACTCAGTGCTCAGCACTGCTAACTTAGCACTTGCAGCGACCCGAGTAGATGCTGCGAGTAGCTGAGTGTGACGTATTAAAGATGGCCGCCGCCATGACGCAAGTAACAATTCCATACAGCAAGATGGCCGCCGCCATGAAGCAAGTAACAATTCCGTACAGCAATGTTAATTTTGAGGTTTTTGATCACCAAAGCACAAAATCTGTATTTATTATTTACCCCTGCACATAGACATATTACAGCTCAATTTATATTTAGTTTGAGGTAAACGTAACGTTTATTCATTAACAACTATCATTTGTGGTGTGTGCATACAAAACGGAATTGTGCGGACTGCTTTTCTTTATCATATTTTGACCGAGTGATATGAAAAACAATCTGAATCTTTAATTAAAAAATCGTCGGCCATTTTGGATTCAAAATTCGCATTCAAAGCGTTCAATGACACTGCTGCAGCAAACTGAATTGCTGCGCTGCAGCAATTCAGCAGCTACTGAGGTATTGAACGGGGCTCAGGTGAAACTCTTAGCCTAGCACTGATTTTACTAGCAAAATGTCTGTTTACAGAATAAACCTACATTTGTTTCCGTTGTAGTAGCCATTTTGGAAAAGGCAGCCATCTTGAAGGAGGCAGAAAAATGTGTAGAATATCTAGGACTATTCCGAGTAATGTGAAAACAAATTATCCAATAATCAAAATAGTATAGTCCATGGAGATGGTGCAGACTCTGACTAGACCCAAAGATCAACACTTTCTCCAACATGGGCTCCCCAATGGAAATAAACAGAGGCATTTATTTTCATCTGCTCATGGTACATGTGTTTCTCTTCTTTTTTGCTTTTGATTAAATCCTGGTTTGTTTTTTTAAAGTAATGTGTGAAAGATTAGGGAATTTAGAAAATCAATATAATCTATGGTTTTCCTCCCATCATGCACAGGCAGGATTTTTCATATTGCAGGTACAAGACATTAAAGTAAAAATAATATCTTACATTAAGGACGATGTGTAAAAATGTAGATTGAGAAAGTAATTACGGAAAAAAAGTAAACTAGAGGGGTTATTAAACAAAGCACCAAAATTTCAGCGCTTTGCACTTCAGATCCATTTTGCCACAACTACGGTGAATTCACTATTCACTGAAGTGGCCAAATCCACCAAACTTAGCAAAAAAAAAATAATAAACTCTCCTATTCTCCTAATGGGTGCTTAAACCAATACAAATTTATTCAAATGTGTCAAAAAAAAAAAAAGTCCTTTAAAAATAATTAATATGTTACAGAATAAAGGAAAAACACCTTTAAAAAATGGGAAACAAAAATTTTGTTTAAAAAATATACAAAAAGGCGTTCTAAAAATATTTTTTTTTAAAAAAGACTTTTTGCTGAAAATGAGAAACTTTTTTTTAAAAAAATATTCAATTTTTACATTGAATCCTATGAGATTAGCCGGTTTAACCTCCCTAGCGTTCCGATTCTGACATATTTTATATGTCAGAATCTGAACAATTTATTTGGCCCCCTAGCGGTATTCGAGTGTGGCTCGGGGTTAATTTCATTGCTGAAAGCGGTAACTCCGAGCCACACTCCGGCTGCTGCTGGATACATACCTATCCCTGCGCTCCATCGCTGTCCCCCCCCCCCGCATTCTCCGGTGATCGCAACGTTCTACCTGGTACCTGGAAGGGAACCAGGAAGCAAAACGCCACGATTGCCGGAGAATGCGATCGCGGAGGTCAGCGAGGATGGACAGGTATGTATCCAGCCCGAGTGTGGCTCGGGGTTACCGCTTTCTGCATAGAAAGTTAACCCCGAGCCACACTCGGGAAAACCGCCAGGGAGGTTAAGCCCGTAGAACTGAATCAACGAAAATCGGGGCATTTTGTCATCACCTCGGTGCAGTTCGGCATTCTGTGCTGCTGAAGATCCCCAAACTGCGGTGAACTGCCCAATATTTCACCTTCAATTCGCCAGTGTTTGGAGGATTGACAGCTTTGTGAATAGATGAACTGCCCAGAAATTGCACGTTTTTTTATTATCCTTTTATATAGCGCCACAAATTCCTCAGCGCTTTACAAGGGGTTGATACATTAGAATACCACACAATGATGATATGACCTGATTCAGGGGGACCCTGTTCCCAAAGGAACTTACAATCTAGATGTGCTGTCAGCAGCCTCTGCCCAATTATTTTAGGGCACAAAAAAGAAAAAGAACACTCTACTTTTCAGTAGAGTGTTCCTTTAACCTCCCTGGCGGTCTATTTATCCTGAAATTTCTTGTCTAAAAGCGTTCCCCCCCCTTAGTGGCATCCGGAGTGTGGCTCGGGGTTAAATTCCTATGTTGGAATCGGTAACCCCGAGCAACACTCGGGATGCCGCTGGATACATCACCACTCCCTCGATGTCCCCCGCAGTCTCCTCCGGCGATCGTGACCTCATTACTTCCTGGCTTCCTCCGCAAGAAGGAATCCAGGAAGTAAAACGCTGCAATCGCTGGAGGAGACTGCACGCATCAGCGAGGGAGCGCAGGGAGAGGTGATTTATACAGCCCGAGTGTGTCTCGGGGTTACCGCTCTCAGCGGTGAAATTTAACCCTGAGACACACTCGGGAACACCGCCAGGGAGGTTAAGGCTCGGTACTATTTCTGCTAGGTTTACAATTAACTTTGGGTTACTTTTAGGGTTAGGAAGGATTACTATTTCTTCATGTTTTACCTTTAGGATTACTATTTCTGCCTGTTATCCAATTAAGCTTAACCCCTTAACTCCGGGTGGGTGGCGCTCAACGGGGGGGGGGGGTTAATGCTGGTGAGATGTACTAGTACGCTCCGTTTGCTGGCCCACTTAGCAGGCCTTGCCTTCATCCCGCCCAGCCGCTGACGCAAGATACGCATTGTTGGCTGCAGTGGGACAGCCTGATTTCAGGCCTTCTCGCAGCAGCCACAGGTGCACTGCACACGCTGGCTGCGGGGAGGGGCCTAGACGGCCCATAGATATCAACTGGGCTACTACCGTGTTTCCCCGAAAATAGGACCTAGTGTGGTTTTTGTTACCTACTAAATTATAAGACCTACCCGAAAAAAATAAAACCTAGTCGAGACCAACGTGAGGAGCCGTGGGGAGATTTAGTGATGCCGTTGCCAAAGGCTGCATTATGTGAGCGGGTGGATGGCATGTCATGGCTGCATTATATGAGCGGGTGGATGGCATGTCATGGCTGCATTATATGAGCGGGTGGATGGCATGTCATGGCTGCATTATGTGAGTGGGTGGATGGCATGTCATGGCTGCGTTATGTGACCGGGATTATGTGATTGCCTGTCATGGCTGCGCTCGGGCTGCGTTATGTGACTGGGACGGATTGCAGGGCTGTGCCCGAGCCCCAGGGGAGAAATACCGTAGCGATGCCGGCGGCAGAGGAGGAAGCAGAGTCGCATAAGCCAAAGCTTCCTCTAGCGCCGGCTCCTGTCACAGGCGGAGTGATGCCAGATGCACACCGCCTGTGAGGAATCGATAGGCAGTGAAGACATACCGGTATTTTGATGACATGACTGTATTTGAATAAATGTATGTTGTACATTTAAGAAAGTTAAAATAAAAGACCTACCCCGAAAATAAGACCTAGAGTGTTTTTGGGGGCCAAACAAAGATAAGACAGTGTCTTATTTTTGGGGAAACACGATAGTACACCCCGTGTCTTCTAAGTCCATCCGACACAAGGACGTCATAGTATGCCCTATGGCTGAAAAGGGTTAAGGTTATTTTTCAGATTAGGGTTACTGTTTCTGAATAGGTTTACTGGTTCTGCCTGTTTTACACTTAGGGTTATGGATTATGAGTGAAATTTAATCAAAATCTGCAGCGATCAAATAAGGTTCAGATTGTATTTGCATGGTTTTCAGAAGAAAATATTTTGAATCAATTCAGTTCGGAGATTCAGATTTTGGATGCTTCCGATGATATCACTGATATGCAGGCGAATTTGTATTCAGTCCAATCCAATCTTGTTTAAGGTACCCTGTAAGTAGGTCATCATCTTATTCATAGTCAGGGCATAGGAAATCTTGTGTAATACGTCAGAGAAGGAGGGTAATGTCCCTTCCCAATGTTTCACTGTTGCCATCCTAGTTACTGTGCATATTCTGAAAATGAAGTTTCGCTGCTATCAGATATCGCTGCTATCAGATATTGGGTGGGGTATGGGCAGTCGAGTATGCAGTCCACCGGCTCGGCTCACGTTTTGCCTCAGGGGCCAACCTGTTCCCTATGTACCTCAAACTCCACAGCCTGGAAAACGTATGTAGGAGAGTTTTGCGAAGATACATATCTGAGTCTTGTGGCAGCTACGTGTCACGTCCTCTTCTGTTTCATAAAAGAGGTTTCTACGACCTGTCTGGTCTTTCGTCTCTCCAGTCGTCGAGGAGGCTCCTGTTTAGCATCTGGCAGGTGGAGCATCCCTTATGGTGCTCCTTTCCAGCAATGCTATTTCACTGGTGCATCCCTTTTAGATTTTCTGGTTAGGACAGAACCCGGAGGTTCTGCCTCTTTCATATCCTGACAAATGGAAAGGTACTTCCAGGTATATAAACCTTACCATTTCCCATGTTTCCTGTCATGTTGTGGTTCATTGCCCTTCAGTTCCTTTCTCGTTGTTGTTCTGCTCTTCTAGTATTTGACTTTTGGCTTGACTCTCGTTTTTCCTGACCTCTCTTTATCTCTGATCCTGACTGGATTGACTGTGGACCTCTATATTATGACCATAGCATGATATCTCCACTCTTGTGTCGCTCTCCTGTCCAGACCAAAACTGATATTTGACTATTTTCAACCAGGCCACATGGACCAGCTTGGTTTTAGGTCTGTCCTGCCCTTATGGGTCAGTACTGCGTGTTGGTTAACTCAGTCGCACTCCGTACCACTTGGCCAGCGTTTTCTAGGTATTCTCTTTCAACAAGGTGCAAATTGTGCCATTTTGATGCGCCATAATGGTCATTTGCTTATGTCTCAAGTTGAGCAGGAACGTGTGCGAATGTATGAGCGCAGCTCCAATCCATCATTCTGCGCAGGCGCTATGAAACTTGCATACAAAAAGTGAGCAAGTCCCATTGCCGTACACAATTTGAGTCTCCTATGCTACATAAGTATAAAAGAAAGATGTGCTGGAGTTGGCGCTTCTTGTCCTGTTAGTGGTTCCGTATGCTGCACCCCGGTGGCTCAGAAGCGTTACCATCCTCCGTGTCCCTCAAAATATAAAATGACTCACATAGAGCAATATTGTATAAAATGGAGTGCAAAAAAAAGGAGAAGAATGTCGTACTCACGTTCGCAAAAGAACGCAAAAACTAAAGAGTATGGGGGTCTCCCAAAAAACTCTTAGTGGGTCAAGGAATATACAAAGAGTATAAATGTACAACGAGTATAAATTTTATTAGTGATCATAATCGATTAAAATGACAAAAAATATATATTAAAGATGAGAACACAGATGATATACTTATTACAGAGATTGCTATAATCCTAGAGGTTGAAGCACTCCAAGTTACAAGGCAGATGGCAGTTGGTGAAGCTACTGTATATTAAGGCGATTATGATTCCTCTACATAAGAGTACCTAGAGACAGCTCATACAGGTAAGAGCAAATAAGAGCATAGGAGTATCAGAGGATGATACCGATCAATATAAATACCACATGTATGCAATTACCAAATGAAAATAACCCCACAATGGGGAGTGGAAACTTATATTGAAGTAGAACCCTGCTCATAAGACATAATAAATTCTAGTCTAGTCCTCATATAACCCTAAGTAAAGAGCATTAGGCAAATAAGGTACAGTATTATTAGATCAATATCAGATGATAAGTGAAAACAATTTCTGTGCAAATCACAGGTACCAACAGCAGATGGAACATACAAAGCATATAATTATTGTGCCACAAACCGCTTCATAATTAGAATAATGGGCTCAACCTCCAAGGTAGCAATAGTCGTGACTATTAAAACGGGCAATAGCCCATATTGCAAATACAACGCCCGACGTACCTTTTGCCGCTAAGAAGATGCGGCTTCGTCAGGAGAGAGTTGCAAGTACAACGACCGACGTACGTTTCGCCGCTAAGAAGATGCGGCTTCGTCACATTTGCTAGTGTCTCATCGATCAGACACCAGATTTGTAGGCAGCCGATGACTTCAGAAGGTGCACCGGATCACCTATCAGCCTCAGCCACCTCCACGGCGAATACAAGCATCCAGGACCCGGGATAGGCGTAGAGTAAGGCGAATTTTATTAGCAATAAAATATACAGTATACCAAAACGTGTTTCGCATAAAAAGCTTCCTCAGTTGGTGCTACTGTCACATTACTTTGTTTTATCCTATTTGCACCATTTTACTTGCATTGTATTTTATTTGATTGTATTGTAGTTGTTTATTTGCCATCACCACCGAGTGGCACCATTGGTACAGATTATCACCATCCTATGCTACATAAGTTACACAGGAGCGAAAATTGCATTGGAAAGCTTCGGGAACCTCCAGGTTTCGGTGTCCTGGAGCCGAAGAGGAGGAGATGCGCGCTGCACGGCAAAGAAAAACTGAAGACCAGGAAAAAAATGATAATTGGGCAGAGGCTGTCAGCAGCCTTTGTCCAATTAATGGCAAAAGAAAACAAAACTTTATTTTTAACCACTTGGCTGCGGAGGACACGCTGAGCTCGTCCTGCCAAGTGCTTCCCCTGTGCGATGGACGCGCTGAGCGCGTCCATGCACAGGAGGCAGCAATCGGCCAGGATTCCGGCCGATTGCTGAGCTCCCCTGGTGCGGGCTGACATCTTGGATGTCAGCCCAGCACTCGGGGACCCCGGCGGGACCAATAGATGTGAGATACGAGTGCGGAGGAGGTGCCTGACAGGGAGGGGGAGGTCCTTCAGACTGAGGAAGCCCACAGTTGGTTGGGTGAAACGCGTCTCTTTTATTGTATTTTATTATCATTATTAAATGTTGCATTGTTATTATGGTGCACATCTAATTTTTTCGGTTCACCTTCCATCGGGAAACCAATCTATTGATCACCAGATTTCTGATAAGCTTTCCTACTGAGCCACTTCTCTAAGAGGCTCAAAAGATTGTAAGTATTCATTTTCGTATTTACTCATTTGAATTACTGATATCTGCGCAATGGAAGTATCCTTTTATCTCTAAAGAGTGAAAGAAACCCACCAGAGGTCAACCCCACGATTGATTTAAAGTGTGAAGATTCTATACAAGGGGAGTGACCCCCCAGAGTGGTCAGAAGGCGACTTTTATTGAGCCTCACTTGGCTCTACACTTGTGAGTTATTCACTTACAATATTCTACAGAATTGTATCACGTCAGTTTTAGAGTTGCAGGGGTTGAGAAAGTGCCTAAGGACTCCCAAGCTCAACACACACAGCCACCACCACTCCACAGCCTCTGCACTCCTAAGGACTCCCAAGGTACCCAGCAATCAAGCATGACGTCATTCAAGCTGTTCCATTGCTGTTGTTTTTATAGTCTCCTATATTTTATGTATTATTGCCAGGAGGATTACTTTTTCCTGTAATGCCCTCCCTCTGTTTTTGATTGTACCAAAAACCACCACCACTCCACAGCCTCTGCACTGCCATCCGCCCGCCCACCCAGTCCTAGGACTAGGCCCAAACTCATTCATTGCCTTCCAGCTGCTGCCACTTTATTCTAATCAATCTCTAGTCCAAGCTCCTGGTCACTCCCATACAATCCTTGCTATTTTCTCTCTAGCCACAAGATCCACACTCCCCAGCTCCCCTTCTGTTTCACTTACCCCTGTCCTTTAGATTGTAAGCTCACGGGATGTCTGGCTGAGCACTTGTGTAAAGTGCTGTATCAGTAGGGCAAGTATCCTAAGGGCAGGGCCATCTCTTCCTTATGTGTTTTAGTATGTCTGCGCTCCCCCGTTGTACAGCGCTGCGGAATATGCTGGCGCTTTATAAATAAAGTATGATGATGATGCCACTTTTTACCATTTCTCCTGGCTTTCAGGTTGATTATATCTGGTGGGGGACAAGATAGGACCCTGAAATCTTTACAGCAGTAAATTATCTATGATGGCATATTGCTGTAAAAAAAACTGAGGTTGAGATTTTACTCATTACAGAACACAGACTACTAGAAATCTGGGAAAAGGCCTACATGTTACCCTACTCATATCACCTACTGCTGTTGATCCAAAAGAAGGCAAAAAACCTCAGTCTGAAGCGCTCGCCAAATATGCAACACTCTGGGTAAAAATTCCTTCTTGACCCCAGAATGGCGTCAGATTTCTCCATGGATCAAGAAGCTTTTAACCACATATTAAATATTATAACCCTTAATATTCTGTGTCTGTAGGAAGTCATCTAGTCGTTGTATAAAAGTCTGTACAGTCTCTGACCCAACCACCTCAACAGCCAGAGAATTCCACAGCTTTATTGTTCTCACTGTAAAATAACCCTTCCTGTGCTTTAGGCTGAATTTCCTTTTCATCCAGTCTAAATGTGGGTGACCTTGTGTCCTGTGTATAGTCCTGTTAATGAATAGGTTTCCAGACAATGGTTTATAATGGCCCGTCGCCCGTCTCTGCACTTTTTCTAGCGCCGTAATACCTTTCTTAAGACAGGTGCCCAAAATTGCACAATATATTCAAGGTGCGTCTTACCATTGACTTATAAAGAGGCAAAATTATGTTTTCATCCCGAGAGTGAACTCCCCTTTTATTGTCAATACCTTGCTGGCCTTGGCGGCTGCTGTTTGACATTGCACATTGTTACTTAGTTTGAAGTCTATGATTATTCCCAAATCCTTCTCCTGCTTGGATTTCCCTAACTCCGTACCATTTAGGGTATAAGTTGCTTGTGTATTCTTCACTCCAACCTTGCATTTATCTACATTAAATTTCATCTGCCATTTGATTGCCCAGTCCCCCAATCTATCTAAATCCATAAATATTTTTGAGAAAAAATTGCTGAAAATGCCACTTTTAGGCTCAAATTATAAAGTAAAGTTTTCAATAGCCCTAATCGTATTTTTTTCAGGTGATACCAAGGTATGTGTAGTGTGCATGTAGTGTTCAGGTCTGAGATTTTTCCTATTTTTTATGGTGGTGAGAAAGTGGCACTTATAACATTTCCCCTGCTTTTCAGGTTAATTGTCTCTGGTGTAGACCAGATAGGAACCTGAAATCTTGACAGATGTAAGATCTCGATCGTAGCATTCTGCGGTAAAAAAAACAAAAACCGAGTTTGAAATTTTACTGGTTACACAACTATGGTATTAGAAATCTTGGGAAAAGCCTATTTTTTAATGTGTTATGAGAAATGGACAGATGTAACACAGTTTATTCCTCAGATTTCTGTTTTCTCTAGCTTTGTAACCAGGTACATTTCCAGATCATTTTGTTACAGCAGAACACGGAAAGTGTTTTACCAGGAAGGATGATACATTGAGATTTCTCTCCTTATCAAGTATGTCTTGGGTTCAAGAACATTGTATTTCTATACCTACTGTAACAATTCAAAGTAATAAATGCAAGATATTAAAAACAAAACACAAATCTACAGATTAACAGAAAATAAATGTGTAGGCAATATAGTCACTATGTTACATGTTTACAGGTGCATTCCGTATTGAGGTATGTTAATATGGAGCTCTTAAGTGACTTTAGACTGGGGGGGGGGAGATTTGATGGCGTCTGGGAGGTTATTCCATAATTGCGGTGCTCTGTAGGAAAATGAGGATCGAACCACTGTCTTTTTGTATTGTGGTATTGCAAGTAAGGTGCAGGTCCTGGATCGGAGGTTAAAGGATGAGGGAACTGCTGGGGGACGCAGTCTATTCAGGTAGGGTGGTAGCTTCCCAGAAAACCTCTTAAACACCAGGTTGGAAAGGTGAAGGGTGTGTCTGGATTCCAGCGACGGCCAGTTTAGCTCTTTTAACATGTCACAATGGTGGGTCATGTAGTTACATTGTAGCACAAAGCGGCAGAATGAGTTATACAATGTAGTAAGTTTATGAAGGTGTGTTTGCGGGCAGCTGCATACACTACATCTCTGTATTCAAGGGCTGGCATAAGCATTTGTTGCACAATCTGCTTTCTTACCGCGGGGCTCAGGCAGGATTTGTTTCTGTACAGGGCACCTAGTTTGGAGTAAAGTTTAGATGAGTGTTTTTCGATGTGGGGGCCAAAGGATAGATTTGGGTCTAACCACATACCTAGATATTTGAGAGAAGTGACTGTGGTCAGCGTGCCATTTGATTTTGTCCTGACACATATATGGGGTGTTTGCAATTTGTGTAGTTTAGGTGCTGTTCCAAAGAGCATTGTGACAGTTTTGTCAGTATTTAGAAAATGTTTGTTATCTGCGATCCACTTTTCTACCTCTGTGAATTGTTCTTGCTACACGGCCTCCAGCTGCGGGAGATTTGGTTTGCTGGTATAGATTACGGTGTCGTCTGCGTTCTAAGTCTAACAATACAGAATGTGCAAAATAGTTATCTATGTGCATGTACCTTGTAATATGCTCTAGAGAGCTTTCTTTTTTTTTAGTCATGGAGCTAGGACTTTCTGGAGCTAAGATATTAAGGTGTATGTACATAACATATGTGTAAACATAATTTGTTGTATGTCATGACACAAAGATGGCTGCCGAAACTCAAACAAGTGAAATAAAAAAAATGGTGGTTTTGCAATACCAACACCTAGGAGGTAATCGCAAATAAAAAAATAATCCATAATTATGATTAATACAGCTCCACTTGAGCCGGATTAACCCATAACATAAATATTCAGGGAATTATCATTTCATTTTGTTACAGGTTTGGTTAGATTCTACAAATTTAAACTCGTTAACAGATCATGCGATCAGGGCTTGAGACATGAAGATTCTGAGACCCCCTTGCTTTGTAATGGGGGTCTCTATTTTATGTTTGGAGTGTTTTGCTTGGCGTCAGGGTCTTTTTATCCTGTTAGGTAGGGGTCTTTCCTTTGATATATTAGACTCTTTGATGAGTGCTGTCACTTTGGGAAGGAAGTCATCGCCGCTTTGGTAACAGAATTTTGTGTTTGTTTCTATTTGTCTTGACGGACCTTACTCTATTCAGTGACCTGAAATCTGCTGTTACAATTTAATCAGCAAGAATAAACGTAAACCAACATAAACCTGTTTAAAACAGCCTTCCGGATGCGGCGTCTTCTTGCATGGGTGGACTGGAATAGGGGTAGGGCAGCATTTTTTTAACTGATGTCCTACCTTTAAGGCCGGGGTCAGACGAGAGCACTAGGTGAGCTCAGCGAGGTGGTGATGAGATGGACCTCAGAGTGGAAGGAACAACCTCTCCCGCGGACATTCCTTCCACTCTCAAAGACGCTCGTCTGACCCCGGCCTGAAGGTCCAGTCTTCTTCAGGACGAGCAGCTGTATAACAGAGCTGCACACCAATGAAACCAACGTGGTTACAAATCACTTTACTTCTGTTCTGCATTACAATTTATCTATGTAAATAGACCCGATTGGTTTTGAATATTTAGGCCGGGCGAGCGGCAGCAGAATTTGAAATGCTACAGGCAGCACCAACCTATAATGCCACCTTTCCTGCTGCTGCATTATGGGTATTCACTGTGGAGCACCAGGCCCTTGTTGTTGTTTTAATAAGTGTTTTTTCCCCCTGCGTAAAATGGCAAGCCCTACCCAAGACTTTCACACCTCCATTCCCTGGTTACTGACATCACTGCCATGCTACAACCTCCAAAATTCCAGCCAGGGAAAACCCCCCAATGAGAAGCCGAGCCCTGCACCACCCACTCCCTCAGCCTGGCCACATGGCTGCAGCAGTAGGAGCCTGCTGTCACGTGACCTCATAGAGCCCGGGATCTAGATCCGGCAGCGCGCACTGATCTCTGAAGAATAGAACACCCACCACAACTCCAGGCCCGGGGAGCCGCACCACCAAGTCCACTGCGTAGGCTCTCATCGGCTGCCTATGTCTCCTTCCGCCAGAAAGGCGCCCCCTAGCGGTTACCGTAGTCACTTCAGTGGCGGGACTCGTTGGCCGCCGGACACGGGAGAGGGTGAGTAGCCGGGTAGCGGCGGCATCGGTGTGAGGATGCGACGCGCCGGCGTGACGATGAGTCTCCGGGTTCCCACCGGACTGCCGGGCAGACAATGAGTCCCCCCTCCCCGCATGCTAATGAGCCGTTGACGCCACATCCGATCTTTCTCGGCCGCCATTTTGGCCAGGGCAGGATCGGATCATTGTGTGAGGAGGGAGCGGACTCCAGAGGGCTCAGCAACCCCCCCCTGCCCGGTCCCCCTCCCCCCGCGAGGCCTCACGGACTGGCAGCACGACCCGGCGGTCTGTGTATCCCTCCGCGCGGCCTGAAAGAGGAGCCAGCCAGCCTCCTCACTGCTCGCGCCGGCTCACACAGGGGGGAGCAGCCATCCTGCCCGGGCCCGCACCCCGGCTCACACAGGGGGGAGCAGCCATCCTGCCCGGGCCCGCACCCCGGCTCACACAGGGGGGGAGCAGCCATCCTGCCCGGGCCCGCACCCCGGCTCACACAGGGGGGGAGCAGCCATCCTGCCCGGGCCCGCACCCCGGCTCACACAGGGGGGAGCAGCCATCCTGCCCGGGCCCGCACCCCGGCTCACACAGGGGGGAGCAGCCATCCTGCCCCGGCTCACACAGGGGGAGCAGATCGGCTCACAGGTGAGAGGGGCAGCGAGGCGCCGTGGAGGAGGCGGGTGTTTTAATCTGGGGGTCGGGATGTGTAACACGGGTTGCCTCTATCTCTGTAAGCGGTTTATGGGGTGTTCTAGAATCTCTGTATAAGGAGGTCTGCGGTTAGTTGGTCTGGCTGTGTGTGATGGGGATATGTCGGGGGGTGATATTGGCCCCACTCTGTGCTTACTGCAGGCCTTGGGTGTGGGGGTATAGCACAGGGGGATCCTTAAGGTTGGGGGGGGTATAGCACAGGGGGATCCTTAAGGTTTGGGGGGGATATAGCACAGGAGGATCCTTAAGGTTGGGGGGGATATAGCACAGGGGGATCCTTAAGGTTGGGGGGGGGGGGTATAGCACAGGGGGATCCTTAAGGTTGGGGGGGGGTATAGCACAGGGGGATCCTTAAGGTTGGGGGGGGTATAGCACAGGGGGATCCTTAAGGTTTGGGGGGGATATAGCACAGGAGGATCCTTAAGGTTTGGGGGGGATATAGCGAAGGGGGATATAGCACAGGGGGATCCTTAAGGTTGGGGGGGGTATAGCACAGGGGGATCCTTAAGGTGGGGGGGGGTATAGCACAGGAGGATCCTTAAGGTTGGGGGGGGGTACAGCACAGGGGGATCCTTAAAGTTGGGGGGGGTATAGCACAGGGGGATCCTTAACGTTTGGGGGGGATATAGCACAGGAGGATCCTTAAGGTTTGGGGGGGTATAGCACAGGAGGATCCTTAAGGTTTGGGGGGGTATAGCACAGGAGGATCCTTAAGGTTTGGGGGGGATATAGCACAGGGGGATCCTTAAGGTTGGGGGGGGTATAGCACAGGGGGATCCTTAAGGTTGGGGGGGGTATAGCACAGGGGGATCCTTAAGGTTGGGGGGGGTATAGCACAGGGGGATCCTTAAGGTTTGGGGGGGGTATAGCACAGGGGGATCCTTAAGGTTTGGGGGGGGGTATAGCACAGGGGGATCCTTAAGGTTGGGGGGGGTATAGCACGGTGGGATCTTTGTGCTTTTTTGGGGGGTACAGCACGAGTATGTGAAATACTGGTGGTTTGGGGGAGCCGGGTGATGTGCGGCTTTGGCACAGTAAGAGTTAATGTGATGGGGGGAGTGAGGAAAAAGGCGCGCTGTGTGGAGGAGCCCGCGCTGGAGGAGGGACCCGGGAACCTGCATGTGCAGCGCCACTTCCTGCCCTGCAGCGCGGGGCCCAGACATCTGGGGGAGAACAAAGAGCGGGGCTGCCGGCAGTGTGCACACATGGCCGCCTGTCACTCACATGTACCGCTACCTCCCCGGCCGACCACTGTCTGACCGGGTAAAGTGCCACCGATCACACGGGGGGGGGGTCGAGGAGGAATCTGCCTACACCCAAAATGCACTGCAGTCCTGCCATAGGAAAAAAAAAATGCCGGAGCAGGCCTCAGTCCAGTAGGGGGCGCATTCTGGGGGGCGCATTCTGTGCATTGGGTAAGGCTCCCGGGTGGGGGATGGGATTCTGTAGCTGTGAGTGGGAAGCGCAGCACAGCGCCTCCTATAGACTGACGCTGGAAGTCAGACCCATTACAGCATCCTCTGCCTGCATACCCAGAATGCCCGGATGAGAGCTCTTCTTCCCCCCCCCCCCCAGGTATGGTCTGTGCTGAGCACAAGGCACCCTATGGCATTGCAGCTCATTGCCCAGGTACCCTATCAGGACTGGCTAACGGGTGGATTTACCCACCAGATACAGAACTACATCTCCCTTGATGCTATTCAAAATGCCAAGCCTGGCAAAGCATCATGGGGGTTGTTGTCCTATAGCTGCCTGGTGGCCTCCCTGAGGCCTGGTCGTTTGTTTCTCCGCCACACGTGAGCTGTAATGTGCTTTGGTACCAGGCCTGTGTGATGTCAAGCGATCGGCTTGTGTATCTCCGCTGGGCTTCGCAGCATCGTGATGTTTGTGGGCGTTTCACTTTCATTTTCCCATAGTGTCTGATTGCTCTCTGTGTCTGTGCACCACGGTCTGCAAAGAAAGGCAAAAAAAAAACAAGTTTATTCTGCTGTTTCAGGACCACGCATGTCTCTGTGAAGCCCAGACGATCAACACCGACTCCATCACCGCGCGCCGCTCGTGACGTTTAACCATCGCAGGACGGGCAGACATTTCTCCACTTCCTCAGAACATTCTTCGTCATTTTACTAACTGAAAGGTGTGTTTCTGGCTTTTCTTCTTCTGCCCCCTTGTGTTTGACAGCACAAAATGAACAACTTTTCATGCGCCGCATCTTACTCTGTGTATTGGCCCTATCAGCCAGAAGCTTGATTTCTTTTCCAGTCGCATGGGGTTCATCGATTTGTGTTCTGGGTTATTCAAATGGCTGGGGTATCTCTTACTTTGTGGCGTCCATTCACCAATAAAGGAGTTTTTCTTGATGCCATATAATCTGGGATTCCAATGGTAGCACTGTGTGCCCATGTTTTATATTGCCATGGGGCCTTGTGTTGTGTCCCCTCTTTATCATTGTGTGGTGGCTCCCCAATCCTGTCTGTTTGGTTCTGGGTCCGACCTGCCGTCTGTCCGTTGCTTGTCAATCTGGGGTCCGGTACACAAAAACTGGAGTGTTGCTACGCCACAGGTATAGGTGTTGGATAGATTCCCCCCCCCCCCGCTAGGTGCTGCCCTTCATTCTCTAGAGTAGACACATCGCTGTCAGCACCTTGGCCTACCAGCCAACGTAGTGAGTGGCTAGGAATTATGGGAGTTGTAGTCTCAACCTCTGGTGGGTTTCTGACCCCCTGATCTAGTGTTTCTGCTGCTGCCTTTAGCCACAGGCCTTATTCACTAAACTGTGAGCTGTCCCAGGTTCTGTTCCGGTGCGAACTAGCTCCAATGGATTGGCCGTTGTTTCCTTCTGCAGTTACCTGGGCCAAGTCACGCCAGACTGCGTTAACTCATACCACCGCGTGTAGAACCAACACAAAAGCTATTTGGGCCAAAATGTTTTTGTTTTTTTTTCTTCCAATACAGCCAATTAGAATCCCCTCACATAGTCTGTTTTTTGTTTATTATGTGGTTGTTTTTCCATCTGGTCAGTCGTTTGTAAACTCTCCTGCTCCGAGATCTGTAACCGCTGCAATCGGATGCAGTTTCCTTACAATGGATGCCAACGCTCATCCTGAACGGGTCACAGGTTAAGCCCTGTGCCTAGATCTTGTAATGCCATGTATGTTGCAGTTTAAATGGTAATCATGGTTTGGCTTCACCTCCTTTCCTCGAATAAGCTTCATGGTTCTTTTACTGACCTTGTGCTTAAAGTAGCGAGTGCAAAACAAAGCTGACCATGTCACGGGCGCCGGGGTCGAAGCTCACTCCGTGTATCCCATGCAGCACTGTATTTTAGTGCTTTTGCTGCTACTAAAGGGGATTATTACATGGATTTCTTTGTCTCTTCACGACGCTCGTTGCTTTGCTTTTTCACGTTGGCACATTCTGGGTGTGCGTCTTTTGCTAACGCCATAGAGCTAGTCTTGGTGTGCTCTGCCACTGCTCCATGTCCTGGTGAGTGGTTTATGTTTTGGGTTGCTTGGCTGGTGAGCCAGGTGCCTTGTGGGGTGTCCTACCCCCCATAATCCCATCATTAAAAAAAAAATGTGGGAGAAAGAGCACCCTAGTGGTATGCACTTTTATTTCTTTCTATGGATAGACCGATATATATATTTTTAAAAAAAATTTTGTGGCCCTGATTCCCGGCAGACTTTCTGGCCAATAGCCGATATCTGCTGCTGATTATTCTGTAAATTTTAAAGTTGTGAACATAAAACAACAAAAATCTGCCTTTTATGCCATTTAACTGAACGTGTTTAATAACATTTTTAAACCAGGGCTTGACAAATTTGCTTTGAGTCTTAGTCTGAAGCAAAAACTGGCTCCTAACAAAGCTTTACTTTCAACAATACCATTTTTTTTTTTTTTTTTCGAAGACTGAGTAGGAGTACCAATATTCTTTTTGCTGGGTACTCCCCAATACTTTTAATTAATGTCATGTGCGCTTTCCAATAAAGTTTTTGCTGAAAGCCTGTCCAGTTTATGGCAATATTGAAATGTATGGCCAGACACCCTACTTAACCACTGCAGACACAGACGCGTGTAACAGTCCTCATATATAAATATATACACTAGGGCTGGATATATTTACATTTAATGTAGGAGACAGGAAGAAAACATTGAAGCCAACTAGATGTTTTAGATGCCAAAGACTGCTTTTAGATTGGTGTAAAATAAACTGGAAATTTAGGAGCCAGGAGTAAAATTCTAGGGCCAGTGGCTACCGGGCCCCTGGATTTGTCAAGCCCTGTTTTAAATATTGCACTGTGTCCACTTAATTTATTCAATTTAATAAAAAGATTTCTTCTTTACAATATGGCCGTGTCGAGACTCTGGTCTTTGCAATCATACCTCCTATGACCCTGTACATAAGGGGTTGGACCTCCCAGATGTTTTGGAACCACATCTGCCATGATGTTCAGCTTCTCATTAGGTTCTTAGAGGCTCGTGGGAAGTGTAGTTCTAAAGATCTGCAAGGCCAAGGTTGCTGACTCCTGCTGTAGGAAAGGGTACAGGAGACAAATAGACCCCTGTATCTCCTGTACAGGGATTCCCTGCCAGACGGTGGGAGGCCCAATTTCTGTTATCACGCTCGTGTTCAATACTGTCAATGTGCAGGGGAAGCCCTAAAGCAAGAGCGGTCAGCCTGATGTGGGTGAAAACCTGGATTGGCAATGGCGTGTAAAAATAAAACCCTCCCCTTTTTTCCTTCCACATTTTGCGCAGTGTACAGAACTTTTGTATGAACAGATGTAACTCACGTACTTTTTGTAAACTAGCACCTGGCCAGAATGAAGGACCTGTGCAGCTCAGACCCATGTCTGCTTTCTCCCCACACGAACGCTGTTACAGATCGCTCGGATAGGGATGATGATGTCAACACGCAAAGCAGGGCGGGCAGGCACTCCATGAAGCCTGTCCACTTTGTCCTTTTAAAATAATTTCATGGACACTCAGAGAGGGGAGGAACCAGATGTGGGATAGGATGATCTCGGACATAGAACTGGACAGTGTGGGAGGGAGGTTGCGGGACAGGGCCAGACCAAAGGCATGAATGTTATCAGAGACAGGGAGGATGGGGTGGTTGCGCAGGACTCCAGCTACAAGTAAGGAGAGAACACCAGTGGACACAGCTCTTACACCTAGCGGCAGCAGCCCAGAATCTGTTTTGTAGTTCTGCAATTGTTCTAAACTAAATGAATACAAAGTGGTTATGTCAGACATGGCCCTATGACTAAATCATACAGCGTAATGCAACCAACGTGTTTTCTCCAATCAGCTCTGAAGTAGCACCTGAAGTTATTAACATTTAACTCTGCCTGACTCAAGAAAGTGTGCCGTATACAAATCGATTAATCGGCCAACTTATTAATCGATTGGTTGTTTCAGCCCTTGTAGTGGCCCTTTTTAAGGCTCTTTTTTTTACCAAGATCTAGCACTGCCATTCTCTTCTGCTCCGATTTATATATCACGATATCCTTTTCAGATCTTGATATAAAAATACATTAACAATCCGTGCTCAACGTCACATACTGATCCGGACTACGTAGGGGACGCTTTGAGTACTGTCAAACGGATTGCAGTGACTGTGCAAGATCAGAAAATACTGCTTTAAAATGAACCCTCCTCCCCCAGAGCTTCAAGAACTTAGCCAAAAAGTATGATTTCATGTACGACAGGACTGCGCTGCTCTGCTTTCTGCTGGAAGAGGGCATGGTGCAAGTTCTTGCCCCAGTGTAAAGGCACAGCCGAGGTGTGCTGACCGCCTGAGAGAAGTCGTGAAAGGTGGGACATTTAAAATGCAGTCACTGGCAGCTACGAGGGCGAAGGAAACTCCTTCACTTTACACAGCTGTCAGCCGATTGGGACAGGCAGAGAGCATGTGCTTCTCTCACTAGGACCACTTAAGTAAGCTTAGTGGTCATGGTGCCTAGAGTGTCCTTTTAATGTTACTGGTTTCCTGTCATGCTCTGCGTCATATCCAGTACTACTAATGTACATGTAAATAAACAAACTCGCTTGACAGGTGCATTTAAAGATGCGAGCTCAGCGATTCCTGCATAGTTTTTGGCATAAAGAGTGTTTTTTGGAGATGCATAAAATGAATGATTGTGACACATCAGTAACCTGTTTAAGTCTGGGTTGCTGAAAAGATAGATCCCTATTGCATGTAGCACCACATCAAGGGAACGGGGACCGTGCTAATGAACATACCCGCACTAAGCAAGGTCTCTCCCAGCTGACATGTGCTGCCAGGTCATTGCCCTCTTTGGGGATAATTTGGGATCCATAATGCTATGATCATGTGATTAGCATTCTGGGATGTTACGCGGGTCGGGAAGCGTAACGATATTATTGTGCTGAGCTGGGAAAGATTTGAGTTTGAGAATGTTTTGGAATCCGCCGCTTTGAGAATTTCTTATTTTTTAGTTGTAAAATGAAACCACTATGAAGAAATGTAATTTGTGTCACTTTTTGTAACAAATTTTGATTCACACATTGTAATCACCGATTATCACCGATCACTCTAAAACACACTCCTATTTCTTTGTGCACCACAGCCATTGACTTGGTGTGCTTTCATGGAGCTGAGCCGTAAGGGAGTGTGGGCTCAAGTGGAGTGTGGGAGGGAGGGGGAAAGGGGGGGGAAGGGGGCGAGTGACGAGCAGCCATGCACAGGGAGGCACGCACTGCTTACGCTCAGCTCACGCTATGTGTACAGGCTGCTCTGGATTTTTTTTTTCCCACATTAGCCTCAGCGATGGATAGGAATGTAAGGGCACGCTCTCCTGAGTGTTGGACTGCAGAGTCCCCTTTGATCTTTTCCATGTTCTCTCCCGCACTTGTTGCAAGTTGCACAGGATTGTCATGGTTGGGGATGATTTAAAGGGACACTCTACGTATCCTGTCCACTTTATAGTGTTAGTAACAACTATATTTATATACAATATTATGTGCAGCACCACTGTCCAAAACCATAATGAACAACTTTCTTCTGCTGTCCAGTTGACATTGACAAGTTTGTATCTGATGAAACCTGAGCTAGGAGTATGTATGTTACTATGTGTATCTGAATTATAATACACTAATACTATTTGCCGTTGGGACTAAAAGAGATCCGGGGAATGACGCAGTGCCGGCTAGTTCTGGATCTCTGTCCTAATCGCCTTGCGGATTTTCTTCTCCTGCTGTGCCCAGTGACTCTTGGCACGTGCCGTTTCAGCAGTCGGTGGGCCACACTTGGTCAGATTAGGAGAGAAGGAAGATCCACGTAGACTGCGTGATGAAGCCGGTGGCCAACCAATGGCTCCTAAACACTTAAATCTGGCTTCTAACCTTTTTGGAGTCTAACGCCTTAGATTGCTATTCAACTGTCCCTGAATCCAGCAGCTGGGCTCTCTCTGTGCTTGGCCGGACGTGATTTGTCCCGGCTTCATGTAAGCCAGTCACATTATCTCCGGGATGCTAGAGTGGGATCTACTCATGTAAAACCCTGTTATGTGAAGTTGGGAGCTGTGAGCATCTGAAAGTATGGTTGGCTGAAACAGGACAGGGGTAGGGCTGCAACTAACGATTATTCTCATCGATTAGTTGGGCGATTTTATTATTTCGATTAATCGATTCATCTGATAAAAAAAATATAGAAAAAATTTTTTTTACTTAAAAGGTATTTTATGTAAAAAAAAATAACCACAACCCCCTCCCCCTTTTTTCATAAGCAATTTGCATAATGTACATAACGTTTGTACGTATATACTCAAATTGAGTATCTTGCGTACTTTTCACACAAGGTATGCGAGTGCCTGGTCAGGGATGGGTTGATTTTTGCATCCGCAGGTTAAACCCATGTTTTCTTTCTCAAATGAACGCGGCTACAAGCACTTGGTCATAGATGATGTCAGCATGAAATCGGGGTTAATAAGCTAAAGTTGTCAGGGTGCGTAGAGTGTCCCTTTTTTAAATAATTTCATGAACAAACGGAGTTGTAGGAGGGACTGGAGGTGGAAGGTAGTGACTTTGCTCAAGTGACTTGACCTGAGTTTGAGAGGGAGTGGGTATGGATAAAAGACGGTATCTGAGTGTGGGAGTGAGTTTGGGGAAAGGACCAGACCAAAGAGAGAGAATGGCAGTTCCCGAACAAAGAGGGTGGCGGCACAGGACTCCAGCTTCAAGCAAGGATAAAACACAGGCATACAGCTCCTTCAACCAGTGGCAGTACCTTATTGTTTGTGTTCTAATTATGCTACTGTTGTAAACGGAATAAAAACAAACTGGTTGTGTCTGACATTACCCTAGAACTAAATCATACCTAGTAAAGCAGCGGCGCGTCTTCTCCAATCAGCTCCGAAGCTGAGGTTATTTACGTTTAACTCCGTCTGACTCTAAACAGTGTGTGCTGTACACAGGACGATTTAATCGACACCAATTAATCGATGATTAAAATAGTTGTCAACGATTTCCATTATCGATTAATCGATTAGTTGTTTCAGCCGTAGACAGGGGTGTGGAAATTTAAAAAAAAAATTTACTTGTCCAATGGACTAAAGTGGTAGCCCGATCTACTTGTCCCTCATGACATTCTACATGTCCGGATAACAAAAATAATTTCAACAAAATAGCATTAGGTCTTTATTTTTAACTATATAGAGAACAGAACAAACACATTAATGCGATCAACAAACACAGGTATTAAGTTTAAGTACAACATTTATTGCATTGCAGTTTTCTCACACTCCTACAACCCATACATAATCACAGTAATGTGCAGTGTGAGCGTATCACCCCGCAATAAATCTCCCAGCAATGTGCGGTGTGTATGAGCGTATCGCACAGCTCCACAACAATAAAACTCACAGTAATATGCGGTGTGTATAAGCGTGAGTTTTACTGCTGTGGAGCCCAAGGATACGATCATACACACCGCACATTACTGTATCACAGAGCTCCACAGCAATAAAACTCACAGTAATGTGCGCTGTGTATGAGCGCATCAGAGTTGCACAGCAATAAAACTCTCAGTGCATATTACTGTGTGCGAGTGTCTCACACCGCTCCACGACAATAAAACTCAAACTGCTGCATTTAGAACAAAAAATGAATATATATAAATATTTCCAAACATCTGGTCATGTTGTAGGACGTACGGAACCAGAGATCCAGAGGTCCAAAGGACCCCAGTATCTCCTGTGGGATTCCCCTTCCAGTCAGGAGGGGAATCCCCATTTGTGACATCATCGTGCACATGCGCGATAACACCCTCGGCCAGGGGGCAGTCCTACAGAGTGGGCTGGGCTGATGTCCCTGCTCTGAGCCAGTTCTGCACTGAGCAGGGACACAGCGGGATGGGCCTCTGTGGTGGGGAGGAAATCCCCAGGACACTCCACGCACGTCCACACAGTGCAGGGATCTTTGTGTTGTAAACTGCCCAACCCCCGCACACACACATAGTATCTGGACCTCACTATCACTCGATCCCTGACTCTAACCATAATGTTGTGTGGGATGTATTCAAAGGACATCACCGGGGCTAGATTAGAATTCTCTCAAGCTCTTATGTCACCCAGTTGCTGTCTTCTATCACAGCCTGGAGAACAATACCCTCCTACACCTCATTAAGTGTTAAATAATGTGGACAAAATAAACAAGAGCCGCAAAGCTTTTGGTAAATGTTGCATCATGAGGGAAAAATACACAAAATGGAAATGAGAGATTTAAAACCCTTACTTTATTTCTCCTTTTTGCATGCAATTACATCTAAGAAATGACAGCAGCGTGTGTTTTTTTTTATAAAGTGGTTTTATTTGTATTGCACAAGTAATCTGGATGCAGCTTTGTGGATGTTGTGTGTTATGTCTCACATGTTGCAGTCGCTGTTGTATGAAAGGATGGACGCACGTTTATTTATTTTATTTATTTATGCCTATGACTTGTTGTGTTTTTTTTCCTTTTTGTATATGTGTGTTTATAAATGCATACATGGAATGGAAACAAAGTTACATCCTGGCATTCTGTCTATAAATATCACCAACCCATGAGTGTTGCTCATTCATAACTTCCACTCGCCAGTTTTCCCATGAAGGTCTGTTAGGGTTTCATCGTGGTGGCTTCCACTCTGCAATTTCATCACATTGACTGGTGGCTGACATCACCCGCCCTTTTTACCAATCTGATAGTGTGGCTTAAACTGACAGCACAAGTTGGGCTCCTTTGCCAGGGATCATTGTGCGTTGGCATTTTTTCCTGACCTAAAGGGAGTTTTCCCCCGTTAAAGTTTGCTGTCCCTCACGTGTCCTTGGAAAGCCGCATGGGCAGTGCCCGCTGAGTGGACAGCCCTGTGTGCGCTCTTGTCAGCATGCTGACTGACACCGCTGAAAGCCAGTCACTTATCAACGTATGACTGCCCCAGATTGCTTTTGGAGGGTGAAACATGGCGGCACCTGTCACAAAAAGTGCATCAAGGAATGAGAGCTGGCATTGGTCATAATGGCTAAACAACCCCTGATGTGACATGTCTTACCCAAAGGCACTTCACTTTCTGTAGTCCCAGCATTCCCCTGTGCAGGAAACCGGTAATGCTTATTTGAACTTTGAACTCAAGATGCCAAAGCTTGGTGATTCAGGTTTAAGTATGTCTTAAAGTTTTTATACAGACAGCGTGGGTAGCTGTTTACTTTGGTGCTTTTTTAAAAAAATGATTAAATGCTAAACCATTTAGGACTTCGGATACCCCCTCTGCTAGATGTTTTTAATCTCCATCCAGTTAACTCTGTTTCATGGTGGTTTTATAGTACACAAACAGGGGTTTAAACATTGAATAATTAAATCTAATTTCAGATTTTTTTTTCTTGTTGTGGAGATTTTACTTTTAAAGGGCCACTACCATCAAAAAGGAAATGTTCTCATATTGCTGATACCTTGCATGTGCTTTGTATTTCCCTTTTATAGTGAGAGGGGGGGGGCGGTGAGGATACTGAGGACGAGCAATGGCACTAGTGGCCTGCTCTACGGTGGGGCCCGCTCAGGTCTCTCAAGTTTTTAGCTTGCTTGTGCCATTACAGGGATGAATGCTCCATATGCAAATCAGCCTGCTCTCACCCAAAGAGGGTGGCCAGTACTGACTGCCAAGGACGTCATCCCTGCACAAGAGATGCAGCAGCCCCCGACGATCGTTTCGGCCTTGTTATGCCTCGTCAGGAGGGTATAGCCGACACCCCTCTAGGCACAGCAAGCAAGGGGTCCACGTCGGGATGACCCTGTAGACTTATAGTGAGAGAAAGGGGGGTGTGAGGATCAGCGGGCACCCACCGTAGAGCAGGCCTCTAGTTCCGTTGCTCGTCCTCAAGATCCTCACCCCCCCCCCTTCTCTTACTATAAGTTTACAGGGTCATCCAGACGTGGACCCCTTGCTTGATGTGCCTAGGAGGGGTGTCAGCTATACCCTCCTGACGAGGCCTAACAAGGGCGAAACGGTCGTCGGGTGTTGCTGCATCTCTTGTGCAGGGATGACGTCCTTGGCAGTCAGTACTGGCCACCCTTTCTGGGTGAGAGCAGACTGATTTACATATGGAGCATTCATCCCTGTAATGGCACAAGCAAGCTAAAACATTGTGAGACCTGAGCGGGCCCCATCGTAGAGCAGGCCATTAGGCTGGGTTCACACCTGGGCGTAGCGCTGCGTCGCGCAATGCGCGCGTTTTTTTTTCGCGCGTTCGCGCATACAAAAACGCGCGTTGCAGCGCGTTCGCGGCTATGATATGGCCGCGAACGCGCTGCTGTATGCCCGAAAAGAAGCTCCCGAACTTCTTTGGACGTAGGGCGTTTATCAGCGCGTTCATGCGTGCTGAGAAACGGCCAGGTGTGACATGCCCACATAGGGAATCATGGGATTTCACTGTTTGAGCGTTTTACAGCGCGCAGGAGCGCGCTGTAAAACGCTTAGGTGTGAACCCAGCCTTAGTGCTGTTGCTCGTCCTCAGGATCCTCACCCCCCCCCCTTCTCTCACTTTGTATTTTCCTTGTTTAAGGAAATTATTTTACTGTGTCACTGGGTGCACCATTGTGTTGTAAACTCCCCCCCCCCCCCCATATCTTTACAGTACTTGCTCCTCACTCTACACTCTATGGCAATGGCCATATAATGGAATGAATGAGTCGATCACTGACTCAAATCATTGTATTGTGTGGAATTTATTAAAAGGACATCACTGGAGGTTAGATTAGGAATCTTTTAAGCTCCCTGTCATCTCATTCAGCTGCCATCTCTGATCTTAATTAGCCTCGAGAACAATACCCTCCTGCCATCTTATCTAAACATACCCTCCCCCACCTCAATGCCCATTAAATAATGTAGATTAAATAAGAGATACAAAGCTCTTGCTAAATGATGCATCATGGAAAAAAATACATAAAATGGAAACGAGAAAGAAAATTACGGTATTGCACCAATACTGATACTAGTATCGGTGCATCCCTAGTTATGACCATTCACACCGTCTGGATGATTGTTTCATAGCCAAATACATGGTCCGTTCATCCTCTGCATTGTGCTGCTCAGGATGAATTGTCGTCCTGAAGACTTGCCTTTAATTTCTGATAAAAGTTGTTGCTGGTTTCTCTGACACCTGAAGAGTGTGTGTGTGTGTTTGTTCCTTTTTTAATAGCGAAGTGCATGGACGTCGTGTAGGCATCACCTGCTTTGTTATTGTCATAAATGGTTTGAAATGATCCCGATATTGTATGTTTAAAGTATTTTACTGTCACTGGGTGCATCCATTTGTGATCTCTTGAGTTGTAAATGCTCCCCCACGTATCTTTACCTCACTTAGTTCTCACTGTGTGGCATTGGCCATATAATGGAGTCTATTGGTCGATCACTGACTCAAAGTATTATGTGGTATGTATTCAAAGGACAGCACTAGGAGTAGATTCCTTTTAAGCTTCCCATCTCAGGTAGCCTGGAGAACAACGCCCTGATCTAAACATTTGCACCTCCACCTCATTAACTGGCACATATTGTAGATTCAATAAACAAGAGCCGAAAAAGGTTTTGTTAAATGTTGCATCATGGGAAAGATCCAGCAACTGGAACCCAGAGATAAAATACCAGTTTGTTTTTATTTTTCCGGTTTACATACGATTACTTCAGACAAAGAAGAAAAAACAAAACACAACGTGTACTTTATAATCTAGTTACGGTTTATGTAAATGCTAGTGTCCCTCTAGGCTCCCTGTCACATCTCATTCAGCTGCTAACTCTTATCATGGGTAGTTTAAAGAACAATAGACCCCTGCAGCCTTTTCTTCATCCTCATTAACTGTTAGATACTGTAGATTAGATAAACCGCAGAAGAAAAACCTCTCCAGATTTTGGTAAATATTGCCTCATGGGAAAAATCCACAAACTGGAAACGGGAGATAAAATAACTACTGTATTTTTCGCTCCATAAGACACACCTGACCATAAGACGCACCTAGTTTTTAGAGGAGGAAAACAGGAAAATAAATATTCTGAAATCAAATACTGTAATAATGGATATACTCCCCCAGCTCCTGGATACTGTCCCCCAGCTCCTGGATACTGTCCCCCAGCTCGCTCATGGATACTGTCCCAGCTCACCTGTCGCCGCCGCGTTAGGCTCCGTCTGAGCGTGCGTCTGGCGGCAGGAAGCTTGGGCACTCGCCTGGGGGAGCCACGTGACCGCGATATCGTGGTCAGGTGGCTCCCCCAGGCGAGTGCCCAAGCTTCCGGACGCACGCTCAGACGGAGCCTAACGCGGCGGCGACGACAGGTGAGCTGAGGCATATCATGGGGCATTCGCTCCATAAGACGCACCCACTTTTCCCCCCACTTTTTGGGGGGAGAAAAGTGCGTCTTATGGAGTGAAAAATACGGTAACTTTGTTTCTTCTCTTTGATGTAAAAAGGAAAAATACCAGGAATGTGTCTCTCTCCCCCCCCCCCCCCTTTATTTGTAATGCACCAGTAATCTAGTTACAGCTCGTGTTGGTGGTAGTGCCACTTTAAGAAGTCTGTAGCTGGCGTAGAGGTTGGCAATTCTAGAATCTCCTGTGAGAAGGGAACCAGGAAGTATGAGGGTCGTGATCGCCGGAGGAGAATGCTGGGGACATCAAGGGAGCGCAGGGACAGGTGATGTATGCAGCCCGAGTGTGGCTCGGGGTTACTGCTTCCAGCATAGGAATTTAACCCTGAGCCACACTTGGGAATACCGCTGGGAGGGGGGGGGGGGGGGAAGGAACAATTCCGACATCTAAAAGATGTCAGAATTGTAATGCCAGGGAGGTTAAGGGGTTAATAGTACACACAAAGCTGTAGATGTCAGAATTGTAATGCCAGGGAGGTTAAGGGGTTAATAGTACACACAAAGCTGACCATTCATTGAGAGGCCTTCGTCTTCCTCTGTACATCCTGTCTGGTGTGGATTGTTTCTCTGGAAGGCTGTTCCGCTTGATCTATTTGAAGTATCTGATGATGCGCACTCAGTCGCAGCATTTTCTTTTGGTGAATGCACATCCAGCTCTTGGTTCAGAGGTATGAACCAGGACATTTAGGATAGGCAGATAATGGAAAAATGAAAAAAGGCGTAACTGGTTAAGAAAAATCCCTTACAGGACAGTCTACACAGTGTGAGCACTCAATGGTGTCACACTGCTTTCCTCTCCCTTGGAACCATTTCCTCTGCGTGTTAATTCAGCCATCCATATACAAGGCCTTCGTCTTGCCCTGAACGGTTTCTCAGCTTGGAGAACCCTCAGTTTCTGGGCTTGGAGTACTTCAGATGCCGCATACAAAAATAAGATTGAAGCGCACACGTGGATTTAAACAAAACATACGTTTCCGTGTTAGATGGACCAATTCATGGCTCACATTGCCTCCAAGGTCAAATCAATATATGCACATCATAGAACTGCATTGTATAACTAGAAGTGGTATAAACAAGAAAATCAGGGGGGTGCACTCACATGCTCCTGAGCCTATATGCTCCTCCTGCACCTCTAGGGCAATTATGGGCTTGCCCCTTGCCACGAAACTCCTGATGTATCTGATAAAATGTTCTGTCAAGGACCGGTTGGAGCTCTCACTGCAATGGGTAAGAGTATAAGGTGCAGCCAAATTTTGATAAACTGTAAGTAGTAAGTACCAAGGATGTCCTTGACGGATAGATGGAGTTTCGTGACAAGGGGCAAGCCCATAATTGCTCTAGAGGAGCCTATACGCTCAGGAGCATGTGAGTGCACCCCCTGATTTTCTTGAAGACCATTTATATTTATACAATGCTGTTCTATGATATGCATATATTTATTTTCCTTTGAGGCAATGTGAGCCATGAACTGGTCTATCTAACACCGAAACAACGTATGTCTTAAATCCACGTGTGCGCTTCACTCTGTTTAATGTTTTGGAATGTTGGACATTCTTTTATTGTGGATAGAGACAGTAGAATTTTTTTGAATGTTTTGAGCACAGCCGGGATATCTACCTTTTCTTATATACTTCAGATACAGAGGTGTGGAAATTTTAAAAAAAATCTACTTGTCCAATGGACTAAAGTGGTAGCCCGATCTACTAGTCCCTCATGACATTCTACATGTCCGGATAACAAATATAATTTCAACAAAATAGCATTTAGTCTTTGTTCTCTATGTAGTTAAAAATAAACACATTAATGTGATCAACAAACACAGGTATTTAGTTTTTCTCACACTCCTACAACACCACACATTACAGATCACAGTAATGTGCAGTGTGAATGAGCGTATCACACCGCAATAAATCTCCCAGCAATGTGTGGTGTGTATGAGCGTATCGCACAGCTCCACGACAATAAAACTCACGCTCATACACGCCGCATATTACTGTGAGTTTTACTGTTGTGGAGCCCTGTGATACGCTCATACACACGGCACATTACTGTATCACAGAGCTCCACAGCAATAAAACTCACAGTAATATGCGCTGTTTGAGCGTATCACACAGGTCCACGACAATAAAACTCAAAAACAATTATGCCGTTTGAGTTATATTAAATTATTTATTAAATGCAGTGTATTATTCAAATTTAATTAAAACTAGAATATAAATAACATATTTAAAATATTTTATTATATATAATTTATCAATTAATGCAACGGGGATGCTGCATTTAGAACAAAAAATTAAATGTATATTTCCAAACATCTGGTCAGATTGCATATCACTGAAAAGGCCTGACTCTGGCCTTTCCAATGATATCTCAACTGCCCTTATAGGTCATACGGAACCAGAGTTACAGAGGTCCATAAAGGACCCCAGCATCTCCTGTGGGATTCCCCTGCCAGTCAGGAAGGGTATCCCTGTTTGTGGCGTCATCGCGCGATAACGCCCGTGGCCAGGGGGCAGTCCTACAGAGTGGGCTGGGCTGATGTCCCTGCTCGGAGCCAGTTCTGCACTGAGCAGGGACACCGCTGGACGGGCGTGGAGCGTCCTCTGCGGTGGGGATGGAATCCCCAGGACGCTCCACACACGTCCACACAGTGCAGGGCACAACTGGATACCGGAAGCACTTAGTGCTCAGCGCACATGCTTGCTGAGCATCCAGGACTCCGCTATCCATACGGACCCTGCTCTGCTTGCCCGAAGCAGGGCTAAATGGGGAGAAGAAACCTCCTGCCCGGCCCCCAAAACTGCCAGTCCCGGGAGTCGGGCGATAGGATTTGCCCATCCCTGAGATATCAGCCCCATCCAATGGGATCAAAGCCTTCCTGCATTGAGAGCCTCTGGATTGGCTGGCGCGCCCAGCCCCACTCCGGTCACATGACACGCTGTACTGAAAGAGTGTTCTGTTCTGCAGAGCTCAGAGCTAGATTCAGGGGAGTTTTTAACCCCCTTAATCTCCTACCCCCTCCTTTTAGGGCTATAGTGTCCCTTTTACATTTTGAGCAGTTACCAGAAAATATGAACCGTTTTCCGTCAAGTCTTTTCTGTTTCTCTTGCCACTTACAAATATGGAACGGGAGGAGAGCCCTTCCCCTTTTTGCACCTTTTAATAAATAATAAATACCATGTTAAGCTGAACACAGTTCCAGTTTTAACATATTGGGTGCCTCAAAACCAGCTCAGGGGCCGAGGACCGCACTGAACACTCGTTTATAAATGTTCTGTCATTTTACTATAAGAAATCTAAACTGGCAGCAGTCTATCCCACAAACGCCTCAAATCTGAGCTCTAATATGCAAATATAACTTCTAATTGAATTAACATTGTTTTTATTTATTTTTCCCTATGGTTTATTTGCTTGAATATAAAATATGTGCTGTCCGCTCACTTTATAATCCCATTTATCAGGCTATTTACAGTTGTAACATATATAAATTTGATTTTACCTTTGGGATAGACAGATATATAGTGAAGAAATACTTCTATTTAAGCGTTTATCGTTGCAAACAACATGGCCATGTCTAGTATGATTGGAAAGCCCAGACACTTCTCAATACCTCATGTGACCCTGTAGGTAAGGGGTCAGCAATCTTTGCCTCCCAGGTGTGTTGAAACCACATCTACCATGATGCTCAGCTACTCATTAGTTTGTTAGTGCCTCATGGGAACTGTAGTTCAAATCCATGTAGAGGGCCGAGGCTGCCGTAAGGACATGCAGTGATCCTTTGGACTGCCGTATCTCTTGATAAGGAATTCCCTGCCAGATGGGAGGAAAGCCCCAATTCTGACATCATTTGAGCCCATGCGCAATGCAGTCAGCGGGCAGGGGGAGACTTACAGTGAGGGCTAACATCCAAGATGCTAGCCTGCTGTGGGAGAAGCACTGGATTGGCACAGAGCCGTCACATTTTGTGTCACGGCTGTAGTGAATTCCTTGGCCTATCAGGAAAATCTCAAAATACCAATTATTGGTAATCTGATATCTGTCCATATTTGAAATAACAGCAATTTATGATTTTGCTAATCTGAAGGGTACAATTTATGGTAATATGCTGCCACGTGAGACGCGTAAATGGGGAAACGGTCAGGAACTGCTGGCAGGTATTATTGAAGATGTATCCTGGGGTATCGAGGTTCAGCGAAGCAAGAGGAGGAACAATCCACTTTATTCAGAAACGTTTCTGCTGCGATGCCGCCATTATTAAAACCAGTGCAGCTCAACAAATGAAATCTTGGTGTCAGACTGTGATTTGCGTTTCACGTGGAGGTACAATTAACGATTTATCACACGAATCTCTGCTTATTAGAGATGTAAATAATCTGTTTTATTATGGAGGTAGAGCGCAGCTGACCTGTTCAGACCGCTTACTCTCCTATTGGTCACTGTTCCAATCAGTCATTGTTGCTTTGCTCTACCATTGGCCGCCTCTGTGTGTTACAGCTAATACTGTGCTTTCTGCCGCTCTGAACAGCTGTTACGTTATTGTACACCTCCATTGTTTGTGTGTCTTTGTAGCGGTAGGGACATTCAAGGAGACGTTTCTGCTTGCTTTCCCTGGCTGAGGGAGCGGCCCTTCAGCAGGTGTGTGCGTGTAAAGGACTTTTCACCATGTTGCAACATACTCTCAATATTTCCAGCCTGCCGTGCTCACTGAGATGCTGCTTGCAGATTGTTTGTATGATTGTATATAGGTACGCACACAAATACTTTGTGTTTAAAGAGATATATATTTATTTCTTTTGCTCTTTACTGTCCACGTCTAGATGTGGCATATTTTATTTGGCTGTTACAGACATAACTGTGCCCTTATGGCATGTATTATATGCTGTTGCTGGGCAGAGCTCTGTGGGTGATGTCATTATGCTGCTGACATTGCCACAAAAAGAGAAATGGCGCTTACAGTTGCTGCCGCGGACAAACCAACCAGTACTTCCTGGACTCGTTAAGCTTGCTGTATAAGAATCCTGGCACTAGTTCGGGTCCACTTGTGGTACTTGGTCAAATGTGACATGTTGACAGCAATCTTTTAGCAGTCCTCTGAGGCTTTTTTCCAGCTGACTGCTTGAAATTGCTGATGGCATCTCCTTTGCATTGAGTGCGCTCTTTTCCCCTTTAAATATAGATTTTGTTTTTAATTTGAGTGATTTACTCCCCTTTTGTGTTTTGTCCCTCACCATGTGCAGCTCCTTCTCTTCGGCTTAGGGACTCCTGAAGTCCCTGAGGCTTTCCTGTGTCATTTTGCGCCCTTATGTTACTTGCATAGCGTGGGAGCCCCAAATTGTGCACCACAACGGATGTGCGCGCTTTACGTAGCACATGTTGAGAATGCGTACATGCGCAGATCCGTTCCATTGCTGCTGCTCTGAGACCTCTCGCTAACACCGTGTGGTCTGAGTCACTAGTAACCGGCAGATGGGAAATTCACGCTCGCTGGCTGCCGGTGGAGGATACTCTTCCACTTCAAGCTTTTTAGCCAGATTGGGGGAGAGTGAAGGGGGAAGACTATATTCATCAAGGCCACTTTAAACATATAGTCAGGATGAGTAGAGTAGGGCTGCAACTAACTATTATTCTCATTGATTAGTTGGCTGATTTATTATTTAGATTATTCGATTCATCGGATAAAAAAAATGTTTACTTAACCACTTCGCTGCGGTGAGCTCGTCCAGCCGCAGGAAGCGTTGGCTGCGGAGGACGTGCTGACATCCTCAATGTCAGCCCGGCACCAATAGATGTCATCGTGCTGCCGCAATGACATCTATTTCAGGCCCCCCCCCCCCCCCGAGTGTGGAAGAGGTGCCTGAAAGGGAGGGGGTTGGTCTCTATCGCCGGGGGCCAGAGGTTAAAGTGTTGCACCGTTTGGAAGGGCACAGTCTGCTTTAACCCCTTGGGGGCCGGATCACGATTTGGTACCAAAAAGCGCCGGATCGTTATCCTTTCCGGGGCTGGCCGACATCTTGGATGTCGGCCAAGCTTCCAGGAAGTCCCCCTGATGACTGGCGTCATCGTGCATAGCAGAGATAGGGGTTCCAATGAACCCACCATCTCCCGATCCGTGGCAGCTAGGGGTTAATGTTTGGTATCGTTGGATCGGCCAGAGCACGGCCTTTCCAACAATACCAAACATGACCATGTACAAAGTTTTTTCTTTAAAAAATAATAAATAAAAATGAAAATAAAAAAATATTTAAAAAAAAAGGTTTTGTTAGTGCAGCATCATTGTTCACATAAGTGAAATGGGAACAATATTGCTGTATTAACGATTTTTGTATGGGGTGCGTTTGTTCAAAATCGCGTGATTAAAAAAAATGTAACAAGTGCACCCCATAGAAAATATAACCGCAGATGCTCGCATGTTAAAATGTGGGGAAAAAAAACCTTTTACACGTTGTAAATTATTGAAAATTCAAATTTTATTGCATTTTTTTTGTTATAATATACAGACAGGACATGACGCATACATGTAATAATGATATAGTCTGAATCTGCTGAGTCTGCCGGAAAGAACGATATATAATATGTCTGGGTCATATAATAAAATATGGCTTCAAAATGCGTTTAAACATGATGAGCGAAACCGGTAAAAATTAGCTCAGCACACAGGCGTGAAATGCCTAGGCAGTGAAAGGGTTAAAAGGAATTTTATGTAAAAAAAAATAAAAAATAACCACAACCCCTCCCCCTTTTTTCATAAGCAATTTGTGTAGTGTATGTAACTTTCGTGCGTACATACGCAAATTGCGTATCTTGCAAACTTTTCACACAAGGTGCCTGGTCAGAGGGATGGGTTGATGCTGCATGCGCAGCTTAAGCCCATGTTTGTTTCATCAAATGAACGCGGCTACAAGCACTTGGTCATAGATGATATCAGCATGAAATTGAAGTTTAATAAGCTAAAGTGGTCAGGGTGGGTAGAGTGTCCCTTTTTTTTTTTTTTTTAAACCATTTCATGAACAAACTGAGTGGGAGGAGGGACTGGAGGTGGAAGGGAGTGACTTTGCTCAAGTGACTCGACCTGAGTCTGAGAAGGAGTGGGTATGGACAAAAGACCAGATCTGAATGTAGGAGTGAGTTTGGGGAAAGGGACCAGACCAAAGAAGAGATGGCAGTTCCCGACCAAAGAGGGTGTCGCAGGGAGGGTGGGGTGGTGGCACAGGACTCCAGCTTCAAGTAAGGATAAACACACAGGCATACAGCTCCTTCACCCAGTGGCAGTATCCTATTGTTTTTGTTGTAGTTCTACTGTTCTAAACGGAATGAGAACAAACTGGTTGTGTCTGACATAACCCTAGAACTAAATCATACCTAGTAAAGCAGTGGCACGTCTTCTCCGAACAGCTCCGAAGCTGAGGTGATTTACATGTAACTCAGTCTGACTCTCTAAACAGTGTGTGTGGATGTACACAGGACGATTAATCGATAATGGAAATAGTTGATAACTATTTTAATCAATTAGTTGTTTCAGCCCTAGAGTGGAGTGTTCCTGCAACAGACTCAAGTGAACTGAAACCCGTGCTGGTATTCTTGTCTGGTACACTGCCGGTGTTGCACTGAAACCCGTGCTGGTATTCTTGTCTTGTACACTGCCGGTGTTGCTCTGAAATCCGTGCTGGTATTCTTGTCTGGTACACTGCTGGTGTCGCTAACAGAGCCGGGACGCCGGCTTCCTGTCTGCATGGTGACTGCGTTTGCAGCCGTTGGTGTCACATCACGGCGTTTTGAGGATATATATGATTGGGTTATCGGAAACAGGGCCTGTATCCAAGCACCATTTCACTGGCTCCTATACAAAACAGCACCAAAAATATGGATTTATTTGTTGGTTCTCTATTTTCTCCTCTGGTATGAAATACTAATTTTGATAATCCCTGGCTTGGCCTCTATATAGTATGTGTAGAATTAGTAGACGTCAAACACCAGGATTTAAATTGAGTATTGTGTTCCACTAAAGTGGACCTGGCAACATTTCATTTGATAAGGAGCTCCTTGTCGCGCCTAAAGGTCCAAATAAAACGCCTATAGGAAAGTATGGTAACTTCTATAGCGCGTGGCTGGTGACTCCACGGAAAGTCCCTATTATTGTATCCTCTGTGTTTTACTATGTGAGAACAAAGTATATTCTTTCACTGGTCTCCGTCGGAAGTTTCAGGTTGGGTCAGCCAGGGCCGGCCTTAGGTCTCTGGGTGCCCTGTGCAAGAAATCTTCACAGCACCCCCTCAGTAATTAGATATATATCTAATATATCTAAAAAAAGTCTTTGCTACTGTGTCTTTCCTCCTTATGCACGGAGTGGCTACTGCGGTGCAGGTCCCTGCTCGCTTTGGACTGGTTCATATTCCTTGCTCCCCGTCATACTATATCGCAGGTGAACCATGCAGAGACATTTTTGTGGTGTTTTGCTCACTGGAGCTGGCAGCAAAGTTAAGGGGAAACTAGCAACAAAAAATGAAATGCTCTTATTTTGTTTGCTAATATCGCATGCACTCCTCGTTTGTTTCATTTTTACTCTAAATGTGTCACTGGGTGCATCCAATTTGTGATGGGGGGGGGGGCCCCCCCCCCCCATTATCTTTATAGCACTTGCTCCTCACTGTGTGAAATTGAGCACAGAATGTAGTGACCGGGTCAGAAAACCGACTCAAGAGGATTATGCTGTGTGGGGTGTATGCAAAGGACATCACCAGAAGTCCTTTAAAGGGACAACACCACTTGCATAAGAGATGACTAGTTTCTATATACATTGCAAATAAAACCACATTATAAAACACATCCTATTTCCATTTTGTGGATTTTTTCCCATGATGTTAAATTTACCAAAATGTTTGCAAAATATTTACTTTGTTGCGCTTGTTTATTTAATCTGCAGCATTTAACCGTTAATGAGGTGTAGGAGGGAATGTTTACATAAGGTAGCAGGAAGTCTATTGCGATGTCCAGGCTACCTGAGATAAGAGCTTGGCGGCTGAATTAAGCCAGGGAGTTTAAAAGACTTGTAGTTAGCCCCTAGTGATGTCCTTTGAACATAATCCAATGATTTAATCCAATGGACATAATCCAATGATTTGTGTCAGTGATCGACCAATAGACTCCATTATATGCCTGAGGAGCAAGTGATGTAAAGATACTTGGGGCAGTATAAAACACAAAAGGTCACACAATGGATGCTTCCAGTGACACACATACAGTAAAATATAGTTTAATAAACCACAGTGGAGAAAAACAAAGCACATGTAAGGCCATGGTCAGATTAGCGTACTATGTGCGCCTGTATTGACATGCCTCCCGGCATCCATCGGAGCGTCACAACGCTGCGACAGGGCCGGCCACACGCTGTAGCGCACGCACGAATTGCATGCGCTACAGCAGGCGTGCTGTGTCCGATTTGTAGAAAGCCTCCCCGTCAAAGCGCTACGACGCAGCGCTGACCGCACGAACTGCGCTCAATGAGGCGGCCAGACGGGCATTAGAGTGGAAGGAACGTTCACTCTCATGGACGTATCTTCTCGTAAAAACGCTTGTCTGACCCCAGTCTAAGATACCGGCATTATAAATCAAATGCGAACATTTCATTGTTTTGGTAGTGTCCTTTTACGCTCCCTGTCATATCTCCTTAAGTTGCCATCTCTGCTAGCCTAGATAGCACAATAGATCCACTGCCGCCTTACCTAGACATTGACTCCTTCACCCCATTGTCTTTACAGCTGTGGTATAGCTCCTACAGTAGTAAAGCAAAACTTTTGCTCACACTTTTGTAAATGTTGCATCATGAGAGAAATTCATGAATTTGAACCAGGAGTTGAAAAACCACCCATTTTATTTTACCATTTAACATTCAATTACTTCAAAGAAAAAACAGCAGGTGTTTTTTGTAAATCTAGTTAAATCTTATGTTCGTGATCATGTTCCTTTAAGAGAATGTTTGCTGTAGGATTGCTGCCCTGCATTGTCCTGCCCATGACAGTGAGTGCTGGCTGTTTGCCTATTAAAGTAACAGTGAGTGCAGTGTGTGCGCAGATAGAAGCATTGCTAATTGTATCTCGGAGAAATGGGGGGGGGGGCTTGTTGATCTTAAAGAGATTTGTCCAGCCCTGGGTTAGAATAATGTTGGGGATGAATCCCTACCATTTGATTGGGAAAAAGTAGTGTTACGTTTATACGCCAATACAGAGTACCGATTCTTTTAAAGTCATGTGACCGTTTTCCAATAAATAATTTAAGATTTTGCTGAAAGCTTGTCCAATTTAGGCTAATATTGAAATGTATGGCTAAACACCCCATTTACCCACTGCACAGCCTGTGCGCACACCAGACCTCGGGTGCAGATGTAGGCGCGCCAGACACCCACGTTCTCCTACAAATGCCGGTATTTGCACAACCACAAATAATGTAAAACAAAGGAAGATTTTTTTGTGTGTCCTTTTTGTCAGGTTCACTTCCTGTTACCCTAAATCCAAGTGAACATAAGCTCACATTGCCTTTCAGTGTCACTCCATTTATAGCAACTTTCAAACCATGGGTTCTGCTGAATGTACACCGCTGTTACAATGCCGGGTGTGTAATTCTGCACTAGACGCTGAGCAGCAGTTTTGGGAATACAGACTGATCTGCCAGATAAGCGGTTACCTGGTGTATTTTACACAAGTAATATATATTAAAGTGCGTGTGGCAATGTTTCTTCGCAAGCTGATCCTGAGCATTCCGATACCGGTACACAGTTCGGGGCTTACTGGAGATTTAAAGGCCATCAGAGCCTCATGGCGTGTGCTTATACAGCCCACACTACAGCCTGGCCAATGGAAACGATGGAGGGGAGATGTCAACTCTGACTCGACCTGCTACCATAATCTGTTTTGGAAGAATTCTTATCTTGAGATGGCGATCATGTATTTCAACTTTATACTGCATCAGTGCACGCACTAACTTGTCATTGTTTTACTCCTCATGGCCGTAGAGCTAGTGACACCGCACTAAGGGGTTACTCACAAATTGCTGGGATTTACTGATGTTACAATGTAGAGAACATTTCAGAAGAAATCCAAACAGCCACAGGTGAAACTTCACTGAAGCGTCTGCTGCGGCTGTTTGGATAATTTTCTTGTGAAAAGCCAGCATTTGTCTACATTGCAACATAGGGGATCCCAGACACTTTCTGAATAACCCTTTAGTATGTACAGGCAGCAGTCCTGATCACTGCAAGAACCAGGTGCCCGAGGGCTTCATCCACCTTGTTGGAGGCAGCGACGAGAATCATGTCAGCCGCATGTTGTATCTAAGCCTAGGGCGGTGTTTTTCCCCATACTGGTTGTGAATCGCTGGGTAATTGGAATGCAGTCGATTCTTGTAAATTTGTGTGAAATGGAGCTTTTTGAAATGGCGCATGCGCAGCGTGGTTTATCGGAGTAGAATGGTGCCTGTAGCTCAGATCAGACTGCTTCTGCTTCAGTTGTACTCATTGCGGTGGGCTTGTTCCCTAGGAAGAACGTATTGGTTAATGCCCTTCTTTGCACCATTATCTGCATAATTCTCTTATACTGGACGTATGTGCCCTGCAAAGAGCGCAGATTCTGTCCCCCCTTGGGTCTGTATACAATGCTTTCTGGTCTTGTGAGATCCGTCTCCTCTAAGACACAAAGACCTCTTCTCATGTGTATTTGCGGCCATTACCTGACCGGTCACTTGGAACCAGACTCACGAGATCTAGTAGTTTCTCATTGGCACGCTCTTTCGTTTTGAGGGTTAGACTGATTATTGGCGATCGATATTCAGCAAATTTCTGATATCGCTATCAGCCTTTTATTTGCCGATAATTGGACAAGCTGGCTCACTGTAGTCACATGTGAGGTCCCACTGCATGGTGCCAATCTGATTCTAGTTTGGGGCTTCAACCATAGCAGGCAAACAACGATGCCAACATCTCTTGTTTAGGGCTTCCCCTGCCCACTGACTGTATTCCTCACGAGCCTGATGACCTCAGAAACTGGGCTTCCGTCTCACCTGGCAAGGAATTCCCTATACAGGAGATACAGGGATCTATCGATCATCATTATTTCTGGTACCTATTTCTTACAGCAGGTTTCAACAACCTTGGCCCTCCATAGCTTTTGGAACTAATTTTCCCATGATAGTCTACCTAATGAGAAGCTGAGCTTCATGGGAGATGTAGTTCCAAACCATCTGGAGGGCCATGGTACCTGACCCCTTATGTACAGGATCATATGAGGCATCGCTGCATAGGCCAGAGTCTGCACATGGCTGGCCATGCTGTTCATAAAAATATTAAATTGAAAAATGAAGTGGACATGGTGCCTTGTTTACACCTTATTAAACACATTCCGTTCATGGCATAATGTCAGATTTGTTTATTCACAACCTTAAATTTCCTGAATATCGGCACCAGATATCTGTCTATTCCTTGCTTGTATTAAACCCATTCGAGATGACCCTGAGCTTTCACAGAGTTACCAAATGTGTTGGTGAAATGCAAATAATAAATTGTACGTTCCGTTCTTTCTCCATAAACTGGACTGCATTATTTTCCTTGATCTGTAACCAGGCCCGATTATAAGTTTTGATATTCAACGTGATCGCAGTGTCGTCCCTGATGGTTTGACACGTTAAAACGAATGCGCCCCAGGGGCGTCTCTTCATTGCGTGACTATGGAGCTGGTTGTGCCAAATCATTCGAGACTACCAAACTTCAGTTGCTCTGCACACTGAAAAAGTAAGGGTGCACTCCCCTAAAAGATGCTTCCCACAAACCTCTAGAAATTTAGATTCCAAATCATTCACAATGGTGCCAGCTCGTTGACCATGAATTTCTCAAATCACACTACCTGTCTGTTAAATAATCCCACTTTTATTTTTTCTCTTTCAGGTAGAAATTATGTTCCAACTTCCTGTAAATAACCTTGGCAGTTTAAGAAAAGCCAGGAAGACCGTGAAGAAGATCTTGGGGGACATCGGCCTGGAATATTGCAAAGAACATGTTGATGTGAGGCTTTTCTTTCTTTCTATTTATTTATTTATTTATAGAGGATTTTACCAGGAAGGATACATTGAGATTTCTCTCGTTTTCAAGTATGTCCTGGGTTCAAGAACATTGAATTGTTACAGAAATACAAAGTTACAGTTAGAAGTACTTATACAGCGCCAACAAATTTCATAGCGCTTTACAATGGGGAAGCACAAACAGCAGACTTACATGATACAAGAGGAAATAAAACCCTGGTCGTCGGATAACTGTCCAGGTTATACATCACTTTAAACCAAAAGCTCAAGCAGACATCCCATGAGCTTACACTCTAAGGGACTAGGGTAACTGAAACAAATGGGAGCAGAGGGAAGGTGAAACTGGTGGCCTGTGGAATATCATAGGGATTGCATGAAATGGACCAGATTTTTTGGGCTTAGTAAGGGTAATTAGTGAGAGAAGTGGAGACAGCTGGAAAGGATGCCTGAAATTAGGGTCCAGCCCTGGGTGGGTTGGGGCCGCAGAGGGAAGAAATGGAGGTGAGTCTGTGATGGAGTTTGCTGTGGGAAGAATGAGGTTTGTGACATGCACAGATGGCACTAGAAACATAGAAAAATGTCGGCAGATAAGAACCTTTTGGCCCATCTAGTCTGCCCAATTACATGGATACTTTACCTGGATTTATCTTTTATCAAACATGTGGGGGAGGAGGGAAACCAACAGATTTTTTTTCTATCTGAAATGGAGGGAGATTCAAAATACTTTAACCCCTTAGTGACCGGGCGGTTTTACACAAATCCGTCTTTTAGTGACCGCTGCTGTTTTTACGTTTCTGCGCTGTTAGTGTTTAGGTCAAATTTTCCTCTTACTCGTTTATTCAACCCACACATATTATACACCCTTTTTCCCGCCATTAAATGGAATTTCTAGAAATACCATTATTTCCATCATATCGAATAATTTACTATAAAAAAAATATGAAATATGAGGAAAAAATGGTAAAAACACACTTTTTCGTAATTTAACCCCCAAAATCTACAACCACCCAAAAAGACCCCGGCTAAATAGGTTCAAAATTTTGTCCCGAGACTAGAAATACCCAATTTTTACATGAGTTTGCTTTTTAACCCCTTCACTGCTGAGACAGTTCACCTATGTGCGCTGCGCTCATTCTGACCATTTTGTGCTAATTATTTTTAGATGACAGCCTAGGTCCTATTTAATTAAACTCCCCCCAGACAAAAAAAACTTTTTAAAAAAACACAATTTTTTTATTTTATTTTTTTATTTTTAAAACCAAACCTGGTCATGTTTGGTATCATTGGAAAGGCCATAATCAGGCCTTTCAAATGATGTCAAATATGACCATCTAGCTGCCATGGATCGGGATCCTTAGGATCCCCTTATCTCTACATGGCAGCTAGATGGTTAACTGGCCCACTGACATCCTCACACACATGGTGAGGTTGTCAGTGGGTGGGGGGGGGGACCTGGAGGCTTGGGTGACATCCAAGATGTCAGCCCCCCTCCAGGTTTGAATTGCGTTTGTTGGCGCCAATTGGCGCCGAAACGTGATCCGGCGGCAAAACTGTTAATGCTATACACCGCTGAAAATGGGAGACTCTCCCCTTTTCAGCGGTGCAAACAGCATCTCCCTAGCTTCAATGGTTGGGGAGATAGAGGGCTCCGAAGGAGCCACCCCCTCCCCTCCATTGAATTGCATGGGGACGCCTGCTGATGACGTCACCAGGCAGTGTGGCGACGTCATCAGCCTCGCCTGCCCATGTAAATCACATGGGCAGGCTTCCTCCCTGCCAGATCGCCGAGGGATCCAGCGAGGGAGGTGAGTATCGGGCGGGAGGGGGATTAGGCGCCGCTGACGTACCCTGTACGTCCGCGGGTCTAAGGGAGACCTGTGGACAGGACCTACAGGGTACGTCAGGGGTCCTTAAGGGGTTAAAAGACTAGTCAGGGAATAATAAATGCAGACTTAAAAATACATTTGCAAGATTATGGCAGCCTGGGGTTTGATGTCGGATGCCTTGTTGAAATGGTGAATACCTTGAATGCTTGGTTCAGGGCCGCAGAGGGAAGAAATGGAGGTGAGTCTGTGATGGAGTTGGCTTGAATGCTTGGTTCTATCTAATACTCCAGAGCAGTTCTTCTCTTGGATTGTAAGCTCTTGAGCTGGGTCCTCTTCCTGTCATTCTCAAAGTGTCAAACTTGTTTTATTTTTTATTTTTTTTATTTTCTGTCCTACACATTGCAAATAATTGTGCTTTATAGTGAGGTCTGTAAGTGTTTGATTTTGTGTTTCTGATGACTCGTGTTTAACCCCATAGTGCTCAGGCGATTCTTTTTTTTCCTCTCTCCTTCCCATTGTCCACAAGTGCCCACTGCGATTTTTACGTTTCTCTGCTGTTTGTGTTTAGCTCTAATTTTCTTCTTACTCGTTTATGGAACCCACACATATATACAGTTTTTCTCGCCATTAAATGGACTTTCTAAAGATACCATTATTTTCATCATATCCTATAATTTACTATAAAAACAAATTATGAAATATGATCAAACAATTGGAAAAAACCAACTACTTTGAACTTCAATCCCCAAAATCTACAACTGCCAAAAAAATACCCCAGCTAGTTTCCAAATTTTGTCCTGAATATTAGAAATACAATTTTTCCCCCTCCTTTTTAACCCCTTCACTGCTGAGCGACTTTCACCTGTCTGCTGAGCTTATTTTGACTGTTTAATGCTCCTCATGTTCAAACATGATTTTAAATCCTATTTTCGTAAACACTCAAACTTTTTATTTTTTCTACTTGTACACCAAACATGTACATGTTTGATATCATTGGAAAGGGCATGGCCAGGCCTTTCCAATGATATCAAATATGACACTCTAGCTGCCAGTGAAAGTGAGATACGGGTGTCCATATGACACCTCCACTAGCTAGCTAGGGGGTTAACTCGTCAATGCACATATGACAATGACGTTGGGGGGGGGTGACCCTGGAGACTTGGCTGACATCAAAGATGTCGGCCACCTCAGGGAATGGATCGCGATCCGGCAACTATGGGCGAAGTGCCTATGGACCCGAGTAGTGATCCATGTGATTGATAACCAGCAAGTCATGTATCCTTCTTAATTGTGTTAAATGGGGTGAAAGGTTCACTTGAAGTGATACTGAACCTTGACCTCCTATGTTTTCAAAACTACGTGTTCCATGATGCTTAGTCACTCTTACAAATGACTGAGCATCACGGGACATGTATTTTACAAACACCTGGGTTGCCGACAGGTCACAATCACACACTGCTTGTTTTTTTAGATTTTAGTGACCTGGGCCTACATCCAAATTAAACTAGACTCCCTAACCTTCATCGCATAACGTCTGCTTAGGGCCAAGATTAAAAACAAAACCTATTGGCATTTGTGCTTTATGAAATTTAAACTACCTTATTTTTAAGTTTTAATTGCTGTCTTCAGGTGACGTCGCTATATTAATATACCTTTTACGAAAAAATTGACGAGTCTGATTCGTCCCCCGTCCCCTGTCACTTCTTCACAATGTAGTTTTTAAATAAAAAAAATAAAAATAAACTGAGCTTTACATCAGCTTTCCTTCTCAATTCCAGGAGTTTAAGCAGTTTGAACCAAACGACTTCTATGTCAAGAATACATCCTGGGACGATGTAGGACTGTGGGATCCATCTCTCGTTAAAAACCAGGTTTGGAAAAAGTCTTTTATGTCTTTTTTAAAATGCCTTATTCAATTCTCTCTGCTTTAAATACAGTAGTGTGAGGAGTTGATAGATCACCTCAGCCCTGCATTTAAAGGGACCTTCTAGCAGGGTTTGAACGTTGCCTAAATCTGTTTGTGTTTTAAAACAAGTTTTTTTTTGTTTTTTTTTTGTTACAAATGTCACCAGACCTCTTGGTTTTTCTATGTGCAGTTAATTTGATTATTCTTTTGGAACAAAAAAATATCTAGAAGTTTTTAATTGTCGTCACTAAGCAGTGATTTCCATAAGACTGTCACTTATTTGGCGTGGTTATAGCACCTTTTATGTTAAGATCATATACCATTAAGAGGGATGTGACTGTTGTCAGTTTTTCATTTTTTTGTCTGTTTGCAGCTTACTATACAGTGCCTTGGCGCATCATTTTGTATTTGTTGTTGAATGACCAGTAGCAAAACCCTTAGATTGCTAATTAAATGAGTGAAGTAGGCTCACCAGGTTTACATAAAACAGAATATTACTGTAGAACACCCCCCATTACTATGAGGGAACAGCGCATTGTCAGTGCCTCCCCTGGTTGTAGGAGCTGAAATCATGGACTCTGAACATCTATACATTGTGATGCTCACCTAAGCACCCGTGACTACTGAGGTAAGGCACTTTTTTCTTTTCCCCCTCAAGAATATACAGGGCTTTATGGTACCCCAAACCAGCAACTCCAGTCCTCGTGACCAACTACAGGCCAGATTTTGCAGTTCACCTTGGGGAAAGGCAGCTGACTACTGCAATTACAGAGCAGCTAATTAGATCACCTGTGCTGTGCTTCAGATATCTGCAAACATGGCTTGTTAGGGGGACCTGAGGACTGAGTTGTGAAACACTGCCCTAAACCATATATATAACTAAATATTCAGTATCCATAAAAAAACTTTTAAAAAAATTACTTTAGAAGTCTAAATCCTGATATTACCCCCAATTTTGCTTTAAATGACTTGCACTAAATCTACAAATTTGGAGATGAAAAAAAAAAAATGCTTTTGCTTAAAATAAATAAAAAATAATTTTAGTATTGATTTTGGGAAGAATCATAGACTTCAAACTAACAATGCGCAATGTCAAACAGCAGCCGCCAAGGCCAGCAAGGTATTGGCATGCATTAAAAGGGGAGTTCACTCTCGGGATGAAAACATACAGGGTAATTCAAAGAGATTCGAAAAGTCACTGCACGTTCGGTGACTTTTCGTGCTCTTCAATTCGGTTTGTTTTGCCAATCCCATTTCGGTGACTTTGCGGTGTATTCAGCAAGCACCACAGGGTCCCCAAATTGCAGGGAAAGGCTGCCACAAACCTGACGAAAACTAACCGCAAAACACTGCGAATGCACGCTGAAAACACCCAAAAACATCTGGATTAACCCGCCGAAAACCACGGAAAAACCCGAGCAGGAGCAGATCACACGCAGTGCAGCCGCCAGAAAAAGCCGACACCGCAGACAAGTGAATATATTAGGGAAACTGTTTGAATGCGTGAAAAGTGAAACGCTGTTTGCAAAGAAACTACTGAGCGAAAATGTCTGAAATTTACATATGATCCAATGAATGATAATAAAAAGGACTGTTACAGAAAAATAAGTAAACTTAATAAAAAAAAAAAAAGGAAATCTGACTTTTTTAAAAAAAAAAAAAATCCAGAAAAATGCTTAAAATATCCTAAAAAATCTATAAAGAGACTCTACTGCAGAAATTTATAATGAACGGTTTATTAGATATTGGGTAAAACCGGAATATTTTTAACATTGAAGCCTATGGGATTTGCCTGAATAAATCTATCGCATGAAACCACCGAATGGCAGGGCATTTCGGGAACTTTTCACTGCTGGTTTTTGTTCTCTGAATAGCTGAAGCAGTGCTTCTCTATGGGGATTTCACTGCCCTCGAACAGGCACCGTATGTGCAGGCAATTCGCCAGGATTTGGCGAATTGCCTGCTCTCTGGATAGCCGAATGGCCACGAAAGGTAACAGAGCGCTGATTTTCAGCATTTGGTTACCTTTCTCAAGCAATTCGGATCTCTTTGAATTACCCTGATAATTTTGCCTCTGTATAAATCAATGGTAAAACGCACCTTGAATATGCCGTGCAATTTTGGGCACCTATTTTCAGAAAGGGATATTCTACCACTATAAGGCTAGGGTCAGACTGAGGCAGTGCGAACGCGCGTTCTGGCGCACTTAATCACGGCCGCACTAGCAGCAGATGCCGGGCAATGACGGCCAATATACGAAGTACGGTCGCACAAAAGTCCGGCTGCGCAACGCAAGTGGAAAACGAACGCATTTTTTCGAGAACGTGAAACCGCAGGTACTGACGTACAGAGTGCGCTGTGTCTGCTAGCGGCGTGTGTGCGTGATTAGGAGATGTCAGACGCTGCTAATGTCCGGCCAACATAACGTCCAGACACAAAAAGAGTTTTATTGATGATCCGTACAAAATCACGGACGAAAATGCGCATCGTATGACCGCTATCACGTATTCTGTGAAAAAATACGTCCATTCGTTCGAACGCACTTTTTCACAGACAACATAAAAATGCGTTCGTCTGACCCTAGCCTTAAAAGTGCAGAGACAGGCGACTAAATTAATAAGGGGAATGGAAGGTTTAAGTTATGAGGAAAGACTAACAAGCTTAAACCTGTTTAATTTCGAGAAACGGTGCCTTAGAGGGGATCTGATAAGTTTTATATAAATATATACGGGGCCATTATAAACCATTGTCTGGAAACCTATTCATTAACAGGACTATACACGGGACATGAGGTCACCTATTTAGACTGGACGAAGGGAAATTCAGCCTAAAATAAAGGAAGGGTTATTTTACGGTGAGAACAATAAAGCTGTGGAATGCTCTGCCTGTTGAGGTGGTTGGGTCAGAGACTGTACAGACTTTTAAACAACGGCTGGATGACTTCCTGCAAAAAACATAATATTAAGGGTTGTAATTTTTTGTATGGGGTAAAAACTGCTTGAACCCAAGAAATTTGACACTAGATCTGGGGTCGAGAAGCAATTTTTACCCAGTATGTAGCATATTGGTGAACAGTTTAGACTTGTTTTTTTTTTTTTTTTTTTTTCTGCCGCCTTTTGGATCAACAGCAGTAGGTGTTGTGTGACAGGCTGAACTTGGTGGACACACGTCTCTTTTCGGCCTGTGTAATTGTTAAATACTGATTCAACAGAAAATTAACCATTGGTGTTAAAAACAAAATGCATCTGATCACTGTATGTGATCAGATGATAAAAAAATTACTATATTCCTGCTTGGGGGCAGCTGTTGACATTAGGGGACATGCTCTCCTTGCTTGCTCACATGCAGTACAATCACTGGGAGAGAAAAAAATTGACAGGATCAGCGCTCACACACACTCCTCCTGTCAGTCATTTCTACGAAGGCTGTAATTAGCTGTCACAGCGTTATTGGGGATGTTAGAATGCCGGCAAACACTTCTGTGTATTTTGCAGTCTACCTTGCAACATTCAGCGGGTGCCACTAATGAATTAAATTGGATCAGTCCTGCTTTATCGCATTTAAAATTGGTCAAATGTTGTTGTCCAGAACAGCTCCTTTTATAAACGTGTCTCAGTCCCAGGTGATGCAGTATCTTCTTCGGCTTTGTCCTTGCATTGAAGATGAGGAGTATATTCATACCTTAGGCCCCGTTCACACCTATACGTTTTAAAGAGCGTTCCTGCGCGCTTTAAAACGCATGGACAGGGAAATCCCATGCTTTTCAATGGGACCCGTTCACACCTGGGCATTTTAAAGCGCGCAGACCGCGCTTTAAAATGTCCTGCGCCCAAAGAAGTCCGGGAGCAATGCGCGTTCGCACGTTTTTCGTAAAAAACAAACGCGCATATTGCGCGCATATAAAAAGACTCCTAGGTGTGAACCCAGCTTAAACCTCTTTGTGTTTATAAGCCACAGCTCTCCACTCCCACATTTCTTCGTAGATGGAGCTGCTGTTCTGTTGCATCAATTGGATGTGCAAGAGCTGCTGTTCTGTTGCATCAATTGGATGTGCAATCGACAATCCAAGCATCTGTGCAGAAAAAACTCTTTCACGCCTATTCCCCAACAGGGCGGCTGCATGTACCAGAAATATCCAGTCTGCTCCGTGAATAAAACAATACAAGAAAAAGGTTGTCATTTGTGCTCACCCCTGTAGCTCCTTCTGAAACCAACCACAATCTGAGGTTTTGGTTTACTTGAATGGCCATTAAAGTGTAAACTCATCAGCCACGTCATGGCACCTCTGGTCAGGGGAGTCCTACCTAATGAAACCAAGAGCTGCTTTCGAAGTAACCTCATATGCTCATGCTGTTTCTCAGTCATGAGTGAGACTGGTGGGTTTACATTTATACCCTCACCAGGGACAATTCCACTTTGGAATTAGAAAAACATGGAAAGAGGCAGCCGCAACAATGACCTGGCTGAGGGATACAACAAAATATACATATGTGCAGAAAAAATGGTTTCACGCCTATTCCCTAACAGGGTGGCTGCATGGAGCAGAAGTATCCAGCCCACTTCATGTATAAAACCATACAAACATCTGTTACTGCAAGGTGGTGTCCGTTCCCAGCAGTGAACCTGGGTTACCGCTGATAGGAAATGGCATGTTTTAATTATTTTATAACATTAGAATTATTTATTCTTTTATAATGCAATGTGTTCCACAGTTACTTAAACAATATTTCTGAAGGATGTGATGTGCTCTTGTGACCCCCAACAACATCACAGGCTGGTGGTTGCTCAGAGGAACAAGCAGCCAGGCGGAGGGGAATGCTGTTAATGCATTCTGCTACTAGCCTCTCGGATACCGGCAAGCCCAGCACTGGGTTCCGGGTAGGGATAGACCGATATATCGGTTTGCAGATTATCGGCTGCCGATATTCCGAAAATTTCTGATATCGGTATCGGCATTTTATTTGCCGATATTGCCGATAATTGGACAAGTTGTTTCACTGTAGCTGCGACATGCAAGATCCCACAGAACTGTGCGAATCCAGGGCTTCTCCCACATCAGGCTGTAAGTCCTCACTGCAGAACGACCCCTGCTCACTGACCGTATTGCTAATGAGCGTGATGACAACAGAAATGGGGCTTCCATCCCATCTGGCAGGGAACTCCCTGTACAGGAGCTGCAGAGGTCAGCAACCTGGGACCTCCAGATGCTTTGGAACTGCATTTCCCATGAGGCTCCAAGAACCTAATGAGAAGCGGAGCATCATGGCAGATGTAATTCCAAAACACGTGGGGCAATATTACAAAGTCACTGCTAACTTAACTTAACCAGAGCTGGTGTAAACATCCCAGAGCCATTATAGTTTATGGGGTTGTTAAGTTTACAACAGCTCTGGTTAAGTTAGCACCAACTTTGTAATATAACCCTTGGATGGCCTTTGGATCCTTTGGATCTTTAAGAAAGCCAAAGACACGGTCTGATTGTAAAAATAAAAGCTTAAATAGAAAATATTATTAAATTGAATAAATGAAGTGGACGCGGTGCATCGTTTAAATGTTAAACACATTCCGGGTTATTCAGAGAGCGGTGAAAAGCAGGAGAATGACTGGAGAATGGAAAATTCTAGGTCAAAATAGCCGATTTGGAAAGTGAGATGAAAGGGAGAATTTTTCTGGTTTGGCTATTTTGACCTAGAATTTTCCATTCTCCAGTCATTCTCCTGGTTTTCACCGCTCTCTGAATAACCCTGATTGAGTTCATGGCATAATGTCAGATTTGTGCTGTTTTTTTTCACAACTTTAAAATTACAGATTATCGGCACCAAATATCAGCTATCGGCCAGAAAAGCCGCCGATAATCGGTATCGGCCCTGAAAAAATATCGGTCTATCCCTAGTTCCGGGTATCAGTACTCGTGTGAATGCCCCGAAACACTAAGTACTCGTGCAAATTACGTTATCGGTACATCCCTACTGTTTTAGTGCAGGTTTGAAACGAGGATGTGTCCCTCGTGGTCTGTTAGATAAGAGGGTGAAAACAATTAATATGACATATTCTGCTTTCCTAAGCAAAGCTGTGAGGCGTGGGTGCTTTAGACTGTCTGCATTTGACCAGTACTCACACGATGAAGTTCAGCAGATAGCTTCAACTCAGCAAAACTGACACGTAGAAAGATGAATCCAGTTGAAGAGTTTAATGATCAGACTGACAATCTTGAAAGGTGTACAATAATGCAGGTGAAAAAGACATTAGATTTGTCCATCAGTGAGCACAGAATGGCTGCTATGTGACCAGGAAGTAACTAACTGGATGCAGAAGGCTAAGGATGCCCAGCAGAGACAAAATAGCTATGAAATCAATAGCATGTAAGCAGCAAAGGCAGATTCAACACAAAACAGAAAAATATGCAATAAATCCTAATCATGGGGCATGACATGACAAGTGATGCAAGATCTAGTGCTATCTTTAAATAACCTGCCTTGATACGGTATAGGTGTGTAGTGAGAGCTGATTATCATTAAACTACAGCAGTGAGGAGCCGGGTAAAGGGAAATCAGAATGTGGGGAATGATGTATATATTTATGGGGTGACGGTGTTAGGGCAAGAGGATTGCTTTATTATGTATGAATAGTGTAATAACGTGGGGGGCAAAAAAAAATAATTGTACAAAGACCGGACGTTCAGGCAGGGGTAAATGGCGAGCTTGAGCTTTATAAAGGGCAAGTCCTTTAATGCGATGTTTCGGCTCCAATCTGGACCTTGCCTACATGAGCATAAATATGGTGTGAGCTGATGTGTCCTTAATAAAGGTCAGGCTCCCCCGTTCACCTCTGCCTGGATGTCTGTCCTCGCTTCTTAATAATCCTTTGACAGCACAGCACCTGTTGCGGGGTCCTTTTTGTAATGCGTTTTCCCACTCAAGGTGTTAATCAAAAAATGAAAGTGTGTATCAGTCTAGTCACTTTTATATAATCCTAAATAAGGTTCTAAAAAGTATCCTTTTTGTAATTGTTGTGATTCTATAATCTATCACTCTGTGCAAGCTATAGAACTAGGGGTACTGGAGTTAAGGAAAAAAGTTTGATTACGGCCCCCCCCCCCCCTAAAAATGGCAAGCGCAACCATTTCCCTGCTTTGTGAATGGTCCGAATACTGTCATGCTGTGGTTTTATTGAGCGCTCTGTAGGCATGTCCCTGTGAAAAGACCACAATGACTGTTGATGTACAGTTGTATCACTGGTCTATTGTTCTGCTATCAGAATTCACATTTAATATTCAGAACAAACACCTGGCCTGTAAAAGCGAAATGAAATCATTACTTGAGGTTTGATAATCACCCCTTCTGCTTCTCATAGAGCTGATTAGAAACAGTGGACGTGTACCCAAGGTACAGAGCATAACCCTCCTCATTTGGTTTTCAGGTGGCTGCTGGTGACAGCGGGATACAGACAAGACTGGATTAATGCAATAATAAACAGGATTATTTTGAAAAACCCTTTGAAGTTTATCAATGAGCCTTAATGGCTGCAAGGAAACAAGACATGGGAGCTGACGTTTAGAAGTAGAGGGACACTGCACGCAGGAAGGGTGACTTGTTGGAAATCTAGAAAAAATTGGGTTTCTGGCGCTGCTAGCCATAATAACGGAGCTGGGGAGCTGGGGGTCAAAGCGACAGGCCAGCATTGCTTTATGCCGCTATTGACCAGTGTGTGGAATTAATTTCAGCTATGGCTTGATCCGTTTGGATTGTGCAGGACTTGTCTCCATAGTTTAGTTTCTGGGAATGCACACTCCAAGCTCTTGCACTCATAACGCACAAAATATTTTGTGTTGGAAGAATTGCTGCTTTTGAGTGCTGAATTTGCTCATTTGAGGATGTGCGTAAAAACCCGAAATGGCAATCGGTGCCCAATGCTTTTAAGGCCCTGGTTATGGCCATTCACACATGAGCTGGTTCAGCTGGTCTTTGAATCGTGGGCATGTGATGAGGCCGTTAATGTTTTTGAAGCCAACAATCGGGGGAAGCCATTGAGTGGGCTTCTCTATCCCCTCTCAAACCCAGAAGACTTGATCTCTCCTTCTTGTTCTATGTCTTCTAGCTGCGGTGGATGTGCCACGCTTGTCCTCTGTTGTGTCCCTGCTTGGTGCTGATCTGGCTCAGTATAGGTATCAGCCCTGGGACTGACTTCACAAATGGGGATTATCCCTTGCCCGGCAGTGGAATCCCACCGGAGATGCTGAGGTCCTATGGACCCCTGTTACTCCGAGATCTGTATGTCATACAAGGACGATCGTGGTATCGTTGGAAACGCCACAGTCTGGCCTTTCCAAAGAGAGCCAACATGACCCCCATAATGTGCTAATGTATGAAAAATAATAAAGGGAAAATATTTTTAAGAGTAGCGGCGTCCCCACCTTATAAAGGTCACAATGCTGCTGCACTCATTTCCTTTTTTTTTTTATTTAAATATCTTAAATATATTTAAGTTTATTTTTATATATAATTAATATTTGTTATTTTATTTAAATACATTTTAATATAATATATACTTTTAATTTGTTTCTAGTTTTATTGCAGTGGAGCTGTGATACGCTCATACGCCGCACATTACTGTGACCTGTCTTGTATGTGTTGTAGTGCGTAAACTGCAGTGCAATAAGACTTGTTCTATTTAAATTAGTCACCTGTGTTTGATCACATTAACCCCCGACGGTTTTCCCGAGTGTGGCTCGGGGTTAACTTTTTTTTTTACCGAAAGCGGTATTCCCAAGCCACACTCGGGCTGGATACTTACATGTCCTGTGCTCTCTCGCTGATCCCCCGCAGTCTCCTCCAGCCGCTCACGAAATTACACGTGAACCAGGAAGTGTGACGTCGTGATCGGCTGCAGTGTGACTGCGGGGACAGTGAGGGAGCGCAGGACATGTAAATATCAGCAAGAGTGTGGCTCGAGGATACCGCTTTCAGCATTGAAAGTTAACCCCCGAGCCACATTAATACCGATAGGGGGCCAGAATAAATTGGACCGATTCTGGCATATAAAATGTCAGAATCGGACTGCCAGGGAGGTTAATGTGCGCTCTAGGTGGGTAAGACTAAGGAAAGACCTAAAGCAATTTTGTTGAAATTATATTTGCCAGGACAAGTAAATCGTCAGGAGGGACAAGTAGATCTGGCTTCCACTGTAGTCCATTGGACAAGTAGATTTAAAAAAAAAAAAGTTTCCCACACCGTTGCTCCAGCTGTTCAATCGTTATGGCCTCCTCTGTTTAAGCCGTACATTGGTTGTCACGTCCTTTGTTCCAGTTTAGGACCTGGTTATGTTCAGTTGGTAGCGGAGCAGTTTTGCACCTCGTAGTTCTCATCATAGGAACTAGTTTTCTTCAGCCTTGCATCTTATCTATTGGCCAGTGTTCATGTCCACATCCTTTTTATCTGGAAGGTCATTGGGCACTTCTGGCTTTTATATCTGATTTAAATCTGTGTTCTCACCCATTTTGTACACCTCAGGATCGCTGTCCTGCCCAGTTACGCTGTCAATTCGATGTGGCAAAAACTCGATTTGATCAGGTTTTGTGCATTTGCTAGCATTATTGCACATGACATGGCTTGGTTCCAACGGTGGCTATTGGAACTCCGGCACACCACGGGGACTTCACACAGGGCCAGTCTCTGCTTTCAATTAAAGCTCGCCAGGTCTGACCAGTGTCTCATTCGTCATCCTTTCCAACTTGTTCTAAAACACCTCTCCGACTGAGACCCAGTTGGCCTGCAGGGCGAACATGCGGCTTTTAACCCAGCAGCTCTGAAGACTTTGAGACAAATGCCTCACCATGAGGCGATTACACCCATGTCTGTAGATGGGAGATCATTTGACGCCTAAATCTGAGTTTTGAAGAACAGACTTTTAATACAAACTATTTCCATAAATCACAAAGGAAAACTACAGACCCAGCAATGAGATCTATTGAACGTTACTGTTCTATGAAAATCCGTACATGTCTGCTCGTCCTCCTATCCAATCTCCAGACGGTTGGGTGCTGTTGGGAAAGTGCATTTTAAAAAAAATGAAAGCCCCTTTAACGCAATGGAGGGGAAAGACGATCACTGATAGGATGTTCCACATGTTATCCCTGGTCTGGTGGGAAATCTAGGAAGAACTGTGGTCATTACCTGCTTCACACCCCCCCTCCCCCCTTTGCCCCAGGGGGGAAAAAAACATTACCGAGGAACCACAACATGGATAACTTTTTTTTTTTTCTTCTTCAGAGGACCTGTCAAAAAATGAAAAAAAATTCTTGTCCTTTCTCCCCAATCCTCCTTCCTCAAATCATATATGTGACTTATATCATATTGTTGCAAGGAATTGGGGGAAATGGGCTAATAGTAAATGGTGCTTCTGGTACTGGTCATTCAGCATGAATTTCCCTTTTTAGCTGCCGCTTTAAATTGTGCATGAATTTCTGTGAACTGGTGTTTTTTTCTTTTTTCCTTATGTATATACACATTCACTAATTGGTTCTAGATTTCTTTTGTACATGATTTAGAAGGATTTGGTGTTGTAATCGATATAGTAACGCTACACTTTAAGACCCCCCTACCGTTGTATCACCTCTGCATTCGTCCCCCCCATTCTTAACTATTTGCATAGATCGTTATCGAAACCTACGTAGGGCTCATTAAACTCCAGATTTCAGAGTGGGAGAGGGTCATTTTTAGAATTCACGAGTTGTGCTCTTGTCACGGTTTTGCAGCCCTATGTAAGAATCGCTCAAAATTAAATGCCCAAATCTTTGTAATCCTTGATCTGCTTAAGGCTCTGGTAACTAGTTTTTGAGACATTTTGTGGGGGGGCGCTTACATTTTTGTTAAAAATGACATGGCTGGGAGAATGTCTCCCACACTTATACTCCCTCCTTTCCTTCTCATCCCTGCATATGTACTTGCAGGTTGCGTCTATCCCATATGGTTTTGTGCCGTAATGATACCCAAAGTGGAAAATGCCACCCCTAGCCTCGTGACCTGGACAAGATGATTAAAGAATCTTGTATGAAATGTATCAGGCATAAGGTGTTCATGAAACATACATTTTTGTGTTTTGATTTAGATCCAATCACGAACAGGGTTATTCAGAGAGAGGTGAAAAGTAGGAGAATGGCTGGAGAAGTGAAAATTCTAGGTCAAAATAGACAAACCAGAAAAATTCGCTCATTTATCTCACTTTCCAAATCGGCTATTTTGACCTATAATTTTCCAGTCATTCTCCTGGTTTTCACCTCTCCCTGAATAACCCTGTCTGATCTCCTTATTACAGGCAAATATTCCCAAATCCGAAACTTTTCAAATAAGGGGCAACCAACCTGTATTACAATAATAAATTTGTAGCTTCAGACACTAGAAATAATGTCAAAGTACAAGGTGCTAAATGTATAAAAGTGTTTGTGGTTTTTTTTTTGTGATCTGTCAGTTACAGAAATATAAAGTTTTTTTAGAATGCAAAGTTATGAGCAGTATTTGAGATTTGTAACAAAATTGGATGTTCGGTGTTAAACTTTGTTTCTCTCTCCCCCCCCCCCCCCTTCTTTTCTGCTAGGATTATCGGACAAAGCAATTCTGCTGCAGCCAGTGTCCATTCTCTTCAAAGTTCTTCTCCGCCTACAAAAGTCACTTTCGGAACGTCCACAACGAAGACTTTGAAAACCGAATTCTTCTGAATTGCCCCTATTGTACCTACAATGGGGATAGAAAGACTTTGGAAATGCACATTAAAGTCTTTCACGCTCCGAATACACCTGTGCAAAATCCCAACTTTGGCGCTTTCAAAGATAAAAACAAATTCGACAGCCTTAAGCCGAAGCAGACCGACAGTGTGGAGCAAGCGGTGTATTACTGCAAGAAGTGCACTTACAGAGATCCCCTCTACGAAGTAGTGAGAAAGCACATATACAGAGAACATTTCCAGCACGTTGCTGCACCTTATGTTGCAAAAAGTGACAAATCTCTTAATGGTGCAATGTCCATAGGCTCGAGCCAAAGGGAAGAGAGCAGCATCCATTGCAAACGTTGCCTTTTCATGCCGAAGACGTACGAGACATTAGTCCAACACGTTATTGAAGATCACGAGCGTATAGGGTATCAGGTGACTGCGATGATAGGCCACACAAATGTAGTTGTCCCTAGGTCCAAACCTTTAATGCTGATAGCTCCGAAAATGCAGGATAAGAAACCTATGGGTATTCCACCAAGAATGGGACCAATGTCTCCTGGAAATGTCCGAACCCTTCCCTCTCAACAAATGGTGAATCGACTCACTATACCAAAGCCTTCAATGAATTCAAACATGATGTCCAATGTTCATATGCATCAGAATACCTATGGAGTTAAAAATATGGCGCCTGGATACGCTGTCAGTCAGCAGATGAGATTAGGCATGGGTGGAAACTCGCCAGTATCACTTTCTCAGCAGTCTCAGCCTATGAAGCAGATGCTTCCAGGTGGGAATAGTAGAAATTACTCGCTTGCTTCTGAGCAAAGGTCTCAAGCTCCTTTAAGGTACTCCCTCGGACCAGGAAATTCAGGAGTTCCCTCAAGCCATTTGAAACCAGCCTCCATAAACCCATCTCATGTAGCATCTCGAGCATTGGCTCAGGCTCAGTCTAGTGTAAAGTCTCCTGCAGCGGCGGCAGCAGCTGCTGCTGCTGCAGCAGCGGCCGCTGCAGCTGCCAACTCAAACTCCTCGACACAAAAATGGAAAATCTGTACCATCTGCAACGAGTTATTCCCTGAAAATGTGTACAGTGTTCACTTTGAAAAGGAGCACAAGGCCGAAAAGGTGCCGGCTGTTGCCAACTACATAATGAAAATACACAACTTTACAAGCAAATGTCTATACTGTAATCGTTACCTGCCCACTGACACGCTGCTAAACCACATGTTGATCCACGGTCTGTCCTGCCCATACTGTCGTTCCACTTTCAATGATGTGGAAAAAATGGCAGCCCACATGAGGATGGTTCATGTTGATGAAGAGATGGCACCAAAAACAGATTCCACATTAACCTTTGACTTGACATTACAGCAAGGAAGTCACACTAACATCCATTTGCTAGTAACCACGTATAATCTTAGGGATGCTCCTGCCGAATCTGTAGCTTACCACGCTCAGAACACTGCACCTCCTGCTCCCAAACCCCAACCCAAAGTAACGGAGAAGCCACCTGAACCAGTTAAAAACATACCTCAAGCTGCCGTGCCCTACAAAAAGGATGTAGGCAAAACACTTTGCCCCCTCTGTTTCTCCATATTGAAAGGTCCGATATCTGATGCCCTGGCGCATCACTTGAGAGAACGGCATCAGGTTATTCAAACAGTACACCCTGTTGAGAAGAAGCTCACCTATAAATGTATCCATTGCCTTGGGGTCTACACTAGCAACATGACCGCCTCTACCATAACTTTGCACCTTGTACATTGCAGAGGTGTTGGTAAAACACAAAATGGCCAAGAGAAAGGCGCCACACTGAAAATTAATCCAATTCCCATGCTCAATCCACTGAAACGCTCCAATGAGTATATCGATATTGCTCTTGCTAAAAGGAGAAGGCCAGATGATGATCCCGATGGTCCTATGATTATAGATGAGAAGCCTGAAGAACCTGTGCTCTTGGCACTGGATCCAAGGGGTCATGAGGATGATTCCTATGAAGCAAGAAAAGCATTCCTAACAAATTACTTCAACATGAAACCATATCCCAGTAGAAGAGAGATTGAGAAGTTGGCGGCCAATCTGTGGTTGTGGAAGAATGACATTGCTTCCCATTTCAGCAACAAAAGGAAAAAGTGTGTTCGAGATTGCGAACGATACAACCTGAGTGTTTTACTTGGTTTCAACATGAAGGAGCTCAACAAAGTAAAGCATGATATGGACTTCGCTGCCGAATGGATGTTCAAGAACATTGACGAGAATCAGGCCAAGCCAAACGCTAGTAAAACTGTAGACAAGAAAAAAATGAACGACTCAAACTCATCTGATAGTTCTGCAAATATCGAAGACTCAAACGAAAGCGGAAGCGAGCTGACGCCAGAGAAAAACCAGGACCGATCCAGAACCAGTCCTGTAATGCAACCAGACCAAAGTCGTCCAATCTTGCCCATGGAATCACTGAACAACTCTGACCAAAAGATAGACTTGACTTTGGACGACAGCAATTTGCCTGATGCTGCAAAGGAAATCGACCACTCGGAGAGCGACTTGGATCAAGTACGCCCTTCAGAGTCCAGAGACCAGGCTGGAAGCAAGCACGGTTCTCCACCAGTGACAGACTTAGAAGACAGCATCCCAGACGTCAAACCAGAAACATGGTTGAATAACTCCAACCACAGGGAGGACACTGAAAAAGACCATGTGGTCATAAAGTCAGAATCTCATACACCCGGCGATGACAAGGTGCTGCCAAAATGGAAGACCAATACCTTTGGCCAAGTGGATGACTTCTGGGCCAAAGGCAAGTCCCTGCCATTCATGAATTCCACCGTAAAAGAGGAGAGCTTGTCCAACCAGCCGAGCGAATGGCCAAATAGCACAAATGACAGCGAGGATGGGGATCAGTTTGATGTGGCTGTTACAGATGCAATGCACAGTAACCTCGCAGGTGTAGGACTTAGTAGCCAAGAGGTATAGGTTGTCCCTTTGCCATCGCTGCTATGGCCGGCCCAGAAACTGCTAAACCTTCAATGACTGCTGAGCGTAACTTGAACTGTTTACTGCCGGTACGTGGCAGGTCTCCCAAACGGTGGCGATAGAAGCCGCTGTTATTCCACGATTTCTTTACATAAACTTGCTATACGTTGAAATTGCTCGTGATATCCGCTGCATCGGGCACATAACAATGTGAGAAATAACATTGGATGCTACAGAATGCATAGTGGTGTTTAACTGCAATTCGGATTTTTATTTTTTTCCTTACTTTCTTTATATATTATTTTTCTCTTTTCCTTTTTTTTTTTTTTTATTTTGCTCCTTGAGGTCAGATGACGAAAAATGAATTGCGGTTCCCCTCGAGAGGCAAACTGACTATAGTCCTTCCTTACCACCCCCTAGTAGTTTAATATAAGAAGAAATAAAAAGCTTCCGGTTCATTGTGAATAGATATTTGAGGGGAAACGTCCTCCTCTCATCCCCCCCCCCCCCCGGTCATGTATTCATTCTGAATATTAAAACAAATGTATATTTGTACAGTCTTTTAGACCTATTCAAAGTGAGGCTTCTGAAATTGTACTTGTGTATCCACTATATAGTTTTTTTTTTCTACTTTTTGTTTTCTTTAGTGATGGCCTGCTGTGTATAACGCTGTATCTAGTTTCCCTAGCAAAAAAAATAAAAAATAAGCTTGAAACTGCTATAGTAAAGAAAGAAAAAAAAAAAAAAAAAGAATGAAATGCCATTTTTTGATGACATCGTTTTTTGCACATAAAAAAAAAAAAAATTAAATCGTACAATCTCTCGTCCGGTTGCATAAACAATAACCTGGACAATCGGTCTCGTTTTTTTTCCCCCACAAGCAAAGAGCTCGTTGACAAAGCTGTGGTTCACTTCGATTTCAAGAAAAAAAAGAATAAACAAGCTTTGGTGCCCTTCATAGTTTGACACCTTTTAAAAAAAAACAAAAGCAGAAATAAAGAGACAAAAAAATTGATCTGTATATCCTGTATTGTGTTGAAGTACCTTTACCAGACACAATGCTGTATTTTGCATATTTAGTTCTCTTTAGTTGATGCCCACCTAGTGTTGTTCATTTATACCATCTAATACCTGGCACACTGTTGTAGTATTTTGTGACCTTTATTTCTCTTTGTATTCATTTAAAGCATCTAAATAAAAAATGCTGTATTGTGCTTAATGTAATCGCTTTGCTTTTTTTATTTTTACCCAAAGTTGATCCCTTTTCATTTAGAAAATATGTTTGTGTAACCTGTGATTCCGACTCCTAACTTTTTTACTGTGGAAGTCCCATGGGGCTCTAACCTGCCAAAAGCTTTGCTGCGTCCCACACACTTCTGTGCACCAGATATAAATGCATCTTCTATGTAATACCGTGTTTCCCTGAAAATAAGACAGTCTTGTATTTAGTTTGGCCCCCAAAAAACACACTTGGTCTTCTTTTCAGGGTAGGTCTTTTGATTAAATTTTTTTAATGTACGTCATAACTGTCCATCTTGTCTGGGGGTGAAAATACCGGTATGTTTTCACTATCGATTCCTCACAGGCGGTGTGAATCTGGTATCACTCCGTCTGTGACAGGAGCCGGCTCTAGAGGAAGCATCGGCTTATGCGACTCTGCTTCCTCCGCTGCCACCTCACTTTCTCTGGTGCCGGCATCGCTACGGTATTTCTCCCCTGTGGCTCGAGCACAGCCGTGCAATCTGTCCCAGTCACACAACGCAGTCCGAGCGCAGCCATGACAGTGTCACATAATGCAACCATGCCATCCACCCGCTCACATAATGCAGCCTCTGACGCTGGCATAGCCAAATCTCCCCCGCGGCTCCTCAAGTCGGTCTCAACTAGGTCTTCTTTTCGGGGTAGGTCCCTGAATTTTAGTAGTTACCATACATACTCGAGTATAGCGCGACCCGAATATAACACGATGGATAGAGATTTATTATGGAAATGAGAGAATACTCAAGACTCAAATATAACGCGCAGAACAAAATTTTACTGTACCGGTAAACCATTAAACTCCTTCCAGGTTCTCTTAACAGTCAGGCCCCCGCTCAGGACAGGGTGCTCTGTTCTAGAAGGATTGCAGTTGCTAGGAAGTATGAAGCCGGCAGCCATCCGTCTTCTTTACTAGCGATTTAGATGGCCGGCGGAGGCTAGCGAGGTGAATGATTTGGCTTAAACCGAGCGTGCCCTCTGGCCATGATGGATCCCACCTCTCCCAAATCCGGGAGTTCCTGAAGTGTTTGCAAACATCAGGGAGTCCGCATTCACTTCAGCGAGACTACCGGAATTTCCGAGAGACTTGGTATCCAGCGCAAGGCACGTTTTTTTTTTTTTAATTATTTTTTTACACGTGATGCAGATGTCTCAACTATAACGCGACCCCTCCAATTTTAACCCCTTAAGGACCCCTGACATCAAACCCCAGGCTGCCATAATCTTGCAAATGTATTTTTAAGTCTGCATTTATTATTCCCTGACTAGTCTTTTAACCCCTTAAGGACCCCTGACGTACCCTGTAGGTCCTGTCCACAGGTCTCCCTTAGACCCGCGGACGTACAGGGTACGTCAGCGGCGCCTAATCCCCCTCCCGCCCGATACTCCCCTCCCTCGCTGGATCCCTCGGCGATCTGGCAGGGAGGAAGCCTGCCCATGTGATTTACATGGGCAGGCGAGGCTGATGACGTCGCCACGCTGCGTGGTGACGTCATCAGCAGGCGTCCCCATGCATTTCAATGGAGGGGGGCTCCTTCGGAGCCCTCTATCTCCCCAACCATTGAAGCTAGGGAGATGCCGTTTGCACCGCTGGAGAGGGGAGAGCGATGTATGGCATTAACCGTTTCGCCGCCGGATCACGTTGCAGCGCCAAAACGCGATTCAAACCTGGAGGGGGGCTGACATCTTGGATGTCAGCCAAGCCTCCAGGTCCCCCCCCCCCCACCCACTGACAACCTCACCATATGTGTGAGGATGTCAGTGGGCCAGTTAACCCTCTAGCTGCCATGTAGAGATAAGGGGATCCTAAGGATCCCTTTATCTCCCGATCCATGGCAGCTAGATGGCCTGATTATGGCCTTTCAAAATGATACCAAACATGACCAGGTTTGGTTTAAAAAAAAAATTAAATAATAAAAAAATTAAATAAAATAAAAAAATGAGTTTTTTTTAAAGTTTTTTTTTTGTCTGGGGGGTGGTTTAATTAAATAGGACCTAGGCTGTCATCTAAAAATAATTAGCACAAAATGGTCAGAATGAGCGCAGCGCACATAGGTGAACTGTCTCAGCAGTGAAGGGGTTAAAAAGCAAACGCATGTTAAAATTGGGTATTTCTAGTCTCGGGACAAAATTTTGAACCTATTTAGCCGGGGTCGTTTTGTGTGGTTGTAGATTTTGGGGATTAAATTACAAAAAAGTGTGTTTTTACCATTTTTTTCCCCTCATATTTCATATTTTTTTTTTATAGTAAATTATTCGATATGATGGAAATAATGGTATTTCTAGAAAGTCCATTTAATGGCGGGAAAAAGGGTGTATAATATGTGTGGGTTGAATAAACGAGTAAGAGGAAAATTTGACCTAAACACTAACAGCGCAGAAACGTAAAAACAGCAGCGGTCACTAAAAGACAGATTTGTGTAAAACCGCCCGGTCACTAAGGGGTTAAGGTAAATTTTTGTCACCAAAATGTAGCGGTATACTCGAGTATCTACAGTAACAAAAAACACTAGGTCCTATTTTTGGGGAAACCCAGTAAACACAAAAAGCTGTTTCGCGCACTGTTCCCTACCTGAGTGGCTGCGTAAACCAGGAGTATCCAGGTCACTTCATGCAATGCTCTATTTACTACTTAGCAAGTATCAACTCAGACATTTTGGTAATTCGGTTTCCTTCCCCGGATTAAAAGGACACTGTACAAAAAAAGTGCCTCTAAATAATTGTGCAGAGGTTGCTGACAGTCTCTGCCCAATTATTTTCTACTTTTTCTTTTTGGGGTTGTTTATACTTGCCTTATTGTCCCTCGGCACGCGTTGCTGCTCCTCTTCTGCTCAGGGACTCCTGAACCTGGAAGCCCATGATTAATTTCTGCGCAAGTCACACAGCGTAGCGTAGGGACCACAAATTGCACACTGCAATGGGACTTGCAAACTCTGCGTATGCAAGTCCCGCGGCGCATGCGCACGACGTCGGATCAGAGCGCTCACACACGCAGGTTTGATTCATCACAAAACACGATTGGTCCCGGAGATCGCAACGTCTCACACTTGGGTGTGGTGACTTACTATTGACAGCTGGGAAGTTCAAATTTCCAGGTTGCCAGGTCCTGTCGGGGGGGGGGGGGGTATAATCTCTTCACCCTGCAGTTTGGGTGGGGACCTGGGAGAGAGAGGAAAACACTGCACACCCCCGGACGTTTTCTAAAGCTAAAGTGGTCAGGTGTGTAGAATATCCATTTAAGTTTGTCAACCTGAAGAGGGAGAGAAAACACCCTTTGTTTATTACACCTGCATGTATGAGGTGCTATTTGTTGCATTAGGGGGTTGAACAGAAAACGCTGTATTAGTTGATGGAATCCCAAAAGCAGCAGGAGAAGCTTCACGCTGTATGGATCCCTCTTCTGGGAAGTGACATTTGTTGTCAGCAAAAATCACCATTTTTAACATCTGCACTTTCTGAAAATCCATAATGCGCCCCTCCCCCATTATATATACCATATTATCCTTGAACGCTGTTTAACCCTTTCAGTGCAGTCGTTTCATACCAATGGCCCAATCTAGTCATCACTTTCAGCCATGCTTCTGACGAGGTACCTACACAAATTACTGTTTTTTCTTTCAGCAGCCTTTCACAGTAACTTTATTATTTGATTATTAAAATCTAAGACTTGGGGTTAATTTTGACAGTGCATTCTGTACAAAATATGTCATGTGATGCTTTCACAGCAAGTATCACTTAGGCCAGTGTCAGACGAGCGTACTTCAGAGTGGAAGAAACGTCCGTGAGAATGGACGTTCCTTCCGCTCTGACGCTCGTGTGGCCACCTCGCTGAGCGTAGCTAGTGCGCTAAGCGCTGCAAAGCTCGATCCTCGTATGCAGGATCACTCTTTGCAACCCCATCGAACGTGCGTCGTAGCTTTTTGACGGCAAGGGTTTCAGCATGCCTGTTGTACCGCACTCTACACAGTCTGACCCGCCCCGTCGAAACGCCACATCGCTGCGATGGACATCGGGAGGCACGTCAGTACGCACGCTTGTCTGACATAGGCCTAAGTCTTCAGGAAAACCACAAGAATAGGGACATCACCCATTTCTTCTTGAAAATCACGAGTATAGCGGTGCGTAGAGATACCATTTCTTTATTGGGCTAACGATACGTTTCTTTCGACAGTATAACATTCTTCTGGTAAAGCTTCCAGACCTGAAGAAGAGCGTTATACTCTCGAAAGCTTGTCTTTTAAATGTAACGTTGGTCCAATAAAAAAATGGTGTCCCTACGCACTACTATACTCTGGTGATTTTGGCATCTGGACTAACACTTGGACGGGCTTATATTTTAATCTGCATCCATTTTTTTCCTCTTCCTGCGTTCTCTTTGAATTGTTTGAATTTCTGTGTAAAGATCATGGTCCATGTATAGAGAGGAAGGGTACAATGTATCAAAGCAGTGACAAGTTTAATTAGCCAGATCACTCAATGATGCACAGGAAGTGTCCCAGACGTCCTTAGCGCTTGGGGATTAATATTGTGAAAGTAAGAACTTTTAGAATAGCACTCGAGCGATTGCGAATTTCGGAAGAGTCAACATACTTTGTAAGGCTGTACAATGGGTTAATCTTAATCGAACAAAAAATTTACAACCTTTTTTTCTTTGACACATGGCAAATGATCGGAAAGGACCCAGCTCAAGTGACCTCCATTAGGACCATTTGTCACTGTCTGGCATTCCTACCGTGCAGTGGATGAATGTCTCAAAATTATTGGGGAATAGACCCCTCTAGGGGCACTATCACCACCTTAGTGCTTGCATAAATGAGCGAAAGCGGTAGGTTAAGCGAGTTGATAGCGTACGGCATAGATCACCTCCCAATAGCTAACAGGTTAAATCTGTTGTGGGAGGGGTGTGGCCGGCTGTTCACAGGAGTGGACGTGTTCTCCAGGAGCGCCGCATGTCTGCTCGGTATAGGGACAATTAGCAGACTTTTCCTATAGAGATTCCCCTTTGAAGTCTTCCTGAACGGCTGGCTATCGGTTTAACACTGTCCAGAGGCCGCTTGGTTCCCCCTCTCCGGACCAGAGACTAGAAAATACGAGGAAGATGCCGTCGGCCATCTTGCGGCCTACCAATGAGCAGATCCCTGGACGGGGTGTCCTTCCTGCGACCATCTCGGGACCTTGCCCCACTCCGCAGCACCTCTGCTGCCCCCTCCAACCCCTGCCTGGATGAATACCGGGAAGACAGATTGCCCCCGTCTCCCAGCACATGAGACTGCCCTAGTGGAGTGCACACGCGGCGGCAGGAGGCTTCCCCCGCTGACAGGCATGGAGGCATTGTTCCTGCGCCTGGACACCCTGCTATTGGAGGAGGGAGAGGCAGATCGCCCCCTGACGAAGGGAGACATGAGGCACTTCACAGCGGTCCTGCAGAGCTACAGAGAGGCGGCTGCCTTGAACGCGCCTGAGGGAGACCGGAAAGTAGCTGAGGAGACTGAATATTTGGGGGATCCCAATGCCGCGCTGGAGTTCTCAGTGTTTGGGGGAGACCCCTGGACCGTGAGTGAGCAAGGGAGAGACTGCTTCGAGCATTAGTAGGACAGTGACCATCAGATCGGACAGCGTGGCCCTCTCAGAAAATGCTACAGTCGAGCAGAGGATAGCGACGCATGTAAAGATGGCTACCTGGGTGTATGCACAGAGCTACCTGAGGTTAGTGGAGGACTTCCCACAGCGGGGTAAGAAGATGGCGTGGCTGTGTCTATTGGTACCACGACCGGCCCCATTTCGAGCTGGCGACGCTGGGCTGCCTAAGATGACCCGGGCCTTGGATATACTGGCGAACTGTTTTGTGGTAGCAGGTTTGTCGACGCTGTAGGCCTCAGCCTGCGCAGTAACCTGCCTGCTGCACGTTGGATTCCGCTAAGGAATGCCGGCTGAGATAGCCTTGCCGCTGATTGCTGCGTTCCTCTTTAGGCTGACTTTATTTTTGGTTTTCTTTTGAGACCTTGCTTGATATTACTTATGATGCTTTCTGAAGACTTGCTTTTTGATGTTTTCTTTTATTAAACCCCCCCTCTTTCTACACATTTTTTGCGGCTCACTTATGAGACCCCCCCCCCTTACTGTTTTGTGTCTGAGGACTCCTGCTTTATTTTGATATACCCCGTAGACTTGTTTTACTTTTGAGACTAGATGTACGCTCCCTTTCCCCTCATTATCTTAGTTGGTATGTTAGATGCTCGTTGTGCTGGAGATGGTGTATCCATTCCCACCTTCCCCCCCCCCTCCTTTTTTTTTTTTTTTTTTTTAATATTTTTGGCAATACTGGGTTGCCTGAGATGTGCCACCATGACGGTGTTATGATTGGCCCTTAGGATCCCGGGCCTCGTGACACTGTCCCTCCATTGCCTCCTTTGGGAGCGTCACGGAGAGATGGCCTTTGCCATTCCCCACACACCCCCCCCCTTTTTTTTTTTCTCCTTTTCCTTTTATACGGTTATTTGGATCGCCATCTTTTTGGCAGCGCGATGTATATAACCCCTGCTTCCCTATAATCCTACACCCCTTGTTTTCTGAGATTTTTATCTACGTGTGTCTCTGTCGATGGATCTTTTGTGACATATGTATTACGTATGAGTTTTTCTGGCCCTGCGAGGCCACTTCTATTGACTATGTGTTTCTTCTTACAAAATAAAAACCTTGAATTTCAAAAAACATATCCGCTGTCGGATTGCCTTCTCCAATGCAATCAAAATATATTTGATACTGGTAAGAATGTAATCGAGAGATTTTACTAATATATTTGTATAAAATATTACACCTGAGGGAAAAAAAAATCCGTTGGTGTATCGGTGCTTTTTAGCACCAGTTTACTGTACTTTGCTCTCCCCATGTTAAGTATAGGGGAGCGCAAAGTGTAAATAGTTATGTAGCATTAGGATCACATAGTGCTAACGCTAATTACAAACCGCTGTCCCATACTTATAGTCTGGAACTAAAAAAGTTAGCTCCAGCTCTGAGCTGTAGCAAACGGTTTCCTCTTAAGAATCCTTTGGCAGCAGCTGGACCGGACTCTTCCCCCCCCCCCCCCCAAAAAAAAAATCAATTACTCCTCTCTCATCACACGGCAAGAACAGCAGCCCCATCCACAGCTTCTGGCCACCAGGAGCAGAATGAGATTGGGGGAAAAAGTCCCCAGTCTCCCTCCGTGGACTCGCAAGATCTCATGAGAGGCGAGATCCTGCCAGTCATGTGACCTGGCAGCAGATACGGTCTCCATGGAGGGGATGCTCATGACAGCGTTTCTGTGCCACCTGGAGCCTAGCGGCCACTCTACAGCTAAAACAGGGATGCTATGGGGAGATTAGCCAGCGCTAATTTACGCCTTAGCGTCCCTGTTTTAGCTGTAGGCAGCGGATAGTGCCCTGACTGACTCTTTTGCAAGTTGGTGTCATGTGACTTCCTTCTGTAATCTATATCTATATTCTAATATCTCCAGAAACTTGAAATTCAGCACGTATGTTCCTCTCGGCTTCTAGGTGGTCACTAAAGAAAGGATTTTCTGAAATGACCATCAGAGCATCAGTTATTAACACGCTCTGATGCTAAGGTGTTCAGACGGATCTGTCCCTTCTAATGGAACAACAGTTAAAGGGAAAAGATTTACAGATGCGATTAGGAAAACACAAGCTAAAAAGTATTGTCAAACTCCTCCCCATGTCAGAGAGGCTGTAATAAAGTCTGCATCTAATAACCCCTACATAAATGCGATCAATGCCATGGATTAATAAGTATTTGTTTGGTATTAAATATGAACCTTAGATTGATTACTCCAGGGAAAAGGTTGTTGATCTCGGACCTCGGATACCTTGTGCCTGGTGCCGTGCTCTGAAGTGGCAGGATGAGAGTCCCGGGATGTGCTGCATTGGCGGGAAAGTCCAGCTCCCTCTGCTTCTGCCCTATCCTGAACCCTTACACAGCCTTCTCACCCACCAGCATCCAATGGCAGAGCACTTTCTTTCTCAGGGTTGCTGGTGGGATTAAAGGGCTTCAGCCCGTCTATTTTATTACTATCATCCCTTATGTGTTTCAAACCCCAACCACCACTAAGGCAACGGATTGTGAACCTTAAATCTCCTGCATAGCTCGACGTTTCGTTGCGAAGCACGAGTATCCAGCTAGTTTCTTCTGTAATCGAATGAGTGCACTGTAACAAGGTTTCGGCTCATACAGGGTTATTCAGAGAGCGGTGAAAAGCAGGAGAATGACCTGAAGAATGGAAAATTCGAGGTCAAAATAGCCGATTTGGAAAGTGAGATGAAGGGGAGAATTTTGACCTAGAATTTTTCTGGTTTGGCTATTTTGACCTTCTCCAGTCATTCTCCTGCTTTTCACTGCTCTCTGAATAACCTTGATAGTCTTGGGTTTTAGACATTTTTTTTGTGCGGGACGATACCATCAAATCGAGGGTGGCTCAAGCTCTATTGATTTGTAATCTGTCCTATGAATCGTACGTCTTTCCTCGTGTTCTATCCATATGTGTCGCAACATCCAATTCCCATATTCCATTGTAAACCTTTTAAATTGGCGTGCGATTACTCGAGTTCCTTTAGACTTTTTTGGCTTTATTGCTAGTGAATGCCACAAAGGCAAGAGATGAGTGTTTATTCTCACGGTTTTGCCTTCCAGGATGGAAGTGGGCCACCGTGGAATTGCAGCGTCTGCGTGATTGTAATGTTTTTGTGATTTAACGTTACCGGGATCTCCAATTATGTGGAATCCCAGGCAGTCTTATTTCTCCTAAACAAAGTAGGATACTGTAGTAGTAAAGTTTGCAAAGTAAATATATATTTTTTTCCAAAGACGGAGGAGGAACACAACCAAAAACATCACCTGTCATATTTGGCCACGTATTTTAGGAGCAATAGAGAAAAAATGACGGATAGAAGTGAATTTTTCCATTTAAAACTCTGCTTCAGATGATTTGGTGTCTTCGATCATTTTGAGGCAACAGATTCTGCCCCTTTTAATGCTCGCTGCACTTGTGTCAAATGGAAAGGAGCAGAATCTGTTGCTTAAAAATTAAGCAAAAATGAAGTACAATGTTAACGTTACTCCTAAACCAACTATGACTAGTACCCAGATTTCTAACCCTAACCATGAAAAATGAGGCTCCAGTTTGGCCCAGAACATCCAAGTTCGGGCTTGGCCCAATTTTAGCATCTTTTGTAAGGATGCAACTTGTATGTGTTTTAACTATGAAAATAATCGTTAGTTGTAGCCCTAATCGATTAGTTGGCCCATTTTTATTTTTCAATTCATCAGATAAAAGAATACAAATTTTTTGTTTCTTTAGAAGAACATTATGGGAAAAAACCCTCCCCGCCTCCTTTTTTTTTTCCCCTTAAGCACTTTTTTATAGTGTACATAACATTCGTAGGTACATATGCAAATTGCATACTTTTCGCACGCAATGTACACGAGCACCTGGTCAGAGTGATCAATTGGTGCATACACATCCTTAAACCCATGTCGTCTTTTTCCACAAAGGCTGCTATAAGCGCTCAGATAAGACCTGATTATGTCGCCATGAAAGACGGGGGAGGGGGGCACTCATTGCAGCCTGACCACTTTAGCTTATTAGAGTGTCCCTTTACAATAATTTCATGAACAAACTGAGTGGGAGGAGGGTCCAAAGGTGGAAGGGAGTGCGTTTGTTCAAGGGACTTGACCTGAGTGGGTTTGGGCAAAAGCCCAGACCTGAGTGTGGGAGGGAGTTTGTGGGAAGGGACCAGACCTAAGAGCTCCAGACCAAAGAGGGGGGGAGGCAGACTGAGGTGGTGACACAGAACTCCAGCTTCAAATAAGGGTAAAACACCAGTGGTACAGCGCCCATACCCAGTGACAGTATCTCCAGGGTTTGTGTTATAGCGCTTCTGCAATTGTAAACTAAATAAAAACCAACCGGTTATGCCTGACAACCCTAGAACAAAATCACACAGAGTAAAGCAGTGGCACGTTTTCTACATTTAGCTCCGAAGCAGAATCTGAGGTTATAATGTTTAACTCAGTTTGACTCTAAACAGTGCGTGCTGTACACAAATCGATTAATCGACAGCCGATTAGTTGTCAACTATTCTCAATATCGATTAGTTGTCTATTACTCTATTGGTGGTTTCAGCCCTAGTTTTAACCCCTGTTTGCTCTCTGCAGTTCTAACCCCCTTTTTAAATACTTGCTTCACGTGAGCCAGGGCATTAACGTAATCCCTCAGAAATTTTAAGTTTTGCTGGTCTGTCTTTTCTTTTGGTAAAGATCAGAATTCAAACTCTCTCCAAAAACTTTCAGATGTGTTGGGGATTGCAGACACAGCAGCCACGTAACCCGGCAATGTGCGAATGTGACACGTTCCAAGGCCTTGTTGAGATCGTGTGGGTGGTAGACAACGGCAGACAATAATTGTATCTTAGTGTAACCTGCTACAGCTGAGGCTGCACTGCTCTCTATTGTTCTGTCAAAGTTACCCAGATAAGCGAGAGCAGCTGAATGAGATCTGATCGTAGACTAACACTCAATGGTACCCCATGGTGATGTTACAGTCATACATTCAACACAAAGCAAGTCAATAGGTTAGTTTTCTGGGCTTCTGACCCCATAGAATCCATTTTACACCCAATGCCACGCAGGGAGGAGCAAGTGCTGTAAAGATACTGTGAGGGGGGGGCAGTTTACAACACAAAAGATCACACAGTAAAATAGTTTCATTTTTTTTTGGTGGTAGTGTCCCTTTAAGATCTTGCTTTAAACTTGGTCAGATTTGGAAACTGTTCTGTAGGGGGAGGGGGGCTCATTTACAATACCCCAGCTGTGGAGGTGCAAATAACCTTATGCCATCCGCTCCACTTACTGTAAGCAGGCTGTGTTGGCACCATGCCAGCTTCCTCTGTGCATGGAATAGTGATCATACATTCTCAGATCTTTAAATCTGAAGGAGCTGGGTATACGTTCTTGGTAGGGGAACGGGGTTTTAACTCAACTGTCCCTGCTGTTTTTGGTGAGGGACTTTGAGGACCATAGTGTTGGAAAGGTTGCTGTTCGATGTGTAAACCTCAGACTGCAAAATAAATCTATGCATATATTTAATGTACAAAGGAAAATAGAGGGGTCCGAAATATTTCCTGTAGCCAAACAATGGAATCGATTTGCCACATTCTATTGAAATATCGGCTTCAGTGTTAAATTTGCCTCTACCTTGTAAAACGGTTTCTGATGAATGGAATTGGGTGCTTCCTTAGAATTGGGATCTCAAACTCTGCCCCCCCCCCCGATGTTTGCCTACAAATCCCAGAATTCTCTGCAATAAACAGAATCATGGGAGGTGTAGTTCAGAAACATCTGAGGGGGCCAGCGTTTGCCATCACTGCCTTTTAAAATATCCAGAAGGTTTGGTTTGATCTGTATCACGATGTGCGACGTCTTATAAAGTGACAGCTTCTAGAAAATTTATAAACGCTATCTCCCCGAAATTGCCATGTATGAGGAAAGAAATATAGAAAAATTGCTTGTGTTGCTGTATGAGTTTCCAGCGATATGCACTGGACTTGGATAGAGGAAATGCACTGTGTGTAATATATATGTTACGGGTAAAACCCGAAGCGCGGTTAATCCTAGGATTACCCGGGTAGTCCTGACATTACCCAGACGTCATTAGCAAAAATCCGAAGTGAAATGAAATTTTGGACTTTACCCGGGTAATCTGCAAAGTATCCAGAGGCCTCTGGGTACTCCGGTTTTCTGCTGTGTTTTAACTGGGTAATTCGCACATTACCCTAGTGTTACTGGATAAAGTGTAATGTGTAACGAAACATCGGACTTTATCCGGGTAATCTGCAAAGTATCCAAACGCCTCTGGGTTCTCCGCTTTTCTTGGGTTTTCAGCAGGTTACAGATGACTGAATTTGAGGATTACCCGGGTAAAGCTGCAAACTGTTATCTGACTGATAACAAAATTGTGTTTTTTGTTATTTTTAATTAAATTGTAGCCAGTCGCAAACCCCACTAAATAACCGTCATGTGACTCTGTGCATTAATTGTCTGAAAATTAGTTTATGAAGATAAAGATATTATATAAAGAGTAACCTGATGGTTATGTTTTATAAATGATATATAAGCACATATGACACATAATAAAGATCATGTATCTTTTTCACATTCATATAAGAAACCATATCCTGTCACTCTGTATATTCATTATATCCGCAATACATTTTAAAGTTTGTCTTTTGCCATTTTCATTAATAATATCCATAGATAATAGTAAAATTCACTGTTACCCAAGCGAGGTTGGATGCTCTGCAGATTACCCAGGTGAAGCTGTGGATAGTCCTAAAATTACCCAGGTGAAGCTTCAGACTTGCACATTACCCGGGTAAAGTGTGGATTTTTCAGCTCTTCCAATTTGTTACCCAAGGGCAGTTGGTTAGTCCTAAAATTACCCGGGTAAAGACCGAAATTTTCATTTTTTGCAGCTTTACTCAGCAGTTTTGGGTGATGTCAGGATTACCCGGGTAACTAACACACACGCACGCACACACGTGCAATTGTGTTCTTTAAAGAAAATTAAAAGGCCAGGTGCTAATGAACACTCAAACCTCTGTTTAACATGGCTCCGTCACATTAAAAGGCATAAACTTTATAAGCTGCACCTTCTGATAAATGGTTTTCTTCAGATTTAATTTCTCCTGTATTAAATCTTTTTACTTGTAATACAGTATCGTGTTAACGTCTCTCGAATTATTATTTTTAGTCTCTTTATTAAACGATTTGATTTTATGTTTAAAGTTTGTTAAAAGTAGCGTTTCTAATAATCTATAGGAATATTCTACATGTTGTGCTATGACACCTGCTGATGGTACACGTAGCATGCCGTTCATGTGGCTTCTTTTAAGTTATGTTTGCTATAGCTACTAATATTTATTTTTGAGTTTAAGAGCTACCATCAAGATATCGACGTCTGGCAGGATTTTCAATGGTATGATGCTAGAAGTCACTCGCCGCTTTAACCAAACTGCATGGAACAGAGAATTCAGAAGGTGAATATAAAACCTGCAAACGTTCACACGAGAACACAACTACCCACTGAAATAAATCCCAAACATGCGCATACATTGCGGTGTTAACATGGGCCTGAAGCTGCAGCTCCAATAGACCCTGAGTCCCAAAATAGGCCCAGGGGAAAGCGAACTATGTTGGCATCAGTTGTCACTAACACAATGACTTGAGGATGAATGCGGTTGTTGCACAACAGGAGGTGAAAAGAATGGAACAAAGGCACAACAAAATCTATAGATCCAGACCCATAAAGCGCTTCTCTTAATCCACAATATTTTAAGTGCCTCCATTTTTATTTTTTTTAATGTTCCTTGTTTTCAGGCCTTCTCTTTCGAATTTAGGGTCGTGACAGTTCACAGCGTTATATAGTGGATATGTTACGGTTAAAGCCCAAAGTGCGGTTAATCCTAGGATTACCCAGGTAATCCTGACATTACCCAGGAGTCATTGGCAAAAGTCTGAAGTGAAATGAAATTTCGGACTTTACCCAGGTAATCTGCAAAGTATCCAGAGGCCTCTGGGTACTCCGGTTTTCTGCTCTGTTTTTAACCGGATAATTCGCACATTACCCAACAAAACATCGGACTTTATCTGGGTAATCTGCAAAGTATCCAAACACCTCTGGGTTCTCTGCTTTTCTTAGGTTTTCAGCAGGTTACAAGTGACTGAATTCCAAGGATTACCCGAGTAATGCTGCAAACTGTTATCTGACTGATAACAAAATTGTGTTTTTGGTTATTTTTAAAGAAATCGTATCCACAGTCACAAACCGCACTAAATAACCGTCGTGTAACTGTGTTAATTGTCTGAAAATTTATTTATGAAGATAAAGATATTGTATAAAGAGTAACCTGATGGTTATTATGTTTTACAAATGATATATAAGCACATGACACCTAATAAAGATCATGTTTAAATATAAAAGAAACAGACTGAAACCAATGTGGCTTAGTAGGAAGGTAACTAAGGAAATGAAAAATAAAAAAGAAGGCATTTAAAGCTTTTAAATTTTGATAAATCTGAGGCATCCTATAAAGCCTATAGGGCAGCCAATAAAGCATGAAAATGCGATTAGATGGGCTAAACTAGAAAATGAAAAAGAAATAGCCAAAGAGAGCAAGACCAACCCTAAAAGATTCTTTAGGTACATAAATTCTAAAAAACCCAAGAGTGAAAATGTAGGTTCACTAAAATCTGAGTCAGGGTTATTGTTAACTGAAGATCAGGATAAAGCAGAAATTTTAAATGATTATTTTTCTTCAGTATTTATCAAGAGAAACCTATAACAGGAGACATGAAATTCATTAATAAAAACTTACTAATACAAAGTGACTGGTTGACTCAGGACAAGTTTTACACAAATTAAACAATGTGAATGTTAATTAAAGCCCCAGGGCCAGATGGAATTCACCCGCGAGTACTAAGAGAGCTATGTGTTGAAATATGTAAACCTCTGTTCTTAATCTTTCAAGATTCTTTTCTTTCAGGAATAGTACCAGAGGATTGGAGAAAAGCTGACGTGGTCCCTATATTTAAGAAAGGTTTAAAAATTTGTGCCTGGGAATTATAGACCTGTGAGCTTAACATCTGTGGCTGGGAAAGTATTTGAGGGGTTACTAAGGGATAGTATTCAGGAATTTATTGGGAGGTATATGTAATTGGCAAAAATCAGCATGGTTTCATGAAACACAGATCATGTCAGACTAACCTAATTACGTTCTATGAGGAAGTAAGTAGAAGTATAGATCAGGGGTCGCAGTGGATGTGATTTACTTAGATTTTGCCAAAGCTTTCGACACAGTCCACACAAAAGGTTACTATTTAAATTAAGAAAAAATGGTCTAGATGAAAATACTTGTTCTTGGATAGAAAACTGGCTAAAAGATAGGTACAGAGAGTGGTCATAAATGGTACATTTTCAAGATGGACACCAGTGGTAAGTGGTGTCCCTCAGGGGTCTGTTATAGGACCAATACTATTCAATTTATTTATAAATGACCTTGAGATAGGCATTGAAAGTCATGTATCAGTGTTTGCAGATGACACAAAGCTAGGAAAAGTAATACAATGTGAGCAGGATGTTACTTCGCTGCAGAGGGATTTGGATAGATTGGGGGACTGGGCACTTAAATGGCAGATGAAATTTAATCTAGATAAATGTAAAGTTATGCACTTTGGAGTGAAGAACACACAAGCAATGTATACCCTAAATGGTACGGAGTTAGGGAAATCCAAGCAGGAGAAGGATTGGGAATAATCATAGACTTCAAACTAAGTAATAATGTGCAATGTCAAACAGCAAGCCGCCAAGGCCAGCAAAGTACTGGCATGCATTAAAAGGGAGTTCACTCACGGGATGAAAACATAATTTTGCCTCTGTATAAATCAATGGTCAGGCCGCACCTGAATATGCCGTGCAATTTTGGGCACCTGTCTTAAAAAAAGAATATTATATCGCTAGAAAAAGTGCAGAGACGGGCAACTAAATTAATAAGGGATGGAAGGGTTAAGTTATGAGGAAAGACTAACAAGCTTAAACCTGTTTAGTTTAGAGAAAAGGCGCCTTAGAGGGGATCTGATAACCTTATATAAATATATACGGGGCCATTATCAACCATTGTCTGATAGCCTATTCATTAACAGGACTATACATAGGACAAGGGGTCATCCATTTAGACTGGAAGAAAGAAAATTTAGCTTAAAGCATAGGAAGGGTTATTTTACGGTGAGAACAATAAAGCTGTGGAATTCTCTGCCTGTTGAGGTGGTTGGGTCAGAGTCTGTACAGACTTTTAAAAAACGACTGGATGACTTCCTGCAGACACAGAATATTAAGGGTTATAATATTTAATATGTGGGTAAAAGCTTCTTGATCAAGGAGAAATCTGACTGCCATTCTGGGGTCAAGAAGGAATTTTTCCCAGTATGTTGCATATTGGCAAGCATTCAGACTGGGTTTTTTGCCTTCTTTTGGATCAACAGCAGTAGGTTATGTGGGAGAGCTGAACCCGATGGACGCATGTCTTTTTTCAGCCTATATATAACTATGTAACTCTTTAACATTCATATAAGAAACATATCATGTTACTCTGTATATTCATTATATCCGCCATACATTTTAATGTTTGTCTTTTGCCATTTTCATTGATAATATCCATAGATAATAGTAAAATTCACTGCTACCCAAGCGGGGTTGGATGCTCTGCAGATTACCCAGGTGAAGCTGTGGATAGTCCTCAGATTACCCGGGTGAAGCTTCAGACTTGCACATTATCCGGGTAAAGTGTGAATTTTCCAGCTCTTCCAGACTGTTACGCAAGGGCAGTCCTAAAATGACCCGGGCAAAGTTCAAAATTTTCCTTTTTTTTTTTTTTTTTCTGCAGCTTTGCCCAGCGGTTTTTGGTAATGTCAGGATTACCTGGGTAATCCTAGGGTTAACCGCACTTCGGGCTTTACCCGTAACATATACAATAATGTAAATTCTGTTGCCGCTGTTCTGGGTGAGTAGGAAGAATGTGACTCGTCTTCCTATAAAGTCACGAGAGAAACATGTAGAAGAAATCAGGTGTGCTCCTTATAGAAACATAGAAAAATGTCGGCAGATAAGAACCTTTCGGCCCATCTAGTCTGCCCAATTACATGGATACTTTACCTGGATTTATCTTTTGTTTAGGATAGCCTTATGCCTATCCCATGCTTGCTTAAATTCAATTACTGTTTTGGCCTCTACCACTTCTACTAGAAGGCTGTTCCATGTATCCACCACCCTCTCAGTAAAATAATGCTTTCTGATGTTACTTTTAAACCTTTGCCCCTCTAATCTAAGACTATGTCCTCTTGTTTTGCTACTTTGTTTCCTTTTAAATATACTCCCTTCCTCTACCTTGTGGATTTCCTTTACCTATTTAAATGTTTCTATCATATCTCCTCTGTCTCGTCTTTTTTCCAAGCTGTACATGTTAAGATCATTAAGCCTTTCCTGGTAACTTTTCTCCTTCAAGCCGTACACCATTTTAGTAGCCCTTCTTTGAACTCTCTCTAAGATGTCTATATCCTTCTGGAGATACGGTCTCCAGTACTGCACACAGTACTCCAAGTGAGGTCTCGCCAGTGCTCTGTACAGTGGCATGAGCACTTCCCTTTTCCCACTGCTAATACCTCTCCCTGGGCGTGATTGTGGTGCTCGTGATACAATAGAACACTTGCAATGAATGGTGAATTTATGCAGAATCTGATAGATAATACTCGCGTGTGTATTTGAATCAATGAGCAATCAGTATCACCTCAAAGAAAAAACACATAATAGTGCAGTACAGTTTAAATAACCAAAATCTTATGGGTTTGAAACTCTCTAGGTATGTCCACTCACATTTTACAGAGCCTATGTAAAATTGGCTCCGTATTGATGGCGTTGTGCCTATTTCTGGGATGGCACTGTCCCTCTGGTCAGTAGGTGAATTTCTCCTTGATAGAGGGTGAAGGGAATCGGAGACAAATCCTAGGGCGTCTATTCTGTAACTGTATTCTGCCAGAAATAAAATTTATAATGCTCACCTAGGCCAGAGCCCACTTCTTCCTTGCTCCGGGGTTACTCGCATATTGCACCCTTAATGGAGATGTGTCTAACCCTTTCCGTGGTTGATGCTGATAACAAAGCAAAAGATGATTCCTTTAGGTGTGCTTGTGTTCCAGATGCCACTGGGACATAAAATACCCACAAGTGGTTTAGATAAAAATAAATTTATTTAAAGCTAGAACACTATAAAAGCAAATAAAACTAAAGTATGAGGATTATCTGACGCGTTTCGCCAGAATCTATCTAGCTTCTTCAGTCAGTCACAGACACTTGAATAGGATCTACATTATTTTCTATGATTCTGCATAAATCCACCATTCATTGCATGTGTTACTGTATCACGGGAAACACTATCACACCCATCTTTCTTTTACCCTGATATCCAACATCCTCCCATCTTCCTTCAACCACTCTCGCCTTTTCTTTCATTCATTGCTTTCACTGCTCCCCTTCATTTGGCACCCCCTCTTCCCTCGGCTTCAGTGCCTTGCAGTCCCTATCTTCGCATTCCATGAATTGCAGTCCTGTATCATGTCAGTGTGGTGGATAGGGCTGGAGTAAAGCTTGTATGCTCCCGGCATTTGCTCTATTCAGAACGCGAACCTCTTCTCTCGGAGTCTCAAGCAGCAGATTAGTGAAGCCGAGACTCGTTGAGCGGTGAAGGTAACGACGCGTCCCTAGTGTTGTTGGCACATTCATATGATCAGTGGACCCAAATGGACCAGCGTCTGGTCCCCTGATTCTGTTTCCTTGGGCTCCTTGGCATATGGGTTTATTCAGGCATGAAAACCAGTGTTTAAGAAGCACAATAAAGGCAGAAAACCTGCTTTGCTTATGGGGGAAATGGCTACGCATCTAGTGTTAATACCGCTCACCCATTAGTGTTCCTTTTACGTATCCCGCCTATAATTTTATGTTCTGAACTACAAGTCCCTTTAAATCTGCCCTAAATCAAAATCTCCCCAATGACTATATTACATTCCTGGGAGCTGAGGTCCTGATGTAGCAAAGCACGATGTTCTCACTGCTCCATTGGAGCTTTAACATTGGGTACCCCCCCCCCATATCATGTATGATAGGTTTGAAATCCAGCGGATATTAAGGGAGGTGGGCCGGAGCGGTGGGAGAGGGACACAAAGCACCGTTAACCCTCTTGCAAGTGGATATTTTGAATTCTGCGCACCAACACACAATATGAGTTAACAGCAGGTAGCACCACAATAACCAGGTTCTCGGCCAGGGTCTCGGGAGAAAGATCGGGGTACCCAAATAGGAAAAAGGGTTTAAAAACGTAACCTAGTTTTGACCAATCTTTTAGGATGAATCCTACTGGGCTTTAATTTACAACCAAATCTCAACAATACAAAACCTAGAAGTATGTACACATTAGGGGTTATTCGAAGAGCGCCGAATTGCACCGAACGGTGAATTTCCCCATACGGTGCAATTTCGTGGCCATGCGGCAATTCAAAAACCTGTTGATTCGCCCAATAATTGGCAAATTGCCAGCAAATACGGTGATCTTCAGCAGCAGTGAGATTCCCGTAGAGAAGTAATGGTTAATCTATTCAGAGAACACCGAACAGCACCGGAAAGTTGGCGAAATGCCCAGATTTCCGTTGCTGTCGTTCGACAGCTTTAAACAGGCAAATCCCATACTTTAACCCCTTAGTGACCGGGCGGTTTTACACAAATCCGTCCTTTAGGCTAGGGTCAAACGAAAGCATTTTTACACGCGAACGTAAAAAAGTGCGTCCGAACGAATTGACGTATTTTTTCACGGAGTGCGCGAAAACGGTCATACGATGCGCATTTTTCGTGCGTGATTTTTTTCGGATCGTCAAAAAAACTCTTTTTGCGTCTGGACGTTATGTAGGCTGGACATTAGCAGTGTCTGACATCTCCTAATCACGCAAACACGCCGCTATGCCGCAGCTGCGCACTCAGTACGTCAGTACTAGCGGTTCGGCGTTCTCGAAAAAATGCGTTCGTTTTCCACTTGCGTTGCGCGGCCGGACTTTCGTGCGACCGTACTTCGTATATTGGCCGTCATTGCCCGTCATCTGCTGCTAGTGTGGCCGTAATTATGTGCGCCAGAACGCACGTTAAAAGTGCGCTGGTCTGACCCCAGCCTAAATGACCGCTGCTGTTTTTACGTTTCTGCGCTGTTAGTGTTTACATTAAATTTTCCTCTTACTCGTTTATGTAAGGCTAGGGTCAGACTAACGCATTTTTCACGTTGTCCGTGAAAATGTGCGTTCGAAGAATGGACGTATTTTTTCACGGAATACGCAATAGCGGTCATACTATGCGCAGTTTCATCCGTGATTTTGTACGGATCATCAATAAAACACTTCTTGCATCTGGACGTTATGTTAGCCGGACATTAGCAGTGTCTGACATCTCCAATTCACACACACACGCCGCTAGCGGGCGCAGCGCACTCTGTACGTCAGTACTAGTGGTTTAACGTTCTCGAAAAAATGCGTTCATTTTCCACTTGCGTTGCGCAGCCGGACTTTTGTGCGACCGTACATCGTATATTGGCCGTCATTGCCCGGCATCTGCTGCTAGTGCGGCCGTGATTAAGTGCGCCAGAACGCGCGTTCGCACTGCCTCAGTCTGACCCTAGCCTAACCCACACATATTTTACACTGTTTTTCTCGTCATTAAATGGACTTTATAAAGATACCATTTTTTTCATCATTTCATATAATTTACTATAAAAAATATTGTGAAATATGACAAAAAAATTGAAAAAACACCACTTTTTCGAACTTTGACCCCCAAAATTTCTTATGTATCAACAACCGTCAAAAAAAATTAATTCCTTTTAGTAGTTTCTAAATTTAGTACTGAGTTTAGCAATACCCAATGTTTACATATTCCTAGCTTTTTTCCTTATTTTATGCAACAATAAGTGCAAGTAGCACTTTGCCATTTCCAAAGAGTTTATTTTCAAAACTAGTGATAGTGACATTGTAACACTGATATCTGTCACTAATACCTGAATAACCCTCCACATATACATATTTTTTTAAAGTACACAAATCAAGGTATTAAACTTGGGGTATTTTGACTCTTTCCATGCAAACCATTTTACCACAAATCTATGCCAAAGTTTGATAAAAAAAAAATTTTTGGTGATTTTTTTTTTTTTTAACGCAATTTAAGAATACATGTACTGTGAACTTTAAGGTTTACTGCCAAAGAGCACCCCAAAATATGTTCAGCAACATCTTCTGAGTAAATTGATACCACCCAAGTATAGGTATGTCGGGTCATTTGGGGGCTAATAGGCCTTATTTGGGGGGTGCGCATTTCAGTTTTCCAACTTGGAATTTTCACATTTCGTCATCATGCACCCATGTCCTATTTGGGACATTTTTGAAGCCGGCCAAAGTAATTTACCCCCATCAAACCATATATTTTTAGAAAGGGCACACCCTAGGGTGCTTCAAAGAGTTGTATTTTAACACTTTCCATGCACTAGCTCTATGTCAAACTTTCAGGTAGTCACTTTTTGGGTTATTTTTTCACACACATTGTACTTTAGGCATGAATTGTCAAATCCAGTTATGGGTTACTGCCAAAAACCACCCCAAAATATATTCAGCAACATCTTCTGAGTAAAGTGATACCACCCATATATAGATTTGTTCTGTTGTTTTTGGGGTGCTACGCCAATCTTTGACATGTGCTTGTCAATTTTCTAATTTGACAAACAGTATCTTCTTTGCTTATCTTCTTTTTAGGGGCCTTTTTACATACCCCAATTTTATGAACGTGCATATATTTGGTAAGCTAACACCCCAAAGTATTGTAAATGGAGTGTTTTTATGCTATGGATGCAACCGTTTGCTCCAAACAAATTGGATACTGTTTGGTGGTCATTTTTCACACCCACATCAGTTTTGGACTATGATTTAGGAGACACTGTTGTTTGTCACTGCATGAAAACTCTCCAGGTTGTTTTCTGCAAGGTCTCCTGAGTACACCCATGCCCCCCATGCATAGGTGTGCAAAGATTTTGGCAAAATACAGCAATTGTAGAACATAAAAATGTACGAATAAAATGTAAAAGTCTGGTGCAGTAAAAGAAAAAAAAAACTAAACTGAACTAACTGGAGTGTGAGAAAAAATAGAAAGGAAAGAAAAAATCACAGATCACGCACAGTGTGATATATCTTGAAACAGTCCCCAAGACACAGACGGGTTGTCCAGGGCATTCTGGGCAGTAAAAGATTGTGTCTCTCCTCTGCCCCCTCTTGAAACACACCCTGCACCTTTTTTGGGGTTTCTGTTTGCCCTCAGTAGGGGGGATTTTATAAATAAAATGCGTAGCCCCAACTCTGTCCCCCATCACCGCCCGGGGAGCAGGTGCATCCTGGTACAAAAGCCCCGAAATGACCTGGAGCTGAAACTGTAAAAAGGACAGCGTCACTCCGGGGTTTGCCTTTTTGCAGAGCAAAAAGGCATTGTGGGTTGCAATTTGCATCAGGTAAATTGCAACCTTTTTGTACCAGGCCCTTGACTTCCGCATAATCTGGTAGGGCTGGAGCAGCTGATCTGCCAGATCAACCCCACCCATATGCCGGTTATAGTCTTTGATGCACACTGGCTTCCTGATGCGCTCAGCTCTGCCACGTACAGAGACCTCCACAGACCTCTCAGTGTGGATGGTGGATAGAAGGTATACATCCTTCTTGTCTCTGTACTTGACCGCCAACAGCTCCTCTTGGCGCAGAGCTGAGGTCTCCCCCCTTTTTAACCGGGTGCGGACAAGCTGTGCTGGGAAACCTACGCGGTTCTTGCGAACAGTACCGCATGCTGCTGTATCAAAACAATACAGCAGCTTGAACAAAGGGACACTCGTATAAAAATTATCAACATACAAGTGGTACCCTTTGTTCATCAGGGGAAAAAGTAGGTCCCACACAATCTTGCCACTGGTTCCCATGTGTTCTGGGCAACCTGGAGGGTCAAGGCTACTATCCTTTCCCTCGTACACCCGGAAGGCATGAGTATACCCACTCTCGCTGTCACAGAGCTTATACACCTTCACTCCATACCTGGAGCGTTTGGAAGGAATATACTGCTTGAATCCCAGCCTTCCCTTGTATTTCATTAGGGATTCATCCACGCAGATATTCCTTTCAGGTGTATAAGCCTCTGCAAACCTGGCGGCGAAGTGGGTAATCAGGGGGCGGATTTTATACAGCCTGTCAAACTGGGGATGCTCTCTAGGAGGGCACAGGCTGTTGTCACTGAAGTGCATGAAACGCAAAATGTTTTCATACCTTCTACGTGACATTGATTGGGGGTAAATGGGGGTAGAGCAGATGGGGCTACTGCTCCAGTAGGAGCGAATTGAGGGCTTCTTTATGATGCCCGTCCGCATAGTAAGTGCCCAGAATTTCAGAAATTCTGGCACATCTAGCGGGGTCCATTGCTGCCTTGCCAAGTAGGAGTCTGGCTTCGCAGCACAATGCTGATGGGCATACAGATTTGATTGGGCCATGATGTGGCCCAACAAATCATCCCCCATAAACACCTGCAAAAACTGTGTGGCGGTAAATCCTGCAACATCAATATTGATGCCAGGATTTGCCGTGAAAGGAGGGATATCTGGCCTCTGGCGATGAGGCACTACCCACTCCTCAGCTGGAGCTGTGCGTCTCCTGCTGGCAGGTGGTGACCCAGGATCTGCATCAGAAACATCACTAGATACATCAGCCAGCGTAGATAATGTATCTAGCGACGTCTCTGAGCAGTTAGCGGGGTCGAAATCGGGGTCTGAGTCTGACGCAGATACCTCCAGATTCTGACGCCAGGATGGCATATGCCTCCTCGGCGCTGTACACCCTCTCAGACATTATATATAATAGATTATAAAATTTTATAATTATTATATATAATAAGCGGATTGTTGGTTCTTAGAAGAACCGTTGGGTTTCACAAGAAAATACAAAAACACCTAAATCTCTCTAAATCACTCTAAACCTGCCTCAATTCTTCTAGATCTCCCTAAAATCTCCCTAAATCTGCCTCAATTTTTCTAATCTCACTAAAATCTCTAACCTGTCAAATCTGATCTCTCTCTCTCGCTCACCAAAACACAAGTGAGGAGAGGGAGGGAGAATCACAGAGGTCAGAGCCAATATTTACAAAATATTGACCTGACCTGACAAATTAGAAATTTTATTTTAATTTTTTTTTACTTCTGATTGGATGTTGCTAGCCTGCCTCTCTGATGAGGCAGGCTAGGAACATCCCACTCAGCCCCAAGATGACCCTGCCCTTAGAAGGGCAGCGCCATCTTGGCTGTCACATTTATTTTATTTTATTCATTTTTATTGATAGAGCACCTGATCACTCATGTGATCGTTTTTGTACTGAGTGCCACGATACCTCGTGGCACTCAGTACTTCCTGCCGCTACCGGAAGTGATCGCTCGGGGGGAGCGATCACTTAGCGGACCGGCGGCAGGTAAGCATATTGCAAGGATGCCTCGATGTCGAGGCATCCCTGCAATATACACAGAGCAGCTGGAAGCGATCCGATCGCTTCCAGCGCTCTCTAGAAGTGCCGGGCACCTCTCCGGTAAAACCGGATGTTGATCGCTCCCGGGGAGCGATCACAAGGTGCCCCGGCACTTCTCACCGCCATTGCACGGATGCCTGGACTCCCAGGCATCCTGCAATGGCGTTTGAGCTGCTGGAAGCGATCCGATCGCTTCCAGCGCTCAAAAAACCGCAGGACGTACCATGTACGTCAGCGGGTCTAAAAGAGACCCGCTGCAATGACGTACATGGTACGTCCTGGGTCCTTAAGGGGTTAAATGTAAAAAAAAAAGTTCCTCATTTCTAATTTTGTATTCAACAGTTTATTCTTTTCACTTGCAGCAAAAAGTCTTAATTTTTGAGTATTTTTCTGGATTTTTTTGAGTCCGATTTATTTTTTTTTGTTCTGTAACAGGCCTTTTTATTGCTATTCATAGGACCTTGTATATTTTCATGCATTTTCATTTATTAGTTTTGTTTTAAATGCAGTTTAAAAAAAAATTTTCTTCCTCTGATCGGAGGCGTTCGACAGATTGTCTGCTTTCGGTGTTTTTTCAGTGGTGTTTGGCGGCTGATTGGCTGCATTCACCAGTTTTTTGGTGGCATTCTGGTTTATCGGCAGCATTCTGCCCACTATGGGGACCCTGTGGTGAATGCTGAGTTCACCACAGTGTCGACAGATTCATCTTTCTGAAGTGCGCCAAATGAAAGGGAACCGAAATGTCGGTGCTTATTGAAAAACCATTATTGCCATTGTATGTGCAACCACTTTCTACTCCCTATACTCCGGTCACATAATGTGATATGTCCAGGATGGAGGGAAACAGCCCCAGCTATAATAACTTGGGGGTTCCGTTCACTGCTGTGGCGTTGGTGCCTCCTTACCAAAGAAAACTGTATCAATGCGCCCACTGCCGGTACCTCATTTGTGTTAAGGCGGAAGTCGTGCTTGGTGTTTATCCGTGGTTTTGTTAGAATAAAAACACTGGTTGATCTGGCTGCAGCAAATGACCACCTTTTGGGTGCTTCGAAAACTAATGCAGGGGGCTCCATTCCAACTGAGATGTTAAAAGGGGGTACCGGACAAAATCCCTACAGCCGGGTTCCCTAATGCCAACATCCCGACGGCCAACTTCCAGACAGAACAAGTGCCGGACATACAAAGTTCCCTACACTGCCAACTTCCAGACCTCTAACACCCTAACCATTAGGGGGTTAGGTTTAGGGAGTTGGGGTTGAGGCTAGGTTTAGGAGGGTTGAGGCTAGGTTTAGGAGGGTTGAGGCTAGGTTTAGGAGGGTTGAGGCTAGGTTTAGGAGGGTTGAGGCTAGGTTTAGGAGGGTTGAGGCTAGGTTTAGGAGGGTTGAGGCTAGGTTTAGGAGGGTTGAGGTTAGGTTTAGGGGGGTTGGGGTTAGGTTTAGGGGGGTTGGGGTTAGGTTGTAGGATTAGTGTTAGCTGCTGGGATTTTGGATGTCTGGAAGTTGGCCGTCAGGATTTTGGCATGAGGGAACCTGGTTGTAGGGATTTCGACCCAAACCCGTTAAAAGTAACGCAAATGGAAAACTTGGGCATGAGCAGTTTTCGACTCCCTATTACAGAGACACTATCACTAGAATATGCTGTAACTAGATTACTTGTGCATTACAAAAAAACACCGTATAAACCACACGCGGTCTTTTTTTTTTTTTTTTCTTTGAAGTAATTGCATGAAAAAAACGTAAAGCGTTTATGTACCATTTCCGTTTTGTGGACTCTTCCAATGAGGCCACATTTACCAAAATCTGAGCAGAGGTATTTCTTTAGACAAAGCACATCAGTAATCTACAGTATTCAACAGTTAATGAGGTGGAGGAGGGAATGCTTAGATAAGGCAGCAGGAGTCTATTGTTCTTTAAGCTAACATAAATTGCAACTAGTCTACATGTGCATAACAGACAAAAGCACTTTATAAAACACATGCTGTTTTTTTCTTTGACGTAATTGCATGTAAAAAGGAAACTGCTTTTATCTCCTGTTTCCATTTTGTGAATTTTTCAAAAGGTGCAACATTTACCAAAATCTGTGCAAATGTTTTACTTTACTGCTGTGGTTTAGCATCTACAGTATTTAAGTCAGTGGGGATGGAGGAGGGAATGTTTTTAGATAAGGCTGCAGAGGGCTATTGTGTTTTCTAGGCTACCTGATCAGAGCTGTTTGGTTTTTAAATGTTTTACTCTAGATGTGTCACGGAGTGCATCCGTTGTGTGATATTTTGTGTTGTAACCTGCCCACGCACAGTATCTTTAAATCACTTAGTCCTCACTCAGTGGCTTTGATCATTGAATGGAGTCTATGGGTCGAACACTGACTGAATACATACCACCCACACAATACAATGATTTCAAAGGACATCACCACTGGCTAGATTAGAAGGCTTTTAAGATCTGTTTTATCTCCTACAGCTGCCATCTCTTATCTGGCGTAGCTTAAATAGACCTCCTGCAGCCTTTTCTAAACATTCCCTCCTCCACCTCATTAACTGTTTACTGCTGTGCTTTATCCAATCTACAGTATTGAACCTCCCTGGCGGTATTCCCAAGTGTGACTCGGGGTTTAAATTTTGCTACCGCGATCGGTAACCCTGAGTCACAATCAGGCTGCATGCATACTGACCGCTCCCTCGCTGTCTCCACAGTCACCGCAGTGTGATCGTGGCGGCCAGCGACTTGCTTCCTGGTTCTGCTCCCTGCGAGCCCTGGGGGCAAATTTGAACTGTAAAAAAATAAATTGTAAAGTGTGCAGTCCCCAGGTTTCCAGATAAATCAATAAATGAAACATACCAAGGATGTTTACTGAGATATGCAGTGACTAATATTGCACCATTATTTTCAGAAAGATTTCAGTGTTTTTGGTTTGATTATATTATTTATTTGCATTATTTTGGATAATTATTATTTTGTGTTTCAAACTTTATCTGTTTACTAGACTCTTGCTTGCACGGATTTCGGCGAGTTATTCCTAATTATTACAGGCTTACTTAATAAAACAACACATTTCCTTTCCAAAAAAAAAAATCTAGCGTCTTTTAGACAGAAAATTTTGAAAAAAGTTAGACCGCCAGGGAGGTTAAGAAAAAACTTTACACAGATTTTGGTAAATGTTGCCTCATGGTGTAAAAGCGACAAAATGGGAGATAAAAAAACAAACTAATTTAGTTTTTCCTCTTTTACATGCAATTACTTCAGAGAAAAAAAATGCAGCGTGTGTTTTATAAGGTGGTTTTGTTTGTAATGTACAAGTAATCTAGTTACAGTTTATGTAAGGGGTAGTGTCCTTTTAGGCTGCTGTCAGACAGCGCACTTGAGAGTGGAAGGAACGTCCTTGAGAGTGGACATACCTTCCACTCTTGACGCCCGTGTGACCACCTTGCTGAGCGCAGTTAGTGATCCTCCTATGGAGGAGTGCGCTCAGCTCTGCAGAGCTTGATCCTCCTATATGGAGGAGTGCGCTGCAGAGCTTGATCCTCCTGTGGAGGAGTGCGCTGCAGAGCTTGATCCTCCTGTGGAGGAGTGCGCTGCAGAGCTTGATCCTCCTGTGGAGGAGTGCGCTGCAGAGCTTGATCCTCCTGTGGAGGAGTGCGCTGCAGAGCTTGATCCTCCTGTGGAGGAGTGCGCTGCAGAGCTTGATCCTCCTGTGGAGGAGTGCGCTGCAGAGCTTGATCCTCCTGTGGAGGAGTGCGCTGCAGAGCTTGATCCTCCTGTGGAGGAGTGCGCTGCAGAGCTTGATCCTCCTATGGAGGAGTGCGCTGCAGAGCTTGATCCTCCTGTGGAGGAGTGCGCTGCAGAGCTTGATCCTCCTGTGGAGGAGTGTGCGCTGCAGAGCTTGATCCTCCTGTGGAGGAGTGTGCGCTGCAGAGCTTGATCCTCCTGTGGAGGAGTGCGCTGCAGAGCTTGATCCTCCTGTGGAGGAGTGCGCTGCAGAGCTTGATCCTCCTGTGGAGGAGTGCGCTGCAGAGCTTGATCCTCCTGTGGAGGAGTGCGCTGCAGAGCTTGATCCTCCTGTGGAGGAGTGCGCTGCAGAGCTTGATCCTCCTGTGGAGGAGTGCGCTGCAGAGCTTGATCCTCCTGTGGAGGAGTGCGCTGCAGAGCTTGATCCTCCTGTGGAGGAGTGCGCTGCAGAGCCTGATCCTCCTGTGGAGGAGTGCGCTGCAGAGCCTGATCCTCCTGTGGAGGAGTGCGCTGCAGAGCCTGATCCTCCTGTGGAGGAGTGCGCTGCAGAGCCTGATCCTCCTGTGGAGGAGTGCGCTGCAGAGCCTGATCCTCCTGTGGAGGAGTGCGCTGCAGAGCCTGATCCTCCTGTGGAGGAGTGCGCTGCAGAGCCTGATCCTCCTGTGGAGGAGTGCGCTGCAGAGCCTGATCCTCCTGTGGAGGAGTGCGCTGCAGAGCTGATCCCTCCTGTGGAGGAGTGCGCTGCAGAGCCTGATCCTCCTGTGGAGGAGTGCGCTGCAGAGCCTGATCCTCCTGTGGAGGAGTGCGCTGCAGAGCCTGATCCTCCTGTGGAGGAGTGCGCTGCAGAGCTTGATCCTCCTGTGGAGGAGTGCGCTCAGCGCTGCAGAGCTTGATCCTCCTATGGAGGAGTGCGCTGCAGAGCTTGATCCTCCTATGGAGGAGTGCGCTGCAGAGCTTGATCCTCCTATGGAGGAGTGCGCTGCAGAGCTTGATCCTCCTATGGAGGAGTGCGCTGCAGAGCTTGATCCTCCTATGGAGGAGTGCGCTGCAGAGCTTGATCCTCCTATGGAGGAGTGCGCTGCAGAGCTTGATCCTCCTATGGAGGAGTGCGCTGCAGAGCTTGATCCTCCTATGGAGGAGTGCGCTGCAGAGCTTGATCCTCCTATGGAGGAGTGCGCTGCAGAGCTTGATCCTCCTATGGAGGAGTGCGCTGCAGAGCTTGATCCTCCTATGGAGGAGTGCGCTGCAGAGCTTGATCCTCCTATGGAGGAGTGCGCTGCAGAGCTTGATCCTCCTATGGAGGAGTGCGCTGCAGAGCTTGATCCTCCTATGGAGGAGTGCGCTGCAGAGCTTGATCCTCCTATGGAGGAGTGCGCTGCAGAGCTTGATCCTCCTATGGAGGAGTGCGCTGCAGAGCTTGATCCTCCTATGGAGGAGTGCGCTGCAGAGCTTGATCCTCCTATGGAGGAGTGCGCTGCAGAGCTTGATCCTCCTATGGAGGAGTGCGCTCAGCGTTGCAGAGCTTGATCCTCCTATGGAGGAGTGCGCTCAGCGCTGCAGAGCTTGATCCTCCTATGGAGGAGTGCGCTCAGCGTTGCAGAGCTTGATCCTCCTATGGAGGAGTGCGCTCAGCGCTGCAGAGCTTGATCCTCCTATGGAGGAGTGCGCTCAGCGCTGCAGAGCCTGATCCTCCTATGGAGGAGTGCGCTGCAGAGCTGCAGAGCCTGATCCTCCTATGGAGGAGTGCGCTGCAGAGCTTGATCCTCCTGTGGAGGAGTGCGCTGCAGAGCTTGATCCTCCTGTGGAGGAGTGCGCTGCAGAGCTTGATCCTCCTGTGGAGGAGTGCGCTGCAGAGCTTGATCCTCCTGTGGAGGAGTGCGCTGCAGAGCTTGATCCTCCTGTGGAGGAGTGCGCTGCAGAGCTTGATCCTCCTGTGGAGGAGTGCGCTGCAGAGCTTGATCCTCCTGTGGAGGAGTGCGCTGCAGAGCCTGATCCTGTGGAGGAGTGCGCTGCAGAGCTTGATCCTCCTGTGGAGGAGTGCGCTGCAGAGCTTGATCCTCCTGTGGAGGAGTGCGCTGCAGAGCTTGATCCTCCTGTGGAGGAGTGCGCTGCAGAGCTTGATCCTCCTGTGGAGGAGTGCGCTGCAGAGCTTGATCCTCCTGTGGAGGAGTGCGCTGCAGAGCTTGATCCTCCTGTGGAGGAGTGCGCTGCAGAGCTGATCCTCCTGTGGAGGAGTGCGCTGCAGAGCCTGATCCTCCTGTGGAGGAGTGCGCTCAGCGCTGCAGAGCCTGATCCTCTGTGGAGGAGTGCGCTCAGCGCTGCAGAGCCTGATCCTCTGTGGAGGAGTGCGCTCAGCGCTGCAGACCCTGATCCTCCTGTGGAGGAGTGCGCTCAGCGCTGCAGAGCCTGATCCTCCTGTGGAGGAGTGCGCTCAGCGCTGCAGAGCCTGATCCTCCTGTGGAGGAGTGCGCTCAGCGCTGCAGAGCCTGATCCTCCTGTGGAGGAGTGCGCTCAGCGCTGCAGAGCCTGATCCTCCTGTGGAGGAGTGCGCTCAGCGCTGCAGAGCCTGATCCTCCTGTGGAGGAGTGCGCTCAGCGCTGCAGAGCCTGATCCTCCTGTGGAGGAGTGCGCTCAGCGCTGCAGAGCCTGATCCTCCTGTGGAGGAGTGCGCTCAGCGCTGCAGAGCCTGATCCTCCTGTGGAGGAGTGCGCTCAGCGCTGCAGAGCCTGATCCTCCTGTGGAGGAGTGCGCTGCAGAGCCTGATCCTCCTGTGGAGGAGTGCGCTGCAGAGCCTGATCCTCCTGTGGAGGAGTGCGCTGCAGAGCCTGATCCTCCTGTGGAGGAGTGCGCTGCAGAGCCTGATCCTCCTATGGAGGAGTGCGCTGCAGAGCTTGATCCTCCTATGGAGGAGTGCGCTGCAGAGCTTGATCCTCCTATGGAGGAGTGCGCTGCAGAGCTTGATCCTCCTATGGAGGAGTGCGCTCAGCGCTGCAGAGCTTGATCCTCCTATGGAGGAGTGCGCTCAGCGTTGCAGAGCTTGATCCTCCTATGGAGGAGTGCGCTCAGCGCTGCAGAGCTTGATCCTCCTATGGAGGAGTGCGCTCAGCGTTGCAGAGCTTGATCCTCCTATGGAGGAGTGCGCTCAGCGCTGCAGAGCTTGATCCTCCTATGGAGGAGTGCGCTCAGCGCTGCAGAGCCTGATCCTCCTATGGAGGAGTGCGCTGCAGAGCTGCAGAGCCTGATCCTCCTATGGAGGAGTGCGCTGCAGAGCTTGATCCTCCTGTGGAGGAGTGCGCTGCAGAGCTTGATCCTCCTGTGGAGGAGTGCGCTGCAGAGCTTGATCCTCCTGTGGAGGAGTGCGCTGCAGAGCTTGATCCTCCTGTGGAGGAGTGCGCTGCAGAGCTTGATCCTCCTGTGGAGGAGTGCGCTGCAGAGCTTGATCCTCCTGTGGAGGAGTGCGCTGCAGAGCTTGATCCTCCTGTGGAGGAGTGCGCTGCAGAGCTTGATCCTCCTGTGGAGGAGTGCGCTGCAGAGCTTGATCCTCCTGTGGAGGAGTGCGCTGCAGAGCTTGATCCTCCTGTGGAGGAGTGCGCTGCAGAGCTTGATCCTCCTGTGGAGGAGTGCGCTGCAGAGCTTGATCCTCCTGTGGAGGAGTGCGCTGCAGAGCTTGATCCTCCTGTGGAGGAGTGCGCTGCAGAGCTTGATCCTCCTGTGGAGGAGTGCGCTGCAGAGCCTGATCCTCCTGTGGAGGAGTGCGCTCAGCGCTGCAGAGCCTGATCCTCCTGTGGAGGAGTGCGCTCAGCGCTGCAGAGCCTGATCCTCCTGTGGAGGAGTGCGCTCAGCGCTGCAGAGCCTGATCCTCCTGTGGAGGAGTGCGCTCAGCGCTGCAGAGCCTGATCCTCCTGTGGAGGAGTGCGCTCAGCGCTGCAGAGCCTGATCCTCCTGTGGAGGAGTGCGCTCAGCGCTGCAGAGCCTGATCCTCCTGTGGAGGAGTGCGCTCAGCGCTGCAGAGCCTGATCCTCCTGTGGAGGAGTGCGCTCAGCGCTGCAGAGCCTGATCCTCCTGTGGAGGAGTGCGCTCAGCGCTGCAGAGCCTGATCCTCCTGTGGAGGAGTGCGCTCAGCGCTGCAGAGCCTGATCCTCCTGTGGAGGAGTGCGCTCAGCGCTGCAGAGCCTGATCCTCCTGTGGAGGAGTGCGCTCAGCGCTGCAGAGCCTGATCCTCCTGTGGAGGAGTGCGCTCAGCGCTGCAGAGCCTGATCCTCCTGTGGAGGAGTGCGCTCAGCGCTGCAGAGCCTGATCCTCCTGTGGAGGAGTGCGCTGCAGAGCCTGATCCTCCTGTGGAGGAGTGCGCTGCAGAGCCTGATCCTCCTGTGGAGGAGTGCGCTGCAGAGCCTGATCCTCCTGTGGAGGAGTGCGCTGCAGAGCCTGATCCTCCTGTGGAGGAGTGCGCTGCAGAGCCTGATCCTCCTGTGGAGGAGTGCGCTGCAGAGCCTGATCCTCCTGTGGAGGAGTGCGCTGCAGAGCCTGATCCTCCTGTGGAGGAGTGCGCTGCAGAGCCTGATCCTGTGGAGGAGTGCGCTGCAGAGCCTGATCCTCCTGTGGAGGAGTGCGCTGCAGAGCCTGATCCTCCTGTGGAGGAGTGCGCTGCAGAGCCTGATCCTCCTGTGGAGGAGTGCGCTGCAGAGCCTGATCCTCCTGTGGAGGAGTGCGCTGCAGAGCCTGATCCGCCTGTGGAGGAGTGCGCTGCAGAGCTTGATCCGCCTGTGGAGGAGTGCGCTTTGCAGCCCCGTCGACCTCGCGTCGTTGCATTTCAACAGGGAGGGTTTCAGCACGTCCGCTGTAGTAAGCACAACTCATGTGCGCGCACTACACCATGTGGGCCGCCCTGCCGAAAAGTCACAATGCTGCGACGGATTTCGGGAGGCACACATGTAGTGCGCTCATCTGACACCGGCCTTAATTGGCTTAAAGGTTTTTCACTAAGCATTGTTCCTTCATTGGAAAAAAATGTGGTTTTACTTGAATTGCGGTGATCAAGAACAGTAGAACTACAGTGAATTCACTCTTGATCAAACTACCACCCTAGCTCTCTGTAACTTTCACCACTGGTCTCCGTACTTTTCACTGGTTTTACCGTAGTCGCAGCCGAGTTCAGGCAGTCCCCCCCCCCTGCAGCCAATCGGCTGCTGGAAATGGACGTGGGCCAGAAAACTGAGGTGTGCTACGCCGGTGTGTAAGGGGTTAACTGGTACTATTGTTCAACTGACGGTTTTAAGATTTTTTCCTTCCCTGAAAAGCAGAAGTTCACCGTATTTGCAACAATGGTGAACATTGGCGCTTTGTGAATAACACCTCCCAGACGAGCTGCTAGGATAACCAGTCGTGCATAAATTATTAATTTTTAATGATAAAGATAAATTGTTTCATAAAATGATTAGTTTCTAAGCCATTCAGTTCATCTTTTTCCGGGTTAAGCTTACACCGGCGCTGCCCGAAACAGCTTAATATTATCTGGAGGTACATTCACCGAAACCGACATGCTGCACATTGTATCTTGGAATTCCAGCCCAACGTCCTTCAAGCTCGTCCTCTTTTGAAGGTCAGATGAAAAGACCCCTGAGAGATTCCTCATTCATTGTGGCTTTTTTGGATGGACACAATTTAAAGGAAAATAATCTTCTGTCCTGTAGAGCTTGGGAAGCTCATAGGGTCTCTGCTGCTTCGATGCGCTTCTCTAAAATAGATGAAGAAATAAAGAAAATACATAGGTTTAAGAGGGAAATCCAATCCATTGATGCATGTAATGTCCTTGCAGCGGCCAGGTTACTGGTGCTACAGGCAATATCGCTTGGTCTTGGGCATTTATTGATGACTCAAGATTAATTATAGAAAATCAAATCATTAAACCTTTTCCAGGTAAATTAGGATCTATAGATACAGAGAGATCAATATGTAGTTAGTGAATCAAACAGTGGTTTGAGTTTCTAGAGATACCAGATACTTCAATCTGTGGAACTGTCACGTCCCACACTGTCAGTCTGACCTGGCGCCTGGCAGCGTGATGCTCGCTGGCCCGGCACCAAGTGATATGCATGTTTGCAGTGGTCACGCGAGTAGCAGGGGGGGTGGGGCGCGGCATCATGACATGGTGCCACCGGGTTTAAAGTCAGTTGGCTGAGAGCCACTCGTTGCCCTGATGTGGTTTTACCTACTCTTAGTGCTTGTCCATATATGATTTATATTGCGTTTCTGTGCATGACCATTGCTTGTCTGACTACCCTCCTGGCTCTTAACCCTCTGCCTCCTGTTTTTGACTACTCTCACCCTCTGGCACTACTGACCCCAGGCATCTGGCTGACTCCTCTCTCCGGCACTACTGACCCCTGGCATCTGGTTGACATTCTCTCTAGCGATACATCCCTTGGTATTTCTGATTATCATGTGTATCAGGCTGCTGTTAACGGTGTGTGTCAGGTTACGGTTTCAACCCCGCTGTATTTGTGTTTTCCATATTCTGGTTCTGGCTATAGGTAGTTGTATCTAAGGATCGGAAGTGTAGATAGTTGTTTGCGTACAGGGACCAGATTTATAGATATCAGGGTTGTTCTGGGCACGATCCTCCCTAACAGCTCTAGATGTTAAAGTGCTGTAACTTTAACTATGGAAACTATCACAACCGGCCCGCACAGTTTGCTTGTGGCGCAGATGATGAGGCTCTTCGGTGTAAATGAACACCACCTATACTTTCTATAGGAGCCATTAGTTTGGGGCTAGCCGAGAAAGAACGAGCTCTTCCAACATACTTCATTGTCCTCCACTCAAACCAGTATTCCACTCAATAGCCCAGGTGGTAAATAAAATCGAAAAATCTTTTAACACATTAAACTAAAACAAAAAATCCCATATTCGCCCCTGGTCCAATGGTGCAGAGAGCCTCTTGCAGTATACAAATAGTTCCCAGTGTCCTTCCTCTCAACCCCACATACACAAACTCCAGGGTTTCTCCCTATGGACTCCAGAACCAGATATCAGCAGTGGTGGCTCGTCCATAAGGCAGACGGGGCAGTGCCCTACTATTTATTTTTTTTGAGGGGGAACTATAATTTTTTTTGTGCCGGATTGATAAAATGTGAGATGTCCCTTTTTTTAAGCGGTGTCATTGTCGCCTCAATTGTTGCTAGGAAGAGTTAAAAAGTGATTATTTGTCTTTTTTTTTTATCAGATTTCTGGACTCTGGTCAAAGACTATGGGAAGTCTTGGCAATCACGGCCTGCTGCTGCATTCCAGTGTTGGTGTGCGGTGCCACTGCCAGCTCCCAACTATTGCGACTCATGCCAAGAATACAGAGGCTTTTCCTAACCAGGATCACCTCCAACAGTTTTTTCCACCCGCGACTTGTTATCAACGACTCGGTTGGGACAAGGCCTGCAAAGTTCTGAGCACAGTTCCAAAAGCGTATGATGGAGCAATAACCAGAACTTCCAGCGCAATACCTGCTTTAATAAAGAAAATCTGCATAAAGAGGGTTATCCCACAGACATGACTGTAGTCCAATGTTTAGGTAGCAAAGCTTCATGGGAAATGTACAGTTGGGTCCATATATATTTGGACCCAGGCACAATTTTAGTTCAGGTATTTATGAAACCCTATTTAAGCTATAGTTATATAATGGATATGTGCTGATAGTGCACACTCTCAGGTTTAATTTGAGGGTATGTACATCCAAATTGGGGGGGAAGGGTTTAGGAATTACAGCTGTTAAGATTAGCCGCCACCCCCCTTTTTCAAGGGACCAAAAGTAATTGGACAATTGAATCAAAAGCTGTTTCATGGCCAGGTATGGACTACTCCGTTATTTCTTCATCAATTAAGCAGGTAAAAGGTCTGGAGTTGATTCTAAGCACGGAATTTGCATTTCAAATCTATTGCTGTGAATCTACATTGTGCATTCAAAGGAGCTGTCCATGCAGGTGAAACGGGCCATTGTAAGGCGTCCCCCAACAAAACCAATCCATGAGAGATAGCCGCAACATTATGCATGGCCAAATCAATGGTTTGGTACATTCTGGGGAAAGAACGCACTGGTGAGCTCAGCAACATAAAAAGGCCTTGAAGACAACAGTGGTGTATAGTCGCAGGATCCTCTCTATGGTAAAGAAAAACCCATTCACAACATCCAGACAAGTGCAGGACACTCCAGGAGGTGGGCGTATCAATGTCAAAGTCTACAATCAAGAGAAGACTTCTCAACAGCAAATACAGTGGGTTCACCACATGGTGCAAACCAGATTAGACTTTGCCAAAAAAAAACTTTAAAAAGCCAGACCAGTTCTGGAAAAGCATTCTTTGGACGAGTGAAATTAAGATAATTCTGTACCACAATGACGGGAAGAATAAAAGGGAGGTGAAGGCTTGGAACAGCTCCTGATCCAAATCACACATCACCTGTAAAACATGGCGGAGGCCGTGTGATGGCATGGCTTCCATTGCCACTGGGTCACTGGTGTTTATTAATTTGACAGAAGCAGCTAGATGCCGGAAGCATTGTTTAAAGATACTGTCAGCCCAGATTCAGCCAAATGCAGGAAAAGTTGATTTGACGGCGCGTCACAGTGCAGATGGACAATGATCTAAAACGCACTGCAAAAGCAACCCAGGATTTTTTTAACTAAAGTGAAATATTCTGCAATGGCCGAATCAATCAACTGATCTCAACCCAATTGAGCAGTATTTCACTTGCTGAAGGCCAAACTAAAGGCAGAAAGACCCACAAACAAATGACTGCAGATATCTGCAGTTAGATCCTGGTAAAACCCCAGAAAGGAGGAAACCCAAGTCTTTGGTAATGGTCATTGCCAGTAAAAGATTCTCAAACAAAATGCTCATTTTATATTTTGTTATAAAACATTTTCCTCACACCAATACGAAATTTACCAGTCTGGTTTTTGAGACACACGGACTTAAAAAAAAAACAAAAAAAAAACAGAAAAGCAAAAGTAGTGCAATATTGGCTTTATATGTATAATGACGTCAATCTGTATGGTTTCGGGTTTATACGGGTGATGTGTTCTGATGAGTTTCAGACATTTTCACTTAGGGGTGTACTCACTTTGTGGCCAGAGGTTTAAGCATTACTGGTTGTGTGTGTTGAGTTATTTTGAGGGGACGGCAAATTTACACGGTTATACAAGCTGTGCACTTCCTACTTTACCTTTGTAACAAAGTGTCATTTCTTCAGTGTCGTCACATGAAAAGATATAAAATATTTACAAATGTGAGGGATACTGTATATTTATTACATTGCAACCCCACAAGTGAGACTGTGCAGAAACCGTAATAAAGCAGAATAAGCGATTTCAGCTAAAAAGACCAAAAAAATTAAATGCTATTTACTTGAGACAATTTGGTGGGAAAAGGAAACTGCTACAACCCCCTCCCCAAACCAAAACATAAGGTGGGTTCAAACCGGTTCAAACAGATTCCAGAGGGCCTGACCACTTGCTGAGAGTTCAATAAAGGAGATTTTACTTACAGCTCAGAAAAGGGTTCCTCACATCATGAATAAGAGGTGTTCCCTGCTTAGATGTTTTATATCAGAGTTGGTAGATCACATTAATGAAAGGTGGAATTTGGGGGTCGGTGGAAGGGAGTATATTAGGATTAACAATTGGTTATCAGATATTAACTAAGAGAAATCGGATATAAAGACCGGATGTTTTTTTTTTGTATCTTTTTTTTTTTTTTTTTGTCGGAGGAAGGGATACTTAAAGCAACAAATCACCTATTTGAGCTTTTAACTCTGTAATCCCTTTTTATTCCAAAATAGTTTCTAAAATAATTTAAATTTGATTTTTTTTTTTTTTTACTTTTCGGAAATACTGTTGGGATGAAAGTTTCTAAACTCTAGATGTCCCTTGTCCCTAGATGTCCCTTATCTCTCACACACACACTGTCACACAGGGTCTGCTTTATTTGAATACAGACACAAATGTCCTTTGATAAATCCGGTAAATGTGAGTAAAAATAGATGATCTGGTCAGATGCTTATGGAGGTTTGAAGTGGTCATAATCAGATTATTGGTAGTTCAGCTTTCAGGGTGGCACTTGGCATGAGACATGGTGGGACCCATGAGGTGAGGGTTTAAAACCCAAAGTGTGAGAATACACTGGATTAGATGCAGTCTGGAGGTTTATTAGAACAGGTGACACAATCCAGTTGCTGGTAACATTATTGATAGTGGGTAGATCAATAAGAAATTGCAATGTGCAAAGTTCAGATGGGAGGCACAACGTGGGCTCTGGTGTTTTTTGACATGTCGTATTGCTGGGCAGGACTGCTTGGCACTACTGGGCAGGATGATGTGGCACAGCTAGGCAGAACCACACTGCACAATGGCCAAGATGACTTGGCATTGCTGGGCAGAACCATGCTGCACTCTTGGGTAAGATTACTTGGCACTGCCAGGTAGGATCCCCTACACTGCTGGGCAGTGCCACACTGCATTGCTGAGCAGGATGTCCTTAGGGAGTTTGTCAGATGCTCTGTTGGACAAGTGTAGTAACAGGTAGAGAATGTGAAGAACCGCAGAGTGGGCGGTGAGGAATCCTGGACTGCAGGAAAGGGGTGAGCAGAGGTAAAGGCAGGACTGGAGCAGGTCAGCCACAGGATTTCCGGGCATTACTTAGTGCAGGGCTGTCAAACTCACAGCCCCCCAGATGTTGATGCATTGAAAGAATTCTGGGAATTGTAGGCAATAGTCAGTAAATAAAGGATACCCACTACTTTCCAAAATAAGGGACTTGTAGTTCGGAAACATTGGGGGGGGGGGGTGGTTGACGTTTGACAGTCCTGATGTATTGGCTTAGGACTGGAATTGTGACAAACAAATATAAAAATATCTGGGTCCCATTACATTCTTATCGCCTAAACGCATGTTTTTTTGCGCAAAGCATTAAACGTTAATGTACGAAAATCACCGCTGGAATTATATTCCTCGCGCTTTTTTTCATCTGTCGGGAAATTGCGCTTGTAAAACCGACGAGCAAAAATGTGCGCAAAGTACCGATGCGCGCAGAAATCAGTGAACGCAATGTAATTTTTAACGCGAGTCCGTCATTTTGTGCAGACTGCGCACAACAGACGTACGTTCTGACTGAAGACAAGGTAGTGGCTGTCATTTTTGACGGATCTACAGGGTTATTCAAAGAGAATCGAAAAGCCACCGCACGTTCGGTGACTTTTCGTTCTCTTCAAGTCGGCACGATTTGGCGATCCAATTTCGGCCACCCTGCGGTGTATTCAGCAAGCACCACAGGGCCGCCGAAATGCAGGGAAAAGTCGCCGAAAACTCACCGCAAAACGAGGGCGAACGTACACCGAAACCTGCAAAAACATCTGGATTCATCCGTCGAAAACGCCAGAAAAACCCGAGCAGGAGCCAATCACACGCAGCGCAGCCGCCGGAAAAAGCCGACACCGCAGACGAATGGAGTGAATAAATTAAAAAAACAGTTTGCTTGAATGTTTGAAAAGTGAAACGCTGTTTGTAAAGAAACTGAGCGAAAATGTCTGAAATTTACATATAAGGTCCAATGAATGATAATAAAAAGGGCTGTTACAGAAAAAATATTGGAATTTTTTTTTAAAATAAAAAAAAACCTGAAAAATGCTTAATGTCCTAAAAAAAAAATCTATAAATTAAGAGACTCTTTACTGCAGAATATTATCAACGGTTTATTAGATATTGAATTAAAACGGGAATATTTTTAACGTTGAAGCCTATGGGATTCGCCTGAATAAATCTGACGCATGAAACCACCGAACATCCGGGCAATTCGGCAACTTTTCATTGCTGGCTTTTGTTCTCTGAATAGACGAAGCATTGCTTCTCTATGGGGATTTCACTGCCCTCAAACAGGCACCGTACATGCAGGCAATTCGCCAAGATTTGGCGAACTGTCTGCTCTCTGAATAGCCGAATGACCAGGAAAGGTAACCGTACCCTGAATTTCACTGTTCGGTTATCTTTCGGCCACAATTCGGATTTCTTTGAATAACCCTGAATGTTTTTATTACAGCAAGATGTAACCTGGTGGCTCGCAGTATACAATAAAGCTAGATCTACAAATTATTATATACTGATTATATACCACACAATATACAAAAGACCTCACTTTTATTTTGCATAATTATCAAAAACCATTATAATCTATAAAAAAATCCGCACATTAAATTCACTTTTAAAAAACACCTGTCCATAAGGTCCTTACTGTAAGTACTTTACAATGGAATAAACATTACACAAAGGAATCAAATAAATCAATGTTTTACCTTCGTCTCACACCAGCAAATTCTCCCCAATTGCTCGGAGAGGGAGAGAGAAAAGGATGATGGGAAGTGCACAGACAGATGGAAAGAGAAAGAAGTTAAAGATCGAAAAGAATGAAGGGGAATGAAAGAAACAGGGACACAAAGGGACCACCATGGATTTTGCCCACTCCCTGCAAAGATGGTCTATTATTAAAATATTTTGAGAAATTCAATACATAGCTTAAGGCAGGGCTCAACATTTCAAGTCCCAAGCTACTAGCCAGGCCTTAAGAGTTACTCGCCACTAGTTGCCCCACCTAACTCCTCATCCTGCCCTGCCTCTGCATTCCCACTCGCCCTCATGTAATTTCACCTCGCCAAATGCGAGCAGGCGAGTGGAAATTTTGAGGCCTGACTTAAGGGGTTATTCAGAGAGAGACTATCTGGCCCCGAAATTTCACCGAACAGGGAATTTCCCAGTACAGTGATATTTCGGGGCCATCTGACCATTCGTAGAGCAGGCAGTTCGTCAAATTTTTAACTGCCAACAGGTACGGTGCCTGTTCGCAGGCAGTGAAATCCCCCATAGAGAAGCAATGGTTAATCTATCCAGAGAACACCGACCAGCAGTGAAACGTTGCCGAATTGCCCTGCTGTGCGGTGGTTTCATTCAACAGGTTTATTCAGGAGAATCCCATAGGCTTCAATGTTAAAAATATTCCTGTTTTAATTAAATATCTAATAAACCGTTTATTATTTAATCTGCAGTAAATAGTATCTATTGATTTTTGGCAGTTTTTGGGATTTTTTTCAGAATTTGTTTTTCCTTTTTCTGTAACGGACCTTTTTATTATCATTCATAGGAACTTATGTTAATTTCAGACATTTTCGTTCAGTAGTTTTTTTTTTGCAAAACGGCGTTTAAATTTTGACACTTTTTCAAATCGTATATTTATATATTTTTTTTTAACCCCGTTCGTCAGCTTGTCGGCTTTTTCTGACGGCTGGTTTCCTCTGTGTTGGGTGTTTTTTTCAGCGGTTCCGGTGGCTTTTTCCTGCCCTCCGAGGACCCTGTGGTGAATGCTGAATTCACTGCAGGGTGGGGAAATTTGAATCCCTGAGGTGCAGGAAACTGTGGGGAACGAGAGAGCACCGAAATGTCGGTGCTCTCTGAATAACCTCCTTAATGTTTAATATACAGTATTTCACATTGACAGCTATTTTTGTCTATTTAGTTTTACTTTGATATGTTAATATTTGAGAATTAAAATATGTAAATTTTATTGTATATTCTAATAATATTTTAATATGTACATATTTATTGTATTTGGATATTTCAATTTTGGTATATTTTAATTTTTCACTATATAATATTTTATTTTTACGCAATTTTATTCATTTTAATATTTATTATAAATATTTTAATGAGACACTCTACGTACCCTGACCACTCATTTAAGTGATCATGCTGAGGGGGTATGAACAGGCTGATTTTCAGTATTCTAAGCATGAAGGGGGTGAATTTAATCATTAAACAAGCACCGTGCACAACCCACAGAGCTTGCATTCTAATACGTCTTCATGGTGAGTACCCCCACCTTTTTTCTGAGAAAATTATATGTATAATGACGTATACCCAAAAGGGGTAAATACCCTTTAAAAACACTAACAGGGTAATTCAAAGAGAATCGAAAAGTCACCGCACGTTCGGTGACTTTTCGTTCTCTTCAATTCGGTGCGATTTGCTGATCCCATTTCGGCGACCCTGCGGTGTATTCAGCAAACACCACAGGGTCCCCGAAATGCAGGGGAAGGCCACCGCAAACCCCACGAAATCTAACCGCAAAACCCAGCGAAAACCCGCAAAAACATCTGGATTAACCCGCCGAAAACCACGGAAAAACCCGAGGAGGAGCCGATCACACGCAGCGCAAAAACCCAACACCGCAGACGAATGCAGTGAATAAATTAGCAAAACCGTTTGCTTGAATGTTTGAAAAGTGAAACGCTGTTTGCAAAGAAACTACTGAGCGAAAATGTCTGAAATTTGCATATGAGGTCCAGGGAATGACAATAAAAAGGGCTGTTACAGAAAAAAAAAAAAAGGGGGACTTTTAAAAAAAAAAAAATCCAGAAAAATGCTTAAAATATCCTGAAAAATCTATACATAAAGAGACTCTTTACTGCAGAATTTTATAATAAAATAATGGGTAGAGTCCTCGCGCTTACGCCAAGTGTCCAGTGAGTAATACTTCAAGATAATCTAGAAAACATAATAGGAGACATACATTGCGCAGTACATCCTAATGACACCTGGTTTCCAGAGAGAAAGTATTCAACTCACTTTTTTCTGAGCCCCATAAAGTCGGCTCTGGACTATATAGGCATATATCTGTGGATATGATCTCACCATCCGGATGGTTGCTGGTAGGACGGGCTGGTGAGATCATATCCACAGATATATGCCTATATAGTCCAGAGCCGACTTTATGGGGCTCAGAAAAAAGTGAGTTGAATACTTTCTCTCTGGAAACCAGGTGTCATTAGGATGTACTGCGCAATGTATGTCTCCTATTATGTTTTCTAGATTATCTTGAAGTATTACTCACTGGACACTTGGCGTAAGCGCGAGGACTCTACCCATTATTTTATCCATTGACTATTCGCACTTGGGAGTGTGCGTTTGTGCCCTTGCTGCTACCCAAGACCGACCATCTACACATTATCTGCGCCATTTTTTCCACCTTATTGTTTTTTCAGAATTTTATAATGAACGGTTTTTATTAGATATTGAATTAAAACGGGAATATTTTAACATTGAAGCCTATGGGATTCTCCTGAATTAACTTGCCGAATTAAACCACCGAATGGCAGGGCATTAGGGGAACCTTTCCCTGCTGGTTTGTGAATAGCCGAAGCAGTGCTTTTTCATGGGGATTTCAATGCTTTCGAACAGGCACCGTATGTGCAGGCAATTCGCCAGGATTTGGCGAATTGCCTGCTCTCTGGATAGCCGAATGGCCAAGAAAGGTAACCGAACGCTGATTTTCAGCGTTCGGTTACCTTTCTCAAGCAATTCGGATCTCTTTGAATTACCCTGTAAATGTTTGGTGAAATCTAGGATCTAAAATGTGGATATATCATATGTATTTATTTACGTACTTGATTCCTTTGTGCAATGTTTATTTTATTCGTTGTTAATTTTCTGGAGGACAGGCGGAATGTAAAAGTTAATTTAATGTGCCGATTCATTATGGATTCATTATGGAGTATATAATTGTTGATAATAATGCAAAAAGAAAGCTACACTTTATGTATATGGTGCGCTATGCTATTTACGCAAACACATGGAGGAGCCTTTCCTGGGCAGATCTAAGTAACACCGGCTAAAGCACAGCTTCGTGCTAGAATAACAAAAGAGCTGTGTGTTTTTTTTGTTTTAACTAAACTCATTAGTCTTGGGAGTGAGAAACTGTACATCTGTTCTTGTTAATTTGATTTTCACTCGTGGTGTGAAATGTCTACTTTAAATTTGTTCCAAACTAAAAAGAGATTTATTACTGATGCATCCAACGAGCGGATACAGTACATGTTTAAGTCAGTGTTTCCCAAACCTGTCCTCGGGACCCTCTAACAGGCCAGATTTTACAGATTACCTTGGGGAAACGCAGACTGAATCCTGCAATCAATGAGCAGCAAATCATACAGACTGTGTTGTGCTTCAGCTATCTGGCAAACCTGACATGTTGGGGGACCTGAGGACAGGTTTGGGAAACCCTGGTTTAAGGCCGGGTGCACACGAGCGTAGTCTGCTGTGCACAGTACGTGCGTTAAAAAGGACGCACTTTTTGACGGAAGAGAGTGGTAGACGATCTGTTATGTTTGACGGACGTCGTACAAACTGAATTTGCCTCCAGCACATGTCCAACGGCATCAATCCTAGCGTTTTCGCGTTGGTGTTTCCATGACGGACGTCTTCAGCGTGCGTTATGCGTTGCGTGCGTACTACATGTGTTCTTCTCTATCCACGTCATTATATGCTAGAACGGACGTCATATAGTGCGTCATAACGCGTGTACTGTGTGCAGCAGACTGCGCTCGTGTGCACCCGGCCTAAGCAGTGAGACGTACAATGACATTATAAGGACACTCTATGGTAAACACAGTGAAGGCAAAGTGGTTAAATTCTGATCTTTCCTGAACCCTGCTCCCCTTGTTTTTTATTTTTTTTATAACTGTAGAGTGTCTCTTTAATGTTTTCCTTTTCTCCAGCGCTGGGCTCTCCCTTGCTGCTGCTCCGATCTGACAGCTTGCTGCTTCCTGTAACAATGCTGTCAGAGAACGGACTGGGCGCGAGATGCTCGCATCCTCCAGTCTAATGCCTCTCGATGATTCTGCAGCCGAAATCAGATCGACAGCTTTCTGGCGAAGTAAAGACTTTGCGGCAGCGTGGACACCTGCTCTTAATTACAGTAATGCGGTGTTTGTCTCTGTGTAGCATAGAGGCCCTTCCCTAGGGTTTGACCCGGGCCCTGGATGGTTTCAGTCCGCCCCTGACCTCACACACACAAACGGGTCATAATTATTCGTAGGCCTGCTACCTACAAACCTGGGACTCGATTAAATAATTTCTGCCAGTTTTTTCATAAAAATACTGTAGAGTCTCGACTACTTTAATTTTTTTTTCTCTAGGTAATTCAATCAAATGAAATGAGATGAAAAAGTGGGCCGCTAAAATGCCCAAAAAAAGCATATTTTCAGTAAGCATCATGTTTTTGTTTCCATGCATGCCGGTTTCAAAGCCGATGTTGAAATGAGGATTTCAGTCTGGATTTTTTTCCCCCTCTTTCACTGCCTGAAAATCCATTTATCAACACCTTTCAGGACATGATATTTTCCTCAAATCCGCTTACAGATAAATTCGTATTGAATCACTATAGTGGAAATTTCCATTAGCAAGTATAGGCGCGACTGCAGATATGAGTCAAATATTTACAGGAATGGAAATGCCCATAATGAAAGCTGTCGAACTGAAAACTTGCCGAATTGCGGTAGAAAAAAATCGTACATTTTGTCAATCCAGCCAAAATAAATCAAGTCTCCTGTGTCTACCTTTTGTTTGGAGCTTTGTCACATGACTGTTTCCCTAAGGCTGTGGCCACGTGAGTGTACTCGATGCATCCATTCATTCGTAACATTCAGCATAGATTTTTGATGGATCATATAGGTCAACACACGGTGTACAATGGCACTTTTTCACGCACGTGAGAACGGAAACAGATTTTTGGTCGCTGTCAAAATGCTAGCACGCATATCGAGACTTGCCTATGGATGTGATGCTTTTTATAGGCAGTAATAAAGGACATCAGACACGTGCTGATTTGACGTCTGTCACGTGTGAAGGAAACTGACTACAGAATGCAACGGCCTCTTCAGCTTTCATGTTTCTAGTTTATCTTCAGCGTCAAAATTGTCCGTGCAAATGTGTTCACATACTTTGTGCACTCTTATGGCTCCAACCTAAGACAGGGTTTCCCAAATCTGTCCTCAGGACCTGCTGACAGGCCAAATTTGCTAGATATCTGAAGCACCGCACAGCTGATATTTATTTATTTGCAAAGTATTTTTACCAGGAAGGATACATTGAGATTTCTCTTGTTTTCAAGTATGTCCTGGGTTCAAGAACATTGAAATTTTTACAGTTGTATAATGTGCTGCTCAGTGATAGCAGGTTTCAGTCTGCATTTCCCCAAGGTAATCTGCATAATCTGGCCTGTAAAGCCGGGGTCAGACGAGCGTTTATAAGAGCGGAAGGAACGTGTGAATTGAGAACGTCCCGCTCTTATGGAGGATCGCGCTTTGCAGCACTGTCGAACGCACTTTGACAGGGAGGCTTTCAGCATGGCCGCAGCACATCCGTTGTAGTGCACGCAATTCGTGTGTGCACTATAGCGTGTGGCTGGCCCAGTCGAAGCATCATAATGCTGCGACGGACGCCGGGAGGCACGTCAGTAGGGGCGCACATACTGTGTTCGTCTGACCCCATCCTTGGAAAATTGAGAACGTATTACTGGTGCTTTATAATGAAAAAGGCCTCAAAAAGCGGCAAAAGGTAAGCTGTAAAAAAGAAAAATCACAATGATGTTGTTTTTTTAATATATTGTACCAGGACATACTTGAAAACGAGAGAAATCTCAATGTATCCTTCCTGGTAAAATCCTTTATAAATAAATAAAAATAAAATGTCAAATAACTACTAACTCTGAGTCAGACATAGATGCAAAAATAAAAATACTTATTTCTCTTATCTGCTGTGCAACAGGCCTCACTTTGTTTATATCCCTGTTTTCAATAAAGATATTTGAAAGAAAAAAAGTGGACATTTCTGAGGTGAGGAACCACACCCAATCCAGGAAGTGAATCAGCCAATCGTAGGGGGGGAGGGTTGTAAATCCTTTTTAGTTGCATAATACCATGTGCAAGGGGATGGGGTGGTTCTGTAATTTTTCTTCTGCTCGCTGCTGCTCAGGATTATTTCATCTTTTCCTTACTAGATGTAGTTACTGCAGATTTCCTCCTGGGCCTCTCACAGCTGACTATAAAGGCTGAAAATTTCATTGACTAGTATTTTTTAGAGAGAATCTTCACTCTTGTAGGCGTTCCCATTTGGAAACAATAATACATTCGAAGGAACACCATGTGTTAAAACAAACAAAACTAATTTGTATATAGGGATAACGTCCGCGAACTACAGTGAGTTCACTATTTGGGGAATGACCATTGTAGGCCTCCTTACTTTTCAGTTTTTTCCACCGTAGTTCCTGATGTAGTAATTTAGCGTAGATTGTGAGGTTTCCACCGGTGTTTCAGTCAAAGCTGACTAGTGTTTCCTACCGTTCTTTTCACCGCTTAGATTGTAAGCTCTTGAGCAGGGTTCTCACTGTTCTGTGTGTCTAAGGCTAGGGTCAGACTGAGGCAGTGCGAACGCGCGTGCAGGCGCACTTAATCACGGCCGTAGTAGCAGCAAATGACGGGCAATGACGGCCAATATACGAAGTACGGTCGCACAAAAGTCCGGCTGCGCAACGCAAGTGGCAAACGAACGCATTTTGTCGAGAACGTAAAACCGCTAGTACGGTTGTACAGAGTGCGCTGCGTCCGCTAGCGGCGTGTGTGCGTGAATTGGAGATGTCAGACACTGCTAATGTCCGGCCAACATAACGTCCAGATGCACAAAGTGTTTTATTGATGATCCGTACAAAATCACGAACGCAAATGCGCATAGTATGACCGCTATCGCGTACTCCGTGAAAAAATGCGTCCATTCGTTCGAACGCACTTTTTCACAGACAACGTGAAAATGCGTTCGTCTATTTGTTATGGCTTACCCATTGTACAGCGCTACGGAACTTGTTGGCTCTTTATAAACACTTGTAACTGAGAGATCAGCACATTAAAATCACCAACATATATTCACTGGCGTTGCAAACAGCGGGGATAGTTATTTTATTTATAATGGATTTTACCAGGAAGGATACATTGAGATTTCTCTCGTTTTCAAGTATGTCCTGGGTTCAGCAACATTAAAAATTGTTAGTGTTACAGAAATACAAAGTAATAAAATGCTAAATATTAAAAAAATTGCACAAATATACAGATTAACAGAAAATAAATATAGTCACTATGTTACATGTTTACAGGGGCATTCCGTATTGAGGTACGTCAATAGAGATCTCTTAAAGGGACACTCTAGGCAACATGACCACCTAAGGCTATTTTAGGTGGTCATGATGCCCGGAGTATCCTGCCCTCTGTCCCCCCTCCCTCCGCTCAGCGGTTCAGCTGTAAATGCTGAAAACAGCTGAGAGAGGCGGAGAACTTTACTACGCCCTCCCAGCTGTCAGTCAGCAGAGCGGGAATCATATTTCCCGCTTCTGCCGAGTAGGAGACGTCATCGCGCTTTCAGCGCGATGACGTCTCTAACTCACCGCAGAAGCTGGCGGCTCCCTCTGAGGGTTAGTGTTGCGCGAATCCTTTGCGCGCATCCAGAGGATTGAGCCACTGTCTTTTTGTATTGTGGTATTGCAAGTAAGGTGCAGGTCCTGGATCGGAGGTTATAGGAGGAGGGAACTGCTAGGGGAAGCAGCCTATTCAGGTAGGGCGGCAGCTACCCAGAAAAGCTCTTAAACACCAGGTTGGAAAAGTGAAGAGTGCGTCTAGATTCCAGCGACGGCCAGTTTAGCTCTTTTAACATGTCACAATGGTGGGTCATGTAGTTACATTGTAGCACAAAGCGGCAGAATGAGTTATACAATGTAGTAAGTTTCTGGAGGTGTGTTTGCAGGGCAGCTGCATACACTACATCTACATATTCAAAAGCCGGCATAAGCATTTGTTGTACAATCTGCTTTCTTACCGCGGGGCTCAGGCAGGATTTGTTTCTGTACAGGGCACCTAGTTTGGGGTAAAGTTTAGATGAGAGTTTTTCGATTTGGAGGCCAAAGGATAGATTTGGGTCTAACCACATACCTAGATATGGTATAATGGTAAATGGACAATAGCCGGCGTTAACTTTATTTTTTTTACGAAGAATAACTTAAATACGTAAAGGGAATCAACAGGGTAGAGGAAGGGAGTATATTTAAAAGGAAACAAAGTAGCAAAACAAGAGGACATAGTCTTAGATTAGAAGGGCAAAGGTTTGAAGGTAACATCAGGAAGTATTATTTTACAGAGAGGGTGGAGGATACATGGAACAGCCTTCCAGTAGAAGTGGTAGAGGTTAAAACAGCGATTGGGTTTAAGCAGGCATAAGGTTATCCTAAATAAAAGATAAATCCGAGGAAAGTATCCATTTAATTGGGCAGACTAGATGGGTCGAAAGGTTCTTGTCTGCCAACATAGTCTACGTTTCTAATAATGGTGGTATCGATGGTCATTGCTGTTTGCAGGAACTTTGCATGCCGGTGTTGGATATCCCTCTGGATAGTCAAAGTTCAGCGTAGTTGCAACAATGATGAACATCAATGCATGGTGAATTATCCTTTAAGAGGTGAACTTCAAAGCAGCAGGTTTAAAAGATTTTTCCAGTACGGATTCCTTAAAACCCACTATTTTAGCCTAAAATGTTTAACTCCTTTGGGATAATGGGAAAAAATGAAAGGGATGATATGCTTTTGACGTTGGGGGTATGATGTGGCATGTAAACTAGTGATGAGCAGTATAAAGGATGAGGGCAAACCACATTAAATAGACACTGTGCACTGTGACCACTTGTTTTTCTTTCGTTTTAATTCTTTATTAATACAGGTTTTTAAAGTGGAAATCACACCTTCCCATCTAAAGCCCTGTCAATCAGAGTGCCACAAGCTGCACTTCCCGGCTTTCAGATCATATCAAGGATTACAATGTGATATTTGTATCCAGTGTGTGAGGTGACATAGAAGGCATGTGCAAGATCCTGCACCCTGTTAGCAGGAGCAGGGGACACTGCCCACGTTCGTCCAAGATGCTGTTTTATAGCAACCTAAAATGCTTCCCAGTGGGGTGCAAGTTAGTTGACTATGCATTAGACTGGTCCAATTATCTCCAGTTGGTCTCTGCTCTTCCTTTCATAGAGGAATAATCCTCTGACTACAAACAATAGCTCGATGATTTGAAAGTGGTGTAATAATAATAGAACATAAACAGGATCATAAGGAAAACATTTAAAATATTCGACATCTTCTTTAATTAAGCAGAAACTTAGACCTGACAGAATGAGTGCGACAGAAAATGTGTTTTTATTAGATTTTCAATAAGCCGGCACCTCTCGTGCTTGTATGAAACCTGCTACTGGCGCAGTCATAATACATTTGGGGCCCTATTCCAATGAGCCATCAAGCATAAGGGTCACAGTCGTCAAGGCGACAGCTCGAGCTGCTATTCTGACCAAGCTGACAGCTTTTCACAGCGGGCATGCACGGTCGCCCTTGTCTCAACGGAGTTCTATGGGCTACAGGAGCCGATAATAATGCATTTTACCCAATGCCGATATTGGGTAAACTCTCCAAACAAATCCTGTCCAAACATGAGGCCGTTCTCATGTAGAGTCTTACAAGTCCTAAAGTCAACTTTGTAGCTTATTCGCTGGTTTAGGAGAAGCCAGTGGAGAGAAGAGATGACTTGGGAGTACACAGTATTTAAATGCATGTTTGCTGGACGTGGGGTCTGCATTCAGATAGGCCAAGAACAACAACTTGACTGCATCAAGACCATACATCCTGAACAACCATGGCGCTGTAGATGCTTTTCTCCCAACCAGTCCATTTACTGTAGTCTTGTGACAGAAAATAAATGCAAGATGAAGGATTATTTTAACTTAAAGATCGAACTTCTACAGGTTGAAAAGACTCAAGATCATGACTATGTATCATCGTTTCCGATGACTGGAGCCTTTGTTCCATTGTAGACCAATATTCAGTTTTTTGAAGGTGCGATGCCTCGATTTTTGCCTCTTCCTTTATTACTGGCAAAGCATGGCCTTTTTATATCGCCATGGCGAGGTTGTAGGGTCGCAAAGGCTGAATATAAACAGACAAAACTGAAGCAACATAAAATTAACTCTTTGTTTGCCTATGGGAGAGCTGGATGGCTGAGCCACGGATTGCTGATCGCTTGGAGTGCGCGTACATACAGCATGGAAGCCTCTGCCTGCCAGACAGCCAGAGCACCACGGCAAAACGCCTTTGCATTGGATTGTGGTACTGGCAGTGGAGGCAGGGTGGGGGATGGGAGGCTGCGGTATTAATGGAGACTCCTGCAGGCTGAGTGCTAGTGGGTGACTGCGGAGAACACTCTGCAGAAAAAAAAAAAAAAAACACTGCACACAGCAACTGCAGACAGCCGATCCCTGGGACGGAGTGAGCGAGAGCGAGGGAGTGAGCGAGCAAGAGCGAACATAATCCCCCAGGCTTACCCAGGAAACTGCCCCTGACTGCTGAGTGAACTCCCATTCTGCGTACAAACTGCGGGGCTTATTCACTAAACTGTGCAATGCAAAAACGGCAGCGTTAACGGCAAAATATAGCAGATTGAAATTGATTTTCCTTAATTGGGGCCTGTATTGTTACCATTACAGCCAATTCTCTACATTTCCTGGGGAAGGAGATAACCCCGCAGAATTAGTTTGGCCAAAGACACCTATATTTCTCGAGAGTTAATGACCACGTTTTTTTATCTAATATTATACTGTTTTTATAGAAATGGTTGTGTGCATTGTAATTCCCTTACTGGGCCTCTATTCCTCCTGTGTCAAAGGCATTTACAGGTTGAGTATCCCTTATAGATGGGGACTGCAGTCAAATTAAAAGACGCTTGCTCCTGGGGAGGACAGCTATGGCAAATCTAGACAGCATACTAAAAGCAGAGACCTCACCCTGCAAACAAAAGTGCGTGAAGTCAAGGCTATGGTTTTCCCAGTTACAATGTATGACTGTGAAAGATGGACCATAAGAAAGGCCGAGCGCATAAGAATTGAGGCCTTTGAACTATGGTGCTGGAGAAGACTCCTGCGAGTCCCTTGGACTACAAGGAGATCAAACCGGTCAGTTCTAGGGGAAATTAACCCCGACTGCTCTTTAGATGGCCAGATCCTGAAGATGAAACTCATATACTTTGGTCGCCTAATGAGAAGGAAGGACTCACTGGAGAAGAGCCCAATGCTGGGAAAGATTGAGGGCAAAAGAAGGGGACAACAGAGAATGAGGTGGCTGGATGGAATCACTGAAGCAGTAGGCATGAGCTTAAATGGACTCCAGAAGATGGTAGATGACAGGAAGGCATGGAGGAACGTTGTTCATGGGGTCCCGATTTGTCGGACACGACTTCGCAACTACCAACAACAACAATCCCTTATCCAGAATTACAAAATATGGAACTGGTTTTAGTGATGCCAAAAAATGGAAAATCCCACTCCTGACTTCAGAAATGATTAGAAATATTGTATAAAATGCCCTTCCGGCTGTGTGAATTAAGCGTATATGAAGCGTAGATGAATTTTGTGTTTTAGACTTGGTTCCCATCCCCAAGATAGCTCATTATTATATGCAAATATTTCTAAAATCCCAAATTCAATACACTTCTGGTGTCGAGCATTTTGGATAGAAACATAGAAACATGGAAAAATGTCGGCAGATAAGAACCTTTCGGCCCATCTAGTCTGCCCAATTACATGGATACTTTACCTGGATTTATCTTTTGTTTAGGATAGCCTTATGCCTATCCCATGCCTGCTTAAATTCAATTACTGTTTTGGCTTCTACCACTTCAACTGGAAGGCTGTTCCATGTATCCACCACCCTCTCAGTAAAATAATGCTTCCTGGTGTTACTTTTAAACCTTTGCCCCTCTAAACTAAGACTATGTCCTCTTGTTTCGCTACTTTGTTTCCTTTTAAATATACTCCCTTCCTCTACCTTGTGGATTCCCTTTACGTATTTAAATGTTTCTATCATATCTCCTCTGTCTCGTCTTTTTTCCAAGCTATACATGTTAAGATCATTAAGCCTTTCCTGGTAACTTTTCTCCTTCAAGCCGTACACCATTTTAGTAGCCCTTCTCTGAACTCTCTCTAAGATGTCTATATCCTTCTGGAAATACGGTCTCCAGTATTGCACACAGTACTCCAAGTGAGGTTAAGGGACACTCAAACTGTATCGTTCCCTCGTTGACCCGACTGTACTGATTTGTGCCTTTTTATAGAGTTGCAGCACTCATATAGAATAATAATCAATGGCTTCCACTGGCGTTTCTTTTCCTCTTGCCCTTTTTAACTTTTCTGAACTCAAGCCATATCTTTCCATCTACATGAGCGGAAGACGGATGACGCCAAAAAGTATCTCAACAATAATACTGTTTGGTGTTTTGGCTCTTCCCAGTGATTGGGTATCATGTTTTATCTATTGGAGTACACGCATACCACGTCTTAAATAGAGGTTGCGCAGGTTGGGAAAACCTTTAAACCAATATGTTGAAGCGGAACAAATCCTGAAGTTGGAAATGTTTTTTTTTTTAAATAAGTTTTTTAGGCCTAAAACGCGAAACCATTTGACGTTGTCTCAAACAGAAAAGACTCTGGACATTTTTGAGAGTTGCAAAAAATATAAATGCTCATTATTAGTATCAGGGTTATTCAAAGAAAATCGAAAAGTCACCGCACGTTCGGTGACTTTTCGTTCTCCTCAATTCGGCGCGATTTGGTGATGCCATTTCGGCGACCCTGCGGTGTATTCAGCAAGCACCATAGGGCCGCCGTAATGCAGGGAAAAGCCGCCGCAAACCTGCCGAAAACGCACTACAAAACCCAGCGAACGCACACCAAAAACCCGCAAAAACATCTGGATTAACCCTGCCGGAGAAACCCGAGCAGCCGTCGATCACAGCACAGAGCAGCCGCTGGAAAAAGCCGACCCCACAGATGAATGGAGTGCGGAAAAAAAAACGTACGCTTGAATGTTTGAAAAGTGAAACGCTGTTTGCAAAGAAACTACAGAACGAAAATGTCTGAAATTTACATATAAGATCCAATGAATGCTAATAAAAAGGGCAGCTACAGAAAAAAGAAACGGAAAAAAAATGTTTTCAAAAAATCCCAAAAAATGCCTAAAAGATCCTAAAAAAAATCTAAAAATAAATAGACTTTTTACTGCAGAATATTATAATCAACGGTTTATTAGATATTGGATTAAAACGGGAATATTTTTATCATTGAAGCCTATGGGATTCTCCTGATTAAACCTGTTGAATTAAACCTGTTGAATTAAACCACCAAACAGCAGGGCAATTCGGTAACTTTTCCCTGCTGGTTTTTGTTCTCTGAATAGATGAAGCATTGCCCTCGAACAGGCACCGTATGTGCAGGCAATTCACCAACATTTGGCGAATTGCCTGCTCTCTGAATAGCCGAATGGCCAGGAAAGGTAACCGTACACTGAATTTCCGCATTCGGTTACCTTTCGCCAGCAATTCGGATCTCTTTGAATAACCCTGTTTGTTTTAGGAATCGAGATGAGAGACGGAAACTCAAATGAGGTACCCCCCTCCCTCCATGGGCAAAAAAAAATGGGTGGATACAATGCTTTTAGATTTTAAATGATTGTTTTTTTTTTTTTTTTAAATCTATCATAAGCGCAAATAGTGTCAATATAGAGAAACAATGACCCCAATTATGTTTTAATAAAAAAGGGTGGTTGGAAATACCTTTTTATAAGCAAAATTGAGGCTAAGAACCATTTTCATTGTACTCCCTCCCTTCTTTCACAAAATGAAGTAAAAATAATTGCTTTTTGATGAAAGTACAACATTTTGGGCTGAATTAACAATCTAGCGGTTGTACGGATCGCTGGAAAGGAATAGACGGATCTGGTCAAGGAACAATTTCAGTGAGATGTTGCTTTAAGGGGGGTTGCCGGCTTGGAAAGTACCATAACAAGAGAGTTTTTCCAATAGAGCTCTTGTGCCAGCTCTACTATTCTGGGCTAAAATGAGCAATTCCCTTGTTGTTTCTACACCGTTCGGGGTTTACCGATTTAATTCTTGAGGTTTTGCATCCTTATTAGCCTTCCGATACGCTAAGCTTCGTGGCAGTTGTTGGTACTCGGCCTTGACCTACATTGACGGCACCTTCAGGGAGCTCCTACTGTGATGCAGTTTCTCCTGCCGTGGATTCGAGACACCGTCTCATCTCGCACATCCATGGCAATTCCCAGTGGGTGACGACAGAGAGAACACATGAGCTCAGCGCCATACTCCAGTCTGCCGTTAAAAATGCTCCGGGGACAAATCTTTCCCAGTCTTCATCAGAAACCATGAGGAGGGGGGAACAAGAGTGTGAAATTCGATGAAGCAAAATCACTAGTCACCCCACTTTAACCGACGTAGTCCTCCTGTAAGGGGTGAAAAGACATGGCTGGAAGACTTGGTGTGTTTTCTATCGAGCACAAAGGAAGGTGCAATATTCCGCTGTGAAGGAGTAATGGTCCTTCACAATTGGCAGTAAGCAAAGGTTATACGAGAAGCGAGGACTGCATATAAACAGGTTGTCATGGTTATAAGCAATACAGAAGTTTTGCTACCCTTCCACTTTTGTTTAGGATAACGCACAATTTCCTCCAAAATAAATAAAAACTGGTAAAAGTATTTGGTATCGACTTTTTTTCTGAAATGTAATAGAACAGAAGCCTTTTCATTTATGATGTCGCGTATTACTGTAAACGGTAAGACAGGCGAAAAAGGCCACGGATAATGGTATCTCAATGTAGCATTTGGCCTTTGGAGACAATAACCGCGATCAGGTGCTTTTTGTAGCCCTGCATACGATTTCTACACTTTTTTTGATGGGATTTTGGCCCACTATTCTTAAGCAAACTACTCCAGTTATCTCAGGTTCGATGATGGGTGCCATTGTGGGTTTTGGCCCTCTTCAGATGTTCCATGGGATTCAGATCTGGACCATTAGGAGGTGCGAGTTTGATTTGAGGCTATCATTGTTTCCATTTTGTGGATTTTTCTCATGATGCCACATTTACCAAAATCGTATGGGGAGTTTTACTTTACAGCTGTGGTTTAACTTCTGCAGTATTTATCAGTCAATGGGGTGGAGAGCATGTTTAGATAACGCTGAAGGGGGCTATTGTGTGGTGTATGATACCTGAGACGAGATTGCAGCTGGATGAGATAAAACGGCTAAAAAGACTTCTACCCCCTGTGCATACATCCCACACAATACAATGCTGTCAGTCTGTTTCCAAGACTACAGACCCATTTCCTCCATTCTATGCTCAGTGCCACACAGCAAGGAGCAAGCGCTGGAAAGATAAGATGGGGGGGGCAGTTTACAAAATATCACAAAAAGGATTCACACATAGAATAAAATATTTTCTTAACTAGACATACAAGAGAAAACCAAAGCACATGTAAGATATCAGCAACATAAAATAAAGCAAATAACATTTGATTTCTTGGTGGTGGGCCATTAAAGTAGAGCTCTGCCTACGCCAGACCAGCCAATGCCTCTATTTGCAGAAGTATTGAGAGGCATCAAATCGGCTGGGTGGTCAAGCGAGAGTCCAGCTGTCTGACAGTTTCCAGATAACACCCCTCCCGCCAGTGCTATCGTTTTTACTATTATCTAATGGGTTGGTGGATGGCATGATCAAATGAAGTTGAACATTTCCCAGCAAGAAACAAAGTATCTTTGTGCAAACGATACCATTGGATGGGGTTCTGGAGTATGGCAAAGACACTGCAAACATGGCCACATGGTTTTGGTTAATTCAACCCCCACCCACACACACATATACACCACCTCCTCTTCACATCTCCTTTCAGCCCCAAGCAATATGACCTCTGCAACTCTCTCCCGGTATGTTTTCTCGTGCCAAAAAGGAATTTAAATTCTGCCATGAAATGTCAAGGTGATACTTCTTTTTATGTACAAACTTTATATATAAATAATATACACACACACACACACACACACACACACACACACACACACATTAGGTGCTGCTCTGCTACCACTCCCTGCCACATCTAGGTGTGGACATCTCTCGACACAATACATATTTTGTGGTCTGCTATGTCAGGCATTTGGCATCCTGTCCTTTTTGCTTTTAGAGAATAGTGAAATCTTGGGTTAATACTTAATCAGTGAAGGTGTGTGATCCCTAGTTCCTAGGGCCTAGCGCCTCCCAGATTTTCCCGTATCGTCCCCATATTAACATGGTACTCTGGGGCAGGCACCTCCAAACGCAGAGCGAACCACAGTGATAGGTGCGATAATGTTTCTGCACCGCCGGGAGTATCACCTCCCGTAGTCCATAGGACCCCATGAAAGCTTGTGCTTCCGCTGCGAGCCCTGTGCGATTTCGCTTTCATGAGATCGCGCAGCACTGCAGAGAGAGGCTGGGAGCTATTTGTTCCCAGTCTGACTCTGCTCGCGGCCAGGAGATGCAGCGAATCGGGCCACCCTTCTTGCCGTGGGAGGAGAGGTGAGTATGGGATTTTTAGGGGGGTTAGGGGGTGTTAAAGGATTCTGCAAATGCAATCCTTTAACACCAGTTTGTAGAAGGTGCTAAAATTTTGGCTGGCACGACGCAATGGTAAATTGCACCAGCACCTTGTAATATCTCACTTGGCAAGATGCTAAAAAAATATTGTGCTCCCCATGTTAAGTATAGGAAACTCTTAAGTACAGTAGGCTCGCCTAAGCTGCGAGGCGCAAACTGACTTCACCCCATTATAGCGTCAGAATTGGAATCTCTATGCCAGATGTTAAACTTCTACTAGCGCCAACAATTACAAATCGAGACGCTACACTAGCACAACTATGGAATAGAGCCCCGTATCTATCGGGTGCCTACAGTATGCTTAGTATAACCAGCTGTCCTCAATTCGCAAAGCGTAAAGGACCTCACCATGCTCTCCATTACAGAAACTGGAAGAGCAAAGTGAGAAAAGGTATCCGCTTTCCTAACTGAACAAAAATTCTGACTGCTTTTACAGATTTCTGCATATTTCGAGCAACCCATGTCTCTTCTAGTTATTAATCACAGCTTATTATACTCAACCTGACAAAGATACAATATATACTCAAATATAGATATAAATTTAAAACAAAAGAAAAATAAAAACCTTGAATATCGAATTTTTCAGCTTCAAGAAAAAGTTTCCATCTTTGTCTGATCCTGACTTTTACACATTTCCTCCGATGACTCACTACCCTAAAATACTTGTTTATGTTTCAGTTCCTGTTAATAAGTCATTAACGATTCACTTTTCACCTCACTTTGAAAGATAATGAATCCCTCTCTTAAATAGACAGGCAAGGAGATACCTAGGGGGGAAACTAGGTATCTACTAAAGCTGAGGTACTGAAGAATGCTGGGGATGGGTATAAGGTGACACAGTAAAGGGATTGAATGCTGGGGATGAGTATAAGGTGATGCAGTAAAGGGATTGAATGTCGAGGATGCGTAAAAGGTGACACAGTAAAGGGATTGAATGCTGGGGATGGTATAAAGTGACACAGTAAAGGGATTGAATACTGGGAATGGTATAAGGTGACAAAGGTATTGGATGCTGGGGATGGGTGTAAGGTGACACCGTAAAGGGATTGAATGCTGGGGATGGTATAAGGTGACAGTCAACTATTGGTTGGCATATGCTATAAACCACCTAATATACATAATGATGAGGAAGAACAGCTGTTAGAGCAAATCAGGAAGGCTGCACATCTGGGTAGCACTTCAATTATTGGAGATTTTAATTACCCAGACATTAATTGGGATAGTGAGACTAGTAATTCAGCAAAGGGAATCCGGTTTCTGAACCTGTTAAGTCAGTGGTTCCCAACCGCGGTCCTCAAGTACCCTCAACAGGTCAGGTTTACCAGATAGCTCAAGCGCAGCACAGCTGATATGATTTGATGCTCAGTGATTGCAGGATTCAGTCTGCATTTCCCCAAGGTAATCCTCAAAACCTGGCCTGTTAGGGGTACTTGAGGACCACGGTTGGGAATCACTGTGTAAAATGATACCTTCATGACACAGCTGGTAAAAGCACCAACTAGAAAGGATACCTGTCTGGATCTGGTTATAGCAAACAATGCAAATACTTTCTCAAATATTCAGGTAAGGGAGTAGTTGGGCAAACAGTGACCATAATATGGTGTCTTTTGAAATAAACTCAAAAGCACATTCATAGAGGGCATGCTAAAACATATTATTTTAAAAAGGCCAACTTTATTAATAAAGGAAGCTCTCAATGTCATTGACTGGCAGAAACTTTCACATGGGAAAAACACAGAGGATAAGTGGAATATCTTTAACCTAACACTAGAAAAGTACACGTCACAATATATTCCACTGGGTAATAAATCCGACTCAGTTGGAAGGTAACTAAGGAAATGAAAAATAAAATCTTTTAAATCTAAGACATCCTATAAAACATATAGGGCAGCCAATAAAGTATGTAAAAAAGCGACCAGAGGGGCTAAACTAGGAAATGAAAAAGAAATGGCCAAAGAGAGCAAGACCAACCCTAAAAGATTCTTTAGGTACATAAATTCTAAAAAACCCAAGCGTGAAAGTGTAGGTTCACTAAAATCTGAGTCTGGTATTATTAACTGAAGATCGAGATCAGGCAGAAATTTTGAATGATTTTTTTTTTTCAGTATTTATCAAAGAGAAACCTATAACAGGAGACATGCTATTCATTGATAAAAAGTCCGGACTTTCATGTGGCCGAACTTCGTATATTGGCTGTCATTTGCTGCTACTACGGCCGTAATAAAATGTGGCTCAACGCATGGTATGGAGTTAGGGAAATCCAAGCAGGAGAAGGATTTGGGAATAATCAGACTTCAAACTAAGTAACAATGTGCAATGTCAAACAGCAGCCGCCAAGGCCAGCAAGGTATTGGCATGCATTAAAAGGGGAATTCACTCTCGGGATGAAAACATAATTTTGCCTCTGTATAAATCAATGGCAAGACCGTACCTTAAATATGCCGTGCAATTTTATGCACCTGTTTTAAGAAAGGATATTATAGTGCTAGAAAAAGTGCAGAGACTGGCAACTAAATTAATAAGGGGAATGGCAGGTTTAAGTTCTGAGGAAAGACTGACAAGCTTAAACCTGTTTAGTTTAGAGAAACGGTACCTTATATAAATTTATAGGGGGCCATTATAAACCATTGTCTGGAAACCTATTCATTAACAGGACTATACACAGGACACGAGGTCACCTATTTAGACTGGACGAAAGGAATTTCAGCCTAAAGCATAGGAAGGCTTATTTTACGGTGAGAACAATAAAGCTGTGGAATTCTCTGCCTGTTGAGGTGGTTGGGTCAGAGACTGTACAGACTTTAAAAAAACGACTGGATGACTTCCTGCATACAAAGAATATTAAGGGTTATAATATTTAATATGTGGGTAAAAGCTTCTTGATCCAAGGAGAAATCTGACGCCATTTTGGGGTCAAGAAGGATTTTTTTCCCAGTGTGTTGCATATTGGCGAGCATTTCATACTGTGTTTTTTGCCTTCTTTTGGATCAACAACAGTAGGTGATGTGTGAGAGGCTGAACCCGATGGACGCATGTCTTTTTTCAGCCTATGTATGTAACTAATAAAATGTGATTGTTTGACTCAAAAGGTTTTGCAGCAACTAAACAAAGTGAATATGAACAAAGCTCCAGGGCCAGATGGAATTCACTCGCGAGTACTGTGGGAGCTACGTGTTGAAATATGTAAACCTCTTTTCTTAATATTTCAAGATTCTTTTTTTTTCTTTTCTTTTCAGGAATCGTACCAGAGGATTGGAGAAAAGCTGACATGGTCCCTATATTCAAGAAAGGTTCAAAATGTATGCCTAGGAATTAGAACTGTGAGCTTAACATCTGTAGCTGGGAAAGTATTTGAGGGGTTATTAAGGAATAATATTCAGGAATTTATTGGGAGGTATAATGTAATTAGCAAAAATCTGTATGGTTTTATGAAACACAGATCATGTCAGACTAGCCTTTTTCTATGAAAAAGTGTCAGTATAGATCAGGGGCTCGCAGTGGATGTGATTTACTTGGATTTCGTCAAAGCTTTTGACACAGTTCCACACAGGGTTACTTTAATTTAGAAAAATTGGTCTAGATGAAAATACTTGTACTTGGATAGAAAACTGGATAAAAGATAGGGTACAGCAAGTGGTCATAGTGGTACAGTGAATTTCCCGATATGGTGCAATTTTGTGGCCATTCAGAGAGCAGACAGTTTGCCAAATATTGGTGAATTGCCAGCGAAATACGGAGCTGTTCAGCGGCCGTGACATACCCATAGAGAAGTAATGATTAATCTATTCAGAGAACACCGAACAGCACCGAAATGTCAGTGAAATGCTCTGATTTTCAGTGGTTTTATTAAGCAGTTTTAAAAAGGTAAATCCCATAGGTTTCAATGTTAAAAAAAATATATAAAATCCCTGTATTTCTTAAATATTTATTCAACCATTTATAGTTTTGCAGGAAAAAGTCTCTCTCTATTTTTTTATGATTTTTTTTGGGCATTTTTCCGCATTTTTTATTTTTAAATGGCGTTTTCTTTCCTGCAATAGACCTTATCATTCATAGGACCTTATATATTCCAGACGTTTTCATGCAGTAGTTTTTTTTTTTAACTCCTTTTGAAAGTTGCGGTGTGTGTGTGTTTTGATTTATTTTGTTTTGTTCTGGTTTTTTACACCCTTGTTCGGCAGCTTGTCGGCTTTTTCCGGCGACGGGTTGGCGTTTTTTTTTTTCAGATTCTGCAGTTTTGCATCGGATGCATTCAGCAGGTTTTCGATTGTTCAGCGTGTCGATTTGCCGCACTTCGGGGACTCTGCGTTGAATGCTGAATTCACTGCATGGTCGGCGAATCAAACTCTCCGAAGTGCGGTGAACGGGAGAGCACAGAAATTTCGGTGCTCTTTGAATTACGCTGATAGTCAAATACACCATTTTATTTACTACTGTTTTGCAGTGTGGTTTAGGAGTCGTACTTTGACTAGAATGCTCTTGTGCAAAAGCATAGATTATTTTGTCTTTCAGAATACGATCATATACATGGTTTTAAGCTGCAATAGCGTTAACAAAATTTATACATTTATCTGAAAGATTGCTGCCAAGCCTCTTACCGGCTGATAGACTGACACAAAGTATCAATGGAATGAGGGAAACATCGCAACGGACATGTTGGGCTCTATTCCAAAGTTGGCGCTAACTTAACCAGAGCTGTTGTAAACTTTCCAACGCCATTTCAGTCTGTGGAGTATTGCCCGTTGTGTTTGGCATTAACCTTCGATATTTATTTACAATTCATTTCACCAGGAACACGGATTTCTCTCATTTTGAAATCTGTTCTGAATCTGACAAAAGACCCTTCATATATTCACTTTGCAGTAAAGAGGCTTCAGGATGACTGACCCTCTGCAGATTAGGGTGAGGGGCACTTACTTTAAGGAAAGAAGGTACAGGAGTCTCTTGCAGTATCCTGTTAATAGCTTGTGGAAGAAACAGGCTTGCGCTCTCTGCTCGGATGACTTCCTCCTCCATGAAGCTCACGTGATGTCCGACCATCTTTACGAAGGCCTGAGAATGAGACATGTACATGTGTGGTCAGTGACAGAGGAGGTGGGTTAGGTTCCTCTGCTGCTTTTGGAAAATAGAGGCCATAAATAATATAATGAAACACACCGTGCTTGTATATAATTAATAATATTGACAGACTGCAAGTTCCTCTAGCTCCGGGATCAGCAACCTTGTAGTTCCCTAAACATCAGGGAGACATCTCCCAAGATGCTCAGTCACCCATTAGGCCGACTGAGCCACATGGAAAATGTAGTTCCCAAAACATTAGGGAGCCAAGGTTGTTGACCCCTGCCCTAGCTGAACCTACCACTGGTACACTACTCAAAAACCTGAGATATCTGGGGCTCTATTCCATCGTTGCTGCTAATGCAGCGTCTCTCTATGTAATCGTTACATAGGCAAACTTACTGTACTTAAGTGTTTCCTATACTTAACATGGGGAGCACAATATATTTTAGCGTCTTGACGAGTGCGGTATTACAAAGCACGCAATTTACCATAGGGATGCGCAAGCCACAATTTTAGCCCCTTCTAAAGCTGGTGTTAAATGATCATTTAACACCCCCCACCTCCCATAGTCCCCCCTCATTACACGGGGGAGAAGGGTGGCCCAATCTGCTGCTGCTTCTGGCCGCCAGCAAAGTGAGACTGGGAACAAATAGTTCCCAGTCCCCCTCCATGATCACTCTGCTGCGAGATCGCAAGACCGAGTAGGGCTCCCGGCCCGGAAGCGCAAGCATTCATGGAGTCCTATGGACTCCATGAGTCGATACTCGCAGTGACGTGAAAGCGCTACTGCAGGTATCAGAGGTTAGCACTGCATTCTGGGGTGAGGTGCTCAGCCAGCGCCTGCCCTGGAATGCCACATCAACATGGGGACGCTACGCAAACAACTGAAGGTGCAGATTTGCCCCGTTAGTGTCCCCACATTAGCGTGAACTATGGAATATGGCCTCTGGTGTATTGTCAGATACCTATATCCACTGTCATTACTTAAAAAACCTTTGAGGTTACCTATAATCGTGTGTTTGAGCCCAGGAACCCTAAATTACAGGTGGAGTTGTCCTGCCCCCTGCTTCAAACCATTTCTGGTTTGCATCTACACTTTAGAAAGCTCCAAACCTGGATAAGATAAAGTGCTGGTTGCCAAATGACTGTGTTCCTGCATGTACTTGATTTTCACAAAATTAAGTTCTGGTGTCTTGTTCCACATATTGCTTTACTTTATATAAGGTGTGCACACCTTTACTGAAATGTTCCACACATTCTTCAGAGTTCTGGCCAAAGGAAAACTATTTTCTACTAGCTATACAGCAAATTATCACATGTCTACAATCCTTACTGAGCTGAGATGCCTTTGTATGGGTGAGAAACGTCCAATACCTGAGAGCCGAAGCTTTGGCTTGCCAAGGCTAACCGAAAGACTCCAAAAACTGAAATTTTCAGAGATCTCCTTTGTCTCTCAGCCCTGAACATGGATATGATTTTCAGTGGTTTCATCAGTTCCCTGGAAACCTCAAGACAAGCTTAGGCCGCCACATCGCCGACATCATGCAGAGACCGGGAGGCATCATATCCCTCTGCTGTCTCACTGAATAACCTTGCCTGAGCCATCTGTCTTCAGCCCTAAGGCCCTTCGCCTAAGATTAGAAGCTGATGGAAAATGGGCGCCATATTTGAGGCCTCTACACCTTCCCTCAGCCTACGCAGGATGCTTCTGTGGTTTTTGGCATACAGGTATTCTGAGTAACGAAAAATTCCAAAATCTGAATTTCTATTTCTGAGCTTTTCCTCTTACGAGAACTCTAACTGTATTTTATTCATTTTTCTTCCATGGTCTGGTGCAAGGAGAATCTCGTTTTGAGTAGCTTAGAACGCATGCTTCTTTTTTTCTTCTTTGTATTTTTGGTTTATTTAAGAATAATGTAGGGCTGTAACTAACGATTATTCTCATAATCGATTAGTTGGCCGATTATTATTTCGATTAATCGATTCATCAGATAAAAAAAAATTAAAAAAATTCCTTTTAAGTAAACAATTATGTAAAAAAATCAAATAAGCAATTTGCGTACTGTACGTAACTTTCGCACGTACAAATGCAAATTGCGTATCTTGCGTACTTTTCACGCAAGGTATGGGAGTGCTTGGTCAGGGGGGTGGGTTGATGCTGCGAGTGCTTGGATGGAGGGATGGGTTGATGCTGCATGCGCAGCTTAAGCCCATGTTTGCTTTCTCAAATGAACGCGGCTTACAAGCACTTGGTCATAGATGATGATGTCAGCATGATATCGGGGTTAAAAAGCTAAAGTGGTCAGGGTGCATAGAGTGTCCCTTTTAAATAATTTTGGGACCAAACTGAGTGGGAGGAGGGACTGGAGGAAGGGAGGGACTTTGTTCAAGTGACTTGACCTGAGTGTGAGAGGGAGTGGGTATGGACAAAAGACCAGATCTGTGTGTGGGAGTGAGTTTGGGGAAAGGGACCAGACCAAAGGGAGGGAATGGCAGTTCCCGACTAAAGAGGGTGTGGCAGGGAGGGTGGGGTGGTGGCACAGGACTCCAGCTTCAAGTAAGGATAAAACACAGGCATACAGCTCCTTCACGCAGTGACAGTATCCTATTGTTTGTGTTATAGTTCTGCTACTGTTGTAAACAGAATAAAACCAAACTGGTTGCGTCTGACGTTACCCTAGAACTAAATCATAGCTAGTAAAGCAGTGACGCGTCTTCTCCAATCAGCTCCGAAGCTGAGGTTATTTACGTTTAACTCAGTCTGACTCTAAACAGTGTGTGCTGTACACAGGACGATTAATTGATAATGGAAATAGTTGACAACTATTTTAATCATCGATTAGTTGCCGATTAATCGATTAGTTGTTTCAGCCCTAGAATAATGTAATGAGGTATAATGTAATTGGCAAAAATCAGCATGGTTTTATGAAACACAGATCATGTCAGACTAACCTAATTACGTTCTATGAGGAAGTAAGTGTCAGTACAGATCAGGGGGTCGCAGTGGATGTGATTTACTTGGATTTTGCCAAAGCTTTCGACACCGTTCCACACGAGGTTACTATTTAAATTAAGAAAAATTGGTTTAGATGAAAATACTTGTTCTTGGATAGAAAATTGGCTAAAAGGGTACAGAGAGTGGTCAAAAATGGTACATTTTCAAGATGGACATCAGTGGTAAGTGGTATCCCTCAGGGGTCTGTTAGAGGACCAATTATATTCAATTTATTTATAAATGACCTTGAGATAGGCATTGAAAGTCATTTATCAGTGTTTGTGAGATTACACAAAACTAGGAAAAGTAACACAATGTGAGCAGGATGTTGCTTCGCTGCAGAGGGATTTAGATAGATTGGGGGACTGAGCACTTAAATAGCAGATGACATTTAATGTAGATAAATGCAAAGTTATGCACTTTGGAGTGAAGAACACACAGGCAATTTATACCCTAAATGGTACGGAGTTAGGGAAATCCAAGCAGAAGAAGGATTTGGGAATAATCATAGACTTCAAACTAACAATGTGCAATGTCAAACAGCAGCCGCCAAGTCCAGCAAAGTATTGGCATTAAGGCTAGGGTCAGACGAACGCATTTTTCACTTCTACTGTCAAAAAGTGCGTTGATGCGTCCGAACCCATTTTTTCACGCAAGACGCGATAGTGGTCATACGTTGCACAATGTCGGCCGTATTTTTTGACGAAGCTATAAAAAACAAATGGATGTGATGTAGGCCAGACATGTGCAGCGTCTGACGTCTCCTAATCACGCACACACGCCGCTATGCCAAAGCAGCACACTCTGTGCGTCAGTACTAGCGGTTCGACGTTCTCGAAAAAATGCGTTCGTTTGCCACTTGCGTTGCGCGGCCGAACTTTCATGCGGCCGTACTTCGTATATTGGCCGTCATTTGCTGCTACTACGGCCGTAATAAAATGTGGCTCAACGCACGTTCGCACTGCGTTCGTCTGACCCCAGCCTAAAAGGGGAATTCACTCTCGGGATGAAAACATAATTTTGCCTTTGTATAAATCAATGGTAAGACGCACCTTGAATATGCCGTGCAATTTTGGGCACCTGTCTTAAGAAAGGATATTCTAGTGCTAGAAAAAGTGCAGAGACGGGCGATGAAATTAATAAGGGGAATGGAAGATTTAAGTTATGAGGAAAGACTAACAAGCTTAAACCTGTTTAGTTTAGAGAAACGGCGCCTTAGAGGGGATCTCATAACCTTATATAAATACAGTATATAAGGGGCCATTATAAACCAATGTCTGGAAACCTATTCATTAACAGGACTATACACAGGACACGAGGTCACCCATTTACACTGGACGAAAGGAAATTCAGCCTAAAGCATAGGAAGGCTTATTTTACGGTGAGAATTCTCTGCCTGTTGAGGTGGTTGGGTCAGAGACTGTACAGACTTTTAAAAAACAACTGGATGACTTCCTGCAGACACAGAATATTAAGGTTTATAATATTTAATATTTGGGTAAAAGCTTCTTGATCCAAGGAGAAATCTGACGCCATACTGGGGTCAAGAAAGAATTTTTTCCCAGTGTGTTGCATATTGGCAAGTGCTTCAGACTGGGGTTTTTGCCTTTATTTGGATCAACAGCAGTAGGTGATGTGTGAGAGGCTTAACCCGATGGACGCATGTCTTTTTTCAGCCTATGTAACTATGTAATACTATGTAATAATATGCTGCAATACTACACACTCTGAAGCCAACAGACATAGTATGGACCAAAGTGCAGTGGAGTAATGTACAGTGGTTTTAAACTTACATTATCTAACCTACTTTAATTAACCGAATTTAACCTACTTAAACCTCAGAGCGGCAGGTTCTGCTCCCGGCAGGGAGGACAACGACTTTCATCTTTTTCAAGTCTGATAAAATCAAATACATTTGAGTAGGAAAAATTTAAACATTCATCAACAAAAGATGGAAATTATGAATGTATTGTTCCTGATTTAAAAAAACAAATACATATTGATGATTATTACTCTCCCGCAAGTCATGGCTGATTAAATCAGAGTTACAAGCCAGATACGGCGTCAGAATTGTCCATCACAACGAAAGAAGGTTCTCTCGGACGTCAAGCCTTTGACCGTCTCCCAGAGGAAATGCGGCTTGGCTTTCCTGGAGAAATGTACATTTGGGTTAAAGATATCGTGACTAACCTCTAATTTATCCACTTGGGAGTAAATCCTGTTCATTTCTTCCACTCTGGTTTTAATGGCTGGAACTTTTTCTTCAAGTATAGAAGAGGTTTCATTTCTCACCTGCATAAATAAATACATATATTAATAAACGTCATTTAATTGTCTGTAAAAAAATTTTTAAACTACTAGCATACTTTAGAAACATTCAAAAGACTGGTTATAAGCCCATGCAGGTGCTCGAGCAATGTGACGGATGCCGCAACTCTGAGGTCTGCTGTAGGTGCTGAGGCTGCTGTGGAGTGAACCGCGGTAGCGAGGTAGCTTCAGGTCCCCTGCTGGAAGCGTAGTGGTCAGCAGAGTAGTAAAGCCACGGTTTTTGGTCCCCACTGGATAGCTCCTTTCCCAAATACTCGTTGAGGCGCGTAGTACAGGTTAAGCAGATAGAATGGTTTATTTTGACTGACACACACTCTTACTTTTATATGGTACAGTTCCATTGTTCTCAGACATCCAGGCCCCAATTTTGCAACTGCCTCTAGCCATAACCCTTTTTGTATCTTTAACTGGGGCGGCCTCTAGCTCGATCCCGGTTTTGGGTGCCACACTGTCTGGGCCGTTGCTTGTCTGGGAAATTCCACCCACTGGAGCGTGAGCTCTGCTTCCGCACAGAGCCCCGTGTTGCTTGGAAGTCTGACCTGGGTTTGGCGGCTGATTGAGGGGTGAGCCCGGTGGTGCTTCTTCTTCAAATTCACCCCACACCAGTCTACCATCCCTTGGGACCTACTGTCCAAAAATCACCATGGTGGGAGCAAAGGAGGCTCCAGAGCAGGCGGGTGAACAGGCGACAGGTTTTGGCAGCTTGCCAGCGGTATTCACGATCTCCGGAGGAGCCTACTGCATTACACAATTTTAGGCCAGCCGGGGTACACTTTACCAGGACACAAAAAAACAACATTTTGTTTATACACTTGACACTGGTACGAGCTGGACACAAAAGGGACCGAATTATTAAGAGTACTGGGGATATAACCAACAAAACAGCAGCCGGGCTAAGTAACTAAGTGGTTACTTGCAGACTTGGTGTGAGAAATTGCAGGGTAAAACATGGTTTCTGGGCGAGCAGGGTAGATCAGGGAACCACAATACATATTGGGATCACACAGGCATAAATTGTAGAAACTAAATTAAACATTTAACTTACAAAACTTTTACTGTTTTACAGGTGAATAAATTGTGACAGCTGTTCTGTCACACAGCTCCCCGATTCCACAGATGGCAGACCCGGTGAGACCCTTGGTCGGGGATGTGCATGCAAGTCAGTGCTCAAGTTCGGTCTGGTGAGATAAACTGTCCATGTTGGCATTGTTTGCCAGGCAGATATTGAATAGAAAAATTAAAAGGCTGCAGTGTGAGGCTCCACCGCAGGAGTCGGCCATTGTTTCCAGGTCACATGGTTCAGCCATACCAGGGGGTTGTGATCTGTGAGGATGATGAAGGAGCGCCCGTACAGGTAGAACTGAAGTTTCTTAAGGGCCCATACCAGGGCTAGGCACTCTTTCTCGATGGCCGCGTAGGCAACCTCCCTGAGTAATAGCTTCCGGCTGATGTAGGCAACTGGGTGGTCATGTCCATCTTCTCCAACTTGGCTCAACACTGCTCCCAATCCAAACATGGAGGCATCTGTGTGAACGACAAAACGTTTGGATCGGGAGCGGCTAGTACGGGTGCTTCCACAAATCCCGTTTTTTAATTGGTGGAAGGCTCCCTCACACTCCAGGGCACCACAGGACTTGTTAGGTATTTTTTGTGCACATGCAAAAACCTTCCCTAACAGCAAAAAGCACCAGGTAACAAAGTGATAAATAAATAGAAGTACCTAAATCATAATTTGGGTCCGTACAAACCAATTCCCAGATGCAGAGGCAAGGTTCCCAACGTTTCAGCGAGGATTCGCCTTTATCAAGGTATACCTTGATAAAGGCGAATCCCCGCTGAAACGTTGGCTCCTAACTTTTTTAGTTGGCTCCTAGATTCAAAGCAAATTTGTCAAGCCCAAATCTTAAGTAGACATTGCGCTATGTCATCTTACATCATCATAGGTAGACACTGTCATACAGGTATCATCTTACATCATAAGCAGACAAAGTAATACCGAAGTCACGTTACACCATAAACATACAATGTAGTGTCCCAATTACGTAATAAAGAAGCCCATGGTCATGAAAATCTCAAGATATAACACCATCGCGTGCGGACCTCCTCCAATTTACCTCTGGTTCTTTTACCAAACACAATAGGTTACAAAAACATTTTTTCATTTCCTGACAGGTTTGCCCCTTAGATCACAGCAAGCAATAAATACTTGTGAATATTATTATTTTTACTAGTAGCCCTGAAACGCTCCAACACCAAAGACTGAAAACGTTACAAACGAGCAATACTGACTAGCTGCTAACACCAAGGTGAAATTGTTCAAGCAGGAAGGACAAAAATCTTCGTACACCCTGCTTGTTCAATAACCTCATGGCTGCTGGAAAGCAATTTTTTTTTCTTCATAATCTGAAAATTGCCCCAGGCTTTGAAACACCAACAAAACAGATTGTTGGGGCCCTGATACAAATACAGAGATCATTAAAGCCTGCATAAGGTTTGTGAAGGGCTAGGCGAGATGAGAGTAGCAGTCCCTAGATTGGCGGACTTTGGGCGGCCAACAATCCCCAGGCATTCAAAGGGTTAAGAAACCCATTTGCTGTGGCTAAGAGTTGTGTGAATGCAAGCGTGAAAAACTGCAGCTTTTCTACCGGTCTGATGGGATCTGGAGATGACAGGGTATGATGTACAATAAGGCCATGGGACTGATGCATGACAGAGACAGACGCATTCTTTTTTTTCTTTCAGAGCGGGAAATGTGTTATATGTGCCATTTTCTCAAGCAAAATAAATAAAACAAAGATATATTGATATTATATATAGAATTAGGTCATTAGTCAACTACCTCATCTAAAATATGTGCTCACCAGCAGTACAGTAATGACTGCATACACAGCTCCCCCTCTGGCCAGTAAACATATTGCACTCCACAGGGACGTATGTCCTCCATTTGCTGAGTAAACGATGAGGAGAGAAAGACAGAGAGAAAGTTTCACCAAAATGGCTGCCGCTGTCAGGCTGCCTCACCCAGAACCCTTACCATCCCTTCCTAATATGTGTGTTTAAGTAAAAACCAGTTCAGATCAACCACTTTTAAAGTAAAATTAACTTAAACGAGAACACATTTAGACCACCGACCTTTATCTGGTAGAGTATTTGAGGTAAAAACAACGTAACGGCCAAATATATAATAATAGAACAAAAAAACGATCTTAACATACTGTCATGTAGGTCTCTCCTGAGGCAGGTCGAGACCGAATGTACGAATTACTGTCCGACACCAGGACATTTCAACTTCAGAACGGGATGCTAGTAAGACCACATGCAGTGAATTTATCTAGTCTATTAACACTTTGCTCCCTCTGGCCCAGCCAGGACAGCCATTTTGTAGAGGCCCATCCATGTTCTAAGGGCTGTTGGCTCATGGACACAGGAATGGATACGACAAGTTCTTATTTACTTATTTATCTTCTCCAGCTAGAATATGAGCGCTCAGTCAGGGGGACCTGGCCATGATCAGTTTGACACTGTGTGTAGAATATGCAAGGCCAGTAAAGCAAAATGGCTAATAGGGCAACCAGGCAAACCTCATGGTGGTTTCAACAAAAGCAGACAGAAACATGCCCAGTCACAAAACTGCCATCAAAGTGTAACCTAGCAGGACAATAATCAAGACCTTTTAGGTAAATTGCTTTATTTACAGGTTACAATTTATATCGTTGCAATCTGTTTTATGTAGATGGGAAAAAATTTATATATATATAATCCGTCCATTTTCTGCAGAGATATTTATAATCCAGGCAATACTATAATTACAATTGATATGAATATTTTTTACGGCAAGACAGACAAAATGACTCTAACATAAACATCCCAAAACTAGTTTCTGTTCACCTGATGGTCAAACAGCCACAACATATGTGATGCAACTTACATCAAGCTGGCACCCATGATTTAAAGAAAAAAGATTAAAAAGCTGAGTATTTCAAAGAAACACAAGTTTTTAATGTAATATGCAGATATATAACATTAATGTTTATCAGTCTTGAATGATAGCGTCAGTGACATAGTTTACCTAGGTATAACACTGCAGCAATTTTTTTTTGCAGTCTGTTATTAAGTTGTATTGAGGATACCTCACCTTCACCATATGAGAAACAACCAGCAACTCAACGTGTTCACCAAACGTACCCTTCCTCTAGACTATAAAGGACTAACAATGAAAAACAATATTCTAATTTTTGACGTTTTAACTTAACATTCAATTTCAGTCATTTTTCATCATTTATTGGTATATATATATATATATATATATATATATATCAGTGCCTGCTGGGGAGCTCCAGGGTGAGTAAATCCTGTAAATGCAGATGCGGTCAAGTTAGATTGGACCTGTCCATGATGGGGTACATTGGCGACTGTGACAGGCTTACGCAAAGTATGATCATACTTTGTGAACTGAATCCCCATCATTTTACCTCAGTCAGGTTTTTTGAAATGTGTTTTTTTTGCAGAAAATGGTGGATGAAGGTGGTCATTGATATGGAGTGCTCTTTTTTGGTGTTTTGTATTTGGAGTCTTAGATGCACCCGCTTGTGTTGCAAGTTTAGGTTGAGTGCAACCCCACCTGTGGTGTATGTATATATATATATGTATATATATATATTAGTGGAAAAGACCGAAATCCATTAATTTAAATTTCTGGACGGCAGGGAAGTTAATGCAAAATGATTGCTAATGGGTACTGTAGTGTGGCAAAAGCAGGCCAACTGTACTCGATCCCCAGCTGTACACTGAACCAACAATGGTGGTGATTCACTAAATAATATTTAAACAACTATGCTAAGAAGTAACACTAGGGAGCATTTTAAGTGGGGAAAGTCCACTAGATCAGACCCAAACCCTCCCGGCTCCACTAAAAAATAACATAGAAACGATAAATAAGGGCTAGTCTTCTTCAGGATGGAACAGAGGGTGGAGACTACAACAAATATTTAAGAACATATCGGCATAAATCATAACTTTAATGTCTGCTGTGTGAGAATATTTATGTGGCAGATAAGATGACAGGTCACACATTCAGGCATGTCCTGGCCACAAACCCACTGCCTATATCAGCCAACAGAAAGACATCCATCGGTAGAAAAATGGGAATATCCCATAACAATATCTGTAAAAAGGCTATTGTGTTTACTATGAGAAGTAGTTCCCTCTCAACCCTGTGAGAGTCATTAAATAGGGCGGCACCATCAATAAAACAGAATGAGGTATTCAATTAAAACCCTATTTAATGATTGCCTGTGAATGACAGGGTTAATGAGGACAACCCAGTCCGTAAGAAAAAGCGTGTGTATTATACCTCTGTCATGAACAGGTTAACTGCAATGTATCAAGTTGATGCTTATGCACATTACTGCCACCTAGTGGCTCACCTAACTGCTCTGTGCAACCACGAAGCCATCATGAAGGATGTTTACTGCTCATAAGATGGCTGCCCATGCAAAATGCTTGCTAGCCCATCGGGCTACATTAAGATTCAATCCATGGTGACACATGGGCAGGATGCGTACCCCGTGGAACACTGGGCATCTAGAAGCCTTCACTGGCTTTATTGTTCCTCGCTGGTTTAATTGGCACGATGTTAGCTCACAGTATGAAATGATGGACGAGATCGCCTGTTGCTGATGATGGCCAAATATGTGTATGGAATGGTGGATCTCTGCAAAAGAAAATCGACAAGCGCTGCTACTTTAGAGGCAATGAATGAGAGTTGCAGTGAACAACACTTGGGATGGAGAGGATCTGATTGATGTAAATCCCATTTTAAACAAAGGGAACAAAAGTATATCACTTACGATATCCATCATGGCGCAGAACTCATCCAGCCTAACGAGCATCTCTTCAATGGAATTCTCCAACTCTTTCACCTGCCGGGGTCACACATACCATTAGACAGGATCAAACCTTGGTCACAGGTCAAGATTTACTTACTAAGTTCTACTAGTACTCTATTAATGTTCACCATATGTACCGCATGAACATGCCTAATGACATCAAATTAGGAAAACAGATAGAAAATAGCCCAAAACGAGAGTTTAAAGTTTGGTTGTGCAGACATTTTCATCTACTGGCGGCTGATACTTGCCAACCGGTTCCATTTTGTCTGCATGCGTCCCGGTATTACTGTGCTGACCTCGCCTTTCTGGACTATGAGTATTGCCGATTTCCATCTTCACGTTGACCCTAAATCTGTCCTTGTCCACCAGGTGATAATAGGCATAATGAGAAGGTGGGGAGTCTGTTATGTGCCAAGTCATTGAGACCGCCATTAGTGGAAGGAGCTCAACCTCAGGAGGAAAGGGGCAATTGAAGTGAAAGTTCAGGGGGGTAGTTAACCAAACACCTACACCAAACCAAGCGCCCAAGCATGACCTTTATAGATTTGTGTTTTCGGGATCACAGACTCGGGGTGCTTGGAAACTTTCTTTCGCTTCACAGGAGAAATTCATGACAAGACTGGTCTGAGATCGTGATGCTTTGCATATCGTGCAGGTCAACATCTCTTATCAAGATATATTGACATTGCCAAGGATGCCCTGTAATGATAGCAGCATGCATAAAACACCGCTAGGGGAATGGAGTCAAATTCTAAATATTAAGATATTAAAAATCGCGTAATGGGAGAGTCTGACTGAAAAGTAAATTTGTGAACAAAAATGATACCTATGAATGAAACTATTAGCCAAACGTATTGAGATGAAGGCAGGGCAGGCTATTGGACAAATCGGGCAACTACATGGTACACAATGGCCACGGGCCAACATGGAGACCTAATCCTCTTGCCAGCGTTTGTAATACAACCACTGAAATTCAGCCAGCCAGGGAGGTCAAAAATTGCTAAATTATCTGCGGCTGCATGGATCAGAGCCGGTCTATGAATCCCCAACTACAGACCACCCAAATCCTAGCCAGATCCATTGATACACAGTAAGTCTGGCACTAGAGCCCAACCAGCAACCTGCCAACTCCAAAAATCAGGATCCAGTCTGGACCTTGTAATCCTCCACTAATTCGAAGGGAGAAACGAGGTTTGTGAGGGTTCTGAGGACAAGCAATGGTACTGGTGACCTGCTCTATGGTGGGGCCCGCTCAGGTCTCACATGGTTTTAGCTCGATTGTGCCATTACAGATGACTGATATCACCCAGAAAGGGTGGCCAGTAATGAATGCCAAAGACATCATCCCTGCACAAGAGATCCCATTAACACCAATGAGATGAGAAGAATTGGGCAGAGATAGTACTAAGTGGGACTTGGCAACAGAACAAAGCGCCAAAGTGGGACGCAACTGATTCAAAGTATAATCTTTACTCCATAGTCCCCTCCATTGGTTGTGGTTCTTTGTTTCTTTTTATTACACGTATCTTGTTGGTAAGATCTTGGTATGAATTGGGCAAGACCCATTAAGTAGGCTAGGTCTTCATAAAATCCCAGGACACACTGTGGACCTCTCATTCTCTGCGCTGATGACCACTTTGGTCCTGTCTACATAAACGTTGGTACGTTTTTTGAATATTTTGGAAGACTATTGATATATTTTCTTACACACCGGGCTATATTCCATAGTTGTTGATAAGCTAACCTCGGGAAACGTTACACATGACATCTCCTGTAGTTATTTTATTGACAGGAAATGCCATTCCATTTCTGCTGTAAGCTGAGCTTGCGGCTCGGATGCGTGAGGTTACTGCACATGAACGTCTCCAATACTTGTTACGAGCCGTTAAGTGTAACCTCCACATGGAAGCGCAGGTTATCCCAAAGTAGCCTATGCTTCCACCCGGGAGACAATCTTTCACTGAGTCAGGCCGACTCCTAAAAGCTGGTGTTATATATTATCTTGCATTTGAAAAATCATTTAACACTCTCGAAGGCCGGTGTCAGACGTACGCAGTGATCACGTCCATGTTGCCGCACAGTTTAACGTCCGTCGTAGCATAGAATCATGAGCAATAGAGACCCACACACGAAGTACGTGCGCACTGAACTGTGCACGCACAGCGCACGTGGCACCGGACGCAATTTAGGCAAGAAAGTAAAACCGCTAGAACGGACGCGCAGAGTGTGCCACATCCGCGGAGCGTTCTCTGTGTGAGTAATGGAATGAAGTCAGACGCAGCGCATTTGCGACGTCCAGCACCTTGACGCACAAAATGGCTTTTCATATAATGCTCAACTTTTTATCATTTTTCATATTAATTTTGTTTCCCATAATTCCCTTTTTTGTTCTGCGTCCGTCAGAAAAACGGACCGTGTGGTGTCTGCAGTATCTTCCATCAGTACGTCCGTCCGTTGTGCACGGATGCAGAGCACACTCAGAATGCGCTCGTCTGACATTAGCCTAAAACAGACTTTCCTGCTTACCATCTCCATTTGACCGTCAACTATGGAATAGGGCCCACCATTTTTCAGACACCACACCTAGAGAGACCTTGTTTTACATGGTCCAGTAGGTCAATGACTGCGTGAGTTGTATCACCAGATGCCCCCCCCATCCTCCTGCAGCTGCCGATGACCAACTGGGACGACCAAACAGTCCGCAAGCCAACCATGGCTCTTGAGGAGGCCATACGAGCCAAAGCCAGGGCCCTACTAACCCCTCCCTAGCAATGCAGTTTTGGAACAAATGCAACATTTTGATTGGATGGCAGAAAGTTTATTTTGAGGCTCCTCACCCCATGGCCTCAGTATTTAGCATCAGTGGTCAGAGTGCCTGGAGCCTCTGAATGGCAGCATGTGCTATATCCCACCCTGAATATACAGCCCAGAGGATCATGTTGAATTTTTTGTGGGAGAATTATTGTTACTCACGTACCTCAGTACTGGAGTCAGTGATGAGGATCTGTGCATACTGCTGACTACCAGATCCTGCACTGATTTCCTGTAAAGGACCATATCCCTGCAGCTCTCGCTCTACTTCCTGGAGGTCCTGCACCCCATCACTTCCCTCCTGGGGCAACACTTTAATTGAGGCATAAAAGGTCTGGATGTTAGTAGCCAGGGCCCCTATTTGTCTCTGCAGGTCCTGTTCCTCTCCCTTTCTTTCCTGCCCCTCTCCCTTTCTTTCCTGCCCCTCACCCTTTTTTCGCTGAACCTCACTTTTTATTTCCTGGCCATCCTTGCCACCCTGTGGCTCCTGTATTTCTAGTTCTACCTGATCTTCCTGTACCCAGCTCTCCCCCCACAGCTCCTGCATTTCCCAACATGCCTGCAAGTCCTTTTGTCTTTGATTTCCCTGATTTAAGCCCATCTTCTGCTGTCCCAGAACCTCTTCTTCCAAGTGATGCCCTATCTCTACATGCAGTTTCTTCACATCTTTATCTGCTACAGACTCCTGCATCTCCCACTCTACCTGCAGCTCAGAACCTAGCCCTCCCTGCTCCCCTGACCCACCCTGCACCCCAGCCTTCCTCCGCTCCCCTGATCCACCCTGCTCCCCAGCCTTCCTCTGCTCCCCTGACCCACTCTGCTCCCCTGATCCACCCTGCTCCCCAGCCTTCCTCTGCTCCCCTGACCCACTCTGCTCCCCTGATCCACCCTGCTCCCCAGCCTTCCTCTGCTCCCCAGCCTTCCTCTGCTCCCCTGACCCACCCTGTTCCCCAGCCTTCCTCTGCTCCCCTGATCCACCCTGCTCCCCAGCCTTCCTCTGCTCCCCTGACCCACCCTGCTCCCCAGCCTTCCTCTGCTCCCCTGACCCACCCTGCTCCCCTGACCCACTCTGCTCCCCTGACCCACCCTGCTCCCCAGACCCACTCTGCTCCCCTGACCCATCCTGCACCCCAGCTTTCCTCTGCTCCCGTGACCCATCCTGCACCCCAGCTTTCCTCTGCTCCCCTGACCCATCCTGCACCCCAGCTTTCCTCTGCTTCCCTGACCCACCCTGCTCCCCTGACCCACCCTGCTCCCCAGCCTCCCTCTGCTCCCCTGACCCATCCTGCACCCCAGCTTTCCTCTGCTTCCCTGACCCACCCTGCTCCCCTGACCCACCCTGCTCCCCAGCCTCCCTCTGCTCCCCTGACCCATCCTGCACCGCAGCTTTCCTCTTCTCCCCTGACCCATCCTGCACCCCAGCCTTCCTCTGCTCCCCTGACCCATCCTGCACCCCAGCCCCCCTCTGCTCCCCTGACCCGCTCTGCACCCCAGCCTCCCTCTGCTCCCCTGACCCATCCTGCATCCCAGCCTCCCTCTGCTCCCCTACTCCTTGCTCTTTGTGCAGCATCTTTAATATCACATGGTGACTGTCGTGGTGCTTTTCTGTCGTCTCCTCCCCAATCACATCAGCATCCCCCTTACTCCCAGCCCTGGATTTCTCCCCCATGAGGCTGCTGTGTTCCGGGGGCCCTCTGCTTCCAGGAGAAGCTTCTTCCTCCCCATTCATACTGCACCAGATTCTGTACTCTGCTACCACCGTGTGGCCAATCTAGGGAACTGCACGACTGCTGCACTTCCAAACACAGCCACCATGATCACATAAAGGCACAAAATATGCAAAATAAAAAGTTTAAAAACCGAATGTGATAATTATTAACATTTTATGTAAAAAGAAATTTAATATTACTCTGTAATAATTATTATGTTAAAGATTTATTGCTTTGCAGCTCAGTAATACAGCTCCACACTCCAAACATACATTAAACACTAAAAAGAGGGAATGAGTTTATTTATATAGCGCCAACAATCTGCGTAATGCTGTACAATAAAGAATGGGGAATTAAACCAACAAATTACAAATAAACATAGGAACCAAAAACAAGAAGGACACAGGGCCCAGTTTAAAGGCGTTTACATTGTAAAGGAGCAGAGGGTCTGGCTCACAGGAGCTTAAAATCTAGAGTAGTGGTTCCCAACCGCGGTCCTCAAGTACCCCCAACAGGTCAGGATTGCCAGATAGCTGAAGCACAACACAGGTGATACGATTTGCTGCTCAGTGATTACAGGATTCAGTCTGTATTTCCCCAAGGTAATCCTTAAAACGTGACCTGATAGGGGTACTTGAGGACCGCGGTTGGGAACCACTGATCTAGAGTACCAGAAGGTCCTGGCTGAAAGGAGCTTACAATCAAGAGGAGCAGAGTGCATGCAGAGGCGTAGCGTGGTCATGAGGTGCCCAGGGGCAAGTCTTCCCCTGGCACCCCCCACCCCATATTACTTTTCTGTGCATTCTCCCCGCTGGTACAGTTACAAGTTTTTATAAAGTGCCAACAAGCTACGTGGCGCTGTACAATGGGTGAGACAGAATAACAATATACATAGAAGTTAGACACACAGAACAGTAAGAGAGAGAACCTTGCTCGATCTTACAATCTAAGAGGAGAGGGGTAGCACATTAGGGGAGTGTAAATAGCTGGGCATTGGAAGTAGCGGGGTGCATGTAGGAAGACGATGGTGCAAGAAATGAACAGTGGGGGATTATGGAGTGAGTCGATAACACTTTACTTTAGAGAAGCCTTTCAGAGACTTCTTGAAGGACTGGAGAGATGGGGAGAGTCTGATGTTGCACGGGAGGGAGTTCCATAGAAAGGGGGCAGCTCGGGAGAAGTCTTGAAGGCGGAGGTTGGGGGTGCGGGTATGTCATGTATCCAGTCACCGGCACCGCAGGAAAACCAAATCCAGCGCTGTCATTTTCCTAAACACCTAAATCCACCCCTCATGTCTCACCTGTGTCTCTCCTAGCCTGCAGGAGGTGCTTACAATCAAGAGGCCTGCACTTCCCTAAAAAAGAGTAAAGCACTATGGGTGCTTTGCTTTTGCATTGCCTGTTTCATTCAGTATTTTGATTCCAACAAGCTGTAACAAGCCTCCTGTTTCCTGATTACCAGACTATGTTTATGCTGAATACCGGTTACCGAACTCTGTTTGAATACTGGACTCCATTTGCCTAATTCCTCTTTTGTTACTTTGCTGCTGGAACCCCGTTCCATTCTTTAAAGACTCTCTTCTTCCCTGATCCTACCTCTCTGTTTATCTGTGTATCCAGTGCCTTTGTTATTAGTTAGTCTTGTTCCCTGGTCCTGCCTCTCTGTATATCCAATGCCCCTGTTATTAGTTAGTCTTGTTCCCTGGTCCTGCCTCTCTGTGTATCCAGTGCCCCTGTTATTAGTTAGTCTTGTTCCCTGGTCCTGCCTCTCTGTGTATCCAGTGCCTGTTATTAGTTAGTCTTGTTCCCTGGTCCTGCCTGTGTATCCAGTGCCCCTGTTATTAGTTAATCGTGTTCCCTGGTCCTGCCTCTCTGTGTATCCAATGCCCCTGTTATTAGTTAGTCTTGTTCCCTGGTCCTGCCTCTCTGTATATCCAATGCCCCTGTTATTAGTTAGTCTTGTTCCCTGGTCCTGCCTCTCTGTGTATCCAGTGCCTCTTTTATTAGTTAGTCTTGTTCCCTGGTCCTGCCTCTCTGTATCCAGTGCCCCTGTTATTAGTTAGAGAGGCAGAACCAGGGAACAAGACTAACTAATAACAGGCACTGGATACAGAGAGGCAGGACCAGGGAACAAGACTAACTAATAACAGGCACTGGATACAGAGAGGCAGGACCAGGGAACAAGACTAACTAATAACAGGCACTGGATACACAGGCAGGACCAGGGAACAAGACTAACTAATAACAGGGGCATTGGATACACAGAGAGGCAGAACCAGGGAACAAGACTGTGTATCCAATGCCCCTGTTATTAGTTAGTCTTGTTCCCTGGTCCTGCCTCTCTGTATATCTAGTGCCTGTTATTAGTTAGTCTTGTTCCCTGGTCCTGCCTCTCTGTATATCTAGTGCCTCTTTTATTAGTTAGTCTTGTTCCCTGGTCCTGCCTGTGTATCCAGTGCCCCTGTTATTAGTTAGTCTTGTTCCCTGATCCTGCCTGTGTATCCAGTGCCTCTGTTATTAGTTAATCGTGTTCCCTGGTCCTGCCTGTGTATCCAGTGCCCCTGTTATTAGTTAGTCTTGTTCCCTGGTCCTGCCTGTGTATCCAGTGCCCCTGTTATTAGTTAGTCTTGTTCCCTGGTCCTGCCTCTCTGTGTATCCAGTGCCTCTGTTATTAGTTAGTCTTGTTCCCTGGTCCTGCCTCTCTGTGTATCCAGTGCCCCTGTTATTAGTTAGTCTTGTTCCCTGATCCTGCCTGTGTATCCAGTGCCCCTGTTATTAGTTAGTCTTGTTCCCTGGTCCTGTTTTGTTCCCTGATCCTGCCTGTGTATCCAGTGCCTCTGTTATTAGTTAGTCTTGTTCCCTGGTCCTGCCTCTCTGTGTATCCAGTGCCCCTGTTATTAGTTAGTCTTGTTCCCTGGTCCTGCCTGTGTATCCAGTGCCCCTGTTATTAGTTAGTCTTGTTCCCTGGTCCTGCCTCTTTGTATATCTAGTGCCTGTTATTAGTTAGTCTTGTTCCCTGGTCCTGCCTCTCTGTGTATCCAGTGCCCCTGTTATTAGTCTTGTTCCCTGGTCCTGCCTCTCTGTGTATCCAGTGCCCCTGTTATTAGTTAGTCTTGTTCCCTGGTCCTGTTTTGTTCCCTGATCCTGCCTGTGTATCCAGTGCCTCTGTTATTAGTTAGTCTTGTTCCCTGGTCCTGCCACTCTGTGTATCCAGTGCCCCTGTTATTAGTTAGTCTTGTTCCCTGGTCCTGCCTGTGTATCCAGTGCCCCTATTATTAGTTAGTCTTGTTCCCTGGTCCTGTTTTGTTCCCTGATCCTGCCTGTGTATCCAGTGCCTCTGTTATTAGTTAGTCTTGTTCCCTGGTCCCGCCTCTCTGTGTATCCAGTGCCCCTGTTATTAGTTAGTCTTGTTCCCTGGTCCTGCCTGTGTATCCAGTGCCCCTGTTATTAGTTAGTCTTGTTCCCTGGTCCTGCCTCTCTGTGTATCCAGTGCCTATCTATTTTCCTGTCATTCCTCAGTCTCTTTAGTTATATCCTATTCTTGTTTATTAAGTAACCATGGTCTTTCCTGTCTCTCCTGTTTCACTCAGCTCCTTTAAATTTCTTATTACTTCATAATCCTTGTACGTCTAAATAAAAACCCTTTATTTTTCATATACCTGCCTTCACTCCTTTTTGTCATCGCATATTGGGCTCGACCTCGCAACCCCAGACCCAGCTACGTGACAGGGTACGAGAAGACGATAACCTCAGATCATTGGCAGAGCAAAGTGGAGGGATATACCTGCTAATAAGGGAGGAGATAGGGGCGCGGTTATGGAGAGCTTTGTATGTGAGCACCGGTATTTTGAAGTGGATTCTAAAGGAAACAGGGAGCCAGTGTAGAGCTTGACAGAGGGGTGAGGTGTGAGAGGTGCGGGAGGTGAGGTGTATGAGTCTGGCACAGGCATTCATTACAGACTGCAGAGAGAGAATCTGGGATCTCTTAAGGCCAAAGAGAAGAGGTTACAATAGCAAGGCGGGAAATAATTGTAACGGTAGCGGTAACGCTGCCACACGAGTAGCGGAGTTGAGATCTTTGAGGGCAGAAGTATCTGCTTGAATAATACATAAGGTTTATAAACTACAGACTGTAACTTAATAGCCAAGGAGACACAAGGACTAACTGAATTGTCTCTAAGCTCTGAAGGTTTCGAGACCAACAGATTACCTAGGACACACTCAGAAACACCATACGTGGAACGACAGTCCATGAAGTATTCAAGGTGCAGGGCAGTCAGAGATGCAGAAAACAATCGTTTTGGTACATACAAGGACTAACTGAATTGTCTAAGCTCTGAAGGTTTCGAGATCAAAAGATTACCTAGGACACACTCAGAAACACCATACGTGGAACGACAGTCCGTGAAGTATTCAAGGTGCAGGGCAGTCAGAGATGCGATAAGAAATAACATAAAACAGAAATGAACAATCGTTTGTTATCGTGGTCTTAGCAAAAACATAAACATAAGTAGTAGCCTGGGTAAAGGGACCCCGGATGGTTACAAACGATACCCCTAAATGTGAAGGGACAGAACCCAAACAGCGAGTGATCAACCCAGCAACCAGCAGGGGGTAAAATCACTAAAACAAGTGAAACAGCGTAATATACACAATAGAGAGAGAGTAGTCTAAGCCAAGCCGGGTCAAATAACAGGAGAAGGGATCTCATACAAGCAGGGTCGTCAACAGTAAAGTCAAATAGATTTAGAAGTAGCGGTGCGTGAAATAAACTCCACAACAGGGCGATGAGGCCATTCCTAGAGCCCTGTTTTAAAGCCTGTGGCTTCTGGTAACCACACCTGACCGCGCCCCCTCAGATGCCGATCTGCCAGCAGCAAGTGCTGGCACCCGACCAGCCAGAGGTCCCCCTTCTTGCCCAGACCCCCCAGGGGGCACAGCGGGGGCTGAGGATGTAACAGAACCCCCCCCCCATCTACGGTCAGGCCCAGAACGACCACCAGGCGCTGAAGGATGGGCCTCACGAAACAGGCGAACCAGACGAGGCGCATGGATATCGCAAGCCTCTTGCCAATAACGATCCTCAGGACCATAACCCTCCTAGTCCACCAGGTACTGTAAGACACCCCTGACAAGACGGGACCGCAGGATGGCACGGATTTCGTACTCCTCCTCACCCTGAGACTTGTTACAGGTAAGAGGCTTATTACAGGTAAGAGGCTTCAGGAGGCTGACATGAAATACGTTATGTATACGTAGAGAAGGAGGCAAAGCCAACGCATAAGAGACAGGATTAATACGTCTTAACACTTTTATAAGGCCCAATAAACATGGGAGCCATCTTCATGGATGGCACCAACAATTTGATGTTTCTGGTAGACAGCCATACCTTGTCCCCAACCGTATATACCAGTGCAGGACCTCTACATCTGTCTGCTTTTATTTTTTGTTTCTCAATATTCGCCTTCATAATCTCTTTTACTTTCTCCCATGTCCCTTTCATGTCATTCAGACGTTCGTCCAAGGCTGGCAAAGCAGTCGCTTGGAATTCAGAAGGGAGCATGGGAGGGTCATAACCATAGACTGCATGGAAAGGTGAGTGGCCTGTGGTTTCACTTACTGAGTTGTTTAAAGCAACCTCAGCCCAGGGTAACAGGTCTGCCCACTCATTTTGTCTTTCAGACACGAAGCAACGCAAGTACTGCTCAACACTTTGGTTGGCTCTCTCTGCGGCCCCATTAGTTTGTGGGTGATAAGCAGAGGAGAAGCTCAACTTAATACCTAGGTTTTCACAAAATCCTCGCCAGAAACGAGACACGAACTGAGTTCCTCTGTCGGATACTATTCCCAGAGGAACCCCATGAAGTCTAACAATACCTTGTATGAATACTGGTACCAGCTCACTGGCTGAAGGAAGCTTTACCAGTGGTATAAAGTGTACCATCTTAGAGAACCTATCTACCACTGTAAGGATTACAGTATGACCTTTAGAAGGTGGTAAATCTGTGATAAAGTCCATCGAGAGGTGGGACCAAGGTCTCTCTGGCACGGGTAAAGGCTGCAAGAGACCAACAGGTAAGGACCGGGGATTTTTACTTCTACAGCACACGTCACATGTGGCTATGTAGTCTTTAATATCCCTTCGCATACCACTCCACCAGAACTGTTTCTCAATCGTGGCCACTGTTTTATTTATTCCCATATGCCCATAGGGTTTGGAATCATGATAAATCCTCATCATCTGTGTTCTCTCCTCCTCAGGTACAAACATTTTCCCAGGAGGTTTTTCAAGAGGAGCAACACCCTGACCAGCCTGAATTCTCTCCAGCAAAGGAGAAGACACTGTCAAGACCGTGAGGAATGATTGGACTGTGGTCAAACGTGTGCTGTTCATATGACTCGAACTGTCTAGATAAAGCGTCAGCTTTTGTGTTTTTAGAACCAGGACGATAAGTTAACAAAAAGTTGAAACTTGACAAGACCAGTGACCACCTGGCTTGCCTGGAATTCAAGCGTTTGGCATCTCCCATGTACACTAGATTCTTATGGTCTGTGATAATTATCACAGGATCTTTAGTGCCTTCTAACAAAGAGCGCCATTCCTTGAGGGCCGCTATAACTGCTAGTAATTCTCTGTTCCCTATGTCATAGTTTGTCTCAGCAGGTGTCATCTTTCTAGAGAAAAACCCACAAGGATGTACCGGTCCCTCAGGACTTTCTCTTTGAGACAAAATTGCACCAATCCCTATTTCAGATGCATCAACCTCAAGCTGAAATGGAAGGCCTGGTACTGGATGCCTTAGGATAGGTGCGGAGACAAACGCTTCTTTAAGTGACTGGAATGCCTGCTTGGCCTGGTCACTCCAAACCTGATTCCGAGTAGGGATGAGCCGAACACCCCCGTGTTCGGTTTGCATTCGAACTCTAACAATTTCGAAAGTTTGAGTTCGAACTCGAACCGAACTCCATGCAAGTCAATGGGACTCAAAAGTTTGGTTTTTAGAGTGCCCTGCAAGAGGGCATATATGCAAGATATTTGCCATAAAAGGTGAATGGGGGTCCGGGTAGTGCCCTGGGGGACAGGAAACAAGGAAAACAAGTTTAAAAAAAAAGACATTTTTAACCCTTTCGCTGCTGAGGCTTTTCCCGCCCCTGTGCTGAGGTCATTTTTACCGGTTTTGCTCATCATGTTTAAACGTGTTTTGAAGGCTTATTTTAGTATATGACCCAGACATATTATATATCGTTCTTTCCGTCAGACTCGGTAGATTCATAATATGTCATTATTATATGTATACGTTATGTCATGTCTGTATATTATAAAAAAAATGCAATAAAATATGTATTTTCAATAATTTACAATGTGTAAAGTGTTTTTTTTCACATTTTAACATGCGAGCAATTGCGGTTATATTTTGTATGGGGTGCGCTTGTTAAAAAAATTAGAGATGGGGTCTCGTTACATTTTTTTTTGGGGAAAATTACACTATTTTTAACAAACGCACCGCATACAAAAATCGTTAGTGCAGCATCATTGTTCACATTATAATTGAAATGGGAACAATATTGCTGCATTAACAAAACAAAAAAAAAAAAAAGTGTTTATTTTTTTTTTTTATAATTTTTTTTTAATTTTTTTTTTATTTTTATTTTTCATTTTTATTTTTATTTTTACAACATTTTTCACATTCGTGTTTGGTATCGTTGGAACGGCCATGCTCTGGCCGATCCAACCATACCAAACATTAACCCCTAACTGCCACGGATCGGGAGATAGGGAGTTGCAATGAACTCCCTATCTCCACAGTTGGTGGCAGTTAGGGGTTAAGTCCAGGACTGGCGTCATCGTGCTACGCACGATGACGCCAGTCCTCAGGGGGAGTTCCCGGAGGCTTGGCCGACATCCAAGATGTCGGCCAGCTCCGGGAAAGGATCGCGAACCGGCGCTTTTCAGCGCCGATTCGCGATCCAGCTCCCCAGGGGTTAATGCCAGGCACCATTTGGAAGGGCAGGCTGTGCCCTTCCAAATGATGCCTGGGTTAACCCCCGCAGAGCCGCCGATCGGGAGGGAGAGAGATCCGAAGGACCTCCCCCCCTCCCTTTCAGGCGCCTCCTCCGCACATGCGGGGGGGGCGCCTGAATTAGGTGTCATCGCGCTGCCGCGATGACACCTAATTCTGGCGGCTGCGGTCCCGGATGCGCGGCTGACATCGAGGATGTCAGCCCGCACCGGGGGGGCCAGCGATCGGCCGGAACCCGGCCGAACGCTGACCCCAATGGGAGGACGCGCTCAGCGCGTCCTCCGCATACCAGCGGGAATGCTGAGGACGCGCTGAGCGCGTCCTCAGCATCGAAGTGGTTAAAGGAACAGTGAGTTTTCCATGAAATAAGGGTTAAAAATAAAAACGAAAAATTCCTTCAAATATCGTGCCTAGGAGGTCCCCATAACCTGCCCGTGAAGTGGCGGATTTGTAGGATGTATAGAAACATTTAAAAACAAAAGAATGACGTTTCAAATGACGGTAAACGCTTTTCTTTTAATCTATTCATAAACAACTGCTTGGGGCGGCAGTCTGTATTAAAAAAGGAAAAACCAGTTGGATACCTCAGGGGTCAGTACTAGGACCCATTCTCTTTAATATTTTTATTAGTGATATTGCAGAAGGTATTAATGGAAAAGTATGTCTTTTTGCTGATGACACAAAGATTTGCAACAGGGTTGACGTTCCTGGAGGGATCAGCCAAATGATTTAGGTAAACTAAAAAAATGGTCGGAGCTGTGGCAATTGAGTTTTAATGTGGAAAAGTGCAAGTTAATGCACCTGGGACGTAAAAGCCCAAGGGGTGAATATAGAATATTTGATACAGTCCTAACCTCAACATCTGAGGAAAGGGATTTAGGGGTTATTATTTCAGAGGATCTAAGGGTAAGTAGTCAATGTAATAGAGCAGCAGGAAATGCTGGCAGAATGCTTGGTTGTGTAGGGAGAGGTATTAGCAGTAGGAAAAGGGAAGTGCTCATGCCATTGTACAGAGCACTGGTGAGACCTCACTTGGAGTACTGTGTGCAGTACTGGAGACCGTATCTCCAGAAGGATATAGACATCTTAGAGAGAGTTCAAGGAAGGGCTACTAAAATGGTGTACGGCTTGAAGGAGAAAAGTTACCAGGAAAGGCTTAATGATCTTAACATGTACAGCTTGGAAAAAAGACGAGACAGAGGAGATATGATAGAAACATTTAAATACGTAAAGGGAATCCACAAAGTAGAGGAAGGGAGTATATTTAAAAGGAAACAAAGTAGCAAAACAAGAGGACATAGTCTTAGATTAGAGGGGCAAAGGTTTAAAAGTAACATCAGGAAGCATTATTTTACTGAGAGGGTGGTGGATACATGGAACAGCCTTCCAGTTGAAGTGGTAGAGGCCAAAACAGTGATTGAATTTAAGCAGGCATGGGATAGGCATAAAAAGTGTGTATACGGGTATACACTGTACAGTGTGGGCGCTTGTTAATTTTAGTTAATTAAAGTGCTATGTGAATAAATAATCAATTGCTGCCTAAGTATGGTGAGAAGCACATAAAAAACAACCAAAATACGTGCCAAGATTAAGATAAAAGGATAAACGAGACCATACGGCGCATAAAACAGTGAACAGATAATTATATGAACAACTGGTTAATAGGAGTAAAAGTGAAGGTGTCCTTTAAGGTATAAAAAGTGTCCTTAAAAATGCAAAAAATGTCCTTTAAAATACCAAATAGAGGAGGTAAAAGAGTACAAGAAAATTTAAAAGGATTAATAAGTCAATTTGTGCAAAATAAGTGTCCTAAAAAATCGGTGGTTTATACTCAAGGGGTGTTGTTGATTGAAGACAAATACATTAATCTTCACTGTGGTGTGGATATCAAATCTTCTCTTTAAAGATGTCCCTCAGAGAGAAATAAATAAAGGCAATAATAGTGCAGATGGTCTTACTAAGATGAGGTAATTTAATAAAATGAATGTTTCACTCACATTTATTAGAGCCTAAGGGAAATCCAGGCTCAAGGAAAATAGCTTGCGGCCAAGTATAGGGTGGCACAACCCTCCTTTCATCTGTGGTGATTACTAGATAAAGCAGAGAGGATCGGGAGACAGCACTCCCATAGCGTAACTCTGTGCAATACAGGTGGAGGATTAAATTAAAATTGGTCACACTCACCAGTTATAGAGCCTCTCAATTCCAGGCTCAAGGAGTATCGCCTTGGGTCCTCTTAAGGTGGGGGCCCAAACCTCTTTGATGTAGCAGCAGTTGGTCCAGATGTCCAAAAAAGGTTAGGGAAATAAGGAAAAAGTGGCGAATGCAAAAATATAAGTAATGAATTTATTGGAATAAATAAAATCCTGGACAAATTGTACCGAGACGCGTTTCGGCTAAAAGCCTTCCTCAGTCGGTATGTTTAGTGTCCTTTATTTGCACTTTATGGACACTAAACATACCGACTGAGGAAGGCTTTTAGCCGAAACGCGTCTCGGTACAATTTGTCCAGGATTTTATTTATTCCAATAAATTCATTACTTATATTTTTGCATTCGCCACTTTTTCCTTATTTCCCTAACCTTTTTTGGACATCTGGACCAACTGCTGCTACATCAAAGAGGTTTGGGCCCCCACCTTAAGAGGACCCAAGGCGATACTCCTTGAGCCTGGAATTGAGAGGCTCTATAACTGGTGAGTGTGACCAATTTTAATTTAATCCTCCACCTGTATTGCACAGAGTTACGCTATGGGAGTGCTGTCTCCCGATCCTCTCTGCTTTATCTAGTAATCACCACAGATGAAAGGAGGGACGTGCCACCCTATACTTGGCCGCAAGCTATTTTCCTTGAGCCTGGATTTCCCTTAGGCTCTAATAAATGTGAGTGAAACATTCATTTTATTAAATTACCTCATCTTAGTAAGACCATCTGCACTATTATTGCCTTTATTTATTTCTCTCTGAGGGACATCTTTAAAGAGAAGATTTGATATCCACACCACAGTGAAGATTAATGTATTTGTCTTCAATCAACAACACCCCTTGAGTATAAACCACCGATTTTTTAGGACACTTATTTTGCACAAATTGACTTATTAATCCTTTTAAATTTTCTTGTACTCTTTTACCTCCTCTATTTGGTATTTTAAAGGACATTTTTTGCATTTTTAAGGACACTTTTTATACCTTAAAGGACACCTTCACTTTTACTCCTATTAACCAGTTGTTCATATAATTATCTGTTCACTGTTTTATGCGCCGTATGGTCTCGTTTATCCTTTTATGGGATAGGCATAAGGCTATCCTAAACAAAAGATAAATCCAGGTAAAGTATCCATGTAATTGGGCAGACTAGATGGGTCGAAAGGTTCTTATCTGCCGACATTTTTCTGTGTTTCTATGAGACATTTTGGGACACGCAGAACAAGTTTAGTGATTTTTTGGCTAAATTATGGTGAAACTTATGCAGGCTTTGGATGAAAGTAACAATATGTGCTTTAAAATTGGGCCTTTAGTGTCGGCAACAGTAACCCCTCTGTGGTATTGTGGAAGAGTGCAGGGTTGGACCCTGCGGTCAAATATTAAAATGATATAAATCTGGTAATAAAGGCGTCAGTGGCAGTGCACCCAAATAATGTGCCTTTCATGGCAGCAAGTGCCTTCACACCGTAACCCTTTTGTGGTATTGTGGAAGAGTTCAGTGCTGGAGGTTTTGTGAATACAGAAGACATCCCCGCCCGATCTATTCCGTTACATCAGCATCAGGGGATTGATAGCTGCTGATCCAGGACTGATTCATTTTTATAAATGTCAGCCAGTCTACAGAGTCGGAGGACAGACGCACTCTTTTGTCTGTGACAAAACCTCCAGTGGCACTGAACATCCTTTCAGAAAGCACGCTGGATGAAGGGTAACCTAGTAGCTGCATAGCATATTGGCTAATTTCTGGCCAGTGATCCAATCTCAACACCCAGTAAGCCAGTGGATCATCTGCTGGAAAGGTATCCAGGTCTGCCCTTGCCCCTATGTAGTCCTGCACCATACGGTGAAGACACTGGCAATGGGTGCCTACATTTGACATCCCTGGGCGTCATGGACTAAAAAAATTTAAAAAGGCATCAGTCAAGCGGCCCCGGCCTTCACCACTATTCCTCTGATCATCTGCAGCCTCAGAAGCACGTGTGTCATCATCACTTGGTAACCTACCAGTGCCTGGAAAGGTGTTACACAAGTGTCGCTTTAGAGCGTCCTCAAGTTTTTTCATCCTGTGCTCCCTCTGTGCGGGCAGGATGAGCTCTGCAACTTTACCCTTGTATCGTGGATCAAGAAGGCTTGCCAACCAGTAATGATCCCTCTCCTTGATAGCACGAATCCTGGGGTCCTTTACCAGGCTTTGCAGGATAAGGGAGCCCATGCAGCGTAGGTTGGAGGTGGCATTAGCTTCCGAGTCTTCCTGGTCAATGAGGAGGATGACCCCATCGTGCACTTCCTCCTCCCAGCGACGTACTAGTCCTTGTGTTTCTGGGCACACAAAACACTCCCTTGAGGAATCCCCACCTTCAATGCCCCCACTACTTAAATATTCCTCCTCCTCCTCATCCTCCGCCTGTCTGATCTGAGGAGGACCCGCTGGAATGCTGTCTGCGGAAAGATTGGGGCCTTCAGAGCTAGGGAAGGCCTCCTCTTCCTCCCGCTGCTCTTCCTCTAGAGCCACATCTATAATTCCCCGCAGATTGTGCTCCAGCAGGAACACTAAAGGAATTGTGTCACTGATGCATGCATTGTCCCTGCTCACCATCCTCGTTGCCTCCTCAAATGGTGACAGTACAGTGCATGCATCCTTGATCATCAGCCACTGCGGGGGGGGGGGACAAGTTGACCTGAACCTGTCCTTGTGCCATACTCACACAGGTACTCGTTGATGGCCCTCTGCTGCTTGTGCAGACGCTGCAGCATTGCTAATGTCGAGTTCCACCTGGTGGGCATGTCACAGATCAGACGGTTTGTGGGAAGGTGGAATTCTCTTTGAATTTCTGCCAGGTGAACACTTTGTATAAATGACTGACCCCCAAAATTGCTGGTGGCAGTGAGAACACACAGATTACCACAATTCCCAGATATTTTGTAGAAATTACTGACCCCAGAATAGTTGCTGGGAGTGAGAACACACAGATTACCACAATTCCCAGATATTTTGTAGAAATTACTGACCCCCAAAATACTTGGTGGCAGTGAGAACCCACAAATTACCACAATTCCCAGATATTTTGTAGAAATTACTGACCCCCCAAAATACTTGGTGGCAGTGAGAACACGCAGATTACCACAATTCCCAGATATTTTGTAGAAATTACTGACCCCCCTAAATACTTGGTGGTAGTGAGAACACACAGATTACCACAATTCCCAGATATTTTGTAGAAATTACTGACCCCCCCCCCCCCAGTAGCTGGTGGCAGACAGGCAGTGAGAACACACACTAACACAGCAACAATCTCCTCTCAAACACGTGCTGAAGCGCTGTGTGAAGCCTTATATAGTGTGCTGCGGGACTTAGCTCTGTGAGCCCATGATTGGGCAAAATTTGCCCAATCAGGACTCTGAGCCGTGATTGGCATAGTCTTGAACCTGTCTTGCACCTGACCTGTGGTCAGGTGCAAGGCTGTAGCCAATTACAAGCTTCAGGCCAGTGGAAAAGTGCATTGTGGTCCATTGTGGTGCATTGTGGGCGAACATGCGGCGAACACGCGGAAATGTTTGTAGTTCACGAACATGCGAACGGGCGATGTTCGAATCGAACCTCCGAACCGATCGAACCGAACAGCTCATCCCTAATTCTGAGCACCCTTCTTAGTCATGGCCGTGATGGGAGACACAACAGAAGAGAACCCTTTGATAAACCTCCTATAATAGTTTGTGAAACCAAGAAATCTTTGTATGGCTTTCAGACCTTGAGGTAGTGGCCATTCTCTGATGGCAGATAGCTTTTTAGGATCTATCTCAAACCCATTTGGTGTGATGATGTAACCCAGGAATTGTACTGAAGTTATGTCAAACAGACACTTCTCTAACTTACAATATAGTTTATTCTCCAGTAACCTTTGCAACACTGTCCTTACATGGACATGGTGTGTCTCAACATCAGGAGAATATATCAGAATATCATCTAAATAGACGATTACAAAGACTTGCAAAAAATCCCTCAGGACATCATTTATAAAGTCTTGGAAGACTGCAGGCGCATTACATAGGCCAAAAGGCATAACTAAATACTCATAATGACCGCTGCGAGTATTAAAGTCCAATCGTGGTCCTCCTTGATTCTCACCAAATTGTACGCACCACGAAGATCCAACTTCGTGTAAATTTTGGCATCTCTTAAGCGGTTGAACAACTTGGATATTAAAGGGATGGGGTAGGCATTACGTATAGTGATTCTGTTTAACCCTCTATAGTCAATGTAAGGTCTTAAATCCCCCTCCTTTTTAAGAACAAAGAAGAAAACCCGCTCCCGCAGGAGAGGAAGAACGACGTATGAACCCTTTGGCTAGGTTTTCACGTATATATTCTTCCATAATAGCATTTTCTTTCTGAGAAAGTGGATACACATGACCCCTTGGAGGCATGGTGCCTGGTAATAGGTCTATGGCACAATCATACGACCTGTGAGGTGGCAAGATCTCGGATTTACTCTTATCGAACACCTCCTTTAAGTCTTGTACCACTCGGGTACTACAGTAGAGAGTGGGAGGAGCAGTGGCTACATTCAAGCTACCAACTGTAGGCGTCATGCCCAGACATCTGGATCAGCATTTTGATCCCCACGATCCCAACTCCCCTTTTCCCCAGTTCACCACTGGGTTGTGTTTAGCCAACCACGGATAGCCCAATATGATTGGCACAGTAAGAGACTCAATAATTTGTAACTGTATTTTCTCTTTATGCAGAACACCAGTGCTAAAAGATACAGGAACAGTTTGATGCATGACATGAGGTCTGGTCAACCTCCTGCCATCAATACTCTCAATGAGAAGTGGTACCTCTCTCTCAACCAGAGGCACTTGGTGAATGGCAGCAAACCCAGAGTCCAGAAAATTTCCTGCAGACCCAGAATCCAGTAATGCCTCAGTGTCAAATTTGACCTTTTCCCAACCAATGGTTACAGGCACTACCACTCGAGATTTTTTCTTTTTCTTATTAGATACGAGCAGGGGTCAAGTCCTGGGAAAAAAAGTGAGGGAACTCACCCACGAATTCCACAACCCCTATTACCTGAAGAAAAAATATATATAATCACGAGTATAGCCGGACGAGCCGGTGATACCATTTTTATTGGGTTAACTTTACATTTAAAAGACAAGCTTTCAAGAGTGTAAACTGGAAACTATACTGATCAGTGAAAGGTATCACTACGTACAGGTATACTCGCGATTTTGGCAACTGGACTAACGCGTTTTATAATCTATATATATATATCCAGGCACAGACCCCCCAGAATTATATACACAGCACTGGTTATATGGATATATTTTCCCAGTTCACATGGATAGAATTGCCCCAGCTCTCATGGATAATGCCCCAGCTCTCATGGATAATGCCCCAGGTCTCATGGATATTGCCCCCAGGTCTCATGGATATTGCCCCCAGGTCTCATGGATATTGCCCCCAGGTCTCATGGATAATGCCCCCAGGTATCATGGATATATGCTCCAGGTCTCATGGATATTGCCCCCAGGTCTCATGGATAATGCCCCCAGGTCTCATGGATAATGCCCCCAAGGTCTCATGGATAATGCCCCCAAGGTCTCATGGATAATGCCCCCAAGGTCTCATGGATAATGCCCCCAGGTCTCATGGATAATGCCCCCGGTCTCATGGATAATGCCCCAGGTCTCATGGATAATGCCCCCAGGTCTCATGGATATTGCCCCCAGGTCTCATGGATATTGCCCCCAGTCTCATGGATATTGCCCCCAGGTCTCATGGATACTGCCCCAGCTCATGGATATTGCTCCCAGCTCATGGATATGCCCCCCAGCTCATGGATTTGCCCCCCAGCTCATGGATATGCCCCCCAGCTCATGGAAATGCCCCCCAGCTCATGGATATGCCCCCCAGCTCATGGAAATGCCCCCCAGCTCATGGAAATGCCCCCCAGCTCATGGAAATGCCCCAGCTCATGGATATGACCCCCAGCTCATGGAAATGACCCCCAGCTCATGGAAATGCCCCCCAGCTCATGGATATGCCCCCCAGCTCATAGATATGCCCCCCAGCTCATGGATTGTGCCCCCCAGCTCATGGATATGCCCCCCAGCTCATGGATATGCCCCCCAGCTCATGGAAATGCCCCCAGCTCATGGATATGCCCCCCAGCTCATGGATTTGCCCCCCAGCTCATGGATATGCCCCCCAGCTCATGGATATGCCCCCCAGCTCATGAATATGCCCCCCAGTTCATGAAAATGCCCCAGCTCATGGATATGCCCCCCAGCTCATGGATATGCCCCAGCTCATGGATATGCCCCCCAGCTGATGGATTTGCCCCCCAGCTCATGGAAATATCCCCCAGCTCATGGATATGCCCCCAGCTCATGGAAATGCCCCAGCTCATGGATATGCCCCCCAGCTGATGGATTTGCCCCCCAGCTCATGGAAATGTCCCCCAGCTCATGGATATGCCCCCCAGCTCATGGATTTGCCCCCCAGCTCATGGATATGCCCCCCAGCTCATGGAAATGCCCCCCAGCTCATGGAAATGCCCCCCAGCTCATGGAAATGCCCCAGCTCATGGAAATGACCCCCAGCTCATGGAAATGACCCCCAGCTCATGGAAATGCCCCCAGCTCATGGATATGCCCCCCAGCTCATAGATATGCCCCCCAGCTCATGGATTTGCCCCCCAGCTCATGGATTTGCCCCCCAGCTCATGGATATGCCCCCCAGCTCATGAATATGCCCCCCAGCTCATGAAAATGCCCCAGCTCATGGATATGCCCCCCAGCTCATGGATTTGCCCCCCAGCTCATGGATATGCCCCCCAGCTCATGGATATGCCCCCAGCTCATGAATATGCCCCCCAGTTCATGAAAATGCCCCAGCTCATGGATATGCCCCCAGCTCATGGATATGCCCCAGCTCATGGATATGCCCCCCAGCTGATGGATTTGCCCCCCAGCTCATGGAAATATCCCCCAGCTCATGGATATGCCCCCAGCTCATGGAAATGCCCCAGCTCATGGATATGCCCCCCAGCTGATGGATTTGCCCCCCAGCTCATGGAAATGTCCCCCAGCTCATGGATATGCCCCCCAGCTCATGGATTTGCCCCCCAGCTCATGGATATGCCCCCCAGCTCATGGATATGCCCCCCAGCTCATGAATATGCCCCCCAGTTCATGAAAATGCCCCAGCTCATGGATTGCCCCCCAGCTCATGGATATGCCCCCAGCTCATGGAAATGCCCCAGCTCATGGATATGCCCCCCAGCTGATGGATTTGCCCCCCAGCTCATGGAAATATCCCCCAGCTCATGGATATGCCCCCAGCTCATGGAAATGCCCCAGCTCATGGATATGCCCCCCAGCTCATGGAAATGTCCCCCAGCTCATGGATATGCCCCCAGCTCATGGATTTGCCCCCCAGCTCATGGAAATGCCCCCCAGCTCATGGAAATGCCCCAGCTCATGGATATGCCCCCCAGCTCATGGATATGCCCCCCAGCTCATGGAATGCCCCCCCAGCTCATGGAAATGCCCCCCAGCTCATGGATATGACCCCCAGCTCATGGATATGACCCCCAGCTCATGGATATGACCCCCAGCTCATGGAAATGCCCCCCAGCTCATGGAAATGCCCCCCAGCTCATGGAAATGCCCCCCAGCTCATAGATATGCCCCCAGCTCATGGATTTGCCCCCCAGCTCATGGAAATGCCCCCAGCTCATGGAAATGCCCCCAGCTCATGGAAATGCCCCCCAGCTCATGGATTTGCCCCCCAGCTCATGGATATGCCCCCCAGCTGATGGATTTGCCCCCCAGCTCATGGAAATGTCCCCCAGCTCATGGATACTGCCCCCCAGCTCAGCTCATGGATAGTGCCCCCAGCTCACCTCTCTGCGGCGTCTGCGCCCGGCGGCCGCGTGCTTCCTGTTAGAACGGCCGCAGACAGGAAGTGGAGCCGCTCGCCTGGGATGAAACAGCCAGGCGAGCGGCTCCACTTCCTGTCTGCGGCCGTTCTAACAGGAAGCACGCGGCCGCCGGCTAAGTACGGCGGCCGCCTGCTCCAGCCTTTCGGGCTCGGGCCACAGCGGGAACGCTGCGTTCCCGCAGCGTTCCCGCTGTGGGAGAAGTGCGGGAACGCCGTTCCCGCTCGACTCGAGCCCTGGATACGAGAGACACAACAGTGGTACCTAGAACCAGTCTTTCAGGGGATACCATGCTCGCTTGTGACAAGTTAGACCTCTTAGGGCATTGTGAACAAAAATGTCGTTTGTCTGCACAGTAAAAACAGAGGCCTTCTCTAAGGCGAAATTGTCTCTCCTCCTCAGATAAGCTAGAACGACCTATTTGCATAGGCTCTGGTTCAGCAGGCATGGGTCTGGGAGGAGATACAGCATGAACAGACCTGGGAACAAAACATGTAATGTGAAGGTGTTTATGTGGCTTGCTACGACCAGACCTTCTGTCTCGTATCTGATCATCAAGAGCAATACAATAGTCAATCAGATTTTCTAGTCCTTCAGGCAAAGACAAAGGTGCCAATTCATTCATAACATTCTCTGAAAGTCCCTCGAGAAACGCCGTAACAAGCACTTCATTTTGCCACTGTAATTCTGCTGCTATTGTTTTGAATTCTATGGCATTGTCAGCAACACGGCAGTTGCCCTGGGAAATACGCCACAAGGCTCTAGCTGCCCCTGTAGCCCTTCGAGCAAGGTCAAATGTACGTCTCAAGTCATTCATAAACGCAGCATAATTATAAATCACTGGTTTCAATTCCCATAAAGGGGTTGCCCACAGTAGAGCTTTCTCAGTCAGGTGGTTAATCACATAACCCACTTTAGCTCTATCTGTAGGACACATACCTGGATTTAACTCAAACATGATATCAATTTGGGTTATGAATCCTCTGCATAAACCAGAATTTCCACTGAAACACGTAGGGGTCTTTAAACTCACATGAGATACTCCAGAAGCGATTATAGAAGAGACAGATACAGTTTGGGGAGCCTCATTAACTGCAGGAGTGGAGGGTGGTGACGCCTGACCTAACTCCTTAGGTTGATTCAGGAGTAGGCCCAAAGCCTGATCCATTCTATGATCCTGCTCCTCTAGTCTACGAACTTGCTCCTCCTGTCTATGGAGTTGTTCCTCCTGTTTATTAATCAAGACACCTAATTTGGACAGGAGTTCAGATAATCCTGCCAGATCCATTGGCCCTGTTGTAATGTAACGGTAGCGGTAACGCTGCCACACGAGTAGCGGAGTTGAGATCTTTGAGGGCAGAAGTATCTGCTTGAATAATACAAAAGGTTTATAAATTACAGACTGTAACTTAATAGCCAAGGAGACACAAGGACTAACTGAATTGTCTCTAAGCTCTGAAGGTTGAGACCAACAGATTACCTAGGACACACTCAGAAACACCATACGTGGAACGACAGTCCGTGAAGCAGTGGCGTAACTAGAAACCTGAGGGCCCCGGTGCAAGAATCCACGAAGGGCCCCCCCCAAAAAAAATCTATGTATTTTTACTTATTTTTCACTGCAAAATAAAACAAAGATAGTATTGCTCCCAGCTCACATGGATATATATTGCCCCCCAGCTCACATGGATATATATAGGGCCCCCCAGCTCTCATGGATATATATTGGCCTCCAGCTCACATGGATATATATAGGGCCCCCCAGCTCTCATGGGTATATATAGGGCCCCCCAGCTCTCATGGGTATATATAGGGCCCCCCAGCTCTCATGGGTATATATTGGCCCCCAGCTCTTGGGTATATATTGGCCCCCAGCTCTTGGGTATATAGGGCCCCCAGCTCATGGGTATATAGGGCCCCCAGCTCATGGGTATATATAGGGCCCCCCAGCTCATGGGTATATATAGGGCCCCCCAGCTCATGGGTATATATAGGCAGGCTCCGTCGGCGTTCTGCTCTTCTCCTTGGCGAGCGGCCGCTCAAGTAAGCATGCGTCTTGGCCGCTCGCCTGAAACCACCTGATCAGCGCAGAGGTCTCGCGAGAGGATCTCGTGCGCTGGTCAGGTGGTTCCTATCCCACGTGAGCGGCCAAGCTGCGTGTCAGCGGCCGCTCGTAGGGAAAGGGACGGCCAGCGCGCGGCTCCCAGATTCCGGTGCTGGTTGCCGGAATCTGGCGGGCGGCGCTGGGCCCCCCTTCAGTGGCGGAATGCCAGGGCCTGGTCGCAACTGCGACCGCTGTGACCCTGGTACTTCCGCCGCTGCCGTGAAGTATTCAAGGTGCAAGGCAGTCAGAGATGCAGAAACCAATCGTTTTGGTACATACAAGCACTAACTGAATTGTCTCTAAGCTCTGAAGGTTTCGAGACCAACAGATTACCTAGGACACACTCAGAAACACCATACGTGGAACGATAGTCCGTGAAGTATTCAAGATGCAGGGCAGTCAGAGATGCAGAAACCAATCGTTTTGGTACATACAAGCACTAACTGAATTGTCTCTAAGCTCTGAAGGTTTCGAGACCAACAGATTACCTAGGACACACTCAGAAACACCATACGTGGAACGACAGTCCGTGAAGTATTCAAGGTGCAGGGCAGTCAGATGCGATAACAAATAACACAAAACAGAAATGAACAATCGTTTGTTATCGTGGTCTTAGCAAAAACATAAACATAAGTAGTAGCCTGGGTAAAAGGACCCCGGAGGGTTACAAACGATACCCCTAAACGTGAAGGGACAGAACCCAAACAGTGAGTGATCAACCCAGCAACCAGCAGGGGGTAAAATCACTAAAACAAGTGAAACAGCGTAATATACACAATAGAGAGAGAGTAGTCTAAGCCAAGCCGGGTCAAATAACAGGAGAAGGGATCTCATACAAGTAGGGTCGTCAACAGTAAAGTCAAATAGATTTAGAAGTAGCGTTGCGTGAAATAAACTCCACAACAGGGCGATGAGGCCATTCCTAGAGCCCTGTTTTAAAGCCTGTGGCTTCTGGTAACCACACCTGACCGCGGCCCCTCAGATGCCGATCTGCCAGCAGCAAGTGCTGGCACCTGACCAGCCAGCGGTCCCCCTTCTTGCCCAGACCCCCCAGGGGGCACAGCGGGGGCTGAGGATGTAACAATAATAAGAGCTTGGATGAGTATTTTAGCAGAGTCCTGATTAAGGCTGGGGTTAGACCAGCGCACTTTTAACGTGCGTTCTGGCGCACATAATTACGGCCGCACTAGCAGCAGATGACGGGCCATGACGGCCAATATACGATGTACGGCCGCACAAAAGTCCGGCCGTGCAACGCAAGTGGAATTTGAACGCATTTTTCTGAGAACGCTGAACCGCTAGTACTGACGTACTGAGTGCGCAGCTGCGGCATAGCGGCGTGTTTGTGTTTTTAGGAGATGTCAGACACTGCTAATGTCCAGCCTACATAACGTCCAGACGCAAAAAGAGTTTTATTGACGATCCGTACAAGATCACGCCCGAAAATGCGTGTCGTCTGACCGTTTTTGCGCATCCCGTGAAAAAATACGTCAATGCGTTCGGATGCACTTTTTCACGTTCGCGGGGAAAAATGCTTTCGTCTGACCCTAGCCTAAGAAAGAGGCAGACACGTACAATGTTTTTTAGGTGGAAAGAGCAGGATTTGGTTAGTGACTGAATGTGAGGAGTAAAGGAGAGATCAGAGTCTAAGAAGACACCGAGGCAACGAGCCTGTGAGGTAGAAGTAATAGTGGCACCATTCAGTTGAAGGAAAATGGGCGCAGGATTGTTGACTTTAGAGGTAGGGAAGACAAGAAGTTCAGTTTTAGAGTGGTCAAGCTTTAGGAAACTGGAAGTCATCCAGTCGGAGACAGCTGACAGGCAGGCTGTAACATGGTCCAACACAGGAGAAGAGAGATCCAGAGAGTAACGGTATATTTGGGGGTAGTCAGCATAAAGATGATATTGGAATCCATAGGAAGAGATGAGGTCTCCAAGAGAGATGGTATAGAATGAGAAGAGTAGGTGACACAGATTCTTGAGGTACCCTAACTGAGGAATTGGGGGTGAAGAGGCACCAGCGAAAGAGACACTGAGGGAGCGACTAGAGAGATAGGAGGAGAACCAGGAGAGAGTGGTGTCACTGTGGACAAGTTGACGCAGCGTGAGGAGCAGGAGAGGATTGCCAACAGTGTCGAATGTAAGGGAAAGGTCAAGGAGAATAAGCATGGAGAAGTGACCTTTGGTTTTAGCAGTAACTAAATCATTAATCACTTTGGTCAGAGCAGTGTCAGTGGAATGCTGGGAGCAAAAGCCGGACTGGTGCAGATCAAGCAGAGAGTTAGCCACAAGAAAACCAGTGAGCTGGTTATAGACCAGGCATTCTAATATTTTGGAGGCAAAAGGGAGCAAAAAGATGGGTCGGTAGTTCGAGAGGGAGGTGGCATCAAGAGGTGGCTTCTTGAGAATGGGGTGATCAGAGCATGTTCAAATGCAGAGTGGAAGAGTCCAGAATAGAGGGAGAGGTTGAAAATATGAGTCAATGCCAGGACAATAACTGGTAGGACAGACTGAATAAGGTGCGAGGGAATGGGGTCAAGCGGACAGGTGGTCGGGCAGGAGGACATAAGAAGTGGCGAGACATCCTCTTCTGAGACCAGAGAAAAGGAAGACATAGTGGAAGAGGGGGCAGGGAGGGAATGAGTATGAATGGTTAATGGAGGAGGGCAATGAAGAGATATCTAGTCTAAGTTTAGTAATCTTATCGGTGAAGTAGTCAGAAAAAGCTGACAGCAGTGAGGTCCGTGGTTCCCTCTTCATGAACATATCTCCTGATCGGTGGCAGCTAGGGTGTCATGTATGATATTGCTGGAAAGGCCAGAGCATGGCCTTTCCAATGATATCAAACATGATCATGTTATAAGTAAAATAAAAGTGTAAAGAATTTAAAAATAGAAAAAAACTTTTTTTTTTTCTCAATGCAGCACTATTGTTCACATTTCAATTATAATGTGAACAATGCTGCTTCACTAATGATTTTTTTGGGGAGGGGGGGTTAGCTAAAATCACGCAATTTCTCCTCAAAAAAAAAAAAAAAAAAAAAATGGGTTCCCCGTTCTAATTTTTTCAACAAATCTACCCCATAGCATATGACCGCAAAGGCTCGGATAATACAATTTAAAAAAAAAAAAAACACTTTTACACACTGTGGATGATTGAAATTTTATTGAAAAATTCACATTTTTTTTTTTACATTTTTTGTTATAGCATTCTGGCAGGGCATGACCTATACATCTAATAATGATATATTATTAATCTTCCGAGTCTGCCGTAAAGAACAATATATATAATTTGTCTGGGTGGTATAATAATACGTGACTTAAAACCGCGTTTAAAAACTGTCAAAATGAGCTCAGCAAACTTCTACTTCGAAACAGCGCCGAAGTTGTAAAATTACTCCCATCCTTAAGGGGTTAAATGCTAAAATGCCTTGTTTACGGATAATGTTTACAATCCTGCGGTGCTCTGGGCTGTGTGTTGGCTGCATGGAGCAGTGGTAATAATGTCACCGCTGTGTAACTGTGGAGCCAGGCTTTGAATCCCTACAGGCCAATTCCCCGGTGAGTAAGTTACAATCTAGAGGAGCAGCGTGCGTTGCTCACAGGAGTTTATAAAGGAGAGCAGTTTGGGTGAAAGAGAGGTTTTCACATTTCATTAGTGGTAAGGATCTCTAAAACTAAAGTTTGTATCACATGTAGTGACGGTAGTAACATAAGGTGCGAGAGAGCTATATTGACGTGGGAAGAGGAGAAGTAATGATGGGTGAGGGGCAGGATTAGTCAGGGAACAGGGCTCAAAATTGGGACTGCAAGTGTAAGTAGGGACACTTTGGAGGTATGCGGTCAGTAATAACTCACCTAGTATAACCCTGCCTTCCCCTCATACAGACACTAAGTACACTATCATAAACCACAGGATGGAAATTGCATCATGGGATCGCCACGTCATGTAAAGTTTTTTTTTCTTATTATTGCCGGCGACTTCCAAAAAGTACAAAGGGCATGAGGACGGCCGACGGGAACCGGGAAAAATGCAGGGTTACAAAACCTGCATGTGAATATTAGGCTGAAAAAAAAAGACATGCATCCATCCAGTTCAGCCTTCCCCACATCACCTACAGCCATTGGCAAAACCCCCCCCCCAAAAAACACAGGACTATTCAAAGAAAGGTGAAACTCAGGAGAATTGGCAGAAGTGAAAATTCGAGGTAAAAATATCCAAACCAGACAAATTCTCCCATTTATCTCACTCTCCAAATCAGCTATATGGTCTAGATTGTTCTCTGACAATTTTTTCTGGTTTTCACCTATCTCTGAATAACCCTGCATGTATGAAGCGTTCGCTGATATGCAACATACTGGAGAAAAAATTATTTCTTGACCCCAGAATGCCTTGGATCAAGCAGCTTTTACCCACATATTAAATATTATAATCCTTAACTGCTGCGGGCGTACTATGCCACCCACGTCTCAGGTTGGACTGAAAGCCACGGGGCAGCATAGCACACCCCACTGGCATCTATGGGACGTGACAGGCCTGTCCTCTAGTTGGCGCTCAGCGCGTCAGCTGCATAGACGGGCCGGAGGAGGGGTCCATCGCAGCAGCTGAGAAGCCTCCCTGCTGGCGTTATCGCCATCTACGCTGGGCACAACCCACCCAGCGGTGTTTAATGTAATGCTTATGAAGTAAGTCATCCAGTTGTTGTCTAAATGTCTTTACAGACTCTGACCCAACCACCTCAACAGGCAGAGAATGCCACAGCTTTATTGTGCTCACTGAAAATAACCCTTCCTATGCTTTAGGCTGAATTTCCTTTTGTCCAGTGTAAATGGGTGACCTCGTGTCCTGTGTATAGTCCTGTTAATGAATAGGTTTCCAGACAATGGTTTATAATGGCCCCGTATATATTTATATAAGGTTATCAGATCCCCTCTAAGGTGCCGTTTCTCTAAACTAAACAGGTTTAAGCTGGTTAGTCTTTCCTCAGAACTTAAACCTTCCATTCCCCTTATTAATTTAGTCGCCCGTCTCTGCACTTTTTATAGCACTATAATATCCTTTCTTAAGACAGGTGCCCAAAATTGCACGGTATATTCAAGGTGCGTCTAACCATTGATTTATACAGAGGCAAAATTTGGTTTTCATCCTGAGAGTGAATTCCCTTTTTAACGCGTGACAATACCTTGCTGGCCTTGGCGGCTGCTGTTTGACATTGCACATTGTTACTTAATTTGAAGTCTATGATTATTCCCAAATCCTTCTGCTTGGATTTCCCTAACTCCATACCATTTAGGGTATAAGTTGCCTGCAGTGGCGTAGCGGTGGGTTGTCAGCGCCCGGGGCCAGCCAAAAATTGTGCGCCCCCCAACCTGTGGACACGTTAACATGCCCCAATTCCCTTCCACCATTAGGGCATTGAACCCCTTAGGCTGGCGGCACACTAGCAAACATTTTGCGTCCGTCTGACCATACTGTTTGCCGTCCGTCGTAGCTTTACAAAGGAGTCAATTAAACACACCACACAAAGCCCCTGCGCACTTGTTCACGGACGGGCAAAGCATAAAGCCACGGACGCAAAAATATCATCAACGTTAAAAAGCTAAACGGACGCAGAAACAACGCTGCCATGTATTTTCCTAGGGTGTGGAGACATCAGACATTACGGACGCACTTTATGCAGTACTCAATATCTCCCGTGAAAAAGATACGGACGCAGAACAGTATGCTCGTGTGCTGGCTGCCTTAACTGTGATACAATGTAATGTGCAGAGTGTATGAGCGTATCACAGAGCTCCACAGCAAGAAAACCCACAGTAATGTGCAGCTCAAACATGGATATTGTCCCCAGCAGCTCAAACATGAATATATATTGCCCCTGTTTTGGAAATTAATCTATTATCAATTGCCTAATGTAGTTTGATCCGCTGCACTTACAAGCAGCTCTCTGTCATCCCTGGCATACGTACCTGAACCCGCGCAGTAAAGAGACACAGACACCATCACGTTGTTTCTACCTGGAGTTCATCTGACCACGTGAGCCAAGTCCCAAGTGCCCTCAGTCCCAAGTGAGCTCCTGGCTTCTGGTCAGATTCATTTATTACACAAATCGGACAACGCCCAGTGGCCACTGACTATACAACAGAAAAACAAGTTTGTCCAGTAAATACATTTACATATCAAAAGGACAGAGGTGTGGACTAGAATGACGGACCGGCCCCCTGTACACACCTTATCCCTTCAGTATACTGTACGCAGCTGGCTTGGATTTAAAACCACATTCAAATCCAACACAGGGAGACAGATGACAACTTATAAAAAACACACACATCCTAGACTATAATGTCCACATAATAAAATTTGCACAACAGTCCCTCCTCTTTGTCATTTGCTCCCCAGTGTCCCTCGATGAATCTCGATCTTCCTTGGAAAGAAACAGTTCCTCTTGTAAAGTTCTGAATGCAAAAAGCCAAACACATGATAGAAAACAACAGACAGTCCATCTTGACACGCCGAATCTTAAAGCAAGTGTTAAAGCAAAAACAAATCTTAACACGTGGATAAACCAATCTAAAACCAAATCTTGACACGCCGATTTTTTTGGCAAATCTTAAAACAAATCTTGACCCGTAGAACTTGACACGTAGAATCTCCTTTAGGGGAGGTGACTCGAGGGAGGTCATGAGGTGGTGGGTTGCGTCGATCGTTGGTCGGTCTGAAATCCTCTGTATCTGGTCCATGGGTTGATCTTCTGAGCGTCTCATCTGTTCAGGCTCTGGTAACTCGGTCGGTCTGAAATCCTCTGTATCCGGTCCATGGGTTGGTCCTCTGGGCGTCTCATCTGTTCGGGCTTCTGTAACTCGGTCGATTAGACATCAGGAACATCTCACTCCGGCATATAGAAGGAATAGAGACAGAAACACCATAAGTATTTATACTCCCATTACCCTTAGCCAGGATCCAATGGAAAACAAGAAATCCCCGAAGCTTCCCAAAGCTTTAAAAAAAGATTCCAACCCTCACTAGCTATAGCTCCGCTTCTGCCCTGCTCCAATCAGTGTGGACCTGACCCTTGTAAATCCCCCCCCTTTGGACGCTCTACTGTCGTTGTTTCTTGGTGATCTCCCTCACTACAACACCGCACAAGAATTTAAACAAGCGAACGACAGGAGCCAGAGTTACTATTACCAATGTCTCCTTGTGGCCCTTGTTAGTCTTAGGTACATTTCCCTCGCTAAAAACTAAACTAAACAAATAAAGAAAATGATACTCTTCACTCTTTGACGTATTTGAGAAACTTCTTGCAGTGACCGGCGTGGATCCAGTTGTCTTGTCCATCGAACTTCAGGGAGGTTGGCGTCGTCTGCAGCACCTGGAATGGCCCACGATATCTCACCTCTAGTCCCATCCTCGGATGTTTCTTTAGCATGATCCAATCACCTGGTTGACTAGAATGAACACTGGTTGTTGAGTTTGGGTCTGGGAGAGACTCCCGGACCTGGTGAACTTTTTGGAGCTCATCAAGGAAAAGCAATCATGATGGTCCTCAAAGTGTTTCCCTACTAGGTTGAAAAATTGATTAGAGGTTGAGAGGTTAGAATAGTTAGTAAAAGTTGGAAAATTTACGTTTTTCACACCATTATCTCCCCCTTCTCTTCCTCCTTCATAACAGGAAGAAGAGACGCTGTGTTCAAAAATGGTGCATCATCTTAGAGTCAGTTTAGTGGGTGTTAGAGCCACTTAATGTCTTTACTCTCTGGGTGATTAATGTCGGGTACCCTGAGAGATACAATGTCCTAAAAAGATAAGCTTTTCCTTGCAAAACTGTACTTTCTCCTTGTTAGCCTTATTACCTGTGGGCACCAGATGGTTAAGAAATGATACAGTATGCCGATAACAAACCTCCCGTGTGGGACATCAAAGTACCAAGTCATCCACATACCACCCCTGGATCGATTGGGGCCCACTAATCTAACACGATCTTCAGCTTGCAACTGTATTCCGAGGGACTAGTCACCGACCCCTGATGAAGACGTGTCCATGTTAGGTGTTAACCTTGGAATGTAAAAACACAAAAAACTGGAGAGAGCAAAGTTAGTTACATTGGTGACAGAAACATCAGAGGAAACTACAACAGATCCAGTGTTAGTGGATCCAGCCTGCCTTAGCAGAGTTAGCCCAGAAAGAGCCTCTTCCGCTTCCATCATTGGATTACCAATCGCGGCTATCTCCTCTGGCCAGGTGTACATAATGCGGTTCTTCCGGATTGAAACCGCCTTCTGTATACCCTGTCAGTTTACCTTAAAAGACTTCTGAAGCTACATCTGAGCTACATCTAAGGTCTTTGCCGTCCAGAGTCTGGGTTTAAACTCCGTTATGAATTTCTCCCATCTCCAGGCGTCAAATGTCCCCTCCAGAGGGATACCCCAAGCGGTACCCTTGGACCATCTATGCCATTCTTTAAATGGGGTTTCATGGCCTTCGCCCCAAACCTAGGATTTTCGTATGCTGCGCAGCCGTCTGACTGTGGGAAGCCTCGCTTTCCTTCCCTTGCATGGACGGCACATTGCCCATGGCGATTCGAATCGGCTTATCGTCTTACCCCTGCGTCCAGGGAAACCCTGCACCAATTTAGGAGAGCACCGTCTGGTGTCGTTCTTTTACGGTGGATTGTCAGACTATATCCACTATAGTCCCCCAACTAGAGACCCTAACCGAGGCAACGTGTAACTCTATGGCTTGTTGTCCCAACAGGTTTGGTACAGAACTATGCCCCAAACGATTAGTCAACAACCACAGATTATCCCCCTTGAATTATGTCTCTACCCCTCACAGTGTATGCATACACAAACGTATACGCTGTATGCCCGTACACTGCGTCGCCAGACTAAACCGCACAGCACAATGACTATCCTCTTTCTCTACAGAACAATGTGGCTTCTCTCAGTATACATTTGTTAAATGGGGATAGCCTTCTGCTGTCTATTTCCTAGTTGTACGATGTCTCAGTACAGTACATGAATCACTGTCACCAAATGAAAAACTTCAAAAAAAAACTAACAGTCTGAACTTAAAACCGAAATGACCTACTTGCTGCGCAAAGCAACTCTAAACCAATAAAAGCGTGTTATTCTCGCTTGCACAATCCGCTTTGACGTAGTAAATATAAAAAGAAAGTTTTAAAACCAAATCCTTTCTTTTTCTACCGCAAAACCAACCGTAATGCGATACTATGCAAAACGCAGCAAAGTTCTGAAACTCAAAATAATAACATAAAAAAACACAACTGAAGTACATTCTCTATAAAAACTTCAGTTACAGGACGTCTTGCTATATACATTGAGATTCAGTAAAAAGTAACTTTTAACTTAAAACCAAAACTCAATGCAAACACCAAGAACAAAACAAAAAAACCCTTAGAACAAACAATTGTATAGGACTAAATTAACACATCAATGCCTGAAACAGTCCAGTCCCCAGCCACCTTTATATTACCATAGAAACAGGATTTAACATTACAATAAGGTCCCCAAACAGGTTTCCAGCGAAAGGAAAAAGTCAATTTGAATTAAGTTTTAAAAGTTCAATTTTTTTCTTCTTTTTTTTCCTGCAAAAATACAAACAGTAAAATAGTTTAGAAAGACCTCAATAACATTTCTTCATTTCCCCTTTTCTGGAACCCAAAATTAGGAACTCTGCTGAATTCCCAGAGGCGATCTCTTTCCTCTCTAAGCTTCACATTTCAGCCGTTCATATTGGGATTTTAAATCTGTTTCCTGGATCCATGACCTTGGCTGTCCCTGGTTTCTATGCCTTTGCAAAGATCCATGTCTGGGACCATTACCCCACCTTGCTGAATAAACCGCTTTACTTCTAGCTGTGGTTCTGGGATACTTAGAATCTCTGTCTGTTGCCATTAGTTACCACACAATACCTGGCAATATGTGAAAATCCCCCACACGCAAAGCAACGAATAGCTTGTCTCCCTGCACAAAACCTTCTCTGGGCACATGGTGATCGGCCTTGCTGCCCAACACTAGCCATCCTAGCATGACTAGATCCCACACCACTATCTGAATGGAGTACTTTTACCACAGACTCACCTGAAGTATCCTCTGCCATTGCACCAACATTCCCAACTCCAGGGTCAGACAAATTGTCCATCTCCATCCCTGAGTCGGTTTTCAGTATCTGACCCAAAGTCCTCAGACTTCTCCATACTTACAGCGCAATGTTCAGCTTCTGTCCTGCTGCAGAGACCAGGCAATTCCCTTACAGCCTCCTGTGCATGCGTCGAGCTTTCAGACAAACATTCATTCTCCTTGCACAGCTCCGTATTAGACCTCACAGTACATTCATAATCTGTGCTGGCTTCAGCTGCCTGCTGGACAAGAGCTCTCAATTTACCAATTTCTACTTTTAAATCTTCCATCTCTCCTTCCAAACTCAGCTTCAGCCTACAAGACTCCTGAAATTTATCAGCTATCCAACCAGCAGCAAAAATCAGAGCATACTTTCCTTTCCGCTTGCGGAACTTTCCGTTACCTATCAGGTCTGCTACACAATTCTTGGCCTCCCACCAAGGGTCAATAGATCCCTGCATAGCTTGAACAATGGCCGCCGTGTGTTGTACCTTAGCTACTTCCTTGAAAATGCTTTCCATTGTACAGGAATACAATGCTTACTACGAAAAAGACACTGCTATCAATCTCTATGAGTTGTCCCAATACTTTTGGCACAGAACTACAAAGCACCACCCTCCTACACTGTAGTACCCGTATTCACTATACCAATCAATTACCCTGAGAGATACAATTCAGTGTAACAGCCACAGATATACAAACGTTAAGCAGAATCATTAACCATCACACAATGATTCCCCTATCAGGCTGGTCACTGGGCTATAACATAACCGAACACTCAAAACAAAATCAAGCCGTACATAGAAAAGTTCCAAAAGAGACAAAAATAACTTCAGGACAAAAACTAACATTTGAGGCAAAAACAAACTAATCGCTTTCCATAGACACCAAAACTAAAAGTGAATCAGCTTCATCTAAAACTGAATTCCTTGTTAAAAAAAACCTGCAGCACCAAACTAACCATTTTTTCACACAAAGGTAAGATGGCTGCCAGGCCGCATGGTTTTTTCACACAAAGGAAATCAAAGATGGCTGCCAAGCAGCATGGTTTTTTCACACAAAGGAAGACCAAGATGGTGTCTCCAAAATCCAGCAAATAGAAACTGAAGGAAAAGGAATCCTCAGACCACCATCTGCTGACCTATAAGAAGGACCCTATAAGTAGTTAAATGACACCCCATGAATTATAATAGTTTTAAGATAAATTGATAGTCAGCAGTATTATAGGACTAAGGTTCACTTCTCGAGATGTTTGCAAATGTCTTTAGGAATAACAAGGACACTGATGTTTGCAAATGTCTTTAGATGCTGATGTTTACAAATTTCTTTGAAGTGATGTCTGGAAAAGTGCTGATGCCTGAAGAAATGCTGATATCTCAAGAAATCACATGCCGGGCCACGGGAAGGTCTAGAAATGTGTCACCAGACCTGTATTGAAACTGGCCAATGAACTATGTTATGTTTTGAAAATGTTAACTAATGAAATAAAGAGCCAGCGCCTTGACACAGGGTATAAATATGTGTCAAGAACCGTTGGAAGGCAGAGAGAAATTGCCAGACAAAATTACATGCCTCGTGTGTTTTTTTAAAGGATTTTCTCTCTCCCTGCGCAGAAGGAGAGTTAACTCAAGGTGTGCCTAAGACAGGGTCTTAGGGGTTAAGGACGGACAATTGGAGACCATTATTTCTCTTCAATCTGGAGGTACTGCTGAGATGAACGGTCACCCCTCGTCCTGGTGAGTATATTGTCTTGTCTGGACGAGGGCAATGACAGCGTTTATCTCGAACTAAAGTTAGTTGTCCATGTCCTATAGAAATTAAAAGAAAAACGTTGCCAGGGGCCGTTTATTATAGAATTAAAAGAAAACGTTGCCAGGGGCCGTTTTATTTAAAGATGGAGTGGGTCAGGGACCACACTCAATAGAAGGGACATTATATGTCCAATTGATCACACCTTGCGTTAACCCTCATAAAATGTATAGAGTATAAGAATATTACAGTATAAGAATATTAGAGTGTTAAGATTCACTGCTGAACGATCTGTAAGGTAAAACAGACGTCCATCAGTTGTGATAATAGAGTTATAAGTTAAAATAACGAACAATCCGCAAGGTGAGGCGGAAAAGTCGTTATGTATATGTATATATATATATATGTATATATTGTTAAAGTATATATTATTATAGAGTGATAAGTTAATTGGGTGGCAGGAAAATCTGTAAAGTATGCAGACTTTTGCCCCTTTTGTATACTGATGGTATTGTATATATATATATGTATATATATAAGAGCTGACTGGTTGGACATTGTTTGCTGTGAGATGTATGTTGTATTAAGCAGAGGTGTTTGTTGGCCATTTGTGTGTTAGTTGCTGACTGATGGGGTGGATGATGTTGGTCATGTATGCAGTTACTAACCGGAGATACATATATTGTGAAGCTAGTTTTTATATACTATTGGATTGTGGTTTATAAATTTTTGTTTATGATATGAAGGAATTATATAACTACAAAATAAAAAGCAAAAGATTAGAAGTTTGATTCTCGAGATTAGGGGAGGATTCACTAAATAAGTTTTTATTACTTATCCTTAAATTAGCTCATTTTTTGTTGATCCATGTGGCATAGAGAGATATATATATAGATATATATATAGTAAGAATTTAAATTGTTTTTCTTTTCGAGCACTGTGAAGAGCCTCTCTTTTTTCTTTCTTTCTCTATTTTACCTGCCTGATTATTCAATTGTACAACTAGCCATGGGTATTTAAAGTAGCAAGGTTAAAGAATATCCCTTACCGAAAATAGGAGAGTTTTGTAAAGATTATGTAGCACGAGTAGGGGGCACAGATTGCTATTTAATTAACCCATGGATAGATAGTATGGCGGGATGGACAGAAGCAGTGGGAGTTGTGATCCTTTCCTCAGACAGGGAGACCACAGCCCATTCTATATGGATATAGTGAAAGGATTATGTCTTGGTGACACCGAGGCATGGCCCCACTATGCAGGAGACCCTCAATGGGATATGACATATATGCGTATGGGAGGAGAGCAGTGGTTAATCTCTGCAGGATATTGGTTTAATAGAATCAATAAACAATGCAAGAAACTAAGTCCAGATGGTCTAAATAGCGAAAGATTACATCAAATAGAATTAAGCATATTACGGAGAAAACAGGAAGTCCCACGAGCGGGCTGGGGCCCTCGCCCCCCCTCTTACAAATATTCAATGTATCCTTCACTTGCTGGATTCCAAGACACCGAAATACTCGGTGCTGTTGCAGCAATCGAATGTACATCGTCAGCCCCTAGTAAACCACAAATAGAAGATACTAGGGACATAAAAATGATAGACGAGATAAGAGCAGAAGAAAAAGAGGAAGATAACAAAAAGTCCGATCCCTAAGATCAATACACGCACACAAACAGGAACAGAGATAAAACCTCCTGACTTTTACACATTTTGCGCTGAGAAACAAAATCACTTTCCGTTTATGACCGTGGGGAATAAGTTACTTAAAAAGGCGATAGAAATAGAAGATATTAATAGAATTTTTAAACATTGTCAAAAAGAGAAAGAGGACGGACTACGTCCTATGATTGACCAGTTTCTACAGGATGGTATCCTGGAACCTGTAGTCTTCCCCTTCAGTACCCCAATTAACCCCGTGAACAAAGCTGACGGGACTGTCAGGTTCGTTCAAGACTTGCGCGCAGTTAATTCCCTAGTGATTCTAATTGCGCCAATTGTCCCAGATGTCACGTCACTTCTGTCATCAATATCAGTGACACATACACATTTTTCTGTAATTGACCTGAAGAATGCATTTTTTTTAGCATCCCTGTACATCCGGAAACGGCATTGCTGTTCGCATTCACATTTGAAGGCACCCAATTTACATGGAAAAGGTTATCTCAGGGGTACGTTGACGCCCCAGTGGTCTACAGTATTGTACTGCAGGCCACTCTGAAATTCTGGCACCCCAGCCATGGTTCTGTCCTGCTGCAATACGTGGATGATCTCCTCGTATGCAGTTCATCAGAGGAGGCCTGCCGGGAGGATGGTAAATCACTTCTTAGATGGTTATAGGAATGTGGGTACAAGGTTTCCCTTAAAAAAAAAAAAAAAAAATGCAGTGGTGTCAAACGCAAGTTGAATATTTAGGGTTTGTTCTCAGGCAGGGGGAACGGAGCATCAGTCAGAAGAGAGTCCAGTCTGTCACGGGCCTGGTCAACCCGAAAACTAAGAAGGACATGTTGTCATTCTTAGACATGATAAACTATTGCAGACAGTGGATCCCTGACTGCTCCTATAATGATAACATTCTGAGACAAGCCACCCTGTTGGGTCAATCCAATGTGATAACGTGGTCTAATGAAATGTTAAACGCTTTTAAGGTTCTCAGAAATGCAATGATGATAAGCCCCGCGCTAGGCCTCCCTGATTATGTACTTTCATTTCATCTGTTTGCAAGGGACAATTGTACAACCAAGGCCGGGGTACTGACGCAAGAACATGGGGGGCCGGTTGTGCCCCATAGTATTTTTTTTTTTCTTCAAAGATTTTGCCAGTAACGGTACAAGGGATGCCGGCCTGTTTGCGTGCCCTGGCAGCATGTGCAATGGCCGTTAGTATGGCAAGCCAATACACATTAGGGTACGAAAGGCACCTACATACAACCCATGATGTTTTATTTTTACTTAAGGGCATACATACACGGCACATGTCACAGCGCTTTAGTGGATATGAAGTCACACTGCTAAGCAACCCTGCACTGCACATAGCATACAGTTCAAGTGTCTCTGGTCCAGCACCAATCCTAAACGCTTTCCTGGGTCTTAAGAATCCCTTAGATACCATCCTACTCGAACATGACTGTGCTCTCTCCATTGCGTCTGAAACTGCACCCCGCCTTGATCTCATGTCAACACCTGTTCCGGACGCAGATGTCGTCTTTGTTGACGGCTCCTGTACCCGCCCCAATGACAACACTTATCATGCAGGCTCTATGCGGGTAGACCTGTCACGATATACACTGACTCCAAATAGGTTTATGGTGTGGTCCATGACCATGGGACGATATGGGAAAAGAGGGGATTTGTGGCCGCAGATGGCAAGAAGATTTCCCATTCGACCCTGGTCACGGGCCTCCTAGCAAGCATTCTTATGCCCTCTCAGATAGCGGTGTTACATTGTAGAGCACACACCAGAGCCTCAGATCCTATTGCAAAAGGGAATCATCTGGCTGACCAAGCAGCTAAACGAGCAGCCGAGCAGCACAACAGGACATAGCTAAACTAGTAATGCCGGGTTTTGCGACCTCCCACAATGGATAGGGACCAATTATTTTGTACCTTACAAAAATATGCAACCACAGAAGAGCTAAAGAATTGGAAATTGGTACTCCCCATCATTCTGGCTGAAATCAGAATGGCGGTTAATAGGAACACAGGCTACTCCCCCTTTGAGATATTTATGGGCAGACCCTTTCCATTACCATGGTCTACAGGTAGGCTAACAGTGGAGACAGGGGACTTAGAGCAGATAAGGGATGAATATGTTAGGCAGCTGATCTCAACCCTCGAGACAACCAGAGACGAAGTTATATTTAAGTTCCCCTTTCTTTCAGACAAATCTACCCACCTATTTAATCCAGGAGACAAGGTGCTGGTAAAGCGGCTACAGAAAGGAAAAAGACCAGAGGATTTCGCCTATGGACCAGAGACCACGGTGGTAGCTGTAACCCGCACAGCTATACTGACAGAGGACAGCCCAGTCTGGATTCAACAAGGGACCCTCTCGAGTCAAGCGGATTCAACAAGGGACCCTCTCGAGTCAAGCGGATTCAACAAAGGACTCAACAAGGGGTACTAACGGGGGCAGCTAATAGCCTTGGCCTCCATCAGGAAGAGGACCCGGACCAAGAAATGTGAGGGCAGATAGCCCTGGTTTCCAACAAAGAGAAGATGACAACCAATGATCCTTTTCGAAGAGTATGGAGACGCATGTGGGGGAAGAAAAAGACTGAAATAATGTTTACCCCCCCCCTTCGGAACATATATCACAACCCCTATTGTCCACACCCCCTACCAGAAAGAACCCCAACCCAAACCATCACTGTCTGGCCACTGTTGTTTCTTTATTTGTCCACCATTACTGCAGTATGATACGGTACAAGGCAACTGTATATATATGTGTAACCGATGAGTACTGGGGACATAATTGTGATTATTGGGGCGCAGTGGGGTGGGACACGGGCAATATGGGATATGGTACCTCTGATGCCGTAGTTAACAGATGGGGATATAAACCAGATAGCGCCGCACGACGACGCAGTTCCAAGGGACAAAGCCTATTAAATCGTATGACTTTGATTGGGAGAGGTGGGTGGCGGTGCTCAATAAGAAGCGGAGCTCAGTCAGTACAATTGACGCTGACTATACAACACCCTTCCCAGGCCGACACGGGTGTCTATGTAATGGGAATATACGTAACTGCCACAACCAAATTCCCTCGATACAAGTTCAAACTCCAAGATATGGCCATTTATAAGAAGGAAGAGAACCCATTCCTACCCAGGAAATATGGAGAGGTAGTGAGACCTCCTCCTCTCCTACCTAACACCAAATCAATAGCCAATCCCACCTATGAAGACAGCATAGTAATGGAAACAGGATTTTCAGATGTAAATGTTTGGCTAGAATGGGTAAAATTTAGTGCCCTAAACAATAACCGTACAAATTGTTATGTGTGTCAATATTGATGTTATAGGGGTACCAAGAGGGGTCCCTGATGAATTTAAAGCAAGGGATCAGGTAAAGGCAGGGTTTGAGTCATTCCTAGCACCTCTTGTTACTATTAATAAGAATGTAGATTGGATTAACTATTTATATTATAACCAGCAGAGATTTGTTAATTATACTCGCGAAGCTTTACAGGGCCTCGCTGACCAACTACAATCCACATCCATTATGACGTTCCAGAACCGGATGGCTCTGGACATGATATTGGCTGAAAAAAGAGGTGTATGCAAAATGATAGAGGGGACAGGTACATGCTGTACCTACATCCCTGATAATGTAGGCCCAAATGGCCAAGGGTAACCCCACCACCATGATGTACAGTACACCTCTACCGTCCACTCCAAATGATTATGCAGAATATGTCCAACTCCGCCGAATAGCTAATAGGAAGTAAAATATACTGTATGTTAGGAAGATAAATAGGCACTGGGAGACTGCCATGTGTTACCCGTTCCGTGGCAGGTACAGCCCCCCCTAGTTCTATATTGATCCACATGGGTATTGAGGGTCTCGCTCCCCAACCCATACTAACTTACAGTAGATAGATGAAACAAAGAAAGAATCAAATAGTATGATCATACTATGATTCTAAGAGGGGATTGAAGGAAAAGGAATCCTCAGACCACCATCTGCTGACCTATAAGAAGGACCCTATAAGTAGTTAAATGACACCCCATGAATTATAATAGTTTTAAGATAAATTGATAGTCAGCAGTATTATAGGACTAAGGTTCACTTCTCGAGATGTTTGCAAATGTCTTTAGGAATAACAAGGACACTGATGTTTGCAAATGTCTTTAGATGCTGATGTTTACAAATTTCTTTGAAGTGATGTCTGGAAAAGTGCTGATGCCTGAAGAAATGCTGATATCTCAAGAAATCACATGCCGAGGCCACGGGAAGGTCTAGAAATGTGTCACCAGACCTGTATTGAAACTGGCCAATGAACTATGTTATGTTTTGAAAATGTTAACTAATGAAATAAAGAGCCAGCGCCTTGACACAGGGTATAAATATGTGTCAAGAACCGTTGGAAGGCAGAGAGAAATTGCCAGACAAAATTACATGCCTCGTGTGTTTTTTTAAAGGATTTTCTCTCTCCCTGCGCAGAAGGAGAGTTAACTCAAGGTGTGCCTAAGACAGGGTCTTAGGGGTTAAGGACGGACAATTGGAGACCATTATTTCTCTTCAGAAACCAAATTAAACAAAACAGTTTCTCTATTCCCTATGCCCCACCCCCGAAACCAGAGTAAAAACCTCCTCTGATTTAAAGGCTAACAGTATAAAAAATCCTCTAAATGCCGTTTCTCCTGTACAAACATTAAAACAAAATTCTGCCTCTACAAACCAAAATCACCTCTTACAAACATAAAAGTTACACAAATAGAAGTTACAACAAAAACGATATCCTGTACTGGTCAGCACACACGTCACAATCTCACCATACAGTCTCTGTACAATCAGCTCAGATCCACCAAAAACTACACCAGAAAATTACTTATCTCGTTCTTACGCAAAACGAGCAAAATCGTTCTTTTAGCAAGCAGAAATTTCCTCAATGCAAAAGACAAAATTACACTTTGCTTTCTCTCCTTTTTTCTTCTGTGCAGGAGGAAAAATCTGTTGGTTCCTTGTTTAGCTGACTCGCCATATGTTTTGGAAATTAATCTACTATCAATTCCCTAATGTAGTTTGATCCGCTGTACTTACAAGCAGCTCTGCGCTATCCCATGGCATACGTACCTGAACGCGCGCAGAAAAGAGACACAGACCCACACGCTGCTTCTAGCCAGAGTTCATCTGACCACGTGAGCCAAGAGCCAAGTCCCAAGTGAGCCAAGTGAGCTCCTGGTCAGATTCATTTATTACACAAATCGGACAACGCCCAGTGGCCACTGACTATACAACAGAAAAACAAGTTTGTCCAGTAAATACATTTACATATCAAAAGGACAGAGGTGTGGACTAGAATGACGGACCGGCCCCCTGTACACACCTTATCCCTTCAGTATAATGTACGCAGCTGGCTTGGATTTAAAACCACATTCAAATCCAACACAGGGAGACAGATGACAACTTATAAAAACACACACATCCTAGACTATAATGTCCACATAATAAAATTTCCACAACACCCCCAGTAGCTCAAACATGAATATATTTGCCCCCAGTAGCTCAAACATGAACATATTTGCCCCTTGTAGCTCAAACTTGAACATATTTCCCCCTATAGCTCAAACATGAATATATTTGCCCCAGTAGCTCAAACATGAATATATTTGCCCCAGTAGCTCAAACATGAATATATTTGCCCCAGTAGCTCAAACATGAATATATTTGCCCCAGTAGCTCAAACATGAATATATTTGCCCCAGTAGCTCAAACATGAATATATTTGCCCCAGTAGCTCAAACATGAATATATATTGCCCCAGTAGCTCAAACATGAATATATTTGCCCCCAGCAGCTCAAACATGAATAATATTTGCCCCCAGCAGCTCAAACATGAATATATTTGCCCCCAGCAGCTCAAACATGAATATATTTGCCCCAGTAGCTCAAACATGAATATATTTGCCCCAGTAGCTCAAACATGAATATATTTGCCCCAGTAGCTCAAACATGAATATATTTGCCCCAGTAGCTCAAACATGAATATATTTGCCCCAGTAGCTCAAACATGAATATATTTGCCCCAGTAGCTCAAACATGAATATATTTGCCCCAGTAGCTCAAACATGAATATATTTGCCCCAGTAGCTCAAACATGAATAATATTTGCCCCAGTAGCTCAAACATGAATATATTTGCCCCAGTAGCTCAAACATGAATATATTTGCCCCAGTAGCTCAAACATGAATATATTTGCCCCCAGTAGCTCAAACATGAACATATTTGCCCCTTGTAGCTCAAACTTGAACATATTTCCCCCTATAGCTCAAACATGAATATATTTGCCCCAGTAGCTCAAACATGAATATATTTGCCCCAGTAGCTCAAACATGAATATATTTGCCCCAGTAGCTCAAACATGAATATATTTGCCCCAGTAGCTCAAACATGAATATATTTGCCCCAGTAGCTCAAACATGAATATATTTGCCCCAGTAGCTCAAACATGAATATATATTGCCCCAGTAGCTCAAACATGAATATATTTGCCCCCAGCAGCTCAAACATGAATATATTTGCCCCCAGCAGCTCAAACATGAATATATTTGCCCCCAGCAGCTCAAACATGAATATATTTGCCCCAGTAGCTCAAACATGAATATATTTGCCCCAGTAGCTCAAACATGAATATATTTGCCCCAGTAGCTCAAACATGAATATATTTGCCCCAGTAGCTCAAACATGAATATATTTGCCCCAGTAGCTCAAACATGAATATATTTGCCCCAGTAGCTCAAACATGAATATATTTGCCCCAGTAGCTCAAACATGAATATATTTGCCCCAGTAGCTCAAACATGAATATATTTGCCCCAGTAGCTCAAACATGAATATATTTGCCCCAGTAGCTCAAACATGAATATATTTGCCCCAGTAGCTCAAACATGAATATATTTGCCCCAGTAGCTCAAACATGAATATATTTGCCCCAGTAGCTCAAACATGAATATATTTGCCCCGGTAGCTCAAACATGAATATATTTGCCCCCAGCACCTCAAACATGGATATATTTCCCCCCCATTGTTCACTGGCTTTGAGGGCCCGCGGGATGGTAGGGGCCCGGCTTGGGGCATCATAGTGGGCCCCCGCCAGTTTCCCTGTGATGGTCATCAGTGCACTTAACAGGCAGCCAGCGGCGCACTCTGTAAATGCCGCGGTGGCACCTGCAGCTTGCCTGCATCCCAGTCTAAAACTGGAGCAGGCACGTTGCACTGGCGCCGCCCCTCACGTGACATGTCACGTGAGGGGGCGGCGCAGGCGCCACCGCGGCGTTTACAGAGTGCGCCGCTGGCTGCCTGTGTGCACTGATGACCATCACAGGGTAGGGAAACCGGCGGGGGCCCACTATGATGCCCCAAACCGGCGCCCCTAAAAAAACTGCACCTGTGGCCACCGCCCCCCACGCTATGCCACTGGTTGCCTGTGTGTTCTTCACTCCAAAGTGCATAACTATGCATTTATCTACATTATTATTATTATTGACATCATTTATATAGCGCCAACAGTTTTCGCGGCGCTTTACAATAACCAAAGGGAACGAAATACATATAAACGAACATAGGATGGAAACAAGAGGTGTAGAGGGCCCTGCTCATAGGAGCTTACAGTCTAGATGCATTGGGGTTGAGGAAGACAAGAGGAATTGCACTAGATAGCAGGATCATTAGTGCCAGTGGTTCGGGAATGGTGCGTCAATAGAAGCGGCTTCAATGAAGTGTGAGTAGGTGAGTAGAGGGATGAGTTGCACCAGTGATGCGATACGCTAATCGGAAGAGATGGGTTTTGAGGGATTTCTTGAAGGCCTGAAGGTCAGGGGAGAGTTTGTTAGGGCGAGGCAAGTCATTCCACAGGACTGGTGCTGCCCTTGAGAAGTCTTGGAGGCGAGTGTTGGCCGTGCGTGTGTAGACCGATGACAGGTGGGGATCACCTGCTGAACGGAGTTGTCTAGATGGGACGTGCTTGCGGAGTAACGAAGACATGTAGGGAGGGGTTGAGTTATTGAGTGATTTGAACGCGAGCAGGGCCGGCGCTAGCGTAAGGCAGGTCAGGTGACTGCCTGGGGGCGGGCCCACTGGGGGGGCGGAGATTCACATTAATTTTGGCCACCCAGATGCATGAAACACCTTCTGCAAAGATGCATTAGGTGCTTCATACCGGTGCTCCCCTGGCTGTAGGCGGCTGCTCTGTGTGTGGGGGGGTGCAGGGATTAAAAACAACAATAAACTGCCGTTTTGTTTTTTATCTGCCGCTGTGTGCAGGGAGGGAAGTGGGAAACACGTGGAGGGTGTGGAGCTGTGCAGAGAGGCAGAGGAGGGAGCCTAGGAGGGGCGGAGCTCCAGTGTGCGCCTCTCCCATTACACCAGGAAGGGAGCTGTGAAGTTTTGAAGATGCTGCTCAGCAACTGACACCACTATTCGTCTATTCAGTGACCCTGAGTCATCTGCCAGCAGGTATCCTGTAAAAAGTCCTTCTCTCAGGGAGGAGGTAAATACACAACACACACAGCACTCCCAGCCAGCACACAAACCACTCCCAGCCAGCTCACGCTCAGCCAGCACACACACACACCACACTCAGCCAGCTCACGCACACACACACACACCACACTCAGCCAGCTCACGCACACACACACACACCACACTCAGCCAGCTCACGCGCACACACACACACACCACACTCAGCCAGCTCACGCGCACACACACACCCACACACACACACACCACACTCAGCCAGCTCACGCACACACACACACACACACCACACTCAGCCAGCTCACGCACACACACACACACACCACACTCAGCAAGCTCACGCACACACACACACACACCACACTCAGCCAGCTCACGCACACGCTCTCGCACACACTCAGCCAGCTCTCGCACACACTCAGCCAGCTCTCGCACACACTCAGCCAGCTCTCGCACACACTCAGCCAGCTCTCGCACACACTCAGCCAGCTCTCGCACACACTCAGCCAGCTCTCGCACACACTCAGCCAGCTCTCGCACACTCTCAGCCAGCGTGCACACATTACTCCCAGCCAGCGTGCACACATTACTCCCAGCCAGCGCACACATTACTCCCAGCCAGCGCACACATTACTCCCAGCCAGCGCACACATTACTCCCAGCCAGCGCACACATTACTCCCAGCCAGCGCACACATTACTCCCAGCCAGCGCACACATTACTCCCAGCCAGCGCACACATTACTCCCAACCAGCGCACACATTACTCCCAACCAGCGCACACATTACTCCCAACCAGCGCACACATTACTCCCAACCAGCGCACACATTACTCCCAACCAGCGCACACATTACTCCCAACCAGCGCACACATTACTCCCAACCAGCGCACACATTACTCCCAACCAGCGCACACATTACTCCCAACCAGCGCACACACCACTCCCAACCAGCGCACACACCACTCCCAACCAGCGCACACACCACTCCCAACCAGCGCACACACCACTTCCAACCAGCGCACACACCACTCCCAGCCAGCTCTCACAAACTCTCAGCCAGCTCTCACAAACTCTCAGCCAGCTCTCACAAACTCTCAGCCAGCTCTCACAAACTCTCAGCCAGCTCTCACAAACTCTCAGCCAGCTCTCACAAACTCTCAGCCAGCTCTCACATCACTCCCAGCCATATTTCACACTCCCAGCCAGCACACATCACTCCCAGTCAGCTTTCACACTCACAAATAGCCAGCACACACACACACACCTCTCCCAACTAACGTTCACACACACACCTCTACCAGCTAGTGTTCGCACACTCACACGTCACATCACTCACAGCCAGCTCTCAGATACACTCACAGCCACATCCCACACATCCCTCACCCATGCAACACACTAGGGATGCACCGATACCGATACTAGTATCGGTATCGGGGCCGATATTGCCGTTTGCACGAGTACTTGTTACTCGTGCAAACGGCCCGATACATCCCGCCGATACCGGAAGCCGGCGCTGGGCCGGCTTGCCGGTATCCGCGGGGCTGGGGAAGCTGGCCGCGTGCATGAAAAGCACGCGGCCAGCGTTCCCCTCCGGCGCGCCAAATACTCACCCTTCCTGAAGTTCCGGTCTCTGGGCAGTGATGCGGTCACGTGGCCGCCGGGCGCTCCTGTGACGCGGCCTCTCGGCTGGAGGCAGCGTCACAGATGCGCCCGGCGGCCACGTGACCGCATCACTGCCCAGAGACCGGAACTTCAGGAAGGGTGAGTATTTGGCGCGCCGGAGGGGAACGCTGGCCGCGTGCTTTACATGCATGCGGCCAGCTTCCCCAGCGTTCGAGCGGGGGGTAAATCCATGAGAGCTGGGGGCAAATCCATGAGACCTGGGGGCAAATCCATGAGACCTGGGGGCAAATCCATGAGAGCTGCGGGCCAATCCATGAGACCTGGGGGCCAAATCCATGAGACCTGGGGGCAAATCCATGAGACCTGGGGGCCAAATCCATGAGACCTGGGGGCCAAATCCATGAGACCTGGGGGCCAAATCCATGAGACCTGGGGGCCAAATCCATGAGACCTGGGGGCAAATCCATGAGACCTGGGGACAAATCCATGAGACCTGGGGGACAAATCCATGTGAGCTGGGGCAAACCCATGTGAGCTGGGGGCAAACCCATGTGAGCTGGGGGCAAACCCATGTGAGCTGGGGGCAAACCCATGAGACCTGGGGGCAAATCCATGAGACCTGGGGGCAAATCCATGAGACCTGGGGGCAAATCCATGAGACCTGGGGCAAATCCATGTGAGCTGCGGTCAATCTCATATAAATTTTTATATGAGGTCTGTTCCTATTGGAAAGCGTCACATGATATTAAATAAAAGTATCGGTACTCGGTATCGTTGAGTACTTTTTAAAAGTATCGGTACTCGTACTCGGTCTTAAAAAAGTGGTATCGGTGCATCCCTACAACACACCAAAGCTAGCTCACACACACTCACAGCCAGCTAATACACATCACAACACTCACATCCAGCTCACACATACAATAAATCATTCAGAGATAGCTTGCACGCTCACACAATCATAGCTGACACTCACAAGCATCACTCACTGGCAGCTCAAACATACTCAGTCAACCCACTTCACTGCCAGGCTGCTCACTCACACACACTCTTAAGCCACAGACAGCACCACGCTCAGTCCCATCTCGCACACTGCCACCCACTCAATTATTGTCCCATACATGTAGCCCCGCACAGTCATACGACATTCGGCGCGCACATACATGCACATGTCAGCTTATTGGGAGAGGGGGCGGCAAAATGCACCTTCGCCTGTGCACTCAAAATTCCTTGCACCGGCCCTGAACGCGAGTGTCAGTATTTTAAACTGTATCCTGAAACGTACAGGAAGCCAATGGAGGGACCGGCGGCGGCAGGGGGGGGGGGTATGCAAGGTGCGTTTAGTGAGAAAAATAAGCCTGACCCCTGCAATACGGGAGTTGGGGAGGCCAATAAGGAGCGAGTTCCAGGAGACCTGGAGAGAGATCAGGGGTGGAGAGGTAAATTTGAGTGTCATCAGCGTAAAGGTGGTACTGGAATCCAAAGGAGCTGATCAGTTTCCCTAGGGAGGCAGTGTAGACTGAAAAAAGTAGAGGGCCCAGTACTGAACCTTGGGGCACCCCAACAGAGACAGGCTGCCGGGAGGAGGTACTTCCAGCAGATGAGACACTAAACGATCGTTGGGACAGGTAGGAAGCAAACCATGAAAGAACAGAACCTTGAAGGCTATATCACTAAGAGTTTGAAGGCGGATTGAGTGGTCAACTGTATCAAAGGTGGCAGAGAGGTCAAGAAGGATCAGCAGTGAGTAGCACCCATTGGATTTAGCGGTTGCAAGGTCATTGGTCAGTTTTGCAAGAGCCGTTTCTGTTGAGTGCAGTGAGCAAAAGCCAGATTGCAGAGGGTCAAGGAGAGAGTGGGTGTTGAGGTAGTCAGACGGGCATACACAAGCTTTGAGGAGTTTGGAGGCAAAAGGGAGCAGGAAACGGGGCGGTAGTTGGAGGGAGCAGTTGGATCCAGACATTTTTTTTTATAGGATTGGGACTACTGTGGCATGTTTGAGGGGAGCAGGAAAGACCCCAGAGGTTAAAGACAGATTAAAGGTCAAGGATGGTACAAGATAAACAGAAAGTGTTTTGGCAAGATGTGAGGGAACGGGGTCGAGGGGGCAAGTAGTGGGATGAGAGGACCGTAGTAGTTTAAGGACCTCTTGCTCAGTAGCTGAAGGGAATGAGTTAAACATGTGAGGATAGATATGGTTAGCATCTTCCTGCATGGGTGAACATGGCATTGTGGAGATTTCAGTTCTTATCTGTTAAATTTTTGCTGTGAAAAAGCAGGCTAGGTCTTTGGCTTTGAGGTCAGTGTGAGGAACAGCCACAGCAGGACGGAGAAGAGTTTAAAGTGGTGAACAGAACTTCATCCGCCATTTAAGTGCCCAGTCCCCCAATCTAACATCCTGCTCACATTGTATTACTTTTCCTAGTTTTGTGTCATCCGCAAGCCATTATTACAATTTAATAAATACATTACATTTGTTTTGCCTTAGGCCCGTGTCAGACGAACGCAGTGATCACGTCTGCGTTGTCGCGCAGTTTAACGTCTGTCGTAGCATAGAATCATGATCAAGAGACCCACACATTAAGTGCGTGCGCACCAAACTGTGCACGCACAATGCACAGGGCAAACACATAAAACTGCTAACACGGCGCGCAGAGTGCACCACGTCGACGTAGCTTTCTATGTGATGAGGAGACGTCAGATGCAGCGCATTTGCGACGTCTAGCACCTTGACGCACAAAATGCCTTTTCATATTAATTTTGTTTTCCATATTTCTCTTTTTATCTACGCCAGTCATAAAAAACAGACCGTGTGGCGTCTACAGTATCTTCCGTCAGAACATCCGTCCGTTGTGCAGGCACGCAGAGAGCGCTCAGACTGCATTCGCCTGACATTAGCCTTAGAGTCTGACCTGCAGAGCTACAGGCACACAGGATTTTTTTATATTGCTCCTTCTGCCAGTCACCTGAAACGTGTGCAAAAGAGTCAATGGAAACTCTGGGGTTAAAAATGTGGGGGGGGGGGAGGTGATGAATCGGAGGGTCCAAACATTAACTCCTCCCGCTTTATCCTTAGAGTTAGCATGAAATAAAAATAACCACCTTTCCTGTGCTTCCGGACGCGACATACTTCCTGTCAAGCCATAGAAGTATCGTGACAGCAGGAAGTCAGGATGCTTGGGCGAGTGTCCAGCCAACCCAACCGCTTTTGAGGTGAGCGTACAGAGAATCACTGGATACAGGAAGAGACTCAAGAATCCACATCCTGAGGAAGTGGAGGTCTGCAATTGTTGATCTCAGCATCAGGGTTGGGCATCTCACTCGGAGGGCTGAATTAGCCATCCAAGACTCACTCTGGAGGGGGGGGGAAGAGTGAAGGGTTAGCACAGTCACACTGACTACTCAAATAACATTGCAACAACATGGCCCTTCAACGGTTTTGGATCTACATCTCCCAAACGACTCTGCCAACCTAATGAGTAGTTGAGCATCATGGGGGATGTAGTTTCAAAAGATCTGGAGGAGTAAAGTTGCTGGTGCCTGGTCTAGACTGTCCCTTTTATATTCATGGGGTTTAGATTTTCTCACTGCTTGTTAGTATTACGCAAAATAACAAGGCCACCAGATCCTCTGTGTTTTCCTGGACAAAACATGTATCCTATCTGGTGGCATTACAGCCCTGCAGTATGTAGAATTCATATACTACATGTGAGACGTCAGAGTGATACCAGATCAACTGCCAGGCATCTGTTAAAACATGTTGCAGAGCAGCACCTTCCCTGTGCTCTCCCTCTACATGAAATAGTAATTTGTGTCCAGGAAAACATGGCCGATATGGCACCGCAATCCTGGACACACTCCTACATGGCAATAGTCTGCACATGAACATGCTCCCCTGCACATGTAGCAAACCGCTCAAGCGTCACTGATTTGAGCTAAATCCCTCTTTTCCCCCCCCTTTTAGGCTGGGGTCAGACGAGCGCAGTGTTAACGTCCGTGTTGCCGCACATAAGTACGTCCGTGATAGCATACAATTGTGTTAAATGGAGCCCCACACACGAAGTACGTCCGCACAGAAGTGTGGGGGCTGACGGACGCGGCAAACGGGCGCAGGTTAGGCAAGAACGTAATACTGCTAGAACGGACGTGCAGAGTGCGCCACGTCCACAACGTCCTCATAGCTTTGTGTATGAGTGATGCAACAAGGTCAGACGGACTGCATTTATACGTCCAGCATTTTTGACGGACAGAATGTTTTTTCATTGTAATTTATTTTCCCTGCTACATCAGTCAAAAAATACGTCAGTGAAAAAAACGGACTGTGTGGCCACTACCTTGTTGTCAGTCAGTAAGTACGTCCGTACTGCACGGACGCACAGTCCGTACAAAATGCGCTAGCCTAAAAAAATTCTCTTAATGTTCCTTTTGCTAGGGGCTGCTTCATATATCTGGGGGGGGGGCTCTTTTAGGGGCTACTCCATATATTCAGGGTGTTTTTTTTTTTTTTTAGAGTCTCTCCCTTAGATGTGGGTGTCTGAATATGTGCCAGAGCCCATAAACCGAGTAGGTGTGTCTCATTTTAGGTGTTCCTCCATATGTGGGTGTATAACAGAGTAGCAAAGCAATAAAAATCCAATCAACGAGTCTCCAAGCTACATATTAGAACTCGCTTGCTGTAAACAAGATATTTATCGTGTCCGGATTTCTATTTTTACTGACCTAAACGCCCTTGGTCGGTGGTTAAAGCCACTTAGCCTCTTTCCTGCCCCTCCTCCAGCGACAGTGGCTGTTTGAATCGTTGGCAGGATGGATGTAGAGTCACATCTGTCAAATCACACTATTTCACTGTTCTATTTATCACAGTATATTTAAAAATACCTCCCAATTACAGTATAGAGTCACGCAGCATGGGGAGGAATTCTAAATATTTGTACTAATTCAGGGCTGGCTCACACACTGATACAGGAAGTAATAGTTCAGTGACTAGACAGATTAAAGTGTCTGGGAGGCCGTGATTGCTGCTGCACAAAAAGTTGATTGTCAACAGATCAAGAGACAGACTCCATGGATGGAAGGACACAGACTCCATGGATGGAAGGACACAGACTCCATGGATGGAAGGACACAGACTCCATGGATGGAAGGACACAGACTCCATGGATGGAAGGACACAGACTCCATGGATGGAAGGACACAGACTCCATGGATGGAAGGACACAGACTCCATGGATGGAAGGACACAGACTCCATGGATGGAAGGACACAGACTCCATGGATGGAAGGACACAGACTCCATGGATGGAAGGACACAGACTCCATGGATGGAAGGACACAGACTCCATGGATGGAAGGACACAGACTCCATGGATGGAAGGACACAGACTCCATGGATGGAAGGACACAGACTCCATGGATGGAAGGACACAGACTCCATGGATGGAAGGACACAGACTCCATGGATGGAAGGACACAGACTCCATGGATGGAAGGACACAGACTCCATGGATGGAAGGACACAGACTCCATGGATGGAAGGACACAGACTCCATGGATGGAAGGACACAGACTCCATGGATGGAAGGACACAGACTCCATGGATGGAAGGACACAGACTCCATGGATGGAAGGACACAGACTCCATGGATGGAAGGACACAGACTCCATGGATGGAAGGACACAGACTCCATGGATGGAAGGACACAGACTCCATGGATGGAAGGACACAGACTCCATGGATGGAAGGACACAGACTCCATGGATGGAAGGACACAGACTCCATGGATGGAAGGACACAGACTCCATGGATGGAAGGACACAGACTCCATGGATGGAAGGACACAGACTCCATGGATGGAAGGACACAGACTCCATGGATGGAAGGACACAGACTCCATGGATGGAAGGACACAGACTCCATGGATGGAAGGACACAGACTCCATGGATGGAAGGACACAGACTCCATGGATGGAAGGACACAGACTCCATGGATGGAAGGACACAGACTCCATGGATGGAAGGACACAGACTCCATGGATGGAAGGACACAGACTCCATGGATGGAAGGACACAGACTCCATGGATGGAAGGACACAGACTCCATGGATGGAAGGACACAGACTCCATGGATGGAAGGACACAGACTCCATGGATGGAAGGACACAGACTCCATGGATGGAAGGACACAGACTCCATGGATGGAAGGACACAGACTCCATGGATGGAAGGACACAGACTCCATGGATGGAAGGACACAGACTCCATGGATGGAAGGACACAGACTCCATGGATGGAAGGACACAGACTCCATGGATGGAAGGACACAGACTCCATGGATGGAAGGACACAGACTCCATGGATGAAGGACACAGACTCCATGGATGGAAGGACACAGACTCCATGGATGGAAGGACACAGACTCCATGGATGGAAGGACACAGACTCCATGGATGGAAGGACACAGACTCCATGGATGGAAGGACACAGACTCCATGGATGGAAGGACACAGACTCCATGGATGGAAGGACACAGACTCCATGGATGGAAGGACACAGACTCCATGGATGGAAGGACACAGACTGTTATTGTAAAGAAGGCCGGCTATATTGCTCACGGATTTTGTTTTGAAAATGTCAGAAATGTTTATTTGTAAATTTTGAGTTGTTTATTTTTCTCACTTTAACAGATGAAAATAAAACGAGGTGGGAACATTTTCGTTTTTCATTTAGTCGCATAATAATTCTACACACTAATAGTTGCCCAATAAATGCTCACGCACAGACATTCTCCTGAGAAAGCCCAAACCTCACCTTTTACTTTAACATTCAGGTTTGAGATTCATTTTATTTATTTATTTTACCAGGATGGATACATTGAGATTTCTCTCGTTTTTAAGTTTGACCGAGAGCACTGCAATTAATCCTCAAAAACACAAATTTGCCTAATGTCAGGCCCGGGCCAGGACGGAGCCAAGGTGGGACCCATGAAGTTTTCCTTTACCCAAGAGCTGGGGGTGATCAGAACAAGCAGACGCTGGAGGTCGTTGTATAGGTAAATAGTAAGTATATTCCAGGAACAGAATAAATGGCAAAATGTCTTTGTACAAAGTAAGTCCCAAATTCAAAACAACACAGGCAATGTATAAGCAGAGTGGATTATGGGCTATGTAGTCCCAGAGCTGCACGCAGGATCAAACGGGAGGAAGCAGCAGGTGCTTAGGTAGCAATACCTTGATTGTAGGTCTTAGTAGCTGGAGCAGGATGGATATCTGGCAGCCAGGAGAGTCTCCAGATCCAGTGGGCTACGTAGTAGTTCAGGAACCAGCAGCAATAGCAAGTAAAGACTGGTGTGAAGGTGGTCAAATCAGGAACCCAGGTAGCCACTGGCAAGGGGATAACTGCACTTAGGAGCCCAGGTAAGATGTAAACAGAAAATAAACAGAATAGTTAAACCAAAGCTAGAACTGAAAGGAATACACAAAATACCAGAGAGAACTAAGAAAATACATGACAGGTGTAGGATCAGACTGGACTATAACAAGAGGGAGCGCACAGAACCCCAGACTATATAGGGGAACACTAACAAACAAAATGAGAGAGTGGGGAGAGGCCAGAATATATGGCTGACTGCACAGGTGTGAAAAGCAGGATACAGCCAAGGGAAAAAACAGGAATGGCAGAAGCCAGGAGATTGAGTATAGAAAAGGTGGGATGGAATAAATGTGAGACGGAACAAACAGGAGAGACAGAAGGAAAGGGGTGCAAGTCTCACACCTAATAATTGTGAAGTGGAAAGGAAACCATAACAACATAGAAAAAAGAATCTACCACCAATCCACTCTTGCCATACATACTCGCCACCCAGGTCATACTTGAAAACAAGAGAAATCTCAATGTATCCTTCCTGGTAAAATCCTTTAAAAAATTATATATATATATATATATATATATATAGCTGTTCACAGTGCACTTACAGAAAAGTGCTAAATTTATATCTAATTTTGACACTTTTGTTCTATTCTTATGAAATGATTTCCTGGTGTGTTTTTTTTGTTGTTGACGTTTCTCTTCCCTTACACACACCACCCCCCCCCCATCTGCCCATTCGACACGTACTGGTTCGTGCCACCCAGTACATGTGTCAGACACTTGGTCAACTAGATCCCGCTGTTTAAACTCCCTGGCGGTCTAATTCTTGGGAAAAAACGCATCTAAAAGCGGTCTATTCCCCCACCCCACAGCGGTATTCCCGAGTGTGGCTTGGGGTTAAATTCCGATGTTGGAAGCGGTAACCCCGAGCCACACTCGGGATGCCGCTCCCTCGATGTCCCCAGCTGCCACCTCCGGCGACCATGACCTCATTACTTCCTGGATTCCTTCTCGCAAGGAGGAAACCAGGAATTAAAATGCTGCGATCGCCGGAGGAGGCTGCAGAGATCATCGAGGGAGCGCAGAGAGAGGTGATGTATACAGCCCGAGTGTGTGTCGGGGTTACCGCTGTCAGCGGTGAAATTTAACCCCGAGACACACTCGGGAACACCGCCAGGGAGGTTAAAACTGTCACAGTCACGGCTACCAACTCCCGTTCATGTCCTCCCATCTGTTCACTTTTGAGCTGATCCAACTCGCAAAGTGGCAGATCTTCTGCGTTGTTTGGCCACCATTTTCATCAGACTGCGTCTTCAGCTTTCTGGTGTGAGCAGAATAGGGCAGACAAGGCAGAGAATATTAGAACAAACATGAAATAAAAACCCAATAACAAGCGTTTTAAATAATGTGATATGAAAGAAGTGTCATGCAGCTTTATATGAATGTGGCAACAAATCCCCAAAAAGGTCACTCTTTAAACCACCAGTGAATACAATATCAAAGCGCTACAGAAACATTTTTATATATACAGTTGCAATAAAAAGTATGTGAACCCTTTGGGATTACATGGAGTTTTGCATGAATTGCTCAGAAAATGTGCTCTGATCTTCATCTAAGTCACAACAATTTGAAAAACACAGTCTGCTTAAAATAATACAACACAAACATATGTTTTCATGTGTTTACTGAACATAACATGTAAACATTCACAGTGCAGGGAGGAAAAAGTATGTGAACCCCTAGCCTAATGACTTCTCCAAGAGCTAATTGGAGCCAGGAGTGAGCCAACCTTGAGTCCAATCAGTGTGATATTATTGGATGTGTTGCTGAAAGCTGTCCTGCCCTTTAAAAACACACACCAGTTTTGGGTTTACTGGTTTCAAGAAGCACTGCCTGATGTGAACCATGCCTCGCAGAAAAAAAGCTCTCAGAAGACCTACGATCAAGAATTGTTGACTTGCATGAAGCTGGAAAGGGTTACAAAAGTATCTCAAAGCCTTAATGTTCATGTGTCCATGGTAAGACAGACGGTCTACAAATGGAGGAAGTTCAGCACTGTTGCTACTCTCCCTAGGCGTGGTCGTCCTGACTACAAGAGCACAGCGCAGAATGCTTAATGAGGTAAAGAAGAATCCTAAAGACTTACAAAAATCTCTGGCACATGCCAACATTTTTGTTGACACATCTACAATAAGGAAAACATAAAACAAGAATGGAGGACACCACGGAGGAAGCCATGTCTGTCCAAAAAGAATATTGCAGCACGTTTGAAGTTTGCAAAAGAGCACCTGGATGTTCCACAGCACTACTGGCAAAATATTCTGTGGACAGATGAAACCAAAATGGAGTTGTTTGAAAAGAAAAAAAAAAAACACTGTGTGGAGAAAAAAAGGCACAGCACACAAACATCAAAACCTCATCCCCACTATAAAACATGGCGGAGGGAGCATCATGGTTTGGGGCTGCTTTGCTGCCTCAGGTCCTGAACGGATTGTTGTCATTGATGGAAAAATTAATTCCAGAGCTTAAAGACATTTTGCAGGAAAACGTAAGACCATCTGTGCGCCAACTGAAGCTCCGCAGAGGATGGGTGATGCAACAGGACAATGACCCAAAGCATACAAGTAATTCAACAAAAGAATGGCTTCAATAAAACAAAATACGCCTTCTGGAGTGGCCCAGTCAGAGTCCTGACCTCAACCCGATTGAAATGCTGTGGCATAACCTTTAGGCTAGGGTCAGACTAACGCATTTTTCTCGTCATCCGTGAAAAAGTGCGTTCGAACGAATGGACGTATTTTTTCACGGAATACGCGATAGCGGTCATACGATGCGCATTTTCGTCCGTGATTTTGTACGGATCGTCAATAAAACACTTTTTGCGTCTGGACGTTATGTTGGCCGGACATTAGCAGTCTCTGACGTCTCCTAATCACGCACACACGCCGCTAGTGGACGCAGCGCACTCTGTACGTCAGTACTAGCGGTTTGACGTTCTCAAAAAAAATGCATTTGTTTGTCACTTGTGTTGCGTTCTTCGTATGTTGCCCGGCCTTGGACGTCATTTGCTGCTAGCACGGCCGTGATTAATGCTAGGGTCAGATGAGCGCATTTTGTACGGACTGTGCGTCCGTGCAGTACAGACGTACTTACTGACTGACGAGGTAGTGGCCACACAGTCCGTTTTTTCCACTGACGTATTTTTTGACGGATGTAGCAGGGAAAATAAATTAAAATGAAAAAACATTTTGTCCGTCAAAAATGCTGGACGTATAAATGCAGTCCATCTGACCTCGTTTCATCACTCACACACAAAGCTACACGGACGTTGCAGACGTGGCGCACTCCACACGTCCGTTCTAGCAGTATTACGTTCTTGCCTAACCTGAGTCCGTTTGACGTGTCCGCCATGCATCCGCACTTCTGTGCGGACGTACTTCGTGTGTGGGGCTCCATTGGTCAGAATGCTATGCTGCCACGGACGTACAAATGTGCGGCAACACGGACGTGATAACTGCGCTCCTCTGACCCCAGCATAAGTGCGGCTAAACGCACGTTAATACTGCGTTCGTCTGACCCTAGTCTAAGAGAGCAATTCACACCAGACATCAAGAATATTGCTACACTGAAACAGTTTTGTGAAGAGGAGTGGTCCAAAATTACTCCAGATCGTTGTGCAGGTCTGATCTGCAACTACAGGGAACGTTTGGTTGAGGTTATTGCTGCCAAAGGAGGGTCAACCAGTTATGAAGTCCAAAGGTTCACATACTTTTTCCACCCTGCACTGTGAATGTTTACATGTTCTGTTCAATAAACACATGAAAACATAGGTTTGTGTTGTATTATTTTAAGCAGACTGTTTTTCAAATTGTTGTGACTTAGATGAAGATCAGAGCACATTTTATGACCAATTCATGCAAAACTCCACGTAATCCCAAAGGGTTCACATACTTTTTCTTGCAACTGTAGGTAATATACTCTAAATCTTTGGTGTGATCAGAACGGGATAGAATGCGCAGAGTAGTTCAGACAGAATATAATAAAGTTTCAGGTTTGTAGGGGTCAGGACTCGTACCTCAGTGCTGCAGGATCAGCATCATCCTTCATGCAGAATGGCTCGTCCTTTATTGCCGCAGTGTTGGCGTTCGACACTCCCATCTCCAGTCCTTCAAGAAGTCTCTGAAAACGCATTACTTCAGAGAAGCCTATAGGCTCACTCCATGATCTCCCCACTGTCATTTCCTCCTCTTCCCATTCAGCCCTCCTGCAACCCGCCACTTCACCTACCCTATTCACACTCACTTAATGGGTCACCCCTCTTAGATTGTAAGCTCTGGAGCAGGGCCCTCCCTCCTTCTGGTCCGTGTGTGTAACGTGTATTTGTTATTCTGTCTCTGCCATTGTACAGCGCTAAGGAATTTGTTGGCACTTTATAAATACTTGTAACTGTAACAGGGTTATACAGAGAGCAGTGAAAAGCAGGAGAATGACTGGAGAATGGAGAATTCTAGGTCAAAATAGCTGATTTGGAAAGTGAGATGAATGTGAGAATTTTTCTGGGTTTTGGATAGCTTGACTAGAATTTTCCATTCTCCAGTCATTCTCGTCTTTGAATACCCCTGATTGGCAGAGCCGCTGTTCGCTCTAGGTGGAGCACCTGAGAGATCGAATGAATCCTAAAAACGAGTTGTTTATAAAAGCAAACAAACAAACTCCAAATTATACCACAGCATCTGATAGAAAAAGTAGTAAGTGGGTTACCCCCCTAGCTTAACTATGTTGAGATAAACTCTTGAAAAACATGCACATGAGCCCGAGCCGCTCTTTGCTCTATGTGCTGTGCCTGATTAAAGTGGGGTTCAACTATAAAAAAGTTATTAACCTCCCTGGCGGTGTTCCCGAGTGTGTCTCAGGGTTAAATTTCACCGCTGAGAGTGATAACCCCGAGACACACTCGGGCTGCATACATTACCTTTCAGTGCGCTCCCTCACTGATCTCTGTAGTCTCCTCCGGCGATCGCAGCGTTTTACTTCCTGGTTCCTTCCTCGCGAGGAAGGAACCAGGAAGTATAAGGTCGAGGCTGTAGGGGACATCGAGGGAGCACGGGTAGAGGTGATGTATCCAGTGGCATCCCGAGTGTTGCTCGGGGTTACCGCTTCCAACATAGGATACCGCTGGGGGGGGGGGGAAAGAGAGAAAAACCCTTTTAGATGCGGTTTTTCACAAAAATTAGACCGCCAGGGAGGTTAAACCTTGCCAGGTTAAAAAAAACACAAAAAACACATAGCTATCAATCTGTATTGAACCACAGGAAGTTTTAGCTAGTGTCCTTTAAACTAGTTTGCAACTCCAAAGTTGTCCACTTGATGGCACCATTAGAACACAAAATCCACTTGGGAGGAGCTGTCTCTATATGAAGCTGCAAACTTGTGGTCTGGCTCCTTTTCAATGAGCGCTCCCAGCACCATTACCACTGCAAGAAGGAGGAGCGGCACCTCTAAACTTCTTTAAGATTGTCATGAACCAAGTTGACATTTTTAAGCATATTTCATAGCAGGAAATTGAATGCTTCATTTTAAGAACAGTCCTTCCCTGCCAGACAGTACATTTCACTCTGTATCGAGTAGATTTACGATATCCACAACCCAAAACTTTATAAGATGGGAATGATTACTCTTAAAAGTCCTGCTGTGATGTGACGTGTGACTGACCATACTAAAAGGTTTTCTCCACGCAAATAGACTCATGTGTCAGTGTAATTTCTTACATATTTGATGCACCATTTGTAAAGGATTCCACGTGACTTGTCTTTTCCAGCCAAACCAGATATTCCACCAATGTCCTAATGATCAATAAAAAAACCATACTATGCATCATCTGAAAGAACGATTAGTCTCCCATGACTGCTCATGGAGCGAGAAAAACACTGAACAGGGGAACATCTTAAATCACAAGTGACGTTAAACCTAACAATAATAAAATCATTTTTTAAAAAAGTGATTTTTGTAGGGTTTTTTTTTTCTTAATACTCATGCCCTCCAGAAGAGATCAACCTAGAATACCAGAAATCTTTAAATCCAGTGAAGAGTCACAGAAGTTGGGGAGTTGTAGTCCATTATCCGGGGCCGGTGATTGGCATCTCTGGATTACAGCCATTGAGTAGTAAGTGTATAGAAAGTATGGCGGTCTGAGGCCATGGTATCCTGGCGTGACATTAGGGTCAGCAGCTCACAGCAAATGCTTGACTGGACCAAAAGCAGTAAGTAGTTTCACCAATCAGGAGCCCCTCATTGTGCTCTATGGAGTTCGATCATATAGAGCGGGGGGGGGGGGCGGTCAGCAAACTTGACTCTCCAGATGCTTAGGGACGAAATCTCCCCATAATGCTCAGCCACTCATTGGATTGGCTGAGCCTCATGATGAATGTGTCACCAAAACATCTGTAGGCCCAAGGTTGCTGACCCCTGAAACAGGAACCCCGGTAGGAACCATTATGGGACCAATCCTATACATCGTGACCATTTAAAAATACAAGTTACAGATACAAGTATTTATAAAGCGCCAACACATTCCTTAGCGCTGTACAAGGGGAGAGACAGAACAAATCTACATACACATTACACACGTAACCAAAGGAGGGAGGACCCTGCTCCAGAGCTTACAATCTAAGAGGAGAGGGGTGACCCATTAGGTGAGGGTGAGTAGGGTAGGTGAGGTGGTGGTGTTGCAGGAGGGCTGAATAGGAAGAAGAGCAGGAAATGACAGTGGGGAGATCATGGTGTGAGCCGATAGGCTTCTCTAAAGTAATGTGTTTTCAGAGACTTCTTGAAGGACGGGGACAGTCTGATGTTGCGGGGGAGGGAGTTCCATAGAAAGGGGGCGGATCGGGAGAAGTCCTGAAGGTGGGATCTGGAGGTGCTGGTACAGGGAGCTGATCGCATCAGATCATTGGCAGAGCGAAGTGGCCAGGATGGGATGTACCTATTAAAGGAGGAGATATAGGCAGGGGCGCGGTTATGGAGAGCTTTGTATGTGAGCACCAATGTTTTGAAATGGATTCTAACAGAGACAGGGAGCCAGTGTAGAGATTGACAGGGGTGAGGTGTGAGAGGTACGGGAGGTGAGGTGTATGGCATTCAATATAGACTGCAGAGGGATAATCTGGGATCTCTTCAGATCAGAGAGAAGGAGGTTGCAGTAGACAAGGCGGGAGACAAAAGCTTGGGCCAGCAGTTTAGTAGAGTCGGGATTTAGAAAGGGACAGATGAGTGCAATGTTTTTAGGAAGTAGCAAGATTTGTTTAGAGACTGAATGTGAGGAGTAAAGGCTAGATTGGAGTCAAAGAGGACCCCAAGGCAACGAGCTTGAGAGTTAGAAGTAATGGTGGGACCATTCACCTGAAGGGAAATGGGTGCAGGAATGGAGGTCTTGGAGGGAAGAGAAGACGTTCCGTTTTTGAGAGCTTGAGGAAACGGGAAGTCATCCAGTCGGAGACAGCTGAGAGGCAGAAACACACGTTTCCCAATTTGTGAGTAATCAGGAGCATCAAAACAAAAAAACACAGGCAGAAAGAATTCTTGAGAATCTATTTTATTTGTTTTCCCCCAGTTTGTAAAAATATAAGACATGAATGTACAGCAGAAGCCATGGTTTGATTGCTTAAAAACATCTATCTTTTTGTGATACAAATGTATAGATCTGTCTTTTTACATTTAAAGTAGTATTAAAATACTGATATCTTACATTTAAAACATTCTGGTTCGTGTAAAAATCACATTGCTATACCCATAGAAAAAACATTGTATCCCCCCCCCGGTAAGTCGCCACAGGTTGTCCCATTGTTATGATGATTCGGGTCAATGTATGTGGTGGGATTTATACGACAAGATACTATTGTACAACAGGATTTCAATTTAACAGAAGTCCACCATTATTCCCTCAATGAAAAGAATGTACAATATATATTCCACACATATATAAAAATATAATATACATAATATATATATATTATCTCCAACTGCCTAACAGGAAACCTGCAAACTGCAGCAAAATGCCCCATCATTCCAGTTACCAAGAATATCTTTCAAGTGGTCGTTCGTTTTACCAGACTTCACGAGGACAGGAAGAAAGCGCACATTTAGTGGTTCCGTATCGATTCGTTTCCTTTTAGCAGCAAAGTGAGAGTAAAGTCGTAAAGCTCAGGATGTGAGCAAGGATGAAGCCAGAAGGACAATGAGAAGGTAGTGATTTGTGCTATTTCTGTAAGGAAATAAAGGATCAAAGGGCATATTTTCTGTGTAAAGACACTTCACGTTGTCCCTCATCACCCACACAAAAAAATAAATATGCTGGCTTTAATGTACCCCATACTACGACTACTCAACGCCCACCATCAACTTTACCTCTGAGCAGAACAAGACAAACCCAGGCACCGGGTAACCACTGGCTCCAGTTTAGACTCATTCGATTTCTGGGATATTTCACAGAGATTTAAGATACTTTGCCTGGCTTCTAAAAAAACGTGAAGTTGCTTCGAGGTCTCTTAGCTCCTGGAGTCCATAGGACTCAATGGAGACAGGTGAAACCCAGCATAAGGTCACCGGGAAATATTTATTACCCCTGTTCTTCTGCCTCCAAGACACCACGAGACCAGAGTTAAGCAAATTGTTAGTTTTTTTTAATTTTAAAGCATAAAGTGATTTTTCAAAGGTCAATTCAAAAGGACACTCTGCTCATCCGGACCACTTTACCGTTTTAAAGTGGCCAGGATGTGAGGGGTGCCCTCCCTTCCCCGATCTAGAGAAAACGCTGGGTAAGGCCGGCGTCAGATGAACGCAGTGATCACGTCCGTGTTGCCGCACAGCTTAACGTCCGTCGTAGCATAGAATCATGATCAATAGAGACACACACGAAGTACGTGCGCACCGAACACTGCACGCACAGCGCACGTGGCAAACGGACGCAAGTTAGGCAAGAACATAAAACCGCTAGACAGACGCAGAGTGCGCCACGTTCGCGTAGCATTCTGTGTGAGTGATATGTCAGACGCAGCGCATTTGCGACGTCCAGCACCTTGACGCACAAAATGCCTTTTCATATCCTTAAAATATGAAAGATAAAAATTTAATTTCCCATAGTTTTTTATTTCCTACATCCGTCAACAAAAACGGACCGTGTGGTGTCTACAGTATATTCCGTCAGTACGTCCGTCGTGCATGCAGAGTGCACTCAGACTTCGCTCATCTGACATTAGCCTAAAGTGAAGGCGTTTCTCCCACCCAGTGTCACCAGCAGCCAGGATTTAGAATTCCCCGGCTGCTGGTCACCAAAATCAAACTTCAGCAAGTCTTTTGTGATCACGGTCTCAGAGGTGCCGATGGATGAGATCTGCGCATGCACGCACAGCTCCGACCCGTCATTTTGTGCAGGCGCCACGGGACTTGCGTGCAATTTGCCCAATTATTTAAGGGTCCAAAAATGGGAACCATTTTTCAATAGACTATTCCACGGTCTCTGAATCGGTAATAACACCGGCTTGAGCCGAGAATACCAGGCTACCAAGGAGTCACACTGGCTGGCCCACTAACAGCTACAGTAAGTAGCCACAAGCAAATCTTGCAGCTCTGCTGTAATAGCACCTCCAGCTGTTAACAAGTGGGGCCATTATACTTCACGGATCGGTTGGAATAGGGTAACTTGCTTGTTCTCTGCATACACTTGTCAAACGATTTCCGCATGTATACTACCTGTACGTTTCACCTCGATTATGTGATAAATGTGTCCGGCCTTGGTCTAGAAAAGGCCAAAATAATAATTCTCCACCCTTCTCATTATTGTCCTTAACACTCCCACAGTCCTTACGCTGGCACAATGCGCACAGCTGATTATGCGTGTCTTTCCATGGAGACACGCGTGCTCCAGAAGGTAACGCTAGCAGCAGCAGCGCATGGTGCAGCGCCCAGTAATTGTTAAATTTTCCTATTTCACGACGCAAAGTTTAAATTTTAATAAGGACTCCGAGGCGAGTATTTGCTTTTCTTTCCATAGGTGCTAATTTAATGGCTGACGCATAATCCTGACGGTAACACTTTGATTGTCAGCCACCATTACTGGCTGAGCCAAAACTGGGGCCTAAATATTTTTGAAGCCAGGCAATGTGCTTTTTATATATTTTCTGTAAACCAAGAAGTGCAAGAGCTGCTGGTTGCCTGGCTCCTGGATCTGTCCAGCTTGTACCCGTGTAACACAGCAATACGTTTTCTCTTTTATTTAGATCAGCCATGTGGTATTTTACAGACCTGGTCAGCATTTTACTTCTCTTGCCCCTTTTACATGGACTGAGTGATAAGGCCCAGAGCAGGCAGCCGCAGATTGGCCATTATAAATCAGTCGCGTTAAGTAACACTGCGCAGGAGCTGGACAGACTGACAGCGTGTTTAAATAGATTGTGCTCTACAAAAACCTTTCCAGAGTCTTCACCAGAAACCGGTCAGAGAATATAAATCCTCACATTAAACATTGCATGCAGAGGGCCCCGGCATGACCCCTACAAACGTCAGCTCCTCAGGTCACTCCGAAAAACGGGCACTAAAATCTGGGAGAGGGACATGGATCAATGGAGAATCTACAGACATGGATCAATGAAGTCAAACACTGAAAATGCCACATATTTTAAAAAAAAAAGTCAATGTCTAAAATGGGAACGTTCACAAAAAAAAAAAAAAAAAAAATTGAATACAATTTTGTTTTTCAAAAAATGAGGTAAATGAAAAAAAAGAAAACAACATACACTGCCCACACGAGACCCAAGGACCATGGGGCAAAATCATGCTCGATAACACATTAAATCAGGGATTGGAGGAACAGAAAAAGAGACGATTTTGGGGACAAAAAAATAAATAAAATGTATATATAAAAAAATAAAATGGAACTACGACTGACTGACCTGGAGCGATTTTGTGATGAAGTTTTGGTGTGTGAACAAAACCATTCTCTCCATCTGTCCTTCACAGTATAAACACAGTGAGGGCGTGCGAGGCAGGGTATGAAACAAAAGCAGTCCGTACGATATCAAAGGCGAACACGAAACACACGTTTCAAGAAAATCTATTGCATTTAGCGAGCTGCCCGCCGGCGGGTGACAGTTTGCCCACTCTCCAGCCTGTATTGCAGGAAGGGGTGCTGGCTAGAATTGTAATCTGCCATCTCAAAAGAACCGTAGCGATTTTACACATACGTATGCCAAGGTTTAACGCTTCCCTTCCATTAACCCCTTAAGGACCGTGGGTCTTTAAAGTCAATGCATGACAGAAGTTACGTCACTGGTCCTTAAGGGGTCAAGCAGGGCAATGTCCAGAATTGAAAACCCAAACGTCTGCATTAGAATGACACACAGCCACGTGTAACGGCTCCGTCCAAGCGCTTTATTAAGCGGCTCCATTAGCTTCTCTGTAGTTATGACGTCTTATGGAAATCCTACATCTACCTGCCAGTGTTACATTGTACATATCGTGGCTCTTTTGGGGATTTTGTTCCCACGATCCTCGCACACAGATTGCATCATTCATTCACCAAAAAACTTGTCAGAGGATTTCAAAGCCCGGAGGCGAGATTGACAAGCTGGCAGAAACAGTAGCTTTGGAAATGTTTTGCCACTTTGTCTCGTTCACACAAAGCCCAGGTTTGGTAATGAATTGCAATCAGTCGCAGGAATAAAGCTTTATAGCACATTACTGTGATGTGAGAGTGCACGCGGAACATTTATATACAATGCATGGATACGCGTGTATCTTTGTGAGTGTATAGACATATGTGGTGTGTACCTAAACACGTACAGCTTGTGTATTCTCCTATAGATGTTACACAAATATCCACAATATTACCCAGTGATTAGACAATTCAGCAGAATATCCAGTGTAGACACCACTCAGTGACTTCAACACAAAAACATTCATTTGACATACAGGTTTATGTGCAAACATTGTCCGTTCATGTCAGACCTTTACCGCCAAGTCTTACGACTTGCAGGACGACCAGGATTAAATGTCTAATATTAAAAATTTAAAAAAGATCCAGGCCTAACCAGGTCCCGAACAGTTTCCCTGACCCCCCCCCCCCATCTAACTGGATTTACAACCCGCTAGAGGATCTGAATGTAATACTTTGTGCTAAGATATAAAAATCGCTCATCAAAATGGATTTAAATTTAATACAGGAAGTCACCTTTGATAGAACCCCGCCCCTAAAAAAAAAAGGAATTTGCGTTCCATACGGAAGAGAAAGGGTTAAACCCAATGGAGAATGGGTTCTGAATGCGTTTATGTGCATTGTGTCTGAACAAAGTTGATAAAGCCTCAGAAAACTTGCTTCAATCCTGATACTACTTGGTGTATTTGGACTTTCGTTGAATCATGGAATGTGAAACGAAAAAAAGAAAAAATAATAATGATAAATACACTGTCATTACATCCTTCATTTGACATATAATACAGAATAGCAAGCAAAGGAATTCTTAAAAAAAAATAAAAAAAAATTGAAAACTAAAACGGCTCGATTTAAAATCAAAATAAAAAGCATTTGTTTACAACCTCACACAGATCAACCGCTAAGAACTAAGATGTGCAACAAGCAAGCCGATGTGTATCTCCGGCCGGCGTCCGACAGTCGATCCGCTGCCGCCTACAGCGTAAGGATTGTACCGTCTTCTTCTAAGATCTTGCGCTCGTGAAGGGGTGGGATTTGTTCGAGGCTCTCGCCGCTGGCGCTCATTTGGGAGTTGAAATTGTTTGATGGGATAAAACCGTTTTTTGTGAAGTCGTGGACGTGGTAAGACTCTAGCTGTGTTAAGGACTCCATGCTCTCGCTGGGTGCCGCACGGGGAATGGGCTGGGCATCCCCAGAGCCTTCAATGATAATGTCCTCCTCGTCGCTATCTACCTCCTCCGGATGATAGTTCTGTACAATGTGCTGGGCTGCCATGTTGCTGTACATGCTGGTGCTGCTGTCCGTAGACTGTCCTGAGCTTCCAGAGTTTCTGCTGTTTCGAACGATATTATTCCTCTGGTTTGCCGGCCTCACAGTTATAATCAGGTTGTGGCTGTTGGCGATCATCATGTCCGTTACTTGATCAAGGCTCTTTCCAGATACCTCAATGCCATTGACTTCGAGGACCTCGTCATTGACTGCCAGCAACCCAGTGCTCTGTGCCAAGCCACCAGGAACTAGTCTTGATATGAAAATCCCAGGCACCTTCTCCAAACCGTGCGGCGTCACACGGACACTGGAACCGTCGCGTATGTAGAAACCAAGTGGCTTTTCCATGCCGTGCTTGTAGAGTCTGACTCTGCGGTGGGTCTCTGGCAAAACGTCAACGTCTATGATGGATGACACTGGGCGGAAGTCACTCGGCATTCCTATGACTATGTGGTGTTTCTTCCGGTTAATGTCTTGACGCAGGACTGCCGCAAGAACCGTCTTCTTTTTCGTCAAAGTGTCTGTTCCAAAGGCACTGTATTCTGCCTCTTCTGTAATAAAGAAAAACATTGAAATTAAAAGCAAAATAGTCAAGAAAAACAAGACACACCCAAGAGTCTCCGGACATAGGTCATGCTTGTGACCCTGAAATGGGACCTAGAGCTGAGAATTCATCCACCAGTCTTAACACCCCCCACATGTGGATTCCGATGGTTTTATGGAAAACCACTTTGAAAGACCCCCTTAGTCCCATCATCGCCGCGTAGACAGACAGTAAGGTTTGTAATGGTTTTAAAGACATTATAAAGAATTCGATAGCCAGAGGGCTCTGGTGGACAAGTTCCGGCCCCGCAGACAGACTCGTAGCACATCAACTGCTATGTCCAAAGTACAGCAACATCTGGGACATGTCCCGGAACCCATATGCAAAGGAATTTTGTTTGTAATCCTCCAAATAAAATTAACGCCGTCGAGGTATCAAAGGGGTTAATGCAGGGCTTGACAAATTTGCTTTGAATCTAGGAGCCAGCTACAAAAGTTAGCAGCCAATGTTTTGGCGAGGATTCGCCTTTATCAAGGTATATCTTGATAAAGGCGAATCCTCGCCGAAACGTTGGGAACCTTGCCTCTGCATCTGGGCGTTGGTTTGTACAGACTCAAATTATGATTTTAGCTGCTCCTATTTATCACTTTGTTACCTGGTGCTTTTGCAGTTAGGTATTTTTTGTGCATGTGCTCTTTTAAAAGTGTAGACCGTTGCTTCTAGTATCAGTTTGGCCGCTCTGATATATTATACTTCTATTATTTGTGTCGTTGACATCTGTACATTGTGATAGTTTTATTTGTTTACTTATTTTCTTTGCTCTGTCGTCATTGGACACCCTATTTACGCATTGCAGGACACACACACACACACACACAGATTTACATTAAATGTAGGAGACAGAAAGGAAACATTGAAGCCAACTAGATGTTTTTAGATGCCAAAGACTGCTTTTAGATGGTGTAAAAAAAAAATAAAAAAAAAAATGAAAATTTAGGAGCCAGGAGTAAAATTCTAGGAGCCAGTGACTGCCAGGCCCCTGGATTTGTCAAGCCCTGGGTTAAGGGTATAGCATAAAGGGGTTAATGGTATAGCATAAAGGGTGCCGTCTCACTATTGTTTGACATTCTTTGTAGCTACAATTACAGGATACTTATAAACAGAGGCACCGAGTGTGGGGCCGGTACATTCATTAAAATCCAATATACAAATTGAAAGGTTACAACAAAACTGACTTTTTTGGGGAGGTAGCAGACGAGTGGACTAAGCACAGCACGGCTCCTACACCAGAAGGTGCACGTAAAGAAACATTCAGGCACCGTTTGACTTCCGCGCTCTTTTTCGGTGTAAGTACCCGCGTGATGTAGAAGTAGAATAATCGTGAATGATGCCAGCTCCAAACAATAAATGGGTTTATAGCGTCGTTCCGTACTTTACGGCAGGTTATATACATACTGCACAGGCTCACGCTCTCGCACTTCACCGACTCCCCTAGCAGAGGCAAAAGTGAATGTTTGCTCTATAATCTGAGTTTATTGGGGTTTCTAGGTGTACATTCTCATATAATTAGAACATTTTTGCTTTATTCTCCTTTTTACATTAGCGCCTATGACACATGTGAGTAGCAACAAGGTGACCCCGGACCCAATATTGCCATTAAGCAATGGTCTTTATACCAGGGGGACGTTGGATTTCATTCCATTGCGGCTTTCTATGGGTAAATCCAGGTTTTTTTTACCCACATGGAAGTAAATAAACAATGAAGAAAGCCGAGCATACATTGCATGTTACATGTTTACTGCTGAGCATAGGGTTCGGGTTGGTGTAGAACTGGGAATTATTCAGGGAAAATTGCAAACGGTCATTCTTATCTGTGTTTAAACCAATAAAGAAGGTCCTAAAAAAAAAAAATATATATATATATATATATATTTTTTTATGAAAATAATAAGTTTCTAAAAAAAATATTTAAGAACCCGATAATATTGTTTTACATTGAATCCTATGGGATTCGCCATTTAAACCGGTCGCACTGAATCACCGGAAATCAGAGCATTTCACTGACGCTTCAGTGATCTCTGAATGGATTAACCGTTCCTTCTCTCTGGGACAATTTCACTGCCAGCGAAGGTCGTTGACCTGTGGCGAACTGCACCGTATTTCATACTTGCGAATTGCCAGCTTTGTGAATAAACGAACTGCCATGAAACCGCACCATACGGTGAAATTCACTATTCCTTGGCAAGTCCGTTGCTTTCTGAATAACCCCTTAAATTTGAGGTTAACAAGAGCATATTAACCTCTAAAGCCAAAACGTGCTGCATACATGCCACAGGCAGGTGTAGAGAGCCGGGCCGTGTCAAAGCGCTGGCTGCTTAGAGAGACCAGGCATGACACAGGGGACCAGTGATGGGATGTGCTTTCAAAAGGGGGTCCAAGAAAAACTTCACTTCCTGAAAAAGCAGTGGATCCCACCCGGCATCGCCCTTTAACATAAGCACTGCAACTCTAAACAGGAGAAAAGGCGGCTCTATCACACCATCATACAAAAAGCAACCTGAAAAGAAAGACCTAAACATAATGGAGTAGATTCAAAGGAGCCGATGGTCACCAATGTCACAAGTATGATGATCATCAATGATCCACAAAAGGGAATCCTACACACCAGCAAGACAAGTTGCTGCAAATAACTGAACAATGGTAGAACCTTATTCTTACGTAAAATCTGTAAACAGCGGCTATCCGTCAGTTACTGCTGTATGTAACGATGATTTTTAAGTGGTGATCTCCCCAGACAAAACATACAAACTACAGGGACAATAGTAGAGACCTGGCTGGACAATGTTGGCTCTAACGATGGTGGAAAGACCCGAGAAAGCACTATGGTGGAACATCTCTATACAGTGAATTCGCCAGTGTAGCATCCCTATAGTTACTCAAATATTAAGAACCAGACCAAAGCCCGACGCGCACGCGCACACACTCACTCACTCACCAGGAGCTAGGCAAAATTGTACACACTCAGAAAAGGCTGTGTCACGCCTACTCCCTGCAACAACCAGAAGTAATGAGCCCAGTTCATGTAAAAAAAAAAGGTCTCATCTGCGCTCACTCCTATAGCTCCATGTGAAACAGAGGTTTTGGTTTATTATTATTATTATTCTTTATTTATAAAGCGCCAGAATATTCCGCAGCGCTGTACAATAAGCACAGTATAGACAGGGTTTCAATACATTGAACAGCATTTGACAAACCGTACAGGAGGAGATGAGGGCCCTATTCCCGTAGGAACTCACAATCTGGGAGGGTTGGGGTTGGAAACAGGAGGAGAGGACTGTAAGGTGAGAGTGATTGATGGTTGTGTCAGTGAGTTGGGTGGTAGGCTTCCCTAAATAGGAATGTTTTAAGGGAGCGTTTGAAGGAAGAGAAGTTAGGGGAAAGTCTGACAGTACGAGGGAGAGCGTTCCAGAGAGTGGGGGCTGCGCGTGAGAAGTCCTGCAGTCTATCATGGGAAGAGGTGATGCGGGGAGAAGCTAGGCGCAGGTCGCTGTTTGACCTTAGGGAGCGGGCTGGGGTGTATTTGGTGATTAGTGAGGACAGGTAGTGGGGCGCTGAGTTAGTGAGGGTTTTGTAGGTAAGGATAAGGATTTTGAACTTATTTCTGCAGTGGATGGGGAGCCAGTGAAGGGACTCGCAGAGGGGAGCGGCAGAGACAGAGCGGCGGGTGAGGTGAATTAGCCTGGCGGAGGCGTTCAGGATGGATTGTAGGGGGGAGAGGCGGGACAGAGGGAGGCCAGATAAGAGATTATTGCAATAGTCGAGTCGGGAGATTACCAGGGCGTGTATGAGTTGTTTTGTGGTGACAGCGGTAAGAAATGGCCGAATTCTGGAAATATTACGCAGTTGGTATCGGCAGGAGGAGGAAAGAGACTGGATGTGGGGGATGAAGGAAAGAGCAGAGTCAAGTGTAACTCCAAGACAGCGAACTTGGTTTGATGGGGAGATGGTGATACCCTCCACCGTGATAGAGAAGTCAGGAGGTGGGGAGGCATTGGCGGGAGGAATAAGTAGGAGCTCAGTCTTTCACATGTTGATCTTTAGGTGGTGGGAGGCCATCCAGGAGGAGATGCCAGATAAACAGTCACTGACTTTTGAGAGGACAGGGGGAGAGAGATCAGGGGTAGAGAGGTAGATCTGAGTGTCATCAGCGTAGAGGTGGTAATTAAAGCCAAAGCTGGTTTAGTTGAATGGCCATTTAAGCGTGAGCTTGACATGGCAGGTGGGCTTCCAACATTAATGGCCATTCAAGCAAACCAAAACCTCTGTTTTGTTTCACACGGAGCTATAGGAATGAGCACAGATGACACCTTTTTTTCTTGTAACATTGTATACATGAGCTTGTGTTTAGCAGCCAGAAGTACACGGTCGAGGAGCCACTTGGCTACCTGGCCCAGTCCTGTGCAAGGAGCAAAAGCTGTGGAAGAGAAAGCAGAAAACAGAAGATTCTATAATCAGGTCCCCCCCCCCATAGAGCAATTTTAGTCCCCACATAAAGTGCTGTATAAAGAGCTGTTTTTTCGTTGCCAATAACCACGTGGGAGCTGGTGCACGGAAAGGGATGCGGACAGCTCAGCTAAGCGCTGGAATGCCAGGAATTGCTATGACGTAAACTGGGATAAACGGGGCTGGTTTATCCATGTGTCATTATCAGGCGCACCTTGTTACACAAGTGAGAATCCGGAACATGCAGAGATCCACTGATTAATGTATCAGAGGTCTGGTTATATAACTGCAACCCAGGTTTAGTCACCGCTTCTGTGACCCCAATAACCAGCACAGTTTTGCAATTATTACTATTGATTGCTAAAAATAAACCACTAGTATGACTGTACACAGTATCTGCTTACATCACCGCCAAGAGTGACTGTAACAGGACATTGATCCAAGGCAGCCGGAGGGATCACAGCGGCTGGAATAACAGGGGCATATCTGGCTAAAACAGGAGTGAGAAAACCAAATTGTTGCAGTTTAGAGCTTAGACAATCAGCTTGAAGACGAACATGAACCCATCTTTAAACAAAACAGACGGATCTGTGATTTAGCTTTTCAAAACACACAAATAAACCTAGAACGGCTGCGCTGACCCTGCACATGCGATTCTTAGAGTTATTCAAAGAGATCCGAATTGCTGGCGAAAGGTAACCGAACAGTGAAATTCAGTGTACGGTTACCTTTCCTGGCCATTCGGCTATCCAGAGAGCAGGCAATTCGCCAAATGTTGGCGAATTGACTGCACATACGGTGCCTGTTCGGTGCCTGTTCGAGGGCAGTGAAATCCCCATAGAGAAGCAATGCTTCATCTATTCAGAGAACAAAAACCAGCAGTGAAAGGTTGCCGAATTGCCCTGCTGTTCTGTGGTTTCTTTTGACAGGTTTATTCGGGCAAATCCCATAGGCTTCAATGTTAAAAATATTCCCGTTTTAATCCAATGTCTAATAAACCGTTGATTATAATATTCTGCAGTAAAAAGTCTATTTAGGATTTTTTTTCGTTTTTTATTTAAAATAGTTCTTTTTTCTGTAACAGCCTTTTTATTATCATTCATTGGATCTATGTAAATTTCAGATGATATTTTCGTTCTGTACTTTCTTTACAAACAGCGTTTCACTATTCAAACATTCAAGCATACAGTTTTTCACCCCATTCGTCTGCGGTGTCGGCTTTTTCCGGCGGCTGCTCTGGTTTCTCCGGCATGTTTGGCGGGGTTAATCCAGATGTTTGTGGGTTTTACGGCAGCTTTTCCCTGCACTACGACGACCCTGTGGTGCTTGCTGAATACACCGCAGGGTCGCCAAAATGGAATTGCCAAATCACACCGAATTGAATAGAACAAAAAGTCACCGAATGTGCGGTGACTTTTCGATTCTCTTTGAATAACCCTGTTAGTCTCAGAAGCAACTTCTGAAAAATACAAGATACGGAATTCAGAAACCTCCACTTTAATAGATTTTTACACTTAATTTAGGAAGAGACAGGGAATTGGTTGCAGAACCTGACGTGATGGCTGCTAAACCAAAGGTCACTTCTCCCTGCATTCGACACCGATGACCACCCTCTTCTGCTCCTTACGCTGCGTCAACATGGCCTCAGTGACACCACTCTCTCCAGGTTCTTTTCCCATCTCTCTCTTCGCTCCTTCAGTGTCCCCTTCACTGATTTCTCTTCACCCCGCATTTCTCTCAGTTGGGGTACCTCAAGGCTGGGTCCCCTACCCTTGATATATACCACCTATTTAGCAACCTCAGCTCTTCCTATGGTTTCCAATATCAACTATGCTGACTACACCCAAATCTACCTTTCCTCTCCTGATCGGTGTTGGACCATGCTACTGCCTGCCATCTCCAATGACTGTTTCCTAAAGCTCACCCTCTCCAAAACTTAACTTCTCGTCCAGTCCAGTCCTCAAAATGAAATAAAGCATGTTCCGGTTGAGTGCAGCCATTCTGGTTTTGTAGATTTTTTCCACAAAAGGTCTGTCACGTAATAATTAAAATGATTTAAATCCATATTTTCACCAAATGAAAAGCTCGGGTGAACACCGGTGAAAAGCATTCATTGATGGGCTTTGATGTTACCCCCATGTAGCTTTGAGACGGGACATGGATATTCTTTCCAGGCCCAAGAACAGTTAGGACAAGGCTTGAGAAATCCAGAGGTCAAGTAGCCGCTGCCTCTGAGAAACGCATTACAGGCCTCAGAATTTCTGAAATAAATCTACAGCACTTTAGGCCTGGCTTCTAAGCGTATACCCCAAACACCATGAAAGGGAGGCATGTCTCCTGCGATCCAACCCAGCATCACTGGTTAAATCTGTTTTCTGCTTTAAGTCACAAGAAAATATTAAAAACAGGAGGGGAAGAGCCAGTGGGCGTCAGACGAACCTCCGTGCTCGGCAGGCGCCGGCGGTGCTAGGTACCATACATTAATGGCGTTATCCTGTCGGCTGCTTCTCCTCAGGACCCATGTCGGGAAGGGAGGGGGGGGGGTCTGTTCAGAGTATTGGTCAGGTCTGAGGAATTCCACATAATTTGATGTATAACCCAACATATTAACTTGTGTCAGAAACCGGTTTCCGCAGGTTAATGGGTAACAAATCACTCGAAACAGGCGCAGGCAAATGCTGCCATCTTAGATTACCACATGAAAACCGGGAGATACGTCACCTGTGCAGTGGATTAATGTTTAAAAAGGGACACTCGAGGTACCGTGATCAGTTAAGTGAATTTAAATATTCATGGTGTCCCTCGCTGACCCCACATCAGACCTAGTTTTCCCTCCATTCTCAAGTCTGTAGGTCAGCAGCCACTGGACCATGTAGGTTTGGATACACAGGGACTTCTGCGGGGGGGGGGGGTGTTAGTACTTATCCCCAGTTCCTTGTCAGCCATGTTTCTTTTTACCCAGAATCCTGAAACAAAAAAAATTGACTTGCCCAAAATAAACTCTGTATTTTCCTAAATATTTATTCAATTACCAAGATCGACGAGTTTCACCCACGTGGCCACCGCTTCCTAGAACCGTCCCGAGGGCTTCTAAATGCCTGCATTCTGCTATGAAAACGCTATGTCTGGCTTCTAAAACTGAAGTTGGCTCCTAGATTTGTGAATACCCTGACATGAGCACACAGGCACGAATACTACCATTACAGGTATACACGAAGGGTAGACTAGACAGTCAGGGTTATTCAAAGAGAATCGAAAAGTCACTGCACGTTCGGTGACTTTTCGTTCAATTCGGTGCGATTTGGCGATCCCATTTCGGTGACCCTGCGGTGTATTCAGCAAGCACCACAGGGCCGTCGTAGTGCAGGGAAAAGCCGCCGCAAACCTGACAAACCCTCACCGCAAAACCCAGCGAACGCACACCGAAACCCGCAAAAACATCTGGATTAACCCCGCCAAACAGAGAAACCGGAGGAGCCGATCAGAGCAGCCGCTTTTTTTTTTTTTTAAGAAAAAAAAAACAAAACCAGTACCCTTGAATGTTTGAAAAGTGAAACGCTGTTTGCAAAGAAACTACAGAACGAAAATGTCTGGAATTTACATATAAAGCTCCAATGAATGATAATAAAAAGGGCTGTTACCGAAAAAAACTATTAAAAAAAAAGTCGCAAAAAAAATCCAGATAAATGCCTAAAAGATCCTAAAAAAAAAATTAAAAAAAATTGTCTAGACAGACTTTTTACTGCAAAATATAATAAAAATATTCCTGTTTTAATTCAATATCTAATAAACAGTTTAACATTGAAGCCTATGGGATTCCCCTGAATAATCCTGTCGAATGAAACCACCGGACAGCAGGGCAATTCGGCAACCTTTCACTGCTGGTTTTTGATCTCTGAATAGACGAAGTATTGCTGTTTTATTTTTTTTATTTATTTTTTATAAAGGATTTTACCAGGAAGGATACAGCGAGATCTCTATGGGGATTTCACTGCCCTCGAACAGGCAACGAACAGGCACCGTATGTGCAGGCAATTCGCCAACATTTGGTGAACTGCCTGCTCTCTGAATAGCCGAATGGCCAGGAAAGGTAACTGTACACTGAATGTCAGCATTCGGTTACCTTTTCGGCCCCAATTCGGAGCTCTTTTAATAACCCTGATACTTCCCCCATGATGCTTTGCTCACTGTGAGAATTAATTTTTTTGAACCGAAGGGTCTTACGACGACTTTTTAACTTCCAGAACAAAACCTCTCTTTGACAAACATCCAATGCCAAGCAAATACATGGCATCGAATCTTCAGGAAGGTAATAGGGAAAAAAGCTGCGTGCATAGCTCGCAAACTAGTTGCCAGGGTGACTGACACACAGGAATAATAAAGTTTATAATTGCAGAAGCCATTTGCACATCCCAGCAATTCAGAGAACTGCTTCACAGAGCTCAAGTGCTACATTCCCCATATGCAGCAAGGAACTCTGGGTAGGATATGCAAATGAAGTCTCCAATTTCCCACATTTTAACACAGATCCCTCCTCGCCAGTGCCATACTAGACAGCTTTTTGTTTTAGCAAAGGTCAGGAAATGCAACAAGTCAGACACTCCTTCGGGCTTGTTATGCCCTCATCAGCAGGAGATAGGCCGTGACTCTTTGTTATTTGATGCTTAACCCGTAGGGCAATTCAATACTCATTTAATTTATGGTGAAGGGTAAAAAGTGAGATTAAAAGCCTCAAGATACATATGTATTACTCTGGTGATTTCGGCATCTGGACTAACAGCTGAATTTATATATATTTTTTTTACCATTCATTTTAAACATTTTCTTGCCCGCTTCAGATTAATATATGGAGCATCCAGGCATGTTTTAACTTGTTCTCGTGGAATTAACAAAATCAGGATTAATTTCTTCCCACGTCAATCGCACACATTTCCATAAATGTGGCACATAATCGCAATTGAAGAGAAAGCAGCAAAGAAAAAAAAAAAATGGATTCATTGTAACAGGGGGATTTATACAAAGCAGGACAAACCCGGGGGCTGCGTCGACTAACCTTTAGCCCACATTGAGAGAAATTCAATGAAAAAAAAAAAAAAAAAAAAGAGAGTCCAAGCCACGGATACACTTTCTTTTAACATGTCGACCCTTTTATATACGGATATACCCAGATATCTCCTTTTCCACATACCATGAAGAATCAGCTGGGGGCATTTGTGGCGGCTTTGAGGGGTTGTGTGAGAGTAATAAGGCCATAAGAGGGAATAAGAATAGGTTTACAAGAATAGACGCCCCTGCCAGGATGAGGAATGCAAGCCAAAACACACTAGGCACGTCAGCTGTAATAATCTAAATGCCACCTACTTCTCCAGGCTTTTTGGAAGCCATCCTTGCGTGGCACACTGGCTCCACGTTACATTGTTTGCTTATAGAATTGGATTTTTCCCAAAATCATGTGTTGACTAAAGTGGTAACTGACTCTCCTAGAGCAGTGTTTCTCAAACCTCTCGTCAGGTCCCCCAACCAGGTCAGGATTGCCAGATATCTGAAGCACAGCACAGGTGATATGATTTGCTGCTCAGTGATTGCAGGAGTCAGTCTGTATTTCCCCAAGGTAATCTGTAAAATCTGGCCTGGTTGAGGGTCTCGAGGACAGGTTTGTGAAACATTGTCCTAGAGGAACCATTATTTGGATTAAGAAGGGACACTTGAGACTTTGTGACCTACCCACCTCAAAAGGTGATAAAACACCCCTATGAGCAATTAGGCCCCGTTCACACTGTGTAGCTTCTCCAATGCATTTAAATGGTGCTGTTCACATCTTGCCTCGCAGGTCGTGTGTCACGGTAGCATGTCGCAGGTCGTGTGTCACGGTAGCATGTCGCAGGTCGTGTGTCACGGTAGCATGTCGCAGGTCGTGTGTCACGGTAGCATGTCGCAGGTCGTGTGTCACGGTAGCATGTCGCAGGTCGTGTGTCACGGTAGCATGTCGCAGGTCGTGTGTCACGGTAGCATGTCGCAGGTCGTGTGTCACGGTAGCATGTCGCAGGTCGTGTGTCACGGTAGCATGTCGCAGGTCGTGTGTCACGGTAGCAGGTCGTGTGTCACGGTAGCATGTCGCAGGTCGTGTGTCAACGGTAGCATGTCGCAGGTCGTGTGTCACGGTAGCATGTCGCAGGTCGTGTGTCACGGTAGCATGTCGCAGGTCGTGTGTCACGGTAGCATGTCGCAGGTCGTGTGTCACGGTAGCATGTCGCAGGTCGTGTGTCACGGTAGCATGTCGCAGGTCGTGTGTCACGGTAGCATGTCGCAGGTCGTGTGTCACGGTAGCAGTCGCAGGTCGTGTGTCACGGTAGCATGTCGCAGGTCGTGTGTCACGGTAGCATGTCGCAGGTCGTGTGTCACGGTAGCATGTCGCAGGTCGTGTGTCACGGTAGCATGTCGCAGGTCGTGTGTCACGGTAGCATGTCGCAGGTCGTGTGTCACGGTAGCATGTCGCAGGTCGTGTGTCACAGGTAGCAGGTCGCAGGTCGTGTGTCACGGTAGCAGGTCGTGTGTCACGTAGCATGTCGCAGGTCGTGTGTCACGGTAGCATGTCGCAGGTCGTGTGTCACGGTAGCATGTCGCAGGTCGTGTGTCACGGTAGCATGTCGCAGGTCGTGTGTCACGGTAGCAGGTCGCAGGTCGTGTGTCACGGTAGCAGGTCGCAGGTCGTGTGTCACGGTAGCAGTCGCAGGTCGTGTGTCACAGTAGCAGGTCGCAGTCGTGTGTCACGGTAGCATGGTCGCAGGTCGTGTGTCACGGTAGCATGTCGCAGGTCGTGTGTCACGGTAGCATGTCGCAGGTCGTGTGTCACGGTAGCATGTCGCAGGTCGTGTGTCACGGTAGCATGTCGCAGGTCGTGTGTCACGGTAGCAGGTCGCAGGTCGTGTGTCATGGTAGCATGTCGCAGGTCGTGTGTCACGGTAGCAGGTCGCAGGTCGTGTGTCACGGTAGCAGGTCGCAGGTCGTGTGTCACGGTAGCATGTCGCAGGTCGTGTGTCACGGTAGCATGTCGCTGGTACATGACCTTTATTTGCGATTTGCATTGGTGGCGCTTTGCAAAACCGCAACGTCGCACGACATTATCGCTCTACGTTGTGAATATGAAAATTGCGTGGAAAATTACACGATTTTCAAATCGCAGTGTGAACGGGCCCAAGAGTAAAGTACTCAAAATATTGATTAAACGTCTCGTTTCTGGAGGATGAAACCCCCGTCCCATTGTCCTTATTCTTGATCACTTCTATCCACCCCCACGGGAAAACCTGCTCCTTTCTGCAGCCAGTCAAGCCCAGAAGAACCCCAACCCATTTGGAACAGTCTCCACCCCTCCCCCAATTCACTTCCAGGTACAAAGACGGAGAACAGAAACAATACTAGTGGCCTGACCTTCAGCGAGTCTCCACGGAATATAGTTTCCTCTGTGATGGCAACATCAGGCTAAAACTTATAACTTATGCAAATCTTTAATGGGTTAAAAAGTGCTGAAATCTTGAAAAGGAGCCAGAATTGTTAGAGTCTTTAAAAACTTTAAACATGAGTTTGTGGTGGGGAGATTATTTACACACAGAATAATAATAAATTTTGATATATAATCAAAAAGTATTATGGCTGCACTTAAAACAAAAAAACGTTTATTAAGATCTTGAAAATAGAAGCGACGTTTCGGCTCTCTGGAGCCATTATCAAGTTTACAAACGTATAGACAAACATCGTTTAAAAATATTTAGACAATGTTTGTCTATACATTTGTAACCTTGATAATGGCTCCCGAGAGTCGAAACGTCGCTTCTATTTCAAAGATGATTAATCTTTTTTCGTTTTATCTCGAGTGCAGCCATAATCCTTTTTGCTACATAATTGTTCTTTGGCACTGCACCGGATGTACATATATATCCCATTTGTTATTTGCTCCTGTATCAGTTCATTTCAATGTACCCCCTTTGAGATACCTGGAATCACTTGTCTTTGCTTCTGAAACACACACACATATACATATACATACACAGATATATATATTTTTTTCGAAAACCATGAGATGTTCTGGTTTGATATTTCCAAGTATCTCAAGACAAGGAACATTTATTAAACAAAAAACTGTTAGAGCGTCTGTAGAGTCCTATCCTGTCTAAAACATTAACACAAACTATGCGCAGGGGTGAAAGCCCAAAATCCCTCCTGCTCAGGGCAGCGAGTTAATAAATGACTCCTACTGAAACACTGGAGTAAACAGGACTTCCAGGAAATTCAATTTTTTAAAAAGGTTAAAACTAAACCTGTACGCGACCGGTTTTCATTCACTGAGATAGATCACCAGGAGACTGGGAGCACGCGCATTGTTCATTGGCCTCAAAATATTCGTAGACTGTACCTGCCTGGTTTTTGCACCGGGCTGCACCATGCTTGTCCTCTATGGGCATTGCTTACTGAGGGTCATCATGCACAGAATTGGCCATCGTGACATCAACGAATTCCTCAGTCAGTACATTAGCAGTCAACTGCCAGGAGCATTGTCCTGGAGGACAGCTCTTCCACCTACAGCTGTCACTCAGGCCAATGCCACCAGAGGTTAGTGACATCCAAGTTCTGTGAAGTAACAAATACAAAGGGCAACCACCACCAAAAAATAATGAAACGTCCGCATCGATTTATGTTTCTGGTAGCTTACATGTGCTTTGTATACCCTTTGTATGATTAAGCAAGAAAGTATTTTACTCGATCACTGGGTGCATCCATTGTGTGATCTTGAGTGTTGTAAACTGCGCCACCCAAAAAAAAAAAGTATCTACATCACTTGCTCCTCACTGTGTGGTATCTATGGGTTGTTCACGGACTCCGATCGTTATATTGTGTGGGATATATTCAAAAGGACATCAGCAGGGGGTAAATTAGAAGTATTTTAACCCCTTAACGACAGACCGGTGTTGCCCGTCAGGCGGGGGTTAACGTCAGCGAGGCATACTGGTACACCTCGTCGCCAGGTGCAGTCGCGGACCTTTAATTTGGCCCACCCACACACATCTGACGTGATGTCATTTGCATCGGGACGGCCTAAAAAGCAGCGTCTGACTTCAACCAAGTCAGAACGCCACGGGACCCCGGAGCAGAGAGGCGAGTAGCTCTCTTGGCTCCCCGGTAAGTGGATGACATGTGGGGATCGTCCTCCGCATACAGCGGGAGCCTCCTAGAACATTCCCCACACGTCATCCGCAGGGAAGGGGTTCAAAAATAAAAATTTTTGCATAAATAGAAAAAATTATAATTTGCTTTAGTCTAACATTGAATCCTATGGGCTTCACACTGAATCACTTCTCTACAGGGCAATTTCCCTGCCGCGACACAGCGGTTTAACTATACAAGTTATCTTTTTTTAATGTAAATTGTACCTGATTGTCCGATTTAATCGGACAAAATCCTCTGATCGTTTAGATCGCTAGTATGTTGTCACATAAAATCGTCTGAAATCGTCCGTCAGTGGTCGGAGGCAGTGAAAGAGGGCCGATTCACCTGCATGTTGCAGGATCAGTCGGACGACATCGGACGATATCGGACGATTGCACCACTGCACAAATAGTGGATGGCCAGCCTTATAGATTTTCACATCTTTGTAGGATAGTCTATAAAAGATATGGCTAAACCGTCGGCATTGCTCATCTCCCTGTAACATATGGACAAATTGATTGTTTCCCGCCTTAAACACAGTGACAGCTATATGGTATTTCTCTTGTTATATCTGCATTTAGTGCATTTTATACAATCTATAATTTTCAAAGCCCAACATTAAAAGTTGATGGGAAAATGAAGCCCCTAATGTTTTTAAATAGGATAGTGGATCTCCGCTTCCTCTGTTAGGGAGCACAGATACACGATGTCTTCTCAGTCTTTCCACCCCACCCTACATCGATGCTCAGCCAAAACGAAAAAAAACAATTCTCGTGCAATACCTCCCTATCAGCAAGTGTACATTTCCCTCCCCCCCCCCCCCCGCCACCTTCCTAATGGAAAATCTTAGGCAAACGGAGATAAAGAACAGAATTACAAAAACAATGTGAGAAACGTTCAGAAGGTGGCGGCGCAGTTAAGTCACGCCGCAGGTATTTGTTTGGCCTGGAAGCTCTGCTTGTGCACCATCCCGAGGATGGTTTCCACAGTTTATTCAGGAATGTGTGTTTTGAGAGCATCCTGACCCATTCGGAAGTTCTTCTACATTAGACCTCAGAAACAATATCTTGCCATCTGCAGATCGTATAGTGCAGGATATCGTTCTCTCTGCCTCCTGCTCATGGTTTAAGTCTGTGATGGTGAACCTGGACACCTCGCGTGTTTTGGAACTACATGTCCATGATACTCCGTCACACATAAGGCTGGCTGAGCATCAAGGGAAATGTAGTTCAGTAATCTCTGGACTGCTAAGGTGGTTTACCATGGTAAGTTTTAGTTGCGTTCGTCAACTGATGCAAAGTATTTGAGTCAAATTTTTTCCAGCCATGGAACAAGCATCTAGAAAATGAGTTTGACAAGAGAGATGAGCCTTTGGTAATTGTCCTCGTGATCAACAAGGCCTTGATACGGGGGATCATGGGAGAGGAGGGCACAGATGGCCTTCACCAAATATGGAGAGGTTATGACTGAAAGTGGCCAGAAATTATCCCTATGGAAATCCTGCCCCCCCCCCCATTTTCATCAGAAATGACAGACCATCATGGTCTCTGGCTTCAAAAAAACCAGTGACTGAAAAGGTTGGAAGGAAGACAAAAGTAAATACTCGAGTATACCGCTAGATTTGTGTATCAAAAATTTACCTTAAAATTGGAGGGGGTCGCATTATATTGCGAGACATCTGCATCGTGTGGGGAAAAAAAAAAAAAACACTTGCCTTGCTCTGGATCCCGAGTCTCTAGTAAGTTCCGGTAGTCTCGCTGAAGTGAATGCGGGCTCCCTGATGCTTGCAAACACTTCAGGAACTCCCGGATTCGGAAGAGGTGGGATCCATCATGGCCAGAGGGCACGCTCGGTTTAAGCCAATCATTCACCTCTCTCACCTCCGCCGGCCATCTAATCGCTAGTAAAGAAGACGGGTGGCCGGCAGCTTCATGCTTCGTAACAACTGCAATCATTCTAGAGCAGAGCACCCTGACCTGAGGGGGAGCCTGACTGTGTTAAGAGAACCTGGAAGGATTTTAATTGTTTACCGGTACAGTATAATTTTGCTCCTCGCATTATATTCGAGTCTTGAGTATTCTCTCATTTCCATAATAAATCTCTATCCATCGCGTTATATTCGAGTCGCGCTCTACTCGAGTATGTATGGTAATTACTATTTCGTCAAACTTTCTTCGTTTGGCACAGTTGGTCTTTTTGTGCCTTTCTACAGAGGAAGTGGAGGGTATCTGTAGCAAACGGATTGCAATGCCAGCAAGATCCAATGGCCTCAACGGGTCTTCTGACAAAGGAGAGACTGGAGACGCCTCAAAAACATTTGCACGGTATACAATTGTTAACGTTTTGAAAATCTACAGAATTAGTATGTTCCAGATTGGAGGCGTTACAGTCGATGTGTAACAAAAGACTAAAACGTTAGCTTCTGGTGCACTGGACCAAGTCAATGGTGGTCCATCACAAAAGCATCTAAAGCCACATCATAAAGCCAGCTTCATTTGCTAGTAAGTAGCTGACCAGAGATGATCAGTAAATTCACAGAGGAGGCTAGGAATGCGGCAAAAATAAAAAGGAGGCTACTCCTATTTTGTCAAAGTTTTAGTTTGGAGTGTTAGGGGGGATTGCATGACGCTGTCGTCTTATCTCCTGGGGCTGCGTGACATGACAAACGCTTTAAATCTGGTCAAAGTTCAATGTGCTCCAGGTTTCCTCATTGCTGTGGAGTTCCTGTAGATTAGAGGACGAGCTTTATAAAACAGAATCTAGGGGATTTTTCCTCCGTGGAAACCTTGTGTTTACAAGCGCTCCTAGATATACACTGCGTAACACTTAAGTCTATTTCACGACAGGCAACACCGAAAACTACAAGAAATATCCAAGAACCTAGAGAAGGGCTTCAACTTCCCACTTCAAATAATTAAAAGGTGGGTTGGAGAGGGTCGCTGCCGGTGAATGGTGACATTTTAATTATACGTAACGTTTTATTGGGCCACACTGCTCTAAATGATCAGTTTTTTATATAGACTTGCAGGGTTACAAACCGTTAAAAACCTGCATTTCTTTTCTGTCCTTTGTATTGTGGCTTCTAATTCTTCACCACTACATTATACACAATCATTTCCCACTTGGCAGTCTCAGACGAGATCATGCCAGTCCTGTTTGCACATTGGAATTTAAATGCGGATGCCCTGGGTTATGATGCCCTTTACAACTGGATATCATTTAACTGAACCTCTGGAGAAAAGATGGTCCACCAAGTCCTACTTTTTACGGCTGTCACAACATAGGTCACTGAAGGGGTTATTCAGAGCGAGTCGATCTGGCCCCGAAATGTCACCGAACAGGGAATTTCCCCGTACAGTGCCATGTCGAGGCCATTCGCCAAATTTTGGCGGACAGAAAGTACGATGCCTGTTCGAAGGCAGTGAAATCCCCCATAGAGAGGAAATGGTTAATCTAGTCAGAGAGCACCGAGCAGCAGTTTTATTCAGGGGAAACCCATAGGCTTCAATGTTAAAAATATTCCCGTTTTAATCCAATAAAGCGTTTATTATTTTATTCTTCAGTAAAAAGTCTCATTGATTTTTTAGGATCTTTCAGGCATTTTTCTGGCAAAATATTTTTTCCAAAAGTTTTTTTCTGTAACAGAACTTTTTATCATCATTCAAAAGGACCTTATGTGTAAATTCCAGGCATTTTTGTTCAGTAGTTTTTTTTTTGTTGTTTTTTTTTTATAAAACATTCTTTCAATTCCGACACTTTCAAGCGTATTGTTTTTCCTTTACCCGTCCGGTGGTTTGTCGGCTGTGTTTAGCAGCCCTCCGGCGGATGCGATGGCATATTCCCTGCACTCCGGGGACCCTGTGGTGAATGGTGAATTCACCGCAGGGTGGGGAAATTTGATTCCCCGAAGTGCAGAGAACGAGAGAGCACCGAAATGTCTGACACGATGCTCTCTGAATAACCCTCCTTAGTCAATTTTGTCAAACTTGAAAGCAGAAACTGCACATGACATAATGGAGATACCCGCTGTCCCTCCGATACCATGAACTGTGCAGGGGTTATTCACCAAGCAACGCTTTTTCATTTAAAGAATGGTAGTTTTACTTCAGGAAACGATGGTGGATCAAGTGCAGTGAAGTCACGGTTTAGGGCGCTGTCATTGTAGTTCACGGTTCTCTCCACCATAGTTTTTGCTGATGTTCCCCAGCGAGGTTCTCAAAATTTTTAGAAGAACAACAATGTACCCTTTGTTTAGCTTTGATCACTAACGCCGTCTGCCAGCGTTAAATGGAGATAACCAAAGATCAAAGCTCAGGAGGATCAAGCCTTGCAGCGCTGAGCGCACTAACTGCGCTCAGCGAGGTGGCCAGACAGGCGTCAGAATGGAAGGAACGTCCACTCTGACAGACATTCCTTCCGCTCTTACAAACGCACGTCTGACCCCGACCTTATTCTTTTTTTGAGAAAGGATTTTACCAGGAAGGATACATTGAGATTTCTCTCGTTTTCAAGTATGTCCTGGGTGGAGAGTATGATTCAGCTCCCTTTGCGGTTTGTCTGATGTGAATGAAAACCTGCAGTGATGGTTTTAGGAAACGATTGTAGGTGGAATAAATATAAAACAGACAAGTTGCTAAACTGTATGTGCAAAAAAAAAAAAAAATTAAAAAAAAAAAAAAAAAAAACCACAGGAGCATGGTGCCAAGTTCTGCCAAAGAGCGGTCACTGATCCAGAAATACTAGGTCAAGATATTCATTAAAGCAGAATTCACCCTGCAGGTGATGGGGCAAAGTGATCCTCTTAAGGGGGGGGGGGCTGGCGTAACACTTAGCACCTAGCAAAGAATCCCCCACAAATAAATAAGCAGGTTTAAGATGAACCCCGAAAACCTCAACCTCCCTGGTGGTTTTCCCAAGTGTGGCTCGGGGTTAAATTTCATTGCTGAAAGCGGTAACCCCGAGCCACACTCTGGCTGATACATACCTGTACTTGCGCTCCCTCGCTGACCTCCCGAAATCGCATTCTCCTCCATCCGATTGTGGCATCTGGCTTCCTGGTTCCCTTCTCGGAGGAAGGAAACCAGGATGCCGCGATCAGCCAGAGGTGAGTGTGGGGGACAGCGAGGGAGCGCAGGGTCGGGTATGTATCAGCCCGAGTGTGGCTCGGGGTTACTGCTTTCAGCAATGAAATTTAACCCCGAGACCCCACTCTTACTGCCAGGGGGATTTAATAAAAAAAAAAAAAAAAAGCACCGTTTCAGCCATATAAAATGTGTCAGAATGGGACTGCCAGGGAGGTTAATAGAACACGATTATACTATTGAGAATATAAGAACCAGCATTCATAAAGCAGCAAAGGCTGAGAGTCCCTTATATAAAATGCTTGGGACCAGAGGAGTTTTGGATTTTGCATAAAATAATGAGATATCTTGGGGATGGGACCCAGTCTAAACATGAAATTAAAGTGTCATATACACCGCCTGAAGGCCATTATACGCAATAGTTTTAGCATTATGTCCCAGCCACGAGGCGTGGGGTGAAGTTATAAAATTTTTGGAGTCATGTAGGCACCCAAAAAAAAGACGAAAAATTTGATATCTGGAAATCACAAATATTCCACCAAGGAACAAGAGAGCCGGGTCTTACAAACTAGCCACTACTCAGTGGTGTGATCAGGAGAAAAGCAGCAAGACCCAGAAATCTGCACTCGTTATATTATGGGCAAAAGAGGGAAGGGAGGAGTAGGTTTAATTCAAGCATTTTATACACAACCACCAATTATAATGTGTTTGGGGGGGGGGGGGCAGTCTCAATTCTGGTGAAATAAGTCTGTTCTGTGTATTTCATTTTTCTACCAGTTTATTATTATTTTCTCCACCCCATTAGCATTGGAATGACCCAACACACAAGCTGGAAAATAAGTATCGGATGAGCGACACAGCTCAGATTCTTTCACCATGTGAAAAGGCTTCCGGCAAGGTGTACACTTCATTTCATTTATCCTTGGCGCAACAGATAATCTTTGCCAAAATCAAATTTCCAGTAACGTTAAGATTCTGGGATGACTACTTCAGGATCAGAATCCTGAAAGATAATCCAAACATGGAGCCCATGCTCCCTGTGCCTAGAGAGGGTATCAGCATCACCTCCTTGAGGCCCATCTAAAGCCAAATTATGGAATCCTGTATCTCATGTGGATCAGACCAGCTTGGCATGTCACATACAGACTGCCCTCAATGGTTATGCATCAATACAGGTTTGAATTTCATAATCATTAGTTTGAGACATTCGATGGGTTTTTATAATAGGGTTGTTGCATATTGTTACACCTTCACATAAAAACCAGGAGGCCACAGCATGTTTATCCAACTGCCCGATCCATGCTAGCAGAGCATCCATCAAGGTGGCCAAAGACCAACGTCATGGACGCCAGATTTCTTTAACAGATCCACGGATTTCGCTGATGAATTACAAACTGCTGGTCATGTGTACACAAACACAGGTAGTGCTGAAACTAAACGGTTAGCTGGCCGATTTTATCCGATGAATCGAATTTAAAAAAAAAATAATTAACTTCAGAGAACACCATGTAAAAAAATAAACCCTTCCCTCCTTTTTTCTTCCACCATTTGCACAGTGTACGTAGCCTACGTATGGATATATGCAAATTGTGCAACTTCCGCACAGAAACTCCCGGTCAGTGATTGACTGGTGCTGCGTGTGCAGCTTAATCCACGTCTGCTTCTTCCAAACTAAGGCTATGAGCACTCAGACATGTCAGCACGCAAAGTGGGGCGAGTACGGGAGGCACCACAGAGCCTGACCACTTTCATAAGCTAAAGTGGTCATTGTGGGGAAAGGAAGGGATGTCAAGGAGGGTGGGGTGATGGCACTGGACTCCAGCTCCAATTAAGGATAAAAAACACCTTTGGTACTGCTTCTTCACCCAGTGACATTACCTCAGGGTCCGTGCAATAGTTCTGCTGTAGTCTAAATACTAACAAACTGGTTATGAGTAAGGACAAAACCTTAGAACGAAAATCATACAGGAGTATTGCAGCCAGCACGTCTTTTCAAATCAGCTCCGAAAAAGCGTCCAAGGTCAAGATAGATATAAAAAAACACTATGATACACAGGTATTTAACAATCCAATAGAAAGAGGTCACTTTGTTCCAAAAGGTTTGTTGGTTTGAACCTTTACATTGACACGTGGTGTCCACAGCCCGTCCAGACACACAACCTACATCTGCTTACCTTTTCTCAGAATAAATATCCGCAGTAAAGGGTTGGCGGTGGTTATCGCTTTGTGGTAATTGTCGTCGTTGTTTATGGGCAACAGGTCCCCATGAATGTCTGTGTATCCCACAAGTACATCCACGTTTGGGATTTTGTGAACATGTTGGAGTAATCCATAGAATTCTTCAAATTTACCCGGTTTGGATCGCTCCAGTGCGAAACGACGGAATTCCGCTCCAAACTAAAAAGGGAAAAGAAAAAATGATTTTCAAAAAACAGATTTTTTTTAAAATAAATCACCCCCCCCCCGTCCTTATTAAGTGACATATCACACCGTTTGACGACATGCCTAGTATCAAGCCTGACAAAAACCATCTTAATTTCCCATCAGACACCAATATTCTACCATGTGGGTATACCACTACGTTAAATATCTTGTATCTGCACTACTCACTATTGGGGTACATCACCAATCATTTTCCTCATTGTTGTAACTATGGTTGGTTTTGGCTATCCACAGGTGTAAATCTAACCCCGGCAAGCAATGGTACCTCCATTAAATGTCCTTAAGCATAAAGTGGCAATTAATTTATCGTGGATTGCAAAACAGGCGAATATACTTCAGCAATAAATGGGGATTTACACAGACCTCTGGTAGAATTGTGTTTTATTCATTTTGTACTATGTTACGTTTATTTTCTAGTTCTGTAGAATAATTAAAGAAAAGTAATACACAACACCAAGACAATAATTTGAACCTAAAAATAGTTTGGCAGCAGATTGAGTGTCGGAAACCACGCTGGCATGAATATATTGACTCAAGAATGAAGCCTGGGCGGGTTCACTTGCGTCGTAAAACACATTACGCTGCGCTCAAACACACCTTGCAATGGCGAAACAGGTCAATACACAAGTGCAAGAAAACAATGACATACATGGAATGAAAGGAGGCGGGAAGGAGGATGCCCGAGGTCTGAGTCACAATGATAAACATTAAACCTGCATACATCAAGGATTAAGAGAAATGCCCGATAAGGAATGTTTTGTATATAAAAATCACTTTGAGATCATTGCACATTCTGTACACTAGGCTTGTAATTGGCCAAGACTTCTATTTAACCCTTTGTGTGACCTAAAACGCAGCTACAGCTTTGTAGAGAGAATAAAATAATCCAGACATTTAGGAACCAGATAAGAAATTAAACGTTCTCATGGCTGGCCAGCCCTTGGATCTGTGGAGGGCTGGTATAAAAAAAATAGGGCTGGGCAATACACACACCCCCCCCCCCCCCCCGTGGTTTTCAGGATTAACTAGAGATTGCAGTTCACCTTGCTTTTTATCATGGAACCAGATTCCAAATTTGTTTCCCCCCTATTCTTTTACTTAGAATGGATTAGTCCACTCTCCTGGTCTAACTCGCATAGTTAGTTTGGCCCAGCCCCACTTCCTGTGCATCAAGGCTTCACTTCCTTCAGTCTATCCATGGAGGCTTGTGAGTACCATCCTGTTTATACTGGCAGATGCATTCTGTTTTACCTTCCTCCTACTAGAAAGTGCACTACAGAGAAGCCCTCTCTACCCATCTTCCTGCCATACCAGAGCACACTACCATGGGAATCTATCCATCTTCCTGCCATACCTGAGCACACTACCAAGAGAATCTACCCATCTTCCTCCCATGCCAAAGTATGGTACAGACTGCAGAGGGGCCCTCTATGCCATAACAAGCTTCACCATAGAGGCTCTCTAAGCACAAGGCACATTTTCTGTTGCTTTCTCAATCAAGTGAAAAATAAAAGGACTTTGTGCTTTCAAAAGGGGATGAGAGAAGCCATCCCTCCCTCCCCTTCAGTTAAAATTTTCACAATGCAATAGTCAATTAAAACATTCTTGGTACAATCTGAAAGCCATCTCTAGGAGAGGCAACAATGCAGACAGGTGAGATCTGCAGTTTGCATGAGGAAAGGGTGTATATTAGTGGAAGAGATCCTCACAAAAGTGTCCAGTCTATGTGGCAGCCGAAAACATGTGAATACAGAAAGAAGAGAAAAGGAATAATAAGAAGCAGAAGGTGAGTGGAGGAAAGGGGAGGAATAAGGGAAAGAAAAGGGAGAAAGGAGACAAAAAAAAAAAAAAAAAAAAACACAACAAGGGAGGGACATCAAAGTCTTCCCGGGAGGTATGTCCCACCCTCACAGTCATCACCTGGGCCCAATAAGCTATTGTGGATGAATAATCAATGTCATAGTGGGGAGACAGTCCCCGTAGATGTTGGCGATCTCCCAAGGAACCTGAGCCAATAGAACCAGGTATCAGGTGAACCACTGGCGATCCGCATTCGAGACCACTAAATTGTCCTCTACATCACGAGTTAAGCTGACTTCAAATCATATCCTGCAGGTGACATTTACTTCTCGGGTGTGACCCTGGGGGTTCCAGAATATTTTAAAAGCAAGATAAAAAAATTCAGAATCATCTTTTTAATAAATGCTGGACAGTCAGTCTGAGCGGAGACTAAGCCGTTAAAGCGGGACATCTGTCCATTTCCACAGACCTGCAAAGTTCAAATTCTTTTGCTCAAGCAAACAAACCCACATGATTAGGAGATGGCTGTATCACGTGGAAGGGCGCACCAGCCAACACATATTTGTGAAACACATGCATAGGTGCACACCAAATGAGTTAATCGCACAGTGTACTTCATGAAGTGTAACGGGTGAGTAATGCATAGGAATGGCATCCAGTCCGAACCCACCAGGGTTAAATAGAAACAGGTTTACTTGGGGGAAATAAATCTGCTTTAGGCCCCGTTCACACTGTGATTTATCGCGTGGATTTTGCCGCGACATCGGGGCAAAATCCACGCGATGTCGTGCTGTGTAGCTTCTCCAATGCATGTCAATGGAGCTGTTCACATCTTGTCGCTGGTACATGACCCGTTTTTTGCGATTTGCTATCTGCGATTTTGCGATTTGTATTGGTGGTGCTTTGCAAAAATTGCACAAAACAGCGATGTCGCACGACATTATCGCACCATGTCGCGAATATGAAAATCACGCAGAAAGTCGCGCGATTTTCAAAATCGCACAGTGTGAATGGGGCCTTACCAACAGTTAACTGCAATGAAGTACAGTGAAACGGCTGTGAAGTCACCGCTTGTTTAGGGACCTGTCACGGTACTTCTCATACTTTTCACACTGTTCTGTCCAAAGCTGTCTAGCATAGTGCTTCGTGTAGGTTTAAATGGAGTTTCCACCTGTGTCTCAACATTGTTCTTACCATTGAGGTCACGTAGATGGTATGGAGGTTAACGGAGATTAGCGCTATAAAATGGCCTTATATTCAACAGTTTTGCGAACACCAAAACAACGCTAACTGAATAGCCCATTTACGAACATTTAACGGAGGAGTAGCGGTGGTGCCCTTGCTCAGTGTAGTGCATTACTTGCAGTAACTTCGCCTGCAGGTGTTGGGTGTATTTCGGGATTTTCAAATATTTCAAGTATTTTAACACTTCTCCCACGTCATGCTCTTCAGCAATCCTCCGAACTGCGGGCTTCTACTACACGGACCAATAGAAACCACCATGACGACTAGTGCTCACGTAACCAAGAAGATCCCTCTTATTGTCTCGGCTTTGAGAGGCTTCCCAAGATCGGCTACAGAAAACGTGTGCAAAGCTGAGCAAAATCAGCTGGGAGCTGATTAACAGTCTTCTAGGTCAGTGGTTCCCAACCGTGGTCCTCAAGTACCCCCAACAGGTAAGGTTTTCCAGATATCTGAAGCACAGCACAGCTGATATGACGTGATATATCTATGATATATAGATGGAGAACAGGCTGAATGGCGGTGCCGAAATGACTGGGGGGCAGGAATGTTAACGGTTATGTGATTGTTAACCAAATAAAAGTAGGCCATGTGAAATGGCTAGAGAGTCTGCTTAACCCAATCTGAAGAGTGTCGTCTGCTTTATTGGGAGAAATTAAGATCGAACATTGTTCCAGTGCTGCGCGGAGAATCTGGGAACTGGGCATCTCGTTAAACTAAAAAGGGTGGGTAAAGCAAAGTGTCTTTCCTCAGTTCCAGGCATCAAGCTGTATTAGTATAGAGGACGTAGCTAGAGGACGTAGCTAGAGGACGTAGCTAGAGGACGTAGCTAGAGGACGTAGCTAGAGGACGTAGCTAGAGGACGTAGCTAGAGGACGTAGCTAGAGGACGTAGCTAGAGGACGTAGCTAGGACGTAGCTAGAGGACGTAGCTAGAGGACGTAGCTAGAGGACGTAGCTAGAGGACGTAGCTAGAGGACGTAGCTAGAGGACGTAGCTAGAGGACGTAGCTAGAGGACGTAGCTAGAGGACGTAGCTAGAGGACGTAGCTAGAGGACGTAGCTAGAGGACGTAGCTAGAGGACGTAGCTAGAGGACGTAGCTAGAGGACGTAGCTAGAGACGTAGCTAGAGGACGTAGCTAGAGGACGTAGCTAGAGGACGTAGCTAGAGGACGTAGCTAGAGGACGTAGCTAGAGACGTAGCTAGAGGACGTAGCTAGAGGACGTAGCTAGAGGACGTAGCTAGAGGACGTAGCTAGAGGACGTAGCTAGAGGACGTAGCTAGGACGTAGCTAGAGGACGTAGCTAGAGGACGTAGCTAGAGGACGTAGCTAGAGGACGTAGCTAGAGGACGTAGCTAGAGGACGTAGCTAGAGGACGTAGCTAGAGGACGTAGCTAGAGGACGTAGCTAGAGGACGTAGCTAGAGGACGTAGCTAGAGGACGTAGCTAGAGGACGTAGCTAGAGGACGTAGCTAGAGGACGTAGCTAGAGGACGTAGCTAGAGGACGTAGCTAGAGGACGTAGCTAGAGGACGTAGCTAGAGGACGTAGCTAGAGGACGTAGCTAGAGGACGTAGCTAGAGGACGTAGCTAGAGGACGTAGCTAGAGGACGTAGCTAGAGGACGTAGCTAGAGGACGTAGCTAGAGGACGTAGCTAGAGGACGTAGCTAGAGGACGTAGCTAGAGGACGTAGCTAGAGGACGTAGCTAGAGGACGTAGCTAGAGGACGTAGCTAGAGGACGTAGCTAGAGGACGTAGCTAGAGGACGTAGCTAGAGGACGTAGCTAGAGGACGTAGCACATGTCCAAGGAGATGGATCTCGGAGGGAAGCATTCAGAATGGGCAGGAAACATACTAATTTCCAGCTTGCTTGTTGTCTTGGGCTCCATTTCACCTGTAGTGTAATCTTAACTTTAAATTAGAGACGGTAAGCAGGCCAAACACAGCCAAATCTTACCGTTTCCATTTTACGACTGTACTCCAGGGTAGGCACTTTATTACACGTAGCCTCAGAACAAAGCTGCCAGATACAGACAGCGGTGAGTATTGGCTTGTGGCATCCATGGGTCGCCATGAAGCCTTGCTCGTCCCAGCCGCGAGAACGCACAGAGATGTGTACGAATCGCGGAGGGAGACTATGAACTATTCGTTCCCAGTCTCACTCTGCTCCCAGCGAGAAGAAGTGGCGGATTGTGCCACCCTTTTCACTGTGGGTTGAGAAAGGAGAACAGGATTTAAAGGGGGGGGGGGGGTTAGTAGAGTGTATTAAGTGATTTTACATTTGCGAAAGCATTCAACACAAGCTTGGATAAGATTTTATTTCACAGTGAAATATACAGGGTTATTCAGAGAGCGTGAAAAGCTGGAGAATGAAAAATTCTAGGTCAAAATAGCCAAACCAGAAAAATTCTCCCTTTCATCATCGGCTATTTTGACCTAGAATTTGTCATTCTCCAGCTTTTCACGCTCTGAATAACCCTGAGAGTCTCCTGGTTGGAAGTGCAGGCTACTTTGTAATAGCCCAAGCTGCCACGTGGAGGTTAAAATTAACGTCACTCATAATATAGGAGACATTCATTTCCAGTAACCTCACGCAGGGAAGCTGCTACATTCAAGACGCAAACTCAGCTTGGAATGGCGATTCCAGTCGATAAAATAATTACAGGAGACATTATGTGTAAGGTTTCCTGTAGTTAGCTCATCAGCAACTATGGAATACAGCCCCTTGTTAGTGCAAACACCTGGAAAGACAAGACCAAAGCAAGTAAATAAAACGCACCCACAGTAGGCTGAAATTTACCAGCCTGTGATTCTTGCACTGATCCAAATCTTATTCAAAACTACTTGAAGGACACCAAGGCTAAACAGTTCCTCGCTGTCCTTCAACCCCCCCCCTTACAGATGACCCTTTTATAAATCTATTGGAAATAACCATTGGTTATACCAGCTCCACCTAGACACCCCCATAACCCAACTTTTACCTGCTTGTTTTCTGTTGGCACCCACACCTACAGATATTTAGGCTGGGGTCAGATGAGGGTTTTTAAGAGCAGAAGGAACGTCTGTGAGAGTGGACGTTCCATCCACTCCGACGCCCGTCTGACCACCTCGCTGAGCACAGTTCGTGCACTCAGCACTGTAAGGCTTGATCCTCCTATGGAGGATCGCGCTTTACAGCCCCGAACGCGCATTGTCAGGCTTCGGCAGGGGAGGCTTGATGCATGGCTGCTGTCGCGCACGCACATACTGCGAATGCGTGTGGCTAGCCCCATCGCAGAGTCACAATGCTGTGAAAGACGCCGGGAGGCACGTCAGTACGGGGACACCTAGTGCTCTTGCCTGACACCAGCCTTAAACCAATTATAGGAGGGGCACTGCGGTTCTAAGGGTCGGCGTGGACCGGGTCAGACAAGGCTATTCACAGACTTTACCACCGGTCAGAGCAATTTAATAAAAATGTCATTTAGAACAAGAGCAAGAAGCTTCTTTACAGCGAGCGAATTCTAACATTTATTTTAGTTTGCAGACTTCTTGCTGGAAGTTTGATTGCTTTGCACACGCACCACAAATATATAGCACCCCTAAAGAGGGACCACTAGAATAGGAAAGTGAGAGAGATATTAGGACCTTTCCTTCAAAGCAGGGATGTCGGGGGGGGGGGGGTGTCATCAAGCTACATGGCAGCTAATATCTTTGTCTCCTCTGTCCAGAGCGCAGGTTTTAGGGTAAACTGTAGGTAGGAGTCAGGAGAGGCCATAGACTACTCCACCATCATATACAGTGTAGCACAGAAGCTCTGATAAAAGACAGGCACAGACTGAATAGGAGGAAAAATGCTGCAGGTGCCCCTTCCTGCAGCGTCAGCAGCCTGAACGGTGCGCACAGCAAGCACCGCATCCAGACAGATTGTACTTTATAGAAAGATATTACACCATTAATTCTAAAGAGCAGGAACGTCTGGAAATCCAACTTCTGTCAGCGGAACCAGCTCCCCGTGTCGATGCTCTGCATACAGCACGTCTGAACCAGTAACGGAAATTCTTGGTCACAGACAGGAGTTCACCTGTCACATCTCATATGACAGGGAATGACTCCCCGTGTAGGTTTTGGCATCTTTTGCCAACACTTATAAAGAGATTTCAATACGTCCCGGTCAAAGCTTTGCTGCCGGTCAAGTCCAATGGCCATGGTGTGAGCAGAACAGTCGACCCTCTAGCTGTGAGTTTTGCAGCCAGGTATGCCGCGGACTAGGGGGGGGGGGGGGAATCAGATCAGCTTGAAAAAAAAAAACGATGCCTAAATATATGGTGTGATCAGATCAGGACATCCCCAGTATAAAATGCCCTTCAGGCTGTGTGGATATGAAACTTACATAAATTTCATGTTTAGACTTGGGTTCCATTCCAGATATCTCATATGCAAAAACCACAAAAATTGGGATGAGGGGGGGTCATTCCTGGCCCCGTGCATTTCAGATAAAGATCCCTTCTCGGCCAGGGCCACAGGACAGAACAGAAAGCGTCTGAAGGAGTCAGTTCCTGGTTTGGGCAGGGCCGTGTGAAAGCCAGGATGGGATAATCTGCTTCAAATGTTTTTACATTTCTATGAATATCTTTCCCTGTGTTATTTATAGGATTTTTTTATTTATAGGACACATTACAGAATAAGCATTGACCCCTCCTGTAGCGCTTTCATAACAAAGAAACCAAACCTGATCGGGCTTCATACGAGACCAGAAAAGCTACTTATGACGGGAGGCCAAAGGTATGTGTGTCTCACTCACCCGGCCAGATTATTATATAATCACATGCCTGCCAAGCACAGGACGGGGTCATCACAAGACGATAGATCAACCAAGAAGTGTTTGAGGGAAGAGAAAATTGAGAAGGTTAGCATTAAAAAAAATATACAGGGTGTCCATAAAGTCTTTTTACAATTTCAAAAATTACAAAAGGCAAATGAAAAGAGATAAGTGAGAATTATTACAAAATGAGACGTATATATTTAAGGTTTTTTACCTCCTTTAATATACCTCTATATGGGCACCATTAGTTGCATGAAGAACATCAAGACGGTACTGGATTTCTTGCCATGTTCGCTGTAGCAAACCCTCAATGGTGGCAATGGCGTCAGTGATCCTCTGCTTTAGATGAATGTGTGGTGTGGGATCATGTGCAATCGAATCATTGGTCAGTTTTTCTTCGTCGAGACATTACTGCAAAGGTTTACCTTGACCTTTTGACTGAATAGGTGGCACCACAACTACATGACCTTTAACCTTCACTTTCCAGCGAGATGCTGCACCACCACATTGGGGACTGCATGTTCATGGGTTCCTAAATGAAACATTTCCAGACCGGTGGATTGGAAGGGGTGGCCCAATTCGTTCACCAGATATCACTCCCCTCGACTTCTTTCTATGGGGTTATGTTAAAAGATATGGTGTATGGAACAAAAAGGTATGGGACATCACTAATCTAAAGCAGAGGATCACTGCCGCCATTGATGAGGGTATGCTACAGCCAACATGGCAAGGAATCGAGCACCGTCTTGACGTGCAACTAATGTTGCCCATATAGAGGTGTATTAAATGAGGCAAAAAAAAAAATTAAATATATACGTCTCATCTGTCTTTTCATTTGCCTTTGTAATAAATTTTTGAAATAAGAAAAAAAACAAAAAAACTTTATGGACACCCTGTATATTAAAATACACACGCACAGGATTTCCTCTGCCATGTCTGTTACTTTTCCTTTCAATCCTTAAATTTGCAACAATAAAAGCACTTTGCTGATGGGTAGTTGGTGCATTTATATAAATGAGCGCTCCAGGACAAAGGGAACCTTTGCATGTTTGTCCACACATGTAGGACATTGTATGACGTTATCCCAGGTCTTCACTGGGAATTAATCAGCGATTCCAAGCGGAGTTAAAGAGCACAGCCACACAGTCCCAGGGATATTGTTTTAATTATCGAAATGTCCTGCTGGACACACTGGAAATCTTTCAGCCAATCCTTGTTCGCCGCAAACTATATGAAATGTGCGCGTGTATCCCATCATCCTCTGCAAGGTAATGGGGGTTACTGGATATAGTACAGCGTTACAGGGAACGGGCATGTTGTTGGACCCTAAATAATGCATAGTCGAAGTCATACGCAAAACATAAATCAAATCCGTGCTGCAGCTACTCTTACACAACAACCACACGTGTTGCAGCATGAACACAATGCCCTGGAAAACAAAATCCCACACGTCGAGAGGGTGGGAGATTCAGTATGGCCTCAGTGTTATGGAGATCATTCTGAAAATTATAAATCCTTAAAGCCACGTCAAATTGCCCTATAATAACTGGCCTAATATCCACCTATGCCCACTCTTATACAGGGATACACGTTGCTGGTAACTCTGCATCCCGTCACACGGACAACATAATGATAACAAAAGCTGTTACTAATATGAACAACAAAAACAACTCCCCTGATTCCTGCGCGGCACACCAAGAAGCAAAACATTGTGACAGCACACCAGCAGGACATTTAAATATATTAAAGCGTTGAGCTTCTGTTTCAAAGTCTGTACAATAATCCATCTCTGCTTTTGCCATTACACAAACATTGTGTCGCTGCTCGGATACTCCTACATTTCATTCTGCCATTCCATTGCAAATTCCTGGAGGCACCTGAGGACCCTTCACTGCTCAAGAGTCTGCCGCAGCACAGTGGATGAAAATCACTTTGTATCGCCCTCTGGCCATTGATTTCACACCGCCCTGCTTCCTTTCTGACCTTCAAAGTCAGGGGTCAAGTCCAACAGGAGGGACCCCGCTCCCCTCCCTACTTTAGGCTTGGGTCAGACGGCGCATTTTTCACATCTACCGTCAAAAAGTGCATTGATGCGTCTGAACGCATTTTTTCCCACGGAAGACGCGATAGCGGTCATACGATGTGCAATGTCGGCCGTAATTTTTGACGAAGCTATAAAAAACAAATGGACGTGATGTTGGCCGAACATGTGCAGCGTCTGACATCTCCTAATCACGCCGCTATGCCGTCGCAGCGCACTCTGTGCGTCAGTACTAGCCGTTCCACGTTCTAAAAAATGTGTTTGTTTGCCGCTTGCGATGTGCGGCCGAACTTTCATGTGGCCGTACTTCATATATTGGCCGTCATTTGCCGCTACTACGGCTGTGATAAAGTGCGGCTCAACCATGTTCACACTGCGTTCGTCAGTTCCCTCACTACTTTAGCAAGAGGGACCCAGTTCCCCTTTGGCTGATATACTGGGAAGCTGCAATACCTTTCTATATAGACACAATTTTATAAAACGGTCTATATTTAAAAAGGGGTTTTCCTGGATTTAAGTACACAGTTAATTCCAATTGGGAATTCCAATTTCTAACAAAAAAAAAATTGAGATTGAGATTTCTCTCGTTTTCAAGTGTGTCCTGGGTGGCGAGTATGTACCGTTATATATGTTGGGGAGTTCCCACACTTATTTTTTTTTAGGACTTGACCCCTGTTTAGAGAGCATGTTCTCTGGCAGCCTGGCAGGGCACTTCTATAATTGCTGTTAAACACAAAACAAACGTGCAACGTGGCTTAAGCAAAAACAGTTGACTTTCAGTCTGCATAACCACCCGCCACTTTACATTTTTCAAATTGCCCCTCAGGAGAACACCAATGTCACCACCTCACCCCACATCAGAACACCCCAGTTTTAATAAACACTAATACTTAAACAGCAAGTGACATACAACCACCAATGTGAAGATAAAAATAAATATTACTATCTGCATGTTAATACATAAACATAACACTGTAGCTGCCAGATTGTTGCAGAGCCCCCTATTCCCTCTGTTGAGAGATAGAGATAACAGTGGTGTTCAAAATTATTCAACCCCCACTGAAATTAAGTGTTTTGGCCAGTTTGACATTGATTTTGATCATTCAGTCATCTTGCTTACAATTAAATCAAAGAGGCACGTGTAGGTCAGACAAATATAACATAACATTTATAATGAAATAACCACAAATGTATTTTCTGTGCTCACATCATTCTCAGTTTTATTCAACCCCCAAGTGACATTCAATCTTAGTACTTAGAACTGTAAAAGGATGTTGTACTAACAGCTTTTAAACGTGAAGCATAGCTTGACACAAGTGTCTTGCAGCAATCTACGGGTATCTTCGCCCATTCGTCATGGCAAAAGCCTCCAGTTCAGTCACATTCTTAGGCTTGCGCACTGCAACTGCTTTCTTTAAGTCCCACTAGAGGTTCTCAATCGGATTTAAGTCAGGTGACTGCGATGGCCACTCCAAAATGTTCCAGCCTTTAATCTGCAACCATGCTCTAGTGGACTTGGAGGTATGCTTGGGATCATTGTCCTGTTGAAAGGTCCAACGTCTCCCAAGCCTCAGGTTTGTGACGTACTGCATCACATTGTCATCCAATATCTCCTGGTACTGAAGAGAATTCATGGTACCTTGCACACGCTGAAGCTTCCCTGTACCTGCAGAAGCAAAACAGACCCAAAGCATGATTGACCCCCCGCCATGCTTCACAGTAGGCAAGGTGTTCTTTTCTTCATAGGCCTTGTTCTTCCTCCTCCAAACATAGCGTTGATCCATGGGCCCAAATAGTTCTAATTTTGTTTCATCAGTCCACAGAACACTATCCCAAAACTTCTGTGGTTTGTCCACATGACTTTTGGCATACTGCAGTCGACTCTTATTCTTTGGAGACAGCAAGGGGGTGCGCCTGGGAGTTCTGGCATGGAGGCCTTCATTATGCAGTGTGCGCCGTATTGTCTGAGCTGAAACTTCAGTACCCACATCTGACAAATCTTTTCTCAGTTCCTCAGCAGTCACACGGGGACTTTTCTCCACTCTACGCTTCAGGTAGCGCACAGCAGTTGAAGTCAGCATCTTCTTTCTGCCACGACCAGGTAGCGTTTCAAAAGTGCCCTTTGCCTTGAATTTGCGAATGATGCTTCTTATGGTCTCTCTTGGTATGTTTAACATCTTTGCAATCTTCTTATAGCCATTGCCCTTCCTGTGAAGAGTAATAACCTCTTGTCTTCCTGGACCATTCTCTTGACTTCACCATGTTTGTAAGCACACCAGTAAATGTCTAGAAGGAGCTGAGTATCACAGTCATTTTAAAGCTGCCTAATTGGTGCTTATTATGCTTTATTGCTGCTCCGTGACATCCACAGGTGTTTTCAATACCTGATTGAAAACACTTGAATGAACCTCTGTTCTTCAGAGTGGTAGTCTTTAAGGGGTTGAATAATTGTGTCAATGAAGAATTCACAAAAGAAACATTTACTACTGTATTACAAAACCAATTGATGTCATTTTAGTTGCATATGGTTTTTTAAAAAGTCCTTGTAGGATTTCATTCTGAATTACAAATGTACACTAAATTCCCTAAAACCCTTTACAGCATTGGGGGTTGAATAATTTTGAACACACATTATATATATATATTCATGTAGCAGAAAGAGAAGCTCGTTTTTGGTGGGTTTTGGCCAGGTACACTAGGAAAGGACTGGGAAGCAACCTTGGGCCCCCAGATGTTCGGATACTACATTTCTCACAAGGCTCAGCAAATCGGATCAGTGGCTGAGCATCATGGGAGATGGCAATACGAATCTTTTGAAACTACAAGGTTACACTGACCCATACGTTAGGCGACTACACAAGCAAAGCTCTTATAAATAAGAATTAAGGAAATCACAAGCAGAAAAAACAACAAGATCAAACGTGATAAAAACCTAAAAATAAATATCTGCTACTGGAGGAACCGTGTGGAAATTTGGTTCCTATATTGAACATAAGAGTTCCAGTCTCTGAACCATTAAAACAACAAAAGACACGGTTACATAGAGCGCTTGGATTCAGCGGAGGAGGATTAATTACAGCTCTGCAACGGAACAGGTCGCCGCTTTATAAACAGCCCAATTATAATAACTGTATTATACTGACAACGTGGAGAGGAGTAATCACTGAACTGTCCATTACAAGGACTACACAACAGGCGAGCCATCGAGTACCCTGCATAATCACAAGTGGATGAGTGATAAGTGCAGAGTCTCTGAAGAGAGAACAGAAATTCAGAGGGGCCCTGCCAGGAGCCCGGGGCCAAGGAATGCAGAGAGCTCAGCCGCGAGATTAATAATCAGCTTACATGGGATTGCTCAGCGAGGAGGTATCTGTGCGAGCCATGAGAACAACGAGCACCGACAAAATATACCACCAGAGAAGCAACACCTGATCAGGTGCACCTTGCTGGCAGAAATGAGGCACAAGGAAAGTGACCTTAGAATGGGTTAAGGAAACCCATTTTATAAAAGGTCTGACCAAATTGTATAAATCTTTAGGGACCAATTACATACATTCTTAGAAAAGAATAAAGAAACACAGGTAGCGCTCCATGAGCCAGTGGCTACCTGACCCCAGAATAAACATTATGGACCCGACTCCATCGCTGGCACTAAGGCTCGAGTCAGACGAACGCATTCTGAGCGCAGTGCGTGCGTGCACAACGGACGGACGTCCAGACGAAAGACACGGACACCACACAGTCTGTTTTTCATGATGGAAGTAGAAAAAAAAAAAAAGGAAATATAGGAAACAAAATTAATATGAGAAAGGATATGCAAAGCCAGTGTGTGCGTCAAGGTGCTGGATGCCGCAAATGCGCTGTGTCTGATGTCTCATCACGCACACAGAACGCTACGTGGACGTGGCACACTCTGCGCGTCCGTGTTAGCGGTTTTACGTTCTTGCCCAACTTGCGTCAGTTTGCCACGTGCGCGCGCAGTTCGGTGCGGACCTCTATTGCTCATGATTCTATGCTATGACGGACGTTAAACTGTGCAGCGACACAGACGTGATCACTGCATCAGTCTGACAACGGCCTAAAAAGGGAGACCAAAACTAAAATAAGGATGTGCCAGCAGATTTTACTTACCCTCCCCCTTTCAGCGCATATTCCCAGGTAGTTTTATTAGCACCTGGCCCCAGGCAGAAGCGCTTGCGAGGCCTAACACTTGTAGCAGTGCTACTCCGCGCATGTATCATCTCATGGAGTCCATAGAGCCAAGCACATCCAGCCCCGACTATGTGCAGGAGCTTTGTATAGATTAGATTGCAATGATCTACTCCCAGTGAAAGGAAACAGATCACACCTCCCTCCTCCATCATGGGACTAGAGGTAAGTAAGGGTTTTCAGGGGGCAGATTGTGGTGTTAAGTGATTTTACAGAATCACTTAAGACCAGGATTTAGGAGACACTATTTCTGTGAGAAACCCCATCTCTAGGATACATCAAATGAGCTACCTTGGAGTGGGTCATTCTTTAGAGTGACAAATTAAGGCCTCCATAGAAAGTATAGGAGACCGTTGTTTACAATAGGGACACACAAACACAGCACGCACCAAGAGTGGAATAGCGATAACAGAGCTTCTAGACGTTATGTGTAACACCGAGAAGATCTCTTAACCTCAGAGCAGGGCCCTATGTTAATATAGAGAGCTTGATCTGAAGCTGCAAGGCAAAAACACATTTGCAGTTGAATGCCGGGGATGGGTATAAAGGTGACAGTAAAGGGTTTGATGCCAGGGATGGGTATAAAAGGTGACAGTAAAGGGTTTGAATGCTGGGGATGGGTATAACGGGACACAGTAAAAGGTTGGAGAATTAAAGAGAGATTGGAATACAGTAAGTGACATGCTTGAGGTACGATTTAACGATTTTCCAGCATCACAACCTATGATTCATTAAGAGGGAATTGCCACCACTTCGGATTTCTGTAGGGGTACGTACAGAAGTTTGTCCGGGAAAGCACATGGTGCCCACATTTTAGGAGGACTCCACGGAGATGATCTACTAGATATCATTGTTTGATAATACCCAAGCTTAAAACGTACAAGTATTGCGATGCAAAAGCCACCTTCACTTCCTCTGGGACAGTGTGGTTTGACAGGCCACCTGCAACAATAAAACCGCGCAGCATCAAAGTCCTGCATTTTTCAGCAGGTTCAGCATTAAATGCGGCTTGCTGGCAGACTGCCAGAAACATGGAACGCGTTACTGGTTAACGCTGCCGGCACAGACTGGGACGGCTAATGCACTCTTTGCTGTCCTGATACTTTAGGGGCTAAACTATGGGTATTGCTTCTGCAGGTGAAAAACTGGTTTGAGACATGACGTCGCCAGAGAGATCTGCATTGGACTGACCAGGATAAACTGGTGGGAAGAGGTCAACACCGAGAGAGGACAATTAAAAAAAGCACTAATGAACTTTTAACCCCTCCCATTATTTTTATAGCCTTACATAATTGGGCAGATCCTGCTGACAACATCTGCCCAATTAGTTTCTGCTATTTTAGGAGAAAATACTCCTTCAGCTCAAGGCTTGCCAATTGCGAAACTCTCTAGCTATGCACACAATTTGCATACGATGCACAAACTCCCGAACTTTTGTACGCAAGTTCTGTAGCATGTGTGCAGAATGAGGGTTTGGTCCTGTTCCTACACAAGCATCTCCAATCAGCCGCCTTCCATAGGGATGCGCTCTACTGAGAGAGAAGGATTTCAACGGTGACCGACTGCCAGGAAACTCAAAATCCCGGTGACACGAGTGTGGCACTGGAAAGGGGAGGAGGGGGCATGCCAAGGTGACCGATCAATTAAAATGTTAGAGATGTTATATTGTGCAGAGTGTCTTTAAACCTGGATTCAATTAAAAGGAAAAAATAAAAACAAAATTGACAAAAAAAGGAAAGCACCGCACTATGTGTGACCATCCCATATAATGTCAGCGTGGGTATGTCACAATCCAAAACGCTTTCATGGAAAGAAAGGTGGTTCAACTTCAGTGACAATCTGCTGAAATCACCATTAAGGCCGGCGTCAGACGAGCGTTTTTAAGAGCGGAAGGAACGTCCGTGAGAGTGGACGTTCCTTCCACTCTGACGCCCGTCTGCACTCAGCGAGGTGGCCAGTTAAGAGCGCTCAACGCTGCAAGGCTCGATCCTCCTATGGAGGGTTGCGCTTTGCAGCCCCGAAACATGCACTGTAGCGCATCGACGGGGAGGCTTGCAGCACGGCGCTGTCGTGCGCGCGCAATAGCATGTGGCCGGCCCCATTGTGACACTGCGACGGACGCCGGGAGGCACGTCAGTACACTCGGACACCTGCGTTAGTGACCCATCACTGGAGCTCAAACCTGTATTAGCTTGCTTAATGCAGAGCGGAGGAGTCAATGGGTATTCACAGTAGTTTCTTCTCCGCAGATGGCATAGCATTTACTGTTGCTTCAGATGACGTTGTCCCAGCGTTGTTCTTTATGTTGTCACTGTAGTTTGGTCGCCACTTTATAAATATTCATCGAAGAAACAACAGTAAAGGGAACAGCCGTAGTTTATGCAAGAAATAAAACCCACTGGTAGCGTCTTCCAGCATTATTTGTTGTGTCTCAGCTGCACCTACCGGTGTTGGGAGTTTCCCCTCTTGGCTGTATGGAATAAGGCTAAATCACAGTATTTAGTGAAAACCCTTAAAGCAGGGTTGTCAAACGCAGGGCCTACAATTCCCAGAATTCTTTTCAATGCAATACATGGCCGGGGAATCATGGGGGCACAGAGTTTGACAGCTCTGATTAGTGTCCCCCCTCCATATACTGACACCTGTGAGTTATTTGAAAATGGGGGGGGGGGACATGGATCAGTTGCCAGTTTCGCATGTCCAATAAGTGGGAATTGCATTCTGGGAATTAAAAAAAAAAAATTGTAGGAGAATGGAGGGTTAAAATATGTAAAAAATATGCACTCACATATTTACTGTACTAGAATATACATATATATATATATATATATATATATATATCACACACACAAATATTAAAGATAAAACCAGCCATTGTTCAGTAGACAAATGCAATAAATATGGCCAATGCTGGCAGCGGGTGACACACAAGACGTGAGATTTTGTGCAATAAACAAACAGCGAGTGCTGCACCATCACTAGGTAACTGCATGTTTAGGAATGTACCTAATAACTGGGGACGGGCCAATCTCAAACGCCCAGATTTCACTTTGTTCTACATTAACCCTTGGCTGCTGTCAAAGTACACTGCAGTCTATTGGCTGGTCAGGGAGGGGGAATGTCAGGCTCCTTGCAGTAAGCCAGCCTTCGCGAGCGCGGCCTGGTTATACATTACTATTTTTTTTAAAAAAAAAAAAGACACCTCCGGCATGATTTTCTATAATCCAGATTGCACACTCCCCTCCAGCACAACATTAAACAAGGCTGTGCGCACTATACACAATGCCCGTGTATACCCACAGTGTGCAGGTTACACAATGCCCGTGTATACCCACAGTGTGCAGGTTACACAATGCCCGTGTATACCCACAGTGTGCAGGTTACACAATGCCCGTGTATACCCACAGTGTGCAGGTTACACAATGCCCGTGTATACCCACAGTGTGCAGGTTACACAATGCCCGTGTATACCACAGTGTGCAGGTTACACAATGCCCGTGTATACCCACAGTGTGCAGGTTACACAATCCCCGTGTATACCCACAGTGTGCAGGTTACACAATGCCCGTGTATACCCACAATGTGCAGGTTACACAATGCCCGTGTATACCCACAGTGTGCAGGTTACATGCTCTATACATAATACCCGTGTACACCCAGTGTGCATGTTACTTGCTCTATACATAATGCCCGTGTATACCCAGTGTGCATGCTACATGCTCTATACATAATGCCCGTGTATACCCAGTGTGCATGTTACATGCTCTATACATAATACCCGTGTACACCCAGTGTGCATGTTACTTGCTCTATACATAATGCCCGTGTATACCCACAGTGTGTATATTACATGCTCTATACATAATGCCCGTGTATACCCACAGTGTGTATATTACATGCTCTATACATAATGCCCGTGTATACCCACAGTGTGTATTACATGCTCTATACATAATGCCCGTGTATACCCACAGTGTGTATATTACATGCTCTATACATAATTCCCGTTATATACCCAGTGTGTGTTACATGCTCTATACATAATGCCTGTGTATACCCACTGTGTGTATATTATTACCTGCTTTATATAAAGTGCCTGTGTATATTACGCACTCTATACATAGTGCCAGTGTATACCCACAGGGTGTATATTACATGCTCTATACATAGTGCCTGTGTGGAAACTCAGACTTCCCTTACCATCTCACAATTAACAATCTTAAATCTGATACATTTATGTATATATGTGGGTTTTAGCAAAAATATGAAGATATGATTGAACACCTGGATACAAACCCTCTAGTGTGTGGGACCAATGGGAACTCCGTTCCCTCTGCAAAAATAGTGGAGAAACTGCATTCTAACGCATTCCCCCTCGACATGTCCCCTGTATACATGTATACTGTGTGTGCACAGGCACTATTATGGAAAAGCTTGGAGCAAGTAGGAAATAAGGGGGGGGGGGTTCAAAATAACAAAAGCTTGAGGATGAACAGGTGCAACGTTTGAACAGCGATCTCCTTTATTAAACAACTGGAAGATGCAGGATGAGGATCTTGTATCCTGACAGCCAACATGACACCAACACTGGAAGATCCCACCCCAGACCTCGTGTGGCGGGGACAATTTAATAAAAACTATTGTATAAAATGCCCTTCAGGCTGTGCGTATAAAAAGGTGTATATAAAACAAATGAATTTTGTGTTTAGACTTGGGTCCCATCGCCAAGATATTTCATTTTATGCAAATATCCCACGATCCCAAATGCAAAACACTTCCGTCCCCAGCATGTGAGATAAGCACATAAAGGATCCACCAGAAACCTGGGGGCACTGGAAGTATCACGTTGGTCCCATGGGTACCTGGGCCGAAGGAACTGCCCGATACGGTGTCAGCATCAATAGGTACAAGGGATAACAAACAGTAAACACAAATACACAGTAGATCTATAGAAAAACCAAACACTGAATGTGTGCCGCTACATATGAGCTTTAACCGTTTGAGGGTATTGGAAAGGGTGGGAGAATTTACTCAACGCATCAAGAAAGGGCCAGGTTAACAGGCTACATACAATAAACCAGACACCGTGTACACAGAACATACTGAACAAGTAAATACCAAAGCAACACTCCCTGAAGGGACTGGGAGAACGGTAAACTGACCGAAACAAGGAAACCATCAGAAAATGTTACAATACAATGTAAAACAAGCAAATAGAAACATGTATCTACTACACCAATGCGTGTGTACCTATACATAAATACCTTAAGCAGCTCGATGACAAACCAAATACACAACAATGCGCTATACAGAGTAACAAAACCATCCTGCAAGGCAGTGCAGGAAATTAGAATAGAGGGGTCCGGGTAAAACCACACGACAGGGGGACAGACTGGAATAGAGGGGTCCGGGTAAAACCACACGACAGGGGGACAGACTGGAATAGAGGGGTCCGGGTAAAACCACACGACAGGGGGACAGACTGGAATAGAGGGGTCCGGGTAAAACCACACGACAGGGGGACAGATTAGAATAGAGGGGTCCGGGTAAAACCACACGACAGGGGGACAGACTGGAATAGAGGGGTCCGGGTAAAACCACACGACAGGGGGACAGACTGGAATAGAGGGGTCCGGGTAAAACCACACGACAGGGGGACAGACTGGAATAGAGGGGTCCGGGTAAAACCACACGACAGGGGGACAGACTGGAATAGAGGGGTCCGGGTAAAACCACACGACAGGGGGACAGACTGGAATAGAGGGGTCCGGGTAAAACCACACGACAGGGGGACAGAGACTGGAATAGAGGGGTCCGGGTAAAACCACACGACAGGGGGACAGAGACTGGAAAAGAGCGGTCTGGGTAAAACCACACCAGGGACAGAGACTGGAATAGGGGGTGAGGACTTTCAGTGAGATCACTGATGATGGTGGGGTTCTGTTTTGAGGGGTGCAGGGTTTGGAATTACAGATAGGAAGTAAAGCAGGATAAAGTGCAACATGAACAGAAGCAGTGGGGGGGGGGGGGGAGAGAGACATGTTCCACCTCAGCACAGACAGGTCACACAGGTAGAAAAAAAAAGGACATAACCCTAAAGTCGTGCTGGGTTTTTCATTAAAAAGGTGTGTGTGTGTGTCTGTTACAGAGAAGCTCCAATAAGACAGACAGACAGCAGGGGATTCTGTATGGACAGACAGTCCAGATAACACACACACAGCTGATCAGACAGACCGGTTATGACAGGCAGGTGGTGGATGGCCGCAGAGGGAGCTGCAGGTGCCTCCATCTTGCCCACTCAGTGCGTACCTTGCTCTTCACCTCCACCGCGTTTAGAGCTCGGTTGCTGCTGCCTCCCGGCGCCCGTGGAGCCCTGCTCATCCTTCCTGCTGGCTGGGTACCGGCCCGAGTGCCTGCGCCGCCGGACTACTCCCCGGTGACACGAAACTGCGGAGCACGCCTGCGTCACCTCTGGCCGACCTCCCCTGGCCGGCCTCGCTCTCACCCACCGCCGTGCGAGACACGCCCACCGAGCGCGCACCTGCCGCTCCGGGATGCCCCGCCCACCGCCACGCGCGCACCTGTAGCGTTCTGCCTACACAGCGTCGACCAGCGTGACCCTGACACCGCTCTGCTTGACAAATGCCCCGCCCAATGTCACTCCCACCAGCGCTTCTACTGGCCCTTCGTCCTTCTGATCTCTGGGCAAGGACCCGCCCTCCCTTCGTTTCGGAGCGTGATAGGCCCCGCCTATACAACCGCCACCGAAAGCCTGGGACACCTGGAGAGAGGGCGGGGCAGCCGAGAAGACGCGTAGTCATGCGTGATTACGTCACGTATGTTGCCGCCATGGCAACGGAAACAAATGGCCAGGCCGCAGGTCCTGAGGTTGACTGTCGATTGTAGAGGAAGTAAACAGAGATTTATTGTAAAGCTCTGTGAGTATCGCTCCCAGAATTCCTCGGGATTACCTCACTGAAGGATAGCACTCTGTGGGTGCAACGAGGAAGCAGACTGGGTCACCTATACACCCTATTTGCTAGTAACGAGCCCTGCTTCATGCATTCATGGCCAGCTTCTAAGCCGCCATTGTTTTAGGAAAACACACATGTGGAGATCAATATTCAATGCTAAAACCCGCAATGTCTCCTATATCCGAAACCCACTTTTTGGGGCACGAGTGGGGTCTCAACCTCCACCCCCAGGAACTCCCTCTCCCATGATAATCAATCACTCATTAGATTGGCTGAGCCTAATGGGAAATGTAGTTCCAAAACAACTGGGTTCTGAATTCAAAGCTTTGTGTAAACTTAACCAGAGCCATTATAGTCTATGGAGCTTCTGAGTTGAGTTAGGGTAACACCAATACCCCTGACCTCTGCTTTAGAAAAAATTCGAACTCTGCTATTCTTGTAATAGGTTTTTACACCAATAAAAATGCAACAAAATATGTCTAAATTATAAAAAAGGTTCTATAAAAACCAAATAAAAAGGTCTGTTACAGAATAAAAAAAAAGGCCTTTAAGAAAAATTGGGAATCAAAAATTTCCTATAAAAATTTATAAATAGAAAGATGGTTTGCTGAAAATGAAAAGAATAAATGGTAGAATTTTTTTTAAACAATAATATTTTTTTACATTGAATCCTTTGGCATTTGCCTGTTTAAACCTGTCGACTGAATAGCAGAAAACAGGGCATTTCACTGAGACTTCAGAGTTCTCTGAATAGATTATCCATTACTTCTCCATGGGACAATTTTGCTGTTGTCCAAGATCACAAAATTGCGTCGAACTGCACCGTTTTTCGCTGTCAATGTGCCAGTATTTGACAAATTGACAGCTTTCTGAATAGACGAACTGCCACGAAACTGCCACCAACTTCACCATTCGGTGCAAGTTCGCCGCTTTTTTTTTTTTTTCAATTTAAAGTTTATTAAAAAAAAATTCAAAACAAAAGGGATACAAAAAGAAAAAAGGGAAGAGAAAAAAAGGGGGGGGAACACTTACATAAAGCATCATCTGAGAGTATACTTGCTAACATCATATTTTAGAAGTATTTCAAACGAAATTTTAGGGGAAAATTGTTGCCGCCGTCACCTCCCATAGGTACCACGGGTCTCTTTTAGTGCTCATACGTCCCTCCACCGAATAAGCAATGCCATCCAGCCCTTTTAAATTATTAAGGCAGTCAGTGATTTCCTTAATCCCCGGAATCTCCGAAGATCGCCACCGGGATGCCAGGCGAGTGGTCGCCACCGTCAATATATGGGCCAGCAACTTCCGAAGAGGGACCGAGAGACTGGAGGGAAACAGTTGTAACAAACACAATTCTGGAGTGATCTCCACCGTCCTGGGGGCCACCCTGTTTATAATGCTACTCACATCTCCAGAACGTCCGGAGAAGTGGACAGGTCCACCATATGTGAAAGAAGGTGCCTCTCTGTGATTCACATCGCCAACACACATCTGAGGAGCCTGGTGTCACATGCCTTCCCCTATCTGGAGTGATGTACCAGCGATAGAGCAACTTTTTCCTCGCTTCCATAAGGGAGGCACATCTAAATTTTCCTTTATCAAATCCGAGACAGCGCGTCCACTCTTCGGAGGACAATTCCCTTCCGATGTCTCTCTCCCACATTCTCTGGAACCTCTCCCTATGATGTAGGATGGGCTTAATCATTAATTGGTAGCAAGACGCCAATACATGGGAATTAGTGGTATGGTCCACACAATAGGATTCAAATGTGGACATAGTCGGTCTAGGGTTAAATAATGCACCTAGAACTCCTGAGGCAGAGAGATAAGAGCGGAGTTGCCTATATGGGAATCGAAAATCTTTCTGTGCGGAGAATTTAGCCTGAAGTTGTTCATAAGATAAGATGTCTTGTGGAGAGAACAGCTGACACAGTCGAGAGACTGAGAAGGAACGCCAGATATGGGGATTAAATGTTGGTATTAACTCTTTAAAAACCCAAATTGGTGTGGCCATGGAGAAGGGGTGTGTAGCCGTCAGGTGTTGGCGCCACTTATCCCAAGTCTGTATTAGTAGGGTAGCACTCGGCATCAAATGTGGTTTATGGAGGCGGCGTGCTCTTGCGAGCCAGAAGAAAGTATCAGCGGCATAGGGAAGGAATTGAGGACCCAGGAGGCCTGCCCAACCTGGGAGCACCGCACCCGACAACAGCCTACCCACAAGCGACAATATTGCAGCTGAATAGTATAGTTTAAGATGTGGGAGGCCTACCCCCCCCCCCAAATCTTGTGGTAGGTGTAACGTAGACATCTTCACTCTGGGTCTCTTATTTCGCCACACAAATTTTGATAAGATTGACTGAAGGGTATTAAAGAAGGATGGTGGTGTCGCTATCGGGAGAGCTCTAAATATATACAACAGTTTAGGAAGAAGCATCATCTTCACAGAGGCCATTCTTCCCCACCACGATACCTCAGTTTTCGACCATTGCGAACATAAAGCTCTAGATTGGGCAACAAGCGGATGATAATTAAGGAGGAATAGGTCTTGTTTATTAAAAGCAATTTTTATCCCCAAAAGGTCAGATATTGAGATCGCCACTCATAGTCGTATGTCGCCTGTAGTGTAGTAAGTTCAGACTGTGAGACTGCGTAAGTAAGAGCCTGCGTTTTCCCCATGTTTATTTTGTGATATGATACTCTAGCATAGTCATTCAGTATCTGATGGAGGCGTGGGAGAGACTCAGTCGGGTTAGTTAGCGTCAATAAGATGTCATCTGCAAACAAGCTAATGGTACAAGACGAGGGGCCAATGGGAACTCCAGTAATATTCGACTCCTGTCGTATCGCCTGAGTCAATGGCTCCAGAGCCAAGGCATATAGGAGCGGTGACAGGGGGCAGCCCTGTCTCGTCCCATTCGAAATCGGAATGGGCCGAGACATGAAGCCAGCAGTCAGCACCCTCGCCACAGGATTAGAGTAAAGAGCCAATATCGCCGTTATAAAGTCAGGGGGAAAAAGAAATTTTTGGAGAACATGTCTCATATATAGCCAATTAATGCGGTCAAACGCCTTCTCAGCATCCAAAGACAATATCAAAGTCGTGTGGAGAGGTACGTAACCCGTTCTATTAAGTTCAGAAGTCGAAAAGTGTTATCAGTTCCCTGCCTATTTGTGATAAAGCCTACTTGGTCATCACATATGAGGTGGGGGAGGAGGTGCGACAACCTAAGGGCCAAGACTTTCGCATATAATTTAGCATCCGCATTTAGTAGAGATATAGGTCGATATTTAGCGCAGGAAGACGCCGGAGGAGTGGACTTCGGAATGGTGACAATCGTGGCTGCTAGCCACTCCGAGTTCGCTGCTTTTTGAATAAGCCCTACACAGACATTGAAGGAGAATCAGGCCAGAAGATGGTCGCCATTATGAGCCAGGCGGCCATCTTGTTCAGAATATTGGTTCACTTGAATATAACTAGGTAGATTTTAGTTGGAACTAGAATAAAGCTTACATAGAATCCTAGGAATGTGTTAGATTAGCAAAGAAGCAATTAAAATTAAGGAAGATCCGGGCCGTTCCTGGCACACAGGGACAGGATGAGGAATGGATACACCAAGGTCACAGAGGCCTGTAGCGAGACAAAGAAGAGCGTAGAAACAGACCAGGTCTTATCTACAACAAATAACAAACAGGCTCTAGGGAGGTGGGCACAGGCCGGATTGAGCGTAGCAGCAAATCATCTTCTGTCAAACCAACATGAAGCTTGCCAATTTATGACCAATGTATGGAATGTCTGTAATTGACGAAGGGAGGTACTGACCCACGTGGGGTGGGATAGTGTCACCGGGAGGTGGGCTGATTGGTATGTACCTAATTATGTATTCGGGGTATAAAACCTCATGTCACTGGGGGTACGGGGCTCAGTATTAGCGATTCAATCCTGTCTGAGCATCTGTGATATCACAATAAAGTTTGCCTTTCCTGAAGAGACTCGTGTCTAGACAATCCTTGCTTGTGTCGGCCGGCCTCGTCCCGAGTGAACCAAGTGGATTCCGGTTACAACATAGCAACATGTACATACACACGCTCAGGTCAATGTCCAGCTCATCCAATGGATCTCAACAGGAGCTCATTGAGAACCAGTGGATGAAACAGAGTCCCAATCCTGAGGAAGCTTAAACTGTGCTTAGCAGAGCTAATCTACCCACACTCAGACGGTTGTGTTAGCCCTCTGACACCTTCCACTGGAGGAGGGAGAAGGCACTCAGGTCACTGGGATCACTCAAATTACATTAAGTGGTCACAATGCCTAAAACAGGTGTCAACAACCTTATCCCTCCAAATGTTTTGGAACTACATCTCCCATGAAGCTTGGCTACTCATTAGATTGGCTGAGCTGCATGGGAAATGAAGTTCCAGAATATCTAGAGAGCCAAGGCTTTCGACCACTGGCCTAGAGTGCCTCTTTAAATGCAATTCCTCCATAAACATTATGCCCCATAAATTCACAGTCATCATAATCGTTGAGCTCCCACCTTTTTGTTATTAACTTTGATCTGTCATGTTAAAACACTGAACATCCCCATCCTAATCCTTGAGCACATCATATTCTGTTGTCACATGAAAGCACCAACGCATTCCGCAGCTCTGTACATAGGTACATTGGCAATTCAGGTCCATTATAACACCCCTTTTATTTGCAGAGTTTTGCAGCCTGCAGCTTCTCTTCCTCGCTCTTACTGCTGCTGCTGAGACTCAAAGTGCCAGCCTGATACAGCGGGCAGAGTGATGACATGATGTCATCGCCCAGTACAACTGTTACTGCTATTCTGCAGGATTCAAGCACCAGTAAACGCAGAGAGCTATGTGCCCAGGGAATACACTGACTGAATACCTCCAGCCACCAATGCAACGACACAAATCTCTATGTGATCGAGAACTACGCATCCCATGTTTTAAATAAATGTTATAATGATATTTTTTCTTTAAAAAGTAGTTGGCAGTGAAAGGGTCAATGAATTGAGCAGTCACATTCAAAACGTGTAAATTCAACCTCTTCTTCCACGTGTCTGCCATTGCTTGATTTGATTGTATTATTGACGATTGGCTTTTCTTACAAATGTCAAAGATTTGTGAGGACCCCTCAGATAGCAATCCCGCATCTTCCAGCTATTCCACTTTAGGCGAAACAGTCATAAACTTTAGGTGATGTCCCAATGAGACAGCAATCTGTCTTCTTTCACGTCAAGGTCTCAGGACACCCTTTTTCTGTACGTGCTGCTCCATTTAGGGTTGTGTGCCCACCTATTTTGTTAGCATGGCCACCCCTTTTTGAAGTGAACAAACCCCTTTAATTGACATTGGGCGGATACATCCCTTTTCCAGACAGGAACACCTTATGGGTGTGTCGGTGCCACCAGTTACATCACTGGAACAGGTTTTAGTCCTGTCCAACCATCCTTGCCCACAACAGGGGTCTGCAACCTTGACCATCTTGATGTTTTTACTGAACATTTTCCATGTTGCTCAGCCATTCATTAGGTTGGTCTGGAGGACCAAGGCTGCTGGCCCCTGGCCTACAGCGTATGGGTATCACTGTTACCCCAGCTTCCCTCTTTGAATGTGTAGCGCTCACCCCCGGAGGAGCCGTTGAATAAACCAAGGATTAGTCTCACCGCTCTAACAATTCACTATACACCAGCACGCCTTTATGAATTTTTTGTGTTATACTTTACTGAAGCAATAAAAGGCAATGAAATTACACATACTTTAAGCTTGAAATGGAATGAAATGTAATGCGTAACATAACTGCATAGAAAATGGCGGATTACGGTTAATAAGGCCCTCAGTCCTTTTTGGTCTTAAATCCTGCTCAAAAGAAAAGATTATACACTTGTTTAGTTAAGTCCTAGGGTACCCGGGTACTAATCTCACTGGCCAGTGGGTGAACAAAAATATCTTCGACTAGTCAACGTTAGGGCCCTGAAGTTTGAAGCAATCAGATAAGTGCGCACAGTTATGGAAGTTGCAGGCCCGAGGCCTCTTACCCATCCGTCGAACAACTTGTCCCGAACCAACGACTCGATCCGAAGGTCCCTCCTTTGGCCGTCTGGAATCCGGTGCTGCTGAATCCACACTCCCGACTCCGAATCTCCTCAACCAGGAATCGAATTGCTGCCCGCACTCCGTTCCGTCCGCGGCCTCCTTACTCGAGGTCCTTCTGGAACATGCCGGCCACTGGAACCACTCAGCGGAATGCAATGTAAGATGAAGCACACTCCTTCCCCGATCACCAGCACTGAATAACGCCGACTTTCCACGCTTCAATCTGGCCTTGATCCCAGACAGTGTCTCTCATGTGACTTGCTGCTCTGCTTGTTCTGCCCACGCTGCACATGAGGCTCCCCTTTACCTCCTGGCGCCAGAGCTCTCTTCCTTCCCTTGTCCCAAGGGTTTCTGGGGCATGTAGTCCATAAGTCCAGCATAGTCTCTCCCACATATTATGTTCTAGCTCCCTCTAGTGTCAATATTGTTTCAATTCGGGAAGGCAATTTAAACACAGCGCTACAAATGCTCAAGGAAGGCTCGAGTGAGAACTGAAATGTCGTATTTTCCGGTTTAAAATCAGCCTTTTTTCCACCATATGTCAGGACTCACCTGAGGCTCCCCTCAAACTCACCTTGCAGCCATCCACTCGGCGGTTCCTGGCAACAGACGTCACTCTCCCCGGGGCTGCCACAGTCAGACGGCTCTCCCAGAGCAGCTTATGGTGGCTTCTCTCTCCCCCCAAGTGTCCCATGCCGGAGTTCGCCTCCACCAGGGGTCCTGGGCCTGTCCACCTTCTGGCATGTCAGGGGGCGTGTCCAAACATGGCTGGAGGCGGCGGTAGCCGTGACCCCAGGCTAGGGGGCATGACTAGGTGGCTCCAAGGACCCCCCACAACCATCGCTCACCTGCCATACAAGGGCATGGGAAGGTGGAGAAGGGTGGAGCCAGGACATGGCATTAGATGTGGCGCCCTATTTAAACCCCCCTTCCCAGAGGTAAGGTGCCCGATAGTTGTTTCTTCCCTAAGAGTACCTATCTAGCATTACTTTATTGCTGACTACCTGTGTATAACCCCTGGTTTCCTTTGACCATGATTCTTGATGCCCGCACCGACCTATTTGCTCGTCTCCTGGAATTCCCCTCAGCCTTGTGATTCTAATGATCCGCTTTGGACTCAGCTCCCATCACTCCCAGCCGACATGGGCTCTGCATACCGAGCACCAAACCGTAAGGTGTACCATGACACCATATGATGGTGTGACCAGCTTTTTTTTTTATTTACTGGAATTTCCATAGCTTTGACAATAGGGATAGAAGAAACAGAAAACAACCCGCAGAAAGTAAAAAAAACCAAAACTAATGGAAAGTCATAGGGGATTTTCCTGAAGAAGACGGACCTGCTCTGCGAAGAAAGAAAGGATAAGTTCTTCCGGCTCCTTTCGTCATCATGTCTTGCTCATTAAACATCTTGGGGGGTCAGTTTCATTTACTAACAGGGTTATTCAGAGAGTGGTGAAAAGCAGGAGAATGACTGGAGAACGGAAAATTCTAGGTCAAAATAGCCACACCAGAAAAATTCTCCCATTCTCCCACTTTACAAATCAGCTATTTTGACCTAGAATTTTCCATTCTCCAGTCATTCTCCTGCTTTTCACTGCTCTCTGAATAACCCTGTAAGTCGTGATGTTGGGGGACTTAATGTCACGACTCCCTGATCCCAACACACAGACGTGTCACTCCCTAACCTGGCGGTCTTTAGAATAGCTGGTAAAACTAGCCAGAGATTCAAGCAAGAGAGTCAGGAGCCAGAAGGGTTAAACGTATGCCAGAGTCAAACCAGGAAGTCAGAATAGTCAGACGAAAATAGTCAAAATAGTCATACACAAGAAATACCAACAAAACACACTCTCGGGCAGTGAAAACCACGACAGGGCACCGATAAGAAGGAAATCCCGGCAGTTAAATTTGGCGGGCACTCCCATTGTACAGGAGGGGTGGGGCTGCACCTATTCCCCAATGGGGCAGCTGCAACCACCAAATGTATCCAGCCCAACAACATGTGTGAAACATAACAAAGAAAAAAATGCGCTTATTCCCATTATACCGTGTGAAACTAAACACAATTAGAGGTTTGGTTTCTTATTAATGGCCATTATAAGACTAAGGTCGCCCACCAGCGTCAAGGCACCTCTAATGAGGGCGAGTCCTATCCAAAAATGAAACCACAGGCTGCTGTATAGAAAACCATACCTGCTCATGCTGCTTGTCAGACATGAGGTAGACTGGTGGGCCTTTATTTATGCTCCCCCAGAAACAAAAATCCACTTTTGGATCAAAAACAAAGACAACGGAGTGGGATCTTGCTGCAGGGATGACCTGGCTGGAAGTACATTGAAACATACATAGTACTCCTGTGTCCCACTGGTCTGCATCATAACACCACGGCCCCTGCCGGCCACCACATCACTCCCTGGTGCCCATAAGAGCTCACAATAAAAAACAGCCGCCAGCAAGTGTCTAGCGAGTTGGACTCTGCTGGCTGCCAGGGGGGCACAGAGACCCCACTGTAACACTTATTTACCGAAATATAACTTCAAGGAAGTCGAATCACTAAACAGTAAGTTGTCGTAAAGCAGCAAAATTCTGACAAAATTTCTGGGTTGCCAAAAGTCTCAGCCAGGTTGCCCTTTGCCAATTTGCCAAAACATTAAAGAACAATTCTATTGGAGAATTGTAAAATGCGTTGACTTGCTCTTTGAACAGAGAAGGACTTGACACGAGCCGCACGTCGCTGTTGACAGATGCTGTGCTTTAAAGACATTGTGCGAGACATGAACTCTAGGTTTAAGTTAAAAATAACTCAAAAAAACTGGTCGGATCAGTCTCTTTGTGACTTCATCCTGCATAGCTCGTTCTCGGCAACGTGGTGACATTGAAAGGAATACAGGGTTATGGGCTGCTCGGTTCTCAAGCCATTAGCCTGGGAGGTTCACCTGCTTCAAAGGCTGAAATTGATTTTGGGGCAGGTTGTGTTTGCTCACCATTACTATGTCAATAGGAAGTACCGCTATTAATAAAACACGTCTTTTTTCCAGTGATCATTTGCAACATACGAAACACACACCACCATGACTGAGAAATAGCATTTTGTTTAACGGTATACGTTTCCACCATTCTGTACTAAAGAAACTGGTCTATGACATCACAGCAGAGATCTGCATTCCTCATGCCACGTAACTGAGGATGTAAAGTGGTTGGATCATTTGGGATAATGGTGACCCATGTTGTTTGATCGATAGGCACAATGTCAATTCTCAACCGCTGCAAAGGAGTTATAAATATAAAACACCTAAATTCATGCTAGTGTGACACAGCCAATCAGAGCATAAATCAACAGTATACCACCAGAATTGTATGGTTAACTTGTGCACTGACTGGCTGAGTTCATCTGAAAAACAGTTGTAACTGATTCTAACCGCTTTATGAGGGGAGTGGGGTAAATAATACATGATTTTGGACCACAATTTTATACTTTTTTTTCTATCAATAATATCTCTTCTGTCCACTCGCTATGATATTGTGATGGAGGACCAGTGGGAGGTCTGGGACCTGGTTAGTCTCTTTCGGGGGGGGGGGGATGTGACAGATTTAGCTGTCTATGGGGCAGTTGGAAGAGCCTGGGGCTAGCCTCCTTCCTACTGATTATGGACTAAGGTGCTACCTGGGATTTACCAACTGGATTGCCCTTTGAATCCAGGATTTATGTTGTCTGACATGTCTATGAATTATTCCCTTATGTTGTATCTGTAGCGTACATTCCCTTTGTATTACTATCCTGTTTCTGTATGGTGTACACCCACCTGCTGTAAGAATATATTATTTTTTCACATGCTCTGCCCCACCTTTCTCCAGGAACTAGTAGTCAGTTTAAGATAAGGTTGCATGTTTAGACGGTCCATTGTGTTTAATGTACCTTCCCATTGTACTGTTGCTGGATCTGTTGATAGTATCTGTAATGTATTCATGAGGTGGGTTGTCCCTCAACTGTTTTTAGCTGTATGTTTCAAATAAACAGTCAGTCTTGTTTTATACTCTAAAACACTGGTCGTGCCTGGTGATTTTAGGGAGGATTTGGGGCTGCGGATGCTGGATTTCGGGTTCCAACAAGGAGAAAGCCAGAGACTGACAGAGGCACACAGTTGGTGTGCCAGGTGGTCTGTCACAGATATATTCATCAGTGTTTGTATGGGTTTTATACTGTAGAGGTGGTATTTCGTCAGAGCAGACACTCCCCACAGCCACTTGAAAGGGAGTAGAAGCTCCTACGGCGCCATTACACAATTCATCAGGCCGTCTCTTCCTTTGAGAACGCACGTAGAGCAGATCTGGAGGATAAAAGGAAACCGGCGACGGACCGCGACATTGTGGCATCAATTAAAATTTCAGATCACACTTTCCTATGCAAATCTGACTGTCCCGCATTGTCCTCGCCAGCCACCAGTGAGCATGCAGCAGACATGGGCAGCCACTTCCTAAATCTGCGTTTGCAAAGTCAAGCCAGAGAGGAACTCCTAGTACTTTTGCCAGTAAAAATGTTAGTGTAATATATGGACCCTATTCCAAGGTAACGGGTAACCGGGAGCTGCTAAGGAGAAATATAGGCACAAGTTGAGAATCAGCAGCTGCCCGTTACCAGCTCTGTTTTGACCCAGCCGCTGTATTAGTGGCTTGTGTAGTAACAGTAGGGAGATAATAAATAATACTGGCAACAGTATCAGCTGCTGGACTCCATGGGGACTAGTACATCCCTGTTCGAGTTTGTGTAAGTTCCTGAAGGACCTACATGATTATTTGTTCCCATGTTCCACTGTATGCGGCCAGAGAAGAAGGTGGAACACAGCATCGGAGTATAAAATTATGCAAATCCAACATTTATTTAGGGGTCAGTAAGGGTCAGTAGTTTTGAGTCTGGGCACATTGCACTCGTACCCATGTTTACAGCTTGTGATATGAAATAATCAATACCAACTGAGAAGAGAACTTTGCACTTTTCTCTATTGAAGTTGAGGGTTTGCCAAGTATTCATAGGATTTAGAAGCCAATTTCAGTTCTGTAACGAGCTATAGAACACGTGGATTCATAGTATCCGATATAAAATAATGATAAAATATAAATTAAGATTAAAAAGACGTTCTCAAAGCCATAGTTCCTGGCGGTTTGTCATCTTAATAGAGTTAGATGATACTGAAGGCAAGTCACTGGATCAACACCGTGTCCCCTTATCCAAAATGCGTGGGATCAGAAGAGTTTTGGATTATACATTTTGTTGAGGGGAGTATAAACAGGAAATTTATTATAGGGATTATTCAGAGAGCACCGATTTGGCCATGAAATTGCACTGAGCAACGAATTTCCCGTTACGGTGCAATTTCGTGGTGATTCGGCTATACAAAACACTGGCATTTGCCAAATATTGGCGAATTGCCAGTGAAATACAGTGGCCTTTGACGGCAGCGAACTTCCCCATAGAGAAGTAATGGTTAATCTATTCAGAGAACAACAAACAGCAGTGAAATGCCCTGATTTTCAGTTGTTTCGTTCAGCAGGTTTAATCAGGCGAATCCCATAGGTTTCAATGTAAAATAAATTCCCTGTTTTTATTAAATATTTATTCAACTTTATTCTTTTCTTTTGCAGCAAAAAGTCTCTATATTTATTTATTTGGCATTTTTCAGGATTTTTTCAATGAAATTTTTTTCTTGATTTTTTTTTTATTATGGTCGTATCGTTACACAAGAAAAAAGCTTGGATTTTGGGTAAGCGATACTCCATCTGTACTGTCTAGGGATGTGCGTTTCGGGTTTCGGAATTTCGGAATTTTCACGAAATTTTCCGATTCGTGTTTTCGGATGCGGCCGAATTTCTGAAAATTTTTAGATCCGAAAATGGCAGATCCAAAAAGTTTTCCGAGCCGAAACGAATATTTTCGGAATTTTCGAATGTACTTGAAATGTGTCAAATCGAAATTTATTGCTTTGAAACAAGGAGAACAGACATTCCGAAAAAACGAAAATTTCCAAAAATACGAAAAGTCGATACAAAAAACGAGCTAAGTGACACGAAAATACGAAAAATGGTCGAAATTCCTAAAAAAATTTACACGGAAAACGAGTCGAGCCGAACCGAATCGAAACAGAAATCGGTCGAAACGAGCCGAATCGAAAAGTTTAAAAATCCGAAAAATCGAATCGAACCGAAAAAAAAATCGGTGCACAAGCCTAGTACTGTCATAAAACAAGGTTTAAAACATTGAATAGTAGGAAACTAGAGCATATCTGCAGTAAATTGTCCAAGGCTGATTGTAACCGTAAACAATGACATGATCTGCTCACTACCAGCCCTCACCCCATACCATCTGAGAAGGGATTTAGGAGGAATCAGGTTTGTAATGTAATGTTGCCATTAATTCCCACTAGTTTAGTGTATTTTCACACAAGACAGATCACTGGGAGGCTTCCTATTGTAAATACCATGGGCAGGCCAATGATCACCCATCCCAACATATACAAGACCATTACAATGTGCGTATTGTCTCCTCTGGCTTTGTTTGTTAAATGTGCTAAATTGAGTGGGATGGACAAAAATAAATGCTTTAATTGGATGACAAATAAATTACAGGAAGGGTGAGTAAGTGTAAAAAGAAGAAAAAAATAACAATTTACAGAAAGTATCACAAGATTAGAAACTGTTGATCAGTTGAAACAAAGAACTTGATATCTGGGGGAATCACATAAAGACATAATAGTGACAACCAAAAATAGATATATCCTAATAACCTATTGTCCTGAAATGTGTGGGGAAAAAAACTTGCATTAAATAACAAATTGTTAGAATGCCAGGAAAACACACTAAACCAAACCGGCTGGGTGGAGTTGAGGTAACATCACTGCTCTGAGAGGAGAGAGCCTGTGGAGACATGGGTTCGATCCCGACGAGCACCTCTCCAGTAAGTGTCCCTGGGCAAGACACCTAACGGTACATACTCGCCAGCCAGGAGTTGGACATACTTGAAAACGAGAGATATCTCAATGTATCCTTCCTGGTAAAAATACTTTCTCCAAAAAAAAAACTCTGCCAGACTCTTTACGTGCGCACGGATTGCACGAGTGACAGCAGCCGTGCAGCAGACCTCTCCATCAAAGCGCTAGGATGCACGATGACAGAGCTGCAAACCACGATCCTCCATAGGAGGCTTGAGCCTTGCAGCACTGAGCGCACTAACTGCGCTCAGCGAGGTGGCCAGACGGGCGTTAGACGGGCGTCCACTCTCACGGATGTTCCTTCTGCTCTTCAAAACGCTTGTCTGACACTAGCCTTACTGTAAGTTTACAGCTACTATATGGTATATCAGGGGCGGATTGACCGTTAGGGCCCAAGGACATCCTGCAGGTCGGCGGAGTGGTCGTGGAGAGAGACTGGGGACTTTTTTTCCCCAGTCTCAATCTGCTCCCGGCAGCCAGAAGCGGCGGATCGGGCTGCTGTTCTTGCCGCAGGATGAGAGGTGAGTATGTTATTTTTGGGAGGGGGGTTCTAGCTGCAGCTAAGACTGCACAGGAGCAGAATCAGTTAGCACCAGCTCTACGCTGTAGCAAACCTTTTTAGTTAGCGACAGCGGTGAGTAATTAGCGCTAGGACTTTGTGTTCCTAACACTAATTACTGATTGCTTACACTTTGCGCTCCCCATCGCAAAGTATAGTAAGCTCGCGCTAAAAACGCTAATACCGATACGCTAACTTTTTTTTAACCCGTTAGTGATCGGGAGGTGATCTTTGCCGCACACTATCACCTTAATTGACCTAGTGCTAACGCTGACTAATGTGAGTGCTAGTGCTATCGTTAAGGAGGTGATCGGGCCCTAATACTTGCTACACCCGGTATATGAAACGCTAGTGCTGAGGCACCTAGAAAGTAATGAGCTGTTCCAAGATCTGTAATGAAAACAAATGTCGTTTTGACCGTATTAGTGATTCCCACATATTAAAAGCCAAACCACTAACATGTCTAGCTCATAATAGAGCCAGTAATATGGAGCCGCAAATGGTTAACAGCTCGCGCCATTACTTGCCATTTTGGCCCCTTATTACCTCCTTGGAAAGCCTAGGACCCTGGTTGCCTCAGTTTATCTATCAGTCGAAATTGGGTAATGGTGAGAATTGTAAAATCGAGCTCAATAAAAACTCCAATTAACCTTTGTTTTTTCAGCCAGCTATAAAGCCCCGCAATTTACAACTCCACTATCTATTGTTCAATGATCAATCAGTGCTAAATACCGTAAAATAAAATAAATATTACAATTTAAACAGGAAACACAATAAAATAGTTAGGATGAAGTCAGTGGGAAACAGCAGTTTGTGTTTTAGGTTTCCTTCTGAAACTAATGCTGAAAAATAATAAAAATGTAATTAATGTGACAAAAATAAGGTAAATTGTCAGAGGTTCATTATTTGCAGGGAGGTTTGTGGGATATACTTTAGACTAGAGGTTATATAGTATCCGTAATTTTGCAATACTTCTGAAAGGAGCAGAATAATTAGCATTGAAAAATAAATAGAAATGTTAAAATATGCAGCAGATGTCAAATGGCAACAGAGAAATGTCCCGATGCGGAGTATCTGCGAGCAATCTGCTGGGATGTAGCTGGCTATATAGCTCCCTAGAATGCTATACACTGATCAGCCACAACATTAAAACCACTGACAGGCGAAGTGAATAACAATGATTATATGGTTACAATTTATTTATTTATGAAGTATTTTACCAGGAAGGATACATTAAGATTTCTCTCGTTTTCAAGTATGTCCTGGGTTCAAAAGCATTGAATTGAACAATGACACCTGTTAGTGGGAGGGATAGATTAGGCAGGAAGTGAACATTCATTTCTTGAATTTCATGTGTTGGAAGCATTAAAAATGGGCAAACGAAAATATCTGAGTGACTGTGACAAGGACCAAATAGTAATGGCTAGACTCGCAGAGTTTTTCAACTCCAGTCCTCAGGACCCACTAACAGGCCAGATTTTAAGGATCACCTTGGGGTGGGTGGAGTAGAGGTTACATGACTGCTCTATAACCGTTGAGACCGTGGAGACACAGGTTTGAATCCCGGTAAGTGTCCTTGGGCAAGACACCTGACGGTACATACTCACCACCCAGGACATATTTGAAAACGAGAGAAATCTCAATGTATCCTTCCTGGTAAAATACTTTGTAAAAGATAACTGTAGACTGAATCCTGCAATCACTGAGCAGCAAATCATATCACCTGTGCTGTGCTTCAGATATCTAACAAACCTGGCCTGCTAGTGGGTCCTGAGGACCGGAGTTGAGAAACTCTACTAGACGACTCGGTCAGAACATCTCCAAAACCTCAAGTCTCGTGGGGTGTTCCCAATTTGTAGTGGTTAGTATCAACCAAAAGTGGTGCAAGGAAAGACAACCGGTGAACCTGCATCAGGGTCATGGGTGCCCAGGGCTCATTGATGCACATGGGGAGTGATGGCTAGCCCGACTGGTCCAATCACACAGAAGACCTACTGTATCTACTGTATCTCAAATTGCTGAGAAACATAATGCTGACCATGATAGAGAGGTGTCAGAACACACATGATAGGTATCTATGTTTTACGTAGGTTACGTAGATTGTTGCAGACCATATACATCCCTTCATGGCAATGCTATTCCCTGATGGCAGTGGCCTCTTTCAGCAGGGTAATGCACCTTGTGACACTGCAATGATTGTTCTGAAATGGTTTGAGAAACATGGCACAGATTTCAAGGTGCTGCCTTAGCCTTCATATTCCCCAGATCTCAATCTGATTGCGCATCTGTGGAATATGCAGATACAACAATTACTATCCATTGAGGCACCACCTCAGAACTTGCAGGACTTAAAGTATCACCTAATAAAGTCTTGATGCCAGATACCAAAGGGCACATTCAGAAGTCTTGTAGAGTCAATGTTTTGACGTATCAGCGCTGTTTTGGCAGCACAAGTGAGACTTGCACAATATTATGCAGGTGGTTTTAATAATGTAGTTGATCAGTGTATTTTTGCAGAACTTCTGATAATGATTGTTTTGTAAAGAATCTGCTGGAATCTTTAGGAATACAGATTCCTAAAAAAATACCATAACTAACAATACAAAGTTATAATTTGTGGGTATTACAACACATGTATAAAGTAAAGATGCCTGGCTTAATCCAGGCATTTGTATGTGAGGGGATAATTTATTATTATTGTTATTTGTTAAGCACCAACACAAACCATAGTGTGGTAGAAAGGAACATTGGGTAAAGACAAGACAATAGTACAATACATCAAGGGCTCTATTATTTTTTTTTTGAGAAAGGATTTTACCAGGAAGGATACATTGAAATTTCTCTCGTTTTCAAGTATGTCTTGGGTCTAAATTCTTTGCGCAAAAACGCTCGTGCAGCGCGTTAATTTGTGCGCTAAGCGTTAAACGTTAACGTGCGTAAATTAACGCTGGTATTAAAATCCGTCAAAGAAATAACGCACGTAAAAAAGACACGCAAGAACACGCGCGCATTAACGCTGCGTGCAGAAATCGGGGTGCGGACTGTTTTTTCACTCGATTCAGCCAATCAGAATTAAGAACCACAATTGTCTCCCGTTCAGTTTTTGCACCTGTCTAAGTCTAAGTCAATCTAAGTATATACTGTATGCTGCAGCAATAATAAAAACACACACAATTTCTCCATTTTATTGTTTGGGTATGGGTAGAATGTGTAACTATACTTTGCTGTATTTTTTTTTGGGCTGGTGTATTTGGTTTCGGCCAGGACGTTCAGATTTGCCGTTAACACCAGCTTTTAAAAGACGTTAAAATTATGCACGCAAACCTTTTCCGTTAAAATTTGCGCATAGATTGTAATACAATCCGCGTACCAGTGCACAAACACGTTTGCGCTCACAATGTTAAGTATAGGACGCGCAACGTACATTACGCTTGCGCAGGGTTCACGCAGGTTCACCCGCGGTAGACGTTAACGCGCATTTTTTGCGTGGACATTGTAATATGACGTTCTGCGCAAAGGGTTTTTCCCCTCGTGTTAATGCGTTTTTGCGCACGCATTAACGTTTGCGTGAACAATTTAATAGAGCCCCAAACAGGCAAGTCAATATTTCAACAATGGATACAGGAGGAATTGGGGGCCCTATTCCCGTGAGAATATACAATCTAGATGGGTGAAGGGGTGAGAGGCTGCATTTAAGGATCATAGTAGGCTGAAAAATTCCCAAAGGGTTCGTGGTAGACAAACAAATTGGTTTTGTTTGCAGGTTCAGGACCAGTGAGGGATCCAAGAGGATAGAAAGTATAGATTTAGTCACTGTTCGCCCTTTCTCCTCCTCTAACTTTAAGCCCTATTCCAACGGAGTCGCAAGCAGGCATTAGCAGCTCCTTACTGCATATTCATTTCCACTATACTTGCAAAAGAAAAAACACATAACACCAGGGTCTGCAAGCCGGTATTCACTTTTAAACACCTACTTGTGCCCAAAATAAGGCACAATTTCGGAATATATGCAGAAAAAAACTATTTAGCGCCTATTCCCTATCCATAGCAGGGCAGCTGCGTAGACCAGAAGTATCCAGCCCACTTCATGTATAAAACAGCTCCATACGAAACAAAACACAATCAGAGGTTTTGGTTTACTTGAATGGCCATTAAAGTGTAAGCACAGCCGCCACGTCACGGCACCTCTGGGTCAGGTGGGTCCTAACCTAATGAAACCAAGAGCTGCTTTCCATGCAACCACTTATCCTCATGCTGCTTATCAGCTAAGAGGCAAACTCATGGGTTTATATTTATACCCTCACCAGGAACAATTCCACTCTAGGATTAAAAAGAAAAACACGGAAAGAGGCAGCAGCAGTAATGACCTGGCTGGGGATACAACAAAATAAACATATATGCAGAAAACTTTGGAATAGTCTGTTATCCTCCAGCCCATTGTTTGTGTTCCCTGTAGAAAATATAGAAAGCATAGAAAACAAACAAATAATAGTGTAGTACTGGTGCCTTTTAACCCCTTAAGGACCGCTGACGTACCCTGTACGTCCTGTTCTCGGGTCTCCCTTAGACCCGCGGACGTACAGGTTACGTCAGCGGTGCCAAATCCCCCTCCCGCCCGATACTCACCTCCCTCGCTGGATCCCTCGGTGATCTGGCAGGGAGGAAGCCTGCCCATGTGATTTACATGGGCAGGCGAGGCTGATGACGTCGCCACGCTGCGTGGTGACGTCATCAGCAGGTGCCCCCATTCAAATCAATGGAGGGGAGGGGGGGCTCCTTCGGAGCCCTCTATCTCCCCAACCATTGAAGCTAGGGAGATGCTTTTTGCACCGCTGAAAAGGGGAGAGTCTCCCCTTTTCAGCGGTGTATAGCACCAAAACGCGATTCGAACCTGGAGGGGGGCTGACATCTTGGATGTCAGCCTAGCCTCCAGGTCCCCCCCACCCACTGACAACCTCACCATATGTGTGAGGATGTCAGTGGGCCAGTTAACCATCTAGCTGCCATGTAGAGATAAGGGGATCCTAAGGATCCCTTTATCTCCCGATCCATGGCAGCTAGATGATGATGGTGATCATGATCATGGCCTTTCAAATGATACCAAACATGACCAGGTTTGGTTTAAAAAACAAATTTAAAAAATAAATAAATAACAATAATAATAATAAAAAAATTAAATGAAATAAAAAAATGTGTTTTTTTTAAAAAAAAATTGTCTGGGGGGGTTTAACCACTTCAATGCTAAGGACGCGCTCAGCGCGTCCTCAGCATTACCGCTGGTATGCGGAGGACGCGCTGAGCGCGTCCTCGCATTGGGGTCAGCGTTCGGCCGGGTTCCGGCCGATCGCTGGCCCCTCCGGTGCGGGCTGACATCCTGGATGTCAGCCCGGCATCCGGAGCAGTGGCCGCCATTATTAGGTGTCATCGCGCCCCCGCGATGACACCTAATTCAGGCGCCCCCCCCGCATGTGCGGAGGAGGCGCCTGAAAGGGAGGGGGGGAGGTCCTTCGGACCTCTCTTCCTCCCGATCGGCGGCACACAGGGGCTTAACCCAGGCATCATTTGGAAGGGCACAGCCTGCCCTTCCAAATGATGCCTGGCATTAACCCCTGGGGAGCTGGATCGCAAATCGGCGCTGAAAAGCGCCGATTCGCGATCCTTCCCGGGAGCTGGCCGACATCTTGGATGTCGGCCAAGCTTCCGGGAACTCCCCCAGAGGACTGGCGTCATCGTGCGCAGCACGATGACGCCAGTCCTACAGTTAACCCCTAACTGCCACGAACTGTGGAGATAGGGAGTTCCAATGAACTCCCTATCTCCCGATCCGTGGCAGTTAGGGGTTAAATTTTGATATGGTTGGATCGGCCAGAGCATGGCCGTTCCAACGATACCAAACATGAAAGTAAAAAAAATTGTAAAAAAAAAAAAAAAAAGAAAAATAAAAATAAAAAAAATAAAAAAAAAAATTAAAAAAAAAAAATAACACTTTTTTTTTTTTTTTTTTGGTTTGTTAATGCAGCAATATTGTTCCCATTTCAATTATAATGTGAACAATGATGCTGCATTAACGATTTTTGTATGCGGTGCGTTTGTTAAAAATGGTGTCATTTTCCCCAAAAAAAAATGTAACGAGACCCCATCTCTAATTTTTTTAACAAGCGCACCCCATACAAAATATAACCGCAATTGCTCGCATGTTAAAATGTGGAAAAAAACACTTTACACATTGTAAATTATTGAAAATACATATTTTATTGCATTTTTTGTTATAATATACAAACATGACATAACGTATACATATAATAATGACATATTATGAATCTACCGAGTCTGACGGAAAGAACGATATATAATATGTCGGTGTCATATACTAAAATAAGCCTTAAAAACACGTTTAAACATGATGCGCAAAACAGGTAAAAAATGACCTCAGCACAGGGGCGGAAAAGCCTCAGCAGCGAAAGGGTTAATTAAATGGACCTAGGCTGTCATCTCAAAATAATTAGCACAAAATGGTCAGAATGAGCGCAGCGCACATAGTGAACTGCTTCAGCAGTGAAAGGGTTAAAAGGCAAAACATGTAAAAATTGGTATTTCTATTCTCGGGATAAAATTTTGAAACTATTTAGCCGGGTCTTTATTGGTGGTTGTAGCTTTTGGGGATTAAATTACGAAAAAGTGTGTTTTTACCATTTTTTTCATCATATTTCATATTTTTTTTATAGTAAATTATTGGATATGTTGGAAATAATGGTATTTCTAGAAAGTCCATTTAATGGCGGGAAAAAGGATGTATAATACGTGTGGGTTGAATAAACGAGTAAGAGGAAAATTTGACCTAAACCCTAACAGCGCAGAAACGTAAAAACAGCAGCGGTCACTAAAGGACGGATTTTTGTAAAACCGCCCGATCACTAAGGGGTTAAGATAACAATGGTAAAAGCACAATTTCGGGAATAATCCCCTTTCACAATCGTTAGCTGCTGATCAACACAAAACCTGAATGTTATATCCCCTAACAGATTCATTAATCCAAGATGAAAGAAAAGCAAAATCAATGAGCCCGGTGCAAATATTTCAGTACCAAATGGTGGAAATATCAATGTTCTCAGACTCTCAGTCCTGTTTTATTCATGCAAATCTTGGTACCTCCAAGAGAGTAAACACACATATACAGGGTTATTCAAAGAGAATCGAACAGTCACTGCACGTTCGGTGACTTTTTGTTCCCTGAAATTCGGTGCGACTCGGCGATCCTAGTTCGCCGACCGTGCGGTGTATTGAGCAAGCACCACAGGGCTGCCGTACTGCAGGGAAAACCCACCGCAAACCCGACGAACACACACTGCAAAACTCGCCGAACACTCACAGAAACAGCTGGATTAACCCCGCCGAACACGTCGGAGAAACCCGACTAGCTGCCGATCACAACGCAGAGCAGCCGCCGGAAAAACCCGACACGCAGACGAATGTGGTGGAAAAAAAAACAAACAGTACGCTTGAAAGTTTGAAATTTGAAACGCTGTTTGCAAAAAAACTACTGAACGAAAATGTCTGGAATTTACATATAAGATCCAATGAATGATAATAAAAAGGTCTGTTACAGTAAAAAGAAAAAGCGATTTAAAAAAAACAGGTAAAACTTTTTGCCAAAAAATCCCGAGAAATGCCTAAAAGATCCTAAAAAATCTATACATAAAGATACTTTTTACTGCAGAATATAATATTAAACGGTTTATTAGATATTGGATTAAAACTGGAATATTTTTACCATTGAAGTCTATGGGATTCGCCTGAATAAACCTGACGTTGAAACCACCGAACAGCAGGGCATTTCGGAAACTTTTCACTGCTGGTTTGTGTTCTCTGAATAGCCGAAGCAGTGCTTCTCTATGGGGATTTCACTGCCCTCGAACAGGCACCGAACAGGTACCGTATGTGCAGGCAATTCGCCAGGATTTGGCGAACTGCCTGCTCTCTGAATAGCCAAGTGGCCAGGAAAGGTAACCGTACTCTGAATTTCACTGTTCGGCCACAATTCGGATCTCTTTGAATAACCCCCATAGTGCAGATAATCCAATGACACTAGACGATGGTATAAAATTTTCTCATTCCTTTTTTAGGGGACTATGCATCAACCTAGTGGCAGACAAGTATATTGAAGGAAGGACCACCTTTTTAGGTCCAGAGAGCCAAGATAAAACAAGTTCACGTGAGTGAGATACCTTATTTGTTATGCCATCATCTGGTGTCATTGGCTTATCTGCACTATATCAAGATTTGCGTGTTTAAAGAGGCATAAGATAAGAACATTGATATTTCCACCATTTGGTACTGAAATATTTGTGCTGGACTTACTGAATTTGCTATTTTTTATCTTAGAAAGTATAGGAAACATGAACTTCAAGTAAGGACCTAGTAAAGTTGACCTAGTTGGATTAGTGCCTTGAGCCATGAAGTTAATGAGAGGAGCCAGCAAGGAAAACGGAACCACTCATTAACAGCTGGATTGAAACAGGTCCTTTGTTTCTTCATTGCAATGTGATACAGAATGAATGAAACCAGCACTTGAATGCAGCTTGCTAGCAGTGAAAAGGTTAAACATACAGTAGTATATGAATAGCTATACATGACGAGCAAGTTTGGAATTTCACCTTGGATACTTTGAACTCATTTTTGCAGCTTGTTTTTCAGCATGCCACCTCGTTTCATTGTTTAGCAGATAGGGCTCATGAAAGGAATGTGCACGAGGTTACTAATGTTCTTTACAAGCACCTTTTCACAAAGGTCGTCAAAAATATTTCCTAACATCGATGTCAAAATTTTTAAATGCATATAGAACTACAAAGACTTATGTTTACCAGCAGCCAGGTCTCGGCGTGTATTGTATTCGGGTTTGGGTCGAAATCCCTACAACCAGGTTCCCTAATGCCAAAATCCCGAAGGCCAACTTCCCTACACAGACAACTCCCTGATGGCCAACTTCCCTACACAGAGAACTCCCTGACGGCCACCTTCCAGACATCCAAAATCCCAGCGTCTAACACTAACCCCTACCTAACCCTCTAAACCTAGCCCTAACCCCAACCCCCCTAAACCTAACCCAAACTCCCCTAAACCTAACCCTAATCCCCTAAACCTAGCCCTAACCACCACAAACCTAGCCCTAACCCTAACCCCCCAAATCTAGCCCTAACCCCCTAAACCTAGCCCTAAACCTAACCCCCTAAACCGAGCCCTAACCCCCTAAACCTAGCCCTAACCCTAACCCCCTAAACCTAGCCATAACCCTAACCCCCCTAAACCTAGCCCATACCCCCTAAACCTAGCCCTAACTCCCTAATGGTTAGGGTGCCAGTTTTAGGGTTAGCCGCTGGGATTATGGATGTCTGGAAGTTGGCCGTATAGGGAACATGGTATGTCCGGCACTAGTTCTGTCTGGAAGTTGGCCGTCAGGATGTTGGCATTAGGGAACCTGGCTGTAGGGATTTGTCCGGCACCCATTATATTCTCCATTCCTGCATCTTTTTGAGACTGGTGTTGATCTCTACTCTTGGTTTTGCCAGAGATCACGTGTGTTTCCATTTTTTCTGGGTATTATCTATGATCTACACGGCTTTATCAAGGCCAACTATTAACTCCATAGCTATGGCTTGGACTGGTATTCCAGATACTGTTAGCATATTTGTTAAAGTGAGAACCACTCATAGACATAAGTTTTGTCTCCTTGCCCACATTTGCACAGACAGATTCCTCAACATGTTGTAGCAATGATGTTGTGTACAACAGGGGGTCCAGTGTTGTTGTCAAGTATATGTTAGCATGGTACAGAAACCAGATACGATGAATAAGTGACCTGTACAACACAGCCACTAGTAACCATCCAGTAACTAGTGCCGTTGCTCGTTCTCAGGACCCTCACAGACCCCCTTTTTCTCACAACAATTTAAAATGTGCTTCAATGGTCTGTGCAAACTGGTTATCCGGAACATAAGATCAAGAACGCCTGTTGATGTCGCGTTTAGCAACTGTTTTCGCAGGAACCAGATGCGGTGGATATTGACACGTAAAGTACAACCAGTGAGAGAAAGGCCAGATGTATAGTTATAGCGCTCCCTCATCAATGAAAGTGGCGTCAGGCTTAGATTGTGATGTTTTCATGTGGTGCTGACCAAAATATGAACATAGACGTAGTAACAAGTGATTTGAGTCCTTACTAATATGCAGGAGGTAAAATAGTGGTACTTATATGGTCAGTTATACAGCAACGTCAGCAAGACGGGCAGCAGAGTAGATGTGGTTGGTGTTATAGCAAGGTCAGTGTCAGGGATTCCCCTGTAGTGGTGTTATAACTCAAAGGACGTATATGAGTGCACAGCATACAGGACTGTAGGAACCAAAGTGTAGGATAAGGCAACAATCCAGTCATCCAATGAATATAGAAGGAAAGAAGGGAACAGGAGCTAGAATCAAACTGACTGTTCCAATACAGAAGCAATGTGTGAATGGGTTGTCTGGCCTTTTATACTCTTTGACTCTCTCTCAGCCAATCGAAGCCTTATGACATCATTGGAGTGCGCCACATCCTGGACGCCATTTTGGTGAAGACCAGGCGCGCTCGCGTATCCCACCAAAGGCCCAAGCAGGGCCCAAAGCCTGGGGCTGCGCCGGAAGCTTCCGGCCAGCAGCACAGGAGCCTGACCTCCCCGGGGCCCAAAGACACACGGGGAGGTAAGCCGGCAGCCCCACGACGCAAGGCCCCACCTGGCAATCGGGCCGGCCGCCTCGCCGCAACCCGAGCGGAAACGCCAGGAAGACGGAGAAGCAGTCGTACCCGGCGCCGAGGGGCCAACGGTCCTGACAGTCAGAAAGTCGAGCAACAGAGTAGATGTGGTCGTTGGTATAGCAAGGTAAGCAAGGCGGCCAACAGAGTACATGTGGTCGTTGGTATTGCGAGGTTACCAAGTCAGGCAACAGAGTAGATGTGGTCATTGGTATAGCAAGGTAAGCAAGGCGGCCAACAGAGTAGATGTGGTCATTGGTATTGTGAGGTTAGCAAGTCAGGCAACAGAGTAGATGTGGCCGTTGGTACAGCAAGGCCAGCAAGTTGGGCAACAGAGTAGATGTGGTCGCTGGTATAGCAAGGTAAGCAAGGCAGCCAACAGAGTAGACATGGTTGTTGGTATAGCAAGGTAAACAAGGCGGCAACAAAGTAGACGTGGTCTTTGGTATTGCGAGGTTAGCAAGTCAGGCAACAGAGTAAATGTGGTCGTTGGTATAGCAAAGTCAGAAAGGCGGACAACAGAGTAAATGTGGTTGTTGGTATAGCATGGTCAGCAAGCTGGGCAGCAGAGAAGATGCGGTGTTGAAATAGCAAGATCAACAAGATGGCCAACCACATGCCACCGTACTTCAGTGCCACAAGATTTAGAATCCGTGGCTGACCTCCCAAACTGCTCCCCGACCCACCTGAGTAACTGGTTTAATTAGCTCAGACCTTGCGATACCCCATATAGATTATCTTGCTTTTTGTTTATGTTCCTTTGTAAGACTGTTTTTATGGATTGTTTTAGAGATACACACACCCTATGCTCATTGGTCCTCGAAGCATTTATTATGCTGGTTTTCCTCCTTGGCTACTGTTAACTTCTTGTTGAAATCTCATTTTGTATTTGTGGCTGTGACTGTCGCTGCGATGTATGACTCTATAACATTAAATGTGTCAAATGTGGGAAATCTTTAATAAATAGAATGTTAAAAATAAAAAAGGAAATTCCCTAAATTGACATTTATAAAAGTTTTCTGGGTTTAGTAATAAATAGTATTGTTTTTCTCTATATCAAGTATTTGACTGATATGTTTGGGAAAATGGGGCCAAGGATGAGACACAAGTATAGTCGTCGCTATAGGGGGCAAGGTTGGCTATATACTGACTTTCCCCCTTTAATTCCCACTTTCTTACCTGGACACATGGATCAGTGCTACTATTTGGCCACTTAGTGGACAGTGTGCGCTTAGAAGAGGGGCCCAGGAGCAAGAGTTCTGGAATGCCATCAGGACATATGGAGTAGGAGAAACAACTATTCCATATACCATGCCAGGCAGGCCAAACTGCTGCAGCTGCAATTTCTACTGACGTGCCGGAGACCCCCCCGGAAGCACCTGTCAGTTACATGGAGCTGCTGGAACTTGAAGTCACATTCTCATGGTTCTATTTGATGCATGCTGTTGCCAGAAGACACAAAGAGCAGAAGGGTTGTGTGCCCTGATCCAATGTCCACACTTCCAGAACCAGACAATGAGGTGTGTGAGGCGGATTTATGCTGGTGTAATTTGTGTGGTAATTATACTGGGGTATGTGGGAAAGATTATGTCACGTCTGCTGGGGCTATATGGGGAAAATTATTCTGAGGGTATATCATGGGAGTTATGCTGTGGACTTTGGGAAGAATTATGCTGGGTGATGTGGGGGCAGTCATTCTGGAGATATGTGGGGGAGAATTATGCTGTGGTATGTGATAGGAATAATGCTGGGGTATGTGACGTTATCATGCCGGGAGCAGGGATCAATTTGAACAGGAACATGAGGGAACCCAATTCCTCCATTATTTCCGCAGAGGGAACAGAGCTTCCTTTTGTCCCACACACACACAGAAGCTTTTATTAGATTCTAATCATATGTTTCCTTATTAAATCACCTGAAATATATGATATTTGTTGCAATTGCCATAAGGATCTGCTGAAACACAGTTTGTTTTTATGTTTAAAATTAAGTGCGACATTGACGAGCAGACATCTTGGAGAGTTCCTGCACTGTTTTAGGACTAGATATCTAGCTGGGAGTATACATGGGGACTGGAGCAAGGTAAGATAGTTATAATGAGAGGAAATGGGCACAAAGGTGTATAAGGATTGAATGAACAAAGGTTAGACCCAAATCTATCCTTTGGCCCCCACATTGAAAAACTCTCATCTAAAATTTACCCCTGCACAGAAACAAATCCTGCCTGAGCCCCGCGGTAAGAAAGCAGATTGTACAACAAATGCTTATGCCAGCCCTTGAATACGGAGATGTAGTGTATGCAGCGGCCCCACAAACACACCTTCAGAAACTTACCACATTGTATAACTCATTCTGCCGCTTTGTGCTACAATGTAACTAAATGACCCTCCATTGTAACATGTTAAATGAGCTAAACTGTCCGTCGCTGGAGTCTAAACGCACCCTTCACCTTTCCAACCTGGTGTTTAAAAGCTTTTCTGGGAAGCTGCCACCCTACCTGAATAGACTGCTTCCCCCAGCAGTTCCCTCATCCTATAATCTCCGATCCAGGACCAGCACCTTACTTGCAATACTACAATACAAAAAGAAAGTGGCTCGATCCTCATTTTCCTACAGAGCACCGCAGTTATCGAATAACCTCCCAGACGCCATCAAATCTTCCCCCAGTCTAAAGTCACTTAAGAGACCTCTATTAACATACCTCGATATGGAATGCACTTGTAAACATGTAACATAATGACTTTTTCCTACATATTTATTTTCTGTTAATCTGTATATTTGCGTTTTTTTTTTAATATCTTGCATTTGTATTACTTTGTATTTCTGTAACAACTGTAACATTTTAATGTTCTTGAACCCAGGACGTACTTGAAAACGAGAGAAATCTCAATGTATCCTTCCTGGTAAAATCCTTTAAAAAATAAATAAACAAAGGGTATATAACGTTAGAAATGGGAGACAGATAGGCACCAAGTGTTACCTTCTTAAATGAGAGGTGGGATTTCAGTCCTACAGTTCTTGGCCATAGCCAGTCCCTTGAAAGGCTGATACCTCCAAAATCATTTCCACATGAACCTTAAAACAGATTAACAATATGACATGCACAGCTAAAAATCTGCTTAATGCTACATGCAACAACCACCCTATACCGCAACTATGACCACACCGTAACTTTCACACTCCGATATCTGCACCCTATCCTAAGTCTGCCTGACAACCCCACAACTATAATATGGCTTTTGGCAATGTCCCAGATATGGCTTTCATGTGACATTGTCCCTTCTACATGGGGTCTTTTCGAGAGTATGGCATTCTCATATTTTGACCAAAAACATCTCTTCTTTTTGTTGTTAGAAATTTCTTGGTGTAAGTTAGAGACCTAAATCTTGTTTTACATGACGTTTTTGATACATACGTGGCCCCTATAAGTCATAACTTCATCAAAATAATCTGGAATGAGCCTAGTCTCCAGCCATGCCTCCAGATCCATTTCCAAAAGAAATATCAATATGGTTGTTGACTGAGCACCTGTTATGTGACTCAAGTTCACCGTAGTTATCAATAACTGTAAAAATCACTGTTGTTTCAACTACATTGAACTTCGGCTATCCAGAGGAGCACAATTCAACATTGGAAGGCAAAGTTCCTGTGAGCAACAGTGAAGAGCGACACCACCATTATTCTTCTGTAAAATGCGTAAACTGCGGCGATTCTCCATTCAGCCGGGATTCTGATGTTGTTTACAACAACGGTGAACATACCTTAGTGATTTAAAAATGATGATCTCCATGGACCGGAGATAGACAACTTAGACTGAAGCTGTTGTGGACGTCCTACGTTTAATAACTATTGCAGAATCTATGGTAGAAACCCCTGTTGAAACCCAATCTTTCAGAACCAGGTTTAGATAAATTCAGCAGAAACTAAGGAGGAAAGAAGACTGATGTCTATGTGAACAACTTCAGGCAGAAAATATGACAGAAACACTGGTGGGAATCCCATTGAGAACAATTCAAACGGACACTACAGGGGAAAGAATGGTGTGTAAAGTATGACAAACTATGGCGACAGGTCCCTAAGTAGAGAATTCACCGTAGATTCATTGTACATGATACAACATAGCTTTCCCAAAGTAAAACCACCATTCTTTCAATGAACACGTGGTGGTTTGTGAATTAACCGTCAAGTGTCCCTCCTTAGGGCTCTATTACATCCTTCACGCAATCGTTAACGCATGCGCAAAAACGCATTGACGCAAGGGGCAAAACCCTTTCCGCTCAACGTCGTATTACAATGTCCGCGCAAAAAATGCGCGTTAACGTCTACCGCGGGTGAACCCGTGCGAACGCTGCTCGAGCGTACTGTACTGCGCGTGTCCTATACTTAACATTGTGAGCGCAAATGCGTTTGTGCGCTAGTACGAGGATGGTATTACAATCTATGCGCAAAATTTAACGCACAGCGTTTGCGCAGATAAATTTTTAACGTCTTTTAAAAGCTGGTGTTAATGGCAAATCTGAACGTCCTGCCCGAAACCAAATACACCAGCCCAAAAAAAAAAATACAGCAAAGTATAGTTACACATTCTACACATACCCAAACAATAAAATTGAAAAGTTGTGCGTTTTTTTATTGATGCAATATCTACCGTATGCGCAGATTGATTTTGGCATGCGCAAAAACTTAACGGGAGTCAGTTGTGGTTCTTAATTCTGATTGGCTGAATCGTGTGATAAAACAGTCTGCACACTGATTTCTGCGCACAAAGTTTAATGCGCGTGCGTTTTTGCACATCCGTTTTATGCACTTTATTTTTTGACGGATGAAATAATGCGTGAGGATTGTAATACCAGCGTTAATATACACGTGTTAACGTTTAACGCTTCACGCAAAAATTCATGCGTTTACGTGGGTTTGGGTCGAAATCCCTACAACCAGGCTCCCTAATGCCAAAATCCAGACGGCCAACTTCCCTACACAGACAACTCCCTGACGGCCAACTTCCCTATACGGCCAACTTCCCTACACAGACAACTTCCTGACTGCCAACTTCCCTATACAGCCAACTTCCCTACAGACAACTCCCTGATGGCCAACTACCCTATACGGCCAACTTCCCTACACAGACAACTCCCTGATGGCCAACTTCCCTATACGGCCAACTTCCCTACACAGACAACTCCCTGACGGCCAACTTCCCTACATGGCCAACTTCCCTACACAGACAACTCCCTGATGGTCAACTTCCCTATACGGCCAACTTCCCTACACAGACAACTTCCTGACTGCCATCTTCCCTATGCGGCCAACTTCCCTACAGACAACTCCTGATGGCCAACTACCCTATACGGCCAACTTCCCTACACAGACAACTCCCTGATGGCCAACTTCCCTATACGGCCAACTTCCCTACACAGACAACTCCCTGACGGCCAACTTCCCTACATGGCCAACTTCCCTACACAGACAACTCCCTGATGGCCAACTTCCCTATACGGCCAACTTCCCTACACAGACAACTCCCTGACGGCCAACTTCCCTACATGGCCAACTTCCCTACACAGACAACTCCCTGATGGCCAACTTCCCTATACGGCCAACTTCCCTACACAGACAACTCCCTGACGGCCAACTTCCCTACATGGCCAACTTCCCTACACAGACAACTCCCTGATGGTCAACTTCCCTATACGGCCAACTTCCCTACACAGACAACTTCCTGACTGCCAACTTCCCTATACGGCCAACTTCCCTACAGACAACTCCCTGATGGCCAACTACCCTATACGGCCAACTTCCCTACACAGACAACTCCCTGATGGCCAACTTCCCTATACGGCCAACTTCCCTACACAGACAACTCCCTGACGGCCAACTTCCCTACATGGCCAACTTCCCTACACAGACAACTCCCTGATGGCCAACTTCCCTATACGGCCAACTTCCCTACACAGACAACTTCCTGACTGCCAACTTCCCTATACGGCCAACTTCCCTACAGACAACTCCCTGATGGCCAACTTCCCTATACGGCCAACTTCCCTACACAGACAACTCCCTGATGGCCAACTTCCCTATACGGCCAACTTCCCTACACAGACAACTCCCTGACGGCCAACTTCCCTACATGGCCAACTTCCCTACACAGACAACTCCCTGATGGCCAACTTCCCTATACAGCCAACTTCCCTACACAGACAACTTCCTGACTGCCAACTTCCCTATACGCCAACTTCCCTACAGACAACTCCCTGATGGCCAACTTCCCTATACGGCCAACTTCCCTACACAGACAACTCCCTGACTGCCAACTTCCAGACATCCAAAATCCCAGCGGCTAACACTAACCCTACTCCCTAACCCTCTAAACTTAGCCCTAACCCCCTAACCCCTCTAAACCTAGCCCTCACCCCCCAAACCTAGCTCTAACCATAACCCCCTAAATCTAGCCCTAACCCCCTAAACCGAGCCCTAACCCCCTAAACCTAGCCCTAACCCTAACCCCCTAAACCTAGCCATAACCCTAACCCCCCTAAACCTAGCCCATACCCCCTAAACCTAGCCCTAACTCCCTAACGGTTAGGGTGCCAGTTTTAGGGTTAGCCGCTGGGATTATGGATGTCTGGAAGTTGGCCGTATAGGGAACATGGTATGTCCGGCACTAGTTCTGTCTGGAAGTTGGCTGTCGGGATGTTGGCATTAGGGAACCTGGCTGTAGTCCGGCACAAGTTTACCGAGCATTTTTGTGTGAAGAATGTAATAGAGCCAATACAGGGTTATTCAGAGAGCGTGAAAAGCAGGAGAATGACTGGAGAATGAAAAATTCTAGGTCAAAATAGCCAAACCAGAAAAATTCTCCCTTTCATCTCACTTTCCAAATCGGCTATTTTGACCTAGAATTTTTCATTCTCCAGTCATTCTCCTGCTTTTCACTGCTCTCTGAATAACCCTGTTAGACTTTAGAAATCTTGGGAAGATGATCGATTTTGTCACGGCATGTGAGTTATCTAAAAAGATTTTAGGATTATGTTTACACTTCCACAATTTAATTATTATTTCCGAACCGTGTAGCATCATTACTCCATGTGACAGTATACTTGGTTACTTGTCCAAATCAAGTTTTTCCTGATTTTTTTTAAAGAAATATTTCAGAGATGAATCTTCAGATTCCAAGCGTTCGGTGAGGTAAGCGATGCATAAAGTATATACATGATCTTTAAAATTCCATTCGCCAATCAGGCTCTGACAAAACACACGTCCTGCCTTTTGTGTAGCAAAGCATGGCAAGATTGTACGTCTACGCCCTGCTGAGGAACTCCAGCAATTCTGAGCATTTAACTGAAGAACGTGAAGCCTTATCATCCATCAGAGCGCCAGATAAATTGCAGCACACTTTAAGGCAGTAATCCCAACAGCATGCTGAGCTATTTTTATTGAACAATTTCCAAGACATCATTCCCCTCTTTCTTATATATTTATAGGTTTTGCAATTTTTTAATTTTTTTCCCCCGTTCTAAAAAACCAGGAAAGCATCACACAAGCTTTTAATATTTCAACAGCCATTGAGGAACATAGATGCAGAAAAACAGGGTATTACTGTGGGTAGAGCCTTAGAGACTTTGTTTAGAAGTTTAGCTCAGTGATACACTCGCTTGTTATACCAGGGTGGCAGTCATAAGGGTGACATTCAATAATTGGTCCGTAGGCTCTGCCGTCTGCCAAACCCGGCAGCAGCTTCTTTTTTGGTGCTGCAGGGTGTAAATGCTTGCAGACCTGGCCCACCAGTATACCTGGAAATTTCCCAGTGGGACGTAGGATCTGAGGCCGATCAGAGTACTCTAACACACCACTGAACAACAACACCTTCAGGTGTTAGCTTGGTCTGCACTAGGGATGCGCTGATACTACCGGCATATGCACAAGTACAGTACTTGTACTCTGCCAGCTGCCCCAGTGTCTATGTCTGCTATATATTATTATTATTATTATCCTTTATTTATATAGCGCCACAAATTCCGCAGAGCTTTACAAGATCAGTGTACAAGGTGTTGATACATTAGAATATCACACATTGATGATATGGCCTGATTCAGGGGGAATTTATAAATGTATGAGATGTACAAGTAATTTGTAAGGTAGGCGCATCCATATCGTTAGGTGTTTTGCCCAAGGACACTCGCTGGTGGCGTCTTCTGATTGGGATCGGGTCGTCTTTCCATAATAGTAGAGCAGCGACCTGGTAGTTAGGTTGAACCCGCTTCTTATAAAGTCGAGACTTCTCCACAGTTGTATTGGAGGAATGTGCTGAATGGTATTTTGACTTGCTTCTCCACAGTCGAAGGGTAGAGAAGTTACCACTAGACTCCACAGCCGATATTGTGTGGTAGGCAAGTATGTACCGTCAGGTGTCTTGCCCAAGGACACTTTTTTTTTTTGTGAAAGGATTTTTACCAGGAAGGATACATTGAGATTTCTCTCGTTTTCAGGTATGTCCTGGGTGGCGAGTATGTACCGTTAGGTGTCTTGCCAAGGACACTTACTGGAGAGGTTGCTCGCTCGGATCGAACCCATGACTCCACAGGCTCTCTCCATGCAGAGCGGTGACATTACCTCTACTCCACCCAGCCGGTACTTCTTATAAAGTCGAGACTTACTGGAGAGGCGCTCTGGCTGGCATTTGAACCCGGGTCTCCACGGTTATAAAGCAGTGATGTTACCTCTACTCCTATATACGTACCTAGGAGTAGAGGTAACATCACGGCTCTATAAACGTGGAGATATCTCTGAGGTCTGGTGTCTGCGTGTGTGTGGTCAGGGTGTGTGCAAGCCTTTGCAGTGGTTAAATGGTGTGTCTCGCCATACATTTCAATTTTAACATAAATTGGCTTTCATCAAAATCCTAAATTATTTATTGGAAAACATTCACATGACATTAACCACTTCGCTGCAGAGGACGCGCTCAGCACGTCCAACTGCAGGAAGCGGGGGCTGCGGAGGACACGCTGAGTGCGTCCTCCCTTTGCATCCAGCGATCGGCCGGATTCTGGCCAATTGCTGTGCCCCCCGGTGCGGGCTGACATCCTTGATGTCAGCCCAGCATCCGGGACGACATCGGGCACTAATAGATGTAATCGCGCGGTGCCCCATACTTTGGTATTATACAGGGTTATCCAAAGAGATCCGAATGGCTGGAGAAAGGTAACCAAACGCTGAAAGTCAGCGTTCGGTTACCTTTCTTGGACATTCGGCTATTCAGAGAGCAGGCAGTTTGCCAAATCCTGGCGAATTGCCTGCACATACGGTGCCTGTTCGGTGCCTGTTCGAGGGCAGTGAAATCCCCATAGAGAAGCAATGCTTCGGCTATTCAGAGAACACAAACCAGCAGTGAAAGGTTCCCGAAATGCCCTGCCATTCGGTGGTTTAATTTGGCAAGTTTATTCAGGAGAATCCCATAGGCTTCAATGTTAAAAATATTCCCGTTTTAATTCAATATCTAATAAACCATTCATTTTAAAATTCTGCAGTAAAGAGTCTCTTTATTTATCGATTTTTTTAGGATATTTTAAGCATTTTTCTGGATTTTTTTAAAAAAAGTCCAATTTTTTTTATTGTTTTTTAACTTTACCTATTTTTTCTGTAACAGCCCTTTTTATTATCATTCCCTGGACCTCATGTGTAAATTTCAGACATTTTCGCACAGTAGTTTCTTTGCAAACAGCGTTTCACTTTTCAAACATTCAAGCAAACTGTTTTTTTAATTTATTCACTCCATTCGTCTGCGGTGTTTGCTTTTTCCATAGGCTGCGCTGCGTGTGATCGGTTCCTGCTCGGGTTTTTCCGGCGTTTTCAGCGGGTTAATCCAGATGTTTTTGCGGGTTTTTGGCATGCATTCGCTGGGTTTTGCGGTTAGTTTTCAGCGGGTTTGCGGTGGCTTTTCCCTGCAATTCGGGGACCCTGTGGTGCTTGCTGAATACACAGCAGGGTCGCCGAAATGGGATCGGCAAAACGAACCAAATTGAAGAGAACGAAAAGTCACCGAACGTGCGGTGACTTTTCGATTCTCTTTGAATTACCCTGTATGTGTGGTTGAGCAGCTTTCCAGTGACACTTTCAGGGTTATTCAAAGAGCTCTGAATTGCTGCCGAAAGGGAAGCGAATGCTGAAATTCAGCGCACGGTTACCTTCCCTGGCCATTCGGCTATCCAGAGAGCAGGCAATTCGCCAAATCCTGGCGAATTGCCTGTACATACGGTACCTGTTCGAGGGCAGTGAATCCCCAAAGAGAAGCAATGCTTCGGCTATTCAGAGAACAAAACCCAGCAGTGAAAAGTTGCAGAATTGCCCTACTGTTCGGTGGTTTAATTCGGCAGGTTTATTCAGGCGAATCCCATAGGCTTCAATGTTAAAAATATTCCTGTTTTAATCCAATCTCTAATAAACCGTTGATTATAATATTCTGCAGTAAAAAGTCTCTTTATTTATAGATTTTTTTGGATCTTTTAAGCATTTTTCGGGATTTGTTTTCAAAAAACAATTTTCCCGTTTTTTTTTTTTTTTTAACTTTTCTTATTTTTTCTGTAACAGCCCTCTTTATTATCATTCCCTGGACCTCATATGTAAATTTCAGACATTTTCGCTCAGTAGTTTCTTTGCAAACAGCGTTTCACTTTTCAAACATTCAAGCGAACTATTTTTTTTCTTTTTTCACTCCATTCGTCTGCGATGTTGGGTTTTTCCGGCGACTGCGTTGCATGTGATCGGCTCCTGCTCGGGTTTCTCCGGCGTGTTCGGCGGGGTTAATGTTTTTGCGGGTTTTCGGTGTGCCCTCGCCGGGTTTTGCGGTGAGTTTTCGGTGGTTTTGCGGTGACTTTTCCCTGCATTACGGCAGCCCTGTGGTGCTTTTCGATTCTCTTTGAATAACCCTGTTTGTCTTTGAAGCAAGGCGTATGGTAATATGTTGAGGTGCCTGCACCCCATGTGGGTTGGCGTTCAGTGTAACGGAAACAATGCTGTTCCCACATCTTTCTCTTCCTGCTGGACATAACCTCATGTTATGAATCTGTCCTTTTTTTATAGTAGCCAATTCCCAATTTAGCTGGTATTGGAGGGCTGCAAAGAGATAATAATTTGCACTGAATTGTCATGCTTTGTGGCTTCCTAATACCAGCTGGCCCTGAACAGGAGCCTTACAGGGTAATTCAAAGAGCTCCGAATTGCTTGAGAAAGGTAACCGAACACTGAAAATAAGCGTTCGGTTACCTTTCCTGGCCATTCGGCTATCCAGAGAGCAGGCAATTCGCCAAATCGTGGCGAATTGCCTGCACATACGGTGCCTGTTCGAGGGCAGTGAATCCCCATGAAAAAGCACTGCTTCGGCTATTCAGAGAACACAAACCAGCAGTGAAAGGTTCCCGAAATGCCCTGCCATTCGGTGGTTTAATTCGGCAGGTTTATTCAGGAGAATCCCATAGGCTTCAATGTTAAAAATATTCCTGTTTTAACTCAATATCTAATAAACCGTTCATTATAAAATTCTGCAGTAAGAAGTCTCTTTATTCATCGATTTTTTTAGGATACTTTAAGCATTTTTCTGAATTTTTTTTAAAAGTCCGATTTTTTTTCTTCTTTTTTTTAAAGTTTACTTATTTTTTCTGTAACAGCGCTTTTTATTATCATTCCCTGGACCTCATGTGTAAATTTCAGACATTTTCGCTCAGTAGTTTCTTTGCAAACAGCGTTTCACTTTCACATTCATACAAACTCTTTTGCTAATTTATTCACCTCCCTCTGTCTGCGGTGTCGGCTTTTTCCAGCGGCTGCGCTGCGTGTGATCGGCTCCTGCTCAGGTTTTTCCGGCGTCTTCGACGGGTTAATCCAGATGTTTTTGAGGGTTTTCGGCGTGCGTTCGGCAGGTTTCGCGGTTAGTTTTCGTCGGGTTTGCGGTAGCTTTTCCCTGCAATTCGGGGACCCTGTGGTGCTTGCTGAATACACCGTAGGGTCACCGAAATGGGATCGGCAAAAGGAACCAAATTGAAGAGAACGAAAAGTCACCGAACGTGCGGTGACTTTTCGAATCTCTTTGGATAACCCTGTTAGGGTGCACTATGTTTGGTTCTTGCTATAATTATATGTATTTTTGTCAAACGTATTAGATTTGGGTCTTTACTGCTGACTGCACTTGAAACAGAATTTTCTGACGTCACTGCCACAAAGCGACAAGTTGTGGAGTTGCCGAACCGTTGCACTCAGTGTCTTATCAAATTTTCCGCAACACCTAGTTTGTACAAAGTCAACAAACATTGTAATAAAATCAGCAGTTACAGGAGAAAAAAAAATTCCTTTTCATCAAAATCCAAACATCATCATGAAATAAATAATAGCCTTTAATACGTTTGAGCTATGCAAACCGACGAGCGGCGAAACAAACGCTTCATTGTGTTCGGCTGATTGAGCTGGCTCCATGAGCCGCGGCTGACGTTTATCTTCTTGTAAGTTCCTCTTCCTTTAAGAACGGGAATAATGAGAGAATTTACCTGACTGTTACCTTTCCTGTTTTACAAAGCAGCAACGTGTATGAATGGTGAACTGCTGGGTCCCAGGGGGAATTGACATTTCTTAGTGGAGGAAATTGGCGCTTTGCAGAATATCACTTATTACTCACCTTTTCCTCTAAAAAGACCTTATAGAATTTTTTTTTTACGTTATCGTTGATTTCATTCAAGTAAAAATAAGTGTCTTTTTTCTACCTTTTAGGAAGTTACTACTATTTAAAATACGAGGCCATGACCTTCTCCCTCCAGACCCAAATCCAGGTGCTTTGTCTACCACTGCTGACTCCTGATATGTAGCTCGCACTGTCGTGCACATTACAACGGAGGAAGAAATTGGTGCACGGACTTCGATGGTAATTTATGTTAAGAGGCAGGACTCTTCTTTTAACACTTTCACTACCAAGAGTGCAGCACCCAGTGGATTTAAGGAAAGCCATCTTCCATTACCCACCCAGTTGGTGCTAACTTAAACGGAGCTGTTGTAAACTAAACAACTCCATAGACTATAATGGCTCTGGGAAGTTTACAACAGCTCTGGTTAAGTTAACACCATCCTTGTAATATTGCCCTTTTCACTATCAGTAAACCCTATGTGACAGACAGAGAGCTAATCCATCTACATTACTGCTTGGTCTTGGCCAGAAAATCAGATCTCAAAGCTTTTCAAACATTTTCAGCACATCGTGTCTGATGTGCTGTAACATTTTGATCACATCGTGTCTGATGTGCTGTAACATTTTGATCACATCGTGTCTGATGTGCTGTAACATTTTGATCACATCGTGTCTGATGTGCTGTAACATTTTCATCACATCGTGTCTGATGTGCTGTAACATTTTCATCACATCGTGTCTGATGTGCTGTAACATTTTCATCACATCGTGTCTGATGTGCTGTAACATTTTCATCACATCGTGTCTGATGTGCTGTAACATTTTCATCACATCGTGTCTGATGTGCTGTAACATTTTCATCACATCGTGTCTGATGTGCTGTAACATTTTCATCACATCGTGTCTGATGTGCTGTAACATTTTCATCACATCGTGTCTGATGTGCTGTAACATTTTCATCACATCGTGTCTGATGTGCTGTAACATTTTCATCACATCGTGTCTGATGTGCTGTAACATTTTCATCACACATCGTGTCTGATGTGCTGTAACATTTTCATCACATCGTGTCTGATGTGCTGTAACATTTTCATCACATCGTGTCTGATGTGCTGTAACATTTTCATCACATCGTGTCTGATGTGCTGTAACATTTTCATCACATCGTGTCTGATGTGCTGTAACATTTTCATCACATCGTGTCTGATGTGCTGTAACATTTTCATCACATCGTGTCTGATGTGCTGTAACATTTTCATCACATCGTGTCTGATGTGCTGTAACATTTTCATCACATCGTGTCTGATGTGCTGTAACATTTTCATCGCATCGTGTCTGATGTGCTGTAACATTTTGATCACATCGTGTCTGATGTGCTGTAACATTTTCATCACATCGTGTCTGATGTGCTGTAACATTTTCAGCACATCGTGTCTGATGTGCTGTAACATTTGCGGCACAATCTGGAGCTCATTTGCAAATTAGTTTTGTTTGCAATAAAGGAAATTGCTGTAGTATATTGTATCTTTGGGTATATTCGACATTGGGGAACCCACAGGTGGTTTTGATGATAGGGTATGTTCTATCATGGTAGTGAAGGGGTTAAAGGAATCACTCACTGAGGATAAGATTTAATGATGATGGCTGTAAATTAGGAAGATATAGAGGGTTATTCAGAGAGAAACGAAAAGTCACCGCACGTTCGGTGACTTTTCGTTCTCTTCAATTAAGCACGATTTGGCGATCCCGTTTCGGCAACCCTGCGGTGTATTCAGCAAGCACCACAGGGCCGTCGTAATGCAGGGAAAGTCGCATTCAAACCCGCTGAAAACTCACCGCAAAACCCGGCAAAGGCACACCGAAAACCCGCAATAACATCTGGATTAACGCCGCCGAAAACGCCAGAAAACCCGTACAGGAGCCGATCACACTCAGCGCAGCCACCGGTAAAACCCGACACCGCAGACGAATGGAGTGAAAAAAAAAAAAAGTACGCTTGAATGTTTGAAAAGTGAAACGCTGTTTGCAAAGAAAATACTGAGTGAAAATGTCTGAAATTTACATATAAGATCCAATAAATGATAATAAAAAGGGCTGTTACAGAAAAAAGAACAGACGTTAAAAAAAAAAAGTTTTGGCAAAAAAATCCCGAAAAATGCTTAAAATATCCCAAAAAATCTATACATAAAGAGACTCTTTGCTGCAGAATTTTATAATGAACGGTTTATTAGATATTGAATTAAAAGGGAATATTTTTAACATTGAAGCCTATGGGATTCGCCTGAATAAATCTGCCGCATGAAGCCACCGAATGGCAGGGTAATTCAGCAACTTTTCACAGCTGTTTTGTGTTCTCTGAATAGACGAAGCATTGCTTCTCTATGGGGATTTCACTGCCCTCGAACAGCCACCGAATAGGCACTGTATGTGCAGGCAATTCGCCAACATTTGGCGAATTGCCTGCTCTCTGAATAGCCGAATGGCCAAGAAAGGTAACGAACGCTGATTTTCAGCGTTCGGTTACCTTTCGGCAGCCATTCGGATCTCTTTGAATAACCCTGATATTGTTTTGATAGGGCGAAGTGTTTTATTATAAAACCCTATGAAATGTCTCTTTAATAAAATAACAAATCCATGAGGTGTGATAAGCACAAAGAAAGAATATACTGTAAATAAGATGGCACCGAGAGCAGAATGAGGAAAAGGAAAAGAAAAAAAAGAATTTGACGCTTCGCATGAATAAAGTACGAATAAAGACCAACAGGGTTATTCAGAGAAAGGTGAAACTCGAGAACTTTTGGAGAAGTGAAAATTCTATGTCAAAATAACTGATTTGGAAAGTGAGATAAATGGGAGAATTTTTCTGGTTTGGCTATTTTGACCTAGAATTTTCACTTCTCCAAAGGTTTTCCAGAGTTTCACCTTTCTCTGAATAGCCCTGTATGAATTCCAATGACGAAATCAGGAACTGAGGTCCTGTGGACTTTCTTAAGCTGAAAGTAAATTTGCCTGTTTAGATCATGCGTAGATACAGGTGGCAACATTTTGGAAAGAGCCAAAGTCCTGAGTGTCATTATTTAGGAGTGACAGCCTTTATGTCAAGCCATCACCCCATCTTCTTTTTTTTCTTCTACAGTAACGTCCCTCTGTATTACAACTCCATATAGTTTGGTGTATGACAACAGCTCTACGACGCAATAAAAGCCCGTGACAACTAGTGTTTGGAAATCACTTGGGGGGGGGGGGTTATCCAGCCTGTGCAGGCTTTGCATATGCTGGCAAAAATCACAATGAAGCTTCTCCTGTCGCTAATTGGATTTTACTTGATATGTATGAACTGCAACACCAGTAAACACTGACGCTTACTGGTGTAAGACAGTTTTCAAATTCTAAGGTTTAATTTTATTCTTGCTACTTCCACCTAAAAAACATTGCACGCATCCGTCCCTTTCTTAATCAGGACTTCACTAAAATGCTCATCCAAGCTCTTATTATCTCCCGTCTTGACTACTGTAATCTCCTTCTTTCTGGCCTTAAAAGATCCCAGATAATCCCTCTGCAGTCTGTTATGAACGCCTGTGCCACACTCATACACCTCACCTCCCGCATCTCTCACACCTCACCCCTTTGTCAATCTCTACACTGGCTTCCTGTCTCCTATAGAATCCAATTCAAAATACTGATCCTCAGATACAAAGCTCTTAATAACCGCGCCCCTGACTACATTTCCTCTTTTACTAGCAGATACATCCCGCCCCACCACTTCATTCTGCCAATGATCTGATGCTATCAGTTCCTTGTACCAGCACCCCCAACTCCCACCTTCAGGACTTCTCCCAAGTTGCCCCCTTTCTATGGAACTCCCTCCCTCGCAACATCAGACTCTCCCCGTCTCTCCAGTCCTTCAAGACGTCGCTGAAAACCCATTACTTTAGAGAAGCCTATCGGCTCACTCCCTACTCCCCCATTGTTCATCTCTTGCTCCTTCTTCCCACACTGCCCACATGCTCCCCGTTACTTCTTCTACTCTATTCACCCTCACCTAGTGTGTCACCCCTCTCTTCTTAGATTGTAAGCTCTCGAGCAGGGTCCTCTCTCCTACTGTTTTGTGTGTGTAATGTGTATGTACAGTATATTTGTTATTCTTTCTCTACCTTTTGTACAGCGCTAAAAAACTTGTTGGCGCTTTATAAATGCTTGTAACTGTAATCTCTGCGGCCTCGTTAGATTTGTTAGTCATCGAATAGTGTCCTCTTTGGCCTCATTTCTAGAGACATCCCTATTGTGCCAGATTCCCTTTTCTTTGCCGTTTGAAATGTTGGGATGGGCGCCCCAAGCTGTTGTTGCCTGAAATTTCCCCCCTACATGTCTTAGCTGCTAAATATTTTCCTGTACAATTTACTGCAGGGGATACATGAAAAATGCTGCCCTGAAGCATGTAGTAGCCATATGCTATGGTGTCACAATGTAGTTTGACTTTTTCACTCTGCTATGTCCATATGTCCATGAAAACATGGCGTATCTGTCAGCGGGAGGACGTATTGTGTTACGGAGTCAAGATGTGACGTTTCTCCTCATACTTCTCCATATTCTTAGATATGATCATGGCATGTTACTGGACACCAGAGTAATGTGAAAAATATGCACTTTGATTTCGTAATCCTAATCCTGTTAGTTTAAGGTGAGCTGACTTTTTGACTGAATCATAAGTCATAACCACCAGAGAACATTCTTTTGATAACAAAGGTGACATTCTCCTAACTGGTCCTGCAAGATTCCTCTCCGCTGCTGGGTTGGAAAGCTCAGGATGCCACAGGCCAGTGTGAGAGCGCCACCCTGTGGTAACGACAGCCTGCATACAGTTTTATATATACAGTTGTGTTCAAAATTATTCAACCCCCACTGAAATTGAGTGTTTTGGCCAGTTTGACATTGATTTTGATCATTCAGTCATCTTGCTTACAATTAAATCAAAGAGGCACGTGTAGGTCAGACAAATATAACATAACATTTATAATGAAATAACCACAAATGTCTTTTCTGTGCTCACATCATTATCAGTTTTATTCAACCCCCAAGTGACATTCAATCTTAGTACTTATAACTGTAAAAGGATTGTGTACTAACAGCTTTTAAACGTGAAGCATAGCTTGACACAAGTGTCTTGCAGCGATCTGCGGGTATCTTCGCCCATTCGTCATGGGCAAAAGCCTCCAGTTCAGTCACATTCTTAGGCTTGCGCACTGCAACTGCTTTCTTTAAGTCCCACCAGAGGTTCTCAATCGGATTTAAGTCAGGTGACTGCGATGGCCACTCCAAAATGTTCCAGCCTTTAATCTGCAACCATGTCTAGTGGACTTGGAGGTATGCTTGGGATCAATGTCCTGTTGAAAGGTCCAACGTCTCCCAAGCCTCAGGTTTGTGACGGACTGCATCACATTGTCATCCAATATCTCCTGTTACTGAAGAGAATTCATGGTACCTTGCACACGCTGAAGCTTCCCTGTACCTGCAGAAGCAAAACAGCCCCAAAGCATGATTGACCCCCCGCCATGCTTCACAGTAGGCAAGGTGTTCTTTTCTTCATAGGCCTTGTTCTTCCTCCTCCAAACATAGCGTTGATCCATGGGCCCAAACAGTTCTAATTTTGTTTCATCAGTCGACAGAACACTATCCCAAAACTTCTGTGGTTTGTCCACATGACTCAGCAGTCACACGGGGACTTTTCTCCACTCTACGCTTCAGGTAGCGCACAGCAGTCGAAGTCAGCATCTTCTTTCTGCCACGACCAGGTAGCGTTTCAACAGTGCCCTTTGCCTTGAATTTGCGAATGATGCTTCCTATGGTCTCTCTTGGTATGTTTAACATCTTTGCAATCTTCTTATAGCCATTGCCCTTCCTGTGAAGAGTAATCACCTCTTCTCTTGTCTTCCTGGACCATTCTCTTGACTTCACCATGTTTGTAACCACACCAGTAAATGTCTAGAAGGAGCTGAGTATCACAGTCATTTTAAAGCTGCCTAATTGGTGCTTATTATGCTTTATTGCTGCTCCGTGACATCCACAGGTGTTTTCAATACCTGATTGAAAACACTTGAATGAACCTCTGTTCTTCAGAGTGGTAGTCTTTAAGGGGTTGAATAATTGTGTCAATGAAGAATTCACAAAAGAAACATTTACTACTGTATTACAAAACCAATTGATGTCATTTTAGTTGCATATGGTTCTTTAAAAAGTCCTTGTAGGATTTCATTCTGAATATAATTACAAATGTACACTAAATTCCCTAAAACCCTTTACAGCATTGGGGGTTGAATAATTTTGAACACAACTGTAGGTAACCCTCAATTATTGCTGGGGTTAAGTTCCTGAAGGAATGGTTGTAAATAACTACTGGTATGAATTGAATCCCGTTTTTTTTTTTTTTTTTTAAATTAAATTTTTTATTGAAGAAAAATGCGTCACAAGTTGACCAACAAAGAGGGCCTCGCAGGGCCTGACTCATAATACATTGCAAAAATAGACAAAGGGTGTCTGGAGAAAAAAAAAAAAACCGGCGGTGACCTTAGTGAGGGAATGATAAGAGAAGGAAAGGGGAAAAGAAGGAAAAAGTGGGAGGTGGGAGAAATATAGTGGCCATTGCCGTGACGCTCCTGGCGCACTCCCAGGGGAGGCCATGGAGGGATAATGTCACGGAGCCAAGAGGCTCGAGGGCCAATCATGGCTAGTACTGCCACGGTGGCACACCAAGACATCAAAAAAAAAAAGGGGAGGGTGGGGGGAGTGGGGTCACCATTAGCTGCAGGTCAAGTACCAAGCAAATGAGGGACGCAACTGGGGGGTAGAAACAACAGCTATCGTGTACACTATATAATAATCTCTTGTATAAACAAATTGCGTCTGAATGTAGCAAAAAATTTATGCCAAAAAGTAGCATTGCAGGGGTGAGGCCGAAAGTCTTACACAGAGGTTAAGACATAGACGGCGTGTTATCCACTTGGACATCCCAACTCAGACCGGGTTACCCGGGGTATTGAAGAGTCAGCGGGTTGGGTCACTGCAGGTAGATCCGTATGGGCGGACAGCAGTCCCAGGGCGTGAAGATGTCCCTCAGCCTCCTCCAGCGTATTAGCCACTAATACTCGCCCATCTTGTGGGGAAATGATAAGGGAGCCAGAGATGCCCCAAGTATATCTTACATCATTAGTGCGGAGAGTGACCGTGGCCGGCCTAAATTGCCTCCGGGTGGCCAATACCAAAATGTGGACGTCTCTGTACACTGCAATATTGGCTCCGTCAAAAGGGACCGTAGATACGTTCCTCACTGCTCAGAACAAAAGGGAATGCTGGGTGATATCTCGCAGAGTGATGAGAACATCGCGCAGTGCTTTAGCGGGTGCCATGGCGGCTTTTCTTACACGTAAGGCCACGCGGATAGGTTCCCTAAGAGGTTCCGTGGAATTCTTGGATTCCACGAAGTTTCACGTTCCGTCGCCTGTGTCTCGTCTCCAGCGCCACCACGGCCGAGTGCAGACCGCTAACCTGTGCTTGTAGTGTGCGCACACTTGTGGAGGCCGCGGCCTGCGTGTCTTCCACCGCTTGCGTGCGTTCCCGGAGGTCTTCCACCTGGATCCGTGTCTCCTCCACAGCCGTCCCGAGCGACTCAAAGTCCGCCTGCCACACTTTCCTGGCATCCTCCAACAAAGTGCGTATGTCCCCTTTAGTGGCGGGAAGTGCTTCTTCTCCCTCGCCCGATGGTACCGCGTGGGAGACTGAAGGAACAGCCGCCTGCTGAGCCCCTGGGTCAGGCGCCGCGCGTGGTGGTAACCGCCGCCCTAAGCCCCCGCAAAGGGAGATTCGAATTCTGGGGTTCCGAGATCTTCCCCCGGTCCGCTCGCTTTAGATTTCTTCCCCATCCGGGCAAACCGCGACCCAGAGCAGGACAGAAAGAGCGCGCCAACACCAGGCCCCAAGATGGCCACCAGCAGTCCGAGCAGGGAACAGCGCAGCGGCCTGCTCACCGATCGCAGGTCCGGAGGGGGGATCCCAGCAGGCTCCGGAGTGTCTTCACCTTACGGCCGGCGGCTGAGGATCGTTTATTGGCAGGTAGCCCGACCCAAAAGTGTCTCAGAGTCCGCAAATATAGGAAGGGGGATCGGAGCTCCACTCTCACACGTCCGCCTCGATCCGCCGCCGGCCACGCCTCCCCCGAATCCCGTTTTATAAAGTGAGTCAGTGGGAAGTTAGAGAGTTAGGTTCCTGGCCTCTCTCCAAATTAGCATACGTAACATAACACGTTATATTTAAAGGGCCACTACCCCGTACATAAGATGTAACTAGTTTACTTGTGCAGCTGAATGAGATATGACAACTTAAAAGACTTCTAATCTACCCCCTGGTGATGTCCTTTGAATACATCCCACATGATACAATGATTTGAGTCAGTGATTGACCCATAAGGGGTTATTTAAAGAGCACCGATATATCACCGACATTTCGATGCTCTTTTGTTCCCCTCAATTCGGGGAATCAAATTTCCCGACCCTGTGGCGAATTCAGCATTCACTGCAGGGACCCCGAAATGCAGGGAAAATCCACCGACCGCATCCAATAATCCACTGCATCGAATGGAAAAACCTCTGAAAAAACACCGAACGCATCTGAGAAAAATTGACCAAATGCCGCAAAACCACCGAAAAAAACCCCAACGCATCTGAAGAAAAGCCGACGATCCACTGAACAGCGTCGACCAGTCACCGGAAAAAGCTGACAAGCTGACGAACGGAGTAAAAAAACCAAAGACAAAATTATTGAAAGTTTAAAATGTTAAACGCTGTTTGCAAAAAAACTACTGGACGAAAATGTCTGGAATTAACATATAAGGTCCTACGAATGATAATAAAAAGGTCTGTTCCAGAAAAAAAAAACGCTATTTAAAAAGAATCTGGGGAAACAAATTGCAGGAAAAATCCTGAAAAATGCCTAAAAATTCCTAAAAAAAATAAAAAAAATTGTAAAGACACTTTTTGCTGCAGATTAAAAGAATAAACGGTTTAATAGATAGTGAATACAAACTGGAATATTTTTAACATTGAAACCTATGGGATTCGCCTGAATAAACCTGCCGAATGAAACCACCGAACAGCAGGACATTTCACTGCCGTTTAGTGTTCTCTGAATAGATTAACCATTACTTCTCTACGGAGGATTTCACTGCAGTCGAACAGGTGCTTTATTTCGCTGGCAATTCGCCAATATTTGGCAAACTGTCTGCTTTGTGAATACCCGAATGGTCACGAAATTGCACCGTATGGGGAAATTCACTGTTCGGTGCAATTTCGGGGCCAGTTTGGCGCTCTCTGTATAACCCTGATAGACTCCATTCTATCGCCAAAGCTATCCAGTGAGGAGCAAGTGATGTAAAAATCCGGGGGGGGGGGGTGGCAATTTACAACACAAAAGATCAAACAATAGATGCACCCGGTGACACATATAGAGTAAAATATTTTCTTAACTAAACAAACAAGAGAAAAACAAAGCATGTGTAAGATATCAGCAACATAAAATAAACACAATGACATCTCATTTTTTGCTGGTAGTGGCCCTTTAAAGTTTTGAAATGAATACTATGAATGATAAACAATATATAAGAAGCAAACAGCACAGTATGTATCATCAAACTAAGTTTAATAAACAAAAATATTTTTATATGGACACAAATGTTTATGTGTGAGTGAGTGTGTGTGTCTGTTCTCATCTTCCGGTTCTGCAGGCATGTGAGTCACTGTAGCACAGGTCCATGCTCGTGTACGGGTACACCTTACCTTATCTGCTGTCACGTACTACAACAATCTGCCAGCCACTAGATAGTGGATTTGTCTGTACAGTACAATATGTCCTGATCAGGACAGGACAGCAGGTATAGGTAAGGTAACCTATACATGGACATGGATCTGTGCAACAGTGACTCGTGTCTACAGAACCTGTAAAACATAAATGCAGACACATACACACACACAGAATGTACATACAAAAAAGGGCACTATTTTGAAACAGAGCAAATCGAACCTGCGTAAACCAAGAGCTAATGTATTGAAAAATAATACCATCGGGGGCTTCTCCTTACACAGGAGTCCAAAATCTAAAGAGTAGACCTCTTTTTTTGTCCTTACTGTATAACTGACACACGATATTATTATTATTATTCTTTATTTATAAAGCGCCAGCATATTCCGCAGCGCTGTACAATAGGCACAGTAAAGACAGGGTTACAATACATTGAACAACATTTGACAAACAGTACAGGAGGAGATGAGGCCCTATTCCCGTAGGAACTCACAATCTGGGATACACAATTTGTCCATTTTACCGCTGGGTTTCTCCATACTGAACTTAACACATTCCAGGTCATCAATTCGACCGTATGTCCTGTTGTTTTGGGATTCCCTTTTCTGACGGAGGACAATGCTGTTATCAGTTGGGGACACGGAGAAATGAGATGACTTGTGTATTAAGAGGTGTATACTACCAATCAACGCCTTACATGTCATTAATATACTGAATACTCCTCCTTTGTCTACTGTGATGCATGATCAGCATCTGACATCAGTCCGGTTTGTGATAAGTAGGGTTGTGCATGGGCTGAAAAATTCATTTTCTTTAGTTTAGTTTCGTTTTTAAATAATTTCGTTTTCGGAATTCCGTAACTAATTTTGTTTCGTGTTTCGTTTCGTTTAGTTTTGGATCGATTCAAAATTTCATATATCAATTCGATAGTTGATATCAATTCGAATTTTGGATCACTAAATAAAACCCCATTTAATCAAATTTTGCTGTTAAAAGACAATCTAAGGTTAAATATTAAGGCTGGGGTCAGACGAACGCAGTGTTAACCCTTTCGCTGCTGAGGCTTTTCCCGCCTCTGTGCTGAGGTCATTTTTACCGGTTTTGCTCATCATGTTTAAACGTGTTTTTAAGGCTTATTTTAGTATATGACCCAGACATATTATATATCGTTCTTTCCGTCAGACTTGGCAGATTAATAATATGTCATTATTATATGTATACGTCATGACCTGTCTGTATATTATAACAAAAATGCAATAAAATATGAATTTTCAATAATTTACAGCGTGTAAAGTCTTTTTTTTCCACATTTTAACATGCGAGCAATTGCGGTTATATTTTGTATGGGGTGCGCTTGTTAAAAAAATTAGAGATGGGGTCTCGTTACATTTTTTTTTGGGGAAAATTACACGATTTTTAACAAACGCACCGCATACAAAAATCGTTAGTGCAGCATCATTGTTCACATTATAATTGAAATGGGAACAATATTGCTGCATTAACAAACCAAAAAAAGAAAAAAAAGTGTTTATTTTTTTATAATTTTTTTTTAAATATTTTTTTATTTTATTTTATTTTATTTATTTTTTTACAAACTTTTTTCACATTCGAGTTTGGTATCGTTGGAACGGCCATGCTCTGGCCGATCCAACAATACCAAACGTTAACCCCTAGCTGCCACGGATCGGGAGATAGGGAGTTCATTGGAACTCCCTATCTCCACCGTTGGTGGCAGTTAGGGTTAACTCCAGGACTGGCGTCATCGTGCTATGCACGATGACGCCAGTCCTCAGGGGAGTTCCCGGAGGCTTGGCCGACATCCAAGATGTCGGCCAGCTCCGGGAAAGGATCACGAACCGGCGCTTTTCAGCGCCGATTCGCGATCCAGCTCCCCAGGGGTTAATGCCAGGTACCATTTGAAGGGCAGGCTGTGCCCTTCCAAATGGTGCCTGGGTTAACCCCCGCAACGCCGCCGATCGGGAGGGAGAGAGGTCCAAAGGACCTCCCCCCTCCCTTTCAGGCGCCTCCTCCGCACATGCGGGGGGGGCGCCTGAATTAGGTGTCATCACGCTGCCGCGATGACACCTAATTTCAACAGCGGCGGTTCCGGATGCTGGGCTGACATCGAGGATGTCAGCCCGCACCGGGGGGGCCAGCGATCGGCCGGAACTCGCCGAACGCTGACCCCAAAGTGAGGACGCGCTCAGCGCGTCCTCAGCACAGCAGCAGCCATGTGGAGGACGCGCTGAGCGCGTCCTCCGCATCGAAGTGGTTAATGTCCGTGTAGCCGCACTTTAGTACGTCCGTGGTAGCAGATAATCATGACCAATGAAGGCCAACACACAAAGTGCATCCACACGGAAGGAAGTACGTTCAACCACTAGGACGAACGTGCGAAGTGCGCCACATCCGCAACGTTTCGCATAGCTTTGTGTGTGAGTGATGGAACGTGGTCAGACGGACTGCATTTATACGTCCAGCATTTTTGACGGGCAAAATGTTTTTTCATTTTAATTTATTTTCCCTCCTACATCCGTCAAAAATAACGTCAGTCACAAAAACGGACTGTGTGGCCACTACTGCGTCTTCCGTTAAAAAATGCGTCCGTACTGCATGGGCGCACAGTCCGTAGAAAACGCGCTCGTCTGACCCTAGCCTAAGCTGACACATTTTTTATTTGAGTCAAATTAAACAGTGAAATAAAATTAATTTGTTTTATAAAGTCCTTTGCTGACTATTACTTGTATTGTAAGTTAAGATCAATTCGATAGTTGATTTCAATTCGAGTTTTGGATCACTAAATAAAACCCCAATTAATCAAATTTTGCTGTTAAAAGACAAGCTAGGGTTAAATTGCGCTGTCTCACAGATTTACAGGGTTATTCAAAGAGATGCGAATTGTGGCCGAAAGGTAACCGAACAGTGAAATTCAGCGTACGGTTACCTTTCCTGGCCATTCGGCTATTCAGAGAGCAGGCAGTTCACCAAATGTTGGCGAATTGCCTGCACATACGGTGCCTGTTCGAGGGCAGTGAATCCCCATAGAGAAGCACTGCTTCATCTATTCAGAGAACACAAACCAGCTGAGAAAGGTTGCCAAAATGCCCTGCCATTCGGTGGTTTCATTCAACAGGTTTAATCAGGCGAATCCCATAGGCTTCAATGTTAAAGATATTCCCGTTTTAACTCAATATCTAATAAACCGTTCATTATAAAATTCTGCAGTAAAAAAAGCTCTTTATCTTTAGATTTTTTTAGGATCTTTTAGGCATTTTTTTGCGAATTTTTCTTCTTTTTTTTTTAATGGTTTTCTCTTTTTTCTGTAACAGCCCTTTTTATTATCATTCCTTGGATCTTATATGTCAATTTCAGACATTTTCGCTCAGTAGTTTCTTTGCAAAAAGCGTTTCACTTTTCAAACATTCAAGCGTACTGTTTTTTGGTTGTTTCACTCCATTCGTCTGCGGTGTCGGCTTTTTCCGGTGGCTGCTCTGAGCTCTGATCGACTCCTGCTCGGGCTTCTCCGGCGTGTTCGGCGGGGTTAATCCAGATGTTTTTGTGGGTTTCGGTGCGCATTCGCCGGGTTTTGCAGTGAGTGTTCGTCCGGTTTGCGATGGCTTTTCCCTGCATTACGACGGCCCTATGTTGCTTGCTGAATACACCGCAGGGTCGCTGAAATGGGATCGTCAAATCGCACCGAATTGAAGAACACGAAAAGTCACTGAACGTGCGGTGACTTTGATTCTCTTTGAATAACCCTGATAGTGAATATATTTCCGACATATTTATTTTCTGTGTTAATCTGTATATACGACGCATTTCGCATTATATATTTATATATATATATAAATATTTTTTTAATATTTTGCATTTTATTACTTTGAATTTCTGTACCTACTGTAAAATTTCAATGCTCATGAACCCAGGACATACAGTAATTGAAAACGAGAGAAATCTCAATGTATCCTTCCTGGTAAAATACTTTATAAATAAATAAATAAATATATATATAGTCTTCCATTTATCAAAACGGGCCTCTTTTTGACATAACCTCAAAGGCCCACGCTGACCCTTCCTTAACACCGCAAGACTATTTTAATGTTATCTGGATGGATGGAACATAAAGATTAATTTCTGACGGGAGTCTGAGGGCAGGAAATATTTTCTTTATCTTTCACGTTGATTATCAGAAAGTCAATAACGAAAAGACGTTCCTCTCTTACTGCTTCTCGGCAATTTCGTAAAATAGCTTCTTATTTAACCCCTTCACTACAGAACATAAAAACTGATTGTATCTCAGATTACAGGCTTATTATTTCTAATAAAAAACGTGCATTTTGTGCAAAATCTTCTAAACATACGTTTTCAGTTAATAAATGTTCCATGGTGCACACCATAATGCAACGGGCATCGCGCGCCAGTGTGGATCTGTTTATGCTGCCAACTGCCCGTCCAACCCTGGGTCATGGAGTACCATCTCCAGCATTCCCTGATAACAAATAAATGATGCGCTTCCCAGGCAGTGCCTGCCACATGTTCTCTATAACTATCACCACCACCACGTAAACAAGAGCTTTCACCAGCTTTGAGAGGAGAAAATTTGTAGGAATCAGGGTAAAATAGCCATCGTTTGAAACTACTCATGCTAATTTAATGCGCTGAAATTAACCTCCCTGGCGGTCTAATTTTTTCAAAATTTTGTGTCTAAAAGCGTCAAAATTTTTTTTTAAAGGAAACGTGTTGTTTTATATAGTAAGCCCGTAATAATTAGGAATAACTCACTGAAATCTGTGCAAACAAGAGTCTAGTAAACACACGGAGTCCGATTAAGTTTGAAGCACGACATAATTTATTATCCCAAAAATAATTATCCAAAATAATGCTAATAAATTATATTCAATAATATAATCGAACCAAAAACACTGACATTTTTCAGAAAACAAGGGTGCAATATTAGTCACTGCATATTGCCTCCGCAAACATCCTTGGTATGATATATTATTTTAGTTATGTACACTCTTATTTATACAGCAACATTCATAATGCAGTGTATCAAGAATTATATTTTCATATAAGAGAACTTCAAACCATATATACAGTAGAAGTCTTAGAATGTGTATGTATGGTCTGTTTCTGATCCATTAGTGCCACCTAGTGGCCGTTCATGAGAAGGTCATGCTGCTGGGGATTTTCCATTGGAATATTTTTTTCTTTTACAGTTTGCTGCCTGGTCCCATCCCCCTGCATTGTATGACTCGCAGGGAGCGTTACCAGGAAGCAAGTCGCCGCAATCACACTGCAGGAGACAGCGAGGGAGCGCAGGATGAGGTGAGTATGCAGCGCGAGTGTGGCTCGGGGTTACCGTTCGCGGTAGCGAAATTTAACCCCGAGTCACACTCGGGAATACCGCCAGGGAGGTTAAAATAGGGTTGTTGGGTTTTTCTTTTACCCGGCAACTCTTTTTAGTTGCAGTTAATGAAGTCGGACACAAGGTGGCGACTTTATTCTGATAATACTCAACAACCTTGGTAGTACTAGATGTTCTGGAACTACATTTCCCATGATGCTCAGACATTCTTTTACCAGACTAATCGTCACAGGAATTGCAGTTCCAAAACACTTGGATGCTTGGGTTTATATTTAGTGAATAAACTCCTACAGCAATGGACAGCAAACTCAACCCTTCAGATGTTCTAGAACTACATCTCCCATGATGATACTCAGCCCCTCATTATTAGTGGCACCTCATATAGCTCCAAGACATCTTTAGGGCTAAGGTTGCCGATTCTCATCCTACAGGGTTTGCAAGTCATGGGAATTTAAATCTAGATGCTTTTATTTCCTTGTTTTCTTTTTTCCTTGCCAAAATTTAAGACTTAGCAAATTTTTTTCTCTAATTTGGCTGTTTTGTATTAAAGGGGCTATTCAAAGAGCACCAAATTGCATCGAACGGTGAATTTCCCCGGACGGTGGAATTTCGGGGCAATTCGGCTATTCAAAATGTTGGTAATTCACCAAATATTGGCGAATTGCCAGCGAAATATGGTGACCTTCGGCGGCAGTGAAATCCCAATAGAGAAGCAATGGTTAATCTATACACAGAACACTGAACAGCAGGGAAAAGTTGGCGAAATGCCCTGATTTTTGGTGGATTCATTCGGCAGGTTTAAGCAGGCGAATCCCATAGGCTTCAATGCTAAAAATATTCCTGTTTTTATTAAATATTTATTCAACAGTTTATTCTTTCCATTTTCAGCAAAAAGTATCTTTATTTATTTTTTTCAGAATTTTTTAGGCACTTTTCACGATTTTTTCGGCGACATTTTCGATTGACTTTTTTTAAATGCAATTTTGTTTATTATTCTGTAACAGACCTTTTTATTGTTATTCATAGGGCCTTATATATAAATTCTAGCCATTTTCATGCACTAGTTTTTTTTAAAATGCCTTTTAAAAGTTACAGTGTTATTTTGAGGGTTTTCTTTACCCCTGTTTGGCAGCAGGTCAGCTTTTTTCAGAGACGTTCGGTGGTCTGTTCGGCGGATTGTAGGATGCATTTGGCAGTTTATTGGATGCGTTCGGTGGTTTTTCGGCTGGTTATCTGATCGAATCGGCAGTTTTTCAGTGGCTAGTCATCAGATCAATTTGGTGTTTTTTCGGCTGGTTATCGGACCAATTCGGTAGTTTTCCAGCAGATTATTGGATCAATTCTGCGTTTTTTCAGCAGTTTGAGGATGCGTTTGGCAGTTTTTCGGCAGTTTACTCGATTGATTCGTCGGTTTATTGGATGCGTTCTGCGGATTGATTCGGTGCACTTCGGGGACTCTGGGGTGAATGCTGAATTCACCACAGGGTCGGCGAATTGATCGTATGTTGTGCGCCGAACGAGAGAACACTGAAATGTCCGTGACATTTCAGTGCTGTTTAAATAGCCACTTAAGCATGCACTGTCTCTGTTGGGACACGGATCCGAGAAGAAGATGAACACCTCCCCTCCACGAAAGGCGACCTTCGTAAGATCCTGGATGAGCTGCGGGAAATACGGGAGATATGGAGACCTGAAGTGGCAGCGGTCCGAGCAGAGGTTAACGTGGTGCGTGCGCAGGTGACGGAGGTACAGGCGAAGACCATTGAAGTACGGACGGAGCAAACTCACCTGACCTAACGAGTTGCAGCTCTTAGCTCCCAGGTTGAGGTCCTGACCCGCTCCGTGGAGATACTAGAAACACGACATCGTCGCCGTAATATCAGGGTCAGAGGAATCCCAGCTTCGGTCTCGACAGCAGAGTTGTCGCCTTATGTTGCCCGCATGGCCCTACAGGTTTCTGGACTCCCTCCGGATACTCCTGGCGTGGTTGGGTCGATATTCCGGGTACGACGACCAGCGGCGACCCCCACGGGGACGCCTGGAGATGTGGTAGTGGCGTTCCGAGATGTTGCCTTTAAAGTGAAGCTTATGAATACTCCTGGCGCACGAGACCCCGTGCATTTTGAGGGCTCTACGCTGGCACTGTATCATGACCTCCCGTTCCAGACCCTACTGGCTCGCCGACAATTTCGGGACGTGACAACTACCCTTCGTCGCAAAGGGATTCGCTACAGATGGGGCTTGGCGGGCTCACTGATAGTGACGCATGACAACTTATCCTATAAGATCACCGATCCCTCGATGGCCTGGACTGATCTTGCGGCAGCGGGACTGTCGACGGATCAGCTGGAGTTGCAACCGGATTGAGGACTATCATTCCCCTTCCACCGCATTTTTCTGCTTAATGTTCGAGTTCTCTGGACTTTTCCTGATTGTTACAGATCTTTTTTGACGTTTTTTGCTGAAGACTGAAAGTTGTTCTCCACCTCCCACCCCTGCCCTTCCCCCTTTGATTGCTATGTTCCGCTGAGAACCCCCTATCTGGGGACGTTTATTATTTTCCTTACGCTGTACCTATGATGACAGTTTTGAGTGACCCTCACTTTGATATGTATCTGTAAGCGGACTTATTTACAAAATAAAAAATGTTAAATACAAAAAAAAAAATAGCCACTTAAGACTAACGCATTTTTTCGCGTTGTCCATGAAAAAGTGCGTTCGAACGAATGGACGTATTTTTTCACGGAATATGCGATAGCGGTCATACGATGCGCATTTGCGTCTGTGATTTTGTACGGATCATCAATAAAACCCTTTTTGCGTCTGGACGTTATGTTGGCTGGACATTAGCAGCGTCTGACGTCTCCTAATCATGCACACACGCCGCTAGTGGACGCAGTGCACTCTGTACGTCAGTACCAGCGGTATCACGTTCTCGAAAAAAATGCGTTTGTGCGCCGCTTGCGTTGCGCGGCCGCACTTTTGTGCGGCCGTACTTCGTACATTGCCCGTCATTGGCCGTCATTTGCTGCTACTACGGCCGTGATAAAGTGAGGCTGCACGCGCGTTCGCACAGCGTTAGTCTGACCCCAGCCTAAGTGTGCAGCTTTTTCTTTTCACAAATTAGTAAATAAACCCCAATCATTGGAAGAAGAAATCCTCACTGTAATAACAGCTGCAGTCATTTAAGGTCACTAAGACAAAACAGATTTTTAGTGGATTAATTCTGTTTTGAGTTTTTGTTTCCTTTTGTTTGTTTTACCCATTATCATAGCCTGTTCTGGGAGGGAGTTGTTGGGGGGGGGGGCATATAAGGAAAAGGTTACCATAATAACACAATTATATTGTTTCTATTCAAAAGAACATATTGGAGAGGTGGCGTTATACAAACACATGTGGGTCTTCATAAGCTAGATAGCTAAATTGGAGCAGAAATTGGTATTTCTAGCACAATGAAACCCCATAGCCTACCTGAGGGTAATGGTGATTTCAGTGCCTGCCCATTGGTCAAAAGTAGCGAGTCGACCTGTCTGGAACTGGAAATTGCATTAAATTGTCGCTGCGGCAGAGAGAGCAGAGGGTATCAAGGCTGATGAAAGCCCGTTTGTGGTCCATTCAGATGTTCTTCTCTGTCAGCCTCTCCACACTTTTTTCAATCTTTCTCTGCACGTTTGAGAAAAAACAAAGGAACTTCAGCATCTGGAGGGACCCCTGTTGGGTCTAGTAGATAAACCAGTGGGGATACTGGAATCGCCAACAAACGGAATGATGAGTAATTAAAATAAATATCAAACTTTTATTCCAAATAAAATATCAATCGATAAAAGCCCAACGCGTTTCGTCTACACATAGGCTTTCTCAAGGGCAGTAAAAATACACCATGAATCAAAATAAAATGAAATAACATACAGATTTCCCATCATTCCTTTTATCATCCCAAAACAATTTTCATTGGTTATTTCATTGTCTATGGCGTTTGAAATAACCAATGAAAATTGTTTTGGGATGATAAAAGGAATGATGGGAAATCTGTATGTTATATCAGTTTATTTTGATTCATGGTGTATTATTACTGCCCTTGAGAAAGTCTATGTGTAGACGAAACGCGTTGGGCTTTTATCTGTTGATATTTTATTTGGAATAAAAGTTATATATTTATTTTAATTACTCATCATTCCGTTTGTTGGCGATTCCAGGATCCCCACTGGTTTATCTACTAGACCCAACAACAGGGGTCCCTCCAGATGCTGAAGTTCCTTTGTTTTTTTTCTCATTTTTGTGTGGAGTAGCGGACCATCTCCTGGGAACCAATTCAGCACTTCAATTCAGATAAGTAGCAATAATTTTTTCTCCTATCACCAACTGCTTGTTTTCTCTGCATGTTTAGCAGATCTAAATATTAATTGCTCATTAGTGGGTGTTCATTACTGATTAGTATTTAAAAAGGCATTCTAGCGGTGTCTAAAGTAAGCATTAATTAATCCAGTCTGGTAAAAGAAGCATTTTAGTAATAAAATCTATTTCTTTGTGTTTTTGCCTACAATGAGTTAATCCTATATACACACTTCAGGATATTGCTGATCCATGGATAATATTGCCATAGCATCTGCCTTTTTCCAACTTTATTCCGACCGAGCTGCTTTATCAGTGACTGAAACCTGAATATTTGGGAGTTGCAAATAAATACCGGCTGTGTCACCATGTGCTATTGCTAGTATCGGCTCCTGGACTCCAAGAAGTCAATCGTGACCCTGCGTGAGGTTGCTCAGGAGCCAAGGGGAGACACTGGAAACGGTTTGTTCCCGCTGCTGCATAGCATGCAGTCAGATAGACTGGCCTTCTTCGCGGCGGCATTAGATGCAAATTTGGGATTTTTTGGGCTTTAATTTAAAGTGTTAAGTGATTTTGCAAAATAAATATTACTTAACACCAGCTCTGAGAGACCATATTCATTGCCCAGGCTGAGAACAATGAGCAACAATGGAACAGCTCATTCTTCTCATTCTGACAGGATACTATTGGCTCCAATACAAAGTATAGGAGCCGTTAACGTACAGTAAGGAGCTGCAAGCTAACCTTGTGGCAAGGTCTCAATAGCACCTTAAGACGTTACCGCCAAGACTGTCAGAGGACAACTCTTCTTGTGCGTTATCTTCCATGTTTACAATAGAGGGTGGAATAGAGGTAACATCACTGCTCTATGACCGAGGAGACACAGGTTCAAATCCCGGTCAGATCACCTCTCCAGTGTCCTTGGGCAAGACACCTAACGGTACATACTTGCGACCCAGGACATACTTGGAAACAAGAGAAATCTGAATGTATCCTTCCTGGTAAAATACTTTCTCAAAAAAAAAAAACTGAGGTCCTGCAGCATATGAATTCTACAAATGACATGGGATCAGATTCATGTGCCATCCTATCCTTTTAAAAGTACCAGTCCTGGAAAACGGGGCCAGTATTGCAACTCTACTCTCATCCTATAATCCCCAAAAAATGCTCAGATTGAGATGTGAATCATACTTAACCTGCTGTGAAGGTGTTTGGCAACAGTAACGCCTACAGCTTGTTTATTGCAATTCCAGTCTATGTACAGTTCGCCTCCAGGGGATGCCGGAATGTGATGGACTTAATAAATGGATTTATCACTCACAGCCATCCAGCTATGGCTCCCCTCCACGCCATCCAAACTGTCATCCCTTGTAGTAGAAAAATATGCAGATACAATGCAGAAAACTGAACATCCCAGGAATTTCAAACAGCGCTTCCCATTCCGCACACAGCTGGACGCCAACATAGTTTTGGAAAGGGGCTGCTCGCTCAGCAGGGAACCTGGGATAGATGACAGAGGAGCTCGGAATCTCGCTGAAATTCTCAGGGTTATCCAAAGAGATCCGAATTGCTTGAGAAAGGTAACTGAATGCTGAAAATCAGCGTTTGGTTACCTTTCCTGGCCATTCGGCTATCCAGAGAGCAGGCAATTCGCCAAATCCTGGCGAATTGCCTGCACATACGGTGCCTATTCGGTGCCTATTCGAGGGCAGTGAAATCCCCATGAAAAAGCACTGCTTCAGCTATTCAGAGAACACAAACCAGCAGTGAAAGGTTCCCGAAATACCCTGCCATTCGGTGGTTTAATTCGGCAGGTTTATTCAGGAGAATCCCATAGGCTTCAATGTTAAAAATATTCCTGTTTTAATTCAATATCTAATAAACCGTTCATTATAAAATTCTGCAGCCAAAAGTCTCTCTATTTATAGATTTTTTAGGATACTTTAAGCATTTTTCTTAATTTTTTTTTTTTTTTAAAAGTCCGATTTTTTTTTTGATTTTTTTTTAGTTTACTTATTTTTTCTGTAACAGCCCTTTTTATTATCATTCCCTGGACCTCATATGTAAATTTCAGACATTTTCGCTCAGTAGTCTCTTTGCAAACCGCGTTTCACTTTCACAGATTCATACAAACGGTTTTGCTAATTTATTCACCTCACTCTGTCTGCGGTTTCGGCTGCTTCGGCTGCGGCTGTGTGCGATTGGCTCCTGCTCGGGCTTTTTCCGTTATTTTCTCAGGTTAATCCAGATGTTTTTGGGGGTTTTCGGCGTGCATTCGGTGGGTTTTACGGTTCGTTTTCGGCAGGTTTGCGGCAGCTTTTCCCTGCAATTCGGGGGCCCTGTGGTGCTTGCTGAATACACCGCAGGGTCACCGAAATGGGATCAGCAAAAGGAACCGAATTGAAGAGAACGAAAAGTCACCGAACGTGCGGTGACTTTTCGAATCTCTTTGGATAACCCTGTCTGCATATAAATGGCAGTCATAAGAAACAATTTAAATCCCAGTCAGCTCATAGAGGGTATAAATGTACTCATGTTCCCTGCAAAAAAGTGTAATTTTGGGGGTTTACTAAAACTGAATAAGAAAATATTTTTTTTGATGAAAACTTTTTTTTCCCGTTTTTTTTTTCCGTAACAAACTTTTTTATTATTATTCATAGGAGCTTACTATATTATTTCCAGGCATTTTCATGCAGGTCTTTATTTTTGCAAACAGTAAAAAAACGAAGGCCCCAGATTTCATTTTAAAAATCTGGTCAGCTTAACCCTTTCGCTGCTGAGGCGTTTCCCGCCTCTGTGCTGAGGTCATATTTACCGGTTTTGCTCATCATGTTTAAACGTGTTTTGAAGGCTTATTTTAGTATATGACCCAGACATATTATATATTGTTCTTTCCGTCAGACTCGGTAGATTCATAATATGTCATTATTATATGTATACGTTATGTCATGTCTGTATATTATAACAAAAAATGCAATAAAATATGTATTTTCAATAATTTACAACGTGTAAAGTGTTTTTTTTCACATTTTAACATGCGAGCAAATTGCGGTTATATTTTGTATGGGGTGCGCTTGTTAAAAAAATTAGAGATGGGGTCTCGTTACACTTTTTTTTGGGGAAAATTACACGATTTTTAACAAGCGCACCGCATACAAAAATCGTTAGTGCAGCATCATTGTTCACATTATAATTGAAATGGGAACAATATTGCTGCATTAACGAACCAAAAAAAAGAAAAAAAAATGTTGTTTTTTTTTTTTATAATTTTTATTTTTAAATATATTTTTATTTTTATTTTTTATTTTTATTTTTTTTAAAAACTTTTTTCACTGTAGTGTTTGGTATCGTTGGAACGGCCATGCTCTGGCCGATCCAACCATATCAAACTTTAACCCCTAGCTGCCACGGATCGGGAGATAGGGAGTTCATTGGAACTCCCTATCTCCACCGTTGGTGGCAGTTAGGGGTTAACTCTAGGACTGGCGTCATCGTGCTATGCACGATGACGCCAGTCCTCAGGGGGAGTTCCCGGAGGCTTGGCCGACATCCAAGATGTCGGCCAGCTCCGGGAAAGGATCACGAACCGGCGCTTTTCAGCGCCGATTCGCGATCCAGCTCCCCAGGGGTTAATGCCAGGCACCATTTGGAAGGGCAGGCTGTGCCCTTCCAAATGGTGCCTGGGTTAACCCCCGCAACGCCGCCGATCGGGAGGGAGAGAGGTCCGAAGGACCTCCCCCCCTCCCTTTCAGGCGCCTCCTCCGCACATGCGGGGGGGGGCGCCTGAATTAGGTGTCATTGCGCTGTCGCGATGACACCTAATTTTACCGGCGGCGGTTCTGGATGCTGGGCTGACATCGAGGATGTCAGCCCGCACCGGGGGGGGCCAGCGATCGGCCGGAACCCGGCCGAACGCTGACCCCAAAGGGAGGATGCACTCAGCGCGTCCTCCACATACCAGCAGCCATGCGGAGGACGCGCTGAGCGCGTCCTCCGCATCGAAGTGGTTAATATAGAAGAGTGGGAGGAAAGTGTGGGGTACCCCTTAGTCAGGCGCTACTCGCTAGTCGTGTCTCTTAAAGTAGCGGTGTAATCGCTCTTAAGGAATTTCAACAATATAATGAGGTATAGCAATGCTAATTTAACAGCTTTGTGTACCATAAAAAATTAAAACCGAGTATAGAAAAAAGTGTAAATATTCATATTAAGAACATACACCCTCTGGCTTCGGGGGTGATGAATCACAGTCTTTAAAAATCACAATAAATCAGTCTTTTATATTGATACAAACATACGCCCCCTGGCTTCGGGGGTGATGAATCTCAGTCTCTAAAAAGCACAATAAATCAGTCTTTGTGTTGCATAAAAAGAGAAAAGAAAAATAATTAAAAAATAATTAAAAAATAATAATAATTTTCCTCTTAATGATTGAGTGTGTCCTTTTGGTCTTGACTGCTTCCGCTCCTCTCGTCCCTTCAAAATTCCTCCAAGAAAGAAAGAGGGGATTAAGGATACGTCCGCGTCTGTCAGATAAACCAGAGAGTAAGGATTGGTACACTTACGCTAGTGCGGTGATGGATGCTGCTCTGTCTGTTGCGCTCTGCCCAGAAATCCTCTTTGTATCTGCTCCTTCGTGCCTTGTCTTTTGAATTTTCTCATCCAGGATACTGCAGAAGGCTTCCCTTTATACGGTGCTTTCTGGTTGCTGACGATGTTAAAAGATGGCAACTGGATGCAGCAGGAGGTTGGCTTGTGCAAAAATTTATTAAGACAGCTCACATCAAATAATAACGCAATCAAAGATAAAAGGAAAATAAAAATATTTTTAAAAAGTTAGAAAATAAAAAGACCCATAAGTCCATAGGAGGTAAAAAAAGTCTTTAAAAATGGGCATAGGGGTCTCCAAGACGCGTTTCGCCGGCTCCCTGGCCAGCTTCATCAATTGGATGCTTCCTATGCTTCAGTGCAGCGTTTTTAAACTGTTTTTTTTCGGCGGGAAATGTTTTGCCTGTTCTTTTTGGCAGGAAATGTTTCGTTTTCGGCCGCAGCTGATGAAAACGAAACATTTCCCGCCAAAAAGAGCGGGCAAAACATTTCCTGCTGAAAAAAACAGTTTAAAAACGCTGCACTGAAGCATAGGAAGCATCCAATTGTTGAAGCTAAAACTTTTTAAAAATATTTTTATTTTCCTTTTATCTTTGATTGCGTTATTATTTGATGTGAGCTGTCTTAATAAATTTTTGCACAAGCCAACCTCCTGCTGCATCCAGTTGCCATCTTTTAACATCGCCAGCAACCAGAAAGCACCGTATAAAGGGAAGCCTTCTGCAGTATCCTGGATGAGAAAATTCAAAAGACAAGGCACGAAGGAGCAGATACAAAGAGGATTTCTGGGCAGAGCGCAACAGACAGAGCAGCATCCATCACCGCACTAGCGTAAGTGTACCAATCCTTACTCTCTGGTTTATCTGACAGACGCAGACGTATCCTTAATCCCCTCTTTCTTTCTTGGAGGAATTTTGAAGGGACGAGAGGAGCGGAAGCAGTCAAGACCAAAAGGACACACTCAATCATTAAGAGGAAAATTATTATTATTATTTTTTAATTATTTTTAATTATTTTTCTTTTCTTTTTTTATGCAACACAAAGACTGATTTATTGTCCTTTTTAGAGACTGAGATTCATCACCCCCGAAGCCAGGGGGCGTATGTTTGTATCAATATAAAAGACTGATTTATTGTGATTTTTAAAGACTGTGATTCATCACCCCCGAAGCCAGGGGGCGTATGTTCTTAATATGAATATTTACACTTTTTTCTATACTCGGTTTTAATTTTTTATGGTACACAAAGCTGTTAAATTAGCATTGCTATACCTCATTATATTGTTGAAATTCCTTTAGAGCGATTACACCGCTACTTTAACAGACACGACTAGCGAGTAGCGCCTACGGGGTACCCCACACTTTCCTCCCAATCAACCTGTAGCAGCAACAAGGCTCTGCAACCATCCCTAAATCGGCAGCACACCCGCACCATTAAAACACCATAATCTCAACACCGCACAGCGCCTTAGGATACCATTTCCTTCCTAATATAGAAGAGTGAATTGATGAAAAAATGGTAAGCGCCACGGATCACGTCGTGACCACCCTAACTCCAATGCTATACCAGCAAATAGTGGCTTCCCCTACACCATTGAATACAAGAAAATATATGTATCTGGTAAGCGCAAATAGAATGCTCTGGAGTATAGGTGGCTCATGCAGGCCCGCAATGCATCATATTGTTATATTTATTTATTTTATTTATTTATAAAGGATTTTAACAGGAAGGATACATTGAGATTTCTCTCGTTTTCAAGTATGTCCTGGGTTCAAGAGCATTGAAATTTTACAGTTGTTACAGAAATACAAAGTAATAAATGCAAGATATTAAAAACAAAACACAAATATACAGATTAACACGGGAAATAAATATGTAAGTAATATAGTTACTATGTTACATGTTTACAGGTGCATTCTGTACCGAGGTATGCTAGTAAGGAGCTCTTGAGTGACTTAAGACTGGGGGAAGATTTAATGGTGTCTGGAAAGTTATTCCATAAATGCGGTGCTCTGTAGGAAAATGAGGATCGAGCCACTTTCTTTTTGTATTGTGGTATTGCAAGTAAGGTGCTGGTCCTGGATCGGAGGTTATAGGATGAGGGAACTGCTAGGGGAAGCAGACTATTCAGGTAGGGTGGCAGCTTCCCAGAGAAGCTCTTAAACACCAGGTTGGAAAGGTGAAGGGTGCGTCTAGATTCCAGCGACGGCCAGTTTAGTTCTTTTAACATGTGACAATGGTGGGTCATGTAGTTATGATTGTAGCACAAAGCGGCAGAATGAGTTATACAATGTAGTAAGTTTCTGAAGGTGTGTTTGTGGGGCCATAGCCGGCATAAGCATTTGTTGTACAATCTGATTTCTTACCGCAGGGCTCAGGCAGGATTTGTTTCTGTACAGGGCACCTAGTTTGGGGTAAAGTTTGGATGAGAGTTTTTCTATGTGGGGGCCAAAGGATAGATTTGGGTCTAACCACATACCTAGATATTTGAGAGAAGTGACTGTGGTCAGCGTGCCATTTGATTTTGTCCTGACATGTAGATGGGGATTTTGCAGTTTATGTAGTTTAGGTGCTGTTCCAAAGAGCATTGTTATAGTTTTGTCAGTATTTAGAAAAAATTTGTTATCTGTGATCCACTTTTCTACCTCTGTGAATTGTTCTTGCGGCACGGCCTCCAGCTGTGGGAGATATGGTTTGCTGGTATAGATTACGGTGTCATCTGCATACATGTGTACAGTTGAGGCTTTGCAGACGTTGGGCAGATCATTTATGAATAATGTGAATAGCAGGGGGCCGAGTATTGAGCCTTGGGGTACACTGCACGTGACTGGGAGGGGGAGGGAGGAGCTGCCAGAGATGGACACATGTTGCGATCGGTTGGATACATATGATTCAAACCAGGTTAGCGTGTGATCACCAATACCAGAGTTTTTACGTTTTTGTAATAAGATGCCATGGTCTACTGTGTCAAAGGCCTTGGCAAAATCAAGAAAGATGGCTCCAGTTAGGTCTCCTTGTTCCATGCAAGCTTGGGTATCATTGCAAACTTTTAAAAGGGCGGTTGTAGTTGAGTGATTTGGACGAAAGCCGGATTGATCTGGGGTTAAATAGTTTGAAGATTGATAATAATCACGTAATTGTGTGTACACACATTTTTCTAAAATTTTTGACATAACGGGGAGCAATGAGATTGGACGGTAGTTGGATACCAAAGTACTGTCACCACTTTTATGTATAGGTACCACTCTTGCAGTCTTCCATAGTTTGGGTATGTATCCAGTTGCCAGTGATTCATTGATGAGTGTTGCGACAGGTTTTCCAATTGCTGGGGCACTGATTTTTAGCAGCATTGCTGGGATTTGATCAGGTCCAGATTGGTATTTCATTTTTTGATTACGGAGCAGTTTAGTAACTACACTGACAGGCACTGGTCTAAAATTGAATTTATCTGCGATATGGGGTCCCTGCACAGTTGGAGGGGCCTGACCTGTGTGTGGTCTTTCTGTAGGTGTGTCATTTGCTAGCTTAGCAATTAGGGTGGTGGTGCACCCAACAAAATAATTATTAAAGGCATTTGCAACATCTAGGGGGTGTTGCAGGGTTTGGTTGTTTACCTTGATAGCAGGGAGTGGACTGGGGGTGCTTGTATGTTACTTATGATTCTCCAAAAATTTCTAGGGTTTGATAGGTTATTGTTTAGATTTTCATTGAAGTATTGGGCTTTAGCCATTTTTGTTTGTTTTGTACATGCATTCCGGCATTGTCGGTATTCACAGTGATCATTCATGGAACCAGTACTCTTGAAATTTAAACAACAGATGGTGCAGCGCCACACAACATGCATCCACCACCAGGGCACCCAGATGGCCAATAACAGGATATAGTGGGTTCCCCTATACCAATACACACAGCATATGAAATAAATAACCTGAATCGGCGCAAATATTGCTCTCTGGGGTCCTGGGATCTCGCATATACATAAAAGAGAAAGTAAACAATAATAGTGCAGCACAGAATGTGTAGATTAAACTTTGTATAGATATAATAAATGTCCCACTCACAAGTAAAGAGTCGTGACACTGGCTCTGAGTGGGTCTAAGCGTGTGGGTAATTTGTCTTCAATTTCTCAGGTGACCCCCACCTTGTAGCAGGTACTCTACCCAAGATCGTGCAGTGGAAAAACAAAAAAGGAAAATCCTCTTGTGCAGATCTATAAAGGTCACGATATAGTATACAGATGGAATCGTACTCACATTCTGAGGAGCTCACATAGCTCGTGGATGCATGCCCATGGGTTTTTTTTGGAGTAGGAAAAAACCCAGAAGAAAAACCGCCAAGGATCCAGGAAATAGCAGAGCAGAAACAGGATTGGAGATAAAGAAAATAAAATTTATTTAAAACATAAATAAAATAACCTCCAGAACGCGTTTCGCCGCACAAAGTAGCGGCTTCATCAGCTGGTATGGTTATACTGAGTCCATAGACCTCTTTATAGTGTCCATAAATGTCCTTAATTGTCCCCATGTGTCCTGTTTGCTGCTCTGATTGTTGCTTCCGCTCTAATTCGGATCTTCTAACGTTGGGCGCCGCCATTTTGCGCATGCGCAATTCATTTCCGCATTCCACCGCGTTCCAAACGTTGTTATTGTATTTCCGGTTGGCAGTTCTCAGCCACAAAGATGAAAATAGATGTGGAGCTTCTCCTTCTTTCTCACCCCCCATATAATCATCGGAGATTGGGATTCAGGGGTTCTCCCCTCTCCCACCAAATACAAAACAGAGGAACACATATATTAAAATACAGAGAGATTTACATTACATAATTGAATAGTGCACCCCGCAGGGTCCTCTAGCAACTCGCAATCATCATTGCTCCTACAGACTCTTGAAATTTGACCACAGTGAATCTCTAATCTGGTACATTTGTGTAAAATCAGCTGTAACCCAGGGGAGATGAGCCCCTTTTACTTGCACTTTACGCAGCGGGGCATGGGCATTCCAGACTTGCAGGAGCTCGGACTGAAAGAATTCAATTGCACAGACCAAGTCTGGGATAAGGTTTAGTCTGTACCATGGGAGCTGTTTGAGATCACTTAGGAAGGATTCAAGAATAAATTTATTGAAAGACCTGGTGATTATTACCTTTGGAGGAGATTTTGTGGCTTTTATTTTGCGCACACAGTACACTAGACCGTGGTCACTGAAGCTATTAGCGAGAACGCCTGCCTCTTGTATTCTATCGGGACATGAAGAGAGAATCCAGTCCAGCAGGGTATGGTTAGGGCTGTTCATATTAATGCGAGTGGGGAGGACATTAATTGAGTTAGCTGCAAGACCTTAAACAGTGAGCAGTGTTTATTAACTTTAGGATTCAGCCAATCAATATTGAAATCGCCGAGGACCAGCAGTTCACTTTTTTGGTTTTGTTCAAGTAAGTTATGAAGGATTTCAGCTATGTCAGAGAGGGAGTGCACTGGAGAGCTTGGTGGGCGATAAAATCCAGCAACAATGATTGATTTACTGAATGGGATCTCAATTATACCGGAGAAGAAATCAAAGGTGGCAGGGGAGCTAGAATTCTGTAAGGGGGTGAACTTAATGGACTCATCAACATAAATAGCTGTACCTCCTCCTCTCTTTGCTCTGTCCTTTCTATAACATGAATACCCCTGTATTGATATGGCAGAGTCTGGTACTGTTGGGGTTAACCATGATTCTGTGAGCACAATGACTTTGGGTTTGTAATAGCAACACCAAGCTTGAAGCTCATCCATTTTAGGGAGTAAGCTGCGGATGTTGCAGTGCACAAATGAGAGGCCTTTTTTAGTGTGGAGACTAAAGGTTGTATTAGCTATAGGACCAGGGTTAGATTCCACATCGTTTGCCAGGGAAAGTAGCAATATGGAATAAGCAAAAACAATATACATAGTGCAATATGCAATAAACATCTGTTATACAGTATGTATGCAAGATATTCCACTCAAAAACGTTGAGCCCCAACACCGGCTCTGAGTGGAACTGCGCCTCTGGGTAATTTTTCTTCCTCCTAGTTTGCAGGTGACCCCCACCTTTTCATGACAACGATCTCCAAATACTGTAGGAAAGAGGGTAGGAAAGGGAGACACTCTCCTAGTGTAAATCCAATTTAAGTGGTAAAAGACTGTTTTGCTGAATCAAAACTCACCCTTGGTGGAGCTACCATAGCTCGAGGTGGAACGCCCATGGATTTTTTGTGGAAAAAATCCAACTGGTTCACCAGTTGAGAAAGCTGCCTAGAGCAGCGAAACTCGTCCTGGCGGTCATGCTTGTTTGTTTATTTTAATACTATATTTTAATAAATATTTTAAGACCACGTTCCAGTATCCAGAACGTTTTTTTCTCCACTAAAAATCCATGGGTGTTCCACCTCGAGCTATGGTAGCTCCACCAAGGGTGAGTTGTGATTCAGCAAAACAGTCTTTTACCACTTAAATTGGATTTACACTAGGAGAGTGTCTCCCATTTCTACCCTCTTTCCTACGGTATTTGGAGATCGTTGCCATGAAAAGGTGGGGGTCACCTGCAAACTAGGAGGAAAAAAAATTACCCAGAGGCGCTGTTCCACTCAGAGCCGGTGTTGTGGCTCAGCGTTTGTGAGTGGAATATCTTGCATACATACTGTATAACAGATGTTTATTGCATATTGTATATTGTTTTTGCTTCTTCCATATAACCATATGATGCATTGCGGGCCTGCATGAGCCACCTATACTCCAGAGCATTCTATTTTGTGCTTACCAGATACGTATATTTTCTAATATAGAAGAGCCCCTAAAAAGATACCAGCACACCCCAAATATAAGTAGGAGCAGGGGCGTCGCTACGTGGGGGCGGGGGGTGCGGCCCGCACCAGGTGACACCTGCCTTTAGGGTGACACCGTCACCCTAAGGGCGGGTGTCTCACCCTCCGCAGCGTGTTTGCTCCCTGCGAGCGTCCGAAGCTGTGCAGCTTCGGCGCTCGCCTGGGGGAAACACATCACCAGCCAATCGCGGCTGGTCACGTGGCTCCCCCAGGCGAGCGCCCAAGCTGCACGCCGCCAGACGCTCAGGGGGAGCGAACATGCGGCGGAGGTGAGCTGGGGCATATCCATGAGCTCCTGGGGCATATCCATGAACTGCTGGGGCATATCCATGAGCTGCTGGGGCATATCCATCTGCTGGGGCATATCCATGAGCTGGGGCATATCCATGAGCTGGGGCAAATCCATGAGCTGGGGGCAGTATCCATGAGCTGCTGGGGCATATCCATCTGCTGGGGCATATCCATGAGCTGGGGCATATCCATGAGCTGCTGGGGCATATCCATGAGCTGCTGGGGCATATATCCATGAGCTGGGGCAATATCCATGAGCTGGGGCATATCCATGAGCTGGGGCAATATCCATGAGCTGGGGGCAGTATCCATGAGCTGGGGCAGTATATCCATGTGCTGGGGCATATCCATGAGCTGAAACAGTATCCATGAGCTGGGGCAATATCCATGAGCTGGGGCGATATCCATGAGCTGGGGCAATATCCATGAGCTGCTGGGGCAGTATATCCATGAGCTGGGGCAGTATATCCATGAGCTGGGGGCAGTATATTCATGAGCTGGGGGCATATCCATGAGCTGGGGCAATATCCATGAGCTACTGGGGCAGTATATCCATGAGCTGGGGCAGTATATCCATGAGCTGGGGCATATCCATGAGCTGGGGGCATTATCCATGAGCTGGGGCAGTAACCATGTGCTGGGCATATCCATGAGCTGGGGCAGTATCCATGAGCAGGGGCAATATCCATGAGCTGCTGGGGCAGTATATCCATGAGCTGGGGCAATATCCATGAGCTGGGGCATTATCCATGAGCTGGGGCAATATCCACGAGCTGCTGGGGCATTATATCCATGTGCTGGGGGCAGTATATCCATGTGCTGGGGGCAGTATATCCATGTGCTGGGGCAGTATATCCATGAGCTGGGGCCATTATCCATGAGCTGGGGCATATCCATGAGTTGCTGGGGCAGTATCCATGAGCTGGGGCAGTATCCATGAGCTGGGGCAGTATATCCATGTCCTGGGGCAGTATCCATGAGCTGGGGCAGTATCTATGAGCTGGGGCATATCCATGAGCTGGGGCATATCCATGAGCTGGGGCATTATCCATGAGCTGGGGCATTATCCATGAGCTGGGGCATATCCATGAGCTGGGGCATTATCCATGAGCTGGGGCAATATCAATGAGAGGAGCTGGGGCAAAATCCATGAGAGGAGCTCGGGCATTATCCATGAGAGGAGCTGGGGCAGTATATCCATGAGAGGAGCTGGGGCAGTATATCCATGAGAGGAGCTGGGGCAATATCCATGAGAGGAGCTGGGGCAATACCCATGAGAGGAGCTGGGGCAATATCCATGAGAGCTGCTGGGGCATATCCATGAGAGCTGGGGCATATCCATGTGTTCTGGGGGCAGTATCCATGAGAGCTGGGGCAATATCCATGTGTGAGCTGGTCTGGGGCAATATATCCATGTGTGAGCTGGTCTGGGGCAATATATCCATGTGTGAGCTGAGGCGCAATATATCCATGTGTGAGCTGAGGCGCAATATATCCATATGTGAGCTGAGGCGCATTATATCCATATGTGAGCTGAGGCGCAATATATCCATATGTGAGCTGGGGCAATATATATCCATGGGTGAGCTGCTGGGGGCAATATATAACTGTGAACTGGGGCAATATATCCATATGTGAGCTGGGGCAATATATATCCATGGGTGAGCTGCTGGGGGCAATATATAACTGTGAACTGGGGCAATATATCCATATGTGAGCTGGGGGCAATATATATCCATGGGTGAGCTGCTGGGGGCAATATATCCAGAGCTGCTGGGGGCAATATATATCCATGTGTGCTTTCACTGCCTTCGAACAGGCACCGTACTTGCTTGCAGTTGGCAAAAATTTGTGTGAGCATATGAGAGAGCTCCACAGCAATAAACCTCACAGTAATGTGCGCTGTGTGTATGAGCATTCAGTGTTATATGGGAGTACTGATTTAGGAGTACGAGTAGTTAAAAAATCCGTAAAACTCGGGGGGGGTGACACCATAAGTTACCGCACCGGGTGACACCAACCCTAGTGACGCCACTGAGTAGGAGCCCCTAAAAAGACACCCACACACATCAAATACAAAAAGGAGGAGCTCCTATAAAGATACCCATACACCTTGAGCAAATACACAGGGTTATTCAGAGAAAGGTGAAAGTCAGGAGAATGACTGGAGAAGTGAAAATTCTAGGTCAAAATGGCCAAACCAGAAAAATTCGCCCATTTATCTCACTTTCCAAATCTGCTATTTGCACCTTGTTTGGCTTTAAGCCATCACGTAAATCAAAATAATGTCTTTATCCACATTTTACAATTTACTAGTGAATTCTTAATTTGTGAAACATATATGAAAACACAGCTTTCATAAGGAATTTAACATCCAGCCTAAGGCTAATCACTGATACCCCTCAGTGAGGGCTGTGTTTTTCATGTTATGTTCTCGTGTTTTTGCACCGTTGTCATGCTGATGAAAAGCCACGCCCACTTTACCATTCATGGAATCACATCAGAGTTCTGTGATGTCACAGTGGGCAGGTCAGTGTATAAGACGTGGCTCGCACCCTCTGAGCTCAGATCCCATGAGACACACAGGATCAGAAGTAAGTCTCACCACCTGACGTGGCCACACTCTGCAAGGGTGAGGGACCAATGACCATGAAAACGGATGTTCTTTCGGCACACATGCTCATGTGGCTACCTCACTGTGCGCATTTTTGAGCGCAGAGCTCTGCAAAGCGTGAGCTTCATATGGATGCTTGCTCTTTACAGTCCCGTCTGATGTAGCGCTGACGGGGAGGTAAAATCCACTTCTGTTGCAACCTGTGTTAAAGGTATACATGTTACATCATGTGGTCCTCCCAGCCGATCCATGATAACGCTTCGATGGACACTGGGAAGGGTTGGGTGGTAGGCACTAAACAACAGATCTCATGGGATCGAAGACCAGCGCGGTGGATGAAGAGGATAAATGAAGAGCTGCGTTTTTTTTTTTCTTGTCTAAAAAGGTTCTTTCCATTTTAATTATCTCTCCAGGGACAGACAGGTTTACTGTGCGAGTGATCGCCTTAACATGGGGTCAGGAAGGAATTTTTTGCTTGTACCACCTTGCTGGAAGGATGTCCAATTTTTTTGCCTTCCTCTAGAGTCGGCAGGTGTCAGCATCCTCAGCCCTCCAGATGCTTTGAGACTGCATCTCCCATGATGTTCAGCCACGCATTAGGCTGACTGAGCACCATAGGAGATGTAGTCCCATAACATCTGGAGGGCCGAGGTCGCTGACCCCTGTCGTGAAGCATAAGGAAAGCATCTTTTGCACATGGATTTTTAATTAAATATTTTAAATAAATAAATATGTTAAATAAAGTTTTAAAATTACTTTTGTCTCTGTTGTTTTTTCCATTAATCTCATAATTAATGGTTTTTAGAAATGCAGACAGCAAGGTATAAAGGGTTAATATCCACATCGGCTCAGATCGAGACATACACCACAATCTGGTCCAGATGGAACCTAATCTCACCCTCCACCCGCTTCTGAGCTTTATTGAACTGGTCCTGGGTATCTATTTTCCTACCTTCCCGTCCCCCTGCCAATCTGGCTGTTTGACTCCCATTTCCCCGGTACGTCACCCCTTGTTATTTCCATTATTCTTTCCCCTTAACACTCACAAATGTGTTGACACGAATCGGTTGTTCTGATGTTATGTACCACGAAAATGAACCTTTATTATGCATATACACATTTTTAGTACTCTCTCCAGTACAAATTTAAGTGCCTGTTATTCTGTATTGTAGGATCCTGCTTGGTCCACCAACTATTTTTACGTCTGACTCTGCAGATATGTATTCTGCCTTTCTTCTTTATTGCTGTTGAAAACCTAATAAACTTTGATTTACTAAAAAAATATAAAGGGTTAATATCGGGCGACCATTGTGCTGCTGGCTTTATGTACCATTGGAGGATGCTCCTTTATTGCATATATCACAAGGGATTAGGGATAGACCAATATCACTTTTATAAAGCGCGATACTGATTATCTTAAGCTTTTCAGGCCGTTAACCGATATCAGGTGCCGATATTCTGTACATTTAGATTTTTGAAAAATAACAATTTCTACACTAATTTTTCAGCGGCTTGGCGGCTTTTCCCAGCAGCTGGTCGGTGGCTTTTTTTGGATCGATTCAGCGGTCTGTTCGGTGTTTTTTTGGATCGATTCCGTGGTTTTTAGATTAGTTCGGCGGGTCCATTCTCTGCACTTCTGAATACTGAAATCACCGCAGGTTCAGCGAATTTAACTTGTCAAAGTGCAGCAAACGGGAGAGCACCAAAATGTTGGTGACATTTCAGTGCTCTCTGAATAACTTTGTATGACTTCTTAAATAAGTTTAAGAGGTCCCGGTGGCTAGAGTGCTCTTTTAAGGTTTTTATCTTTTCCATCCAATTCTGCTATGTGCAGCGCACAGTAAGACTTTAAGGGGAATCTAAACAGCAACACACAGAAGCTTCTTTTGCCACTGATTGAATCTTTCTTTGGTTAAGCGTCAATGTTTGTCACTATTACAACAATTTTTTTCAGTGTTGGCAACTTTGGCAAACACCGGCACTCTATGAATAACCCCCTAAATCTCTAGATGGGTAGAAGGGCTTTTCAGATATTATGATTTATTTTGATAACGCATTAAGTTGTTTATATGGTGAAAAAGAAAAAAAAAGTGCACAGAAAAATTGGTGCCTGTGGAGGAAATTTCTTTCGCATCAGTAGCCAGAAGAGGGCACCAAACTCCACAGAAACTGGACCACAGTGATAAATCATGGGACAGGATAAAGCAGAACTTTATTTAGGGAGCACCAAAATTACACCGGAATTTCGTCGCTCTCTCGTTCGGCACCCTACGGCGAGCTCAATTTGCCGACCCTGCAGAGACTCAGCATTCACTGCAGGGTCACCACAGTGCGCCGAATAGATCCACTGAATGCCGCTGATAAACCCGCTGTACACATCCTATAAACCATTGAACGCAGCCGATGATCTACCGACAGACCGCCGAACGCTTTTGATCAGCCGCCGAAAAAAGCCGATCAGCTGCCGAACAGGGGTAAACCCCCCCCCCCGCAATTTTTAAGAGGTATTTAAAAAAAAAAAAAAGCATGAAAATACATGGAATTAATATATAAAGTAATATGAATAATAATAACAGGAACAATTTAACAGTGTAACAATTTACAGGATAAAAAATACGGCATGTAAAAAAAAAAAATCAGGATCAAAAATTTTGCCAAAATAAATCCTGAAAAATTCTAAAATATAGATTAATAAAAAGACGTTTTGCTGCAAATGAAAAGAATAAACGATTGAATAAAAATTTAATAAAACCAGGCAATTTTTTTTTTCATTGAAACCTATGGGATTCGCCTGTTTGAACCTGTCGAATGAAACCACCGAAAATCAGGGCATTTCGACAACTTTTCGCTGCTGTTTGGCGTTCTCTGAATAGATTGAGAACGAGAGAAATCTCAATGTATCCTTTCTGGTAAACGAATTTTTAAATAAAGTAAATTAATTAATTACGCATTACTTCTCTATGGGGTATTTCACTGCTGCCGAATTGCACCGTATTTCGCTGGCTCTCTTGGAATAACCCCTTCAGTGTTCTGCTGTGAAAAAATATTTCTTTAACAGAGATACAAAAACATTTCAGCTATCAACAGCCTTTATCAAGCCGAAACATTGTATTGATATCCCTGAAAATAAAATACTTTGCACAGATGAATATCGGTGTGCTCGGTCCACTGATGTGCGTTTTCTGGGGAGCGTGACTGTCCATCTCATAGATTGTAAACTCAGGTGCTCAGGAAGATCTTCTTTTCCTATCATTCAGTTTTTGTGCATCAAACCTATTTGTTAAGTTTATGCTTATTTTGTCCCACCCATTGTACAGCTCTACAGAATATGTAGGCACTTTATATCTAGACTGTAAGCTCCTATGAGCAGGGCCCTCTGTCTACACCTCTTGTTTCCATCTTATGTCCGTTTATATGTATTTCGTTCCCTTTGGTTATTGTAAAGCGCTGCGGAAACTGTTGGCGCTATATAAATGATGATAATAATAATAATAATAATAAAAAAGAATTGTCGTTGTATAAACATTCCATTATGCACCTGGTCACTACCTTGACCTTTTTATTTTGTTGTGAGTGCAGTCCCCAACATTCCATAGGAGCAGGAGAGCCAAAATAACCCAACCCCTACTTTATTTTTAATTGCCCCCTCCTCGCGTTAGTGTTTTTAATTAGCTGTTTTGTAATAAAAATAAAAAAAGTGAAATCTCCTTCTCCCTCCGCCTCTACATGGAGATCATTGGCTGCTGCAATTCCAGTTCTGACACTGTATATAAACATGAATTACAAAGGAATCTGGCTTGCCGTGGACCTAATTGGATCGCTAATTATTGTACAGTTGAAATAAAAGCGTATCATGCAATCGTAAAACTGTTCCTGATGTCGTTACTTGTGTATTCACAACTGATTAATCAATGTCCTGCTGCAGAACACGACGGAATCTTTAGAACAACATTTATTAATCAAGAAAAGGCTTTCAGAGCTTAAACACATGTTTTCTTTCAGTTAAAATTATGACTTTGCATTACGAGCATATTTTCCCTTCAAAACACAAAGCCACTTGGAGGTTATTCACTAAACAGTGAGTTGATCATATAAGTATCCTAGTGGTGCCAGCACCAGCACGACTACACTGGTTATTTAAAAAGCACTGATGTCCACTGTTGGTGGACATGGTGAGCACGGGCTTTCCGCAGAAACATTCCACACCAGCAAACGAGGTAACAAATAGTTAAATGATTTCCAGTGTCCTTATGCAACTCTTGAGCGTTCATGTACATGTTAGATGTGTGCATTCATTTCGTAACGAATCTCAATTCGTTTGAAAATTCGTTAATTCGTAATTTGGAAGTACTTCCGAACGAACAAATTGATTTCATCCGAATTGAAACAAAGACGAAACGGTATATAACGAAATTGATTTGTTATACTGTTTCACAAGAGAACGGTTGATTAACCCAGGACGTACTTGAAAACGAGAAAAAACTCTATGATTTTTTTCCTGGTAAAATACTTTAGAAATAAATAAATAACTGATTCCTGAGCAGGATTTGATCCATTGGGGTTTTATTTAGTGATCTGTAATTCGACTCCATATCAAATATCAAATCGATCCCAACTTACAATACATACAAGCAGGGCAGCCATCAGAAATGATGGGGCCCCTTACTAAACCTCACGATGGGGGCCCCCCCCCCGGCACTCCATCAACCTCTAACAGCTTTTCTCCCCTTCAAAAAAAAAAAAAGGACATAAAATAGCACCACAGCAATAAAACTCCCAGTAATGTGTAGTGTGTATGAGCGTATCACAGGAATTCACAGCAATAAAACTCCATAGTAATGTGCGGTGTGTATGAACGTATCACAGAATCCACAGCAATAAATCTCACAGTAATGGGATGTATATGATGGCCTTTGGGTCTGGGCCTGGTCCCTGGGTCTGGTTTGGGCCTTGGGGTCTATGCTCTGGGCCTTGTGGTCTGGGCTGGGCCTTCGGGTCTGGCCCCTGGGGTCTGGCCTGGGGTCTGGTCCTTGGGGTCTTGGCCCTGGGGTCTGGGCCTTTGGGTCTGGGGACTGGGCCCTAGGGAATGGGCCTTGGGGGTCTGGTCCCTGGGTCCTGAGTCTGGGCCCTGAGTCTGGCCTGGGGTCTGGGCCCTGGGCCCTGGGGTCTGGGCCTTGGGTCTGGGCCTTGGGGTCTGGGCCCTGGGGACTGGGCCTTGGGGACTGGGCCTTGGGGTCTGGGACCTAGGGACTGGACCTTGGGGTCTGGGCCCTGGGTCTGGGGGACTGTGCCTTGGGGACTGGGCCTTGGGGTCTGGGCCTTGGGGTCTGGGCCCTAGGGTCTGGGTCTGGGCCCTAGGGTCTGGGCCTTGGGTTTGGTCTCTGGGTCTGGGCCATAGGGTCTGGGCCTTGGGGTCTGGGCCCTAGGGTCTGGGCCTTGGGGACTGGGCCCTAGGGTCTGGGCCTTGGGGACTGGGCCCTAGGGTCTGGGCCTTGGGGACTGGGCCTTGGGCCCTAGGGTCTGCGCCTTGGGACTGGGGTCTGGGCCTTGGGGACTGGGGTCTGGGCCTTGGGGACTGGGCCCTGGGGATTGGGCCTTGGGGACTGGGCCCTGGGGTCTGGGCCTTGGGGACTGGGCCTTGGGGTCTGGGCCTTGGGGTCTGGGCTCTAGGGTCTGGGCCTTGGGGACTGGGCCTTGGGCCCTAGGGTCTGCGCCTTGGCACTGAGGTCTGGGCCTTGGGGACTGGGCCCTGGGGTCTGGGGACTGGGGTCTGGGCCCTGGGGACTGGGCCTTGGGGACTGGGCCCTGGGGTCTGGGACCTAGGGACTGGACCTTGGGGTCTGGGCCCTGGGTCTGGGGGACTGTGCCTTGGGGACTGGGCCTTGGGGTCTGGGCCTTGGGGTCTGGGCCCTAGGGTCTGGGTCTGGGCCCTAGGGTCTGGGCCTTGGGTTTGGTCCCTGGGTCTGGGCCATAGGGTCTGGGCCTTGGGGTCTGGGCCCTAGGGTCTGGGCCTTGGGGACTGGGCCCTAGGGTCTGGGCCTTGGGGACTGGGCCCTAGGGTCTGGGCCTTGGGGACTGGGCCTTGGGCCCTAGGGTCTGCGCCTTGGGACTGGGGTCTGGGCCTTGGGGACTGGGGTCTGGGCCTTGGGGACTGGGCCCTGGGGATTGGGCCTTGGGGACTGGGCCCTGGGGTCTGGGCCTTGGGGACTGGGCCTTGGGGTCTGGGGACTGGGGTCTGGGCCCTGGGGACTGGGCCTTGGGGTCTGGGCCCTGGGGATGGGCCTGGGCCCGGTGTGGTCCCTGGGGATGGGCCTGGGCCTGGGCCCGGTCTGGTCCCTGGGGATGGGCCTGGGCCTGGACCCGGTCCCTGGGGATGGGCCTGGGCCCGGTCCCCAGGATGGGCCGGTCCCCGGGATGGGCCTGGGCCCTGTCTGGTCCCCGGTCCCTGTCTGGTCCCCGGGCCGGGTATGGGCCTGGACCAGGGGATGGGCCTGGTCCCCCCGGGCATGGGCCTGGTCCCTGGGATGGGCATGGGCCTGGGCCCGGACTGGTCCCCAGGATGGGCCTGGGCCCCGTCTGGTCCCTGGGGATGGGCCTGGGCCCTGTCTGGTCCCCGGTCCCTGTCTGGTCCCCGGGCCGGGTATGGGCCTGGACCAGGGGATGGGCCTGGTCCCCCCGGGCATGGGCCTGGTCCCTGGGATGGGCATGGGCCTGGGCCCGGACTGGTCCCCAGGATGGGCCTGGGCCCCGTCTGGTCCCTGGGGATGGGCCTGGGCCCAGACTGGTCCCCGGGATGGGCCTGGGCCTCGTCCGGTCCCTGGGGATGGGCCTGGGCCCGGTCTGGTCCCCAGGCCCTGTCTGGACCCCGGGGATGGGCCTGGGCTGGTCCCCGGGCCCTGGTGCCTGGGGATGGGCCTGGGCCCGGTCCCCGGGATGGGCCTGGGTGCCTGGGGATGGGCCCGGTCTTGACCCCGTCCTACTTACCCGCTACAGTCTTCTGTCCTGGACTGGTTCTTCTCCTTTCTTCTCCGCTTCTTTCTTCTTGCTTCTTCGCTTCTTCTTGCTTCTTCGCTTCTTCTTGCTTCTTCGCTTCTTCTTGCTTCTTTCTTCTTGCTTCTTTCTTCTTGCTTCTTCACCACGCGGTGTCAGAGTTCTTTTGGCGCCGCGTGTCACGTGTGCGCCGTCACACACGTGACTGGGGGCGGTGCCAAAGCAGCGTGCCTTGGAAGTAGACGCACGCTGCTTGGCCCGCCCGCGGCCCGGCCAAAGAAATTAAGGCAGCGGGCAGCGGCCGCCCGCCATCATAGCAGTCACAGCAGTAAGGGGCCCGCCGGGGGCCCCGGCGGCCCCAGCGGGGGCCCCGGCGGCCCGGCGGGGACCCCGGCGGCCCGGGCCCCCCCGGGCACCGGCCCCTTACTGCTGTATGGGGCGTAATGCCCTGATGGCGGCCCTGCATACAAGTACTGTCACGTTAGCTATCATGCTCACCCTTGATAACCGTGGTGTAGATCCTCTGGGACAGACCTCTAAGCCTTCCAATCCTTGAATGGTCGGGACCACTAACCCTATGACTCCCAGCCAGGGAAAACAGACACACCAGTAACACAGACAATAATTTTGTGATACTAGCTGCAGATCTCAGGACAGGGCCTGCACTTAGGCAGAAAGGGTTAACCTTAACGGCAGCTAAGGAATAGCCTGAGTTAGGCTGATGCAGGGCATTCATACACAAGGGTCCGTAAAGAGCTTTGTCATTTAAACAATCCGGGTTGGCAACAGACAGGGTTCTCATACAATCGGGTCAGCGTTATGCAGGGTCCGTATACACTCCGAGTCAGCGTTATGCAGGGTCAGTATACACTCTGAGGCAGTTCTGGGCATAGCACACATACAAGCCTGGTCAGAGAGAGAGTAGTCAAGAAGGCAGTCCGAGTCAATAACAGTCAGGGTCCTCATACAATCCGGTACAGCAACGTAATCAAAGAATCAGTGACTCGCATCAAGCGGTACACTCAGCGATCCGGGAAGGAACTCCACGGCAAGGCGATGAGGATTTTGCGAGCCCTGCATTTAAGGACGGTGGCTCAGCCAGCGATGCCGCTGGGTGCTGTTAAATTTTAGCCTTAAGCAAACAAAAACAATTTTCCTATTATAATTACCATATATGGAATCCCAAATAGTCTGTCATTTCTTTCTCATGTAGCGCTCACTCCTGGAGGAGCCGCTGAATTTAACCTCGGGTTAGTCTCTCCGCCCTAGGGAATAAATATACACCAGCACTGTTGTGGATTTTATAGATTATATACTTTACTATTCTCAATAAAGCGGCATATATAATGTAAGCACGGTATATAGAAACAGGATTTCGTATTGCGAGAAACGTGCAGCGGTAAAAGAAAAGTTTAACCCCTTCGTTTCTGGAGTGTAAGTCCCGTGAGGGTAATGTCCCAAGAAAAGGTGTGTGTGTGTGAGCTCAGGTACCCGGGTACTATATTCGACTGGCCAGTGAATGGATTTAGCAAATGTTCGACTAGTCACGTTGGGGCCCTGAAGATTTAAACAATACTGCAGCGTGCTTTGTTAAACTTTGACTGTGGCCTCTCACCCATCCGCCAGACAATCTGTTCCACTGCCCGATCAAGGATGTCTCTCCCCTGGTTTTTTTTATGGAACTCTGTGCCACCGGATCCGCTTCTCCTGCTTGCCCGATTTCTGCAACAAGATCTATGGCTTACCGCCTGCACTCCCAGTGGATCATCACGGTCTCCTTACTCGGGGTCCAAACCGGAACTCTGTGTCTGCGCAAACCTCTCAGCAGTGGATTACTAGGTCTCTGGCAAGTCACTGTATCGATCCCCAGCGTCCGCAAGGCAGCGCCTGCTCTCCGGCCTGGTAACAATCACTCACAGTCTCACGTGCGTCTTACTCTGTTCACCGCACGGCTCACACTGGCTCTCCTTCGCAAGAGGCTGCGGATGTCCTTTCCTCTTTCCCCCACCCACTTCCTGTCTCCGCCGCAAAGCATGATGGAAAATGTAGTCCCATTGTGTCCAGTATACTTTACATTGCACTTGTCTCCTTCTGGTGGCCAAACCCGAGCAATACAGCAGAACACAGTCTTTTCAAAGCAGCGCTACACTCATATATCAGAATGAAGCAAGACTCTGCGCTACGCCACGCTGTGCTGATCAGCGGAGAGACCAAAATCAGCTACACACAAAATATAGCTTCATCAGGTTGTCTGAGTATTTTTTGTTAGACAGACCAGTTTATTAGATTTCAAAGAATTTATAGCCAATCAGCATACAGATACATTTCTACGTCAGAGTTTAACAGACAGTGAGGCATAGGCACATATTACCATATATGGTTCACAAGAAATCTTTTTCCTATCTTCCCGCTTTTGCACACATTTTTCTGCACTGAACATAACAGGAAATCGGCCACAGACCATATCCTATAGAAGGAACAACTGTCTACATGCAGAATTGACACTTACAAAAGAAGGGGGGGGGAGAAGTCACAGCCCATTTTATCAGAACAGCCTTTTCAATATAGGATAGTTATATTCATACAGAAAATTAAAATCTAAAAGGTGCCTGGCCCCCTCCCATGACCCCCCAGGCGTCGAGGATGTGACAAGTACTAAAACAAAAATTATGGGATTTATCATATACTTTTTGCTAAAATCCACATATTTACATAAATATATCAGATTCGAGTGTGCGTTTGTTTTAAGTGCAAGGTGATTGCTAAGGCTGGGGTCAGACGAGCGTTTTTAAGAGCGGAAGGAATGCCCATGAGAGTGGACGTTCCTTTCACCTGACGCTCGTCTGGCCACCTCGCCGAGCTCAGCGCTGCAATGCTCGATCCTCCTATAGAGGGTCGGGCTTTGCAGTCCCGTCAACGTGCGTCCTAGTGCTTTGATCGAGAGGCTTGCTGCACGGACGGAGCATGGCCACTGTCCCACACGCAACAGCGTGTGGCCGGCCCCGTCAAAACGCTGCGACGGACGCTGAAAGGCACGTCATTACGGGCGCACAGAGTGCGCTCGTCTGACCCCAGCCTTATAGGGAAATGGAGTCTTGGAGTTCTCACACTTTTTTTTAGGGCTTGATCCCTGTGCCTGATCCAATAAAGGCAGGAGAAAAAAAAGAGAATATTTGTCCTCAGTGTACAATTAAAAGGGTTATTCAATAAGCGACGAACTTGCCACTGAATTGCACCAAATGGCAATTTCGTGGCAGTTCGTCTGTTTAGAAAGCTGTAAATTTGCCAAATAAACGAATTGACAGTGAAATACGGTGCAGTTTGCTGCAACTTGGCGAACTTCGGCGCCAGCGTAATTGTCCCATAGAGAACTAATGGTTAATCTATTTAGATGATACCAAACTGCACCGAGGTGTCAGTGAAATGCCCTGATTTTCAGTGATTCGGTTCATCAGGTTTACACAGGCGAATCCCATAGGATTCAATGTAAAACAATATTATCGTTTTTATTCAACTGTTTATTCTTCTCATTTTCAGCAAACCGTCTTTTTATTCACTACTTTTTGGAACACTTTGATGTATTTTTTAGGTGTAATTTTTGATTCCCAATCTTTTAAAGGTGTTTTTTTTAATTCTGTAACAGAGCTTTTTTATAGGACCTTCCTTTTTTATTATTTTCACACATTTTCATGCATTTTTATTGGTTTAAACACCTTTTAGAAGAATAGCAGAGTTCTGGGGGTTTTTTCCTCTGCAGTTCGGTGGCGTGTACGTTCAGTTCGGTGCTCTTCGGCAATCAGTACGGAACTCAGCATCTGATCAGCGCTCTTCAACAGCATTTGGCAGTCTGATTGGAAGCATTCTACAGCAGATCCACATTTGGCACACTTTGGGGACCCTGCAGTGAATAGTGAATTCACAGCAGAGTCGGCGAACTCGAATCGCCGAAGCGTGCTGAACGAGAAAGCACTGAAATTCCACTGAAATTTTCTGTATAACCCCTTAAATGTTAAAGGGCCCTATTCCATAGTTGCCGCTGAAACAAAGTGTCACGATTCCACATTTCAGCCAGTCCCCCTGGTGGTGAGAGCGATCCAGGACAGCTCTTCTGGGGGTTCTGGGCTAGCCTGTCCAGGCTCTCCACTCCTGGATTCCCTGTGGCTGATCTGGCCTGTGGTCACATGACCTGCCCTGTTCCCATAAATATGGCTGGCAGTGCATCAGCTCCCTGCTCCTGGATGGGTCATTATTTTCTGAGTGTCCGCTATTGTGATATTTGTTCTGCTACCCTCTGAATGATCTTGGTCTGTTATGTACTTCTCGTTTGGATTATTCCTGTCTGCTATTTTGTGATTCTATGTATGACTTTTGGCTTGTATTCTTGACTATTCTCTTGTCTGCTCCCTGTACACTGTATATTGATATTCCTGTGTACCGACCTCGGCTTGTCTGACCTGCTTTCCTGGTTCATGATCCCTGGCATGCGGCTGACACTCTACTCTGGTATTTAGACCTTCTGGCATTCTCTGACTACTCTTCAATATTCCTGTTTATATTCTGTGTGTCTTGTTTTCTTGTCTTTGTGTATTTGCCCAGCAGCATATTATAGTCTGTGAAGCCAGCATAAGGACCTCATCCTAGTTTAGGGTTCTGTGTTTGCTGCTGGGCACTTCATATTGTTGTCTCATGCCTACCCCTGTTATTGTGGTGTTTATTCCTTGCCCTGTATCCTGCATAGATTTAGAAGGCCACTATAAGGACCTTACCCCAGTGCAGTGTGTGTGTCCTAGTTCTGTCATTCGTGTTCAGTATCTGTGTATATTCTGTGTACTGTGTTCTCCATCATGCAGCCAGCAACAAACATGCCTAAAGAGCTTCACAACACCCAGTATAAAGGGCCCCGTGACACAAAGACCATAAGTAAGAAAATCTGCACCTGGACATTTTCCCATCCATATTCCAGGGTTGGTGCTCTGGCAGTAGCAGGAGCCAGTGCAGAGTCTGGGCTGGTAATTAAAGCACATGAATTTGGGTCAAGAGAGAGAAGTCTACGGACTCTTCTTTTAAAGAGAAATAACTCAATAAGCAATGAATGTGATTTATGAAAATGCTGAATTGATTGTGGGTCATTAGATTGTCCTGTTATTATATGAGCAGCCATTGTGAGTGAGAAGGGACACCCAGGGCTACATTACATTCTCAATGCTAAAACGGGAGCGCAAGGGAGAAAAAACTGCGCCCGCAGTTTTCTCCCTAGCGCCCCCTTTTTAACATGATATTACAATGCAGGCACCTAAAAAGCTGCCTGCATTGTTAGTGGGCGCTACGCCCCGGAATGCTCGCGACAGCGCTAAGCGCCACCATGAGTTTCCCCTGTGCTGGTCACATGACCTGCCGGATCTCGCCTCGCGAGATCCGGCTGGTCGGCATAGTGATCTGCAGGGAGAGACTGGGGACTTTTTCCCCCAGTCTCTCCCTCTTTTCCTGGCGACAGAGGAGGCGGACGGAGCCACGGTCCTCGCCACGGGATACTAGGTGAGTATCAGATTTTTTTTGGGGGGGGGAGTTGATTTCTGCTGGTACTAACGGATTCTGCACCAGCGGAATCCGTTAGCACCAGGTCTAGGCAGTGGTTAACTTTTTGCTAAGCACAGCCGGACGATAATCAGCGTTAGGGCTTTGTAATACTAACGCTGATTAACACTTTGCGCTCCCCATGTTAAGTATAGGGAGCGCAAAGTACAGTAACCTCGCGCTGAAAAGCGCAAGGTACCAAACGCAAACCCGTTAGCGTTTGGATTGTAATATGCGGTAGCCACCGCGGCTAACGTTAATGCTCACACAGGTGAGCGTTATCGTTAGCACCAAGATTGTAATGTGGCCCCCAGTGTTGTATTTTTTTTTTTAGATATTTACCTTTTTGACCCTGGAAAGCCTTGGTTAGCAGAATCCTCTGAGCAGTAACAGCCTCTGTCAGCGCCATCCAGGGCTTGCTTGATAAATCCCCTAGAAGCAGTGGCAGGTCTGCTCTGGTGTCTGTAACACGTCCCACCGGTGACACCAGGGATTACATTGTAAAATCCATAGCCTGAGAAACTGGGCTCAAGAAAACCAAAACAAAACACCTTTACTGCATATACAGAATAAAAACACAAGGAATACAAGTTCTAAATGAAAAGGCTTATACAGCAAAATATTATGTTTCTCTTCTAATAAAAACAAACAAACCTAAAGAGTTATTCACTCCTGCAGCAAACTACAGTGAGTCAAATACGATGAAACAGGGAATCCACTATATAGGGAGCTGTCACCATAGTTCTCCATAGTTTCCACCGTAGATTTTTCTGTGGTTATTTAGGGAACTATTCACAAAGCACCAAAATTTATCGCAATTTCAGTGCTTTGCATTTCGTCCCATTTCGCCAATTACATTTAGGCTGGGGTCAGATGAGCGCACTTTGTGAATTTCCCCATACGGTGCAATTTCGGGGCAGTTTGTCTATTCACTAAACTGTCAATTTGCCAAATACTGGCGAATTGACTCCAATTACGGTGCAGTTTGCCGCAGATCGGTGATCTTTGGCAGCAGCAGCGAAATTGTCCTACAGAGAAGTAATGGTTAATCCTATACAGAGAATGCTGACATTTACCGAAGTGTAGGCGAAATGCCCTCATTTTCGGTGGTTCAGTTCGACCGGTGTAAACAGGTGAATTCCATAGGATTCAATGTAAAAAAAAAAACATCATTGTTAATTTTTAAAAAAAAAAAACATTTATTCTTTTCATTTTTACTAAAACATATTTTTATTTTTTTGTTTTATTAATTTTTGTTTCCTAATTTCTATTATTCAGACACATTTTAGGACATTTTTATTGGTTTAAAGACCTATTAGGAGAGTAGGAGAGTTCCATTTTTATTTTCTGCAGTCCGGCCGTCTTTGGCAGCCACAGTGGTGACTTGATCTTCGGTGCACTACAGCGAACCTGCCGTGAATAATGAATTCACCGTAGGGTCAGGGAAACGGAATTGGCAAAGTGCACCAAAATGCTTTGTGAATAACCCTATAGTGTTTATCCCCTTCACTACAGATATCGAGATATCTCGGGCTTCAAAGGTACCATCTGGTGCCCCGATATCGAGATATCTCGGGCTTCAAAGGTACCATCTTACCGGTGCCCCGTTATTGAGATATCTTGATGTCCTGATCTGCAGCCCAAAAAGATGAATTTCGTTTGCATTTGGGCTGCAGAAGGTGCCCCCAAAGTCTTAGTCTTGTGGGCATAATGCCTAAAGAGCTAAAACTGTAAAATCAGATGCTGAAAGCTCTGAAATATTGGTCTTTTAGCAGCTGGTGCAGGGGAAAAATAAACATAGAGCCGTTGCTCAAACCTCTGTAACTCAATTTGGCAGTAGATGGCCCCATCTACTGGCCAAATAGGTTATTTACAATAATAACTATTTATTAATATATAATTAAAAATGATTTTACAAAAAAACACTGGCTTCTGACAATGTTTGAAAAATCACTTGGAAGTGAAGGGGTTAATCTAGATTATCCACTGCCGTTGCTTCCACATAATAACGGTGCATAACCCCTGCAGTTTTTTACCAGAGGACCTGATGCACCCAGATTAGCCACATCAGACATGTGATTTAATTGTGGGGTCTATAGGCGTGTGTCATACACGAACCACAACAGCCACGCAGAGTAATTTGTGGAAGCGACCCCTGGCCTTTAACCGCGCAAACTTTGACTCTCGTAGCGCTCCCAGTTGACTGTTTATTCTGGGGTATCTGACAACCCTTCAAATTTGCGTAATGATTAAAAACAACAACTTTTTTTGCCAAATTGGGCAGATTAATAACTCCTGACTCCTAGGTTTGGCAAGTGATCTATACACTCCCATCAATTCACAATTTTATTTCGAAAGCCCTGGAAAAATAAATTTCCCATAACGGTTAATGCGGCGTCTCTGACAGTTGCCCTCCGCGCAAATAAATAAAAAGATCATCTGCGACTCATGTACTGTGCAGCCAGGGGGATTCCCACTGACAAATTCCTAGAAAATTAAAAATAATTTTAACAGCCCTCGCTCCACTTCCATACATTCTCCCAAAAGACAACCAGGGTTATTCAGAGAGCACCGAAATGTCGCCGACATTTCCGTTCTCTTTCATTCCCCGCGCTTCGGGGCGATTCGGCGACTCTAGTTCGCCGACCCTGCGTTGTATTCAAGTACAACCGCAGGGTTCCCGGTTTGCAGGTGAAAACCCGCCGCGAACACAGCCCTCGCCGAACATTCACCGAAAACCGCCTCAAACACCACGCCAAACACGACGGAAAAAGCCACCTAGCCGCCGATCACAGCGCAGAGCAGCCGCCGGAAAAAGCTGACACGCAGACGAACGGGGTAAAAATAAAAACCCAGTACGCTTGAAAGTTTCAAAATTGAAAACCACTGATCTAAAATGCCTGGAATTTACATATAAGGTCCTATGAATGATAATAAAATGGTCTGTTACAGAAAAAGAAAATAATGATAAAAAAAAAAAAAAAATTTGCCCGAAAATGCCTAAGGCTGGGGTCAGACCAGCGCACTTTTAACGTGCGTTCTGGCGCACATAATTACGGCCGCACTAGCAGCAGATGACGGGCAATGACGGCCAATATACGATGTACGGCCGCACAAAAGTCCGGCCGTGCAACGCAAGTGGAATTTGAACGCATTTTTTTGAGAACGCTGAACCGCTAGTACTGACGTACTGAGTGCGCAGCTGCGGCATAGCGGCGTGTGTGCGTGATTAGGAGATGTCAGACGCTGCTAATGTCCAGCCTACATAACGTCCAGACGCAAAAAGAGTTTTATTGACGATCCGTACAAAATCACGCCCGAAAATGCGCCTCGTCTGACCGTTTTTGCGCATTCCGTGAAAAAATACGTCAATGCGTTCGGACGCACTTTTTCACCTTCGCAGGGAAAAATGGTTTCGTCTGACCCTAGCCTTAAAGATCCAAAAAAATTCTATAAATAAAGAGACTTTTTACTGCAGGATAAAATTATAAATGGTTTATTAGATATTGAGTTAAAACGGGAATATTTTTAACATTTAAGCCTATGGGATCGCCTGATTAAACCTGCCGAATGAAACCACCGAACAGCAGTGTGTTTCGGCAATTTTTCCACTGCTGTTCGGTGTTCTCTGAATAGATTAACCATTGCTTCTCTATGGGGGATTTCAATGCCGTCGAACAAGCACCGTACGTGCATGCAATTCGCCAAAATTTGGCAAACCGCCTGCTCTGTGATTGAATATATGAATGGCCCCGAAATGTATGCTGAATTTCAGTGTTCGTGACATTTCGGTGACATTTCGGACCGCTCTGAATAACCCTGAATCTCACCACCAACACCAATGGTGTAACCCTATAAATAAAATATATATTCACAAATTAAATTCTTGTAGCTTTGTGATTGTATTCTCCGTACTGAATGTATAAACAATATCTCTTCCCTCTATAACTTTCCTGTAAATGGATACAAATTTACCAGAAAGATCCATTTGACAAAAAGGTAAAAAAAAAAAAAATAGTAATATTACTTTTTGAAATATTAACCCCTTCTATGTGGAGAATTCACTGCCGCATATACACTTGGCTGCGGAGGAGTGAGGACACGCTGAGTGCATCCTCCCATTGCAGCCGACATCAGCCAGTGTGGGGAAGGTGCCTGAAGGACCTCTCTCCCTCCCGATCAAGCGGTGGCTGCCTTTAACCCCTTGGGGGCTGGATTGCGATTTGGCGCCAACATGCGCCAGATCGCAGCTCCCTCCCAGAGCTGGCTGACATCTTGGATATCAGCCAAGCTTCCAGGATCTCCCCCTGCCTACTGGCGTCATCGCGCATAGCGCTATGATGTCAGCTCGGGAGTTAACCCCTAGCTGCCACCTATGGTGGAGATGGGGGGTTTCAATGAACCCCCTACCTCCCGATCCGTGGCAGCTAGGGGTTAATGATTGATACCATTGGAATGACCAGAGCATGGCCTTTCCAATGATACCAAACATGAACATGTTATATGTAAACATATATTTTTTTTTAAAAAACAGTTTTTTGTTTTTTTATTGTTTTGTTAATGCAGCAATATTGTTCCCATTTCAATTATAATGTGAACAATGATGCTGCACTAACGATTTTTTCTATGGGGTGCGTTTGCTAAAAATCACATAATTTCCCCCCAAAAAAATGTAACGAGTCCCCATTTCTAATTTTTTTAACAAGCGCAACCCATAGAAAATATAACCGCAAAGGCTCGCATGTTAAAATGTGAAAAAAAACACTTTACACACTGTAGATGATTGAAAATTCTAATTTTATTGCAGTTTTTGTTAAAATATTCAGGCAGGACATGACGTATACATATAATAATGATATATTATGAATCTGCCGAGTCTGCCGGAAAGAATGATATACAATTTGTCTGGGTTGTATAATAAAATGTGACTTCAAATCGCATTTAAACATGATGAGCGAAACCGGTAAGAATGAACTCAGCACACAGGAGTGAAATGGCTCAGCAGCGAAAGGGTTAATAAGAGTAAGGCTCCGGTGAGCTGGGTCCTCAATGTCTCCTGTGTCTGGTTCCTAAAAGGGTTCTTCAGAGACCACTGAAATGTCACCACCAAACAAAGCCGACCAGAGGTAAACAAAATAATGAAATATCAGAATCAAACATTTTTGACGAAAAATTCCCCAAAAATACCTAAAAAATTCTAATAAAGAAATAAAGAGTCTTTTTTGCTGCAAATGAAAAAAATAAATGGTTGAATAAATATTTAATAAAAATGGGGAAATTTTTACATTGAAACCTATGGAATTCTCCTGCTTAAACCTGTCGAATGAAAGCACCGAAAATCAGGTCATTTCGACAACTTTGTCTGGACTTTCTCATTCGGCGTAGAGTCCCTGAAGTGTGCCGAATTGACCTGCCGAGCACATCCGATAAACTGCCGAATCAATCGGATAAACCGCCAAATGCATCTGAAAAACCTCTGATTCGATCCAAAAAACGACTGAATGGATTCGATAGACCACTGAATAAAGTCGCAAACCTGCTGAACGCAGCCGAACAGACCGCTGAACACCTACAAAAAAAGCCGACCAGCCAAAAAATTCTAATAAATAAATATAGAGACTCTTTGCTGCAAATGAAAAGAATAAACGATTGAATAAATATTTAATAAAAACGGGAATTTTCTTTTATATTGAAAAACAATCGACTGTCTAAACCTGACGAACGAAACCACCGAAAATCAGGGCATTTCGACAAACTTTTTCAGTGCAGTTTGGCATTCTCTGAATAGATTAACCATTTCTTCTCTATGGGGATTTCACTGGCGTGCGAAGATCACTCTATTACGCTGGCAATTCACCAATATTTGGCGAACTTCCAGCTTTTTGAATAGCCGAACGGCCATGAAATTGCACCATATGGTGAAATTCACCGTTCAATGCAATTCGGTGCCCTTTGAATAACCCGTCAGCCCGGGGTCAGGCGAGCGTTTTGCAGAGTGGAAGGAACGTCCGTGAGAGTGGACATTCCTTCCACTCTGACGCCCGCCTGGCCACCTCGCTGAGCGCAGTTTGTGCACTAAGCGCTGCAAGGCTCGATCCTCCTATGGAGGATCGCGCTTTTGCAGTCCTGTCGAACGCGCATCGTAGAGCTTAGACGGGGAGGCTTTCAGAACGCCCGCTGTAGCGTGTGCAACTTGTGCGCGCGCTACAGCGTTTGGCTGGCCCCGCTGAAGCGTCACAACGCTGTGACGGACGCGGGAGGCACGTCAGTACGGTCGCACATCGTCTGACCTCGGCCTTATGTGTGTCTGTCATTTTGTTGCTTCAGGCTAGGGTCAGACGAACGCATTTTTCACGTTGTCCGTGAAAAAGTGCGTTCGAACAGACGTATTTTTTCACGGAATACGCGATAGCGGTCATACGATGCGCATTTTCGTCCGTGATTTTGTACGGATCATCAATAAAACCCTTTTGCGTCTGGACGTAAGGCTAGGGTCAGACGAACGCAGCTTTAACGTGCGTTTAGCCGCACAAAATCACGGCCGTGCTAGCAGCAAATGACGTCCAATGCCGGGGAACACACGAAGTACGGCCGCACGAAAGTTCGTCCGCGCAACGCAAGTGGCAAACGAACGCATTTTTTCGAGAACGTCAAACCGCTACTACTGACGTACAGAGTGCGCTGCGGCCGCATAGCGGCGTGTTTGCGTGATTAGGAGACGTCAGACGCTGCTAATGTCCGGCTAACATAACGTCCAGACGCAAAAAGGGTTTTATTGATGATCCGTACAAAATCACGGACGAAAAGGCGCATCGTATGACCGCTGCCGCGTATTCCGTGAAAAAATATGTCCGTTCGTTCGACCGCACTTTTCCACGGTCGACGCGAAAAATGCGTTAGTCTGACCCTAGCCTTATGTTGGCTGGACGTGTGCAGCGTTTGACGTCTCCCAATCACGCAAACACGCCGCTATGCGGACGCAGCGCACTCTGTACATCAGTAGTAGCGGTTTGACGTTCTCAAAAAAATGCGTTCGTTTGCCACTTGCGTTGCACGGACGAACTTTCGTGCGGCCGTTCGTCGTATGTTCCCCGGCATTGGACGTCATTTGCTGCTAGCACGGGCGTGATTTCGTGCGGCTAAACGCACGTTAAAACTGCTTTCGTCTGACCTTAGCCTTAATCCACTATTCTTTAATATAAAGTACTGGAGAAATAAATGATGAAAATAATAATTCTATATATAGAATCAGGGGACGTGTGACTCCTCTTTATTTTTGTTGGGATATGAAACCTGTTTATGATTAGAATGGGGGGTGCGCTTTGTTAAAATTCTTGCAAACAGGGGGGGTGCAGAAGGAAAAAAAGAAATCACCCCCTCCTCAGCCACTACCAGTGGAGCAAAGCAGGGCTCACATGTTTGCAGATTAATAGCAGAGGGTTCCTCAGAGCCTGCATGTCCTAACAATTAGCTGCACTTTCCCAGTTTGCTTGCCAGAGTGAGGGGCTGCACAGGGTGGGGGGCTGCACAGGGTGGGGGGGGGCAAGGAGATTTCCCCCTTCTCCCTCTCCATCCTGCAAAGTTTGACAGAGCTCAAGCAGCAGCTCTGGAGGGTTGCTGAAGTTTTGTGGAGCCCCTCATAACATCATTACATTCTCCTCTTTTTACTGTGTTTTTGACTTTATTCCTCCTCTCTCCCCCCTCTTCCCCTCCCACTCCTCATCTGCTAGCAGGACTCCCTGCCATTGACGTTTGCTGGGCTGGATGCAGGATGATAAGACTCTTATCTGCTTCATCCATGCATGGAGGGACACAGTGCTGGGAGTGAGCACAGCTCCAGGGGAAGCCAATTACAGCCTAATTGGACTCATTTGGGTGCAGGGGCACATTGCTGGGTAAGTCTCCTCAATACCCCTGTTTTGTTTCCCATCTCAGTTCATGTGTTGAGCTTAAAGTGGTGTGTGCATGTTGGCTGACAGTGCTGGGAGTGAGCACAGCTCCAGGGGAAGCCATCTACAGCTTTTCCTGGGCACAAGGGGTCCAGCAGGGCACATCTCACAGTGTCCTGTCATGTTTAGAGATGCAAGTGCTGTATGTATGATGGCTCGCAGTGCTGTATGTATGATGGCTCGCAGTGCTGTATGTATGATGGGTCGCAGTGCTGAGAGTAAGCACAGCTGGGGTGGGGGGGCTAAATACAGCCTATCGCTTATGCTTTGTTTCCCAACTCAATGTATGCTCAGAGATGAAGTTGTGACATGCTTGTGTGCAATGATCATATAGCAGCTGCTTATACCTCCAGGGTGTACTGCGAGTGGTAGTCCTACAAGTCAGAGAAAGGTTTACCCTCCCCCCCTTACAATTATTGCTCCTGTTCTCTTCCTATTGCCACTTTAGAATATAATTCCCATCATGCTGAACTATTTTCCTTTTTTTGGGGGGGGGGTTAGTTGGTTACGAATGTCACAAATGACCGTCTCAAGACCCTCTTTCTGCCAACTCATACCTAGTTCCCAGATCCCCCTCCTCTGGTCTTGATGTTAATCGGCAATGAAGGGGTTAATCGCTCTGTCATTTGATGTACTTGATCATCAGCTGTGCATGAAATGTGATACTGATGCAGTGACTGGTCACACTGACTACATGGTACAAAAAATATATACATAAAGACAGTATATGTTTGTAATATGAATCTGATGACTAGTGCCTCAAATAATAAATATATATATATATATATTATATATATTGCTTTATATATAGAAATGCTTAAATGCCTTGATGCACAGCCTGGTGGACATGCATAGAATTACATTTTAATGTGACTGATATTGAGCATTTCGGTCTATAATAAATGCTTCCCTCTACATAGATACTCCAGTAAAACTGTAAATGATGTGTGACCCATTTCAACTGTTCTAAGCATTGTAAGCCCTAACCCAGGGGTCAGCAACCTTTGCTCCCTGATGTTTTGGGAACTACATTTCCCGAGTGGCTCAGTCCGCCTAATGGGTGACTGAGCATCATGGGAGATGTAGTTCCCAAAACATCAGGGAGCCAAGGTTGCTGACCCCTGATCTAGACCAAATAGCTGATTTGGAAAGGGAGATAAATGGGAGAATGTTTGTGGTTTTGACCTAGATTTTTCACTTCTCCTGAGTTTCACCTTTTATTGAATAGACCTGATACACTATCGTGCTTACTGCCCTGTAAATAATGGCAGACCCTATCAGGTCTATTCACTAAAAGGTGAAACTCGGGAGAGCTGACAGAAGAAGAGAACAATCTAGACCAAATAGCTGATTTGGAAAGTGAGATAAGTGGGAGAATTTTTGTGGTTTGGCTATTTTGACCTAGAATTTTCACTAGAGCTTTTAGGTCGGGGGTCAGACGAGCATTTTTCAGAGCGGAAAGAACGTCCGTGAGAGTGGACGAAACATGGCTAAAAAAAAAAACAGACTTTTTGCTGCAAATGAAGAGAATAACAGTTGAATAAATATTTAAGAAAAACGGGGGATTTATTCGCATTGAAACCTGCCAAACAAAACTACTGCAAATGTTGGCATTTCGTCAACTTTCCCCTGCTGTTCGGCATTTTCTGAATAGATTAGCCATTACTTCTCTATGGGGACTTTCACTGCCGCTGAAGGTCACCATATTTCGCTGACAATTTGCTAATATTTGGCGAACTGCCAGCTTTTTGAGTAGTCGAATGGCCATGAAATTGCACCGTACGGGGAAATTCACCATTCAATGCTGTCTGAATAATCCCTTTTAAAGCATGCTTTGGAATGGGAGGAAGGTAAAACAGAATGCTACCGCCAAGTTAACCCCTCCATGAAGGGCGGGTGTCACCCATCAGGGGTGGGTTAATGCCGGCGAGCCGCTGATTTCGACCCACCCCGCAGCTGGTGTGCGACATTATCTGCAGGGGGACGGCCTGAGTTCAGGCCGTCTCTCTGCAGCCAATCACGTGCGCAGGCTGCGGAGAGGGGCCTAGGCGACCATTGAAGACAGCGTGGCGTACATGTACACCCTGCGTCTTCAAAGCCCTCCCACCGCGAAGATGGCATGGCACGTCCCGCGGAGGCAAGGGATTAACAGGATCTTAATGACAAGCCTCCAATGTAAAAAAGAAGGGAGGGAGGTCTTGGTACACAGGAAAGGGAAGTGGGCCAAACTAACTAACGAGTTAGACAGGGAGAGTGGTCTAATCCAGTGGTCCCCAACCCAGGCCCTCAGGGCCCACTAACAGGCCAGATTTTGCAGATCACCTTGGGGAAATGCAGACTGAATCCTGCAATCACTGAGCAGCAAATCATAACACCTGTGCTGTGCTTCAGATATCTGGCAAACCTGGCCTGTTAGTGGGCCCTGAGGGCCTGGGTTGGGGACCACTGGTCTAATCCATTCTCAAGTAAAAGAATAGGGAGGTTGACTCGGAAACCGTCTCTAATAGACCAGAAAGATCAAACCTAGCATCATTGTAACAAGACCACCTGACTCGGAGAGCAGGGAATGCAAGCCGAGAAAAAACAGGGCTGGGATAGAGATGGCAGCAAAAAAGTGGATGGGGAAACAACTATGGAATCTCGTTCCAAGATAATTACTGTGATTAGTTTATCTCCACATATAGACCAGTGCATCCAACGCATGCGCTTTCTCCCCCGCTTGCCACATATATAACATGGTTTATTGTCATTTCAGTAGCTACTCTATATATTCAGGGGCTGTGGGCTTGTCTTTGCAGGGTCTGGCCCATATATTTGTGGTGTGCCGTGTTTTTTTTTCTTGTCTTGTCTAAACTATATATTAACCCCCTTCACGACTGGCTGGTGTCACCTGTAAGGGGTGGGTTAACACCGGCAAGGCATACAGGTATGCCTCGCCGACAGGTGCCGCTGATTTTCGGCCCGCCCCACAGCCAACCTACATCATTGGCTGCAGGGGGACGGCCTGAGTTCAGGCTGTTTCTCGGCAGCCAAATGTGCGCGATGTGCACCGGCTGCGGAACGGGCCGGGGCAGCCCACTGAATACAGCGGGGCGTACATGTCCACCCTGTGTCTTCAAAGCCCAACCACCACGAGGACGACATAGCATGTCCCGAGGCGGCAAGGGGTTAAATGTCGGTAGAAATCGCAGTTAATGCTTTGCTCTTGTTCTGAATAAAAAAAAAAATATTCACATAAATAGTCTTGATGGGTCATGAGATCATCTGAAAAGTCCATTAATATGACCCCCACCTCCAGTGAACCCCCACTTTCCAGGAACATATTGTTAGTATCTGCTGGTGTAAAGCACAAGTGGTGACTCCTGATGCATGATGTGTTCAATTATCCACTGGACTGAAGGATAGTCCTGATGACACCTGCCTTCTTGATTTTTCTTTTACCTTTTTGTGCCATCTGGGGACTAGGGTTGCTAGATCGGCTGTGTTTTCCTGGAGGCATATATCTAATTCATGTAGAGGGAATCACAGGGCAAAATGCTGCCCTGCAATATGTATAATTCATATGATGCAGAAAGGTGTAATTTCTTTTTGATCATTTACCTGCAGCATATAGATTCTAGCATTTTTCATGCACTCCACATTTTGTCTCTTTTGGGACAATGGGTTGCTGTTGGCAGCTCAATATGCTTGAGTATCCCTTGGCTGGGTTAACATAGGGGCTGATGGAGCTGCAGCTTGTGTCTCGTGCCTTTAGAGGAAACCTTTTGTCAGCTGAGCAAAATGGGGCAGACACACAATAGGGGTTTGGGCCGGTAGGGAAGATACCAAGGGGCTGGGTAGAGGCATAATGGTAATGTGGTGGTTGTCCAAAAGCTACAAGGGTGAGAAGGGCTGGGCAGAGGTACAATATTGTTAAGTGAGAAGTGTCTTTGGTCCAGTGTCGGTGAAAGGTATGGGATTGAAGCTAAAATCTTCAACATCAGGTCCATAAAGACATTGATCTCTCTTGTGACGCTCTTCTTTGCTCCGAAGTTCTAGAAACGTGGTTCCCAACCTAATATTTAAGTACTCATAAGGCCGGGGTCAGACAAGTGTTTTTAAGAGCAAAAGGAATGTCCGTGAGAGTGGATGTTCCTTCCACTATGACGCCCTTCTGGCCACCTCGCTGAGTGCAGTTAGTGCGCTCAGCGCTGCAAGGCTCGATCCTCCTATGGAGGATCGCACTTTGCAGCCCAGTCGAACACGCGTCGTAGAGCTTCGACGGGGAGGCTTTCAGCATGGCCGCTGCAGTGCGTACAATTCTGCGCTTGCTGCAGCGTGTGGCCGGCCCCATCTAAGCGTGTCAACGCTGCGACGGATGCTGGGAGGCACGTCAGTACAGGCACTAACAGGCCAGATTTTAAGGATCACCTTGGGATAATGCAGACTGGATACTGCAATCACTGAGAAGCAAATCATATCCCGTGTGATTTTACTTTTAGATATCTGGAAAACCTGGCCTGTTAGGGGTACTTGAGGACAAGCGTGGGAATCCTGTTCTTGCAGGTAGAGATGGATGGCTCGCTCATTGTTGACGTGCTGATGTAGTTGGTGGATTAAACAATCTGCCATTCAAGGTGCTTATTGTTGAGTATTTTCTTGGGAGCCGAACGTCTACAGCTGCGTGGGTGCTAAAGGACATCTTCCTATAATACTCAGAATGGCCTCTGACATAAAGCAAAGCCTCTACTTATTTACACACTGATTTATTATTATTTATGAGATGAACAGCAGTGTATTTACCTAAAGACATCTTGGGTTTACAAAATGATTTAAAACATTCCACTCGAGGAACAGATTAGTTTCTAAATAATGTAAACAAAGTTAATTTAGATGCTTGTGCCAAGTTTTGTTGTCTGTTTCGTTGTATATGTGAAGCTGATGATGTTGCCCTGTCTGTGGACGATGTCTGTATACTGGATGTGGGCGATCATCCTTGACGTCTCATGGATGGGTTGACACACATGTCGGAATGTTATTTACTGATCGGAGCAGCCAGTTTTATATAAATTTAATTTGGACTGTGATTCCTGTTTATTTTGTTGACCAGTTTTGTATACTTTTTGAGATCCAACCCCCCCCCCCATTATCTCTTATGGCTGGAGCCCTAAAGAATTTGAGTGCCCCTTTTTGTGTCTTTTCTGTCTGCTCTTTCCCTAAAAGGGAAACTTATTTCAAAAATGTGTTTCCATTCATTTTGTCAAATAAAGAAAGCTGGGGGGAAAAAATGGGAGACTTAAAACAAGAAGTTAGGTTGTGGGCATTACAAATGCTGTGGCTGGGTTTCTTTTCAGTTACCCGACATTATGGCCAGAATGGGATTGTGAGGATGTCCGGGTTCATTTAAAGGCATGAGGGTTTGTTTAGATGTTCTCTTGGCTCTGCCTCCATTTCTGTCACTCACTGGATTCTGGCCAGGTTTGTTGATCCCTAGACCATGCTGTCCCTGGTGATACATGGTGTCCATCTTTAGGGCATCTCACAGCCAATTCCATGATGGCGGGTGAGCCGCAATGTACAGCATGTTGGTGCATTTCCAAGATGGCGCCAGAGTTCCAGAGGTTTCCTAGGAATCCCTGTTGGGTGTGGTGGATCTCGGCCAGGTGATTGCATAGTTGAGGTACTTATCCAGTTGTATTCTGATGAGTACCGTGGGAGTTGCTGGTACCTTACTTGCCTATACAATGCCAGAAGGTACATTACCCCTGCTTCAGCATTGTGTACTCGCCAACAACACTCTTTTTGTGTGTTTTTTAGAAGCTTGTCTTTTCCGTGTACCAGTCCTATGGAATGCCCATGACTAACTGAGCCCTTGGTAATTAAATCTGTATGTCATGCCCACGACTATAGGAGGCAGGTATGCAGGACCGTGGAGCGGGAGTAAAAGGGTGTAGAGCGTTTCGACGCATGGTATCCAAGAGTGGGTGATCGAATAATTATGGTCAGGATGTGCCAATAGTCAGGGCAGACAGAGTACAAGCAAGGTCATTAAAGAAAAGCCAAAGATTCTTGTACACGGGATTCAGGAATGAAGAGGGAGATAACTCCGCAGCAGGAACACCTGAAGACGAGGAGCACCCCACGACCGGAGGTGTGGCTTTATATAAAGAGCCGGGCCAGTCAGGTACACTCCCCCCTCTGGGAGGAGCCCCAGCCTCCAGTCAGAGCCTCCATAGGTCAGAGTGGTGTCAGGTTGCCATGGCATGGCAACCTCTCCTGGCCTATCCAGGAGGGAGGAGACACCACTGCTGGTCTCCAGTGCAAGATGTTGTACCCCCACGCTGACACTGCACGCCTTCAACAATGTTAAGCGCTCCTCCCTGGTGCCATGACCTCCCACTGTACCGGGCCACAGGTGACACACGGGCCTGCTGCACCACACCAGCCGGCGTGCTACAAGCGCCGCCGCCATGCAGCTGCAAGCACATCAGTGCATATGAACCGGAGGCCCGCTGCTGCCATAACACCCTTTGCACTGGTCCCCCCCCCCCCATAGAGGTGAGACATCACAGTGTATAAGTCAGAGCTGTCAAAATCACAGCCCCCTGATGTTTGATGCTTACAAATCCCAGAATTCTTTGAATGCAATAGATTGCCAAAGAAACATCTGGGGGGCTGGTGTTTGACAACTCTGGTATATTGAACCCCTTAAGGACTATTGACGTAGCTGTTCCGTCATAAATGCATTGACTTTAAAGACCCTTGGTCCTTAAAGGGTGAAACAATGCACCTCAAACATCAGCATGATGGATTGCAGGCTGTCTGTTCCTTCTATGGCTTGATCCATGTGAAGTTGGACTGTTGACAGGTGCATAGTTGATACCCTAGTAGGGCTGTCAAGACTTCTACACCTCCTGTATGTTAAGTCATGAATATCTTTACCATTTGGATGTGGCCAACCACCACATTCAAAGATCATCACACCTTTTGGGGCAGTGTACTGACTTATGAATATGTGTTGTTTTTGACATAGATGTTGAGCTTTGAACTTAATCCTCACTTCTTTCCAATTAATTGTAGGACATATTAGTGTAGACTTTTCTTTTTTCCTTCACACGGCAATGCCAATGCACCAATGTCGTCATAGAGGCGAGCATGCATTCCAGTGTTCAGCAAGAGGGATTTTATTCCCTATTCCCGGCAACAGTCTGATAAATGTTTGTTTTTCTTATGTGTTGAATACAACACACATATCAGACTGTCCTTTTCATCTCGTTCTTGTTGTGGAATGTGGCTGTGTTCTATATCGCAAGCACTTAAATGGGTGAGAATAATAGTGATTTGCTTTTCGTTACTATATTAAATTTTGCACAGCAATTTTGTCAATCTTTTTTTTCCTCCCTCTACTATTGACATTTTAGAGCTCAGCCCCCCCCCATATCTACATCGAAGACCACCCCCAGACTGGCTAGACATATGGATCATTATTTTCACTCCATTTTATAGACCATCAGTTTTTAGTGTTGAAACACTGGTGGAGTCCAATTTGTGAACTCCTAAATTTTTTATTTCAGCCTTTTAACTAGAAAGTTTCTTTTTTTTTTTTTTTTTTTCTTTTCAATTCCTCCCTTTTCTATTGTAGTTTTGTGCTCATGACCTAATTTTCCATAAAACCCTTGTCTGGGTATATCCAGGCACATACCCTCAGCCTCAAACTTAAAGACCTGCAATAACATTATTGGGGGTTTTCTTCAGACCTACCTACAGTACTTTTTGAAAATAGACACATCGACCACGTAAATCCAGGTGCCGTATGAATTTAAAGTCAAAACCCACATTATTTTGTCCACTTGAGGGTTTAAACAGAAAAAAATATTTGCTACTGGATTTCACGGGTTACAAGTTTTAGGCTGGGGTCAGACCAGCGCACTTTTAACGTGCGTTCTGGCGCACATAATTACGGCCGCACTAGCAGCAGATGACCGCCTACATAACGTCCAGACGCAAAAAGAGTTTTATTGACGATCCGTACAAAATCACGCCCGAAAATGCGCATCGTCTGACCGTTTTTGCGCATTCCGTGAAAAAATCCGTGAATGCGTTCGGACGCACTTTTTCACGTTCGCGGGGAAAAATGCTTTCGTCTGACCCTAGCCTTAGTGGTGGAGAGGCAAGGTGGGTAGGACATATATTTACAAAACCAGACTTGGTGAAAGTTGGATTAACGTTTTAGACATTGGTAAATATAATGGTGCAGTGCTTCTTTTAAAATGGCCTTGTAAAGCTTGAGATTTAAAGTTGTTTTAATAAATCGAGGATCATTGTCAACTTTATTAAAACCATTCTAAACCCATTAGACTTCATGATCAGCTCAGTGTACACCATGCTGGCTTACATCAGAGTTTGAATTTCTCTAACATTGACAAGGTCATTTCTCCCCTTTGAGTTTGGAATGAACATGTATCTTTATCACCCTGGGTTTTTTGGCTCCTAGTCTTCATTTTTGGTCAATGACCCCAATACAACTGAAATAACATTGTAAAAACAACATGACATTCACAGTGGTCCGGTCTCTTCCATGGCTCTCTTGGCTGTACTCCTTGAAAGCGTGATTTGCAAAGCTTTATTTGGAGTGATTTGACTTTCTGTTGTCCAAGAAGGTTCACTTTGAAAACTTTATCTTGGTAACCGTTGACACACGTTCTACTTTCAACAGAAAATTACGTTCCTCTGCACCACAGAGACTCCTGAACCTTACTATACCTTATTCTAAACCGTTTTAGTTTCTTTTTCTTGTATCAATCACATATTCTCATCAGTGATGTTACTTCGCTAACTCCCCTAACCCACATCAATTCACCCCATGGAAGGCTTCCAGGGCGGGCAGACTGACAGCCTTTGGTTCTGAATAGATTTGAAGGTCATACCTCAGTGCTCAGAAACAGCTGGGACAGGGGAGAACGTTGCACATCATAACCTTTTTTAATCACCTAAGTGGTCATGGTGCCTACTGTGTTCTTTTAATCAGAAAGGAAGTTGCATACGGTTTAAGTCAAACCATATGGAAGGGTGCTCAATAGTTTCCGGAGAAGCCAACTTCCACAGTGTACCATAAACTTAAGGAAGAAACCAGGCCCTCCTTGCAGATCCATGACACTTTAATGCAATAACCAGAAGTGACATTTTGGTTGTAAGTATATTATTCTTCAATCTGGAAATGTTGCTGGTTTTTGCAGTTAAGTCATGGTGGCCCGTTGACCACATTGTATCGATTGTGTGATAAGAAAGCTTGGGTGTCAACTACAGCAGGGTTTCTCGACTCCAGTCCTCGGGACCCACTACAGGCCAGATTTTGCAGATCACCTTGGGGAAATGCAAACTGAATAATGAAATCACTGAGCAGCTAATTAGATCACCTGTGCTGTGCTTCGGATATCCCACAAACCAGGCCTGTTAGTGGGTCCTGAGGATACGAGTTGAGAAACACTGAACTACAGGATCTTCAAAGCTCATCAAGATTTGAGGAGAGTACCACAGCAGTTTTGCAGTCAACAGCAATAACTTGGAGCTTGGGATTACCTTGGTTCTGAATTTGTAATGCATTTTGGGTAGGAGAAAGATGGTGGAGATCTTCAGACTTCTGGTTTTCTCCTTGTTTTATTTTTTTCTTTGTTTTTAGGTGCAAGTGTGCCATTTAGGAGTCTGCGGGACATTTTCCGCAATGTGTTGTGCGAGTAAGGCTTACTGATATGGGGTGCTGTTGAGGAAGCTAGAACCTGGCTAAAAGCATGATTCAAATTTTCGAAGCAGTTCAGGGCCCATCATCTCCGTTATCCTTCCTTTTCTTCTTGTGTTTCTGAGGAAATTCAAATACTTTCTTATATCCTGTTGCAGCTCCAGGCCCGTACCCTCAAGATAGGCCAATGGCCTCCAACGTAGACTGGTAGAACAAGAGCAAATTCCAAAGGGATTGAGAGGGATGGGGTAGAGGCACGACGGGGTTAAGAGGTATGGATTACAGAACGTATCAAAGTAAGAGGAGGGCCATATATTGTTAAATCAAAAGACCAACATGACTATTTTATGGCTTTATACACAGATACAGTTGCAAGAAAAAGTATGCGAACCCTTTGGGATTACGTGGAGTTTTGCATGAATTGGTCATAAAATGTGCTCTGATCTTCGTCTAAGTCGCAACAATTTGAAAAACACAGTCTGCTTAAAATAATACAACACAAACATTATCAGGGTAATTCAAAGAGATTCGAAAATATCTCCAAAAGCTTTGATGTTCATGTGTCCACAGTAATACAGACTGTCTACAAATGGAGAAAGTTCAGCAGTGTTGCTACTCTCCCTAGGTGTGGTCCTCCTGTAAAGATGACTGCAAGAGCACAGCGCAGAATGCTTAATGAGGTAAAGAATCCTAGAGTGTCAGCTAAAGACTTACAGAAATCTCTGGCACATGCTAACATTTTTGTTGACACATCTACAATAAGGAAAACATTAAACAAGAATGGAGTACATGGGAGGACACCACGGAGGAAGCCATTGCTGTCCAAAAAGAATATTGCAGCACATTTGAAGTTTGCAAAAGAGCACCTGGATGTTCCACAGCACTACTGGCAAATTATTCTGTGGACAGATGAAACCAAAATTGAGTTGTTTGGAAAAAACACACGTGTGGAGAAAAAAAGGCACAGCACAGCAACATCAAAACCTCATCCCCACTGTAAAACATGGCGGAGGGAGCATCATGGTTTGGGGCTGCTTTGCTGCCTCAGGGCCTGGACGGATTGTTGTCATTGATGGAAAAATGAATTCCAGAGTTTATCAAGACATTTTGCAGGAAAACGTAAGACCATCTGTCCGCCAACTGAAGCTCCGCAGAGGATGGGTGATGCAACAGGACAATGACCCAAAGCATACAAGTAATTCAACAAAAGAATGGTTTCAACAAAACAAAATACGCCTTCTGGAGTGGCCCAGTCAGAGTCCTGACCTCAACCCGATTGAAATGCTGTGGCATGACCTTCAGAGAGCGATTCACACCAGACATCCCAAGAATATTGCTACGCTAAAACAGTTTTGTGAAGAGGAGTGGTCCAAAAATACTCCAGATCGTTGTGCAGGTCTGATCTGTAACTACAGGAAACGTTTGGTTGAGGTTATTGCTGCCAAAGGAAGGTCAACCAGTTAAGTCCAAAGGTTCACATACTTTTTCCACCCTGCACTGTGAATGTTTACATGTTCTGTTCAATAAAAACATGAAAACATATACAGGGTAATTCAAAGAGATCCGAATTGCTTGAGAAAGGTAACCGAACGCTGGTTTTCAGTGTTCGGTTACCTTTCTTGGACATTCGGCTATCCAGAGAGAGAGCAGGCAATTCGCCAAATCCTGGCGAATTGCCTGCACATACGGTGCCTGTTCGAGGGCAGTGAAATCCCCATAGAGAAGCACTGCTTCGGCTATTCAGAGAACACAAACCAGCAGTGAAAGGTTCCTCTAATGCCCTGCCATTTGGTGGTTTCATGCGGCAGATTTATTCAGGCGAATCCCATAGGCTTCAATGTTAAAAATATTCCCGTTTTAATTCAATATCTAATAAATCGTTCATTCTAAAATTCTGCAGTAAGGAGTCTCTTTTATTTATAGATTTTTTTTTAGGATATTTTAAGCATTTTTCTGGATTATTATTTTTTTTAAGTTTACTTATTTTTTCTGTAACAGAATATGTAAATTTCAGACATTTTCACTCAGTAGTTTCTTTGCAAACAGCGTTTCAATTTCCAAACATTCAAAGCAAACTGTTTTTCTAATTTATTCACTTCACTCTTCTGCGGTGTCGGCTTTTTCCGGCGGTGATCGGCTCCTGCTCGGGTTTTTCTGTGGTTTTCGGTGGGTTAATCCAGATGCTTTTGCTGGTTTTAGGCGTGCATTCGCCAGGTTTTTCAGTTAGTTTTCGTCGGGTTTGCGGTAGTTTTTCCCTGCAATTCGGAGACCCTATGGTGCTTGCTGAATACACCGCAGGGTCACCGAAATGGGATTGGCAAAACGAACCGAATTGAAGAGAACGAAAAGTCACCGAATGTGCGGTGACTTTTCGAATCTCTTTGAATTACCCTGATAATGATTGTGTTGTATTATTTTAAGCAGACTGTTTTTCAAATTGTTGTGACTTTGATGAAGATCAGAGCACATTTTATGACCAATTCATTCAAAACTCCACGTAATCCCAAAGGGTTCACATACTTTTTCTTGCAACTGTATGCTAAGCTATCACAACAAAGAAATACTTATAAAACTAAGCAAAGAAGCTCACGATCTTAGTGCTTCTTTAAACGTCCCAAAAGAATGGTCCGTGTCGCTCGTTAAGCTTGCTGAATTCTTTGGCAACGGCAATCATGTCCACGGTTTGCCGCCTTTTAATTTATTTATTATTTATTTATTTATTTATAAAGGATTTTACCAGGATGGATACATTGAGATTTCTCTCGTTTTCAAGTATGTCCTGGGTTCGAAAACATTTAGTGGTTACAGAAATACAAAATAGTAAAATGCAAGATATTAACACAAGACCAAATATACAGATTAACAGAAAAATAAATATGTAGGAAAAAAAAGCCATTATGTTACATGTTTACAGGTGCATTTCGTATTGAGGTATGTTAATAGGGAAGTCTTAAGGGACTTTAGACTGGGGGAAGATTTGACGGTGTCTGGGAGGTCATTCCATATTTGCGGTGCTCTGTAGGAAAATGAGGATCAAGTCACTTTCTTTTTGTATTGCAAGTAAGGTGCTGGTCCTTGATCTGAGGTTATAGGATGAGGGAACTGCCGGGGGAAGCAGCATATTCAGGTAGGGTGGTAGCTTCCCAGAAAAGCTCTTAAACACCAGGTTGGAAAGGTGAAGGGTGCGTCTAGAGTCCAGTGATGGCCAGTTTAGTTCTTTTAACATGTCACAATGGTGTGTCATGTAGTTGCATTGTAGCACAAAGCGACAGAATGAGTTCTACAATGTAGTAAGTTTCTGGAGGTGTGTTTGTGGGGCGGCTGCATACACTACATCTCCGTATTCAAGGGCTGGCATAAGCATTTGTTGTACAATCTGCTTTCTTACCGTGGGGCTCAGGCAGGATTTGTTTCTGTACAGGGCACCTAGTTTGGGGTAAAGTTTAGATGAGAGTTTTTCGATGTGGGGGCCAAAAGATAGATTTGGGTCTAACCACATACCTAGGTCTTTGAGAGAAGTGACTGTGGTCAGCGTGCCATTTGATTTTGTCCCAACACATAGATGGGGTGTTTGCAATTTGTGTAGTTTAGGTGCGGTTCCAAAGAGCATTGTAACAGTTTTGTCAGTATTTAGAAAAAGTTTGTTATTTGCGATCTACTTTTCTACCCCTGTGAATTGTTCTTGCAGCACGGCCTCCAGCTGTGGGAGATTTGGTTTGCTGGTATAGATTACAGTGTCGTCTGCGTACATGTGTACAGTTAAAGCTTTGCAGACATTGGGCAGATCGTTTATGAATATTGTGAATAGCAGGGGGCCAAGTATCGAGCCTTGGGGTACACCGCACGTGACTGGGAGGGGAAGGGAAGTGCTGTCAGAAATGGACACAAATTGAGACCTATCAGACACATGATTGGAACCAGGTTAACGTACTATCACCAATACCAGAGTTTTTAAGTTTTGTAATAGGATGCCATGGTCTACTGTGTCAAAAGCCTTGGCAAAATCAAGGAAGATGGCTCCAGTTAGATTTCCTTGTTCCATGCCCGCTTGGATATCATTACAAACTTTTAAAAGGGCAGTCGTAGTTGAATGGTTTGGACGAAAGCCTGATTGATCTGGGGTTAAATAGTTCTGATACCGATAATAATCACGTAATTGAGTGTAGACACATTTTTCCAGAATTTTTGACATTACAGGGAGCAGTGATATTGGGCGGTAGTTGGATACCAAAGTATTGTCTCCACTTTTATGGATAGGTACCACCCTTGCAGTCTTCCAGAGTTTGGGTATGTATTTATGCCCCCCACCATCCTTTTATTTCTGACTTGTATCCACAGACTCGTGCTGTGTGTGTTTGTGCCGATGTGGGCCTGTTCATCAGATTGTTGATTGGCTCCGCGATCCACCATAGCTGACAGGTCTCTCAATGATAGAATTGCAAAAGTAAGCTGTCCCTGGACGCGTCTGACACATCACACGGACAGCGGTCTCAAATCTGAGACAACCCCCCTCCACTCCTTACCCTTCTATGATCCATGATAAAAGGGATTGGGCAGATGCACAACTGGGCACGAATGGCCGGACTTGTCATAGGAGTCCTTGTTTTTCCTTTTTTTTTTTTTTAATTTGTGAGGACCATGCACACACTGTCCTTGTTTTGCACGTTTTTTAAAATCAAAGATGCATCTCAAACTGATATTTTATTCTTCTCATGCTAGTCGGTTTACTAAAAGCCAAAAAAGAATGGAATGCTTGAATCCGTGTATACAACCTGACACGTTACAGACCTCGTCAAGCAAAAATCGACTTAATCACAGACAGAACCATGATACACCAACCATCTTTATCCTAAAAAACAGCTTGCTGTATGAATTCCTTTGTGAAATTGTTTGTACAATGATGATCACCCCCCCCCCCCCCCCGTTTTAAAAAAAGAGAAAAAAGGAAAAAAAAATCCCCCGTGTTTCGGCATTGTATTAAAATTAAAGAAACATGTCTGGAAGGTATATTCCTAAATGCAGTTAGAAAAGCAAAAGCATTTCTTTCAAAAAATGTTTCTTTTTTCCACAAGAACACAATTGATGTGGTTTTATTTCTTTCCAGAGCACAGGCCAAAATAATTACACTGCACTAACTAACATAATAATGACCCAACTTTCCATCATATACGAGCGCCATTTGACTTGTTACCTTTTATTTCGGGTTGTGTATTTTGGGGGGGAGTTTGGCAGTGACCTCGATCAGCAGATATTCTGTAAGGTATCCGAACTTCGTTTAATGGGTTTGGCAGAATGGCACATTTCATACCAGACGCGACTTAAAGTGTTGGAAGGGAAAGGGAAGCGCCTTGAAGATTTTTTTTCTTCTTCATATATATATTTCTCAAACTGGCAAAGCATCGGAGAGTTTAAAGCCTCAACAGGACCGTCGTTAAGCGGAAAACCTTGAAACTAATCCAATGGCGTTGCTTGATTTGTGAAGTACCATAGACTCGTGTAACGTATGGTGGGGTTGGGTTACAAATTTGAGTACGTCTCGCCTGAAAATGATCCTTGCATTAGGAGGGGTGATAAATTCTGATAAAATGTTATTCGAGGACTACTGCGGTAAACGGATATTTTATTAATCCTTTAAGTTTGTCCACAGGAATCCATGGAAAGAATAAATTAATGGGGATAGTGGTAATAGGAGGAAATGCTCCTGAGAGTAATCTAAACAGAGACTGGGTATTCCATGTTAACATAAAATATGACCTGTCACCTCATGCTTGCATAGCTTGGAAAAAGTTATGGTGTGCACATGGTCACGATGACTTTTTCATTATCCATCGTTTGTATGTACCTAGAAATAATGTCTCACAGTAAGTACACTGGCCTATATTGAGCTGGTCTCCACATTTGCAAACGCCACATTATACTGCTTATTGGATGCTGTGCAGGACCATTCCAAACCCTTGCAAGAACTGGGTCAAGAACTGGCAGTAGGGCACCCTAAGTGGGATCTGGATTTGCTAGTGCACACTCGTGTCATTTGCACTGGCAAATGTGCATTCAGGCCTCTCAGATTAATGCTGCACTTGACCACCTGGGGGGAATGAGGGGAAGTAATCAATTCCATTCTGGGCAGGGCATTCACATTGGCAAGGGTGACCTTGGCATTGCATTATGAAGGGCAGTTTTGCAAGAGATGAACAACTGTCTCTCCATTGTGACAATAACTCATTATCCGAACAAGTTGACAGCCAATCCGAAGACTCCAAAGAGCAAGGGAACCACCTTTTATAGACCAGAAGTGTATCAGATGGTTGGAAGCGCTTCTTTATACGGGAATTAATTGCAATTTGTACATTTGTCAGCTGTTGAGCTGGCCAAAGTATTGATTAATGTTTACTTTTCCTGTTTAATGGAAATGGGTGGTTCACAGCCAAACCTAAGGCTCAGGACTTGTCCAAAACCTACCAAGTAGAATTATCAAGCAAGGAGATGGGCTGCCCCTTGTGTGGGATGAGCAAAGCCTGTGTCCTGGGCCTTGTGTTATAGGGGGAAGGGCCCACAAATGAATTACTGCATGAAACCTGGACAATACTAATGGGGTCAGACAGGGTGCATGGGAATCAGTCGAAACACATTCAAATCCCTTACCGATCTACAAAAAACAGCATTCTCAACTTGCGCTGCCGCGCCGTCAACTATTCAAATCAAAGAAAGGTGTTGCACCTGCATCCATCAGGAAGGTGAAGGCCTCCAGCAGGGGTAGTTGTCCGCAACCTTTGCCCTTTAGATTGGCTGACATGGACGAACCACAATCCCTGCTAGTAATACATCTGGACAGGCATCTTGGCCCATGCAGGCAAATGGCATTTTTTGAGAGGCTGAGAAGGCACCAGATGTTAAATGTATTTGTTCAAACATGACAACAGCTGGACATGTCTAAATGTCACATTTTAGATCCATAGCATAGGTCACTGGTCATTTAGAAAAGGTCATGTTACTACGCTCTGGTCAAATGATGGCAATACAAATTAAGCGTTTCTATAGAAACCTGATGAAGGTACTGAATAAAATAGGCTGAAACTATCAAACTATGGTCCTGGTTTAAAAACATGCAAAAATGTAATTTTAAATGTTAATTGTTAGAACAGGTATTGTATCCGACAGAGTGCAGTATTCCAAAGCTGGTCCTAACTTAACCAGAGCTGTTATAAACTTACTGAGCCATTATAGGCTATGGAGTTGTTACGTTTACAACATCACTGGTTGAGTTGGCGCCAACTTTGCAATAAGACCCAGAGTTGGTTATCACTTTGTATGTAACACTCACATATTGTCACACACATTCTGTCCTCCTATGACTTTCCTCACGCATATACACATACCTCCCAAAATCGAGAGTTCTGAGAACGGGATGGGTCTACTGGGTAGATGGCAGTTATGCGGCTGGCGTCAGTGGCACACCCTAGTAGAAAGCCTGCCTAGAAAAGGGGTGTGACAGCTCCACGCATCAAAGAAAGCAGTGTTCCTGCTTATAAAAGAGTTGGACATGTTTGTAGAAGGGCCATGCTGCTCGGCCTTGCAATGGAAGCAGGGCCGATTGCGGTCTCGGTGGGACAGGCACTGAAATTCAGTTCTGTCTCACTTAAAGTTAATATAGTTGGCAGTTATGCATACGTGCACTATTTTGGGGGGGTGTGTAAGTCATTAGTATAATGTTTAGCATGCATCTATATTATCTCCTCCCGTGTATGAACAGCCATTTTTCAGAAACTGAACCAAAGCCGAAACCCTTGGCTCACCTCTGTCTTTGGTATGTAACCTTTGCACTTTTGATTGGCTCACATGGACCATGCTGACCAAGAAAATATTTAGGGTCAGACTGATTTTTCTCATAATTGACCACCTAAGTTCCTTTCAAAATATTATCACAAAAATGGCAGCAGACTAACATCTTGCAGACTGCTGCCTTCTTAATCTTCCTTTTTAAGAAAATCCTCTATACCCAAAAATAATCCATATTTCTCACGCGCAGCCCCCACTCTCTGGAACGCTCTCCCTCGTACTGTCAGACTTTCCCCTAACTTCTCTTCCTTCAAACGCTCCCTGAAAACATTCCTATTTAGGGAGGCCTACCACCCAACTCACTGACGCAACCATCAATCACTCTCACCTTACAGTCCTCTCCTCCTGTTTCCAACCCCAACCCTCCTAGATTGTGAGTTCCTACGGGAATAGGGCCCTCATCTCCTCCTGTACTGTTTGTCAAATGTTGTTCAATGTATTGTAACCCTGTCTATACTGTGCTCATTGTACAGCGCTGCGGAATATGCTGGCGCTTTATAAATAAAGAATAATAATAATAATAATATTAAGTTCCTGACGCTACCCCCATTAGTAATTCGTTAGCGCATTGGTTTTTGCGCTAGCTTCCGCAAGCTTACTGTGCTTTGCGCATCCTATAACCAACATGGGGAGCACAAACGTACATTAGTAGTTCGATCAGCTAGGTATTGCAAATGCAAAGTCATTTTAAAACGCCCTAAAGTCCATTTAAGTGGTCAACTCAAGATGGCAGAGTTTTCCTTTATTTGCCAATTTTGTCTAATGGACAATATTTGTGCCTGCCTATAAAACACAACCTCAATAGCACCTCAGAAATGTGTCTGTGTGTGTCTGCGCGCGGCATCTTTATTTGCAGAAAGTGGATAGTCAAAAATATAAGCTATAGGCTACTAAACTCACTTTATTAATTTAATGAGTATCAAACCTAGTTCTATTTAAGCTTTTGGATTCTGGTAGTAGTAAATCCGTTCCATGGTTGCTTCTCCTCCACTTTCTAGTGACTGGTTTTTATAAATAACATTTGATGGATTGAAACTTCCATTGTTAGCATTTCCAGCAAAATATGGCGCCTGGGGCAGAACCCACTGTTATCGCATACATCAATCTTCGTCCACATCCTCAAGAAAAATGCAGACATTGTTACTAATGTGTCTTTCTAGGGTCCTCTCAAAACAATTGCTGACCTTACATCAATCCCGATGATGTGCCATGTTGGAAAATCTCTACTTTATGCTTTTGTGAGAAGAACACTCCCCCACCCCCCCCCCCACAAAATACCAAGGGGTTGATTATTGGGAAAGGATGCCACTTTGACCTCTTGAATGGGTGGTCATTCTGGCTGTAGCACACCTATTTGATCTATTTTAAGCTTCACATTGTAGAGTTCCGTTGAAAACCACCAGAAAGTTTACCGATCAAGGGCCTATTCTAACCTTTGTGTAAACAGAACCAGAGTCGTTGCAATCTTACCACCTCCATAGACTGCAGTGGCTCTGGTAAGATTGCATCACCTCTGGGTAAATTTACACCAGGTTTGGAAAAAGGGCCTCCTCTTGTGGAACCTGAGCCAGGCCCCTATTCCAAGAGTGGTATAAACTTAACCAGGGCCATTATATTCTATGGAGTTGTTAACACTGACCTTGGAACAGGGCCCCCAGATGGATATGTGTGCTACCTGGATGGGTGTAAAGTAAATTTAGAGTGTTGTGTTGGAAGAGATTAGCTGGAAAGGGTTTATCTTCTTAGGGCTTTATCCTTTAGTGTTAATTCTTTTTTTGCCGCCTCAACTACTTGAATTACTTCCTGTATTTTGCAAGAGCTCAATTGTTTGAAATTGGTTTGTGAATGAAATGTTTCCTCCATTGATTCAAAAGAAGTCCACTTGGCAAGATCAGACGTGCATGAGGGGTGATTCACAAAGTGCTGGTGGTCAGTTTTTGCAAAAACTTTAAAAACGTGTAGCGCTGTGTTTAAAAAGACTGTTCTGCTGCATTTATTTGAAATGGCCACCAGAGGGAGACAGAGACCATGGTAAGCATGCTGGACCAACACAGAAGATATTGGGACTACGTTTCCTGGCATGCTTTGCAAACGGACACAGGAAGTGGGTGGGACACAGACGCTGTACATCCTGAGCCTCCTGGAGATAGCTGTCAGAGCGCGCCAGGGAGTGCATGAGAGAGGATGCAGTGTTGCAGAGTGGAACAGTGACTAGGCCGGAGCGCAGGTGCAGCCTACCAGGATTCCAAGAGGGGTTACCCAGCCTTGTAAGAAGGAGACCCAGTGATCCACAGGCATCCCCCAAGCTGCTGTCAAGGAAGCGGAGGACCCCTGAGTGAGGAGTACCGCAGGTCCATTGGATGGGAGAGCAGGCGGTAGCCGGACAAGCCACGGTCGGAGCAAAGAGAACCCGACAACAGATCCAGTAGCCATTATCCTAGCAAGGCATCGAGCGGAGGGACGTCCTGGGTCAGCGGAACCTTGGTGATCCAGCGGATGGGTGAGAGGCCTCCAAGGCCGGTTTTACAAAGTCAAGAAAGTGCGCTGTTGTTTATTTCTGAAACCCACAGGGCCCCAACTTGACTAGTCGAAGACATCGTTTAAAAGATTCACTGGCCAGTTGAATAGTACCCGGGTACCACACACATACACTCACAGTTCGGGACTTAACCTGTTCGGGACTCACTCCCTAGTATCTAAAGAAGGGGAAAAGATTCGCATCTTATTTTGTTTTCCGCTGCGTGTTTCCCGAATTGCGAAGCATTGTATTTTTCTGTTCGGTCGCGCATTTTTCAGAAATACGAAGTCTCGCATTTCTTTTTCCGCTGCGCGTATACCGCGATACGAAATACTGTAAATATATCTACGAACACCGTGTCTCATTAAATGCCTTTTTCTTTAGTAAACAATATAATTTATAAAATCCACAACAGTGCTGGAGTATATTTATTCCCTAGTGCGGGGAGACTGACCCGTGGTTCATTTTCAGCGGCTCCTCCGGGAGTGAGCGCTACACGTGGGGGCTCGTTTCCGGGATCTCAGTCTCTGAAAAAACCGCATTTAAAGGGTTAAATATGGACCCAGACGAAGCAGCAGAGTGGTGTAAAGCACAGGGTGGCCAGTTAGAGTTGAGTGTAGTAATGGATATTCCTCTAGACACCTGGGCAGAAGAGCAGATCCGCTTGGCCGTGGCAGCGTTGGCACCTGACCAGCGGGGGTTTCTAGCGGACATCAAAGTGAACCCAGAGACTTCTCACACGTATGTTCTTTTCGAGTGGAGAAAGGGTGTTCCTGTGTGTTTTCAGGGCGTGGGTATACAGCTAACCGACGACGTGGAAGTTCGTCTGATCCAGCCAAGTAAGCCACGTGGTGATTCAGCGAACATTCCTGCATCCAGCCCGCTGGCCATGATCGGGCCGGAGTTCATTGCTGCTATTGGGGACCTAGTGGTTAAGTGTCAGAGGGCTCACCCTTCTTACATCAGCTTCGGATATCGGAAGTTGGAAAAATTTTCAGGCAACTTGCCAACTCCGGCGGGAGAAGAAACCTTCGAAGAATGGGTAGAACAAGCGATGCAGGCTCTGGATGAGTGGGACGTCTCTGAAGCGCAGAAGAAGCAAAGGATTACTGAGAGCTTAAAGGGACCTGCGTCAGAGGCTGTCAGGAATCTGAAGCTGAGCAAGAGAGACTGTACTGCTCTAGATTACCTGAACATATTACAGGAAGTCTTCGGGCGAACGGAAAAGGCTGCTGAGCTAATGTACCAATATGAGCATACTTACCAGAAAAGGGGTGAGAAGATGACAGAATACATGAGGCGCCTGGATAAGATACTGTACCAAGTACTGTTGAAGAAAGGAACAGACCCCACTACAGTAGATCAGGTTAGAATGCGTCAGATATTGAAGGGTGCCTTACCTTTAGATCCTGTGATGTTGCAGCTGAGGACTCGAGAAGGTAATAAAGAGTTAAATTACCTAGAACTGATTCGAGTTGTTCGGGAGGAAGAAGCCCTTCTGGAAGAGAAGCTTGGAAGAAGGGGAGAAAAGGTCTATGCGCAACCCATAGAGTATAACGAGTGTTCATCAGATGAAGAAGAATGGAAGAGACATATGAGCCGGAGATAACTCCAAAGTCATCAAACCAGGTGTATGGTGAGATACAAAAGACTCTCGCGAGTGTACAAGAAGCCCAAGTCAAGATGGAACAGACACACATGGACCTATGCCGGGCAATCTTGAAAGTAGTAGAAGTGCAGACTGAAATACAGAAGTCTCTCTCCGATATACGAACAGCAGCGGTTGCTGTGGCCTCCGACAGAGGATTTTCAAATGAGCCACAGGAAGAAAGTGTGCCCTCATCCTCGTGGGGAAGATGTTTCGCCTGTAGAGAATTCGGTCATTTCAAGGCTCAGTGCCCAGAAAGGAGACAGGGAGGGTCTCTATATGTGCCTGCTAGACCTAGGAGATCCTCTCCCTGGAGGTCTGGTCCTACGTCGCTGGAAGACAATGTACGCCCGCAGTCACCACGTGTGAGGACAAGGGTTAGAGTACAACAGACTGGGTCTACCTCTCCTGCTACTACGAAAAAGTTCCCTGACAAGTTGATAGGTCCTTCGCCCATCATCCCGGTTCAAGTGGAAGGAGTCTATACTAAGGCTCTTCTAGATTCGGGTGCTCAAGTAACGCTGATTTACCGAGACTTCTATCAGAAATATTTGAAGCACATACCCCTGAAGAAATTGAAGGATCTCGAAATCTGGGGTATGGGAATGGAGAAGTTTCCCTACGATGGATATATACAGGTGAAGCTAGAATTCAGTTCGGAAATTACTGGACAACCGGGAATATGTGACACGTTGGCAATTGTGTGTCCTCGTCCCTCGGGAGCTAATCGAAGTTCTATGATAGTGGGGATGAACGCTGATGTGTTGAGACACCTCTTAACCCCACTGGTCACAGAGGAGAGTCCTGCTCCTAAGAAGGCACACTCGATGTCACGACGGTCCTGTCCACGGAGGGTCAAAGAACAGAGAGCCACTACAGAAGTAAGAAGGCTGAGGAGAACGGAAGGGACAGAGAAGGTCCTACGTTCAGGAGAGACTGTACAAGTACCGATTGGAGACAAATTCTCTGTGCCTGGTCTGCCTATATCTCGTCCGACTTCTATTACTCGGTCTCGGCAGTTACGTCCCGTCGGAGAGAGTGAAGAAGACAGTGAAGAGGAAGGCTGGAGTCTGAGCTGGGTGTGGACACCTGAGTCTCAGGGCGTCAAGCCAGTCTCTGACTGGAGTGGGAGTGCTTTAGAACCTGATATTTCTGAAGTGATGACTCAAGCACCGGAAGTTTCTGAAGTTTTAGAGGAAATATCCATAGATTACAGTTCTATGCCTTCACTGGAGGGCTCATATTCTGAGGAAATGTTTGCTCCGATTGTTGATGAGAGAATTGAGCCTGTAGAGTCAGCTCTCCCGACTGAAGAGGTTCCTGAAAAATTTGAACCTAAACGGCCAATACGACCCCCTCAGAGACTCACGTATGATTCACCAGGACATAGCACAGAGGAAGCTGTAACAACTGTGCGGAGGTTTCCTGGAGTGTCAGCCCTACTTACAGAGGTGTCTAGGGGTTTGGGTGAGATAGAGGATATTTGCTGCCTGTTTTCAACCCTGACTATATAGGCTAAAGTTAGAAATGTAATGCAACTGTTGTTATGTTGTGTTATGTATGACCGTTACATGCACCCGTTACACGCCCTTGGGAGGACCCAAGAGTTTAGGGGGGGGAGAGTGTAGCGCTGTGTTTAAAAAGACTGTTCTGCTGCATTTATTTGAAATGGCCACCAGAGGGAGACAGAGACCATGGTAAGCATGCTGGACCAACACAGAAGATATTGGGACTACGTTTCCTGGCATGCTTTGCAAACGGACACAGGAAGTGGGTGGGACACAGACGCTGTACATCCTGAGCCTCCTGGAGATAGCTGTCAGAGCGCGCCAGGGAGTGCATGAGAGAGGATGCAGTGTTGCAGAGTGGAACAGTGACTAGGCCGGAGCGCAGGTGCGGCCTACTAGGATTCCAAGAGGGGTTACCCAGCCTTGTAAGAAGGAGACCCAGTGATCCACAGGCATCCCCCAAGCTGCTGTCAAGGAAGCGGAGGACCCCTGAGTGAGGAGTACCGCAGGTCCATTGGATGGGAGAGCAGGCGGTAGCCGGACAAGCCACGGTCGGAGCAAAGAGAACCCGACAACAGATCCAGTAGCCATTATCCTAGCAAGGCATCGAGCGGAGGGACGTCCTGGGTCAGCGGAACCTTGGTGATGCAGCGGATGGGTGAGAGGCCTCCAAGGCCGGTTTTACAAAGTCAAGAAAGTGCGCTGTTGTTTATTTCTGAAACCCACAGGGCCCCAACTTGACTAGTCGAAGACATCGTTTAAAAGATTCACTGGCCAGTTGAATAGTACCCGGTACCACACACATACACTCACAGTTCGGGACTTAACCTGTTCGGGACTCACTCCCTAGTATCTAAAGAAGGGGAAAAGATTTGCATCTTATTTTGTTTTCCGCTGCGTGTTTCCCGAATTGCGAAGCATTGTATTTTTCTGTTCGGTCGCGCATTTTTCAGAAATACGAAGTCTCGCATTTCTTTTTCCGCTGCGCGTTTACCGCGATACGAAATACTGTAAATATATCTACGAACACCGTGTCTCATTAAATGCCTTTTTCTTTAGTAAACAATATAATTTATAAAATCCACAACGGTGCTGGAGTATATTTATTCCCTAGTGCGGGGAGACTGACCCGTGGTTCATTTTCAGCGGCTCCTCCGGGAGTGAGCGCTACAAACGTATCAGTGTTGCAACTGCGGTGAACTTCCACAATCCAGAGAAGGAAAATCGAACAGCAGAAACCGAAATGCCGGTGAATAGCTGGTATCCATGTACTGTTTCACCAGTGTTGTCGACACACCAGTGATTTTGCGGTGGCTCTTTCAATTGACCTCCCATACAGACTAAGGCTAATGTCAGATGAACGCAGTGATCACGTCCGTGTTGCCGCACAGTTTAACGTCCGTCGTAGCATAGAATCATGATCATTAGAGACCCACACACGAAGTACGTGCACACCGAACTGTGCACGGACAACGCAGGTGGCGAACGGACACAAGTTGGGCAAGAACGTAAAACCGCTACCACGGACGTGCAGAGTACGCCACGTCCGCGTAGCGTTCTGTGTGAGTGATGAGTTGTCAGACGCAGCGCATTTGCGACGTCCAGCACCTTGACACACACAATGGCTTTTCAAATCCTTTTCAAACTTTTATCATTTTTCATATTAATTTTATTTCCCATAGTTCCCTTTTTTTTTTTCTACGTCTGTCAAAAAAACACAGACCATGTGGTGTCTATAGTATCTTCCGTCAGTACGTCTGTCCATTATGCACGCCGCAGAGTGCGCTCTAAGTTGAAAACGGAACTGAACGACTTTGAATGAAACGACGGTGGAATCTATGCTAAACTTCTGTGGTGGAAGCCCGGCTATGAACTTATCTGACAAGCTACTGCACAAACTACGATGGAAAAGAACAGCACTACGGTGCCAGTCTCTTAAATGGCGAATGAATTCACCGTAGCTTGGCCGAACTTTCTCCTTCAGAAGAATTGTGGTTCCTTGATGAATAAATCCTGTGGTATTTGGGATCCTTGTCCCTTTTAATATGTTTTATAGCTATTTTAAATGCCTAGATTTCATTTTCTTTCTTTTTTTCTCCATTCTTCTTCACCCGTAACATACATGGCGCTGTGTTTTCCTCCCCTAAAGCAATCACAGCTAAGCTAAAATGTTTGTGTTTTTAATAGCTCTCAAGGAATGCGTGGTGGGGGACAGGACATCTGCTTTGGATAAAATGTTAATTTGCTGTAAAACTATGAAATGCTATCACATTTTGCTTTGACATATCTATGCAGAGTTTACAACAATGCCAATCTCTCGGCAATAGCCTGTGCATTAACGCCGACGACAAAGACCTTGTCGAAGTGTTACGTTTGGGGGGATTGTGTTGAATTAATTATTGTAAATGTAAAAAAGAAAATTGTACAAAATTCTTCTAGGGAGACCCTCTTTTAGATATTTTTCCTTGCTTTTCTTTAGAGAGCCTTTTAAAGTCACCATTTAATTTTAAATGGTCATGTGACCTGTGTCATTTCCCCCCCCCCCCCTCTCCCATATCGGCTATAATAACCTTTCAAAGTAAAGGGCTTCCCTCTACCCAGAAATATGTCAACCAGCACATACTGGACAACCATCTGAGGTTCTGATCAGCCAAAGCCTGTTGATCAGGGGTCCTAAAAAAAAGAAATGTGGGAACTCTCCAAGATTTCTATTCCCCAATTATCATTGTGTAATTAAAGTGAAATTAAACCCTCAGATTTTTTAACATAAAACAATACTGTAATGTGTGCCTTACTGTAATCCATGGTTGTTTTCCTTCTCTTTGTTGTTCTTCCTTTTAAATCCATATCTCTTCTCATACTGGGGGAGAACTTCCTTTTGCAGCTGGCTGCCACTTCCTGTAATACTGGCTCAGGTTGCAAACCTATACACAGACACCATGAGCCGCGTTCAATACCTCAGCCGCTGCAAGTGCTAAGTTACATAGTTACATAGTTACATAGTTACATAGTTATATAGGCTGAAAAAAGACATGCGTCCATCGGGTTCAGCCTCTCCCACATAACCTACTGCTGTTGATCCAAAAGAAGGCAAAAAACCCAGTCTGAATGCTTGCCAATATGCAACATACTGGGAAAAAATTCCTTCTTGACCCCAGAATGGCAGTCAGATTTCTCCTTGGATCAAGAAGCTTTTACCCACATATTAAATATTATAACCCTTAATATTCTGTGTCTGCAGGAAGTCATCCAGTCGTTTTTTAAAAGTCTGTACAGACTCTGACCCAACCACCTCAACAGGCAGAGAATTCCACAGCTTGATTGTTCTCACCGTAAAATAACCCTTCCTATGCTTTAAGCTAAATTTTCTTTCTTCCAGTCTAAATGGATGACCCCTTGTCCTATGTATAGTCCTGTTAATGAATAGGTTATCAGACAATGGTTGATAATGGCCCCGTATATATTTATATAAGGTTATCAGATCCCCTCTAAGGCGCCTTTTCTCTAAACTAAACAGGTTTAAGCTTGTTAGTCTTTCCTCATAACTTAACCCTTCCATCCCCCTTATTAATTTAGTTGCCCGTCTCTGCACTTTTTCTAACGATATAATATCTTTTTTTAAGACAGGTGCCCAAAATTGCACGGCATATTCAAGGTGCGGCCTGACCATTGATTTATACAGAGGCAAAATTATGTTTTCATCCCGTGAGTGAACTCCCCTTTTAATGCATGCCAGTACTTTGCTGGCCTTGGCGGCTGCTGTTTGACAAGTTAGCAACTTGCCATTGAATGCCGTTCAACCGCTCAGCGCTCAGCAGTGCTAACCTAGCACTTGCAGCGACCCGAGGAGATGCTGCGTGTAGCTGAGTGTGACGTTTTAAAGATGGCCGCCGCCATGAAGCCCGTAATAATTCAGTACAGCAATGTTAATTTTGAGGTTTTTGTTCACCAAAGCACAAAATATTTATTTCCCCCTGCACATAGACATATATTACAGTTCAATTTAAAGATTGTTTCAGAAGTAAACATAACGTTTATTCATTAAAAACTATCATTTGTGGTGTGTGCATACAAAACGGAATTGTGCGGACTGCTTTTATTTATCATATTTTGTCCGAGTGAAAAACAATCTGAATTTTTCATTAAGAAATCGTCAGTCATTTTGGATTCAAAATTCGCATCCAAAGGGTTCAACGACACTGCTGCAGCAAACTGAATTGCTGCGCTGCAGCAATTCAGCAGCTGCTGAGGTATTGAACGGGCCTCCTGTATCAATTCCAGAGACAAGGCAGTCTGCTGAAACAGGAAGTTCTCCCCTAGCATGAGAAGAGCTATGGATTTAAAAGGAAGAGCAGCAAAGAGAAGGAAAACTACCATGGATTACAGTAAGGCACACATTACAGTATTGTTTTATGTTAAAAAATCTGAGGGTTTAATGTCACTTTAACACAAACCCACTCAAATCTGATATATTTCTACTAAAATATATATACACAAATATATGTTAATTCCTATATTTATTGTGACGTAACAAGGAAACCTATGATTTGAACAGCTGAATTCAAGGTTTCTAGTATACGAGACCAATGGGAACTTGGTTCCATCTGTAAACAAAGTGGAGGAACTACGTGACCCCTGGACTGGACTTGACCCCTGTTCTTAATGCATCTGCTTCAGGAAGAAGCAGACCGGTCATTCTGGCACTGGTGATCAGGTGAGTGTTGAATAAAAACTTTACGGCCAGTATGGGGGCAAAGGTTGTCAGGAAGGTTTACTGTTAAACCTTCCTGACAACCTTTGCCCCATACTGGCCGTAAAGTTTTTTTCAACACTCACCTGATCACCAGTGCCAGAATGACCGGTCTGCTTCTTCCTGAAGCAGATGCGTTAAGAACAGGGGTCAAGACCAGTCCAGGGGTCAAGACCAGTCCAGGGGTCAAGTCCAGTCCAGGGGTCACGTAGTTCCTCCACTTTGTTTGCAGAGGGAACCGAGTTCCCATTGGTCTTATATACTAGAAACCTTGAATTCAGCTGTTCAAATCATAGGTTTCCTTGTTACGTCACAATAAATATAGGAATTAACATATATCAGATTTGAGTGGGTTTGTGTTAAATCAGAGGGTTTAATGTCACTTTTTTAACATAAAACAATACATCAAACATTTTCAGCTTGGTGTATCTCTATAAAGAAAAAAATACATATTATTTTTCACCCTGAGACAGATGTTTCTATCGTCTCCATGTTTTGGTTTTAGGGGTATGCACTGAGCGTGAGTTGCTACAGGTCTTGAAAATGTTTAATTGTCGTTCTCCGGTGAATCACTACTCATGTTTTCATGGGTAATATCCCTTTGTCATGCTTTCTGGGAGCACATGTAGAATGTTTACCTATGGACCAGAGGTCAGCACCCTTGGCCCTCCAGATGTGTTGGAACAACATTTTTCAGGAGGCTCAGCCAGCTGAACAAGAGCTGAGCATCATGGGAGAGGTAGTTCCAAAATCTCAGGAGGCATTACAGTTATATTTGCAGGATGTGCATGCTCCAGCAGCATCTCGATTTATTAATTAACCCCTTCAGCACCAACTGATTTCCCCACCCGAACCACTGTCAGGCTCTTTTTATTTTATTTTTTTAATCACTTTTCATTATACAGAAAAAAAAATCATTGCAAACATTTGCAGCGTGTGTGATGTATATGTATGATTATTTTTTTTACTCCCAGTTTTAGCCCTAATTGACTGCCATCTGCTGGCCAAAAAGTGTTACTGCAGCTGGGAGAGCTGTATTTTAGACACCCAGACCCAGCTTTTCAAACTGTATTAGCACCTCTGCTGTCATGCCCAAAGTGCTAAAACGTTTGAGGAGTATTCCGGATCCGATTTGCAATCTTTCGTTTGCAATAAACTTCCTTTGCTTCGCTCCTCAATTACATCACATCTGTTCTACTCGGTATCAGGCAGGGCTGGCCCGTCCATGGAGCCATGGCTCCAGGCAGCACTTTGCCAGGGGCAGCATTGTGAGCTTCAACTAGGCACACCACACATTACTGTGAATTTTATTGTTGTGGAGCTCTGAAAAACACAGCACATTACTGTGAGTTTTATTATTGGGAGCAGCATTTCATCCTTGGACCCAGGTAGCACAGTGTCTTGGGCCGGCCCTGGTAGCAGGGCACCAGCAGGTGCTTTAAAGATTGAGTATACTCGATTTTCTTTAAGGGGTTAAGGGCACTATCATAAACACAACTCCCTCTGCAGCATTTAAATTCTACGTACAAGTACCTTACAGTTTTTATTTTTGTCAAGATGTCCTATCTTTTGGGAGAAGATGCTAGCCCCATGTTTCTCAAGTTGAATTGCAATTTGCTGATACACTATAGTGAATTTGCGTTCAATGCACCCATACCTGTGAGATGAGACTCGCATTGGAGAATATGAATGACTAGCTGTCAGAAACGGCATGATTACTTGTGCATATAGACCAGACACACAGTGTGACCTTTCTTCGAGGTGAAAAAATGCTTTTCAGTGTTTTAATGGACTCCATCGTTAATGTATTAAAAAACTTTTTTTTTTTCCTGACTACCATTCATTGTTCTCCAGATCTGATCTTTTAGGTTTTCAAAACAAATGTTTATGTGTGTATTTTGCATTTGCGTCTGATAATCGGCTCCGGCAAACTTCCTTCGATTGACTTCTTGTGTCAAGTTTGAAGGCTGAGATCTTGTTTCAGGAAACACCCTGATGCCACTTCTTATCTAACAAAGGCAGAGTGTTGCTGCAAAATGTAATTATTTTGGTGTCTCCTTGACCTTTTATATTGTGTAACTCTTCTTCAGTCCATTTGCCTTGTGGTGTGGTAATTCGTTTACTGGATGTGCATATACAAAGTAGGAAATTACATATATTACGGTAGTAATTACATTTCGTGAATGTCAAGGCTGCCATCAAGGGATTGACAATCCATGATATGGTGAGGCACTCAGGGCCCGTTGTCAAACTCTGAGCAGATTACTACAGATGTAAGTATCCCTCCATGCCACCCAGGACTGGCCCACCACAATGTCCACAAATTTCCTGATGGGCTGTAGCAAAGAGGACCGGAAATTATGATTAATCACTGAAGGAGCGATTTGGTATGATATTCTGCACCAGGTAACGGTGCAGAACAAACGCTCTCCTACACGGGAACATTTTTTATCCCCTTTACTGGAGGGGAAATAAAGGAAAAATGTTTTATTTTTAATTGGTCTACTTTTATTGGTCAATGGGTACCTCCTTATTTTGTGTTGGTATAGCCATTTATATGAAATCTATCCAAAACCATCTTTCAACCCATGAAGGAAGTATTATCTTGGCATTTTGTTGGTATAAAAGGACTGACATCCTGAGGTACAGAGGACACTGCCAAAAGGATGCCATCGCTTAAAGGAATCCTCTACACCAGAACCAAGTTGAACCCTTGGATATGTAGCATTCAACGATGAGATTGTCATGGTCAACAAAGTAAATGGTTAGAAATGTCTTGGGTTGATAACTGGTTGAAAAGACCGGCGGTCATGGCAAGTGACTCTGATTTAGACTAAAGCATCTGCACCTATGACATGACTTGAAAATAACTGGGATACTTGGATATATGTCATGATACCGCCATGTTTGGGAAGCCTCTTTTTCGACAGCTCTGTCCTAGTTTGCCAGTGATGTTTTCATAGGGTTTTGTCTACTTTTGCACTCCATAGTAGAGATGGTAGAGACCGTAAAGGAATCTATAAACCAGTGGTGCTGGATATTGACCTTGCTTTACAGAATATTATTATTATTGTCAACATTTATATAGCGCCAACAGTTTCTGCAGTACTTTACAATAACCAAAGGGAATTAAATACATATAAACGGACATAGGATGGAAACAAGAGGTGTAGCGGGCCCTGCTCATAGGAGCTTACAGTCTAGAGGGATTAGGGTTGAGGAAGACAAGAGGAATTGCACTAGATAGCAGGATCATTAGTGCCAGTGGTTTGGGAATGGTGGGGCCATACAAGCGGCTTCAATCAAGTGTGAGTAGGTGAGCATAGGGATGCGTTGCATCAGTGATGCGGTACGCTAATCTGAAGAGATGGGTTTTGAGGGATTTCTTGAAGGCCTGGAGGTCAGGGGAGAGTTTGATAGGGCGAGGCAAGTCATTCCACAGGACTGGTGCTGCCCTTGAAGTCTTGAAGGCGAGCATTAGCCGTGCGTGTGTAGACCGATGACAGGTGGAGATCACCTGCTGAACGGAGTTGTCTAGATGGGACGTGCTTGAGGGAGTAACGAAGACATGTAGGGAGGGGTTGAGTTATTGAGTGATTTGAACGTGAGCATCAGTATTTTAAACTGTAACCTGAAACGTACAGGAAGCCAATGGAGGGACTGGCAGAGTGGGGAAGTACGCGAGGTGCGTTTAGTGAGAGAGCTAAGCCTGGCCCCTGCATTCATTACAGATTGTAAGGGGGCAATATGGGATTTGGGGAGGCCAATAAGGAGCGAGTTGCAGTAGTCAAGTCGTGAAATGACAAGAGCATGAACCAGCACTTTTGTGGTATCTTGTGTCAGAAAGGGGCGGACACGGGCATTGTTTTTTTGAGTTGAAAATAACAGGATTTGGTCACTGTCTGGATGTGGGAAGAGAATGTTAGGTCAGAGTCAAAAGTGACACCAAAGCAGCGAGCTTGGGGTGTTGGGCTAATGGGTGTTCCATTTACTAGTACAGAGATGGGTGGTATTGAGTTCTTCTTGAAGGGAGGAAATATAGTTTACTGTATTATGGACCAAAAAGTCCAGACCAGGTTTTACCATCAGCAACTCCTCCATAAAACTACTGTTTCGTTATTTTTTTTCTTTTTGTTCACATAGCATGCAAGGATATTGTAAAGGCAGATCATAAGCAGCTGTTTGTTCTCCACGGAAGATGTAAATGTTTACCATTGTATAAATGGCCTACATCGTGTCTTGTAGAAATATTTCCCAAAATATGCCGAAGTGTACTGGATTTCTCAACAATCCCAAGGATTGAACAAGGCACGCGATAATCGCAGGGTCATTCGTCCCTGTAGGAATGCCATGACTTAACAGTGAAAAAATGTAGATGGATTGTGCAGAATGTGAAGACAAAACGTTTCGGAACGTACCTTAGCTGGGCGCAATAAATAAAATCCAATGTACCGAGGACAACCATACTGTGAGTGACCTTATTAACTCCATATAGGAACCTATTCTTTTTATTTCTGAAAAAGATTATTCAGGGACTAGCACCAAATAATTCTTTGTAATATTCTGTTTATTCTATAGAAACTATAATACGATGTATTTAAGGGCATATACTCCCAGTTGCAGTCTAAATATAACATACGGACGTCGCTTCATTTACAAATACGATCTCTTTTGCGCCAGTTGGGGATTGGGACTCCCTTTTCGGGAGAGACTATATTGCTCTCTCGTTTTGAGCTGTGTTGTGTGTCGGATGCTCCTCAGTCGAGGATTCTCTCACTGTGTTATCAAGCCTTGGAGGACTCTGTTCCATTGATGCAGAGATTCCAACTGAGTTGGGAAGGGGATATGGGGAGAAAGATCCCTCACCAGAAATGGGAGAAACGTTTTGAAGATGACATTGCGAAATTCCGTTGTGCTTTGCTTACATGAACGAAAAAGAAAGTCCTATATAGATGGTACATCGCACCAGATAGGTGAGGCCCTCGGATTGTAATGATACTCTCTGTTTTGGTGATGTTTGGGTGGTAGTGGATCCTACTATCATGTCTGGTGGAGTTGCCCGGGTCTGATCCCAGTCTGGAGCGGAGTGGGGGCTCTGGCGGCTGGGATGTTGGGAGTAGTATTGGATCCTGCCCCCGAGACTTTTCTTTCGCATATTTTTCTGGAGACTATGTCCCGCCCCCAGCGACGCATGCTCTCCCACATTCTTACAACCACCCTTCTTTTGTTGGCGGTGCAATGGAAGTTGAGTTCGGTGCCATCCACCACCGATATTTGAGGGAAATTGGGGGAATTACGTTCCTTAGACCTTTATGGCACGACAGTCAGCAGGGGAGTCGGGTGATAGCCCTGATTTTTGGTCACTGTGGGATATTTATGCAGTTAAACGTTGCTGCTCCTCTACGATCTGAGTTAATGTTAACGCCCGAGCTCCCAAAGCAGTTAATGGGCTACGGGACAGAAAGTTGATTCAATTTACCTTTGAATGTGTTCTTACCCCGATATGTGAATGTTGCCATGTCAAATGCACTGTGAGTTAACGATTTCATGCTCTTGTTAGGCTAGGGTCAGACGAACGCATTTTTCACATCGTCCGTAAAAAAGTACGTCCGATCGCATGGACGTACTTTTTCACGGAATACGCGATAGCGGTCATATGATGCGCGATTACGGCAGTGATTTTTTATGGATCCAAACCAGGAAACTTTGGGTGTCCTGGATGTTATTTGGGTCAGACATGAGCAGCGTCTGACATCTCCTCCTAATCACGCACACATGCTGCTATGCGGACGCAGCGCACTCTGTACGTCAGTACTAGCGGTTCGATGTTCTTGCAAAAATGTGTTCGTTTGCCGCTTGCGTTGCGCAGCCAAACGTTTGTGCGGCAGTACTTCGTGTGTGGGCCTGCGTTGGACGTCATTTGCTACCATTTGCTAATAAAGTGCGTGTAAACGCACGTTCGCACTGCGTTCGTCTGAGCCCAGCCTTATTGTTTTGCTGGACTGGATTCTCTGCCCTACCCTCTCCCCATTATCTTTTTGTATCCCCCCTCCCTTTTTTTTTTCTTAACGGTTTGTGTTCTTATAAAATTATCAATAAATATTTCATTTGAGAGTGGGAAAAAAAAAGGGCATAAGGGAGGAGAGTTTGTTATAAAATAAGAATAATTGATTAATAATGAATTTGAAATTCAGATTTCTCTCTCGCTCCTGATCCTAGGTTGTCAGATTACCGTAGAGTACACCCCAGACTTTAAGTCTAGCCCCAAATCGCCGGGGGCAACAGGTAGCAATTTACAGTATAATGCTGGTGGGAGCCCCCCCCCCCGTCTGTTCAGCTGTTCTTTTCAAAATCTATCATGGTTACTTTTTGACCAAAAAGATACCTTTTCCCAAAAAAACGGCACAAACTGTATTCTTGTGTCAAATGTATTTTTTTCTCTCTCCTTTAAAAATAGTTAAAATTAGTTCCACAACTTCATGGAAAAAAGGAAGTGACCGTGATGTTAGTGGATCACAGTAATGGACATTGAGTAACTATGAGTCACTGGGATATTTCGGGCTGTAAGACATGAATGTAACTTTGGATCTTGAGTTTGGACAAGACGGCAAGTTGAGTCACCAATACCGTATGTGTCTTTGTAGAACACTATAAAATCACATTGATGTAGAAATTCTGATTGTTGGTAGTACTCCATTGTGGAATATATGGCATTTTTTTTACTTTTTTTCCCCCTTATTTTTATGAAAAATATCCATGAAATGTGTTCACTCGCACCTGTAGCATTAACGGGACACTCCAAGGTTCAGCTGGCAGTGCAGTTGCAGAATTCCTCCCATCTTGCCCTTGTCTTCCCCCTTTTTATTTTACACTTCTTTATTTTCTCTTTTTCACTTTTGCAAAATCGCATGACACTGAGAAATAAACCCACCCAAAAATACCTTACCCCCTGAACTAGTGCTGTGTCGTCTGACCGGATGCACCCACACACTGGGCATAAATAGTTCTATAATTGTTCTGTGGCTCATGCGTGACCCCCGATTTCAAGAGCCAGCACGGGGTTGCTCTTGGCTTCACGCAGTTCTATGCACTTCAGGAGCGACTACTAACGGTGGCATGCAGTGCCAAATATTTCAACTCAAGCCACTTGTGATGGACCACCTGGCACCCCGTCTATATGCCTCCATCAGACCATAGCTTTCTCCAAGCTGGAACCCGAAATCCAGGAACCTCAGCCCAAACCTCTCTAAGTTACCAGGTAGAACCAGTAACATTTAGGGCAGGAATACGAACTCTCAAAATAATTAAGGTTTACCCCAAATCATTAGACAAGACCAGTGTTCAGAGTAACAGCAGAAGAACTAACTCTTTACGCAAAAAGACCTACAGATATCAGGAGTAGAAGGACAACCCCCCCCCCTCATCAATAAAACACAGATAAGATCAACAGATCCAATAACCGGGAAGGGACATTCAAACTGGCTAAAAAAATAGACTGTTTACACAGTCACTAGGCAACACTTATCTTAATCTGGCTGCCTAGAGAAATCTCCCCAGTCCTCAGTCTACATGCTGGAAAACATGTCCACAATAATTTAGGTGTGCTCACCAGGATGCCAAGACACAGTTCAACATAAATCCTGGATTTCCTGGGCGATCCATTTGGTAAACCTCAGATTTGGCCCATAATCAGTAGGAAGGAGGCTAGCCCCAAGGCTCCTCCAACTGCCCCAGTGATGGCTGAGTTTGTCACACCACTAAAACATTGACTCAGTTGTAATAGAGTCTGCAACATAGAGCCATCAAGGGTTATCGTCTCGCACCAGTATTTCTAATTAGCAGCTCCCTGTTACTGGCAAGACGGGAATAGGGTCCCTGATATTTTTTTTGGCAGTGTTAGCAATGGGACGTAAATAAATTTTCATCACCAGTCCCCTTGAATCCTGTGCGGCAGTGGAACGTTTGGCCTCTTTTTTCCCAGTGGGCCATTAATATGTTGGAGAGGCTCAGCTGTGGGATAACAGCAAACATTAACGAGTCCCTTTGTATTCTCTATCAGGTGGTTACTTATATTGCCTTTTAATGATTTAGTTGTTGCTAAAACCAAAGGTCACTTCTCCCTGCTTATTCTTTTTGACCTTTTTGCTGCATTTGACACTGTTGACCAACCTCTCCTGCTCCTCACGCTGCATCAACTTGGCCTCAGTGACACCGCACTCTCCTGGTTCTCTTCCTATCTCTCTCTTCGCTCCTTCAGTGTCTCCTTCGCTGGTTGTTCTTCACCCCAAGTTCTTCTCTCAGGTGGGGTACCTCAAGGCTCTGTTCTGGGTCCCCTACTCTTCTCGATCTGTACTGCCTCTCTGGGCAACCTCTTATTCCTATGGACTCCAATATCATGTCTGATGACGACACCCAAATCTACCTTTCCTCCCCCGATCTCTCTCCTCCCGTGTGGGCTGTGTTACAGCCTGCCTGTCGGATATCTCTGAGTGAATGACCTCTCGTTTCCTAAGGCTGATCCTCTCCAAAACTGACCTTTTCGTCTTCCCTTCCTCTAAAACCAACATTTCTGCACCTATTTCCCTTCAGGTGAATGGTGCCCCCATTACGTCTACCTCTGCGGCTCGTTGCCTCGGTGTCCTCTTCGACTCTCATCTCTCCTTCACTCCTCACATTCAGTCACTAACTGAATCTTGCTACTTCCACCTAAAAAAACTTTGCATGCGTCCATCCCTGTCTTAAACCGGAATCTGCTAAAACACTCATCCAAGCTCTTATCATCTCCTGCCTTGACTACTGTAACCTCCTTTTCTCTGGCCTTAAAGGAACACTCTACTCAAAAAATCACCCCCGTTTTTTTATCCTAACCTATCCCTATTCCCTTAATAAATCTTTCGTCTTTATTTTTTTTCTTGTAACTGTAATACTTACCCTAAAATCCTCTTGTTTCCAGCGGCGTTTTTTTATTTTTATTTTATACTCGCCTCCTTCCTCTTCCGCTCCCGTCCTTCTTCTTGCTTCTTGGCTTCTGGTTTACGTGAGAAGCGCGCATGCGCGCCTCTCACATAAGCCAGCCAATCGGCAGGCTTCCTCCAGGCTCCCTCTGAGGATTGGTGTTGCGCGCAAGAGGATGCGCGCAACACTAACCCTCAGGGGGAGCCGCCAGCTTCTGCGGTGAGTTGGAGACGTCATCGCGCTTTCAGCGCAAAAGTCGGCAGAAGCGGGAAATATGATTCCCGCTCTGCTGACTGACAGCTGGGAGGGCGGAGTAAACTTCTCCGCCTCTCTCAGCTGTTTTCAGCATTTTCAGCTGATCGGCTGAGCGGAGGGAGGGGGGACAGAGGGCAGGATACTCCGGGCATCATGACCACCTAAAATAGCTTAGGTGGTCATGTTGCCTAGAGTGTCCCTTTAAGAGGTCCCAGATTGTCCCTCTGCAGTCTGTTATGAATGCCTGTGTGAGGCTCATCCACCTAACCCCTTTGCCCCTTTGTCAATCTTTACACTGACTCCCTGTTTCCTTTTAGAATCCAATTCAAAATATTGGTCCTCACCATAACCACGCCCCTACCTACATCTCCTCCCTTATTAGCAGGTACATCCCATCCCGGCCACTTCGCTCTGACAATGATCTGATGCTATCAGCTCCACGTACCTGCACCCCCAACTCCCACCTTCAAGACTTCTCCCGAGCTGCTCCCTTTCTATGGAATTCCCTCCCCTGCAACATTAGACTCTCCCCGTCTTTCCAGTCCTTCAAGAAATCTCTGAAAACACACTACTTTAGAGAAGCCTATCATCCTCACTCCATGATCCCAAACTGTATGTTTCTTGCATCATCTTCCCACCCAGCCCACCTGCACCCCAGTACTTCAGGTCCGCTATTTAACCTCACATAGTGTGTCACCCCCTCCACTTAGATTGTAAGCTCTCGAGCAGGGTCCTCTCTCCTACTGTTCTGTGTGTTTAATTTGTATGTATATTTGTTAATCTGTCTCACCCATTGTACAGCGCTACGGAACTTGTTAACACTTTATAAGTAACTGTAATGAGTCCCTTACTGTACTTTTAGCTGTCTTTTACTTTGTATAAGATGTGTATTACACCATCTATCTCATCCCATCATTATTGGAAGACCAAATAGTGTCTCTATGCCCTTCTTCTGGGCTCGCATGGGCACTCCATGTATTATTATTATTATTCTTTATTTATAAAGCGCCAGCATATTCCGCAGCGCTGCACAATAGGCACAGTATAGACAGGGTTACAATACATTGAACAACATTTGACAAACAGTACAGGAGGAGATGAGGGCCCTATTCCCGTAGGAACTCACAATTTAGGAGGGTTGGGGTTGGAAACAGGAACTTTTTAAGGGAGCGTTTGAAGGAAGAGAAGTTAGGGGAAAGTCTGACAGTACGAGGGAGAGCGTTCCAGAGAGTGGGGGCTGCGCGTGAGAAATCCTGCAGTCTATCATGGGAAGAGGTGATGCGGGGAGAAGCTAGGCGCAGGTCACTGTTTGACCTTAGGGAGCGGGCTGGGGTGTATTTGGTGATTAGTGAGGACAGGTAGTGGGGCGCTGAGTTAGTGAGGGTTTTGTAGACCTTTTAACTCTGGAGTGAATACCGGTAATCCAAAAGAATAAAGCACAACTGGCTCAACAGACCTTCTCAAGCCTACTGCTTCCTCGTGGGACCACCAATCCCAACTCACAACCATAATAAAAGAAAGCCAGCTCCAAAGTAGTTGCATTTATTCCTAATACAGCAGAATTGTGGAACGATTTGGTACTTAGGCTTTAATCATGCATGTCACCATACTCAAAATGAGGATCTAGAAAAATACAATGTATATCATTGGAGGAACCGGAGAAAGTCCTTTCCATATGCCAATAATGTCCTGCAATGACCGAGACAAAACACATTTATTCACTGGTATGGATCACTTGAATCCCTTAGAACAATAGAGCACATACATTACAAATCAAATTACATATTTAGGCCAACCGGCCACAGTGTGTTTTAATGTATGTATCCAGAACTTCTCCTTTCTCTCTTGACCCACGCAGAGGAGGGACATGGTCAATGTCTTGAAATTGCAATTGGGACACGCTGTGCCCACAGTTGGAAAATCAAATGGAACGGGAAAATCCATTTGATTAGTTCTAATGGTAGACTTGTGCTGCCCAAATATCTCTTTAATCTTTTGTGTATTCTCCCCCACATAAACCAGGCCGTATTCTGTGACTACTCTGGAGCCAGGTTTTTTTCAATATTTTTTTTCTGCAGGGAATACCACCAGTGGTGGTTTTAGCCTTAGACCTCACATCCTTTGCATTTGTAAGCTGATCATTGCTTCAAATAAAATAAATTCATCTGGTTATCGAAGGACATGACTGTCAAAGACCTCGGTAAGGTGATAAAGTAACATTTTAATGCTACCGTCACAAGGTGAAACCATCAGATCTCAGCATTAGGGATGTGGGTTTCGGAATTTCGGAATTTTCACGAAATTTCCCGATTCGTGTTTTCGGATGCGGCCGAATTTCCGAAAATTTTTAGATCCGAAAATGGCAGATCCGAAAAGTTTTCCAAGCCGAAACGAAATATTTTCGGAATTTTCGAATGGACTTGAAATGTGTCAAATCGAAATTTATTGCTTTGAAACGAGGAGAACAGACGTTCCGAAAAAACGAAAATTTTCGAAATTACGAAAAGTCGATACAAAAAACGAGCAAAGTGACACGAAAATACGAAAAATGGTCGATATTCCGAAAAAAAATGTACACAAAAACGAGTCGAGCCGAACCGAATCGAAACAGAAATCGGTCGAAACGAGCCGAATCGAAAAGTTTAAAAATCTAACCGAATCGAACCGAAAAAAAATAATCGGTGCACAAGCCTACTCAGCATAGGAATTCTAGCCGGGTGTGCAATAAATTAGTTGAAGATATTAACTTTAAAACCCTAAACGTTTCACTGTTTTCTTCAGTTTTATTCTTGCTGCTTTTGTTTCCTATGACTAAATAAGAGGTTTTCTAAAATTAGTCAAAGTCCAGAAGAAACCTTTTTATGAATTTCCATCAAAAGGCTGTACGCAGCATGTCTAATTCCCCGAACGCACGACCTCATCATTTCTTCTAGCTTGTAGAAACTGCAACGAGGAAATCATTTTAAACATCTTACTCTTTGTGTCTATTCCAAGATGTCTGCCCCCTTGCCAACACGTTGCATATTGTTAAGGGCTAATTGCAGTTTAATATAATCCGTTACATCGTTTCAGGGATTGGATAAAATCCATTGGGAGTATCGATCCAGTCTTAGTTATGTACTTATAGTTACATGCTTTGAATTACATTGTCAGGGTTATCCAAAGAGATCCGTATTGGGGCCGAAAGGTAACTGAACGCTGAAATTCAGCGTACGGTTACCTTTCCTGGCCATTCGGCTATCCAGAGAGCAGGTAGTTTGCCAAATCCTGGCGAATTGCCTGCACATACGGTGCCTGTTCGAGGGCAGTGAAATCCCCATAGAGAAGCAATGCTTCGGCTATTCAGAGAGCAAAGCACAGCAGTGAAAAGTTGCCGAATTGCTCTGTCATTCGGTGGTTTAATTCGGCAAGTTTATTCAGGCGAATCCCATAGGCTTCAATGTTAAAAATATTCCTGTTTAAATTCAATATATAATAAACCGTTCATTATAAAATTCGCAGTTAAAAGTTTCTTTTATATTTAGATTTTTTTTAAGCATTTTTGGGGATTTTTTTGCAAACATTTTTTTTCCGTGTTTTGTTTAAAATAGTTCTCTTTTTTCTGTAACAGCCCTTTTTATTATTCATTGGATCTTATATGTGAATTTCAGACATTTTCGCTCAGTAGTTTGTTTGCAAACAGCGTTTCACTTTTCAAGCGTACTGTTTTATTGGGTTTTTTTTTCACTCCGTTCGTCTGCAGTGTCTGGTTTTGCCGGCGGCTGCTCTGCGCTGTGATCGGCTCCTGCTCGGGTTTCTCTGGCGTCTTCAGCGGGTTAATCCAGATGTTTTTGCGGGTTTCGGTATGCGTTCGCCCTCGTTTTGCGTGGAGTTTTCGGCGGGTTTGTGACGACTTTTCCCTGCACTACGACGGCCCTGTGGTGCTTGCTGAATACACCGCAGGGTCGCCGAAATGGGATCGCCAAATCGCACCGAATTGAAGAGAACGAAAAAGTCACCGAACGTGCGGTGGCTTTTCGATTCTCTTTGAATAACCCTGTGTGTGTCAATGTTCCGTTCCTAATAATGCTCAATTTTTATTGCTTTGTTTTTATGATTGTTTGAAAGGATATGCTTTATCGCAAATGGTTAAATTCCTTCTAGCCCAGGGATATGTGAAATGCTGATACTGTGTAAAGGGGAACTATACTCGGTGAGAATTTTTCCTGGTATGGTTGGAGGTGACCATGGGATTTTAAGGTCAGGTAATGAGGTTAACAGCTGTGATATTATGTGTTCAGCGGGGGAACTTTAAACTAAGTTTCCCAGAAGGAGCGAGTGTAGCTCTGTGTTCAGCATGGCTATTCTTTCATTGTATTCTGTAATCCTATGTCTGGGCAAAGGTGAATTTTTTTTAGAAACTCTTTGGCAATTGCAGCCCTGGTACCCACTTGCAGGCCATTGGAGTTTTTGTTGACCCACGTAGTTGGGTCACTGGTTTTATGTGATCGTAACTCGAAGCATCAAGTCTTAATCCAGATAATAGAAATCATTTTCCAAATCGCATGGTGGGGTCACTAACCAGACCATTGTCCAATCTATAATTCTGGTTATTAGCAGGCAATAGGATGGTCCATCGGCTCCTACACGAACAGGTCTATTCAATAAAAGGTGAAACCCAGGAGAATTGGCAGGAGAAGAGAAAAGGTCAAAATTGCCAAACCAGAAAAATTCTCCCATTTATCTCACTTTTGAAATCTGCTATTTGGTTTAGATTGTTCTCTTCTCCTGCCAATTCCCCAGAGTTTTACATGTTAGTGAATAGACCTGATAGTTTGAGGCTTACAAAAGCCAAGAAGAGGCAGATCTGGACTCTGACAAACAGGATAATGTGTACAGATGTACTCCAACAGAAGGGGTTATTCAGGAAAAACCATGGAGATAGTGAATATACAGGTGTATTCACTAAAAGGTGAAGCTCAGGAGAATTGGCAGGCTTGGTTTACCGTTCTTTGGATATTGAGAGAAGCAAAAGTCAAAAGTGCACACTACAGTGGAACAATTCAATAGTTGGAAACGACCAACCCTTCTGGAGTAAAACCACTTGTTTGACTTGCTCGAAATCCTGTACTTGGCCTTGTTTTGGGCCTTGGCTGGGCATTAACCGTTGATGCATCTTCTACATTAATGGCCAAATAAAGTTCTAATCTTGACATTCCAAAGCAAAATACAGAACTGCGTTTATACTCTTGATATTAGAAGGTTCAGAAACCTTAACATTTTGGCCAAATGTCTTGTAAGGAAGTTCCTTGATCAATTTGGGCCAAAATATGTTCATCAAAACTTTAGGAACAGTTTGCTCTTGTCTGCTTTTATACGTCTGTCAAACTATAGGTGTGAGTTTTTTTAGTTTAATTTTAGGCGTAACGGCACTGCGTTTTGCCCGTATAGTCTGCTGTCTCAGTCTGCATCTTCCATGAGGCTGTAAGGAAACTGTGAAACCAAAGGCTGCATTGTTCTGGTAGGATTGTTGGCAGTGCCGGACAGCTTCTTGGATTGCTTGCTACGATGGTATGTGTTAAGAATATAGAATAAAGCAAATGAACAGGGATTTGTCCCCCAGTCCATTGCCAACACACCACCTCATTTCTTTTATTTTTAAAAAGACTTTCTATATAACTTTATTTGATTGGTCCCGTGTTACCTTATATTTCATCACTGGCCAGAAATGTCTGCGCATTTAACGTATGGGCTTGATGTTCTGCAGATCTTCTGAATTGTAAATCCTCATTCACCAGGATGAAGTGTTTCACATTTTGCTCATTAGGACGGTGTGATTATACTTGATCTCCTTAATGATTCCCCTCTGCGTTGTATGCAAGGTGTAAAGATTTCTTGCAAATGCATTAATTGTGTCCTTGAGCCAAGATTGTGTTTGGTGTGTAGCATTTTGAAGAGCACAGTGAATTCATGCGTTGTACTGTGATAGTGAGAGAAAGGGGGGTTTGTGAGGGTCCTGAGGACGAGCAACAGCACTAGTGGCCTGCTCTACGGTGGGGACCGCTCAGGTCTCACAAGGTTTTAGCTTGCTTGTGCCGTTACAGGGATGAATGCTCTATATGCAAATCAGTCTGATCTCACCCAAAGAGGGTGGCCAGTACTGACTGCCAAGGACGTCATCCCTGCATGAGAGGTGCAGCAACCCCCGACTATCGTTTCGGCCTTGTTAGGCCTCGTCAGGAGGGTATAGCTGACACCCCTCTAGGCACATCAAGCAAGGGGTCCACGTTTGGATGATCCTGTAAACTTATAGTTGTACTGTGATAGGATGCCAGCTTTCCAATAAGACTGTGACATTTCATCCCCGATAGATATTCTACATTAAGTGCTATTATTGTCGAGTAGAAGCGGTTAGGAAATTCAGCAACGTGGCCATGAAGCGGAAGACCACGTAAAGTCACAGAGCAGGGTCACCGAGTGCTTAAGCGCTTGGTGCGAAAACGTCGGCAAGGCTCTGCTGTTTCCTTAGCTGAAGAGGTCCAAACTTCCACTGGTATTAATAATAATCAAAAATTGTGCGGCAGGAGCTTCTTGAAATGGGTTTCCATGGCTGAGCAGCTGCATGCAAGCCTCTCATCACCAATGCAATGCCAAGTGTTGGATGGAGTGGTGTAAAGCATGCCACCACCGGACTCTGGAGCAGTAGAAACCTGTCCTGTGGAGTGACAAATCAAACTTCGCAGTCTGATGGACAAGTCGGTTTGGCAGATGTTTGGAGAACATTACCTGCCTGCATTATGCCATCTGTAAAGTTTGGAGGAGAGATCATAGTATGGGGCTGTTTTTGAGGAGTTGGGCTAGGCACCTTACGTCCAGTAAAGGAAAATCTTAATGTTTCAGCATACCAAGACATTTTTGGACAATGTTATGCTTCCAACGTTTGTGGGAAAAGTTTGGGAAAGCCCTTTTTCTATTCCATCATGTCTGTGCCCCAGTGCACAAAACAAGGTCCATAAAGAATAAGTGGTTATTCACTTTCCTCCGAATTTGCCATCGACTCACGCCAAACATTGAATTTCCCTGTTCGGTGCAATTTTAGGGCAATTTATCTATTTGCAAAGCTGTCAATTCAGCAAATACAGAAGAATTGACAGTGACCTACAATACAATTGGCTGCAATTGGGTGGCACCGACATCGTTTCCAATGGAACAATCAGTTCATCTTCTATTCAGACTGCCGAATTTCACTGGAATTGCCTGTTTTTCAGTGTTTCAATTTAACATGTTTAACCCTTTGGCTGCGGAGGGCATCCTCCACACATCATCACTTACCGGTAGCTCTCTGCGATCGGGGGGGGGGGAATCACAGGCTGGTCTGACTTCCTAAAAGTCAGACCACACCTTGGAACCTCCCCTGCACACTGACATCCTCATGCATAGCTGTGATGATGTCAGAAAGGGACCACCCCAAACTTGCAGGAAAATCCCTATAGGGGACATATGGTGGTCCATCTCTGGAACCAAAGCACATAGAAAGCCAAGTGAGGTATCATTGGAATGGTCCTGGTTCTATGTAATAGTAAAACAAAATATGGAAAAAATACTTTCTTTCTTTCTTCTAATGCAACACTATTAGTAATTTTTCAATGACAAAGTGAACCATGATGCATCTTTTTGGCCTCTGTTCTAAGGCAGCAGCATTATATGCTTTTACTTAGTGCCACTGCATTGTTCGCTTTATAATCGAACTTCTCAGTGGGAGCAAATGGGCAGGTGATTCCACATTTAGTATTACTCATTTGTCCATCTAAATCACAAGCCGCCACACCGCCGTGAGGAAAATGGGGGTTCTTTGGACCCTTGTCTCTCCATTTGTTACAGCCCACAAAGTCAAGTTAAATGTCATCGGACAGGTCAGAGTCTGGCCTTTTCAATGATACCAAACATGACCATGTAAAAATCTAAAGGGGAGGGGGGGGTACAAGCACAACTAATATATATATATATTTTTATTTTTTTTTGTTCCAAAGCAATGGCATTGGCCATTTGTCACATATAAAATGAACAATACCACTGCCATTACTCACCTTCCCATTTCTCAAGCTGGAAAAGTCTTCCTTCTTTCAGGTTGTCTCTTTTGTCCATGGGTTTGGTTACAATATTCTCCTTTTGGTTCAGGTTTTGCCTGCCGTCTTCCATTTATTCTTTCTATTGATGTCCCTCACTTTTATTTTAATGTCTGTATGTTCCACTTCATTATGTCACATTTAAATTTTTATGCTTTTTTTTCCAGGCAAGAGTTGTCCCTCACTCTGTTCTTCCATACGGATTGCAGGAGACAAAGTGAGTGCATAAAACTGTAAAATGTCATCTGAAAGTCAGTGTTTCTTGTGAAAGGTTATGTTTTCTGCTTTATCTGAATTCACTGCCACAAAAGATGTCCATTGCTTTGTTACGTTGTAATGCCTGTCTGTAAATGCAGGCTCTAGGGTTAATACAGACGGAGGGGTAGGACAGAAAGGTTAAATATTATCCTGTCTTGACCCTTATGTGTTAAGATTTACTCACTGGTTGTGGTTGGAAAGTAGATTCATCCACCAAAAATGATATAAACCTGGCAGCTCACATGAAGCAAGGGTAAGCCTGGGGGTAGACTGAAAAGGAAACCACCCTCCATGCATTAATTGGATATTAAATGAGATATCTAGGTGATTTGTAAAAATGCCTTCAAGGATGGTTTTCTTCTTTCTTTTTCTCCATAATTTTTGGCACTTCTTTGTTTTTCCATTCAGTAAGGAGTTAATAACTTTTCTATAATTTGTTAATCGCACAAGATATTTCTTCCCCATCATAATAAACAAACCGCAGGGCGTGATATTGCGGCGCACGCTTCAGAGTGGAGGAGCCTTTGGCCTCCTCATTGAACTTCGTAGACAAACAATGAATGATAGCAGAAACGGATCGTGGGAACCTCAGGAATTTCCAGAAACTGTTACTTTTGGATATGTTCGAAAAGGGCCATAAAATCAGCTGTTACTTTGATTTTTCCAAAAAAATAAATCTTTTTTTTTTTTTTTTAAATCTTTCTCTCTCTCTCCTAGGGTTTCATGCTCTGATTCGTAAGGAATTGAGACTCCAGCTACACGTCCCGGGCACTGGTATGTATCTTCATTTTCTGTCGTGCTCTTGATTAAAAATGTCTTCAGGTACTAATTAGAAACATGTTGATTGTGTGTTTTTTCCGTGCATGAGTGTCAGAGAATCTTGGAAGAAATTGCTGAGGCTAATGACTTAAAGATGTAGCTATGGGAAGAGATCGGCAGCCAGGATGGAGTGTTTAACTCTTCTCCGTGCTGAATATTTTTGGTGTTCAGTTTCCTATCTTTTGACACTGCTCTTCCAGGGCTTTATTCCAGTATTGGCATCCTTTGGAACACAAGGCCTTTCACACTACAAATCCAATGATCAGCCAGTATCCCTACAATAGAAACATTCCAGTTTTATACACAAGAGAACTTGGAGAATGTGGCTTTAATTCGGCTCCCTTTTGGTCATATTTCCTAGGTCTTTTAGAGGTCGAAACCAACTGGACAAAATTATCACGGGTGGAACCTTCAATTTAGGGCTTTGCTAAGCAGTCGGAGGAAGTCATGCAATCTTGCAGCTAAGGTCCTCTGGGTGGCGTGTAAATCTGTACGTACCGGACTGAAATGAAATGTTTTTTCCGTGTCTTTCACTGTAAGCAAAGTGTAGACATTGGACAGTTTACTGTATTTCCTTCTGCAAATATTTACTTGTTTCTGTGAAATAGTGTTTATTATAATGAAAGAATCGTCTCATACGGGGGTGTAAAGGTAAACCTCACATTATTAATGTCTGTTGATTGTGCCTAAAGCCCTTTCAACTAGGGATGTGCGTTTCGGGTTTCGGAATTTCGGAATTTTCACGAAATTTCCCGATTCGTGCATTCGGATTCGGCTGATTTTCCGAAAATTTTCAGATCCGAAAACGGCAGATCCAAAAAAAATTTCCAAAACCAAAATTTGTTCGGAATTTTCAAATGGACTAGAAATGTGTAAAGTCTAAAATCATTTTCGTTCCATTCGTGATTTCGGCTCCATTTCAGTAATTTCGGACAACGTATTGTTTGGTTATATGGCTGATTCTGTAATTTTGTATCATTCCCATCTCAATGTATCCTTCCTGGAAAATCTGAGAAATCTCAATGTATCCTTCTTGTAAAACATGATTTTCCAGGAAGGATACATTGAGATTTCTCTGGATTTTCCAGGAAGGATACAATGTATCCTTCTTGTAAAACCAGAGAAATCTCAATGTATCCTTCCCGGGAAACCAGCGAAATCTCAATGTATCCTTCCTGGGAAACCAGAGAAATCTCAATGTATCCTTCTTGTAAAACATGAGAAATCTCAATGTATCCTTCCCGGGAAACCAGAGAAATCTCAATGGCAGAATTATCGTATCGACAGAATTATCGTATCGACAGAAATATCTAATCCGAAAAACAATTTAGTTTACGTCAAAACGAATAGACACTTTGAAACGAGGAGAACAGACGTTCCGAAAAACACGAAAATCTCCGAAATTACGAAAAAGTCGATACGAAAAACGAAACGAAAACTAAACGAAACGAACCGGAAATCGGCCGAAACGAAAATTTACAAAATTCGAACGAACCGAATCGAACCGAAAAAAAAAAATCGGAGCACAAGTCTACTTTCAACTTGTGGTTTTTAAATGTATTCACATATTTTACTGAAGATCAGTAATCTGGACACTATGTACAGGCTGAGAGCACCTTATCCAAAATGCTTGATTGCAGATGTGTTTTGGATTTGGGATTTTGTCAGATTTTGTAATATTTGCATTCTATAACGAGGTAGCACCGGGATGGGACACACATTTGAACATAAAAATTAATTTATGTTCATATACACTGTGATGGATCCCGCACGCTACTCCAGGTGAGTAGATCCGTATCTGGAATCCTCGTTGCTCCAGAGAAGCTACGAAGATGAGTTGATTAGCTCCCAGTCCACCAAGTCACTTGCTTAGACACATGTAGGGTGAATAGAATGAACATTTTTTTACTGAGAACTGTGCATTCTTTTATGCAAAACAAAATCAGATAAGTTTATAATCCCATCACGTACACCCTGTCCTCCCCAGACATCCTGGTGGCACAAGCCGGCCACTGGTACAAAACAAATGACAAGATTTCAAGGTGACACCGGGGGAGTGGCACCACTGCCGGTGTACCATTGGAAAGCTCTGGTTCCCCTTATGACACCGTCCAAAAAGCCCCACAATACATGGAAGGGGACTTAACACAAACGATGGAGAGGTACCCTGATGCAGCCTGAGTGTGGCCAGGAAATAGTTCCATAGGCGCAGTTACACTCCTTGGTGAAAATGGAAGACTTGTCGTCGATGATCCCTTTGAGGCTCCCCCTCAGTAATCACCCCAGGCCAGACCCCACCTAAATCAAGATATATCCCCATAAAGCAGTGTTGTGGGGCAACACGCTGAGGCGACTGAGCGCATATAGGTAGCGGGGCTCCACTAAATATTTGGCCGACTAAGAGAACCTTGACTGCTATGGGCAGACTTTGCACATGGACCATACAATAATAAAATATAACCTTAACTAATTTAAAACAAACTGTACACATATTCAATGAACAATAAAAAATCAGAATCCGACTTGTACTAGGTGATAGTGGTTAAAATTCCACCTGTGATTTCCAGAGTATCACATTAAGGAACTTTAGGGCATATTGATAATGATCATATAATAAATTCAACCAGATACTTTGATATATGCCAATCTGTGAACCATATGAATCTCTATATTAAATATGACAACATAAAGTAAAGAGATGGAGTGCTGCTGTATTGTTTGGCTATACAGTTGCAAGAAAAAGTATGTGAACCCTTTTTGAGATTACGTGGAGTTTTGCATGAATTGATCATAAAATGTGCTCTGATCTTCATCTAAGTAACAACAATTTGAAAAACACAGTCTGCTTAAAATAATACAAAACAAACATATGTTTTTATTGAACAGAACATGTAAACCTTCACAGTGCAGGGTGGAAAAAGTATGTGAACCTTTGGACTTAATAACTGGTTGACCCTCCTTTGGCAGCAATAACCTCAACCAAACGTTTCCTGTAGTTGCAGATCAGACCTGCACAACGATCTGGAGTAAATTTGGACCACTCCTCTTCACAAAACTGTTTCAGTGTAGCAATATTCTTGGGATGTCTGGTGTGAATCGCTCTCTTAAGGTCATGCCATGCCACAGCATTTCAATCGGGTTGAGGTCAGGACTCTGACTGGGCCACGCCAGAAGGCGTATTTTGGTTTGTTGAAGCCATTCTTTTGTTGAATTACTTGTATGCTTTGGGTCATTGTCCTGTTGCATCACCCATCCTCTGCGGAGCTTCAGTTGGCGCACAGATGGTCTTAGGTTTTCCTGCAAAATGTCTTGATAAACTCTGGAATTCATTTTTCCATCAATGACAACAATCCGTCCAGGCCCTGAGGCAGCAAAGCAGCCCCAAACCATGATGCTCCCTCCGCCATGTTTTACAGTGGGGATGAGGTTTTGATGTTGGTGTGCTGTGCCTTTTTTTTCTCCACACATAGTGTTGTGTGTTTTTTCCAAACAACTCAATTTTGGTTTCATCTGTCCACAGAATATTTTGCCAGTAGAGCTGTGGAACATCCAGGTGCTCTTTTGCAAACTTCAAACGTGCTGCAATAATCTTTTTGGACAGCAATGGCTTCCTCAGTGGTGTCCTCCCATGTACTCCATTCTTGTTTAATGTTTTCCTTATTGTAGATGTGTCAACAAAAATGTTAGCATGTGCCAGAGATTGATTCTTCTTTACCTCATTAAGGATTCTGTGCTGTGCTCTTGCAGTCATCTTTACAGGACGACCATGCCCAGTGAGAGTAGCCACAGTGCTGAACTTCCTCCATTTGTAGACAGTCTGTCTTACCGTGGACACATGAACATCAAGGCTTTTGGAGATACTTTTGTAACCCTTTCCAGCTTCATGCAAGTCAACAATTCTTGATCGTAGGTCTTCTGAGAGCGCTTTTCTGCGAGGCATGGTTCACATCAGGCAGTGCTTCTTGAAATCAGTAAACCCAAAACTGGTGTGTGTTTTTAAAGGGCAGGACAGCTTTCAGCAACACATCCAATAATATCACACTTATTGGACTCAAGGTTGGCTCACTCCTGGCTCCAATTAGCGCTTGGAGAAGTCCTTAGGCTAGGGGTTCACATACTTTTTCCACCCTGCACTGCGAATGTTTACATGTTCTGTTCAATAAACACATGAAAACATATAATGTTTGTGTTGTATTATTTTAAGCAGACTGTGTCTTTCAAATTGTTGTGACTTAGATGAAGATCAGAGCACATTTTATGACCAATTCATGCAAAACTCCACGTAATCCCAAAGGGTTCACATTTTTTCTTGCAACTGTATATCAATTGATCACAGTGTAATAAGGCTCTGTTATCAATTAAGGGTTTGATGACTTGCGGCAGGTCAATTATTTCCACCGTAATATTTCATTAGGTTAGATGGAATTACTCTCCTATCTCCTCCGTGATTAAATATCACTCGAGAGGTTTACTTTCCATTAATTGTTTAGGAATGTTCTATGTCCAAAGATTATAGATGCCCCAAAGGACTCTTGCACCATGGCGTTTATACACCAACTATAATCGTAAATATTTAGATTTGCCTAGACGTCTAAAGGATACACACTCTTGATTTTTACACCGTGTAGATGATTTCTACAGTTAAAGTCAAATAGTGATCAAAAAGTTCAATTTGAGAGGCACTGGATAGAGTCCAGTCGAAGCTAGATACCATAAGTGTTTATACTGGCTCCCAATTGAGCAACGATCATTTATTCATCGGTACTCGATCATTCACAGTCAATATCGCTCAATGATTAATTCATTTAACCACATAGGACGTCCGGCCAAAATATAAATCACTGGTGATATTTATTATATAAAACGTTCACTACTAGGGACAGGCAATAATCGTTAATATAGCGCCAGCAATATTCAATAGGTAGATCTTGACAGCATTCAATGATTTTTAAAAAATTGCTGCAGAACTAGAGATGTGCATTCGTTTTGGAAAAATTCGGAATTTGGAGCGAAATTTGATAATTCGTATTTCGGAAGTACTTCCGAATAATGAATCGATACGATACAAATTCGAAACGAAATGGTATATAACGAATTTATTTAGTTTTACACTGTGTCCTCCTCATAAAAGAAAAATTTGAATAACTGATATCAACTATTGAATTTGAAATGAACTATCGAACTGATCTTAACTTACAATACAAGTAATAGTCAGCAAAGGACTTTATGAAACAAATTAATTTTGTTTCACTGTTTAATTTGACTCAAATACTAAATCTGTGACACAGCTTAAAATTTAACACTCGCTTTTCTTTTAACAACAAAATTAGATTAATTGGGGTTTTTAGTGATCCAAAATTCGAATTGATATCAACTATCGAATTGATATATGAAATTCGAAATTTCAAATTGAAACGAAATACGAAACAAAATTAGTTATGAAATTCAGAAAACCTAAATGATTTAAAAACGTAACGTAACGTAACGAAACGAAACTAACCGAAACAAAATTTTCAGCCATGCACATCCCTATGCAGAACTACTTTAGCCATTAAAGCGTTCAACCCAAATTTCTCAAGAGTGAAATAACCAAACAACATGTGTACTCGATTTCAGCAACAGCCGTTGAGGCGTACATCTCAGGTTTGTATAGAGTGAAATAAACCAAGCAGCATATAGGCTTCATTTCAATAACTTGTCTATTACCAAGAGATAATTTGTAATTACATCACAGTGGCATCAGTCAATACTGAAGGTTACCCAATAGTAACGAAATTATGAGAATTAATCATATGCCCTTCCTCTTGGCACCCGACATGTATTTCGCCCCTCTGGCCCGTCAGGGTTTCTGAAGCCCATCACATGACCTTTTGTAGAGGAGACTGCTAATTGGGATCCAAGTGGGTTCCAAAATTGACCAAGAGAACCAGGAGACCATGGCTAAGACCCAGCTAGGTGCACCAGCAGGAAAGTCCTTGTCCTGGGTTCTGGGGTGCATAGAGGGCCTTGAGGGCAAGCATGGTGTAGTGATGACAGCCTTTTGAAAAAAGGTTTCTTAGTCCAAACAGCGCAACTGTCAGGCTCGAGCCAGGATGGCTCCATGTCAGGTCCTTATGTTTAGGTTTATATCCCAAGTGCTGGGGTTGAGCAGGTAAGCAGACACTGGAGACTTGAAATGCAGGTAATAAAAGGTTATATTGTATGCACAGCAGAATAACACAGTCCTTGAATATAGAAATATCAATATACACAGGCAAGGTGCAAAATAAGCAGAGGATGGTAGGCTGTGCAGTCAGCAGCTGGGAACTCCACTTGCGTAGCAATACCTTGATAGAAGGTCCTAGCAGCAGGCACCGGATGGATGGCTGGCAGCCAAGAAAGTCTCCAAGCCCCAGAGGATAGTGGGCCACGTAGTCAAGAGGCTGCAGATATACAGGAAGAGCACCAAGGACCGGGTAATAGTGCTTCTCAGGTAAGATAACAGTCTGGAACTCAGAAAGATCTCCAGTCCACTGGATAGTGGGCTATGCAGTGTAAAGTCCAGCAGCAGGATCCACAGGAATATGACAGAACAAGGGGTAACACAGACAGACAGGATGAGGGGACTCACAGGACCTCACATACACAGGGAAAACAGGAAAATTACAGAGCATGGAAGGAAGGGTGTGTCCAGGTTATATGCACACCGACTCAGGAGCTGGCACAGGGATTAACCCCTGAGTGGATGCAGACAGAGCAACAGCAAACATGGCAATAAGCAGGCTTCTCGGGCTGAGGCCTGACAGCAACACACCTAACACTCCAAAGTAACTGTAAATGATGGCCGTACCATCACATACGCCTTATACACACAGCCTGAAGGACATTTTGTGCAATATTTTAGATCATTTTATCCTCTATCACATGAGGTCAGGGGTTTTATTTTTCAGTTTGGGCAGCATTTTGGCCTCAGTATTTCTGGACAGGGGATACTCAACCTCTAAATTGGCAGAATTGTCCAATCCAAAACTCACAGACACTGGCAAAATTGGGTGTACGTCATATTGTTATGATATGGTTTTTCAAACTGTTAGTAGTCTGCATATCATTCTCACTCGTATAAGAGCAATGAAGGAAGGAGGACCAATATTGGCTTCTTATAGTCTAGTCAGAAGTTGGTATCTAACCGTATGAGTTCGATCCTGCTGTCTAGTGGGTTTGGGGTTGTGCCCTTTTAATTGTTCCTAAAGGTAGTCAAGGCACGTACTCAGGGCTGGATTAACATGGGGGCAATTTCCTCTCCTCTGAATTCATCCAGCAAGCCACAACTCACCGCAATCTTTCCCTCTGAATCCAGCCAGAAAGGTATTTTTCAATCAACACAATTTTTGGCATGTTGTTACTGCTCCGATAATTTTACTGTTTTTTAGCTTTGAATCTATTTTTACTAATTTATGTATTTCTTTATTTTTTTCCCTTTCCCTCTTTTTTTGTTTTATTCTGTGCTGATTCTCCGTTTGTTCTGCTCCTCCCTGTTGTAAATTCTTTGCGCGCATTGACCATGGCTCTAACCTGTTTCTTACCCACACCCACAGCCACAATCCACTTCCATCCTCTCCTCTACTGCCCCACCCCAGCACCCAACCCCTATCCAAATTATAGAAGTTCCTTTTTCCAGCTGCTTCACTTCTCTCAGTTTAACCTTATCATACCCAAGCTCTTGGTCTGTCATCATGCAGTGTTTGCTATACTCTCTCTGGTAATTATCTCCATGCTCCCCCTGGCCCCTTTTGGTTCACTTGCCTTAGTCCCTTAGATTGTAAGCTCATGGGATGTCTGGCTGAGCACTTATATAAAGTGCTGTATTAGCAGGACAATTATCCTATGGGCAGGGCCGTCTGTTCCTTTTTATGTTTCATTATTTATTATGTCACCTGTTCGTGCTTCCCCATTGGAAAGCGCTACAGAATGTATTGGCGCTGTATGAGTACTTGTAACTGTAGCTTGAGGTCCATATCCCGTAATAAGCTTAGTGATAGGTGGCAGAGGAATAATGTAGCTGAACAGGTTGTTGCAGAGGCACACCAAAATCTTCAGCTCCGGGCCAATGAAGAATCCACCACTGCATGTATTGAAAAGTAGGTTTCCTTAGGTTCTTTAAAACATTGATAAATGTTGTTAAAACATTGAGGGCCAAATTACGATCCTAGTGGTAAAATGGGGACGCTAGGGAGGAAAAACTGCGCCCGCAGTTTTCCTCTTAGCGTGCCCGTTTTACCGCTAGATTACAATGCAGGCACTAAAAAAGCTGCCTGCATTGTTTGCAGGCGCTAAACCCCAGGATGCGCGCTAAGCGCATCCTCTCAATGGAGTCCATAGGATTCCATTGAAGCGAACGCCGGTGGTCACATGACCAGCCGGATCCGGCTTGTCAGCGTAGTGATACGCAGGGGGAGACTGGGGGGACTTTTTCCCCCAGTCTTTCCCTGCTCCCGCCGGACTGAGGAGGCGGACAGAGCCGCAGTCCTAGCCGTGGGATAGGAGGGGAGTATCTCGATATTTTTTTTTAGTTTTTTTTGGGGGGGGTTTTCTGGATGGTGCTAACGGATTCTGCAGAAGCAGAATCCGTTAACCAGAGCCAGGACTTGGTGCTAACTTTTTGTTAACCGCGGCCGGATTGTAATCATCGTTAGGACTTTGTAATATTAGTGCTGATTAACACTTTGCATTCCCCATGTTAAGTATAGGGAGCGCAAAGTACAGTAACCTCGTTTGGATCGTAATATGTGTAAACTACTTGGGCTAACGTTAACGCTCACGCAGGCACCAAGTATGTAATTTGACCCTGATGGTTTACAATACGTAAACAAACAGTGTGTCTTAAGGATCAGGAATACTGGAGGTTATGTAGGGAACCAATTATTTTTTTTTGGCGGAGGGGTTCTTACTCCCTGCAGAAAGAATGTTCAGAAAGGACAGGAGCAGATTTGTTCCACAGCACCACAGATCTCCTCTATGATTCCTGACACTTGCTCTATAGTATGAAGTTAGATCTTCTGAGTAGAACACTACATTTCAGTGCCCTCCATTAAGAATTATACCCCTATTCTCTTCTTACAACTTCTCCCATGTAAGTTACCTTCTTAATACCAACTAACCCCCCCTCCCCCCTCCCTTTTCCCGTAAATGAAAACACAACAAAGTATTGGCATTTTGAAAAGGTCACGTCTTTTATTACTTAAGGCCAAATTCTTTGCCTCTAAGGCAGAATTATTATTATCGATCCTCGTATGCCAAATACGCTACACCAGATAACACTGGCAACTGCAATGCACCACAAGCATTGCCCAGAAATATCGCCCCACGTGGCTAAGCAGGATGACCACACGTCTGCTCAGTGTATTTTTATGGCAGATAGCAGGCCGAGAGGATCTGCAAACCAGGAAGGCACCTGAGCCTGGCTGTATGAAACCACAACTCACCCCGTACCCTGCAGACCCTCCCCCCACTATCGCCCTCCACGTGCCAGGCCGCCTATTTCACCGCTCCTCCCTAACCTAAACCATGTCCATCTTAAAGCGCAATCCCCCAGCTGTGGCCATTCAAACCACCAGCTGGCTTCCTGCTACATGGTAAAGTACCCAATTTAAGGGCAATCCACCCAGTTGTGGCCGTAAAAAAAACACCAACTGGCTTCAAGCTACTTGGGATACTATCTGATCGATAATAATTGCTCTAAACCATGCTTTTAATCAAAGAACAATCCCCCAACCCTGGCCGTTCAAAAAACACAGGCTGGCTTCATGTAACATGGTGTATAACTTGATGGAATAGGTAGACTAACCATGTCCATATTTAGACAATCCCCCAGACATGGCCGTATAAACCATGAACCGGGTTCATGCAACATGCATATTTCCATATGGGAAACCACGGGCGGTCTTGAATGAGTGGTGAAATCACCACTGCATTGCCCCTATCCATGGCGCTTCTGATGCGTGACCTTTCTGTTGTTGTAGAGAACCAGCATCTATGAAAGAGAAACAAACAGGGTGGGTTGGGTGGGAGTAAAAGAAAATTAACTGCAATACACAAACTGCCCCCACGCCTTGTCTTTTATACCCCCCCCTTTCCCCTCCCTCCCATTGTTCCTCTCCCTATTGCATCCAATCACAAATCGGCCATGCTTCAGCTCATTAAAGCAAAAAAGCCCCCATGCCTGATCCCATAGAACAAAGGGAACTCACTCCCTTTCACTCTTGTGTAATACTGGGATAATTCTTAAACTTTGCTCAATCCTAATTAGTCTCTCTCTCGAACAAAGCCGCAGAGGAGATCTTGTCTGTGGCCACTGGGTGGATGGGTTACCAGAGATACATGGAATATATGGCCATTGGCATCAGAAGGTCATTTTTCAGCTATATACCCTGTAATGTTTGGAAACTATATAACCATTGGAGTGCCTTGAGGCATACGCAGCCAATCTTTTATTCTTCTAGAGTATGAAGTATCTTTTATGTCCATATCCCTACGTATAGTGTAATACTACAAAGATGAACGAACAAATTAATGAGTATGGATTCCTCTTTGGACCCTCACTCTTCGACACTTAGTTGTTCACAATATTGATATGAAACACAATAACTTTAGAAAGACAGGCTACATGCTGGACAATTCCCTGCCAAGCTGCCTAAAAAAATAAAATAACCTAACAATGTGGACGGGTTTAGACTTTAATAATGTTCTGCACTAAAAGTGAGAAAGCTTATGGAAACTTTATGACACTGCCAAGTCTCTTACTGCATCCAGAACTGGGTTTCATCTCAATTCTAGGAATTGCTGATCCAAACCTTGTAAAGGGAGATGTTATTTCCACCTATTAATTACACATAATAAGCTGACATTTAAACCCAATTTTCATATATTGTTACTGTAGGGACAAGAGCATACAAGCTGGTTGTGCAGGTGAATCCACATGTATTTCAAAGAAGATAAAAGGCGGAAAGCAAACTAAGGCACTATGGAATAATACAATTCATTTAATTAAAGATGTAAATTACTGTATATACGGTCAAAATGAGAAGATTCCCAAGGATAAGGATTCAGGACAAAAAACACATTGTTATAACTGCAGGGGGTAACCCTAATATTTCAAATGATACAATTGATAATCGTGGTCACAATTGGTAGTAGCCTATATAAAATATAACTTTTATTGATCCATATATGAAAACCACCTCCTCGGTGGTATTAATACACACAATGCTTTGCAGGTTGGGTATTGAATGCTGGTCTCCCATATGATCATTCAAGTGTTTTGTTACAATTCACCTCTCCTATTTCTGTTCTCTATTTCTTAAAGAGTAAGAAACCAACCTTCGTGGGTTGGGGGTTATAGGACCGTAAGAAGGAATTGTATAGGTCAAAATCAATAGCGTGGCGTCACGAGGAGCGCTCCCAATCATACCTTCACTTAAAGACTGCAAACCAGCTTCAATAAAGATACCCCTAAACCTGCATTGAAAAGTCAGTCTACGCATTTCGCTACCTCATAGTAGCGTCATCAGGAGTTGTGGAGGGTTCAGTGTGTAGAATTGCAATGGTCAGTAAAGTAAGACTCCTAGGTCTATATACTTTCCCCAATCAAATAGATGAAATAATTTTCTAGAGGTGCATTTGTGGGGCAGCTGCATATACTACATCTCCGTATTCAATGACCGGCATAAGCATTTGTTGTACAATCTGCTTTCTTACCGCGGGGCTCAGGTAGGATTTGTTTCTGTACAGGGTACCTAGTTTGCGGTAAAGTATAGAAGAATAGCTGAATGGCCACAAAATTGCATCATACGGGGAAATTAACTGTTTGGTGCAATATCAGGGCCAATTCGATGTCTTTGAATAACCTCGTGAGTAGAGACCAAACATTTATTGCTCAATTTTCAGGCTTTTCTAGAAATTAAGTTTTTCAGGCTCTTTTGATCCTAATGAAATGTCGCTGTAACCTCTCTGTTTAATGTAGCTTGATGCAATCAGATGGTGAGCCTGTGCCGTTGACACTGCTACATGTAATAATGCAGGGCAGCGTATACAGCACTTGGCAGCGGGTACCTCGTCTGCGATCCTTCCCATTGTCTTTCATATGCTGTGATGTCTCTACAAGCTGTTCGCTTGCCGGCTAGTCCAGACCTTGGCAATAAATCTGCAGGAATAACCTGGAGTAAAATAAAAGCCTCAAAATGATTGTTACTCCGATAGCAGACACAGCTTAATCACTCTTATGTTTTCTTTCTTCTGACTCTAAAGCTTCCCTAAGTGTAATAATCTAAACAAATGAATGGAAATACAGATTGGTAGACATCGGTCTTGCCAAGATTTGTTTAATGGAGTGCGCTGTCTATATTTTAGATCCAACTGTCCTTTTATTTATTTATATTTAATCTCTTTTAATCTATTTATTTTTAAGATAACCGTCTGCAAAAAAAGCATATTACTCAGTAGAGCAAAAGACATGGACTGTATAAATGTTGGCTTGCCTGTATCGGTGATAAAGGGCAGTTTCTAAGGCAGTGGAGCTCAACCTTATTCATCCAGATGGTATGTAACTACATTTCCAAGAAGACTGTCAACCTAATGATTGGCTGAGTATCATATAGTTCCAAAGCATCTGGATGGCCATGGTTGAGCATCCCTGTTTTAAGGGTCTCAGATGGAGAAGATATGACGCAGTCCTTGGAGCACAGAGGACAATACCCAAGGTCTTTGGATGGTAGTGGGTATTGGATTGGATCTGAGTGTTGGGAATAGTTGCTTAAAGACTGTACAGACTTTTCACATAGATCAATTAGTTGATTCTTGGAGCGGGGAATGACCTTTGGTGTAATGGGACAGTTTTCTTGGTTTTGTGAAAAACAAAATGGCCATATTTCAGATTTTTAGGATAGGGAACTGTGCGGACCTTTCAGTGTTGAGGGAGTTGGTGCCTGATTTTTTTTTTTTTTTTTTTCTTCTTCAGATTTAGAGAATTGGCAGTTGACGACAATGTCTAGTTCAAAAGAGATAGTTCAACAGGGCAGAAAGAAAGAACTGGACTGGGGACTCAATCTCCTTTTTTTAGATGGATTTATTGGACAACACAACTACAGCAATATTTTGGTAAAGAGCTTTTTTTCCAAGCTAGGCTTTTTAGCCAAATCATTGCTGTAGTTATGTTGTCCAATAAATTTGTCTAAACAGAGGATGAGTGCTTGATCTGGTTCTTTCATTCTATGGGTGTTCTGGAGATGGTTGTTCTATGGATTGAGGTGGCAACTGCCTGACCTTGTTGATGGGAGTGCTACTCTACATTATGTGATTTGTCAGGGAGACTTGTGACGCTTTTCAAAGATTGTTAAATGGGATTCTTTTTACCGTTCTCGTGGGAGCAAAGCTTCTCTTGTCGGGGTCTTGAGGTTTATCGTGGGTGGGGAAATTTGGCACAATCTTGTCGCCATAGGGGTGCATTGATTGGTCATTATGTGCGAGCTATTATGACTTCATGATTTCTCATGGTCGCTGTAAAAGAAGCAAAAGATTGTTTCTTAGTTGCAAGGATCAAGTAATCGTAGATACTCAAGTATACCATGAGAGTTTTGTTAAAAAATTTATAAAAATTCGAGGGGTTGCGTTATATTCGAGACCTCTGCTACAAATCTGTAAAATAAAAAGACTTGCACGGCTGTGGTCAAACGAGCCCACTAAGTGCGCATGTACTGACCCGTCTTCAGGCTTTTCGACCGGGCAGTCCACAAGCTACAACACGCGTTTGACAGGGCTGCAAAGCACGATCCTCCATTGGAAGGAAGTCCACTCTCACAGATGTTCCTTCTGCTCTCAAGTGCGCTCGTATGATCCCAGCATCAACTTAGGCTGGGGTCACATGAGCGTACTTGAGAGCAGAAGGAACGTCTGTGAGTGTGGGCGTTCCTTCCACTCTGACGCCCGTGTGACCACCTCACCGAGTGCAGTTAGTGCGTTCAGCGCTACAAAGCTTGATCCACTTTTGCCCCTCGCATTATAATCGATGCTTGAGTTTCTCAAATCTCAATTTCTATCCATTGCGTTATACTTGAGTGGTGCTATACTCGAGTAGGAATGCAAAGCTCTGCTGCAAAACTTCAGATCTTCTGTCTGGTAACCACAAGAGAGTATGGCACTATATCAACCCTCGGCTTGTTGGGTTTTTATTTTCTTTCCATTTTACTAGCCACCGCCTGTATGACTAACACATAGGGTCCTTTGTCTTAGACAGTTGTTTTATGAGTGTATACCCTGCCTGCACTTTGCCCTCCCTTTTTCACCGTTGGCCAAAAATACTCCAGTTAATACATGCTGGTTAATTAAAAAATATAAAGAAAATCAAGGAACCTACAACTGAACCATAACAGGAAGAAAAAGAAAGAATCGATAAGTGTTTACATTTTGGGTCTTGCATAGATGATGTCTTAAATCAAATTTCACCAACATTGCTTACCTAATAAAGGTTGGGTTTTATTAATCCCTTCTAACCAATGGCCGTCTGTGACCGCACGTTTTAGTGGCCAGATGTTTCCCTTCACTGGGAACTCTTGTGGAAAGTATATACTTTGGGGCTTCATTAAAAAACCTGATGCCTATAGAAGGTCTTTTTTTTTTTGGCTCCTCTATATGAGAGAACGGTCCGGTCGATGTTGCCTTTTAAAAAAGTACTTCAATCTCCTCCGTCTCAACCTTTTTTTAGCATATTACTTAGACTGTTGCATTTGGTTTTGTCATTACGTGTTCATCATTAATGACCTCTCTCTGCCTTCGATGTCTGAATTTTTTTTATTATTATTATAGGAGCTACTGGCGCAGAATGTCTGTGAAATTAAGGTTCAGCTCTCCGAGCGATGGTCTCGGTGGAGTTGGAAGGAGCAGGTCCTTCGCTGGCTTCAGTACTTTACAAATCCGAAAGAGCTCGTAAGTAACAAAAATGTTTATTAGCAGTCGAGCATTGCCGCGCGCCATAAACGTCTTCTCGCAGATCTCAAGCCCTGGAAACCATTACCATCGGTGTGATGAGTTTTATAGGGCCAAGGCCAACATAAATGTTCTTTGTGGAAAATGTTTTGAGGTTTCTAGGCTGTAAAGTCTGATATTCACAATCCTTTTAAATATTTTTGAAGGTCTTGAATGCTTCTGTAGGACACGGAGCATAAAATGTTAAATATTTTAAATATTTTTCCTCTACAGGTGATTTTTAAGGAATTGCTTCGGAATCTTTATTGTAGATCACTGGTACAGTATAGAGCTTCAAAAAAAACCTATAAAAAAACAAATGGCCAATTTTACATAGAGTTTTTCGTTTTAATATAGTTGATTTTCGTTATTTTTTATTTTATTAATAAGGTCTAGGGGCAAGCAGTTTCCATTTTCCATCAGTACATACAGCCTCTTAATAATACAGGTTCCAGAATTCTGACAGGAAAACATATATGTAGGCTGCCTTTATTTTCTCTTTAGATTATTTAATAGTTTTGTTAAATTATGGTATTGGGTTTTTTTTTCCCTTTTTATTTTTTCTCTCCCCTTCTCAACTCTCTGACTCTTGTCCAGTATTGGGATAGAATTTATTTTCTTTATACCTCTAATTTATAAAAAAAAATTGCCAGTATCCCATAAAGAACTGCTCTGACTAATCAAACTATTTCAAATCTGATTCGAATTAATCAAAAAACCTGGTAAAATCCGTTTGAACTGGGCCTCATGGAAGACCCAAAGACATTATAATATACTTTACAGAGCACAAGCAAATGAACAGTAAATACAATCTGAGCAAGATCTAAAGTGACAAAGTTGGTACTGAGAGGACCAGTGTATCACATCGTCCAGGTAGCTCGGCGGCCGGTTGCGCCTTCTACGCTGCTCACGCTGCCAAGTGAAGTATCAGACAGACGCGATGACGTGGCAAAGCCATGGGCAGGGCAAGGAATGATGACACGGCGCCCATCGGGTTTAAAAACAAACGCTACAGAAGCGCCCATTGCCCTACGTGGCTTTAACTCCTCTCAGTGCGCGTTGCGAATCTGTTATTATATATTCTGTGTATCGACTCTGACTTTCATCTCCCGGCTCTTAACCCCTGGCATTCCTTTGACTACCCGATATGACAATACAAACTCTGGCACTTGGATGACACTCTAATCTGGCGATATGACTCCTGGTATTCCTGATATCAGTTATCTCACTGCTAACTCTCTACTTGATCCTGCTGTCGCTCCCAGCACTCCACTGAAACTGCTCTAACCAAAGTGACCAATGATGTAGTTGCTGCCAAAACCAAAGGTCACTTCTCCCTCCTTATTCTTCTCGATATTTCTGCTGCTTTTGACACTGTTGACCACCCTCTCCTGCTCCTCACGCTACATCAACTTGGCCTCTGATTCTGCTCTCTCCTGCTTCTCTTCTCTCTTTGCTCCTTCAGTGTCTCCTTCGCTGGTGCCTCTTCACTCCCTACTCCTCTCTCAGTTGGGGTTCCCCTGTTCTGGGTCCCCTACTCTTCTTAATCTATACCTCTCTTGGCAACCTCATCTCTTCCTATGGACTTCAATATCATCTCTATGCTGACGACCCCAAAATATACCTTTCTACTCCCGATGTCTCTCCTCCCGTGTTGAACCGTGTTACTGCCTGCCTGTCAGCGGTCTCCGACTCGATGACTTCCCGTTTCCTAAAGCTTAACCTCTCTAAAACTGAACTTTAACTGAACTCTTCCCTCCCTCTAAAACTAACATTCCTGCATCTATTATCTCAACCTCTCAGGCCCGGTGTCCTCATTGATTCTGATCTCTCCTTTACTCCTCACATTCAGTCACTCACCAAATCCTGCTACTTCCACCTAAAAAACATTGCACGCATCCACCCCTTTCTTAATCAGGACTCTGCTAAAATGCTCATCTCCCGCCTTGACTACTGTAACCTCCTCCTCTCTGGCCTTCAGAGATCCCAGATTCTCCCTCTGCAGTCTGTTTTGAATGCCTGTGCCAGGCTCATCCACCTCACCTCCCTCACACCTCCCCCCTTTGTCAATCTCTACACTGGCTTCCTGTGTCCTTTAGAATCCAATTCAAAATACTGGTCCTCACGTACAAAGCTCTCCATAACTTCGTCCCACCTACATCTCCTCCCTTATGAACAGGTACATCCCATCCGACCACTTCGCTCTGCCAATGATCTGATGCTATCAGCTTCACGTACCTGCACCCCCAACTCCCGCCTTCAAGACTTCTCCCGAGCTGCCCCTTTCTTTGGAATTCCCTCCCCCGCAACATCAGACTCTCCCCATCTCTCCAGTCCTTAAAGAAGTCTCTGAAAACACAATACTTCAGAGAAGTCTATCTTCTCACTCCCTAATCCCCCTCTGTTCATTTCCCACTACATCTTTCCACACAGCCCACATGCACTCCATTATTTCACATTCCATGTTAACCCTCACCTACTGTGTCACCCCGATCCTTTTAGATTGTAAGCTCTTGAGCAGGGTCCTCTCACCTACTGTGCTGTGTATTGAACCTGTATGTATATTTGTTGTCCTGCCTCCCATTGTACGGCACTACAGAACTTGCTCGCGCTTTATAAAACCTTGTAACTGTAACTGATAACCTGCTCTGGCATACGACGTCTGCCATTCCTGATAACCTGCTTTGGCATGCGACTCCTGGCATTCCTTATAACCCGCTCTGCAAAACGACCCTTGGCACTACTCTGATGACCCGACTGGTATTAACCCTTGTATCTAACTTGGCATTAACCCCTGGTGCTGTTGTCGGTTTACAGATATCTCTGGTAATGGCTAGCCTTACTAACCATCCGAATGATTGGAAGTGTAGGATAGTTGTACTGCATATAGAAATCAGACATTTATATCTAGGAGGAATGTGACACAGAGGACAGTCCTCCTTGGGGAATTTACACTCTAGAAGAGTGATCGAGGTTACAAAGAAGGAAGAAGAATGCACATGCTTGGAGCAGAGTGTAGTTTGTTGTAACGTGTGTGGCTGTAGTTGGTTTTGTTGTTAGTTGATTGGCTTTAACCCTTTCATTCGCTAGCAAGTACAATAATCTATATTATTATAACATGTATTTGAATCGTGTAGACAACAAATATTTAGGGTAAAATGACAGTTTTGCACAGAGATTGTTGTTATCGTTTTACTATCTCTTGCTAAAAATATACATTTGCTCATTTTTGCATTTTCCATCTAATCCTCTAACCTTTACAAAAATATTGTTGGGATTGAAGATTCTAAACTCTAGATGGTGTCCCTTATCTCGCACATTATCACACATGCTCCGCTAGCATACAGTCCGATATAACTTTTGTCTCAAATCTAGTGAATGTGATAGTTCCTTTACGGTAATACCTGGAGAGGGCAGTGACCTCTCAGAGAATTTTGTTTCTCCCCAGAGACCACACAAATCTTGCTTTAAACATTGTATGGAAGTGGGATCTCTTAAGCAATTTTTTTTATAGATTTATATTCCAATGTGAATTGGAGTTTAAATGTTTTTGGTAGTCAAGGATTTAAGGGAAGGTTGAAAGAAATGATAATTGGGGAGGAACCTCGCAAGGAGGGCTGCACAAGAGAAATGTAAGTGTCGTCTGATGGGACTCGATGCTGATCTGAGAAGAGAATTCTAGCCAAGCCCGTCTTGAGAACATATTGGATGCAATGGGGAGTATTTTGAGATCAGATTGGACGCACGGGGAGCATGTTGAAATTTAAAGTCATGATATTGAATCTTTTTCTGTTGGGTGTGGGAAACCGGTGGAGCTTTTGGTAGAGAAGGGAGGGTAGCTGAAGAAGAGTGCTTGCCTAGCAACACAATGTTGGGGCATCCTACAGTCTATATTTCTGGAAGGTTTTACTAATGGGGCAAAATCCTTAATATATTGACCTCTAAACTCCCTTAATTCTGACCCTTGGCATGGACATTCAATGGCCGTGCTTAAATCAAATACTAGCCTTGGATGAGACCTTACATGGCAGATGAGCAATAATCTAACGCATGCTTAAATTATCCTGAATCTGACCTTTTGGCAGAGCCGTAGAAATTGCAATATAATGACTTTGACATGGTCCCACTGCAACCCGTTTCCAGCACAGCCTTCTAGAGACCGTTCTTGAGGACGTAAAGTGATTTATGCAAATAAGAGCCATATAAATGGCAATCTGTTGACTGTGGCATGGTCCCATTGCAACCAGGTTGGAAGCCACACAGATCTGGCAATCTCCTGGTTGGCTGTGTAAGTCCATTATAATTGAGGGGTACGGCTCCAGCCGCTAGACAAACAGCCAATCATGGTCTTTTCAGAAATGTATTTAGAGTTTGTGTAGTTCAAATGAAATGTCATGGTCAGATGGGAGTGTGAAGCCATACGGCAATATACTGGCCAACTGTTACAAGAAGGAACTGCAGTGCACATTACATTTCGATTTAAATCCCACAAAGTAATAATACACGGTCTGCAAACCGTGAAACAGAGGGAGAACCCATTTCATGGCAAAGTTAAAGTGACTGCAGGTAATTTACAAAACTGTTCTCCATCTGCATTAATATTTCCTGAATGGCGAGTAATCTGCTTGGACAGGAAGTGGTGAGGAAGGAAAAGGAAATGGAGGAACGGGATGTATATAAATTGAGCATTTAATACATTAGACATAAAAATTGCATAATTTACACACAGCCTTTCTTACCCCCTCAAATCACTGGTATAGTGTTCCAATGAAGAAATGTTGAAAACCACATAATGCTGTGGTTTCAATTAATCCTGACTGTAGAACTGCATGGTAATGATTATTGTGTGGAAATTGGATTACTGTAAACTTTTAATAAGACGCTCCAAATAGAATCCGAATATATCTTATTAGGAAAAATAGCAGCACGGTTACAACAAAGTAAAATAGATGTGGTGTTATTCAGGAAATCAGGTCTGTTAAAGGGAACCTATAATCATTCTACAATATTCTGGGAAATATCAATTTCTGTGTCTTGAGTGCTCTCTACATATCATTTTTTATATATTAAGAATTTTTATTTTGAAGAAGTGTCAGCAATAAAGCAGACAATAGGAATAACGGCCGTGCCGGGCCAACAGAAAAAAAATCAGGAAAATGTCAATAAAAATCACAAAAATATCCAAATGAAAACAGGGAGAAAGAAGGGGGTGGTGGTGGGGCAAACGGACAATCCAGGCCCTCAACATAGGAGAATCGGCAGAGACTGCAGAAAAATAACGGTAGGGGTCCAGGTACAGGTGCAGACGAAAAAAGGAAAACAATAATTATGGGGAGGGGACAGCCAAAAAATATGTGGCATTCATTCCCCAGCTCGCTCCGGATCCTAAAAAGGAAACCGGAGGCTGTGGAAGGGGCCACAAGGCTGGGATGCCTAGGGCCAATAGAGATGGACAGAGCCATGGTGCTCGCCCTAGCGGCTCGCCTAGGACATCCCAGTGTCCCACCACGCCAAAAAAAAAAGAGGGGGTAAAAGCACCTGGTCCCCCCAGCCATCGAAGATGCCGACACCTGCAAACGGGTAGGAAAGTCCAAAAATAAAATAAAATGGCTCAGGGGGGAGTCAAGAAATAGAGTCCACAATATGAATGTCCTGAGTAAAGGAAAGACAGGGGGGGCGGCAACCGAATAAACTCGGCATACATATAATTTTTTAATGCAGAAATATCAGAGAATCTGTCAGTGACGTCCTTCTCCAGGCGTACCCTTCCACAGTCACAAACCATGTTCAATATGAAAATCTGAAACCAGCTCCTGGTGTTTATTTATTTTTTAATACATTTATTTTTGATGCTGGTAGTCCTTTTATATGTCATTTTACATTGCTCAATGGGATAAGTTAGAGCTTCTGCTGAAAGAGGGTCTAGAAAATGAAGGTGGAGCAGAGTGGTACTGTTAAGATTATATTTCAAATTTTTTTTAAACTTCTTTCTTTCTCCGCCCCCCCCCCCCAAGACAATCTCTTAGTAGAAGCTCCATCCGGTCAAAGCTTTCTGTAAAGTCTGAAAAACTTTACCCGTCGTTGAGAAAGGGTTCAATCCGGCTTGATCCACATCCCCACCAAGTCAAGAAGATATTTGATGCTTTAAGGAAAGGCCTAAAGTAAGTTAACCTGTTTATATTCACAATTTTATGTTGTTGTCAGGTTTTCTCATTGTTTTACTTAATAGTTTGAGGATTAGCAATGTAGATATGTTTAGCGACGCAGTCCCATGGTCTTGGTAGACTAAGCCTGTTCCACCGTAGACAGTAACAGAGCACTGCTAAGTGAAAATATCCGTTCCTGCTCCCTGTCACCAACTCTATTATGACCGACCTGCTGCTTGTAGAGACGTGTGTCTTTTTGAGTGCTCAGGTAAGTGAGGTCTCACCGGATACACGGAAGGCACCGGGAAATATTTGTTCCCAGTGTTCTGCTACATATGGTGAGAGGAGGCAGTGGATCGTACCACCTTCTGTGCTGTAGGACCAGAGATGAGTGAAGATTTAGATATTTTTAATTCAAATCTTTTAATGTGTTACACAATTTTGCCAAAGCCGTCTAGATGTGTTATGATGGGTAAAAATTAACCTTAAAATGCACAACCAACTGGATGAAACCTATATACTTCATTTTAACTTCATAAGGGGAATGGAAGATTTAAGTTGTAAGAAAAGGCTAACAAGCTTAAACCTGTTTAGTTTAGAGAAACGGCGCCTTAGAGGGGATCTGATAACTTTATATAAATATATATGGGGCCATTATAAACCATTGTCTGGAAACCTGTTTATTAATAGGACTATACCCAGGACACGGGGTCACCCATTTACACTGGATGAAAGGAAATTTAGCCTAAAGCATAGGAAGGATTATTTTGCAGTGAGAACAATAAAGCTGTGGAATACTCTGCCTGTAGAGGTGGTTGGGTCAGAGTCTGTACAGACTTTTAAACAACGGCTGGATGACTTCCTGCAGACACAGACTATTAAGGGTTATAATATTTCGATTATTGATAATTGTGGGTAAAAGCTTCTTGATCCAAGGAGAAATCTGACGCCATTCTGGGGTCGAGAAGGAATTTTTTCCCAGTGTTTTGCATATTGGCGACCGCTTCAGACTGGGTTTTTTGCCTTCTTTTGGATCAACTGCAGTAGGTGATGTGTGAGAGGCTGAACCCGATGGACGCATGTCTTCTTTCAGCCTATGTAACTATGACAGGGTTACAATACACTGTGACTGAACGACATTTTGAAAAACCAGTACAGGAGGAAACAGGGGCGCTATTCCCTTGGGAATTTACAATCTAGAAGGGTTGGGGGTGGAAACAGGAGGAGGGAACTGCAAGGTGAGAGAGACGGACTGGTTGGGGCAGTGAGGTGTATTAGTGAGTCGGGTGGTAGGCTTCCCTGAATAGGAATGCGCTGTCCTAAGATATGCATGAGCGGTAATAAGAGGCATGTGTCACGGATGTGTTGAGAGGCAATAGTGAGGTATCACAGATGTTTATATGCGTGGCATGTATCTCACCGCTCTTAACTGTTATCTTGGCCTAGACCACAGTTACACACGAGAGACTTTACATTGTTCTTTGCTGTGGAACCAAGCTTCTCGTAGTCGTAAGACAGTGACCGAGTGATTGTTCAGTGAACATGCAGAAACCAAATGCTCAGCCAGTTTGAGGATGGAAATTGAATTGCTTTTCCAAATCACCGATCGTCTTAAATTTGTACTTGCAGAGTTATTGCACAGAAGACTAGTAATTGTAATTGCTGACCTTTTGCATGGTTTATGCGCAATCACACTAATCTATTGGGGTAATTTTGCAGTGAGTACCTTGAGGAGCATCAGACTCAGCTGGAGTTCCTGGCCAGTCAGCAGAAAGACATAAAGCGAAATTCTAGGCTGGTAAGAGACGCAGAATATACTGTATGAGTAGAACATGTTGCCTAGAAATCCATGGAGGACAGGGGGATGCCTGTGGGGCAGCTACCACATATGGCATACAGCTGGTCCTTTTGCCAACAAGCATGGTCCTTTTGCATTTGACCACAACATGATAGAGGATAAAAAAAAGTCTAAATGGCATTGTTCAAAACTAAATTGTAGACTTCTTAATTCACTTGATAGACGCAGACTAAAACCAGAAAAGGACCAGGCACCCGGGCTTCCAAAATGGCAGGTTTATTGAAAAATAATGGCAATGTTTTGGCTCTGTGCGTGTAACCAAAGCTCCCTCCACCCTGGTGCCCTCTCCTTCCTTGGCACCCTTGGCCGCACTATGCATGGCCTCTGTGCCTGTTGATGTGTGGATGCTAGCCTTCTGCCAATGGACCGTGGACCAATATGGCAAAGCCAACTCTAAAAGACAACGAGCACCTAAGGGTTAATGTGTTAAATGTTTTGGTAAACTGTATTTTAGGAGTTTAGTTTGTGTATGTAATCTAATTTAGACCTATTGTCAGTCCCTGTCTGTGTAATTGTTTGCCCTTTGATTGATTTGATGTTCGGTTGTTAATCCCATTTGTTTTATACTAACGAAGGTTTCTGTATCTCCGGAAGGAATTCACATCCCTATCACGTAAACAATGTATTCTGTTAATTGTGTCATTTTACCATCACCCCATTTCTCCTATAAACTGGCCTCCGGTTCAAATTAAAGATATTCTTCTTCCCTGCACATCTTGTCTGGTGTTTGGGTAGGGATACATAGAATTATACAGCAAAGATATTCTTCTTCCCTGCACATCTTGTCTGGTGTTTGGGTAGGGATACATAGAATTATACAGCATTCCCTCACATTCTGGCTGAGCGTTGTGAGGGAAGGAAAGCTGCTGCAGATCTGTTTGACTGCAGAGAAGGGATGGATTCTGTAACCGGTTCGGGTCTGGTCCACAAGCTGGAGACCAATAAACCCCAGTTGCTGTTACAGTGAGCCTTTCTCAAGAGGCTTGAAAAAGGCTCGTGCAGAGGCGAAACATTGCCATTACTTTTCAATAAATCTGAAGTTTTTCAAAGAGTGAGAGTCTGGTCCTTTTTGTTCTTGGACTAGATTGTGGTAGTTGGCATCTCCAGGACTTGGTGCACCTGTTTTCCATATTCCTGTTGAAGGTGGTGTACTAGTCCTACTCTGCATCTGTAAGCCAAACTTGCAGTCCTTTTCACATACTACATTTTGATCCAAAACTACTTGTTCTCTAACACTATTTGGCGCCAAACTGAGGTTTGACAGGAGATCAACACCTAGACCTCTAGTAAAACACAATAGCAGGCCAACTCCCTGGTGACTCAATCCAGCAGATACTGTAGATGCCACACACAGGATTTCCAATTTGATGCATTCAATCATTGATCACATAGCAATGTATCAGCCCTCACAGGGCTGTGCCAGTGTGTGTGTGTCTGTGCCAGAGATCCAGTGTGTGTGCGTGTCTGTGCTGGAGGTCCAGTGTGTGCGTGTCTGCCAGATCCAGTGTGTGTGCATGTCTGTGCCAGAGATCCAGGGACCAGGTGCAAGTGTCACGGATATGCGTCCGTTGACATAGCAACAGGTCACGTGGGCATCGGGATTGGCATAAGGAAGCAGGGTAATTCTATCTCCCATTGGTTGGATATGCAGCATGTGCGTGTGCTGGAGATGCAGTGTGTTTGTGTTGTCTGTGCCGGAAATTCAGCGTATGTGTGTGTGCCTGTGCCAGAGACACGCTCAGACAGACAGATGAACGCTGCTTCTCCAGCACAGTATACAGCCTGAGGAAAGCCCGTCTGAGTGTGGAAACGTTGCCTTGTCATCCAATGAAGCGGCTTCAAATCGGGAATTCCTTGTATGCTGTGTACAATATCTGCTGGGCTGCGATACCTAGACCTGTGTCTGCACATTACTACATACAAAATACTATCAGGATTATTCAAAGAGCACCGATATTCCACCGGATTTTCGGTGCTCTCTCGTTCCCTGCACTTCAAGGATTCAAATTCACTGACCCTGCGGTGAATTCAGCATTCACCGCAGGGTCCTCGAAGTGCACCGCATTGATCGGAAAAACCACCGCAAAACCGCCAGGAAAAAATCAGAGCGACCTGAAAAACCGTCAGAAAAAAGCCGCATATTTGGCGAATTGCCAGCTTTTGAATAACCGAATGGCCCCGAAATTGAACCGTATGGGGAAATTCACTGTTTGGTGCAGTTTCGGTGCCAGTTTGGCTCTGAATAACCCTGTATGACTTTTACACTCACACTAAGCAAAACAGGACACGGACACGTGCGTGATATGTTTTTACGTTTACTTTGTGAAATAGATTTTTGATTATAAAAGAAGAAAATGTCTTAAAATCACATTTAACCATATTGTCCTCTTACAGGCATACTTCTATGACCTTGACAAGGTGAGTGCTGCACTAGTTATATCACATAGGGAACAATAACTAAATATATCGTGTGTAGTCCCAAATGTGTTCACAAGAGTTGAGGGGGGGGGGGAGTCAAACCTCCACGATCATATGAAACCTATGTTTAATATATACACAAACACATAGATATCTGTACAGTCTATATATGTATATATATATATCAACAAATCTGGGAGCATTCACGGACATATGTAAAAACAAAAAAAGTTTTATTGGTTGTTCATTTAAAAAAATCAGACGTTTCGGCCCAAACAAGAGCCTTTATCAAGGATGCATCCTCGATAAAGGTTCTTCTTTGGGCCGAAACGTCAGATTTTTTTAATTGAACAACCAATAAAACTTTTTTTGTTTTTACATATGTCCGTGAGTGCTCCCAGATTTGTTGATATATGCTATACCTTTTGGGATCTATTGCACCGCAGCATTTAGAGATGATTGAACCAGAGCTTGAATGCTAACAAGACGGACTTTATATATAACAAGGACTTAATGTAGATTCGGGTTTCTTACACATTATAATAACGTCACATAATATTCATAATTCTGGTTGGGGTTTGGCTTTCTTTTTCCTGTTTTTTTTTTTTTTTTTTTTCCTGTGTCTTCTTCATACTCACTTTTTTTTTTTGTCCTTTCTCTTACCCTTTGAAGTGGTCATGATCTTATCACCGTTGTCTTATGTCCCTGAGACACCTTAAAGGAACACTCTACTCAAAAAATCACCCCCCGTTTTTTTATCCTAACCTATCCCTATTCCCTTGATAAATCTTTAGATTTTTTTTTTTTTTGTAACTGTAATACTTACCCTAAAATCCTCTTGTTTCCAGCACTGTTTTTTTTTTTTTTCTTATACTCACCTCCCTCCTCTTCCGCTCCCGTCCTTCTTGCTGCGTCTTGGCTTCTGGTTTACGTGAGAAGCGCGCATGCACGCCTCTCACATAAGCCAGCCAATCGGCAGGCTTCCTCCCGGCTCCCTCTGAGGATTAGTGTTGCGCGCAAGAGGATGCGCGCAACACTAACCCTCAGAGGGAGCCGCCAGCTTCTGCGGTGAGTAGGAGACGTCATCGCGCTGAAAGCGCGATGACGTCTCCTACTCGGCAAAAGTCGGCAGAAGCGGGAAATATGATTCCCGCTCTGCTGACTGACAGCTGGGAGGGCGGAGTAAAGTTCTCCGCCTCTCTCAGCTGTTTTCAGCTTTTTCAGCTGAACTGCCGAGCGGAGGGAGGGGATACAGGGGGCAGGATACTCCGGGCATCATGACCACCTAAAATAGCTTAGGTGGTCATGTTGCCTAGAGTGTCCCTTTTAATGGTTTGTTTGTTTTTGTTTTGTTTTTTTCCCCCTTTTTTTCTTTCCCCACTCTGACTATGCCATTTGGCGATTTACAACATCGAACACCCCCAACCGTGTGCCCGATTAATGTCCCAATGTTTACTTCTATCATTCTGCTCAGTATCGCTTCCAGACCTGACGAAGAGAAGATCACTCTCGAAAGCTTGCATTTTAAATGTAACGTTAGTCCAATAAAAAAGGTATCACTACAGACTGCTGTACTCGTAGTTTTACACATATATATATATCTGCTCCCTAAACAGTGAAATCTGTGACTTACAAATCTATTTTAGAAATGGATCCAGGAGGAGGTTATCTTGTAGCTCTTTAATTGCAAGGAATCCATGGGCGGAAATACTTTTGAGGAAGCCCAGGATTTATCCCCGATGATTTAACTCCTCCTGTCCCTCCTGCAGAATAAAGCCTTTTACACATTGGCTGCGCATGAGAATGATTCCTTTAAAGGGGCAACAAATTCTCCCTTTGTTGTTTTGTTACGTCGGTAATCGTTGGTTACAAATGTTTTTCTTTTCAGTGAAATTATTTCACATTCTAGGAATCTTATGTTTGAAATATTTGCACTTCTTTTGCGTTGACTGCTTTTTAGTGCTGCCAGCAAGTGTCACTGACAGAGCTTTCAACTCTCTGTTTATGAAAACGAGACAAAGTTCAGAATGGCTCTGCGAAAAAATGTGGATTATTTTATTTTCTACATTTTTAAAAATTTACTGGTGGCTGTAGCCAACATGCCACTAGATAAAAACTGTGGTTAAAAAAACAAAACATTTTAATGCTATTTTAGTAGTTTCAGAGGCGCAGTAGATGGTAAAAAGCACTTTTTTGTCCTGACCTTTGATCTCCAGGATCTTCTTTTATCCCCTTTGCTGCTGCCACTGTGTCGCTCTTTGATTTTGTGCAATGTATCTCTCAAACCATTTTTGTTATTATATTTATTTTTTTTAAAGGAAATCCGACTGATCGAAAGGCATGTCCGGAAACTGGAATTTCACATTAGCAAGGTATGCATATAAATATTCCTAAAGCAATGATTGCCTTTCACATGTCATAATGTAGGATCATCTTTTTTTCTAGGTGCTAATTTGGCCTTTGCAAAACAATACAGTTACTTTGTATCCACATCGCTACTGGTTCCTGTCTAAGTTTTATTTTTAGGATACTCTGACCCCATATTCTCTTTTGGAGTTTGCAAATCAGTATAGCGCATTTTGGGAGGGCACAGATGGGATCTCTCTCTTGTCTTGTGCTGATGTGCCAGGATAAGGGGTCACTGACAACCCCCCCCCCCCACCCTCGCCTCATAGTCTCTCCTTCCAGTCCACTGGAGGAAGGTGGTGCTACAGGTAATACATATGGTGAAAATATGTTTACGGGCTCGCACATTCTTTGAATGCCATTTCCTTTCCCATGACAAAACTAATAAATCTGACACATTGCCCTGTTCTTTGTTGTGTGTACAGGTGTTTCATTGACTTTTTGTAGACGACCAAGGATCAGACAAAACCGCAAAGTGCAATTATCATATAAATAAAAAAATAATGCTTCTAATTATACAGGTCGTATAATGCTGTATACGGACCAGAATGTGTCGGATTTTTAAATATTTGCATATAATGTGATATCTTGAGGATGGAACTAAAGTCAATTCACAAAATTTATTTTGTTCACAGCCTGAAGGGCATTTAATAAAATCTTTTGAATCGTTTTGTCCCCATCACACGTGGGCAACAAGGAATTTTGCACTTGTGGGGCTCAAAACGATTTCTGATTTTGGAGTATTTCAGGTTTTCGGTAGAGAGATACTTGATACTTGATTAGGCATAAGGCTATCCTAAACAAAAGATAAATCCAAGTAAAGTATCCATGTAATTGGGCAGACTAGATGGGCCGAAAGGTTCTTATCTGCCGACATTTTTCTATGTTTCTATCTGTATTAATCTTATCATATTTTATACCTTTCTCTTTTATATGGACCACATGACCAAAACCCTTTAGTGTGTCCCAGATGCATGCTTAGGGTATTTGGCACCCGGGCCGATACTCTTCTTTTGCACCCCCCCAGCAAAGAAGTCTATCTAATATGTAAAATTAAAATTACTTAATTTCTCATTTCAAATAAAATATCTATTTCTTTATATTTTTCCATGAGCATGGTGTAACATATGATTCCTATCAGTGAAGCAGCTGATGGAGCAGATGTGCAGAGCACTCTGTAAATTGCAGAGCAGTAAGTGAATTCTTCCAGGAAGGCGCTGACCTATAACTCAGTGCTGTGACAGTAATGCGGAGCAGTAGTTTATCTTTACAAGTAATAAAGTTTACTTTTCCAGTATTTCCTTTCTGATTCTGTAATCTGCGAGTCTTTATCGTCGCCTGATGGATTGTTATTTGTAATGGAGTAAATAAGTCGGCAAATGGCAGCGCAGGACGGCGTAACTGGATGCGAGAGGAGGACACGGCACGTTACGTGGAAATGAACGCCAATTTACAGTTGGATGTTCATGATCTGCCAAGATAGGAGATGCTTTCCAGGTTCAAATGGTCTTTTTCACGTCAGTTTTTTTTCCTGTCCTGTCACATTTCTTACAAAAATAGAGTTCGAACCCTATTGAGCTGAGATGTTCAGGCTGCGGCCCATGACATTGTCTGGAGTTAAGGATTGCGCCTGCGTACAGAATTATGAAACCCGTATCAGAAACACATTTATGTGCAGATCTTATAGATGTACCCAAGATAAAAATTCCAAAATGCACAGTATGGCCGTGGCATTACATGTACAAACAGGCCGACACATTTTCCATTAGCGTTCTGAACCCTCAGCAGTGTAAATTCAGGTCCACAGATCCAACTGACATTTAACACTACTGATAATGTGACACAGATGTTCCTTCCAACTTTGAAAATGCATTCCTCTCAGTAAACTACCAAAAAGTGGGACACTCCGACAGTGGCGTAGTGTGGGTTATCAGCACCCTTGGCAAGGCAAGAATTGTGCCCCCCCAACCTGTGGACTCGGTAACACACCATGGATTCCCTTCCACCAGTAGAGTATTGACCCCCTTACCCCACAAGCACATGTATTGTATATTCACAAAAAACTGATATATTAAAAAATGAAACACACATGCCCCCCACACTACGCCACTGGTACCAGTCACCCTGTCCCAATATACCCTAGCATAGTTCCACTCTCACACTCATACCCAGTCACTTTCAGTACCGTCAGTCACTCTCAGTACCCACACTTTCTCCCAATATCCCCAGTACCCCCAGTCACTCTATCAAAGTACCCCAGTCACTCTCTCCCAGTACCCCAGTCACTCTCTCAGTACCCCCACTTTTTCCCAGTACCCCCAGTCACTCTCTCTCCCAGTACCCCCAGTCACTCCCTCCTAGTAACCCCCAGTCACTCTCTCTCCCAGTACCCCAGTCACTCTCACTCAAGTACCCCACTTTCTCCCAGTACCCCCAGTCACTCACTCCCTCCCAGTACCCCCAGTCACTCTCTCTCTCCCAGTACCCCCAGTCACTCTCTCTCTCTCCCAGTACCCCCAGTCACTCTCTCCCAGTACCTCCAGTCACTCACTCCCTCCCAGTACCCCCAGTCACTCACTCCTCCCAGTACCCCAGTCACTCTCTCTCCCAGTACCCCAGTCACTCACTCTCCCAGTACCCCCAGTCACTCTCTCTCCCAGTACCCCCAGTCACTCTCTCCCAGTACCCCAGTCACTCTCTCCCAGTACCCCCAGTCACTCTATCAAGTACCCCCAGTCACTCTCTCCCAGTACCCCCAGTCACTCTCTCCCAGTACCCCAGTCACTCTCTCTCTCTCCAGTACCCCCAGTCACTCTCTCTCTCTCCCAGTACCCCAGTCACTCACTCCCTCCAGTACCCCAGTCACTCACTCCCTCCCAGTACCCCCAGTCACTCACTCCCTCCCAGTACCCCAGTCACTCTCTCTCTCTCCCAGTACCCCCAGTCACTCTCTCCCAGTACCCCCAGTCACTCTATCAAAGTACCCCCAGTCACTCTCTCCCAGTACCCCCAGTCACTCTCTCAGTACCCCCACTTTTTCCCAGTACCCCCAGTCACTCTCTCTCCCAGTACCCCCAGTCACTCCCTCCTAGTAACCCCCAGTTACTCACTCTCTCCCAGTACCCCCAGTCACTCTCACTCTTTCTCAAGTACCCCACTTTCTCCCAGTACCCCCAGTCACTCACTCCCTCCCAGTACCCCCAGTCACTCTCTCTCCCCAGTACCCCAGTCACTCTCTCTCTCCCAGTACCCCCAGTCACTCTCTCTCTCTCCCAGTACCCCCAGTCTCTCTCTCTCCCAGTACCCCCAGTCACTCTCTCTCTCTCTCACTCTTTCTCTCTCCAAGTACCCCACTTTCTCCCAATACCACTAGTCACTTACTCTCTATCCAAGTATCCCCAGTCCCTCTCTCCCAGTATCCCCAGTCATTTTCTCCCTGAACCTCCAGTCATCCTCTCCCTGTACCCCCAGTACACCCTCACCTTGTGGTGGTCACGCTGCTCTGGTGTCATACAGTGTCGCCTACCTGTGTGGAGTTGCTGGTGGCCGGGGGGGATGTCCAGGGGGCTTAGTGGAGACCGAATTCTAAATGTGCACCTTCCTCCTTCCTGTTCAGCGGCTGCAGGGCTGCCAGCGGTGGGGGGGGGGCTGGAACAGGGCTTCAAGGGGTGCTGACAAGCGTGGTACAGGGTGTTCCATTGAATAATGCTGCGCTGCTTCATGTCAGTGTTGAGGAGTCAGGACAGGACCAGAATTTTCTGTTTTGGTCCTCCCTTCTGGACACTGAGTGCTAAGTCACCACCGGCACAAAACTGGCAGGCACTTTGCTGATCCCTGCTGGAACATATTAGTGGTTCACATTTCTTTCGAAATTTTACACCCCCTAAGAAAATTGCACCAGGGGCGACCTCCCCTGAGGCCCCCCCCCCATGCTACGCCACTGCACTCCGAAAGAAATAGTGACAGAAGGAGCTGAGCCCTGAATTGGATGTTCTTCCTAATGCACGTTTGTAAGGTTTTATAATGGATCTCATTACCCCAACTGGGCATGTCCGCTAATGTCGCTCCCTGCAGGACATCCATTTTCCCACCAGCGATCCTTCATGCTTTTTCCAGTCTTTAGCTGAAGATTATGCATGGGTAAAATAAAAGATTGCTTCTAGCATTCCTCAGCCATGACAGAACTCCGTTCCGGGTAAACAGACTTTAATGATATACAGTTGTGTTCAAAATTATTCAACCCCCACTGAAATTGAGTGTTTTGGCCAGTTTGACATTGATTTTGATCATTCAGTCATCTTGCTTACAATTAAATCAAAGAGGCACGTGTAGGTCAGACAAATATAACATAACATTTATAATGAAATAACCACAAATGTCTTTTCTGTGCTCACATCATTATCAGTTTTATTCAACCCCCAAGTGACATTCAATCTTAGTACTTAGTACAACATCCTTTTACAGTTATAACAGCTTTTAAACGTGAAGCATAGCTTGACACAAGTGTCTTGCAGCGATCTACGGGTATCTTCGCCCATTCGTCATGGGCACAAGCCTCCAGTTCAGTCACATTCTTAGGCTTGCGCACTGCAACTGCTTTCTTTAAGTCCCACCAGAGGTTCTCAATAGGATTTAAGTCAGGTGACTGCGATGGCCACTCCAAAATGTTCCAGCCTTTAATCTGCAACCATGTCTAGTGGACTGGAGGTATGCTTGGGATCATTGTCCTGTTGAAAGGTCCAACGTCTCCCAAGCCTCAGGTTTGTGACGGACTGCATCACATTGTCATCCAATATCTCCTGGTACTGAAGAGAATTCATGGTACCTTGCACACGCTGAAGCTTCCCTGTACCTGCAGAAGCAAAACCGCCCCAAAGCATGATTGACCCCCCGCCATGCTTCACAGTAGGCAAGGTGTTCTTTTCTTCATAGGCCTTGTTCTTCCTCCTCCAAACATAGCGTTGATCCATGGGCCCAAACAGTTCTAATTTTGTTTCATCAGTCCACAGAACACTATCCCAAAACTTCTGTGGTTTGTCCACATGACTTTTGGCATACTGCAGTCGACTCTTCTTATTCTTTGGAGACAGCAACGGGGTGCGCCTGGGAGTTCTGGCATGGAGGCCTTCATTACGCAGTGTGTGCCGTATTGTCTGAGCTGAAACTTCAGTACCCACATCTGACAAATCTTTTCTCAGTTCCTCAGCAGTCACACGGGGACTTTTCTCCACTCTACGCTTCAGGTAGCGCACAGCAGTCAAAGTCAGCATCTTCTTTCTGCCACGACCAGGTAGCGTTTCAACAGTGCCCTTTGCCTTGAATTTGCGAATGATGCTTCCTATGGTCTCTCTTGGTATGTTTAACATCTTTGTAATCTTCTTATAGCCATTGCCCTTCCTGTGAAGAGTAATCACCTCTTCTCTTGTCTTCCTGGACCATTCTCTTGACTTCACCATGTTTGTAACCACACCAGTAAATGTCTAGAAGGAGCTGAGTATCACAGTCATTTTAAAGCTGCCTAATTGGTGCTTATTATGCTTTATTGCTGCTCCGTGACATCCACAGGTGTTTTCAATACCTGATTGAAAACACTTGAATGAACCTCTGTTCTTCAGAGTGGTAGTCTTTAAGGGGTTGAATAATTGTTTCAATGAAGAATTCACAAAATAAACATTTACTACTGTATTACAAAACCAATTGATGTCATTTTAGTTGCATATGGTTCTTTAAAAAGTCCTTTTAGGATTTCATTCTGAATACAATTACAAATGTACACTAAATTCCCTAAAACCCTTTACAGCATTGGGGGTTGAATAATTTTGAACACAACTGTATATGAACCAATATATACTGTGCAAGGAGAGACCTGGAGATCAATGGAAGATGACACCCTGGTGCCCCCTCGTCTTCTTCCTTCCAGCCTAACCCTCTGGTGATCATGAGCATTCTACCATAGCATAATACAAAATTAAACAATAGAGTACATTGCAATCACAAGGTGGGAATGAATAATTTAAACATCACAAACACACATTAGTCTGATAGAAAGGTAATGCTTGTGTAGCGCTGTGTTAAAATCTTGCTGCCCGCAGTACCTATTTTTGGCCACAAGATGGAGACAATCGCGATTAGAGACACTGGACATTGGGACTACATTTCCCGGCGTGCTTTGCAAAGAGACAGGAAGTGGGTGGGACCCAGCAGACTTACATCCCGAACCTCGTGGAGAAAGCGCCAGAGCGCGCCAGGGAACGAGAGAGAGCAGACGCAGTGCCAGACATCGCGAGAGGGCCTAGGCCAGAGCGCAAGTGAGACCTGTCAGTTCCTTATCGGGCCATTCAGCCTAAGGAGAAGGAGACCTCCAAGTTCCAGAGATTGCTGCAGATCAAACAAACCGAAGACCTCGAGTAAGGAGTTACCGCGAGTTGATCGGATACGGAGAGCAGGCGGTGAGCTGGACAAGTCGTGGACAAGCTACGGAAAGTCAGACAACGGATGCGGCCGCAAGTATCCCCAGTCAAAATCGAGCGGAGAGACGTCCTGGGTCAGCGGAGCCTAAAGCAACCGGTGGATGGGTGAGAGGCCTCCAAGGCCGTTTGTAAATAAAGAACACGCTGCTGTTTTCTCTTTAAAGTCCACAGGGCCCCAACTTGACTAGTCGAAGACATTCCTTAAGTAAATTCACTGGCCAGTTGAACAGTACCCGGGTACCACACACACATACACACCTTTTACATTCCGGGACTTAACCTGTGCAGGACTCATTTTTGTTACGAATCGGAACAGGGGTTAAAGATACGTTCCGAATAATATTTTTTCTCTTTTCCGCTGCGCGTTTACCGTAATACGAAGAGATTGTATTTTTTGGGTTTCGCTACGTGTCCCTTTTTACCGAGCTATCAGGCAATTGCATTTCTTTTCTGTTCGGTTACGAATATTTTATTTTTCCGAAATACGAAGCCTCGTGTTTCGTTTCTTTTCCGCTACGCGTTTTACCGCGATACGAAAATACTGTAATAATACCTGTGAATACCGTGTCTCAACGTCTACTTACTATTTTAGTAAACTGTTTAAATGATAAAAACTCACAACGGTGTTGGAGTATATTTATTCCCTAGTGCGGGGAGACTGAACCGTGGTTCATTTTCAGCGGCTCCTCCGGGAGTGAGCGCTACACTTGTCTAGGCAAACAATGCCCACTCAAATTTGTCACGGGGGGGGGGGCTGGAAAGGGCACACACAGACAATATCAACAATACAGTTTTAACAGATAATGCACATTTTACATAGGAATGAATAGTAACCATTAATCTATTTGAATTGAGCACAGCTCAATTGCATTTTTACCACAGATTTCATCTGTTGCCCAGCCCTAACAACGGCACTAACCACTAGTAATGTATTTTTGCTTTAACGTCTTTTTAGTGGCTCCTCTTTCTTATATTGGGGTTGTGTCGGCGTTTTAATAGGTGCTCCTCTATATATTTGGAGTGTTCCTTTTTTGGGATCTCCTCCATATATTCGAGGTGTGCAGGTGTCTTCTTAGTGGCTCCTCCATATATACGGCAGTGTGCAGATACATAAATCAAACTCCCAGCAATTGGTCTCTGAACTATAATAAATGTTGTTAGAAATCGCTCACTGTAAATGATATGCTTTTTTTTGTTCTAAATTACATTTTAAGTGACATGAAATGCTCTGATAGATCGTGACTCGGTCTGAATCTCATGTTTATGTAACTTTATTAATCTTTACATTAGTCCTAATTATTCGATATAGGGTAAGGGAACGGCAGCAAATGTTGGAGCTCCTAGAACTCCACCAAGCTTAAATACACCCCTGCAAACCATCCAATAACATCTAAAAATTACTCAAAAATAAACCTACCTCACTTACCTCATTACAAACATCCCTCAACTACTTTCCCGGCCATTCGGTTGAGGAAGAATATTGGCCAGAGCATCTCCGCGAGACCTCTAACTTCATGTTGTTCAAAAAGAGAACACGTTATTTCAATGGGTAATTCATATTTCATGGAAAGTGTCATGTCCCATCTAAAATATGGAGACAACATGAACAAAGGAGCAATGGAGGTGGCTTTCATGGATTACAACAGGTGGTCTAAACTTTGGGGACATGGCTTTGTGTACACAGAGCAGGAATATAGGTCACCCACCAATCCGAAATGGCAAGTACTAAACGATGCTTGAACAGGGGAGAGGTAGAAAAGTAGATCGAACACAACAAACTTTTTTTAAATACTGACAAAACTGTAACGATGCTCTTTGGAACAGCACCTAAACTACACAAATTGCAAAATCCCCATCTATGTGTCAGGACAAAATCAAATGGCACGTTGACCAGTCACTTCTCTCAAATATCTAGGTATGTAGTTGGACCCTAATCTATCCTTTGGCCCCCACATCGAAAAAATCTCATCTAAACTTTACCCCAAACTAGGTGCCCTGTACAGAAACAAATCCTGCCTGAGCCCCACGGTAAGAAAGCAGATTGTACAACAAATGCTTATGCCGGCTATTGATTACGGAGATGTAGTGTATGCAGACGCCCCGCAAACACACCTTCTTCAGAAACTTACTACATTGTATAACTCCTTCTGCCGCTTTGCATTACAATGTAACTACATGACCCACCATTGTGACATGTTAAAAGAGCTAAATTGGCCATCGCTGGAGTCTAAACGCACCCTTCACCTTTCCAGCCTGGTGTTTAAGAGCATTTCTGGGAAGCTGCCACCCTACCTGAATAGGCTGCTTCCCCCAGCAGCCCCCTCATCCTATAACCTCCAATCCAGGACCTGCACCTTACTTGCAATACCACAATACAAAAAGACAGTGGCTCGATCCTCATTTTCCTACAGAGCACCACAATTATCGAATAACCTCCCAGACACCATCAAATCTTCCCCCAGTCTTAAGTCACTCAAGAGCTCATTACTAACATACTTCAATACAGAATGCACCTGTAAACATGTAACATATTTCCTACATATTTATTTTCTGTTAATCTGGATATTTGTGTTGTTTTTTTAATATCTTGCATTTATTACTTTGTCTTTCTGTAACTGTAACATTTCAATGTTCTTGAACCCAGGACATACTTGAAAACGAAAGAAATCTCAATGTATCCTTCCTGGTAAAATCCTTTATAAATAAATAAATAAATAAAGTATAGTCTTTATTATTTTATATTGAAGACTGGTTGAGTTTTGGAGTGTCATCACTTTCTTCTTTATCGTGTCTTCACTAGTTTTCCTTCTCTCCATTCAACTCCATTTTCTAGATCGAAGAACTGTATGAAACCTATTGCATCCAATGGAGATTACGTGTTGGAGCCTGTAATATGAAGCATGCTTTCTCATTGTCACCATCTACAAAAGCCTCCAGAGAAAGTCTTGTGGAGCTCTTCAAGAACTTTCAAGAATGTACAGAGGTAAACCATCATCTCTCAATTACAATTTCGTAAAATGGAAACTGTCATGTTCATATGCTGAAAATAGATATTCTTTGTATTCTGCATGTTATATTGTGTAATGCCGACATATCAGTAAATCATCCTTGTCATCTATCTCCGGGCTTACCCTTCACTGTAGGAGCTGCTATATTTAAAATCTGTTTGGTAAGAAGCTCCATTAAGATCACGTGCAGTCCTATCTGGTAGAAGCACACTGACTGATCACACAACATTACAAGTTGTGGCTCCCCAGCTAGTTGGCTGTGACAGATCTCCGTACCCCGACAGGTTTGCATCTGTCAGTGCCGCTTCCTTGCTGGAACCCCCATCCCGTGTTCTTCCCAGGCCTCCCTCCTGTCCTCAGACGAAGCTTAAGAAAGAAATAAGACAAGGCTGTATATCTGGAGGTTTTCAGAGCCAAAATAGACTTATTTTTAATTGGGGACAGGCACAGATATTTATACAGTCAAACATGGGTCATTTACATACACAAAACCTGACCCTAGAATGGAATAACATTCGCTCAAAATTCCTAGAAAGACCGGACCATGGCAATCGTGATGATAAACATGATTACAGTCTAAAGACCGCAGATAATGGGGCAGTGTTTGCCTGACAAAGCAGATTAACAAACCACTCAAAAATAAACAGATATTAACACATTCCTGAGAGCAAATCTATCAGCAGATAACAAGATACACATGGACCATAACGATCGACAGATAGGCAATGAAATTAATCTTGCATAACTCAGATTACATAGCACTCTGCACACAAGGGAGACCAAGGAAATACTATAGAACATCAGGCCCGCACCCTACAAATATGCCTCCAGGTCCATGCACCCCAAGTCCAAAGTGACTTACGTCACAGTGGCCCTATACCAACTCAACCTTTAAGTTATTGAGCAGTGCTGTTATACTTTAATGTTGATATTTTAATGTAGTAGCTCCCGGTTTCCAGCTAAGAGCTCAATCCCTGATATTTACTTCATTTTCTGCAGAAATTCAGCCATTTTTAAAAATGTTTTCTTTTTGTCATATTTAATTAAAGGTTTACCAGGATATTGATTCGCTGTTAAAATGTAGACGGCACTTGCGCCTATACTCGATAATTTAAAGATCGAGTCGACTTTAGTGATTCCATTCTTTTTAGTTTGCTCATATTAAGAAATATATGGCGTGCTGAAAGGGGCTGATAAAAGTCTTCGGGAAACCGAGAAACTCACCCTGAAACACTAATGACCACATTGAATTTTCACATAGACACGCTCAGTAGACAGAATCCGTATGATGCCGACTATGGCAGGCTCAATGTATATTAATTATAACATCATATCATTCCCAATATCACTGCAATTTTTAATGTATCATTAACATAAATTAAGTGACATGAAATAGACAGGCACAATATATCAAAATATAACCGCCCCACAATGTATCGCATTATCGTGTCTCGGTAACGGCATCAGATATGCTTTTTCAGACGTTCAGCAGAACAGGATACTTTATCAGTCTTTGGTTATGGTCTATTGCAGGGCTTAAAATTTCAAGTCCCAAGCTACTAACCAGGCCATAAGACTTACTCGCCACCAGTTGCTCCACCTAACCCTACCCAGCCCTTAACTCTGTCCCTAAACACACCCCCTTAAATTATCTTCTGAAATTACACTATTCTAAATAAAACCTTTAACAAAGTTAGAAAAATAACATTAATACCCAGACATCAGACTCCAGATACATGTATACCCAGTAATCAGACCCCAGATACATGTATACCCAGTAATCAGACTCCAATGTGAGCAGAGCGAGGAGGCGGGGAAGCTCCTCTCCACCCCCCTGCCAGTGACAGAGACAAGCTGGGTCAGGTTAGGCATAAATAAATTCCAAGAACCCATGTATTAAATCAAAAGTGGATTTATTCCAGCACCAACAAGGACGACATTTTTGACCAGAACTGGTCTTTTTCAAGTCTAAAGAGTAACTGTGCAAAACATCAATTAAATAGTGTTACAGATTGCCAATCAAATAGTTAATTGACAAAGAGCGAAGAAATTTGCATTTGTTAAACACCACAGTATAAAACCAATTATGTCTGATTGCTATCCTGGATACAAGATTACTATATCTTTTAACTATTAAATTCCTCAACTTTATTAATGACACATTATATATTAAACATGTTCCAGGTTTCTATATAACAGACAATAGTACAAGCCTATGGCAAAACAATATATATATATAAAAAAAATCTGACGCTGGACTAAAGTACACACTAATTCTTACAGCTCCAGTTATCCATGCAGGGTTAAATCTGTGGAGACATAATAGAGTGGTTTAGACATTGTGATTTGTGGGACTATCCATGAAAACATAAAAGAACGGTCTATCCAAAAAGATTTTTTATATATAAAAAAAGGAGTTCTTTATAAAAAAGGCACAAAATCTGCCTCTGTTAAGGCCATGAGGTGCAAGAGTATTAAGGTGGTATATCCAGTTTAATTCCTTCCTTTTAAGCATTTTTTCTCTCTATCCCCAACTCTTGATAATTTCGGTACTTCGTCAATCACTTGGAAACGTAGTTGGGAGATATCGTGTCCAACCTCTACAAAATGTTGTGGGACCGGAAGTTCAATTTTTTTAGTTCTGATATCTGATTTGTGTTTAATAAATCTATTCTTTACTTTTTGTGTGGTCTCTCCAATATAAATCAATCCACAGGGGCACTTCAACAGGTACACCACAAAAGTGGAGTTACAGGTGAAGTATCCCTTAATCCTGAACCCATGTCCTGAATGGGGGTGTGTGAAAGAATCACCCCGAATGACCGCGTTACAACAGGAACAGCTCAAACACGGGAAGGTTCCATTCCTGGGCCTACCAAAAAAGTGCCTCCCCCCTGGATCATGTTTGAATTCTGCTCGTACAAGTGTATCTCTTATTGATCTCCGTCTTTTAAATGACATGAGGGGTATTTTGAAATTCTGGCACATCTGGATGTGCATCCCTCAAGATGTACCAGTATTTTGCTAAAATTCTCTTTACTTGGTTCGTGTGAGTGTCATACTTAGATACAAAGGCAATTCTACTAAGATTTTGACTCGGATTGCGGGGCCTCACCTGTGGTTGATTAATCTTAGCCAATTTTCGTTTAAGTATTTTATTCGCGTATCCTCTGGCCCTAAACCTGTCAACCATTTCTTCAAGTCTTCTCTCCCTGTTTTCTGGTAGACTCGCGACCCTATCAACCCGCAAGAGTTGACTTCTGGGTAGTGAGTCTAACAGTGTAACAGGGTGTGCACTGTCATATCTAAGCAATGAATTCTTATCTGTTGGCTTCCGGAAAAGATCCGTCATCAATGGTGATCAAGAGAGAGGGGAAATTGACGACGGATCTTTTCCGGAAGCCAACAGATAAGAATTCATTGCTTAGATATGACAGTGCACACCCTGTTACACTGTTAGACTCACTACCCAGAAGTCAACTCTTGCGGGTTGATAGGGTCGCGAGTCTACCAGAAAACAGGGAGAGAAGACTTGAAGAAATGGTTGACAGGTTTAGGGCCAGAGGATACTCGAATAAAATACTTAAACGAGAATTGGCTAAGATTAATCAACCACAGGTGAGGCCCCGCAATCCGAGTCAAAATCTTAGTAGAATTGCCTTTGTATCTAAGTATGACACTCACACGAACCAAGTAAAGAGAATTTTAGCAAAATACTGGTACATCTTGAGGGATGCACATCCAGATGTGCCAGAATTTCAAAATACCCCTCTTATGTCATTTAAAAGACGGAGATCAATAAGAGATACACTTGTACGAGCAGAATTCAAACATGATCCAGGGGGGGGAGGCACTTTTTTGGTAGGCCCAGGAATGGAACCTTCCCGTGTTTGAGCTGTTCCTGTTGTAACGCGGTCATTCGGGGTGATTCTTTCACACACCCCCATTCAGGACATGGGTTCAGGATTAAGGGATACTTCACCTGTAACTCCAATTTTGTGGTGTACCTGTTGAAGTGCCCCTGTGGATTGATTTATATTGGAGAGACCACACAAAAAGTAAAGAATAGATTTATTAAACACAACTCGGATATCAGAACTAAAAAAATGGAACTTCCGGTCCCACAACATTTTGTAGAGGTTGGACACGATATCTCCCAACTACGTTTCCAAGTGATTGACGAAGTACCGAAATTATCAAGAGTTGGATAGAGAGAAAATGCTTAAAAGGAAGGAATTGTACTGGATATACCACCTTAATACTCTTGCAACTCATGGCCTTAACAGAGGCAGAGTTTGTGCCTTTTTTTTTTATAAGAACTCCTTTTTTTATATATAAAAAATCTTTTTGGATAGACAGTTCTTTTATGTTTTCATGGATAGTCTCACGATGTCTAAACCACTCTATTATGTCTCCACAGATTTAACCCTGCATGGATAACTGTGGAGCTGTAAGAATTACTGTGTACTTTAGTCCAGCGTCAGATTTTTTTATATATATATTTTTTATATATATATTGTTTTGTCATAGGCTTGTACTATTGTCTGTTATATAGAAACCTGGAACATGTTTAATATATACTGTGTCATTAATAAAGTTGATGAATTTAATAGTTAAAAGATATAGTAATCTTGTATCCAGGATAGCAATCAGACATAATTGGTTTTATACTGTGGTGTCTAACAAATGCAAATTTCTTCACTGCTTGTCAATAGGGATGAGCCGAACACCCCCGAGTTCGGTTCGCATTCAAACTCAAACTTTTCAAAAGTTCGAATTCGAACACGAACACGAACTCAATAGAAGTCAATGGGACTCAAAGTTCGATTTTTAGAGTGCCCTCCAAGAGGACATATATGCTAGATATTTGCCATAAAAGGTGTATGGGGGTCCGGGTAGTGCCCTGGGGGACCGGAAACAAGGACAAAAAGTTAAAAAAAAATAAAAATTTTTTTAAAGGGACAGTGAGTTTTCCATGAAATAAAGGTTAAGAATAAAAACGAAAAATTCCTTCAAATATCGTGCCTAGGAGGTCCCCATAACCTGCCCGTGAAGTGGCGGATTTCTAGGATGTATAGAAACATTTAAAAACAATGTCCGGGTCCGGGTAGTGCCCTGGGGGACAGGAAACCAGGACAAAAAGTTTTAAAAACAGACGGTTTAACCCCTTCACTGCTAACGACGTGTGGGACACGTCCTCCGTTACTCCCGCTGTATGCTGAGGAGGACGTGTGGGACACGTCCTCCGTTACTCCCGCTGTATGCTGAGGAGGACGTGTCCGACACGTCATCAGCTTTGCGGGACCCCTGGCGGAGATACTCACCTCTCTGTCTGGGGTCCCGCGGCATTCTGACTTCAGCGTCCTCAGACGCTGAAGTCAAGCTCCTCCCGACGTAAATGACGTCATCGCGCCATACGTGATGACGTCATTTCCAGGCGACCCCCGGCAATGCCGGGAGATCGCCTGGAAGGGAGGGGGTGATCCGTTCGGATGCCTCTCCCTCCCGATCGGGAGTTCCCACAAAAAAAAGCCAGGGACCGCTTAAAAGGGTCTCCCCTTTTAAGCGGTGCCTGGCTTTAACCCTTTAGGCACGGGTCGCACTTCGGCACCTTGCGGCGCTGAAGTGCGGCCTAGCTTCGGTGGGGGCCGCCATCTTGGATGGCGGCTCCACCCCCGGGTCCCCCCTCACTGCCTGACGTCCTCACGCATAGCGTGATGAAGTCAGATAGCTGGGGAACCCCTAGCTGCCCGGAATCCCCTGGTGGAGATAGGGGGTTCATTTGATATATCCAGAACTGTGGCAGCTAGGGGGTCATGGAGGGTGTCAATCGAAAGGCCTGAGCATGGCCTTTCGAATGATACCCAACATGACCAGGTATAAAGTAAAAAAATAAAACAAAAACATGTATTTTTTTTGTGTGTTATTTTTATTAATGCAGCAATATTGTTCACATTTCAATTATAACGTGAACAATGATGCTGCACTAATGATTTTTTTCTATGGTGTGCGTTTGCTAAAAATCACATAATTCCCCACAAAAAATTTAATAAGTCCCCATTTCAAATTTTTGTGCAAGCGCACCCCATAGAAAATATAACCACAAATGTTCATGTGATAAAAGGTGAAAAAAAACACTTTACACGCTGCAGATGATTAAAAATTCAAGTTTTATTGCATTTTTTGTTATAATATACAGGCAGAACATGACGTATACATATAAAAATGATATATTATGAATCTGCCGAGTCTGCCGGAAAGAACGATATATAATATTTCTGTGTCGTATAATAAAATGTGGCTTCAAATTGCGTTTAAACATGATGAGCGAAAGCGGTAAAAACTAGCTCAGCACACAGCGGTGAAATACCTCAGCAGTGAAAGGGTTAAAGGAACAGTGAGTTTTCCATAAAATAAGGGTTAAAAATAAAAACGAAAAATTCCTTCAAATATCGTGCATAGGAGGTCCCCATAACCTGCCCGTGAAGTGGCGGATTTGTAGGATGTATGGAAACATCGCCATCACAGACCCACACACGACACCTAGCACTCCCAGTCTACATACAATGTATCAAATTCATGAGACCGGACTAATTAGAAGCACATGTTATTTCCAAACACTAATTAAACACCTGTTGTTTACGCCGTTTGAGAGCACAGGTCATTTAGAGGTGAGAATCTTTGCACCTAGACATTAGTTTTTAATTCAATATCTAATAAACCGTTGCTTATAATATTCTGCAGTAAAGAGTCTCTTTATTTCTAGATTTTTTTTTGTATTATTTAAGCATTTTTTATATTTTTTTCAATTATTATTTTTTTCGAACTCGAACCGAACACGCCAAAAAGTTCGACGTTCACGAACTTTCGAACTGCTGATGTTCGAATCGAACTCCGAACTGATCGAACCGAACAGCTCATCCCTATTTGTCAATTAACTATTTGATTGGCAATCTGTAACAATATTTAATTGATGTTTTGCACAGTTACTCTTTAGACTTGACAAAGTCCAGTTCTGGTCGAAACGTCGTCCTTGTTGGTGCTGGAATAAATCCACTTTTGATTTAATACATGGGTTCTTGGAATTTATTTATCCTGTTTTGAATTTGGAATCGTGGAGCAAGGATTTCCTTCCTTTTTTACCCATCTTTTCGTAGGTCAGGTTAGGCAGCTGTTCCCTGCGACCGTGCAGGCTGGGGAAGGGGGGCTGCACGGTGGCACTGCCGGAATACACAGCACAAAATAATTTATTGTGCTGCCTGTGTGCATTTCCACTCGCCCTCACTTAATTTCCACTCGCCAAATGTGAGTAGGCGAGTGGAAAGTTTGAGCCTCGGTCTATTGAATCTTGATATTTTGAAAAAATAACATTGTCTGTTATTTGCAATTCTATTTTGCCCAAAAAAATGCAGATAGAATTAAATTGAGCCTTTGGTCGGAATGGAGCCCGTAAGTATGTCTAGAAAACTTAGCAGGATGCCGAGCATTTGAAGAGCAGACAATTTATCTGTGTAATACAGATAAAACTGTGTCGCACCTAATCCCCACCAGGACGGCTGCAACTACCAGATGTATCCAGCCCAGTAGCATGTATAAAACATAAGAAAAAAAAGATGTCATCTGCACTTATCCCTATAACTCCCATGGGAAACAAAACACAATTAGAAGTTTTAGTTTACTTTAATGGCCATTGAAGGTGTAAGCTCACCTGTCGCGTCACGATTCCTCCAGTAAAGGTGAGTCCTAACTAATGAAACCAAAGGCTGCTCTCCAGCAAGCCACATATGCTTATGCGGCTTCTCAGTCATGTGGAAAATTGGTGGGCTTTCATTTATACCCTCCCAGAAATGTATCTGTGTGTCATTTTCGGAGCATATATACCATTCTGTGCATTATGTTTGGAGTGTGTACTTCATACTGTGTGACACTTCGGAGGTACTTATGCATCATTCTCTTGGTTTTTATATTTTAATACAAGTACATTCTGAATATCGGAAACGGATGAAAATATCAGACTCGTCCAAATTTCTGAAATGGTCCAAGCCAGAACCTTCCAACATTCCAAACTGGCTAGTTCCAAGAGGGTCACCTAACCCCTAGACCAGTGATGGTGAATCTTGGCAACTGAGCTCTTTAGAAACCACATTTCCCTTGACTCTCAGCAGTCCTAAATTCTGAACGAACATCGTGGAGCATGCATTTTTTAACCATTGGGGGCTCCAAGGCTCGCCGTGACTGCTGTAGGCCTTTACCTGGAGTTCCAAGCAGCATTTTTTTCCCTACTTTTTTAATATTGTTCCTCTTTAATAATAAAATCATTTTACGTGGTCCGTGTTGCTTGGGAAACGTCAACACCGGTTTGTGAGCTACAGAGAAGAATTACATGGGACACAATTCTTTCTATTTCAGAAGGAGAGTTATTTAAGTTTGAATACAATAAAGGTAAAAAAAAAAAGTAATGCAGAAGAGCAAAGCCAGCTGTTTCACAGTAAGTTTTATGGGTTCCATAGGTAGACCAGACATCCTCATGGTTCACCAAGCATGTAAGCGAGTTCATTATACAGAGTCCGACACCGGTGACAGCAGCCTGACGGGAGCTTTGAGCAGATACATGCGCTCAGCACTGGTTTGTAATATGCTTGTAACGTTTAGGGCTCTAATGTTGATCCTTTCCCCTGATGATGGCAATCAACAATGAGTACATTCATGGAATCCACAGCTGACAACGGTGAGCTCGTCCGATAAATCATACCTTTTTAGGAGTATGGGGGGACATCTGCTTTCCATTTACCAGACAGCCGGGAAATGTTCATAAACAAGGCAAGACATGCCAAATCTACGTGTGGAGAGCGACAGAGCTTTGGGGAGAACAGACGTTTTTATCTTTTGGCTTTATCGTGGATTGGTTTACTGATGTAAATACACTGACGGAGCTGCACGCCTGGTCTTTCTAAACTTGTGCGTATCCTTCCTGACAACCAAAATATTGTCTGCGTGTTCCGTTAAAGGGACTGTGCAAACTCAGTGGCCACATGTTGTGGTTGTGATGCAGAAAGACACCGGTTGTACCATGTAATTCAGAATGTACAGGGTTATTCAGAGAGAGCCGAACTGGCCCTGAAATTGCACTGAACCGTGAAAATCCCCGTATGTTGCAATTTCGTGGCCATTCGGCTGTTCAGAAAGCTGTCAGTTCATCGAATATTAACGAAATGCCACCGAAATACAATGTTGTTCGGTGGCAGTGAACTCCCCGTAGAGAAGTAATGGTTAATCTAATCAGAGAACACCAAATGTCAGTGAAATGCCCTGATTTTCAGTGGTTTCATTCGACCGGTTTAATCCGGCGAATCCCATAGGATTCAATGCAAAAAATTCAGTTTTTATAAAATATTCAACTGTTTATTCTTTTCACTTACAGCAAAACGTTTCTTTATGTATTGATATATTTTTTAGGATTTGTAAGGCATTTTTCAGGATTCTTTTCAGCAAATTTTTTTTCCGATATTTTAAATTTTTTTTAAATGCCGTTTTTTTCTATAACAGTCTTTTTTATTATTAGATCCTTAGATATTATATCCAGACATTTTTGTGCAGTAGTTTTTTGCAAACACCTTTTTAAAAGTTGCACTTTCTAAAAAAAATTTAACACGTCCGTCAACTTTTTCCAGTGACTGGTCGTCGGCTTTTTTCTGATTGATTCGGCGATTTTTCTGCAGAACATCTGATGCATTCGACAGGTTTTCAGTGCTTTTTTTGGATCGACTGGGTTTTTTGTGGTGGTTTTTCGAATCAATTCGATGTTTTTTCGGCTGTTTTCTGGACGCGTTTGGTGGGTGGTTCCCTGCACTTCGGAGACCCTGCAGTGAGTGCTGAATTCACAGCAGGGTTGATGATTCGTACCAGCTGAAGTGCGGAGAATGGGAGAGCACCGACATGTCGGTGACATTTCAGTATTCTCTGAAAAACCCTGATAAAGATCCATACGGTGCAGAGCTCACAGAAAAAAACGCTCACAAATTCACACCCCTTCAACCGCTATGTACCCTACAAGTATCTGTAAATATATACACATACGGTGCAACGCCAATCACCAGGTGACCGTAAACGAATGTGACCTTTATAAATACATATCTATGAAGGAAATTATACAGTCATGGCCGAAATTGTTGGCACCCCAGAAATTTTTCCAGAAAATCAAGTATTTCTCACAGAAAAGTATTGCAGTAACACATGTTTTGCTATACACATGTTTATTCCCTTTGTGTGTATTGGAACAAAACAAAAAAAGGCGGAAAAAAGCAAACTGGACATAATGTCACACAAAACTCCAAAAATGGGCTGGACAAAATTCTTGGCACCCTTTCAAAATTGTGGATAAATAAGATTGTTTCAAGCATGTGATGCTCCTGTCAACTCACCTGGGGCAAGTAACAGGTGTGGGCAATATAAAAATCACACCTGAAAGCAGATAAAAAGGAGAGAAGTTCACTTAGTCTTTGCATTGTGTGTCTGTGTGTGCCACACTAAGCATGGACAACAGAAAGAGGAGAAGAGAACTGTCTGAGGACTTGAGAACCAAAAATGTGGAAAAATATCAACAATCTCAAAGTTACAAGTCCATCTCCAGAGATCTAGATTTGCCTTTGTCCACAGTGCACAACATTATCAAGAAGCTTGCAACCCATGGCACTGTAGCTAATCTCTCTGGGCGTGGACGGAAGAGAAAATTTGATGAAAGGTTGCAACGCAGGATAGTCCGGATGGTGGATAAGCAGCCCCAAACAAGTTCCAAAGAAATTCAAGCTGTCCTGCAGGCTCAGGGAGCATCAGTGTCAGTGCGAACTATCCGTCGACATTTAAATGAAATGAAACGCTATGGCAGGAGACCCAGGAGGACCCCACTGCTGACACAGAGACATAAAAAAGCAAGACTACAGTTTGCCAAAATGTACTTGAGTAAGCCAAAATCCTTCTGGGAAAACGTCTTGTGGACAGATGAGACCAATATAGAGCTTTTTGGTAAAGCACATCATTCTACTGTTTACCGAAAACGGAATGAGGCCTACAAAGAAAAGAACACAGTACCTACAGTGAAATATGGTGGAGGTTCAATGATGTTTTGGGGTTGTTTTGCTGCCTCTGGCACTAGGTGCCTTGAATGTGTGCACGGCATCATGAAATCTGAAGATTACCAAAGGATTTTGGGTCGCACTGTAGAGCCCAGTGTCAGAAAGCTGGGTTTGCGCCCGAGATCTTGGGTCTTCCAGCAGGACAATGACCCCAAACATATGTCAAAAAGCACCCAGAAATGGATGGCAACAAAGCACTGGAGAGTTCTGAAATGGCCAGCAATGAGTCCAGATCTAAATCCCATTGAACACCTGTGGAGAGATCTTAAAATTGCTGTTGGGAAAAGGTGCCCTTCCAATAAGAGAGACCTGGAGCAGTTTGCAAAGGAAGAGTGGTCCAAAATTCCGGGTGAGAGGTGTAAGAAGCTTATTGACGGTTATAGGAAGCCACTGATTTCAGTTATTTTTTCCAAAGGGTGTGCAACCAAATATTAAGTTAAGGGTGCCAAGAATTTTGTCCAGCCCATTTTTGGAGTTTTGTGTGACATTATGTCCAATTTGCTTTTTTTTTCCTCCTTTTTTTGTTTTGTTCCAATACACACAAAGGGAATAAACATGTGTATCACAAAACATGTGTTACTGCAATACTTTTCTGTGAGAAATATTTGATTTTCTGAAAAAATTTCTGGGGTGCCAATAATTTCGGCCATGACTGTACATATCCATGAGGAAACACTCAAAATCGTCTTCTCAGTACATACAAGATAAAAAAGACGGGACAAATCCAACATAGTGTAATATGCAGAAATAAAACACCCCATTTTAATGTTTATACTGTTCCACTCACACTCCCATGAGCCATAGACCGGCTTTAGGTGAAGAAAGCCTCTGGGTTTTTTTCTTTGGTGCCCAACCACCTTGTATCATATATGGGTTTCCATCATTTTGTTTCCATAAAAATCGAAAACCATATTTCAGAATGTGTTTATGTAACACGAGGGCATGTATTTGGGAAAACCTTACGTTGTATTGAATTATCACCGCAATCCTAATAATCACTCATTGTGTACTTTGAGGAGGTTTTCTTGTCCGCCGCTGGTTGTAGACTATAGGGGTGATGATGAGCACCATTCTTTTGATGATGGAACAGTGGTTTTACTTTGCAAACTACATTGGATGAATACAGCGAGACTAGGGGGAACCAATATTTGGGGAACTGCCACCAGAGTTCACCATTTTATTCACCTGTAGTTTTTCCTGAATGTCTAGCATTGTTTTCGACATAGTTTTCTCTGGTGCTTCCACCATAGTTTCTACTGTAGTAGTTCAGCATTGCTTTACCGGCAGTTTCCACATCTGTGCAGTCAAAGTTGTCCAGTGGTCTTTTCACTATAGTTCGTATGGGACGTCGATGGAGATCGGCACACCGGTGATTATACTATTATTTAAAGAACTGTGAGCCAATAGAATCGTAAGTTGCCCACTGATGACCAGTCGTCCGCAAGGAGATAAAATAAAGACTCAACACAATAATAACTCCAACTACTTTGTACTGTGGAATGATCTATATTTATTATCGGCCACAGTTACAACCCCACCAAATATAAAATAATAATATATAACCATATATTAACATATAAATAGTAAAATAACAGACAGTGCTGAAAGGGTACTCCACACTTCCACCATACCTCTCCTAAACCAAAACCAACTTAACTCCGTTCCCATCTCCCATACTTCTAATCCGCCAAATTCCACCTTATACCAAGAAACCCTACCTCAGCACTGCCTGCCAACCCCCGCTGTGACAAAGGGGAAATTAAAAATCCGGTATCCTATCTAAAGGGAGGGAGGGTGGGGATCTTGCTTTCCCGGTTACCTCAGGAGAAAAGGCGCGTAGAGCCACTGAGCACGTGCCTTTTATCTGTTCCTGTAAACCCCGCCCCTCTTCTTCCTGCTCTAACTCCTTCACTAGCCGAAAATCCTCCTTGCGTCCTGGCATCAAGGGCAACTTAAGGGCCCTCCATCTGAGTTGTTCCAGGCCTTCATAATGGTTGCAGTTGACTGGTTTACAGAAGAATCGTGGTGGTGTTGTTTTCCAGCGCTTTTCTCTGTTATTGCAGTGACTTCACTGGTCGGTGTTCCATTTTCATTCTTTGGGTAGCCTGTGTTCAGTGTGTTTGCAAAAACGAAGGACGTCATCATTTTTTGATTACCCCTTACATGTACATGGCTCTTGTGTGAATTTGGTAATGCAGGGCTTGAAATATTTACAGATAAACCATGCAATAGGAGCGAGACCTTACGATGGATATGCCCTGCAGGAACCAAGATGGCCCCTGAAATCTGCCAGATCACCTGATAACATTGTGCTGACACTGGTGCTTGGAGAACCAGAGTGCTTCTTCTATCTTACTGGTTTTATTAAATTATCAAATCCTTTCAATCCCACCCCTTGCCATACAGAACAAATACAGGATGTGTAATGTTGTGTTGTCATTGGCAGATCCTTTTCTCCTTCATCTATTTGACGATCTGATCTTGGCTCCAAATTGGCTCCAATTTATTGCAAACTATGTACGGAGTAGATCAGAGATTCTCAAAGAGAATCTCAAACATTGCTTAAATGGGTATCTTTAAAATGACTTTTGTGTGGTTTTATACCTTTTTTTCCTTTATTTTAACTGTTAATGATTGCCTGTCACATACACGGTGGTATACATGAAAATGTCTTCGTGTTTGTATATAGAATGGTTTGCGCCAATTGCTGATGGATATTATTTTGTGGATTGTTTGTGATGTAGTTTTGCTTTCCTCCCTTTCTAGGATATGTGTATGATTGAAGGAGCTTTAGAAGTACATCTGGGTGAATTTCTTATTAAAATGAAAGGTAAATCCTCGGAACTTGATTTTTGCCTTTTGAAAATGTTATGTGAAGTTGTGGACAGACACACACACACACACACACACACACACACACACTATAAAATAGGTGAAAACAGGTGAGCACAGGTGATTTTTTTTATTTTAAATGGTAGGTAATACTCAGATTTTTGGGGTATTTTTTTTTTACTTTTTTGTATGTATGAAGAAACCCCCCCCCAATAAAAGAAACTTAATCCTGGTAATTTTTAAGCCATTCCTAAATTCCCCTCACACTAAGGCCCGTGTCAGACACCGAACTGCGCACACACAAAGCACGTGGCAAACGGATGCAAGTTAGGCAAGAACATAAAACCGCTAACACGGACGCGCAGAGTGCGCCACGTCCACCACGTCCGCATAGCTTTCTGTGTGCGTGATGAGACATCAGACGCAGCGCATTTGTGACGTCCTGCACCTTGACGCACAAAATGTCTTTTCATATCCTTTCTCATTAATTTTGTTAACCATATTTCCCTTTTTTCTACGTCCGGCATAAAATACAGACCGTGTGGTGTCCGCAGTATTTTCCGTCAGAATGTATGTCCGTTGTGCACGCACGCAGAGTGCGCTCAGAATGCGTTCGTCTGACTCTAGCCTTAAAGTTGCAAGAAATGAGTCCGAATGGGAATGGAAAATGTAGGAACAACCGCAATCCAATGAGAACTTTGGTCGTGCAAAGTGGCTTCTGCAATAATAAACATATCTATATATATATATATATATATATTAGTTGCGGCATTAAAAATGACAAAAGATAAAATCGCCAGTTGAAAATAGATATTTTTCCATGTAGCTGTACGGTCACAGATTAACTGGGACTTAACTCTCGTCAAGAAAATGATACAAGTATAGGGCAAGAATAATGCTAGAATCACAAAAATAAGACCTGATGAAGCAGCCAAAAAATCTGATTGATTGATAGAAAGGTTTATAGAAATAATATATTTAATAAAAACTTCCCCTAATTCCAAAAACTAACCCTACCAAAAGATTCTATGCAATTTATGCTCCTTGAGCTTCACTACAATTCGATGATGCTCACTTGTAGGAGACGTGCAATCTGGAAGTCTAAAGGGGTTATTCAATTGCACCAAATGGTGTATTTTCCCGTACGGTATAATTTCGTGACCATTCGGCTATTCAAAATATTGGCAAATTGCCAGCGAAATGCAGTGACCTTTGGCGGCAGTGAAATCCCCCATAGAGAAGTAATGGCAAATCTATTAAGAGATACCTAACCGCACCAAAATGCCAGTGAAATGCCCTGATTTTCAGTGGTTATACATACTTAGAACTGTAACTGGTTTTATTCAACAGCTTTAATCCGGTGAATCCCATAGGTTTCAATGTAATAAAAATTTTCCTAAATATTTATTCATTCTTTTCATTTGCAGCAAAAAGTCTCTTTATTTATTTTTATTTAGTTTTTTATTATTATTTTTATGTTTTCAGCAAAATTTGATTCCTATTTTTTTTACACAGCATTTTTTTTATTGTTATTCATAAGACGTTATTTATTACTTCCATGCCTTTTCATGCACTACAGTGTATATATATTACATTTTTTTAAAAATTCTTCTAAAAGTTGCTTTTCTTTCTTTTAATTTTTTTTTTTTTTTACTCCTATTCAGCAGCTGGTCGGCTTTTTCCAAATCAATTTTGGCGGATCGTTGGACGATTCGGTGGTTTTCGGCGGTTTGATGATGCGTTCGGCGGTTTATCTGATCAATTCCGTGGATTTTCGGCGGTTTTTCTGATTGATTCAGTGATTTTTCGACTGCGTTCGGTAGGTTTATTGGCGGTGTTCGGTGCATCGAATCAGCGCACTTCGGGGACCCTCTGGTGAATGCTGAACTCACAGCAGGGTTGGCTAATTAAGAGTGTCGAAGTGCGCCGAGGGAGAGCGCACCGAAATTTGCTGTCTGAAAAACTCCTTTAGTATTGGGTAACTGGACTGTTTTTGGCCATACCATTTGGGATTGGCAGTCCATGCATGATGGCCGACTCAGAGGTGTGTCTGATATATGGACCAATAATGAGGAATTACAAACCAACAAAGTTGTTAATTATCAAAGTATCAGGAGTACAACCAATTGGTATCCAAAGACTTACAATGATAGTATGGAGAACAGGTGACATATTTATTTATTTTTAACTTTATTTTCCCCATCTGTCCTCTCTAGGCTTGGTGGGTTATGCTCGACTGTGTCCTGGAGACCATTATGAGGTACAGAAAACCACTTTACCATTTTTACTCCCTTTGACGGATCCTTTGATTGAAAAGTGTGGCTGCTCTAACTTGAATGTGAAAAACTAGCTGTAACTCCATAAAATAAAACAAAGATTTTAAATCTATATTCTTTACAATAAAATGAAACCTCAAACCTACATCACTTCTTCAGGCTATCGTAGCCTTCCATACAGAAAACAGAGGCTCTGGGGGAGCACGTACACCGTGAATAGGATTTTAACGCATTGGCTCACGCCTCAGTGCTTTATATTAGCAGATTAATAGCTTTAAAATCCAGATGGGGAATGAAAATATATATATTCCCTGATCAGACGAGCTGGGCACCAGAAGTGCTTTAGATTTGGGATTTTATAGGATTTTGGAATATTTGCATATAATAATAAATGAGTTCTTGAGGATGGGACCCGTGTGTAAACACGTAATTCATTCGTTTCAAAGGTGGGGAGGTCTAATAGTAAGCGCTGGGTCTCAGCCCGGGTCTTAACGTTTCCCTAGTGTGCACTAAACGACCTTGTACACGTACTACCGTGGACAAAGCGATCTGTTGGTGGGTTGTCAGACGCTGCCTTTTAGAGACTCGCTCTAGATTTTTCCGTTTGCGATGGCGTTTTAGATCACGCCAGGTGATTGGGCCCAATATGTTGTGTGACTTCTGTTGCTTCTCTTTTTGTGTTTGCTCTTGTATCTTACTAATTAATGAAAATTTTAATTTAAAAAAAAAATGTTTCCATCAAAAAGACGCTCACTGACACACTGGATCGTGCTGTAGACCCCCCCCCCCCCCAGGACTCTGCTCCACTGCAGGCTTCACAGGAAATGCACTCTCTGTGTCCTTTGCGTTCTTCTTGGACAACACGCTGTACTGTGGCTGCAGATACATTGCTTCCTCAGTAGCGTTCGAGACCTGGGAAATGCTCTGCTGTTGGGGAGAGGGGCTGACTGCCTCCTTGTCCTGGTGTTCCGAAACGGCTGCAGATCCTGGGCGCAGGTCACCTCCACCGTGTCTTGTTGGCCGCTCTGCTTCTACCATTTCCATAGGGGTGAGATCAAATGGGGAAGTGCCATCAAACAACCTCCTGTATTCTTGCTCCAGATCCCATTCACAAGCGGCCAGCCAGTCCAGGTCACTGCTCAGTGTGAGATCTTCGAGGGGCTCAATCTCCCGAAACTCCCGGATTTCTTGCAATCTCAATTCCGCTGTACTGCCGAAGGAGGGATCATCCTCGAGAGCGTCATATATTAATCCCGGGCCGCCGTAGTCATAGCCCTCTGTGGGATCGTTCCACTCTAGTTTTGCACACAGGTTGGCGACATACCATTCCAGTGCACGGTACCAGTCCTCCATCCATAGCTCCGTCTGGATCAGCTTCTCCAGTTGGGTCAGTCTTTCTACTACTGGTTGCACTCCCAGGAATGGCACCCGCAAGTCCCATAGTCTCCAGTATCTCTCACCCCAGGTAGGAAGAGTCTTGCCTAGGTAGTCCTGCTCGAGCTGTAGAGTGTCCTTCCAGAGCTGTTGACGAGCTGCGTCATTTTCCGACGAAACATCCTGATCAAGTTCTGGATCTCTGTGCTGGTCGACCACTGTAGCTCCCTTGAGTTGGTGCTGCAACTTGGCCACTCGAAGCTGACTGATCCCTTCCAAAATGCTTGGGATCACCTCTTCTGGAGGGTTGGCTCCAAACAGGGCCAGCTTCCATTGTATCTCCTGCCGCCATTCTGCGACTTCTGAGTCCTCATAGAGGGCCATGCTTACATTGTTGGACCTCGGTAATTCTGACAAGGGGACTGCTTTGGACTTGATGCTGGTGCACTTTTTTTCTGAATTCACAGCGTTGCTGTGTGGCTTTCTGCAAGGCTGGCTTTACCAAAGTCCATACAGCTGGAAGGTCCCTTGTCAGGTGAAAGTCTTGAGAATCCCAGTGGTGGTTTGAAGTGGCTGGAACCAGGGTCAAGCCAGCGGCTGTATTTCCCCCTGCTGGTCTCAGAGATCTCACTGGCTGTAGGGCTGCTCCTGGCGTTTTGTGATGTCTAAGACCGGGGTCAAGCCAGCGGCTGTATCTTCCCCTGCTGGGCTGGTCTCAGAGATCCACCGCTGTGCCACCAATGTGACAAAATCCGCTGCTCAGCTGGAGTAGATTCGCCCTTATCTCCGTCCTTGCCTTGGAGCACTGGGAGGTAGCAAGCCAACCGAGGTGTCTGCCCTGGATGCAGTGAAGGCGGCTTCTCAGAATCAGCCAATCTGCTGGATGGAGCCTGTAATGCCACTATTAAGAGTGCATCAATCCGCTGCTTGTCTCTGCCTGGATCCGAGAATACCGAGGCTCTGTGAGGATAGCCCTGTATCCCTCCCCAATGACTTAGTCGAGACAAAAGTGTAGGTTGAAGGTAAATCAGAGTGTATTTAGAATGGGAACAGACAGCGCTTATATACATTACACAGCCATGCACATTCAGACTTCCCGCCCACCCCAACAGTTCTGATTGGTTGGTTCCAAGACCACTGCAGGCTTCCTTCAGGTCCTCTTCAGGCTTCACTTTGGTCCACTGGTTGTATGCAGATGAAGTCTTGACCCCACAGTGACCACACACAGTGATTTACATAACCCTTTGTAAAGGAAATCAGATAGTGGGTGGCTGAGACCATGGTGACTCTCAACCTTTCAGACATGTAAACCGATAACAGATACCCAAAGAGAAAACACTTTTGCATAATCCACAAGTTACTCAAACCTATTGTACATTCTATACAAAGGAAAGCATTTGCCACTAGCAGCAGGTAGTATCTTTAAAAAACCACATTTACCTAAAGAAATATAAGTCTATTTAAAACTAAAAATGAGCAATTTACAATACTTTTAAAACCACACAATATAACTGAACATAAAGTATTTTGGAGTTCGAAGCGTGGAGCGCTACGTTAGTGACAGATACATTGTAGCAAGCATGTACTCCATGGTTACTAGCAGGATCGGTGCAGGGGAAAAACATGATTAATTAGAAGTCTAGCAACAGTTTTACACTAAATGTAACAAAGGAAATTAGTTCCTATAAATAAAGGGTAAACTAAATATAACAAAATAAGAATGAAATTAAACTAAATAAATCCTGTGGCGGCCGATCCGTCACAAACCCTGTTTATTACAAAATAAAAATTGTAAATTACAAAAAAAAAGACCCGCACTGCTGGTAACCCAGTGAGGGCTATTCATAAACAGAAGTCAGCAAAGGGACCCAAGTTTGAGCCTGTCCTGACAAACTAAATGCTGTGTTTTAGCACTTTCAGTTAAGGGATTTAGTATTTTTGGTGGCAAGAATTGTGAGTTGAGTTTAAGCGATTGCCCTTGTACCTGAAATCTTTACATCATTGGGTATCTAATCGTGTGTGACAATTCAGGGGTATTTCTCCTACTGAAACCTTTGTATAGTAATATATATATTATCTCTATCCCATGTGCCAGGTGTTGATACGTCTCGGTCGACAGAGATGGAGGATAAAAGGAAAAATCGAATCTGATGACAGCCAGATATGGGATGAAGAGGAGAAGATTTTTATCCCCAATCTCTGTGAAAACTTTGAGATTAAGGTAAATCTATATAATTTAATTTATTGTGCAGCATAATGGGTCGACCTGTACCAAAGAGCAACTACCTAATTGTGTCATAGAATATTCTGTCCGCATGATCTCAAGGTTTATTTTTCACGTATTCTATGCACCTTGCCTGGGAATTATTAGAATTAGTTTTGTTTTGGTTTTTTTGGTTCTTATTTCAGGGTTCTTCTCTTCTATTTCAGATATAAAAGTGTAAATATGGGACGTGGGTTGTGGTCAATGGAGTTTATTCGGCACAGCGTCTTGTTACCAGTGGGGTACCCCAGGGGTCAGTACCTGGACCCCTTCTCTTTAATATTTTTCTTGATGATATTGCAGAAGATATTAATGGTAAAGTGTGTTTCTTTGGTGACGACACAAAGATTTCCAACAGGGTTGATGTTCCTGGAGGGATCAGCCAAATGACCAATGATTTAGGTAAACTAAAAAAATGGTCAAAGCTGTGGAAATTGAGTTTTAATGTGGATAAGTGCAAGATAATGCACCTGGGGCGTAAAAACCCAAGGGCTGAATATAGAATATTATGATACATCTGAGGGTTGGGATTTAGGGGTTATTATTGCAGAGGATCTAAGGGGAAGTAGTCAATGTAATAGAGCAGCAGGAAATGCTAGCAGAATGCTTGGTTGTGTAGGGAGAGGTATTAGCAGTGGTGTAGCGTGGGTTGTCAGCGCCCGGGGCCAGCCAAGAATTGTGCGCCCCCCCCCAACCTGTGGACACGTTATCGATATTGCCCCAGCTAACACATGAATATTGCCCCAGCTAACACATGGATTTGCCCCAGCTCACACATGGATATGCCCCAGCTCACACATGGATTTGCCCCAGCTCACACATGGATTTGCCCCAGCTCACACATGGATTTGCCCCAGCTCACACATGGATATGCCCCAGCTCACACATGGATTTGCCCCAGCTCACACATGGATTTGCCCCAGCTCACACATGGATTTGCCCCAGCTCACACATGGATTTGCCCCAGCTCACACATGGATTTGCCCCAGCTCATGGATATGCCCCAGCACACACATGGATTTGCCCCAGCTCACACATGGATATGCCCCAGCTCACACATGGATATGCCCCAGCTCATGGATTTGCCCCAGCTCACACATGGATTTGCCCCAGCTCACACATTGATTTGCCCCAGCTCACTCATTGATTTGCCCCAGCTCACTCATTGATTTGCCCCAGCTCATTGATTTGCCCCAGCTCATTGATTTGCCCCAGCGCATGTATTTGCCCCAGCTCACACATGGATTTGCCCCAGCTCACACATGGATTTGCCCCAGCTCTCACCTGGATATTGCCCAGCGGCAGCCAGCTCATACATGGATATTGCCCCAGCTCCGGATCCAGCAGGGGTTGAGGGGGCCCAGATGCCGGGCAGCGGGAGTGCCTGCCCGGTCCTGAACAGCGTGTGAGTCCGTCCGTGTTGAAGGGGAGGCGGCTGCATGCGTGCGCAGGTCACGCGGTCCGGCCAGTCAGGTGGTACAGAGACTCCGTACCACCTGATTAGCCGGACCACGTGACCTGCGCCCGGCGGGTCAGTCCGGGCCTCAACTTTTAGGGGTGCAAATTTCTTCTGAAATTATGCGCCCCTAAGAAAACTGCGCCGGGGCCACGGCCCCCCCAGCCCCCCCACGCTACGCCACTGCTTACTCACGCCGTTGTACAGGGCACTGGTGAGACCTCACTTGGAGTATTGTGGGCAGCACTGGACAACGTATCTCCAGAAGGATATAGAGACCATAGAGAGAGTTCAGAGAAGGGCTACTAAAATGGTGTACGGCTTGAAGGAGAAAAGTTACCAGGAAAGGCTTAATGATCTTAACATATATAGCTTGGAAAAAAGACAAGACAGAGGAGATATGATAGAAACATTTAAATATGTAAAGGGAATCCACAAGGTAGAGGAAGGGAGTATATTTAAAAGGAAACAAAGTAGCAAAACAAGAGGACATAGTCTTAGATTAGAGGGGCAAAGGTTTAAAAGTAACATCAGGAAGCATTATTTTACTGAGAGGGTGGTGGATACATGGAACAGCCTTCCAGTAGAAGTGGTAGAGGCCAAAACAGTAATTGAATTTAAGCAGGCATGGGATAGGCATAAGGCTATCCTAAACAAAAGATAAATCCAGGTAAAGTATCCATGTAATTGGGCAGACTAGATGGGCCGAAAGGTTCTTATCTGCCGTCATATTCTATGTTTCTATATGATGGCATTTCAACTCAGTAATGCAAGAGTTAAATCTCGTCTCCACCCTAACATCCAGATGTCCGTTAACATTAAGGCTAATGTCAGATGAAAGCCGTCAGAGCGCACTCTGCGTGCGTGCATAACGGACAGATGTACTGACGGAAGATACTGTAGACACCACACGGTCCGTGTTTTTCTGACGGATGTAGAAAAAAAAAGGGAACTATGGGAAATAAAATTAATATGAAAAATTATAAAAATTTGAAAAGGATATGAAAAGCCATTGTGTGCGTCAAGGTGCTGGACGTCACAAATGCGCTGCGATTGACTACTCCTCACTCACACAGAATGCTACGTGGACGTGGCGCACTCTGTGTGTCTTTGGTAGCGGTTTTACGTTCTTGCCTAACTTGCGTCCGTTTGCCACGTGCATTGGGCGTGCGCAGTTCGGTGCGCACGTACTTCGTATGTGGGTCTCTATTGATCATGATTCTATGCTACGACAGACGTTAAACTGTGCGACGACACGGACGTGATCACTGCGTTCGTCTGACATTAGCCTAAGGGATTATTTTTCTGGATTCTGGCTGATTGCCATGGCACCCCTCAGTGTTAAAGGTCTGTAGGGTGCCTAGGTATGTGCATGCCACAACAAATATCTCCCCTCAATCCATAAGAACGTCAGTATTATGCACAGTGGGCAGCTGAGTGTGAATACCGGCACATCTGACTCCGTCTTATGGTACATGTTATTGTAATCCATATCAGCAGGGCCGGTGCTCCCACTAGGCAAGCTAGGGTGCACTGTCAACTAGGGGCGCAGCTGGAACCAACTCGTGTTACATTATTATACTCGTTTCTCATTGTGCGTCACGCAAAGCTGAAATTGTTGGCTTGCGGACCCCCGCTAGCAACGCAGAAGGTGGACGTCTTATGGTGATGCGCAGGCGCCACTAGATGATGTGTGGGCATCACCAGAGGCAGACTAATAACCACGATGGGTGGACGTGAGATTGTCAGTCTGACAACCATAGCCATTTCTTCTCAATCAATACATCGCTGAATTGGAAACCAATCTCTGCAGGCGGACGCCAAGAACGTTTATTGCAGTGCATGAAAATAGAAGGGAAATCTTTTGGCCACAATAAGAGTCTGAATGAAAAATATTTGTATCTAACCTGGCCAAGAAGAATTTTTTCCAACTTAGCTATTTTGGCTTAAGGTTTGTTTGTGTGTGATTTATCAACCCCCCCATATATAAATCCTGCTAAGCTGACATATTGTAATAATACTGCAAACTGATTTGGTTATACCTAATTTTTTATAACTTGCTTTGAAGATCTATTTGTGTCAACTGTTTTCTTTATTTTTTTTATTCTTCTTCCTTTTAAGTCATTTGAATTCTATTTATTTATGTCTACCCCAGGTCATTGAACTACGCGGTTTGACCACCATATTAGTCGGAGTAGTTACGTGTGACAGCACGGATTTCTTTACCACCAGGCCAAGAGTCATAATTGTGGACATCACTGAATTGGGAACGATTAAACTCCAGCTTGAAGTCACGTGGAAGTAAGTGTGAATAGGATAAAAAATGGGTTGCTCGTAGCTGCAACAGTGTTTCTTTGTGTGGATCCCAGGCCTGTGGTTAGGTAGCTATAGCAATCTATGTAGAGGGAGTAATCGGCTCTCTTCATGTGAGGAGCAGAGTGAGTGTGACAAATCCTGAGAGACTGTGAAGCTAAGAGCCAGAAAAGTATCTGCTTTATTTGGCCATGTTATGTTGATCTACAGCAGGGGTCAGCAACCTTGACCTTCCAGAAGCAGAACTACATCTCCCATGATGCTCAGCCACTCAATAGGTTGAGAAATGTGGTTGCAAAATATTTGGAGGGCCAAGGTTGATGACGCCTTTTTAACTTGATACAACTTCGCTGCCCAGTAAGATAGTCAGGGATTTATATGGAATAAGCCCCCAGAGTGGAGTAGGAGGTTGTCTCTATTGTTCTTTTGATACATTTGTTGTGTTATGTGTGTGTGTATAAGGCCTGCATGCTGAAAAAATTCAGCCACATCAGTGACTCCATATCTCCTCATAAATATTCTTTGTAAAAGTTGGAGCGTTTATACAATGGGTTACTAAATGCTCTTTGTAGCCTAAAATATATGTGCCATATTACATAGTTGGTGCTAACTTAACCAGAGCTGTTGTAAACTTCCCAGAGCCATTATAGCCTATGGAGGTTTTAAGTTTACAACAGCTCTGGTTAAGTTAGCACCAACTATGTAATATAGCCCAGTGACGTGCGGTGAGGTCAGTGGCTGGTGAGGCACTGGCTAGTATCAGAGGCAGATATACACAGGGATATGCAGTCGCAATTTACGCATTTGATTATCGTTATATAGGAGAATAGAGTTTCACTATTTATAAAGTAAAGTTCACTTTTTTTTTTTTTTTTACAGCTTCTAAGAGCATGCACTTACAATACTGACTAATAGAGGGCGCTATTACACACATGCTGATTGCTGAGCTCTGCCTGCCCCCCCCACGACTGACGAGGACAGTCACATGACTGTCCTGCGTCAATCAATCCATGGGGAGCTCTGCCTACCATGGGGGGCGTTTTTTTTTTTTTTTTTTAAAAGTGCTCGAGACCAATGGAGCTTTCCCATTGGCTCAAGCTTTCAATTGCTCTCAGTGCCTCTGGAGGCACTGAAAAGCGTAGAACCAGGAAGTTAGCTTGAGCTACGCAATTAATGTAGCATTCAGATGCGCAAATTACGTAGGCTAGGCTGGCTCAGTGCTGCCCCTGCTGTCTGTGTAGTGAATCACACACACAGCAGCCGGCAAACTGAAAGTGCAGGAGGAAAAAAAGCAGGGGACAGAAGCACAGCGAGGGAGCGTGGAGAGGGGAGTATGAGAACTTTTTTCAATAAATAACATTTTATTTATAGTTTAAATATACAATAATGTCATTACAGCACAATGACCACATTAATTTACTGGAATGGCAGGGGAGGCTCAGCCTCCCCTGCCACCCCTGACTGCACATCCCTGATATAGCCCTATGTATTTTAATTGTATACAACCACCGACGAGGTTACAGCAGTTTCATTAGGAACTTGCAGGAAAGTTTATTCATTCTGTTTGTATCAAATTTTTTTCTGCTGGTGACTAAATATCCCTACTTAAAGCCTATTTTCTCACTCATACTTTCCTATCACTACAGACAGTGGCGACTCTGGGAACAATATACGGGGGGCACTATTAATTTTCACCACTAAATCATACTACTGAAAACAACGAAATAAGTATACTGTATATAAATAAGATTCCAAAATCCCAGATTAATGTGCTGCAGTGATTACATAGGCAGAAGAAAGACGTGTGTCCATCGGGTTTAGCCTTTCACACATCACCTACTGCTGTTGATCCAAAAGAAGGCAAAAAACCCAGTCTGAACGCTCGCCAATATGCAACACACTGGGAAAAAAGTCCTTCTTAACCCCAGAATGGCGTCCGATTTCTCCTTGGATCAAGAAGCTTTTACCCACATATTATAACCCTTAATATTATGCTTTTGCAGGAAGTCATCCAGTCATTGCTTAAAAGTCTGTACAGACTCTGACCCAACCACCTCAACAGGCAGAGAATTCCACAGCTTTATTGTTCTCACCGTAAAATAACCCTTCCTATGCTTTAGGCTGAATTTTCTTTCCTCCAGTCTAAATGGGTGACCTTGTGTCCTGTGTATAGTCCTGTTAATGAATAGGTTTCCAGACAATGGTTTATAATGGATATATATGTATGTATATATAATTAATCCCGCTCGCGCGTAATTACGATATCTCCAGAACCGTAAAGCCTACAAACTTGAAATTCAGCACGTATGTTCCTCTCGGCTCTTAGGTGGTCACTAAGAAAGGATTTTTTTGAAACAACTATCAGAGCATCAGTTATTAACACACTCTGATGCTAAGGCGTTATACACCCCCCCCCACCTGAAAATAAATCTGTTCCTACTGCCACTTGCCTCGCATGCCGTTATCTCCGTTCAAACTGGCAGACGTTGCTCTCCTTCACTCAGGAGCGTCTGGAGATCCTTACAGCACTAAACCTAAGCTACCTCACCAACATGTCCACACCTTCCACCTATGGAACTGCTTCCGAAATCAAGGTGGCGCAGGATATATTCCCTTATGAGTTTCAATCACCCATCAGCACCGAACCAACTGATTGTGAACCAAATTTCTCCTGCATAGTGTCCCAGCCCAAATCACTTCTTACACTGATCTCCTCAGTTCAGATGGATCTGTCCCTTCTAATGGAACAACAGTTAAAGGGAAAAAATGCAGGAAAAGATTTACAGATGCGATTAGGAAAACACAAGTAAGGAAAGCTGGAAAATATTATCGTCAAACTCTTCCCCAAGTCAGTAGAGAGGCTGTAATAAAGTCTGCATCTAATAACCCCTTCGTTAATGAGTCACAAATGCGATCAATGCCTTGGACTAATAAATATTTGTCTGGATTTAAATATGAACCTCAGATTGATTACTCCAGGGAAAAGGTTGTTGATCTCGGACCTCGGTTACCTTGTGCCTGGTGCCGTGCTCTGAAGTGGCAGGATGAGAATCCCGCGATGTGCTGCATTGGCGGGAAAGTCCAGCTCCCTCTGCTTCTGCCCTATCCTGAACCCTTACACAGCCTTCTCACCCACCAGCATCCAATGGCAGAGCACTTTCTTTCTGCTGCCCAGAACTACAACGGATGCTTCCAAATTACGTCTCTGAGAGGTGACAGAGGTAAATTTTATGCCAACATTAAAAGTGCGGGGCAGGTCTACCACAGAATAGGGAGTATCACGGCGGGGCCAAATCAGCAGCCTTCATTTCTGCAGATATACAGTACTTTGTTGGTGATGATGACAATGAGGGGACTTCTGTTGTCGAATCTACCCAGGCATTCATTCAGAACTGGTTAGCCAGCTGCAGATTTTTATTTTTTTTGAGAAAGGATTTTACCAGGAAGGATACATTGAGATTTCTCTCGTTTTCAAGTATGTCCTGGGTGGCAAGTATGTACCGTTAAGTGTCCTTGGGCAAGACACCTATCGGAGAGGTGCTTGCTGGGATCGAACCCATGACTCCACAGGCTCTCTCCATGCAGAGCAGTGATGTTACCTCTACTCCACCCAGCCGGTAGTTGCTGCGTGAACACAAGTATATTCTGGAATTTCAGGCTGTTGTTGTTTCTGTTCCTAAGTGCCACAAGGACTTCCAAGTGGTGATTAACGCCGATAGGAAGCCTTCTGGAGAGCACAGAGGTTGTTTCAATGCTCCCACGAGTACAGAAGTAGCTGTTCTCATTGTCGGGCAGGTTTTTGAGAAGAGAGCTATCGTTCTCCACAGCCGAGACATCCGTTCGTTACGAATCAGTGAGATGCACCGTGCCTATGACGCTCTCCAGTACCTTCTGATGTTCTGCCGTGGAGAAGATGGCTATTACATCATATACCTCAGTGCGTTCCAAAAACCAAGGGTCCTCCTAGAAGACACTGTCTGCTGCTGCCTTTTACAGCTACAGGATAATTAAGCGTGAAGGCGAAGAATGCTACCTATTGCTGTTCCGCAACCTTCTCAATCAATTTCTGGTTGATATGTATGCCAAAATTGAGAGTGAAAGACTCGATTGGATTCGTAGAAACCAAAAAAAGCTGAGGAGTAGGTGCACCTGAAGGATGCCACCATCACCATCAATAAGGCACAGGGACAGACTTTGAAAGTGGCTGGTGTGCATCTGGCGAGTGACTGTTTCTCCTATGACCAGTTGTATGTGGCTTGCTCCAGAGTCCGTTCACCTGACAGCCTGGTCATCCTCCAGCCACAGAGTAAAACCAGAAATGTTGTTTACAGAGAGGTCCTGAGCAAATCATCTGAGGGACAAATTGAAAGTCTATGCTATGCAAGTAATTAGCCTGGCTACATAGACAAAAAAAACAGGGTTGCTGGTGGGATTAAAGGGTTTAAGCCCATCTATTTTATTGTTTACTATTATCATCCCTTATGTGTTTCAATCACCAACCACCACTAAACCAATGGATTGTGAGCCTAATATCTCCTGCATAGCCCGACGTTTCATCATGAAGCACGGGTTTCTAGCTAGTATTTATATAAAGTTCTCAGATCCCCTCTAAGGCGCCGTTTCTCTAACCTAAACAGGTTTAAGCTTGTTAGCCTTTCCTCATAACTTAAATCTTCCATTCCCCTTATTAATTTAGTTGCCCGAATGCCCGACTCTGCACTTTTTCTAGCACCATAATATCTTTCCGTACAACGGGTACCATGGATGAGCTCATTGTTCTCTGACTGCTGTATTAAAACCGTTAACTTGCAGTAAGCAGCCACTAAGGTTGGAGTTGCGGCTCAAGCCCTTTAAGCATAATGACGCTGTGACGTGCGTCACTTTAGACTTGGGGTGTGTGGGCATGGAGATGGGTTTGGGTGCAGGCCTGACTTTTGTTATTATTTTCATTGCCCTCTTGTGTGCATAATGTTTGTGTGATCTGTGATTATGTAAGAATGCATTGTCTAGTCTTTGTTTACCTGTTATCTGTTCCTATCTGAATAGTTTTTAATCTGCGGTCTGTAGGTAATGTAATTAGTTTTCTGTTTGTCCAGCCTTGTTAGAAATGTTAAGTAATGTTTAATCTAACCGAACTAATGGAATTAGATTTATCATTCCAAGATGTCAATGTTTGTGCAATTATGTGTCCAAATAATTAGGTCCTACTGGGAGAGGTTGTGAGTTTGTATATGCAAATGACCCCTGTGTAACCGTATAAATCTATGTGTGTGTCCCGGAATAAAAAGGATTTCCATTTCTAACCCAAGGGGTTGCCTTATTTCTGGGGGATGCTAGCAGGCTCTGTGTCCCGGTCCTTATGTGTCGTCAAAGGACTGGAGGAAGGCATGGGAGTCTGGCTGGGTTAGAACACGGGGGTCTTGCAAGGTACAGAGATCTGTCACAGACGCCACTTGTTAACATAATTGCTGGAAAGTAATGGGGCCCCAGGTGGGTTACAAATATGCTGAAATGGTTCAATCGATGAGCAGCTACTCATCATGGTCTTTGGAGGATGAGCATAGCCCTTTAAACTGATGGTTAACAAAGCATCATGGGAGTTGTATTTCCAAACCAGCAGAGGAATGACCTTTTAGCTAATTTCTGGGGTGAATTAGAGTTATCAAGGTACTATATTCAGTGTGCTGTTAGGAACTGTTGCCTGATGGGAATCCCGCAATCTGCATTCAATAATTTTATACAAAATTATTGGGAACAGTCTCTCCCTCAAAATAATCTTTTTTTTTTTCGGAAGGAAAAAAAAAAGTAACGCATAAGCTCATTGAATTTTAAGCTCTGTAATGGGTCGTCTTGGTACGAACACACAAATAACCCAAGATAGCTAGAATCCCAGATGTTTGGAAATTCTTTGAATGACGTTTGCCAAATTTAAAAGCAGGAACACGTGTTTATTTTTGTTATTCTGTCTGTTTCCCTGATGGTCAGCATAGAGTTAAAATGTGCTGTTTACACCATGATCTTCTTGTTCCGGAGCCGCTTTGCACACTTGATGGATACGGCCTTCCAGACCTCCGAGTGATGAATGAATATGGACTATTGGCTTATTATGTCATTCTGTTTTTTTTTACTAGTTTTCTTAATTGGTAAAAAGTCTGTTTCCTTTGCAAAGGAGTGCTTAACCCTTTCAGTGACTGCAGGCACTACGAAGTTGGATATTGTTATTATGATTGTGTGTGTCTATCAGGTCCTTATTGTAGATTTATTTACTTTATCTTTGCTCCGAATTCAAAAGCTAAGAATACCAAGTTGATTTTTTTTTCTTTTTATTTCATACCTAGACCAGCAACTGTGACTATGGCAGTTCATGAAGTTGACTTGATTATGTTTTGAGCTTTGGACAATGGAAACCATCTGAATAGCTGAAAGTGGGTGCATCTTATACATATGTGGATTGCAACTAGCGATCGACTGATAATCAGCTGATATTAACAATGTAATAAATAATTGGCATCAGACTGAAATGTACTGATATTACTATATCGGTAGTGGCGTCTTAAAAAAAGATTTGACTGCCGATATAGGTAAAACCGCTACATTTAAGACCGATACCGATTATTCATTAAATTGGTATTATCGACTGATCTCTAGTTGAAAATCTCTCCTCCATCCTGACCATGTTAAGATCCTTTCCAAAGTCTTATTTTAGCATTGAGCATGGAGAAGTTTTTTCACCTTGCCATGAACCTTCCAAGTCATCCAGTTTTCTCGATCACCCGGCAGACTTAAGCTGTCACAATTTTTGGGAGGACTAAGGGAATATGCTCTGTGATTGCCTGTTTAAAGGTGCTCATGGTGCTTAGTTTTGCAATCAGGATTTTTTTATACTAAATACATGAGTACTAATGCACCGTGTATGAGCAGCCCTGATTGGCTGTTCAGCCAGGCAGCCGGTTATTCTGGTGCGCATGCGTGCTGAAATGACCCACCTCCCAAGACCTCATTGGTGAAAATGTCACCAGAACCATGCTCCCTCAGTGGTCACACAAGCTTTCTCTCCATTTTAAATTTGCCAATGTTGACAGGCTGATTGCCTGAAGACCAAATTGGATGGTGGATATTCTTCAAGCTAGGTTGTTCCTGGTTTCTGTCCACGGACACTATCTGAATTCTTCTTAAATCCTAAGTACTGATGGAAAACTCCAACTAATCGTTTGGTGTCTGGTTCCCTGATACTCTACAGACCAGGGGCAGCAACCTTGGCCCTCCAGATGCTTTGCAGCTACATTTCCCATGAGACTCACTCAATTCAATGAGAAACGGAGTCTCTTGAGAGAAGTAGTTTCAAAACATCGGGATTGTCAAGGTTGCTGACCCCTTCTAGGACAAAGAATATGGAAATAAATGTTTATTTTGGTCTAGTGAAAAAGTCAACATATTTGCTTGGTTTCCAGTCAATCTGTGGCAGAATCTGTTAATGTCTGATGTCCATTCATAAATTTTTTGATGGTGTTTGACGGTAAATCCCAACAGCCACATGATTTTTTTTTATTTTCAGTGTGTGAGGATTTCCTGGCTCTCTGTGTTATTGCACGTCTTGTCCAGTTTATTCTTCATAATAAACATTTAGAAAGTCACACCCAGGCTCGGCAGGGGGTACCCTCCAAGCAACACATTCTAGGCTCTCTGTGAGGTGAAAGGCACGGACGCGATGATAATAAATTATACATTCTGTACATTTTGGAAGTGGATTCCAAGGCAAACAGTTGAAGACTCCCCGCTGCTACAGGAAACAACATTGTACTTTCAACTGATAACTGGAAATGAAATTATTCTGTCATCCAATGGTTTCATTAAACACGTGTTGACAGAGAGTTTGGATACTTTCTCTAAATGAGAGTAAGTTTCCCCATGACAGGAGCAGGAAAAGTTACCGATTAACATGTTAAAAAGAAGAATCTGTCCATTGTATCCCAATTTCTTACTTTTGTTTGTTCCTGCTGCCTATCCAAAAGGTGGTGGTGGGGAGTCAAAATGCTCCTTTTTAGCTGAATGTGCTTTGTTCTGCTTATTTGTATTGTTATTTTATTTATATTATCTTAGTCTCAAAAGAAGAGAAAAGTAATCCTGCTCAGACTTTATTATTATTATACTTTATTTATATAGCGCCAGCATATTCCGCAGCGCCGAACAATGGGCACAATATAGACAGGGTTACAACACACGGAGACTGAACAACATTTGATAAACCAGTACAGGAGGAAACGAGGGCCCTATTCCCGTGGGAACCCACTAGATGGGTTGGGGGTGGAAACAGGAGAGGACTGCAAGGTGAGGGTGATGGACTGGTTGGGGCAGGGAGGTGTATCAGTGAGTCGGGTGGTAGGCTTCCCTAAATAGAAATGTCAAATGGACCTTTTGAAGGAAGGGAAACTAGAGGAAAGTCTGACCGTACGAGGGAGAGCGTTCCAGAGGATGGAAGCTGCGTGTAAGCAATCCTGCTGTCTATCATGGGAAGAGGTGATGCGGGGAGAAGCTAGGCGCACTGTTTGACCTTAAGGAGCTGGCTGGGTTGTATTTGGTTATTAGTGAGGACAGGTAGTGGGGAGCTGAGCCAGTGAGAACTTTGTAGGTCAGAGGTAAGTACCTTGAATTTAATTCTGCAGTGGATGGGGAGCCAGTGAAGGGACTCGCACAGGGGAGCGGCAGAGACAGAGCGACGGGTGAGGTGGATGAGCCTGGCGGAGGTGTTCAGAATGGATTGTAGGGGGGTGAGCCGGGAAAGAGGGAGGCCAACTAGAAGATTATTACAATAGTCGAGTCGGGAGATTACAAGGGCATGGATGAGTTGCTTTGTGGTGTCAGTGGTAAGAAATGGCCGAATTCTGGAGATATCATGCAACTGGTAGCGGCAGGAGGAGGAAAAGCGACTGTATGTGGTGGATGAAGGAAAGAACAGGGTCAAGTGTAACTACGAGACAGCGAACCTGGCTTGATGGGGAGATAGTGATACCCTCGACCACAACAGAGAATCCATGAGGTGGGGAGGCATTAGAGGGAGGAATTAGTAGGAGCTCAGTCTTGGACATGTTTATCTTTATTTGGTGAGAGGCCATCCAGGAGGGAGATGCCAGATAAACAGTTGCCGACTTTGGAAAGGACAGGAGGAGAGAGATCAGGGGTAGAGAGGTAGATCTGTGTATCGTCAGCATAAATGTGGTAATTAAAGCCAAAGCTGTTAATTATTTTTCCCAAGGAGGAGGTGTAGATAGAGAAGAGAAGAGAAGAGCAGAGGACCTAGGACAGCGCCTTGAGGTACACTGACTGATCAAGGCATTGAAGAGCAGGAGTTACCAGCAAATGATACAGAGAAAGACCTGTTAGACAGATAAGAGTGAATCCAAGAGAGCGCATTGTCACAGAGACCGAGAGAGCTGAGAGTCTGTAGAAGAAGGGAGTGATCGATACTGTCAAAAGCAGCCGAGAGGTCAAGTAGGATGAGAATAGAATAGTGGCTGTGGTACCTAGCCGTTAGAAGGTCATTGGTGACTTTGGTGAGGGCAGTTTCAGTTTATCTACATACCCGGTGTGTTTTATCCACAAATGCCGACATGTGGCGTTGATTTCTATTTGTAGACTTGAAGTGGTTTTAATGTATTACGTTTCAGTGAACTCCAATGACCCAGGATGCAAAAAAATGGGAAATTGCAGACATCATTTGCATGTCTTACCCAGAGTTCTGTGTTGCATATTGGGAATGTAGCACATGAGCTCCGTGATGAAGTTCTTTGAATTGCTGTGACGTGGAAATGGCCTCTGCAATAGCAAAATATATATATATACATTACCAGTGCTCGTATGGAAATAGATTTGTGCGCAATAGCCATTGGAGTTACTTCCACACGTGTAAATTGTGGAGGAGCTGCACCAAATCCAGCACACTTCTATAGGGGCATTTCTCTCACATTGCAAATGTAAAACAAGCTTCCCAATATGCCACCACAAATCGTATCTCCAGAAGGATATAGACATCTTAGAGAGAGTTCAGAGAAGGGCTACTAAAATGGTGTATGGCTTGAAGGAGAAAAGTTACCAGGAAAGGCTTAATGATCTTAACATGTACAGCTTGGAAAAAAGACGAGACAGAGGAGATATGATAGAAACATTTAAATACGTAAAGGGAATCCACAAGGTAGAGGAAGGGAGTATATTTAAAAGGAAACAAAGTAGCAAAACAAGAGGACATAGTCTTAGATTAGAGGGGCAAAGGTTTAAAAGTAACATCAGGAAGCATTATTTTACTGAGAGGGTGGTGGATACATGGAACAGCCTTCCAGTAGAAGTGGTAGAGGCCAAAACAGTATTTGAATTTAAGCAGGCATGGGATAGGCATAAGGCTATCCTAAACAAAAGATAAATCCAGGTAAAGTATCCATGTAATTGGGCAGACTAGATGGGCCGAAAGGTTCTTATCTGCCGACATTTTTCTAGGTTTCTATGTTTCTAAATCGTTGTGTGATAGTGTCCAAAGAAGCAATACTTGTATATCTTAAATCCTTGAATATATTCCAGCCTTTCTTTTTGATCGTGGTTCTCTCATCATGTTGTCCGTATAGGCATAAAGAAAAAAAATAATGTTGCAATACAGTCTAGTATGTGGAGTTGCCGAAGCACCCCCATTCCCTAGACGTTCACTTACTTCTTATAAAGCCTGATAAATGTGGTTCTCTTAAGCGCATGGGACCTGCAGGGGTGGTCTCTCCTCTTGTCACAGGAATATTCTAACAATCTAATTGATGGTCTTGATTGTTTAAATGAATCCCTCAAGTTTAGCAGCCAGCAGCTTCGAGAGCTCAAGAAAGTATCCCCCTTTTGAACTTCAGGCATCTATGAGTTTCACATCACCGATGTGGAGGATTCCCAAGTGTACCCCTCTTTATACAGTAGACATGGTTTCATCCTGAGAAGCTCCTCCCACAATGGTGATATGATCGGCTGCAGGGGCCAGTTGCCATGGTGCTAGCATGCTAGCCTCTTCCTGATGCTAATCATCATCCACTAGAAGAGAAATCTGTTGATGAGTTGGCTGTAATATTTAGCTACCCTTTCCCACCACCATTTTTTCCCTAGACTATCCCTTTAACCAACAGGGTTATTCAGAGAAAGGTGAAACTCTGGAGAACTTTTGGAGAAGTGAAAATTCTAGGTCAAATCAGCCGATTTGGAAATGAGATAAATGGGAGAATTTTTCTGGTTTGGCTATTTTGACCTACAGGGTTATTCAGACAGAGGTGAAAACCAGGAGAATGACTGGAGAATTGAAAATTCTAGGTCAAAATAGCCAAACCAGAAAAATTCTCCCATTCATCTCACTTTCCAAATCGGCTATTTTGACATAGAATTTTCCATTCTCCAGTCATTCTCCTGCTTTTCACCTCTCTCTGAATAACCCTGCTAGAATTTTCGCTTCTCCAAAAGTTATCCAGAGTTTCACCTTTCTCTGAATAACCCTGCAAGGTTCAGAGACCTTTTCTGAGATTCTCCGTCACCAGTTTCTCCTCCGTTACCAGTTTCTTTCAAATGGGAAAAGGCACCTATCATGAGCCATATCAGGATCATAAATTCACTGTGTGTAGGGCCCGTCATTCTTGTTGGCAATGGAAAAAGCAATGTGGTTTCTAGTTCTTGAGAAAAAGACTAATATAAGCTATAATTGAAAAAAAATAAAAAAAATTGCATGCCATGTTAACCTAAAATAATAGTGTTTTCTATTCCCTTTTGACTATTTATTATGGATGTGTTGAGAGGTGAAAATGGTACACGAGATCTCGGCTGTTGTTACTCTGTGTTCCATAACTTAATCCAACATAAAAACCCTATCAATCAGATTAATGTATCACAGGCCCCGACACTGCTGGAAAGGTCGGAGCCAAATCTCCTGACTATTTTTCCGTTAGTGTTTTGTGTTGAGTCCATCACTTGTTTATTGCTAAATAGCAGACCAGCATCCTAAACTCTGCTCCCAGCTGTGCTGGAAAACTTTGGCCCCTGTTCCTTTTAGAGCCATTAATCGGGAACGGCAAATACTAAAATGTGTTGCGGGCTGTTGAACATTAAAGGCCCCCTTTTACCGGCTAGCCTCTTCGAGCGGCTCGACGCGGAATATTAGGGAGCTGCTAACAGCTCCACCATGCACACCACTGGCATCTTCTACTGGAGCTAAAGCAACATCACTTAACACCCACTTTTAGCAACCAATATTTCTTGTTTTCATTACCAGTTGCAGGTGAGAATAACGAGCAACCTTGGAGTCTCTTGTTATTCTCAGGCTGCCTCAACACTAACGTTTCATATACAAACTATGGGGAGCATTCGTATACACTGAGCAGCTGTAAAAGCTGAACCACAAGAGGAGTTTCAATAAGATCCTTGTGTAGCGAAGTCGAGAGGATGCCAGATTTCTCAAAACGAAGAGGGGTTTATTTCCTAAATTGCTGCCTGTAATGTGATGATGGCACAGATAGTTTTTTGACCTTGGATAAAAGTCAATTATTCTATTGCGCCTGGATATCCCCATCTAATAGTGCAGATATGTACGCAGTGGAGTGTGCACCCCAAGCTTTCCTGGATTCTTTCCTTTAAGTAGGGCTCGATTCTGAGTGACTCATTAACTCTTAAGGCACCACATGCAATTGTGAATGGCTCTGCTGCTACTCCAGGTTGAGCCACAGTGGAACTTTGCTGTGTGTATTACTTCTGTTCATGTTGTACAAAAATGGAAACGATGGAAGTCCATAAAGAGCAATTCCTTTTAGCTTTGCTGTACAAATGTGAGGGAGAAAAATGACGAGCTTCCAAAATCTGGTGTTTAGTCATGTTGCTACAGTGTTCATTTAAGATTAATTAAATGGTCATGGTTTACACGTGATGCATTTTCCCTTAGTCTGAAACCTGGGTGATGGCCCAGGGCTGTCAGGTGATCAGGAGGACAAATAGAAGCGTCGCGGCTGTCAAAGGGTGGGAACCCGCTCGCCAAAACCCTGCTGCATCACCGCTGAAAACGGAGACACTGGTGCCTCCACAGAACATATGAGAAAGCAGCAGCAGGACTCCCATACAGAGCAGTGCTAAAGGTTTAGAAGGGGAACAGCAAACCCCAAATATATGACAATTCAGCCATAATGACCTTAATCATAAATGATGCAGCTCGATACCATCTCCCAATATATATACAAACCGGTCAAGCAATCAATGAAAAAAGAAGGGGAGGGGTATACAGAGGGAGCAAATATCCACAAAAAATAATCAGGTGTTCAGAAGAAGGCTGTGTATCCCTCGAGGGAATGTTGACTTTCAGGTCTGAATTGGCTCAGTCTGCCATCATTAAGACTTAGGCTGGGGTCGGACGAATGCAGTGCGAACGTGCGTTGAGACGCATTTTATTACGGCCGTAGTAGCAGCAAATGACATCCAATGACAGCCAATATACGAAGTACAGCTGCGCAACGCAAGCGGCAAACTAACGCATTTTTCGAGAACGTGGAACCGCTAGTACTGACGCACAGAGTGCGCTGCGTCGGCATAGCGGCGTGTGTACGTGATTTAGGAGACGTCAGACGCTGCACATGTCTGGCCTACATCACGTCCATTTGTTTTTTATAGCTTCGTCAAAAAATAAGGCCGACATTGCGCATCGTATGACCGCTATCGCGTCTTCTGTGAAAAAATGCATTCGGACGCATCAACGCACTTTTTGATGGTAGACTTGAAAAATGCGTTCATCTGACCCTAGCCTTAGCAGGTTTGTCCATGATGCCTAAACTGGCAGTAAATTCTTTTGCTTTACAGTAATGAGTTTTGGATCGTCTGCATTTTTACACGCCTGCTAAAGCCGCCCATTTATGATGAACACTGCCATCATGTCTGACAGTATTTTCTTGTTCCAGAATAATTCTTTTTATTGTATCATTTCCCCTTTAAAGTATTATTGCTCATAAAACGAATGCCATGGAACACGACTTTCCTCCGTCCTAAAATATTCTGTCCAGCCAGGAACACGCCCCGGTGCCAGTAAACGAATAAGTTCACCTAAGGGGGTGTAAATTTATCTCCAAATTGACACGAGACGAACCTTGCCAAACCCTTCATATTTCTGAAAAGTGGATTTCCAAGAATAAACCAAGCCTGTGTTTTCTACGATCCCACGTTGATCGTTTTAATGTCCCAACCCAATCAGTTGCAGAATCTGTTTTCCGATCTCATTTTTAATATAATTAATTATGACTTGTGTCCTGTCCATTGTGTTTCTGTCTTCCAAAAAAAACTGGGGGAGTAATTCCTGGATGGGGGAAAAGCTATAAATTCTACGAGCGTAATAAATACCACTAGTAAATTCAGATTTCTGGTCTTTTCACGCACATAGACCGGAGAATCGCATTTTGTCTTGAGTCTCTTCCAGGAAAGAAAATGGTTAATGTCTTAGCTCAGTCAGATGCTACAAACTATGCAAAACCGGCATGTCCGGGAGCCCATCCAGCTGATTAAACGATGGCATGCTAAGATATGCTCACCGTCCATCCAATGGAGAACTGGGAATGCGTGCGTACATGCTGGGTGATGCACGTTGCGAGACGCATTCACTGATGCTCTGGATCAAATGTCCACATTGTATATTCATGGGGGCTCATTCTCATTCTAACACATGGACACTGTAAACACGAGGAGCTGCACTAAGCAACCGGACCTTTGATGTTGGTTCCCTGTGGAACCCACCGTAGCAAGACAGAGATTTGTGTGCCACTGCTGGGAGACCTTGCTTTTTCAAGGTGACCAAAGAACAGCCATCTCTTATCCTGAAATAATAAATGTGTGCTCCTGGGGGGACAATGGAGTCTGCACTTGCTGGAATTAGTAGAGCCTTAAAAGAGGGTTTAACATCATCATTGTTTCAAGCGTAAAATGGGAATGTTAAGGGCTTTGGGCTTCATGCTGTTCCCCAAATCCCGTAGGTTTACATGAATGCCTTTGGAATGTCACTTCACATGAAATAATTGGAAAATTGTAAAACTTTTTAGCTAGATGTTTCTGATGTTTGAACTTGTAGAGTCTTCATCAAAGAAACAGAAATAAGCATGCTGGTCGAACATCCTTCAAATAAATGTTTCGCCACATAAAAGTCGCTTCTTAAAATGATACATCGGGACACCTACACCTCCTCAACACAGGATGAGGAATACTTCCATTCATTAGGTTGGACCTTTTTTGCAAAACAGGAAAATAATCCTTACGGACTCAATAGTAACCGTCGGATGTGTCATGGAGGGTTGGAAACGTCTTGTAATAGTCTTTTATAGATGGTCATCCAACCTTTATTTATATAAAGCAATCAACCGGCTGGGTGGAGTAGAGGTAATGTCACTGCTCTGCATGGAGAGAGCCTGTGGAGTCATGGGTTCGATCCCAGCGAGCACCTCTCCAGTAAGTGTCCTTGGCAAGACACCTAACGGTACATACTCGCCACCCAGGACATACTTGAAAACGAGAGAAATCTCAATGTATCCTTCCTGGGAGAATACTTTCTCAAAAAAAAAACGGAGATTGAACAACCTCTTCAGTCACAGAATCCCTTATTTTTATTGTGTAGAACGCTTCCCGTTTTAGGTGAAGTCTCCTTTAATTCTCAGTGAATGACCTTTTCCCATTTGTACCTTCATGTTAATGAATAGTTTAAAATGCTGGGTATGATATTCTGCAAGAAGTTTCTTTCAAACCATCAGATACGATTTGTAGATGAAACATGGAAGCATGGAATGGTAGACATGAGGGACCCGATTTCAACTGATGCGCAAACAGGGAGACTGCAAGTGAAATCACTGCCATTTCGGTGCTCTCTGAATAGCCCCTTTAGAAGAGGATGATCTAGGTTGGAGTAACTCATTCTCCTCTAGGGAAGTGCAAATTTGCGTCTCCAATACAAAGTATAGGAGATGGGAATTTATTGTAAACTTGTGCAACCACGGTTGTAATGGCTCAGGACGATTTTTCAGCTAATGTTTGGGGTGACTTTTACTCACCGCTCCAGATATTGGCTTAATATCCGAGTTGGAATCTGGCCCAAGAAAATAACTTAAATGAGGGGGATCATGGGATGTCCAATTCAGATATATCGTGGCCTAAAACAAAACAACGCTTTCTCGTATTCAGTCTATTGTCAAATAAGCGATCATGGTAAAGTATACTTGATAATGAGAATGCAACAAAATAATGAGAAGCAAATTGTAACATGAAGCCAGACAAAACCTAAAAACCTCAGATTGCATTTCTTGTTGTTGGCATTCCGAAAGCTGATGGTAGAACCATCTTCTAGGACAGATGTGTGCTGTATGGGCTATGGTTATCCAGCCAATGTGTCGCATCCTGCGCCGTCCTGGTGGCCTGCAGCACCTTCCACGATTCTTGGTAGCGGGCCGCCGAGTGAAGTATCGGACGGACGCAAACACGTGATGAGGTCATGGACGGGGCACAATGACACGGTGCACGCCAGGTTTAAAATCAGAAGCCTCAGCTATGTTCCTTGCTCAGTCCTGACATTGTTCTCACTCCTCTTGGTTCTTGTTATTAATATCTGGTTGATCTTTTTACCGACTTGGCTTGTCTATCGTTATTCCAGGCTGTTAACTCCTAGGCTCCTGTTCTGACTACCCTCTCTGGCATAGCGACCCTCTGGTACTTGGCTGACGACTCTCTTTGGCGTAATGATTCTCTGCCACTTGGCTGACGACCCTCTCTGGTGTAACGACACCTGGCACTCCTTTGACCACCTGACTGGTATTTAACCCTTGTGTCTGGCTAACGAGCAACCCTGGTATCCAGCTCACGAGCATCCCTGGCAATTAACCCCTGGTGTCTATTGTTCTGTTCACGTATACCTCTGATTCTGTTTTTCTTGAAATAGGTAGTATTACCAAACATTCTAAGGATCGGCAGTGTAGGATAGCCCGTCTGCGTGCAGGGATCAGACATTATATCCAGGAAGTACCTGACCCAATGTTGTAGTAATAATTGGGAAAAACAAGTTTATAAGATTACGGAAAACTAGCCGTGGCACTAGTTGCCTGCCCTAGGTTGTGTCCCTGTTCAGTGCAATTTTGGGCATTTCATCTATTCACATCCTGTATAGGGATGAGCTGTTTGGTTCGATTAGTTCGGAGTTCGATTCGAACTTTGGCCGTTCAAGTTTGCGAACTTCGAACTTTTTGGCGTGTTCGGTTTGAGTTTCATAAAAATGTTTTTTTGAAAAAAGTGTAAAAAATGCTTAAAAAATACTAAAAAAATCTAGAAATAAAGAGACTCTTTACTGCAGAATATTATAAGCAACGGTTTATTGGATATTGAATTAAAAACTAATGTGTACGTGCAAAGATTCCTATCCCTAAATGACCTGTGTTCTCAAACGGTAAACAGCAGGTGTTTTTAGTCTGGTCTAATGAATTTGATACATTGTATGTATGTAGACTATACTGAGGGTGTGGTGTCTGCTTCTGAGAAGTGTTAATTTCTCTACTAAATCTTCCTCTAATATGCTGCATCTCACTGCTGTGTGCTCAGCTAATTTTTACCGCTTTTGCTCATCATGTTTAAACGCGATTTGAAGCCACATTTTATTAAATAACCCAGACATATTAGGTATCGTTTTTTCCGGCAGACTCCGCAGATTCATAATATATCATTTTTATATGTATACGCCATGTCCTGGCTGTATATTATGACAAAAAATGCAATAAAAATTGAATTTTTAATCATCTGCAGTGTGTAAAGTGTTTTTTTTTCACATTTTAGCACATGAGCGCATGAGAGCATTTTAGCACATGTTTTCTATGGGGTGCGCTTGTACAAAAATTAGAAATGGGGACTTGTTACATTTTGTGGGGGGGAATTACGTGATTTATAGCAAATGCACCCCATAGAAAAAAATCATTAGTGCAGCATCATTGTTCACATTATAATTGCATTAATAAAAATAATTTTATTAATTTTTTTTTACTTTATACCTGGTCATGTTGGGTATCATGCTCAGGCCTTTCGATTGACACCCTCCATGACCCCCTAGCTGCCTGGAGATATCGGGGTTCAAATGAACCCCCTATCTCCACCAGGGGATTCCGGGCAACTAGGGGTTCCCCGGCTATCTGACATCATCACGCTATGCGTGAGGACGTCAGGCAGTGAGGGGGGACCTGGGAGTGGAGCCGCCATCCAAGATGGCGGCCCCCACCGGAGCTAGGCCGCACTTCGGCGCCGCAAGGCATCTCTATACACAACCTCACAGCATCTCTATACACCACCCCATCAGCATCTCTATACACAGCATCTCTATACACAGCCACACAGCATCTCTATACGCAACCTCACAGCATCTCTATACACAACCTCACAGCATCTCTGTGAACCCTGAAATGAACCCCCTATCTCCACTAGGGGATTTTGGGCAGCTAGGGGTTCCCCGGCTATCTGACGTCATCGCGCTATGCTTGAGGACGTCTGGCAGTGAGGGGGGGACCCGGGGGTGGAGCAGCCATCCAAGATGGCGGCCCCCACCGGAGCTAGGCCGCACTTCGGCGCCACAGTGCGACCCGGTGCCTAAGGGGTTAAAGCCAGGCACTGCTTAAAAGGGGAGAGACTCTCCTTTTAAGCGGTGTCTGGCTTTTGTTTGTGGGACCTCCCGATCGGGAGGGAGAGGGATCCGAACGGATCCCCCCTCCTTTCTAGGCGATCTCCCGGGGGGGGGGATCATTGCCGGGGGTCGCCTGGAAATGATGTCATCGCGCATGGCGCGATGACGTCATTTACGTCGGGAGGAGCTTGACTTCAGCGTCTGAGGACGCTGAAGTCAGAACGCCGCGGGACCCCGGACAGAGAGGTGAGTATCTCTGCCGGGGGTCCCGCAAAGCTTGTGGGACACGTCCTCCTCAGCATACAGCCGGAGTAACTGAGCCCACACGTCGTCAGCAGTGAAGGGGTTAAAAAAATCTTCTTTTTTTTAACTTTTTGTCCTTGTTTCCTGTCCTCCAGGGCACTACCCGGACCCGGACATTGTTTTTAAATGTTTCTATACCTCCTAGAAATCCGCCACTTCACAGGCAGGTTATGGGGACGTCCTAGGCACGATAATTGAAGGAATTTTTCATTTTTATTTTTAACCCTTATTTCATGGAAAACTAACTGTCCCTTTAAAAACTTCTTTTTTTTTACTTTATGTCCTTGTTTCCTGTCCCCCAGGGCACTACCTGGACCCCCATACACCTTTTATGGCAAATATCTAGCATATATGCCCTCTTGGAGGGCACTCTAAAAATCGAATTTTGAGTCCCATTGACTTGTATTGAGTTCGAATTCGAACTTCTGAAAAGTTCGAGTTCCAATGCGAATCGAACTCGGGGGTGTTCGGCTCATCCCTAATCCTGTATTTGGCGAATTGACAGCAAAATACAGAGCACTTCGGTGGCACTGAAATTACCCCATAGGCATAGAAGACAATCGTTTAATCACAGAACCGGCATTCCAGCAAAATGCCCTGACTGTTGGTGTTTCAATTAGACCAGTTTAAACAGGCGAATTTTATAGGTTTCAATGTAATAAGTAAGAACTTTCATTTTTATTTATTTTTTTAGGACTGTTTATTGTTTTTTGAAAAAAATTACAAAAGGTATTTTTTTAAGAGTTTTTTGACAATATTTTAAAATATATTTTTTGTATCAGACTTTTTTATTCTTTAGATGCATTTTTATTGCTTTAAACTCTTATTAGGAGAATAGGAGACTTCCTTTATTTTTTCTCTCTCTTTCTCTGTCTCTTTTGCTTTCTCTTTTCCAGTTCGGTGGTTTTCATTGACGTCCGATAACTGCTTCAGTGACTCCAGTTTCGGCAAAATACTGTGACCATTAGCTAAATAGTGAATTCACCGTATTTTAGGCGAAATGGAATCGTCGACGTGAGCCGAAATGCGGTGGAACACAAAGCACAGACTCACTTCGTGAATAGACCTTTTACTGTTTCAGTCACCTTTTGTTCGAACTCCTCAAATACAATAAGACCATGGACATTGTCAGCCATGAACCTATTGTGCCATGTGTTGGATTGCCGTAGGTGTACTTTGGTTTTATTTATTTTTTTTCTTACATTGCAACCTCTGTTTTGGAGATTAAGGTAGAAAATGAAAACTACTTCTCCACAGCTCTCCATCCAGAACTTTCAAAAATCACTTCCAAACGTTCCTTTCACTGCTTATCACTTTGTGTAAAAAACAAAAAACCTTAAACTCCAGTTGTTTCCTGTTATCTTCCATCCAGATTTTCAAAATCACCAGAGATACCATATGTACATCCCAATCCATGGTTTCATCTCTTTAGTAGTCACTGGAGACCCTCTGTTGACCAAGTTAGCCTTGTTGTCTGTCGTTCTGAATGGCCAGAGCTGGTTAATTCCTTCCCTCAGCTTTTATTCCAAGCATCGATAAAATGATGCGATTGCGAAGACTAAAGAACCGCATACTTCTGCTGTGAGATAATCCCAGAAGAAACCTTAATCTGCCAGGAGCATTAATCGCAGGTTTTTAGAATTTGTTGTTATGCTGTGAAGTTGTTGTTCTTGACATGAGAACGAAGGGTCGGTAAAATGTTCCGGCTTGTTGACTTGTAGAGGGAGGCAGGCAGGCCTGTTGGAACAGAGAAAATCTGTGTCCGTGTTAAAGTGACAAACCAATGAACCTGCATATTCCAAAAACCAAGAAATCCACTCGGGTATTATTGAGACGAACGCAGTCTGAGCACGCTCTGCATGCGTGCATAACGGACAGACCTACTGACGGAAGATTCTGTAGACACCACACGATCCGTTTTTTTGACAGACGTAGAAAAAAAAAGAGGGGAATTATGGGAAACAAAATGAATATGAAAAATGATAAAAATTTGAAAAGTATATGAAAAGCCATTGTGTGCGTCAAGGTGCTGGACGTCGCAAATGCGCTGCGTCTGACATCTCATCACTCACACAGAACGCTACGTGGACGTGGCGCACTCTGCGCCTATGTGGTAGCGGTTTTACTTTCTTGCCTACCTTGTGTCCGTTTGCCACGTGCGTTGTGCGTGCGCAGTTCGGTGCGGACGCACTTCGTGTGTGGGTCTCTATTGATCATAATTCTATGCTACGACGGATGTTAAACTGTGCGACAACACAGACGTGATCACTGCGTTCGTCTGAAATGGGCATAAATCTGTGAAATGTTGGAGTGTTGTAGATGTTTGTGCACATTTGTTGATGTCTCAGCCATACACATATATATATTTTCCTATCATAAAGCGGCAGCAGCAGATGGGGTCTGGCCTTCCCCAGGACAGGCAGTCACTTAAAAAAGATAATATAAAGAAAACCCTCTGGCCCTCCCCAAAGGCCCACCCCTCAGGAGCCTTCTTAATATAAGGCCAGGCCCAACCTAGATACCCCAGGGGTACACAAGACACCACACAGAAGTAATGCAAAAAACACAGTTTTAATGGGAGGGTTATGGTACCGTTACTTATATTTAGGAATAAGAAAAGAATATTTCAGTTTTTTGTGTATGAGAATAATTTGATTTAATGACTGATCCAGACCTCAGGAACCCTGGTGAACACATTTGTTTCTGGAATAAACATAAACGGTGCAAACCTTTTTCTCTTTGGTTTTCTAGAGAAAGAAAACCCAGGACTTACATAGTTACATAGGCTAAAAAAAGACATGCGTCCATCAGGTTCAGCCTTTCACATATCACCAGCTACTATTGACCCAAAAGAAGGCAAAAAAAAACAGTCTGAAGCGCTCGCCAATATACAACACACTGGGAAAAAATTCCTTCTTGACCCCGGATGGCGTCAGATTTCTCCTTGGATCAAGCAGCTTTTACCCACATATTAAATATTATAACCCTTAATATGTTTTTGCAGAAAGTCATCCAGTCGGTTTTTAAAAGTCTGTACCGTCTCTGACCCAACCACCTCAACAGGCAGAGAATTCCACAGTTTGGTTTATTTTACCAAATTCTATTGATACTGGTTAGGAATAAAGCTCACATTTTTGCCTAGATTATCCGCTTTGAAGATCATAATGTGATGGTGCAAAGTAAAACTCAGAAATAAGTATAAAATATTAAAATAATATGTAGCGCTGTGTTAAAATCTTGCTGTGGCATTACCTATTTTTGGCCACAAGATGGAGACAGTCGCAATTAGAGACACTGGACATGGGGACTACATTTCCCGGCATGCTTTGCAAGGAAACAGGAAGTGGGTGGGGACTGGACACTTACATCCTCCACCTCGTGGAGAACGCGCCAGGGAACGAGAGAAAGCAGACGCACTGAAGACATCGCGAGAGGACCTAGGCCAGAGCCCGAGTGAGACCTGTCAGTCCTTATTGGATCACTCAACCTGAGGAGAAGGAGACTTGCCAGAATCCAGGAATTGCTGCAGACCGGAGGAACCGAAGACCTCGAGTGAGGAGTCACCGCGAGTTGATCGGGTACGGAGAGCAGGCGGTGAGCTGGACAAGCTGCATGAAGTCAGACAACGGATCCGGCCGCTAGTATCCCCAGTCAAAATCGGGCGGAGAGACGTCCTGGGTCAGCGGAGCCTAAAGCAATCGTCGGATGGGTGAGAGGCCTCCAAGGCTGTTTTGTGATTAAGGACGCGCTGCTGTTTTCTCTTTAAAGTCCACAGGGCCCCAACTGACTAGTCGAAGACTTTCCTTCAGTAAATTCACTGGCCAGTTGAACAGTACCGGGTACCACACACACATATACACCTTTTACATTCCGGGACTTAACCTGTGCAGGACTCATTCTGTTACGAATCGGAACAGGGGTTAAAGATAAAGATACGTTCCGAATTATATTTTTTTCTTTTTCCGCTGCGCGTTTACCGCAGTACGAAGGGATTGCATGTTTTGGGTTTCGCTACGTGTCCCCTTTTTTCTGAACTATTGGGAAATTGCATTTCTTTTCTGTTCGGTTGCGAATATTTTATTTTTCCGAAATACGAAGCCTCGTGTTTCGTTTCTTTTCCGCTATGCGTTTTACCGTGATACGAAAATACTGTAATAATACTTGTGAATACTGTAATAATACTTGTGAATACCGTGTCTCAACATCTGCTTATTATTTTAGTAAACTATTTAAATGATAAAAACTCACAACTGTGTTGGAGTATATTTATTCCCTAGTGCGGGGAGACTGACCCGTGGTTCATTTTCAGCGGCTCCTCCGGGAGTGAGCGCTACACGTGGGGGCTCGTCCGGGATTCAGTCTCTGGAAAAACCGCATCTAAAGGGTTAAATATGGATCCAGACACTGTTGCCGAATGGTGTGGGGAGCACAGTAGCCAGTTAGAATGTTGTATAGTCATGGATATTCCCGCAGACACTTGGGCCGAAGAGCAGATCCGCCAGGCCGTGGCCACGCTAGCACCAGATCATCGGGGGTTAATACTGGACATTAAAAAAACCCCAGATACTTCTCACACGTATGTTCTTCTCGAGTGGAGAAAGGGCGTTCCACCATGTTTTCAGGGCGCGAGCGTGAAACTGGCCGATGAGGTGGAAGTCCAACTAATTCAGCCAAGTGCGCCACGTGGCGAATCCGCAAGTGTTCCCGCGCCTAGTCCATTGGCCATGATTGGGCCTGAATTTATCGTGGCTATTGGAGATCTGCTGGCTAAATGTCAGAAAACAAGCCCTCCTCACACTAACTTCGGTTATCGACGGTTAAGAAATTTTACAGGAAACGTACCAACTCCGGCGGGAGAAGAAACCTTTGAGGAATGGGTGGAACAGGCGATGCAGGCTCTGGATGAGTGGGACGTCCCTGAGGCCCAGAAGAAGCAAAGGATCACCGAGAGCTTAAAGGGACCTGCGTCGGAAGCGGTGAGAAATCTAAAACTGAGTAGAAAAGATTGTACTGCTTTGGATTATTTAAACGTTCTTGAAGAAGTTTTTGGGCGAACCGAAAAGGCGGCCGAACTGGTATATCAGTACGAACACACCTATCAGAGAAGAGGTGAAAGGATGACCGAGTACATGAGGCGCCTAGATAAGATTCTACACCAGATACTCCTGAAGAAAGGGGCCGAACCGGCCGAAGTAGATAAGATCCGAATAAAACAGATTCTGAGGGGCTCTCAACCTCTAGATCCAGTAATGATGCAGCTGAGAAGCAGAGCAGGTAACCGAGAGTTGAAGTACCTGGAACTGATCCGAGTTGTAAGAGAGGAAGAGGCTTTACTGGAAGAGAAATCCTCCAGGCGGGGGGAAAGGGCTTATGCACAACCTGTGAGACATAACGACGGCCTGCAGCCTGAAAGCGACTCTCTAGATACTTATGGATCTGACGAGGATGAACAAGAACACCTAGTTGTTTTTAAATCTACGGAGAGGGCTGCCAAAGAATCGAACCTCTCTGAACGGGGTGAATTGTCCAAGACCGTCAAGAAAGTACAGGAAGCTCAAGCTGAATTGCAACAAGCGCACGCGGAACTGTGCCGAGTGTTGATGAAGGTGACCGAAATGCAGGCAGAAATGCAGAAATTCCTCACAGATAAGCAGACGACGGGAGCTGTTGTGGCGTCTGGTCCAAGTCCTTTAACCAAATCTCAACAAGCAACTACGTCTCCGCTCTCTAAGAAGAGATGTTTTGGTTGTGGAGAAATGGGCCATTTCCGCGCACAGTGCAAAGGCCAAAAGCCTGAGAAGGATAGCGTCGAGGGACTGTTGAAAGCCCTAGAAGGACTGTTATCTACCTCACCGGCGGGAAACGCCAGAGGGCACAAGTGAAGGAGCAACCTGAGTGCCCGAAGGTTGAACCCCGCTCCAAAAACCAAGCAAAGACTAAGAGGGCGAGAAGGCCCAAAGCCGAGCCAACTGTGGAGCCTGCCAGGACTGAAAGAGTCACTCCCTTAGCATCCGGGTCTACGTCATGGGGAAGCAATGCACACCCAAAACCTGCACGGGCCAAGAAAAAGGCCAGGGTACAGCAAACTGGGTCTAAGTGTCCGGATACCGCCACCAAGTTTCCTGACCAACTGATAGGTCCTTCTCCTATTGTGCCAATCCAAGTGGAAGGAGTCTACACCAAAGCCCTGTTAGATTCAGGGGCTCAAGTGACATTGATCTACAGAGACTTCTACGAGAAACACTTAAAGCACATTCCTCTGCAAGAATTGAAGGATTTGGAAATATGGGGTATCGGCACTGAGAAACTCCCTTATGACGGGTACCTGCAAGTGAAGTTGGAGATCGGATCTGAAGTCATCGGGCAGTCTGGGGGTTGTGATGCATTGGCTATTGTGTGTCCTCGACCCTCGGGTGCGAACAGAAGCTCCCTGATAGTGGGGACAAATACTGACGCCTATCGTGTTGGAAGAAGGTTCAACTCAAGGAGTACACCCAATGTTACGTCCGGTCTATCAGAGGATGGTCGAAGAACGAAAGGCACCTGCTGAGGTGGGAAGACTGTGGAGACTGGGTGGAACAGAGAAGGTTCTGCAAGCAGGAGAAGTAGCGAGCTTCCGGGCTTCAGTCAAGTTGAACGGATCGCAGCCCGGTCCCTATGTGGTGCTGGGAACCGATTTTAATCATGGGAGTGAAACCGGAGTCGAAGTAATTCCTGAAATAATCTCCACCAAAGCTCTGAAGAGAACACGAGGAAGGGTCTCGGTCAGCGTGTGCAATGTGACGGATTCTCCAGTAGTCCTTAAAGCACGAATGCCTATCGGGCAAGTAGAGTCTGCTACACCCCTCTCTACCGATTTAGGAGGGGGAGTGGATAAAGAGATTCCAGATGAAAGATTCTACCCCAAAGACGCTCCCATTTCACCTGAGTGGAAGAAACGTCTTCAGTCTCAAGTCCTAAAGTGGAAGGAATTGTTCTCGAAAGATGAGTTCGATGTGGGCCTAGCAAAGAGTACTGAGCACCACATTCGGTTACAAGAAGACAAGCCGTTTAGGGAAAGATCAAGGCGAGTTCCGCTAGAAGACTTAGATGATCTGCGAGAGCAGCTGAATAAATTGCAAAGAACCAAGGTGATTCAAGAGTCCAGGAGTCCATACGCATCTCCCATAGTGTTGGTCCGGAAGAAAAATGGTTCTGTCCGTCTATGCATAGACTACCGCACGTTGAACCGGAGAACCATCCCCGATCAATATGCCACTCCTCGGATAGAAGATGCCCTACAGTGTTTGTCTGGAGCAAAGTGGTTTAGTGTACTAGACCTGCGAAGCGGATATCACCAGATACCCATGCATCCTGAAGACAAGGAGAAAACTGCGTTCATCTGTCCACTGGGGTTCTTTGAATTTAACAGGATGCCTCAAGGCCTTACGGGGGCTCCAGCCACGTTCCAACGGTTGATGGAGAAGACAGTCGGGGATATGAATCTAATCGAAGTATTAGTGTACCTGGATGACATAATTGTGTTTGGGAAGACTCTGGAAGAACATGAGCAACGTTTGGAGAAGGTCTTGAAGAGGCTCCATGAAGAGGGGCTGAAACTGTCTCTGGAGAAATGCCAATTCTGTCTACCCTCTGTTACGTATCTGGGACATGTGGTCTCAGCAGAGGGTGTTTCGACAGATCCTCGGAAGTTGGAGGCCGTAGCTTCTTGGCCTAGACCCCGAAACGTCACTGAGCTTAGATCTTTCTTGGGATTCTGTTCATACTATCGAAGATTTGTGGGAGGATTCGCAAAAATAGCTCAACCACTGAACAAACTCCTGCAGAAGGAAACAATCGAAGAAGGCTGTAAGGTCTCTGATAAGAACCCGTCAGCTCCAGGGCCAAGGAAAGCTCGAGAGTCTATACAAGGTGAATGGAACAGTCAATGTGAGGGAGCTTTCGTGAAACTGAAAGAGAGTCTAACCCGAGCTCCTGTTTTGGCCTATGCGGACCCTCACAAGCCGTATGAGTTACATGTGGATGCCAGCCGAGAAGGTCTGGGAGGAGTCCTGTATCAGGAGTATGGCGGATTGCTGAGGCCTGTAGCGTACGTGAGCCGGAGCCTTACGTCTTCAGAGAAGAACTACCCTACTCACAAGTTGGAGTTCCTAGCCTTAAAGTGGGCAGTAGTAGACAAGTTAAAAGACTATCTGTATGGAGCTGAGTTTGTGATCAAGACGGATAACAATCCTCTTACCTACATCCTTACTACCGCAAAACTGGACGCAACGGGACATCGGTGGTTGGCCGCTCTGTCAGGGTTTCGGTTCAGCCTGAAGTACCGCCCTGGGGTAAATAATCGAGATGCTGATGCGTTATCGAGGAGACCCTACACTATAGAATGGACTCAGTTGACTCCAGACGGGGTGCAAGCTTTGTGTCAAGGAACAGAGCGCCGGGTCAAAGGAGGGATTGAAGCGGAGGCCATAGGAGTCATGGCTGCGGCTGTTCCTGAGTTTTACTGTAATCCTACGCAGTTAAGGGATGAAAATTTACCTACCTTTTCGAGACAGGACCTGAAAGCGGATCAGGCCAGAGACCCTTTAATTGCCTTGACCATAAAGGCCCTGACTGCAAACCAGCGAGAGATTTTGTTAACTAACTCCCCGAGTGGGGCCAGGTTGGTCTATAAAGAGTGGGAGCGGTTAAAGATGTTGGATGGGGTGGTCTACCGAAGGGGCCCCTCAACCAACGCTGAAGAGATTCAACAGTTATTCCTCCCCACTAAACATAGGGAGAGTGTGCTGCGATCCCTACATGATGAGCATGGACATTTAGGTGCAGAGAGAACTTTTAAGCTGGTGCGAGATAGGTTTTATTGGCCTTGCATGAGGGCTGAAGTAGAAAGTTATTGTCATTCCTGTTTGAGGTGTATTCAGAGAAAGACTCTACCGACCCGAACTGCTCCAATGAGCCATCTGCAGAGTCAGGGACCCATGGATTTGGTGTGCATTGACTTCTTGTGCTTAGAGCCGGATGCTAGTGGGCAAGGGAACATCCTAATAGTGACTGATCATTTCACTCGTTACATAGTTACATAGTTACATAGTTATATAGGCTGAAAAAAGACATGCGTCCATCGGGTTCAGCCTCTCCCACATAACCTACTGCTGTTGATCCAAAAGAAGGAAAAAAACCCAGTCTGAATGCTTGCCAATATGCAACATACTGGGAAAAAATTCCTTCTTGACCCCAGAATGGCAGTCAGATTTCTCCTTGGATCAAGAAGCTTTTACCCACATATTAAATATTATAACCCTTAATATTCTGTGTCTGCAGGAAGTCATCCAGTCGTTTTTTAAAAGTCTGTACAGACTCTGACCCAACCACCTCAACAGGCAGAGAATTCCACAGCTTTATTGTTCTCACCGTAAAATAACCCTTCCTATGCTTTAAGCTAAATTTTCTTTCTTCCAGTCTAAATGGATGACCCCTTGTCCTATGTATAGTCCTGTTAATGAATAGGTTATCAGACAATGGTTGATAATGGCCCCGTATATATTTATATAAGGTTATCAGATCCCCTCTAAGGCGCCTTTTCTCTAAACTAAACAGGTTTAAGCTTGTTAGTCTTTCCTCATAACTTAACCCTTCCAGCCCCCTTATTAATTTAGTTGCCCGTCTCTGCACTTTTTCTAACGATATAATATCTTTTTTTAAGACAGGTGCCCAAAATTGCACGGCATATTCAAGGTGCGGCCTGACCATTGATTTATACAGAGGCAAAATTATGTTTTCATCCCGTGAGTGAACTCCCCTTTTAATGCATGCCAGTACTTTGCTGGCCTTGGCGGCTGCTGTTTGACATTGCACATTGTTACTTAGTTTGAAGTCTATGATTATTCCCAAATCCTTCTCCTGCTTGGATTTCCCTAACTCCGTACCATTTAGGGTATAAATTGCTTGTGTGTTCTTCACTCCAAAGTGCATAACTTTACATTTATCTAGATTAAATCTCATCTGCCATTTAAGTGCCCAGTCCCCCAATCTATCTAAATCCCTCTGCAGCGAAGTAACATCCTGCTCACATTGTATTACTTTTCCTAGCTTTGTGTCATCTGCAAACACTGATACATGACTTTCAATGCCTATCTCAAGGTCATTTATAAATAAATTGAATAGTATTGGTCCTATAACAGACCCCTGAGGGACACCACTTACCACTGGTGTCCATCTTGAAAATGTACCATTTATGACCACTCTCTGTACCCTATCTTTTAGCCAGTTTTCTATCCAAGAACAAGTATTTTCATCTAGACCATTTTTTCTTAATTTAAGTAGTAACCTTTTGTGTGGAACTGTTACGCCCAAGCATTTTCCACAAAAGATCAACGCGCTTCGACAGTGGCCAAGGTGTTGATGGAAAAGTTCTTTGTTCATTACGGACTGCCAAGGAGGATACACTCTGATCAGGGTAGAGACTTTGAAAGCAGACTGGTGGGGCAATTGTTAGAGTTGTTGGGAATCCAAAAGACCCGAACTACACCATATCACCCTCAAGGTGATGCTCAGCCTGAAAGGTTTAATCGCACACTGCTAAACATGCTGGGGACCTTGTCGAATGTGGAGAAGCAGAGTTGGAGTCGGCACATAGCTACTCTGGTGTATGCATATAACAGTACGGAGAGTGATGCAACTGGATACTCACCGTACCGTCTTATGTTCGGAAGAGAGGCTCGATTGCCGGTTGATTTGGCATTTGGGTTATCTCTAGACCAGACGTCAGTAGCTTCCCATAGAAACTACGTGGATAGACTTCGAAAGAATTTGGCTTCTGCATTTGAACAGGCCCGGTTGACCTCAGAAAACAGGGAGCAAAGAAACAAAAGGAACTATGACTTGAAAGTCCGAATACAAGATCTACAACCCGGTGATAGGGTTCTATTGAAGAACTTGGGTGCTGCTGCGAGACACAAGTTGGCGGATAGGTGGAGTTCCCAGGTTTACATTGTCTGCAAACAACTGCCGGGTCTACCAGTGTATCAGATTCGCCCGGATGGAAAGGCTGGGCCTCTCAAGAACTGGCACCGGAATCATTTGTTACCTTTGAGAGAGGCTGTGAGGATGCCAGTTGGAGACGAATTGCCTCTGCCAAATCCGCCTGTTCCATGTTTGCCTCCTGTTACTCGGTCTCAACAGACCCGGGTTGCCGAAGAGAGCGAAAGAGACAGTGAAGAAGAGAGTTATTGCCTAGATTGGATGCGCTCGCCGGAGCCTGAAGAGGTTGTCGTTGTTCCTGAACGGTGGGAGAGTAACTTGGGGCCTGAAGCTCCTGAATTTCTGCTAGAAGTCCCTGAGACTGCTGAAATTCCTGAAGCTTCTGAATTTCGGCTGGAAGTCCCTGAGGCTGTTGGGATCCCGGTAGCTCCGGAAGCTTATTCAGGTGATTATAGTTCTATGCCTTCGCTGGAGGGATCATACTCTGAAGAAACGTCTGCTCCAGTGATAGAGAGAAGGATTGAGCCAACACCTATAGTACTTCCACCTGAAGAGGAACTGATTGAGCCAGAACCAAAACGCTCTGTTCGACCGCCCCAACGACTCACCTACGACTCACCAGGACATAGCACTGAAGAGGCCATCACCACAGTACAGAGGTTGCCCGAAGTGTCTGCTATGCTAGCTGAGGTAGCCCAAAATATGAGTCAACTTGAGGAAGTGTTCCTAACTCACTATATGTATGCTGCTGAACCTGTGCATGTTATGTAAACTGTATTCAATATTGTGGAAATGTAATGTAACTGTTGTACCTCCTTGGAGAGACCCAAGAGTTCTAGGAGGGGGAGAGTGTAGCGCTGTGTTAAAATCTTGCTGTGGCATTACCTATTTTTGGCCACAAGATGGAGACCGTCGCAATTAGAGACACTGGACATGGGGACTACATTTCCCGGCATGCTTTGCAAGGAAACAGGAAGTGGGTGGGGACTGGACCCTTACATCCTCCACCCCGTGGAGAACGCGCCAGAGCGCGCCAGGGAACGAGAGAAAGCAGACGCACTGAAGACATCGCGAGAGGGCCTAGGCCAGAGCCCGAGTGAGACCTGTCAGTCCTTATTGGATCATTCAACCTGAGGAGAAGGAGACTTGCCAGAATCCAGGAATTGCTGCAGACCGGAGGAACCGAAGACCTCGAGTGAGGAGTCACCGCGAGTTGATCGGGTACGGAGAGCAGGCGGTGAGCTGGACAAGCTGCATGAAGTCAGACAACGGATCCGGCCGCTAGTATCCCCAGTCAAAATCGGGTGGAGAGACGTCCTGGGTCAGCGGAGCCTAAAGCAATCGTCGGATGGGTGAGAGGCCTCCAAGGCTGTTTTGTGATTAAAGGACGCGCTGCTGTTTTCTCTTTAAAGTCCACAGGGCCCCAACTGACTAGTCGAAGACTTTCCTTCAGTAAATTCACTGGCCAGTTGAACAGTACCCGGGTACCACACACACATATACACCTTTTACATTCCGGGACTTAACCTGTGCAGGACTCATTCTGTTACGAATCGGAACAGGGGTTAAAGATAAAGATACGTTCCGAATTATATTTTTTTCTTTTTCCGCTGCGCGTTTACCGCAGTACGAAGGGATTGCATGTTTTGGGTTTCGCTACGTGTCCCCTTTTTTCTGAACTATTGGGAAATTGCATTTCTTTTCTGTTCGGTTGCGAATATTTTATTTTTCCGAAATACGAAGCCTCGTGTTTCGTTTCTTTTCCGCTACGCGTTTTACCGTGATACGAAAATACTGTAATAATACTTGTGAATACCGTGTCTCAACATCTGCTTATTATTTTAGTAAACTATTTAAATGATAAAAACGCACAACTGTGTTGGAGTATATTTATTCCCTAGTGCGGGGAGACTGACCCGTTGTTCATTTTCAGCGGCTCCTCCGGGAGTGAGCGCTACAAATATATTAAAATAATATTTGATTAAAATACAATTAAGATCAATCTAAAAATTATTATATTAGCATAATTTATATTAACAAAATATACTCGTTACCTTGTATGCAGGAATGCGGCGGATTTCCTCTTCGTCCATTGGCCAAAGTGACCTAGGCATCCAGTCTAGGCGAGGCCCCATTCCCTAGCAGAGACCCCATGCATTCCAGACGAGGCCCCATGCGTTCCAGACGAGGCCCTGGTGGCTCCCTGGACTTAAGGGACTGGGTGCAATAGCACTCACTGCATCCCTGGTGGTTCCTCCCATGGGTGGTGCCAAGCACAGAGGGAGAGTCCTAGGAGCTTGGCTGAACTAATGCATTTTTTTATATATATAAACGTGTATGCTGACTTTATACTGTAGGATCTATACAGCAGGCATGAGAAATGGATTGTGGAAGACGACCTGCCATTCTTTGGTATCTGGTATATCCCCTAGTGATTGAGACACTTCTGAAATGGCAGGCGTGGAACTATAATCAGGAACATGGCCCTTGAGTTGCCCCTGATGCCAGCCCACATGGGGTTAATAGCGAATGCCGGTCGGCATCAGGTCACGGGAGCAACGAAGGGCAGGGCTTATGTAGACGGGGTATAAGAGTACGCAGGCACGTGGTGTCGCGCACCAAATAATTTTAGTCCTCAGAAGTAGCAGCCCACCCCTGGGTTTGAGTATCATCGGGGGATGGGGACAGTAAGGGAAGGGGTTTTTGGTAGCTCTTGAGAGTTATGGGTAATAGGGATCAGAATATACAGTATAACCTTTTAAAGGGGATAATTCTATGGTAAGGGTTAAGCGCTAATGAATCGAGTAGGGTTATAGCTACGAAGGGTTAAAGAAAGATGGAGGTTGAAAGGCGTAGGTATATTCATTGCACTGTCCATAATAAGAGCAAGGATTGGTGTTGGTGTGAGTTATTGTATGAAGGAGGAACGTGTGTCTTCAGGCGCCCGGTCGGCAGTGGGCATCTCAGGGCAAGTGTTTGTTTTGGTTTCTGCTTTTCCTCTCCATTTATACTCACGGCACGCTACGGCAATGTGACGGCATTACATATTTGCTACTATAGCGAGTGCTGGAAAATAAAGCCTATTTTACACTCTTGGAATGTGAAGTTAGTTATTTAGCAATTGCACAACTTTCTAACACAAGGCACTTCACTTGCTGTAATCCTGTCCGTTGCCTGAAATGCTGTTTTACAGTTTTTGGAGCTGCGTTTCGGGCCTTGGCTTTGCCTGTTCCACATCTCTCCTCCATGGTAATTTGCATTGTGCAATCTGTGGCTCATACATCTGACGAAGAGCTTATCTCCTGGATTACAAACCAATTCATTTTCTTATTTATATTAAACGAGTGAGACGTGTACGAGCGTTAAAAGCTGATGTGAAAAACCACAGACTCGTTCCTAATCTGGATGGCTTTCACTTAGCAGTTTGATGTCTCCCTGCTGTGTGTTTCTAATGTCTGTGTCTGGCATGCCTTGAATTAACCCTTTCCCAGGTGTAGCAAGTCTTTCATATTCATAGGGGCTCTGCATCGCATCGCCTAAGCTCCGTGGACTTGCCATTATGCGTCTATGCAGGGCAGCCATCAGAAATGATGGGGCCCCTTACTAAACCTCACGATGGGGCCCCCCCCCGGCACTCCATCAACCTCTAACAGCTTTTCTCCCCTTCAAAAAAAAAAAAGGACATAAAATAGCACCACAGCAATAAAACTCCCAGTAATGTGTAGTGTGTATGAGCGTATCACAGAATTCACAGCAATAAAACTCCATAGTAATGTGCGGTGTGTATGAACGTATCACAGAATCCACAGCAATAAATCTCACAGTAATGGGATGTATATGATGGCCTTTGGGTCTGGGCCTGGTCCCTGGGTCTGGTTTGGGCCTTGGGGTCTATGCTCTGGGCCTTGTGGTCTGGGCTGGGCCTTCGGGTCTGGCCCCTGGGGTCTGGTCCTTGGGGTCTTGGCCCTGGGGTCTGGGCCTTGGGTCTGGGGACTGGGCCCTAGGGAATGGGCCTTGGGGTCTGGTCCCTGGGTCCTGAGTCTGGGCCCTGAGTCTGGCCTGGGGTCTGGGCCTTGGGTCTGGGCCTTGGGGTCTGGGCCCTGGGGACTGGGCCTTGGGGACTGGGCCTTGGGGTCTGGGACCTAGGGACTGGACCTTGGGGTCTGGGCCCTGGGGTCTGGGGGACTGTGCCTTGGGGACTGGGCCTTGGGGTCTGGGCCTTGGGGTCTGGGCCCTAGGGTCTGGGTCTGGGCCCTAGGGTCTGGCCTTGGGTTTGGTCCCTGGGTCTGGGCCATAGGGTCTGGGCCTTGGGGTCTGGGCCCTAGGGTCTGGGCCTTGGGGACTGGGCCCTAGGGTCTGGGCCTTGGGGACTGGGCCCTAGGGTCTGGGCCTTGGGGACTGGGCCCTAGGGTCTGGGCCTTGGGGACTGGGCCTAGGGTCTGGGCCTTGGGGACTGGGCCTTGGGCCCTAGGGTCTGCGCCTTGGGGACTGGGGTCTGGGCCTTGGGGACTGGGCCCTGGGCCTTGGGGATTGGGCCTTGGGGACTGGGCCCTGGGGTCTGGGCCTTGGGGACTGGGCCCTGGGGTCTGGGCCTTGGGGTCTGGGCCTTGGGGTCTGGGCTCTAGGGTCTGGGCCTTGGGGACTGGGCCTTGGGCCCTAGGGTCTGCGCCTTGGCACTGAGGTCTGGGCCTTGGGGACTGGGCCCTGGGGTCTGGGGACTGGGGTCTGGGCCCTGGGGACTGGGCCTTGGGGTCTGGGCCCGGGCCCGGTGTGGTCCCTGGGGATGGGCCTGGGCCCGGTGTGGTCCCTGGGGATGGGCCTGGGCCCGGTGTGGTCCCTGGGGATGGGCCTGGGCCCGGTGTGGTCCCTGGGGATGGGCCTGGGCCCGGTGTGGTCCCTGGGGATGGGCCTGGGCCCGGTGTGGTCCCTGGGGATGGGCCTGGCCCGGTGTGGTCCCTGGGATGGGCCTGGGCCCGGTGTGGTCCCTGGGGATGGCCTGGGCCTGGGCCCCGTCTGGTCCCTGGAGATGGGCCTGGACCTGGGCCCCGTCTGGTCCCTGGGGATGGGCCTGGCCCGGTCTGGTCCCTGGGCCCTGTCTGGTCCATGGGGATGGGCCTGGGCCTGGTCTGGTCCCTGGGGATGGGCCTGCGTCCGGTCTGGTCCCTGGGGATGGGCCTGGGCCCCGTCTGGTCCCTCGGGATGGGCCTGGGCCTGGGCCCGGTCTGGTCCCTGGGGATGGGCCTGGGCCTGGACCCGGTCCCTGGGGATGGGCCTGGGCCCGGTCCCCAGGATGGGCCGGTCCCCGGGATGGGCCTGGGCCCGGTCCCCGGGATGGGCCTGGGCCCTGTCTGGTCCCCGGTCCCTGTCTGGTCCCCGGGCCGGGTATGGGCCTGGACCAGGGGATGGGCCTGGTCCCCCCGGGCATGGGCCTGGTCCCTGGGATGGGCATGGGCCTGGGCCCGGACTGGTCCCCAGGATGGGCCTGGGCCCCGTCTGGTCCCTGGGGATGGGCCTGGGCCCTGTCTGGTCCCCGGTCCCTGTCTGGTCCCCGGGCCGGGTATGGGCCTGGACCAGGGGATGGGCCTGGTCCCCCCGGGCATGGGCCTGGTCCCTGGGATGGGCATGGGCCTGGGCCCGGACTGGTCCCCAGGATGGGCCTGGGCCCCGTCTGGTCCCTGGGGATGGGCCTGGGCCCAGACTGGTCCCGGGATGGGCCTGGGCCTCGTCTGGTCCCTGGGGATGGGCCTGGGCCCGGTCTGGTCCCCAGGCCCTGTCTGGACCCCGGGGATGGGCCTGGGCTGGTCCCCGGGCCCTGGTGCCTGGGGATGGCCTGGGTGCCTGGGGATGGCCCGGTCTTGACCCCGTCCTACTTACCCGCTACAGTCTTCTGTCCTGGACTGGTTCTTCTCCTTTCTTCTCCGCTTCTTTCTTCTTTCTTGCTTCTTCGCTTCTTCTTGCTTCTTCGCTTCTTCTTGCTTCTTCGCTTCTTCTTGCTTCTTTCTTCTTGCTTCTTCGCTTCTTCTTGCTTCTTTCTTCTTGCTTCTTCACCACGCGGTGTCAGAGTTCTTTTGGCGCCGCGTGTCACGTGTGCGCCGTCACACACGTGACTGGGGGCGGTGCCAAAGCAGCGTGCCTTGGAAGTAGACGCACGCTGCTTGGCCCGCCCGCGGCCCGGCCAAAGAAATTAAGGCAGCGGGCAGCGGCCGCCCGCCACCATCATAGCAGTCACAGCAGTAACTGCTGTATGGGGCGTAATGCCCTGATGGCGGCCCTGCGTCTATGATAGATATTCAACGGTGTATGGCAATACCTAACCATCATGTTAGATAGAGGCAGCAGCGTTCAACAACTGCCAAATCTACAACTGCTGGTGATTTGTTCCTGACTTTGTCACAACATCTTCAACACCCACACCTACAATTAATGGGTTTCAGTAAGTAATATCTGGTTCAAAGAATCCACCGACATGCCAAGACCAAGCCATACCAAGCCATGGTATAAAAATGAAAATCCCGATAAATTTCCTGATAAATAATTGGGCAGAAGCTGTTTGACAGCCTAGTGAAGTCTATTATTAAGAAGTTGAAGGTATTTGGTACAACACAGACCCTCCCTGGATCAGGACGTCACTCCAAACTAGATAAAAGAGATGGGAGGAAACTGGTCAGAGGCTACCAAGAGGTCAACAGCGACTCTGAAGCAGTTGCAGGAATTTACGACGAAGAGTGGTCATTGTGTGTATGTGACATCAATATCACAAGTTCTCCACAAATGTGGCTTGTATGGGAGGGTTGCAAGAAAAAAAAAAACACTCCTCAAGAAAGGCCATGTACAGTCACGACTGAGCGTTACCATAACACACTTCGAAGAGTCCGAGACCACATGGAAAAAGGTGTTATGGTCAGACGAGACTAAAATAGAATTATTGGGCATCAACACACCAACTGATATGTCTGGAGGAAATCCAAATGCAGCTCACCATCCAAACAATACCATATCTACAGTAAAGGATGGAGGTGGTAATATTCTGTTATGGGGGTGTTTCTCTGCAGCAGGCACTGGCGCACTTGTCAAGATAGATGGAATAATGGATGGGGCAAAATACCGTGAAATTCTTGAACATCTGCTGCCCTCTGTCAGAAAGTTGTCAACGGGAAGGTTTACCTTCCAACATGACAACGACCTACAGCAAAAATCACCACACAGTGGTTGAAGGAGAAAAAGGTGAATGTCCTTGCATGGCCTAGTCAGAGCCCAGACTTAAACCCCATTGAATATCTGTGGAATAACTACAGAGCACCGCAATTATGGAATAACCTCCCAGACGCCATCAAATCTTCCCCCAGTCTAAAGTCACTTAATAGATCTCTATTAACCCCTTAAGGACCGAGGACGTACCATGTACGTCATTGCAGCGGGTCTCTCTTAGACCCGCTGACGTACATGGTACGTCCTGCCGTTTTTTGAGCGCTGGAAGCGATCGGATCGCTTCCAGCAGCTCAAACGCCATTGCAGGCTGCCTGGGAGTCCAGGCAGCCGTGCAATGGCGTTTAGAAGTGCCGGGGCACCATGTGATCGCTCCCCGGGAGCGATCAACATCCGGTTTCACCGGAGAGGTGCCCGGCACTTCTAGAGAGTGCTGGAAGCGATCAGATCGCTTCCAGCTGCTCTGAGTATATTACAAGGATGCCTCGACATCGAGGCATCCTTGCAATATGCTTACCTGCCGCCGGTCCGTCCGTGATCGCTCCCCCGAGCGATCACTTCCGGTAGCGGCAGGAAGTACTGAGTGCCACGAGGTATCGTGGCACTCAGTACAAAAACGATCACATCAGTGATCAGTGCTCTGCTGGGTGCCTCGAGGGATCAAGGCACCCAGCAGAGTAAAAAAAAAGTGGAAAAAAAAAGTAAAATAAAAAGTAAAATAAAAATAAATAAAATAAACTTAGGGTTAGGGGTAGGGGTAGGGTTAGGGGTAGGGTTAGGGGTAGGGTTAGGGTTAGGGTTAGGGTTCTAAGGGCAGGGTCATCTTGGGGCTGAGTGGGATGTTCCTAGCCTGCCTCAGAGAGGCAGGCTAGCAACATCCAATCAGAAGTTAGAAAAAATCAAAAAAAAATTTCTAATTTGTCAGGTCAGGTCAATATTTTGTAAAGCTCTGACCTCTGTGATTCTCCTCCCTCTCCTCACTTGTGTTTTGGTGAGCGAGAGAGAGAGATCAGATTTGACAGGTTAGAGATTTTAGTGAGATTTAGTGAGATTAGAAAAATTGAGGCAGATTTAGAGAGATTTTAGGGAGATTTAGAAGAATTGAGGCAGGTTTAGAGGGATTTAGAGAGATTTAGGTGTTTATTTGTATTTTCTTGTGAAACCCAACGGTTCTTCTAAGAACCAACAATCCGCTTATATATATATAATAATTATAAAATTTTATAATCTATTATATATAATGTCTGAGAGGGTGTACAGCGCCGAGGAGGCATATGCCATCCTGGCGTCAGAATCTGAGGCATCTGCGTCAGACTCAGACCCTCATTTCGACCCCGCTAACTGCTCAGAGACGTCGCTAGATACATTATCTACGCTGGCTGATGTATCTAGTGATGTTTCTGATGCAGATCCTGGGTCACCACCTGCCAGCAGGAGACGCACAGCTCCAGCTGAGGAGTGGGTAGTGCCTCATCGCCAGAGGCCAGATATCCCTCCTTTCACGGCAAATCCTGGCATCAATATTGATGTTGCAGGATTTACCGCCACACAGTTTTTTGCAGGTGTTTATGGGGGATGATTTGTTGGGCCACATCGTGGCCCAATCAAATCTGTATGCCCATCAGCATTGTGCTGCGAAGCCAGACTCCTACTTGGCAAGGCAGCAATGGACCCCGCTAGATGTGCCAGAATTTCTGAAATTCTGGGCACTTACTATGCTGAGGGCATCATAAAGAAGCCCTCAATTCGCTCCTACTGGAGCAGTAGCCCCATCTGCTCTACCCCCATTTACCCCCAATCAATGTCACGTAGAAGGTATGAAAACATTTTGCGTTTCATGCACTTCAGTGACAACAGCCTGTGCCCCCCTAGAGAGCATCCCCAGTTTGACAGGCACCAGACTTTTACATTTTATTCGTACATTTTTATGTTCTACAATTGGTGCTGTATTTTGCCAAAATCTTTGCACACCTATGCATGGGGGGCATGGGTGTACTCAGGAGATCTTGCAGAAAACAACCTGGAGAGTTTTCATGCAGTAACAAACAACAGTGTCTCCTAAATCACAGTCCAAAACTACTGTGGGCGTAAAAATCTGAAAATTGAAAAATTACACCACACACCTTCTCAAATGTTTTGGGCTAAAACCGTTGCATCCATGGCATCAAAGCACTCCATATGCAATACCTTGGGGTGTCAACATAACAAATATAAACAATTTTCTGGCAATAATTCAAACTGGGGTATGCGGTAGACCCAAAACCAAAGATAGGCCTAGCTGAAGAAATAATCTCAATTTCAACTCCAATGACAAAGTCATAAAAATTGTATTTGAACCTTCCAAAATCCTGGCAAACCTATGCATGGGGGGCATGGGTGTACTCAGGAGATCTTGCAGAAAACAACCTGGAGAGTTTTCATGCAGTAACAAACAACAGTGTCTCCTAAATCACAGTCCAAAACTACTGTGGGCGTAAAAATCTGAAAATTGAAAAATTACACCACACACCTTCTCAAATGTTTTGGGCTAAAACCGTTGCATCCATGGCATCAAAGCACTCCATATGCAATACCTTGGGGTGTCAACATAACAAATATAAACAATTTTCTGGCAATAATTCAAACTGGGGTATGCGGTAGACCCAAAACCAAAGATAGGCCTAGCTGAAGAAATAATCTCAATTTCAACTCCAATGACAAAGTCATAAAAATTGTATTTGAACCTTCCCAAAATCCTGGCAAACCTATGCATGGGGGGCATGGGTGTACTCAGGAGACCTTGCAGAAAACAACCTGGAGAGTTTTCATGCAGTAACAAACAACAGTGTCTCCTAAATCACAGTCCAAAACTGATGTGGGTGTGAAAATGAAAAATGACCACCAAACTGTATCCAATTTGTTTGGAGCAAACGGATGCATCCATAGCATAAAAACACTCCATTTACAATACTTTGGGGTGTTAGCTTACCAAATATATGCACGTTCATAAAACTGGGGTATGTAAAAAGGCCCCTAAAAAGAAGATAAGCAAAGAAGATACTGTATGTCAAATTAGAAAATTGACAAGCACATGTCAAAGATTGGCGTAGCACCCCAAAAACAACAGAACAAATCTATATATGGGTGGTATCAATTTACTCAGAAGATGTTGCTGAACATATTTTGGGGTGTTTTTTGGCAGTAACCCATAACTGGATTTGACAATTCATGCCTAAAGTACAATGTGTGTGAAAAAATAACACAAAAAGTGACTACCTGAAAGTTTGACATAGAGCTAGTGCATGGAAAGTGTTAAAATACAACTCTTTGAAGCACCCTAGGGTGTGCCCTTTCTAAAAATATATGGTTTGATGGGGGTAAATTACTTTGGCCGGCTTCAAAAATGTCCCAAATAGGACATGGGTGCATGATGACGAAATGTGAAAATTCCAAGTTGGAAAACTGAAATGCGCACCCCCCAAATAAGGCCTATTAGCCCCCAAATGACCCGACATACCTATACATGGGTGGTATCAATTTACTCAGAAGATGTTGCTGAACATATTTTGGGGTGTTTTTTGGCAGTAACCCATAACTGGATTTGACAATTCATGCCTAAAGTACAATGTGTGTGAAAAAAATACACAAAAAGTGACTACCTGAAAGTTTGACATAGAGCTAGTGCATGGAAAGTGTTAAAACAACTCTTTGAAGCACCCTAGGGTGTGCCCTTTCTAAAAATATATGGTTTGATGGGGGTAAATTACTTTGGCCGGCTTCAAAAATGTCCAAATAGGACATGGGTGCATGATGACGAAATGTGAAAATTCCAAGTTGGAAAACTGAAATGCGCACCCCCCAAATAAAGCCTATTAGCCCCCAAATGACCCGACATACCTATACTTGGGTGGTATCAATTTACTCAGAAGATGTTGCTGAACATATTTTGGGGTGCTTTTTGGCAGTAAACCTTAAAGTTCACAGTACATGTATTCTTAAATTGCGTTCAAAAAAAAAAAATCACCAATTTTTTTTTTTTTCTCAAACTTTGGCATAGATTTGTGGTAAAATGGTTTGCATGGAAAGAGTCAAAATACCCCCAGTTTAATACCTTGATTTGTGTACTTTAAAAAAATATGTATATGTGGAGGGTTATTCAGGAATTAGTGACAGATATCAGTGTTACAATGTCACTATCACTAGTTTTGAAAAATAAACTCTTTGGAAATGGCAAAGTGCTACTTGCACTTATTGTTGCATAAAATAAGGAAAAAAGCGAGGAATATGTAAACATTGGGTATTGCTAAACTCAGTACTAAATTTAGAAACTACTAAAGAATAAATTTTTTTTGACGGTTGTTGATACATAAGAAATTTTGGGGGTCAAAGTTCGAAAAAGTGGTGTTTTTTCAATTTTTGTGTCATATTTTCAAATATTTTTTATAGTAAATTATATGAAATGATGAAAAAAATGGTATCTTTATAAAGTCCATTTAGTGACGAGAAAAACAGTGTAAAATATGTGTGGGTTACATAAACGAGTAAGAGGAAAATTTGATGTAAACACTAAGAGCGCAGAAACGTAAAAACAGCAGCGGTCACGAACGGACGGATTCGTGTAAAACCGCCCGGTCACTAAGGGGTTAATATACCTCAATAAGGAATGCACCTGTAAACATGTAACATGTTTCCTACATATTTATTTTAGTGTTAATATCTTGCATTTTACTATTTTGTATTTCTGTAACATTTCAATGTTCTTGAACCCAGGACATACTTGAAAATGAGAGAAATCTCAATGTATCCTTCCTGGTAAAATCCTTTATAAATAAAATAAACAAATAAGAATGCAGTCCACAAATGGTCACCATCAAATGTAACTGAACTTGAACAGTTCTGCAAAGAGGAGTGGCCAAATATTGCACTGTCTAGATGTGCAAAGTTAGTAGAGACATATCGCAACAGACTAAAACCTGAGACACACTGAGCGTGTATTGACGCACAGCGTAGTGAAGCAAAGTGAAGCAAACATTTTGCAGGCTTGACTTCACTCCGCTCCGCCGAGCAAGCCAGGCTACACTGCATCACGTTTGCTTCTCTACACACTGGATAGGACTCCACTAAATAAATTAAAATATACACACCAAAACCTTATTTTCACAAAGCGCATGTCATATAGGAAAAAAAGTTTCTACTGAATAAAATAGATCTAAACTACTGCCAATTTAATAGGAATAGTATAAAAAATTAGAAAAAAAGTAACCCTAAACATATAGCACCCCATTTATATATATATATATATATATATTTCTTTACAGCCAGACTTCTCACTATATATACACTGAGAAGTCTGGCTGTGTGTATATATATATATATATATATATATATATATATTGAGAAGTCTGGCTGTGTGTATATATATATAATATATATATATATATATATTATATATATATATATATATATATATATATTGAGAAGTCTGGCTGTAAAGAATATATAATATTTTGCAGCCAGACTTCTCCGTGTATATAATTTATTAATTACACACAGCCAGGTAGAAGAGGGGGGGCCATGTGTGCTGCGTGGTATATCTATTGGGGAATGGGCAGGTGTGCAATTCACATTATGGAGGGGGGGTCCTGGCGGCACCTGGCTCGGGGTCCTGCTGCTGAGAAGCTGTCCTGTCTCCATGCCGCTGCGTCGAGGTGAACACAGACGGAAGAGTGCAGACTCTGGAGCAGCGCTGGTGGGAGGGACCTATAGCACACGGCGCATGCGCCGTGTGCTGCAGATCCAGCCCCTCCCCTCATCGCGTCGCTCCACTGAGGGGAAAGTTGGATTTTTCCAACTCCCGTCACTCATCGTGACGCGGCATGAGAGTGGGAGATGGAAAAATCTGTACACACTGAGCGTGTCTCGCCGCGCGTCGCCGCCTACAGACGCTGCGCGTTGCAACGAGCTCCGTGTGTCTCAGGCTTAAAGGCTGTAATTAACGCAAAAGGTGGTTCAACAAAATACTGACACAAGGGGGTGATTCTTTTTCCAACTCAGTGATTCTGGTTTTGAATTTTCTTAAATACAACTGGATAATCCAAAACTGTGTCTTTATTTCAGGCTGCAAAGCAACAAAATGTGATTAGTTTCAAGGGGGGGGGGTGATTCTTTTCTATACCTGCTGTATAAGGGATTTTTTTCTGTTACAGTCCCTTGTAATAAAAAATCTTTTAATATATTCAGATAGTCTTCTTGCAGATCTAGTCCTTCTTTTCATGACCTCCTTCTTTTCCCCAGTGAAATATGAGTTTCCTTCTAAATCTTCTCATTCTCTTTTTAAATCTTGTGGGTTACCTCTCCAAAAAATATCCTCCTTGTGTGTTCTCATACAAGTCAGAAGAATCCTAATTGCCAGTAGGAGGTGATGACAACTACACCTTAATTTGTTTATCCTCTTACTATCCTCACTTTGCATTCATTTTTGGGACTACCGGTAGTTCTTCCTGTAACCCTGTAAATCTCCGACTCTGAGGAAAATTCTTACTTTTTGTTCTTCTCTTTCCTCTTCAAACAAACTACTAAGGCTATTGTCAGATCAAAGCAGTCAGAGCGCACTCTGCGTGAGTGCATAATGGACAGACATACTGACGGAAGATACTGTAGACACCACACAGTCCGTGTTTTTTTGACGGACGTAGAAAAAAAAGAACTATGGGAAATCAAATTAATATGAAAAGGATATGAAAAGCCATTGTGTGCGTCAAGGTGCTGGAAGTCGCAAATGCGTTGCGTCTGACATCTCATCACTCACACAGAGCGCTACGCGGACTTGGCGCACTCTGCGCCCCGTGGTAGCGGTTTTACGTTCTTGCCTAACTTGCGTCCGTTTGCCACGTGCGTTGTGCGTGCCCAGTTCGGTGTGCACGTACTTCGTGTGTGGGTCTCTATTGATCATGATTCTATGCTACGACTGATGTTAAACTGTGCGGCGACACGGACGTCATCACTGCGTTCGTCTGACATTCGCCTAAAACAAACGCTCTTATTTCTTATCTGTTTGGGGATTCTCTTAAAGGTGTAACTTTGGAAAAAAGAGAATATTCTGAGTTTGATTAAAGCTGGTGGAACATATAGAATATGTTGGTGACTTGACCGCTTATGTGGTCACAACAGAGACTTCTAAAATCTCCAAATGTATGTGCTCTGTTTCATGGCAAAACTGTCTGTAGGTTCGTGTAGAGGAAATGCATTTTTTGGTGCCTTGAAATGTTAGTTTTGCTCTCTTGAGAATAAGAGGTTATGGAGGGTCTAATAAACATTTGTGTTTTTTGGACCTTCTGTAACCTCGCGTTCTTGGTTCCTTGGCCAGTTCCTTTGATAACAATCATTACATGTCATGTTCCGTGGGTGCAATTTACTGCTTATAGATAAACAAAAAGATCTATAGTTTGTTAAAAAAAGCCTGAAGTTCCATTCTGTTGAACACATGCGATGTGAGCGAAAATATGTGAAGGGATGAGAGGACCAGAGTTAAGTGTGTGTTTGTATTCTGCCAATTAAAAACACTAAAGGTTATTCAAAGAGCACTGAAATTTCGGTGCTCTTTCATTCGGCTCGCTTCAAGCTCAATTTGCCGATCCTGCAGCATGATCCTCGCAGTGTCCCTGAAGTGCACCGAATGGATCCACTGAACGCAACTGAAAAACCAACGAACCCCGCAGAAAAATCACAGAACGCAATTGATAAACCGGTGAATGCTGACGAAAAATCACTGAACGCATCCAATAAGCTGCCGAAAAATCACTGAACGCAGCCAATGATCCGTTGAAGGCCTCTGCCACCAAAAAAAAGCAGAACCCGCTGCCGAACAGGGTAAAACACCCCCCCCCAAAAAAAAACCCAGCAACTTTTAAAAGGCGGTATAAACAAAAATAATGCATGGAAATAACATATAAGGTCCTATGATAACCATAAACAGGTCTGTTACAGAATAAAAGAATTTCAATGCAAGAAAAAAAATCGGAATCAAAAATTTTGCCGACAGAATCCATAAAAGATTCTAAATAAATAAATAGATTTTTTGCTGCAACTGAAAAGAATAAATGGTTGAATAAAATATTTATAAAAATGGGATTTTTTTTCTTGCATTGAAACCTATGGGATTCGCCTGTTTAAACCTGTCAAACGAAAGCACCGAAAATCTGAGCATTTTGCCATTTTTTTTTTTCAGTGCTGTTTGGTGTTCTCTGAATAGATTAACCATTACTCCTCTATGGGGAATTTCACTGCTGCCGAATTGCACTGTATTTCTCTAGGAATGTGTGTTTTTGTTTCGCACCGATTCGTTTTTTCTCACGAAACGGGCCGATTCGGTGCTTCGGATTAGTCCGATGTTCGAACCAGACCGGCAACGAAATACACACCATCCGAAATATTTCCCAATATGAAACGAAAAAAATTCGTTATTTCGTATAGACAATATTACAGATCCACACATCGAGGAGGCTCTGGGACATGTGAGTTGTTCCATATATTTCCTATTTTTCGTATGATTTCAAACAATATTGCACTATCCATGTCTCTCTCCTGAGACCCAGGTTGTTCCACCTCATCTTCCTGGTACCCAATCTGTTCCATCCAATATACCTGGACGAGCAACATATCCAATTGGTGGGAGAAGCCCAGTGGCTTACAAGTGAAGATCAAGAGCCTATCAGGCTCCAGGCTTGTGATTGCGAAATCTATAGTTTATGTTGCCATTTTTTGCTGTTGACAATCTGATAAGGCACATTTTGGTCTAGTCTTAATTTTATTTCAGGATTATGAACCTGGAATGACCTATGAATTTGTATAAGATGAGTATTTCTCCTCTTATAGTATGCCTTCACTTTCTGACACATGGTGTGTGTGTGTTATGGTTAAACGTTTTTATGCTCTCCCTGATCTATACTTTGTGTATTTCTTTTTTCTGTTTGTGAATATATGGGTGAGGGATACACCTATTGGTGAGCTGCATTATTGTATACGGTTATTTAAATTGACATATAATTAGCGCCACAATAACATCCATAACCTTTTTAGGTTAAGCACATGTTTATTAATATTTAGGGTTCTTCCTAACTTATTTTAAATGTATAATGAACGTCTGTTTTTTTCTTTGCAGAACACATACAGCTGGATTATCTTCTCGCAGTCCGTCCGTATGTGTTCTGTTCAGCAATGAATTATGATGCAATACATTTTGTCAGTTTTAGTACCGTGGATAGTAACAAGCCTGTCGTTATCCATGGTGCTGATATTAAGAAATAGATCGATTAATATGTGTTTCTCCATCGGCGACTGTCCATGGTTCTGACTCAGATCAGGACCATGGACAGTCGCCGATGGTGAAACACATATTATCGGGGGCGTGTCTAACTGCCGAGGAGAATGGTCGTCTTTCTGCTGTGCTCCAGGCCGTGTTACCGGAAACAAGTTCTCAGTCGTTTTGCTGCCCTGACCCTGATGCACTCTCCCCAGTTTGCTAGCTAAGATATCCGTAATCACCCTGCTTCGATTTGGGGACGGCTACAGCGAGGTGACCGATCATTTGGGCCCACTTCTTTTGCAGCCTGTCTGGCGCTGCAGCCATTTTTTGAGGCCTATACCTGGGAACTACTACTCTGTACTCTGCTCTCTGTGTCTGTGGCACCTACTCACCTCCATGAGTAAGAAGTGGAAGAAACCTGGTGGAGTGGAGGTACCTCGCCTCCTGGACATCAGAGTATCTCTTAGAGTGGGGCGTGAGGGGGGGACGCGGAATCTGAGTCCTCGGATGAGGGGTCTGGACCCCCCTCGGTGGTATCAGGGACTGGGGCCCCGAAGTCGCAACCTGTCGAGCCTCTTACCACCGAGGACCTGCATAAAGTTATGGAGGACTTCCGAACCCGGTGGAGGTCCGTACGCGTACCCTGGAGGCGGAGAAGGTACAGTTGGCTTCAGATGCCTAGGTGGATGATATCCAGAAGCAGGTTAGCAGGCTGAACTCAGCTGTGATAGCTCTGGAAACCCGACACCGTTGCCGGAACCTTCGCTTACGTGGGGTCCCCGAGACTGTGGCTGCGGAGGGCCTTTACGAATATGCCCTGGGCTTGGTGACTCACCTGCTACCGAATTGCGAAGGATCAGAGGGCCCGCTGGTAGTATCGGCTACTTGCATCAGAAGGGCGGCTACAGCCCCGGAGGCTGCTCCCCGCGATGTTATCTTGGTGACGAAGGACGTAGCTGTCCACTCCCTGCTGCTTCGGTCTCTTGGCCCCACATTCACCGTCACCTATGATTCTGCCTGCTTGACGGTGTTCCGAGACTTGCCGTTCCTGGCCCTGGCGGCCCGACGCTGCTATAAGGAGGTCACGACGGTGCTTCGTGTGCACAGCTTTAGGTATGGCTGGGGGACCTTGGGCTCATTGATAGTTACCAAGGATGGCAGGGTGTATACGGTGACAACTCTGATGGAGGCACATGAGGTGCTATCTCGCCTGGGACTCTCAGAACTGGTGAAAGACCCTCGGGACGTCCCCCGGGAGCCTGGATGACTCGTCTGTGTGGCAGTTTCTTATTTCCCATTCTGGCTGTTCTTTACCCTGTTCCTACTGATCCCCCTCCCCTCTTGCTGACATTCTTGGGACTATTTTAGTTGATATGGTTGCCTAACCATTGGATGGCCTTGAGTAGTGTTGTTAGGCATTTTTCGGGTGGTCCTCGGGCTCCCAGACCTTGTGATGTTGTCCCTCGATGGCCTCCTTCGGGAGAGTGCCAGGATTGTCACAGATATGGCCTTTGCCACTTCTCCCCTCCCCTTTTTCTTTATTATTTGTTATTTTTGTTTCTTGGCATTCACGGGTAGTCCCTGGGGTGTGCCACTATGACTTTTGTCATACTTGGCCCACGGGCCTCGTGACGATTTTCCTCCATGGCGTCCTTCGGGAGTGCGCCAGGAGAGTCACAGTTTGTGACCTTTGCCATTTCCCCCTTTCTTTTTTTTTGGCGCTTCCCTACCAGGATGGTCTATATTTTGTTCTGTGTGGTGACTTATGCGTTCCTTGCTGCATTATTTTCCCGACGCTTACGTTTGTTGTTAAATTTGTGACATGTTATTATTTTCTTATATTTTGCTGTACCTTGTGACTCTCTTCACAATACAATTTTTTGAATATAAAAAAAAGGAAAAAAATACATTATCGGCCTGGAGCACAGCAGAAAGACGACCACTCTCCTTGGCAGTTAGACACGCCCCCGATAATATGTGTTTCACCATCGGCGACTGTCCATGGTTCTGATCTGAGTCAGAACGAACCATGGACAGTTGCCGATGGAGAAACACATATTATCAATCTATTTCTTCATATCAGCACCATGGATAACGGCAGGATTGTTACTATCCCTGGTACTGATACTGACAAAATGTATTGCATCAAAATTCATTGCTGAACAGAACACATACGGACAGACTGTGAGAAGATAATCCAGCTGTATGTGTTCTGCAAAGAAAAAAGCAGACCTCGTTATACATTTAAAATTAAAGTTACCAGGAAAGGCTTAATGATCTTAACATGTACAGCTTGGAAAAAAGACGAGACAGAGGAGATATGATAGAAACATTTAAATACGTAAAGTGAATCCACGAGGTAGAGGAAGGGAGTATATTTAAAAGGAAACAAAGTAGCAAAACAAGAGGACATAGTCTTAGATTAGAGGGGCAAAGATTTAAAAGTAACATCAGGAAGCATTATTTTACTGAGAGTGTGGTGGATACATGGAACAGCCTTCCAGTTGAAGTGGTAGAGGCCAAAACAGTAATTGAATTTAAGCAGGCATGGGATAGGTATAAGGCTATCCTAAACAAAAGATCAATCCAGGTAAAGTATCCATGTAATTGGGCAGACTAGATGGGCCGAAAGGTTCTTATCTGCCGACATTTTTCTATGTTTCTATGTTTCTAAAATAAATTGGGAAGATCCCTAAATATTAACCCAAAAATTCCCGAAAAAAATGCAAAAATAAATCCTAAAAAATAAGTAAAAGAAATGGCTGTTTGCTGCAGTTGAAAATAATAAACGGTTTTAGAAATATTTAATAAACACTTAAAAACGGGGATTTATTTTAACATTTATTCATAAGAAAAAAAGGATCTTTCATAAAACGATACATCCGAAGGATCGAATCGGCAGGATTACCGTATCGACCAAAATATCGGAGCATCCGAAATACAATACGTCTAACGTCAAAACGAAAATCCGAGGATGGACCCTTTGAAACGAAGAGAACAGACCATCTGAAAGACCAAAATTCCCCAATTTTTCCGAAACAAAAATCGATACAAAACACCGAGCTGAAACGATCCGAAACAAAACTTTTGAAAAACCGAACGTGCCGAAACGAAAAAAAAAAAGCATGTGCACATCTCTATATTTTGCTGGCAATTTGCCAATATATTTATTTATTTATAAAGGATTTTACCAGGAAGGATACATTGAGATTTCTCTCGTTTTCAAGTATGTCCTGGGTTCGAGAACATTGAGTGGTTACAGAAATACAAAATAGTAAAATGCAAGATATTAACACAAGACCAAATATACAGATTAACAGTAAAATGCAAGCTATTAACACAAGACCAAATACACAGATTAACAGAAAAATAAATATGGAGGAAATAAAGTCATTATGTTACATGTTTACAGGTGCATTTCGTATTGAGGTATGCTAATAGGGAGCTCTTAAGGGACTTTAGACTGGGGGAAGATTTGACGGCGTCTGGGAGGTTATTCCATATTTGCGGTGCTCTGTAGGAAAATGAGGATCTAGCCATTTTCTTTTTGTATTGCGGTATTGCAAGTAAGGTGCTGGTCCTGGATCTGAGGTTATAGGATGAGGGAACTGCCGGGGGAAGCAGCATATTCAGGTAGGGTGGTAGCTTCCCAGAAAAGCTCTTAAACACCAGGTTGGAAAGGTGAAGGGTGCGTCTAGAGTCCAGCGATGGCCAGTTTAGTTCTTTTAACATGTCACAATGGTGGGTCATGTAGTTACATTGTAGCACAAAGCGACAGAATGAGTTATACAATGTAGTAAGTTTCTGGAGGTGTGTTTGCGGGGCGGCTGCATACACTACATCTCCGTATTCAATGGCTGGCATAAGCATTTGTTGTACAATCTGCTTTCTTACCGCGGGGCTCAGGCAGGATTTGTTTCTGTACAGGGCACCTAGTTTGGGGTAAAGTTTAGATGAGAGTTTTTCGATGTGGGGGCCAAAAGATAGATTTGGGTCTAACCACATACCTAGGTATTTGAGAGAGGTGACTGTGGTCAGCGTGCCGTTTGATTTTGTCCCAACACATAGATGGGGTGTTTGCAATTTGTGTAGTTTAGGTGCGGTTCCAAAGAGCATTGTAACCGTTTTGTCAGTATTTAGAAAAAGTTTGTTATTTGCTATCCACTTTTCTACCCCTGTGAATTCTTCTTGCAGCACGGCCTCCAGCTGCGGGAGATTTGGTTTGCTGGTATAGATTACCGTGTCGTCTGCGTACATGTGTACAGTTGAAGCTTTGCAGACATTGGGCAGATCGTTTATGAATATTGTGAATAGTAGGGGGCCAAGTATCGAGCCTTGGGGTACACCGCACGTGACTGGGAGGGGAAGGGAAGTGCTGTCAGAAATGGACACAAATTGAGACCTATCAGACACATATGATTGGAACCAGGTTAACGTACTATCACCAATACCAGAGTTTTTAAGTTTTTGTAATAGGATGCCATGGTCTACTGTGTCAAAAGCCTTGGCAAAGTCAAGGAAGATGGCTCCAGTTAGATTTCCTTGTTCCATGCCCGCTTGGATATCATTACAAACTTTTAAAAGGGCAGTTGTAGTTGAATGGTTTGGACGAAAGCCTGATTGATCTGGGGTTAAATAGTTCTGATACTGATAATAATCACGTAATTGAGTGTAGACACATTTTTCCAGAATTTTTGACATTACAGGGAGCAGTGATATTGGGCGGTAGTTGGATACCAAAGTATTGTCTCCACTTTTATGGATAGGTACCACCCTTGCAGTCTTCCAGAGTTTGGGTATGTATCCAGTCGCCAGTGATTCATTAATCAGGGTTGCGACAGGTTTAGCAATTGCTGGTGCACTGATTTTCAGCAGCATTGCTGGGATTTGATCAGGTCCAGACTGGTATTTCATTTTTTGGTTACGGAGAAGTTTAGTGATGGCACTGACAGGCACAGGCCTAAAACTGAATATGTCTGGGTTACGGGGTTTTTGCACTGTTGGTGGGTCCTGACCTGCGTGCGGCCTTTCTGATTGCGTTTCATTTCCTAGCTTAGCAATGAGGGTGGTGGCGCATCCAACAAAATAATTATTAAAAGCATTTGCTACATCTAGGGGTGTTGTACAGTTTGGTTGTTTACTTTTAAAGCAGCTGGTTGGGAGTGGCTGGGGGGTGCTTGTATGTTACTTATGATTTTCCAAAAATTTCTGGGGTTTGATATGTTATGGTTTAAATTTTCATTGAAGTATTGGGCTTTAGCCATTTTTGTTTCTTTTGTGCATTCATTCCGGCATTTTCGGTATTCACAGTAATCGTTCATGGATCCAGTACTCTTGAACTTTGACCACAGGGAGTCTCTAAACTGGTACATATGCGTGAGGTCAGCTGTAACCCAGGGGAGATGGGCCCCTTTTACTCGCACTTTACGCAGCGGGGCATGGGAATTCCAGACTTGCAGGAGCTCAGACTGAAAGTATTCAACTGCACAGTCTAGGTCTGGGATTAGGTTTAGCCTGTACCAGGGGAGCTGTATGAGATCACTTAGGAAGGATTCAAGAATAAATTTCTTGAAAGACCTGGTGGTTATTACCTTTGGGGGAGATTTCAAGGCCTTTATTTTGCGCACGCAATACACTAGACAATGGTCACTAAAGCTATTAGCAAGAACGCCTGCCTCCTGTATTCTATCAGGAGATGAGGAGAGAATCCAGTCCAGCAAGGTATGGTTAGGGCTTTTCATATTAATGCGAGTGGGGGAGGAGATTAATTGAGTTAGCTGCAAAGTTTTAAACAGTGTGCAGTGTTTATTGTTTTTAGGATTTAGCCAATCTGTATTAAAATCGCCGAGGACCAGCAGTTCACTTTTTTGGTTTTGGGCAAGTAGGTTATTAAGGATTTGAGTTATGTCAGAGAGGGAGTGCACTGGAGAGCTCGGTGGACGATACAACCCAGCAACAATGATTGATTTACTGAATGGGATCTCAATTATACCAGAGAAGAAATCAAAGGTGACAGGAGAGCTAGAAGTCTGTAAGGGGGTGAACTTTATGGACTCCTCAACATAAATAACAATTCCCCCTCCTCTCTTTGCTCTGTCTTTTCTATAACATGAATACCCCTGTATTGATATGGCAGAGTCTGGTACTTTTGGGGTTAACCACGACTCTGTGAGCACAATGACTTTGGGTTTGTAATAGCAGCACCAAGCCTGAAGCTCATCCAATTTAGGGAGTAAACTTCGGATGTTACAGTGCACGAATGAGAGGCCTTTTTTAGTGGGGAGACTAAAGGTTGTGTCACCTATAGGAATATATGGCGAATTGCCAACTTTTTGAACAGCTGAATTACCACAAAATTGCCCCGTACGGGGAAATTCATTGTTCGGTGCAATTTGGTGGCAAAGTTGTCTCTCTTTGAATAACCCCTTTAATTGTGTGAATATGCCCTCCTAAAATATGGGCAAAACCTGTGGATACGAAATTACTAAAATGCAATTGTCCATGAACATTCAAAAGCTGTTGAAGATACACCTGTAGGTTCATGGTCATTAGGTTACCGTAGCATTCCTTTCTGATAAAACATGCAATGAATCTCGAGCCGTTTTTAAAAAGAAGAAAAAAAGCATCTAAAGCTCAAATAAATCACATTTTAGTTCTCTTATGTGAAGAAGCGTTACATTGATAATGGAAATGTTACGCTGTAATGTATGTGCTGGTGTGGTGTAATATAAATACAGTCTTTGGATGTTCACTGTTTACTCCAGTGACTTTTATTAAACGTTTATCTGAAACCAGTACTTTTATTTTCTCACCTCCTGAGTTTGTGTCATGAGGCGAATGAGAATTCCTGTAATGTTTATATTGGAACAAGGCATATTCCATGGTAAATACACATATTCAATGAGTCATTAAACGCAGCTTGTGCATCTCAGTGGGCATCCTGGAGGGTGATCTTGGCACACGACAAAGAAAAGATAAATGTCTCGGGGTCAGCTGCTGAGTGTCATAATTTTACATGCTAATGTCCTCTAGAGCTTAATAACCATAACTATGGATTTTTTGGTGCACCATGATAGTCCAGATCTTGTGAATGCAGTGGCGTAGCAAGGGGGGGCAGGGGGTGGCACTTGCCCCCAGGTGCCTGTTCGTGGGGGTGGCGCATGCAGGGGCAGGCTGACCATCACGGGTTATCCCCTTGGGACCTCCCCCACCCACTGACGTCATTGCACATGGCTGCGATGATGTCAGAAAGGGACCTCCTCCAACAGGGTAGGGGAATCGCTATAGAGGAGCTACAGGGGTCCTTTGGATCCCCATATCTCCTCAACAGTAAAAGGCAAATGACCATGCTTGGTATTGTTGAAAAGGCCATAGCATGGCTTTTCCATATCATTGGAAAAGCCATGCTATGGCCTTTTCAACAATTCCAAGCATGGTCATTTGCCTTTTACTGTCACACAAGTTTGCCTCTAGTCACACAAGACTAGACCAAGTTATGTCTAAAAATAAAAAAATACAATTGGTAAAAAATGTTTTTTTTATTTTTTTATTATAATGCATCTCTGATGTACACACTTCATTTATAATGTGAACAATGATGCTGCACTAAATCACCTTCTCGTTTCCCATGCTGCCACGAAGTATGAAAGTGATGGCACAATGTGTTATTATGGATTGGTTCATTGAATACCTAAACTGACGCATGCAGCGATGGTTGCAGGGGGCACTTTTGCAACCCTGCGTCTCTGTATTTTACACCCCACAAGGTCAAGTGAGGTGTCATTGGAAAGGTCAGAGTCTGGTCTTTCCAAAGTTACCAAACCTGACCATATAATGTGTAAAAACAGAAAAAAGAATAAGTTATTAAATGCAAAAATTTACTTTTTTTTCCTCTCATTTCTAAGGCGGTTGCATTATGCTTTTTCTACTTAGAGCAGTGGCATTGTTTGCTTTATAACTCACCTTCTCATTTCCCACACCAAGATCAAATGTGGAGGTGGAGGTGAAGGCGCAAAGCAGTATTATACATTAATTCATCTGAAACACAAGCCGCTTCACTGCTATGAGGAAAGTGGGTGTCCTTTGGATCCCTGTATCTCCATTCTTTACACCCCACAAAGTAATTTTAGGTGTCATTAAACAGGTCAGAGTCTGGCCTTTCTAATGAAACCAAACATGACCATGTAAAATGTCATGTAAACCCTCACCCCCACAAACGTGAATAAAATAAAATAATTTGTAATTTTTTTTTTCCCAAAGCACCAAGTTACCTTCTCATTTCCCATGCCGCGAGCAAGTTCAGTGTTTTATACGTTGACCTTTTATTCATAAACCACAGGGGTTATTCAGAAAGAGCCGATCTGGCACCGAAAGTGCACCGAACAGTGAATTTCCCCATATGGTGCACTTTTGTGGCCATTTGGCTATTCAGAAAGCAGGCAGTTCGCCACATTTTCGACGGCAGTGAATCTATTCAGAGAACACCGACGAGCAGTGAAAATTTTTTGAAATGCTCTGATGTTCAGTGGTTTCATTCGACAGGTTTAATCAGGCAAATCTGTCACGATCACCCCCTATAGTGGGTGAGGGGGGGCCTTTAGGCTGCATAGTTTGAAGCCCTTGAGGCAGGTTAGTGGTTTGCTGCATATAGCAGAATCCAGCACACACTTGCAGAACTCAGAAACAAGAGAGAGAGTGCAGAAGACAGACACAAGGGGGAGCCCTGTACTGGGTATAATTTCTAATCTAAATACAGGTTACAGGGCTGAGGGTAGACACAATGAATAACAGGACTTTAGCAAAATACCTTAATAAGGATGTCACATACACGGTAGCGCTCATCCCGGATAACCGTGGTTTGAATCCTTTAGGACAGATTTCTGTGATACTCGAAGTTATAGGAGTCAGAACTGCCACACCTAGCACTCCCAGCCAGGGAGGGGAGACAGAATACTAGATACAACTCTGTAGCAAATGATATTGTGACCAAGTGTCTACTGAGCGAAGACAAGTTTCCAACCTGGTGTTTAAGAGCTTTTCTGGGAAGCTGCCACCCTACCTGAATAGGCTGCTTCCCCCAGCAGTTCCCTCATCCTATAGCCTCCGATCCAGGACCTGAACCTTACTTACAATACCACAATACAAAAAGACAATGGCTCGGTCCTCATTTTCCTACAGAGCACCGCAGTTATGGAATAACCTCCCAGACGCCATCAAATCTTCCCCCAGTCTTAAGTCACTCGAGCGCCCTATGAACATACCTCAATACGGAATGCACCTGTAAACATGTAACATAATGACTATTTCCTACATATTTATTTTCTGTTAATCTGTATATTTGTGTTTTTGTTTTTTAATATCTTGCATTTTATTACTTTGTATTTTTGTAACGACTAACATTTCAATGTTCTTGAACCCAGGACGTACTTGAAAACGAGAGAAATCTCAATGTATCCTTCCTGGTAAAATACTTTATGAATAAATAAATAAATATATGTATGTATACACATACAGAGATAGTGTAGCAAGATATATACATAACTTGGGTTATCAAAAAGCGTGGTCAAACATACATTCCGAGTTGGCACCAGAGAGGGTAGTCGTACAGGCAGGATTGGCAACAGAGAAGACTCCCATATAATTATTCTCGGTAATGTAAAATGAGGATACAATGAATTCCGTAACATGCAGGGCAGACCCACAATCAGAGGTGAAGTGGTATTCTGTGTCTATCGACCTAATACCAGCCAGGTAATATGGGAGGTAGATGGATTCAGCAACCTGCAGGGCAGACCCACAATCAGAGCGCGATATGATCTGCACACACCCTCTGTGTATACAGAGTTCAACATACACACATATAGGAGTTTAGAGAAAGAATCGTCAAGCAGGCAGTCCGGGTTAATCACAAGCAGGGTCCTCATACAGGCAAGGTATAGGGTACAGACAGAAGACAGATCCAAGAAGCCAAGCCAGGTCATACACAATACAGAAATATAACTTCAGGGGACAGACGTGAAAAATATACCAGGAACCAATGCCAGAGGGTCATACACAGAATCACAGATACAGAACAATATATCCAGGGAGCAGGTACTCGATAGGTATAGACCTATCCTGATCCAAGGAGCAAGTGTACTGCTGGCCCTATATATAGGGCTGAGCAAGTCATGTGACCACAGACTATCAGCCCATATGAGATGGTGTGCAGTGCCTGAGCCTGCAATCCACAGAACTGAGGAATCCCTGCTCCCACCACCAGGGGGCAGGGCAGAAATGTGACAAAATCCCATAGGTTTCAATGTTAAAAATATTCCTGTTTTTATCTAATAAACTGTTTATTCTTTTAATCTGCAGTAAAATGTCTCTCTTTAGTAATTTTTTTTTAAATTCAATAGGCATTTTTCCCAATTTTTTTATTTTTTTTTTAATAGCGTATTTTTTATGCAACAGACCTTTTTATTACTATTCATAGGACCTTATATGTTAATTTCAGACATTTTCATCCAGTATTTTTTTTTTTTGCAAACAGCGTTTCAAATTTTGTACTTTCAATTTTATTTTATTTTTTTTTAACCCATCAGGTGGCTTGTTGGCTTTTTTCTGCGGCTGGTCGGTGCTGTGCTCAGCGGCTGTGTTTGGCAGCTTTCCAGTGTGTTGGCAGCAACGGGTTTAAAGCGGCGGCCGGGGTGTTTTCGGTGGCTGTCCGGCAGGTTGGCGGCAGCATTAGGCGGCCGATCCGCTGCACTTCAGGGACCCTGCGGGGAATGCTGGATTCACCACAGGGTCAGCGAATCGGACTCACCGAAGTGTGTCGAATAGTGCCCCATAGAATATATAACCACAAAGGTTTGGATGGTAAAATGTGAAAAAATTATTTTACATGCTGTAAATGATTGAAATCTGGATGGAAATTTAAATTTTTTTTACAATTTGTGTTGTAGCATTCTGACAGGACATGACGTATACATCTGATACATTATGAATCTGCCGGAAAAAAAAGATACATAACTTGTCTGGGTCCTACAATAAATCATGAATTCAAATTGCATTTAAACATGATGAGCACAAAATGGTCAAAATGAGCTCAGCACACAGGGCTGAAATGTCTCAGCGATGAAAGGGTTAATGAAAGGATTTGATTACTTTCTCGAAAAATCTCAATGTTCTGGATATAATAGCTAATATGTGACAACAGAATATTCCTTTATAGAATAGTTAATACTGTGTAATAATAGAATATTCCAGGATTTAATAGTAAATCTGTAATAACACAATATTCAGAATATAGTACAGTGGGATAACAGAATTTTCTGGTTACAATAATTAAAGGAATAGAGAGGAAGGGAAGGGGTTAAACATTACCCCCTCCTGATTACCCCTCCGGTTTCAACCCGTTAGTTTATTTATAGCTCAATATTTATTGCAGCACTGGGCTCCCTCGGTGCTGGGCCGGACGTGACATCCTGCGGGCTTCCTGTAGTCTGCAGCTGTCATGTGACCCTGAAGGGGCTGGACGCTCAAGTGATCATCCTGCCAGTCCAATGGCTCTCAATGGAAATGCATGGAGGCTCATCGGAGGAAGCTAGTTCTTGAAAGGGTTTATGCTTCCGGGTCTTGATTAGGGATGAGCTGTTCGGTTCGATCTGTTCGGAGTTCGCATCGAACATCGGCCGTTCGACAGTTCGCGAACTTCAAACTTTTTGGGATGTTCGCAAAAAGTTAAAAAAAAAAGGATAAAAAATCTAGAAATAGACTCTTTACTGCAGAATATTATAAGCAACAGTTTATTAGATATTGAATTAAAACTGGAATATTTTTAACATTGAAGCCTATGGGATAAAACATTCTTGCTACTAAAACATCAGGCAGACACGACCCTCTAATCAGGCACTGTAGAGGGCAGCCTGCAGGGGCCTCCCAAGGATCCCCTTGAGGAGCATGCAATGACAGAGCTGCGACTGTGCGGGCTAGCCGTCCGGGTGCATGTGGCAGAGACAGGCAGCACAGGGAGGGAGCCACTGCACCTGTGGCCATGGCAGACCCCCCCACAACCAGGATCCAGGGAGCCCCCACTGACCACCAGGCTAAGGTAAGGCAACACATTTCTAAAAAATATAAAATCCGAGGACATTTTTAAATGTCCCCGGGAACATAAAATAAACCTTATTTTTTCTTTCTCTACCTGGCTGAATGTATTTAATTATATATATTAGATACATTCAGCCAGGTAGAGGGGGTTGCATGTGGGCTGCGCGAGGTCTCAGGCAGTGGTTTTTTTTTTTGTGTGTATATTTTTAGCAAATTTATAGGGGAAGGTAAGGGCAGGTATGATATATATATATATCTCTATATTCTTATAAATATATATATCCAGACATGTATTACACACACATTTTGGCAACTAATTGCCCCCCCCTCATTTGGTTGATCCCTCCAGAAGAAACGTTGAACCCGATAGAGCAGAGAATAATATATATATTCTCTGCTCTGTCGGGTTCAACATTTCTTCTGGAGGGATCAGCCAAATGGGAGGGGGCGCATTTAGTTGAGATTGTCCACATGCCACCCCTCCATGTGCGTATGTGTATATATGGTCTGAGGTCTGTGGGTGGGTGTATATATATATCTGCGTGTTGATATATACGTATATATAGGTCTGCGTGTTGATATATACATATATGTCTGTGTGTGGTATCAATGCATCCCTACTCTATACACGGTGCTCCGTGTCCCTATACTATATATGATCAGGGGTACATTTTTTTTTATATTTTTATACTATTCCTATTAAATTAACAGTAATTTTTTATGTATTTTAATCAGTAGAAACTTTTTTTGCCTATATAACATGTGCTTTGTGAAAATAAAATGGTTTTGTGTGTACATTTTAATTTAGTTAGTGGATTCCTGTCCAGTGCCGTGAGAAGCAAATGTAATGTAGTGTAGACACGCTGCGAGGCGGAGCGGAGTGAAGTCTGCAAAATGTTTGCTTCTCTTCGCTACGCTGTGCGTCGCTACACGCTCTGTGTCTCAGCCTTTATTCCCGCATCGCTAGCTTACCAAATCAGTTTGTATACTTGTTACTGACCCTGCTTGTTCTGATGACCCGATCTGTTGCCGACTTTGCCTGCCATTTGACTATTCTCTCTGTGTATTCCCTGCCTGTTCTGTTTGCTTCCTGTTGCTACTGGTGTGCGCCGATTCTCACCATATACAGTAGCGCAGTACAAGTGCCTAAACATTGCTGACCCGGGTTTTGTTATAGCTGCTGATGTAACTGAATAGATCGGGGATCTCTTCTGCATTACCAAAACCTCCACCACTGCACTCTTCCACAATACCACAGACGGGTTACTTATGGTGTGAAGGCACTTGCTGCCAGCAAAGGCACAATATTTGGGTGCACTGCCACTGACGCCTATACCAGATTCATATCCTTTTAATATTTGACTGCAGGGACCAACCCTGCACTCTTCCACAATACCACAGAGGGATTACAGTGTGACGGCACTGTTGCCGACACTAAAGTCCCAATTTTAAAGCACCTATTGTTACTTTCATCCAAAGCCTGCATAAGTTTCACCATAATTTAGCCCAAAAAAAATCACTAAACTTGTTCTGCGTGTCCTAAAATGTCTCCTCTTTTCATACAGACTGCCGCCCCAAGCAGTTGTTTATGAATAGATTAAAGGAAAACCATTTACCGTCATTTGAAATGTCATTTTTTTTGTTTTTAAATGTTTCTATACATCCTAAAAATCCGCTTCTTCACGGGCAGGTTATGGGGACCTCCTAGGCACGATATTTGAAGGAACTTTTTGTTTTTATTCTTAACCTTTATTTCATGGAAAACTCACTGTTCCTTTAAAAACTTTTTTTTTTAAACTTTTTGTCCTTGTTTCCTGTCCCCCAGGGCACTACCCAGACCCCCATACACCTTTTATGGCAAATATCTTGCATATATGCCCTCTTGGAGGGCACTCTAAAAATCAAACTTTCGAGTCCCATTGACTTGCATTGAGTTCGGTTCGTGTTCGTGTTCGTGTTCGAACTCGAACTTTTGAAATTGTTAGAGTTCGAATGCGAACCGAACACGGGGGTGTTCGGCTCATCACTAGTCTTGATCCGGGATGCTGAGATCAGCAATGACCCGAGCTGCTGAGCATAGCTAAACCCCCAGATTCAGCCCTCCAAGACCCCACTGGATGGGATAAAGGGTTATGGCAAATAACATTAAGTGGTCGCAGGGCCTCGTTAGGCACTTCAATATGTGATGACAGGTGATCTAAAAGCTTGTTGATCCAAGGAGAATTTTGAATATCATTATGGGGTCAGGGTTGATTTTCCAAGCTCAAGTGGAAATTGCTTGTCACGAATGAGGATGTTGGTGACGTGATCGATGAAGAAATTAAGGATGTTGCCATGATCACCAGAGCGGAGAGAGGAGTAGGATATGAGTCAAATATATACAGTATATATTTTCAGCTTTTAAAAATTCCTGGTTCTAATTTATTTCCTAATCTTGTTGAACGATGCATAAAAAAAACATTGCTGAATGTTAAAACACCTCTATCCGGGCTGTGCATTGCCTGTATAGAGTAATGGTAATGGTAATGTCACTGCCATGTAACAGGAACACCCAGGTTCAAAAAAATTTGCTGGAAAAATCCCAAAATATGTAAAAAAAAAATAAAAAAATTATAATAATTAAGAGACTTTTGCAGCAGATTAAAAGAATAAACGGTTAAATAAATATTAGTTTGAAATGGAATATTTTTAACATTGAAACCTATGGGATCCGCCTGATTAAACCTGCCGAATGAAACAACCGAACATCAGGGCACTTCACTGACATTTCTCTGCTGTTCGGTGTTCTCTGAATAGGTTAACCATTATTTATCTAGGGGGATTTCTCTGCTGCCAAAGATCACCGTATTTCGCTGACAATTCGCCAATATTTGGCGAATTGCCAACAATTTGAATAAGCGAATGGCCACGAAATCGCAACGTACGGTGAAATTCACTGTTCGGTGCAATTTCGGAGCCAGTTCGGCTCTCTTTGAATAACCCTGTATGTAAGTGTATATATACAGAACCCTTGAATACTGCTCTAATGCTCCTAATGACAGCCTGCCTTGGGTATGACGTGGTACCTTGTTAGGCACGTGAGGGGTTAATATAAATTGACTCAATACTGGAAGTTTATAATGATTTGTCTTCTGTTATGTAAGATGAATCAAGAAACATCTGGATGATGATTCCTTTTAACTGTTTTCCACATTATGGGAGAGGGGAGATTAACTAGTGGTGGCCTAGCTGCATCTGCTAATTAGAATGCATTTCCCATGATCCTTAGCCAACCTACAACATTAGTATTAGCCCGTTCCATACCCAGGGGAGATCTCATTACAGAGGATTTATGGGAGTGGAGTAGCCAGACATTTTTTCTTCAATCTACAGGAGCCGCTTAACCCTTTCGCTGCTGAGGCATTTCCCGCCCCTGTGCTGAGGTCATTTTTACCGGTTTTGCTCATCATGTTTAAACGTGTTTTGAAGGCTTATTTTAGTATATGACCCAGACATATTATATATCGTTCTTTCCGTCAGACTCGGTAGATTCATAATATGTCATTATTATATGTATACGTTATGTCATGTCTGTATATTATAACAAAAAATGCAATAAAATATGAATTTTCAATCATTTACAACGTGTAAAGTGTTTTTTTTTCACATTTTAACATGCAAGCAATTGCGGTTATATTTTGTATGGGGTGCGCTTGTTAAAAAAATTAGAAATGGGGTCTCGTTACATTTTATTTTGGGGAAAATTACGCGATTTTTAACAAACGCACCGCATATAAAAATCGTTAGTGCAGCATCATTGTTCATATTATAATTGAAATGGGAACAATACTGCTGCATTAACGAACCAAAAAAACGAAAAAAAAACTTGTTTATTTTTTTTTTAAATTATTTTTCATAGTCATGTTTGGTATTGTTGGAACGGCCATGCTCTGGTCGATCCAACAGTACCAAACATGAACCCCTAGCTGCCACGGATCGGGAGTTAGGGGGTTCATTGGAACCCCCTATCTCCACCATTGGTGGCAGTTAGGGGTTAACTCCACGACTGGCGTCATCATCCTATGCACGATGACGCCAGTCCTCAGGGGGCATTACCGGAAGCTTGGCCAGCTCTGGGAAAGGATCACGAACCGGCGCTTTTCAGCGCCGATTCGTGATCTGGCCCCCATGGGGTTAATTCCAGGTACCGTTAGGAAGGGCAGGCTGTGCCCTTCCAAACAGTGCCTGGATTAACCCCCTGCACCACGGCGATCGGGATGGAGAGAGGTCCGAAGGACCTCGCCCCCCCTCCCTTTCAGGCGCCTCCTCCGCACATGCGGGGGGGGGGCCTGAATTAGATGTCATCGCGCCGCCGCGATGACATCTAATTAGGCCAGCGGCGGTTCCGGGTGCTGGGCTGACATCGAGGATGTCAGCCCGTACCGGGGGGCACAGCGATCGGCCGGAACCCGGCCGATCGCTGGCCCCAAAGGGAGGACGCGCTCAGCGCGTCCTCCGCACGGAACACTACCTGCGGGTGGACGCGCTGAGCGCGTCCACCGCAGCGAAGGGGTTAATGTCTCCCTAACATTTTATTATTTATTTTTGAGAAAGGATTTTACCAGGAAGGATACATTGAGATTTCTCTCGTTTTCAAGTATGTCCTGGGTGGCGAGTATGTACCGTTATGTGTCTTGCCCAAGGACACTTACTGGAGAGGTGCTCTTGCTGGGATTCGACCTTAAGTCTCCACGGTTATAGAGCAGTGATGTTACCTCTACTAACATGGTAACGTGTCCTTACGTTATAATTTGTCCTTTTCTGTGTATTTTCTTTCTGTAGTCCATTTGACAATAATAAGCTTCTTTCAACACCTGGGACGACTTCAAAATTTCCCAGCAGCCCCAGGAAAGCATCACTTTTTCACTGCACTCCACCAAACACTCCCAGCTCCAAAGAAAAGTTTTATATTGTAAGTACCTTTTTGTATTTATCATTGGACAAAGACCATATTCTGGGAATATTGAGGAATATCCTAATGGTTGGTTTTGTATTTCTCACCGTGTCCTTTATTTGAATTTATCGATGGTAGAGGATTATGATTGGATTACGTTATCGTCTTCAGGTCGAATTGATTTTCTTCAAATACAAAATTACTGGGGGGGATCGAACTTGGCTCTCCAGTAACAACATGGAATAATGCAGAACTTCTTCCAGTAATAGGTATATTCATAAATTGTCTTTTATTCCCAGTCTGTTTTACAGCAAAATGATCTCGAAAACCCATATCCTTCACTTGAGAAAGATATTCAGACGCCATACATACTTAGTTATTTGGCCAATAACGAACTGGCAATAAACCATAGAAATCTGGACCCAAAGAGCAAAGTCAACAGCACAAACACTTTGAGAAGCATAGACGACGACAGTGGTGATAGACAAATCCACTTTAATTCGGCCTCCAGCGAGGAGATTCTTACATATTCCTCCTCCCATGAACTGTTCATGGTGGAAGGTAATCCAGAGGGTCTACTGCCGCCATTGAGTCATGAAACATTGGATATACTCAGAGAAACTCCAAGTCATCACGGACCTCATCAGGCCATGAAGCACACAAGTATGGACTTTGACCAAGATACAAACACCGTGTCCTTTGGAGACAGCTTGACAAACGTATCTCTTCAAGAAGAGCGAACTGAACCAAAGGAGGAATCTGTCATTCCGAAAGGAAATGCCAGTAACCATTCACTCATGCATCTAATGGAGGAGGTTTTGGAGCTCCTTAGGTCAGATGTCACAGCAAGGACAAAGCTCAAGGACATGGAGAAAACTGTATTGAGCTTCAAAGAAAGATTAAAGGTATTTATCAGATACATGGGGGTTGTATTTTGCTTGTGGTGGACTCTTCAGGGAATGCGAATCGTACGTATCTTAAGTCAAGCATTGTCTCTTTTACTCGACTGATGGAGAATGAACCCAATGTTCTATTCCACACATGAGTTCCATGCAGACATCGTGCTACCTGGAGTTACCTCCATCCAAGTAGGGATGTTTGCTGAGGAAGTCAAAGTCAGGGTTACATGGGCTGAAAAAGACATGCGTCCATCAGGTTCAGCCTTTCACTCATCACCTACTGCTGTTGATCCAAAAGAAGGCAATAAAACCCAGTCTGAAGCGCTCGCCAATATGCAACATACTGGGAAAAAAATTCCTTCTTGACCCCAGATGGCGTCAGATTTCTCCTTGGCTCAAGCAGCTTTTACCCACATATTAAGTATTATAACCCTTAATATTATGTTTTTGCAGGAAGTCATCCAGCCGTTTTTTACCCTAGACTATATTACAATTACGTAATTTCTATTTATTTATTGGATCATTTATATTGGTCCACATGGAGACCCATGGCCTAGGGTTGCCCATGTAGGTCCTCTTCCACTGTCCTCTCCACACATTCTTCACTATTCAGTTTTCATCATTAATCTATACCCAAATATCTTAACACCATCACTACCATGAGTATTCTTGATCTTCAAAAGCACCTGCTGGTAGAGTAAAGCTGATTTGGTCTAATTTTGGAGCAATGCAAAGGAATTGAATTTGCTGCAACCCAACTTTATTTGTATATGGGCGCCAGAATATGCCTCAAATTTTTTTAACACCTAATTTATGCCAGCCAAGGTGCTACATCCAGTTGGTCAGCTTGGAGGTCTGTTTGGTCAGCTTGGAAATCCAAGAAGGAAAACCACAGCCCAAGCTGTATTACAGAGACGTAGTAGTGCTTTTTAGCCAGTAGATGGCGCCATCTGCCTGGTATATAGTGCATACTGTATAAAATGTGCTCTTGAGATTTCCAAGCACAGTTTCACTGCACATGGATTATTCACATAGCCTGGTATTGGTTTAATGGAAAATCACTGGGTAGAAAATTGGTTAAAAGAGACCAGAGTTGGCGACCAGGCCACACGAGACGAAGCTAAAAGGAAAAAATGTTGTGTTACCAGTCTCATGGGATCATTTCCTATTTCCAAAGATACCCTTGTAAATATGTAACCGGATATAACTTGACTCCTTGACATTCCCTTCTCGTTAATACTTGAAGATTATTATAAAAGTATGTATTTTGTTTATTTTTTTGTGCAATGACCATCCATCGCTCTGCGGGTTTATGTAGCACATCCCCAATGATGCTCAGCCAAGTTCGCCCAACACCACACTCATAGAAACATAGAAAATGTCGGCAGATAAGAACCTTTCGGCCCATCTAGTCTGCCCAATTACATGGATACTTTACCTGGATTTATCTTTTGTTTAGGATAGCCTTATGCCTATCCCATGCCTGCTTAAATTCAATTACTGTTTTGGCTTCTACCACTTCTACTGGAAGACTGTTCCATGTATCCACCACCCTCTCAGTAAAATATTGCTTCCTGGTGTTCCTTTTAAACCTTTGCCCCTCTAATCTAAGACTATGTCCTCTTGTTTTGCTACTTTGTTTCCTTTTAAATATACTCCCTTCCTCTACCTTGTGGATTCCCTTTACGTATTTAAATGTTTCTATCATATCTCCTCATCATAACATATACAAAGTTCATGTGTATATGCTCCAGCAACCATGGAGTTAATTGACTTTTCACAGGGCTGTATCAATGCCTATTGGTTGCAGGATACAACAATACAATAAAAGATCTAATAAGATGACAACTGGTTCCTCTCGGGTCATATTTATTATATGTAACCCCAGACTGCTCAAATATTGGAAATTAACATTACATTTTCAGTGGTTTTTCACGTAAATAAACTCATATATTGCTTTTCTGTCTCTTCTCCAACAGGGGAAAGGTGCCCCGTGTCAGCAGCATTCCTCCATGGACAGCCTGATGGTGGAGACGGCGTTGGAAAGCTTTGACTTCCTTAACACAGACTTCCACGCGGATGATTTGTCCATGTTCGGCAGTCTCAGGACTCCCAGCAAGAGGTAAAATACACAAAGTCTGTTTGATGCAAATCCAAAAATTCTTATCATTTCCTGTGTGTTTTGGGAACCAGTATAAGGCACTTTATTTTTTCATTTTATTTTTATCGTGCTCAGTCATTTAAAGAAACACATGACTTTATTTGGATTCCTTGTCGTTCTTTAAAGAGACAGTCAGAGATGAACGGCAAAGCTTCTCATTATGGGAAAAACATTCTTGTAGCCCATAAACCAGACCAATGAAAGAAGTGATGATGACATGTTCTGTTATTGGAGACGGTTGATCAGTCCATATATTGTGCTGCTGATTTGGCTTGTGTGACACGGCCATGTGTTGCTTACCCCCTTCTTTTCTGGTTTCAGTAAAGGCACAGTTCAAGATGGTGGAGAACCCTCTACTACATGCGCCACTAAACCCACTCCGAGTGACTTAACGAGCGGGAGTGAAGAGCTGGACTTGCTCCTCATTATCCACCTGCAAATCTGCAAAGCACTACTGAGGGTAACACCGCACCATGCGTTGCAAAAAACTGTTAAAATCCATATGATATTAAAATGGTTATTATTGCCGAGTTCAGTGGTTCCCAACCGCGATCCTTTAAGGATTACCTTAGGGAAATGCAGACTGAATCCTGCAATCACTGAGCAGCAAATCATATCACCTGTGCTGTGCTTCAGCTATCCTGCAAGCCTGAACTGTTGGGGGCACTTGAGGACCATGGTTAGGAACCACTGGCCTAGTTCTTCACATGCCCTCTCGCTCTCGCTCTCCTAGTTAGATGTTTGAACATTAATAGATACGTCCTTGCCTTTGGAGTTCTGTGCTCTACCTGATTTTTAATCCTCATAGGGGTGGCTCCCCTAGACCTTTGAGCACCCAACTCCTATTAAGAGTTTGAATCCTTTATGCGTTGTTGTGTGTGCGGTCATCACCTATTCTTCTTGCATAGATTACACTAACACAACCACATGCAGACTCTTACAGGTATAAGCATGTGCACACTGATTGATATACAAATGCATCCACAAAAACTGAGCGATTCTGGGAGAGAAACCTGGCAACTTCAGGCAGATGATGACAAATACACGACTTGGAGACACACAAACACACACAGTGAAATATTTACAGAGACCCAAACACTGACATACGGAGATGTTGTATATGCAGCTTCCCCGCAAACGCATCTTCATAAGCTTAGTACACTGTTTAACTCATTCTGCCGCTTTGTGCTACAATGTAACTACATGACCCACCATTGTGACATGTTAAAAGAGCTAAATTGGCCGTCGCTGGAATCTAGATGCACCCTTCACCTTTCCAACCTGGTGTTTAAGAGCTTTTCTGGGAAGCTGCCACCCTACCTGAATAGGCTGCTTCCCTCAGTAGTCCCCTCATCCTGTAACCTCCGATCCAAAACCAGCACCTTACTTGCAATACCACAATACAAAAAGAAAGTGTCTCAATCCTCATTTTCCTACAGAGCACCACAATTATGGAATAACCTCCCAGACACCAACAAATCTTCCCCCAGTCTAAAGTCACTTATGAGATCTTTATTAATATACCTCAATACAGAATGCACCTGTAAACCTGTAACATAGTGACTATTTCCTACAAATTAATTTTTCTGTTAATCTGTATATTTGTGTTTTGTTTTTAATATCTTGCAATTATTACTTGGAGTTTTTACAGTCGTTACAGAAATACAATGTTCTTGAATCCAGGACATACTTGAAAACTAGAGAAATCTCAATGTATCCTTCCTGGTAAAATCCTTTATAAATAAATAAAATTGATACAGACTTACATTTACTTACACACCTCTGTGCTAATTGCAGTCTTGGATTTGGTATCTAGACAGTTGAAGGGTCATGGCACCCAGTATATGTGAAATCGCTGTTTCCTTACCCTTGTAGTTCAGCCCCTGTGCCACCGATTCTTGCTCGATCCAATTAAGGGAATGTAGGAAAATGTGTTCCCTCATGTTCCTCCTAATCGCGGCCCCATCGTTACCACTGGGCTGTGCTCTTAGAGAATGGCCTTGCATGCGCACACAGGAACAACCCAGTAATGCCCACATGTGACTTCCCCAGTGATTTAAAGATCGTCTGATTACACTTAATCACTAATCATGCCCTGTTTGCTTTCCAGAAATTCCTGTCTCCAACTACAGCACGAACCATACACAATCACCTCCTGGAAGAACTATGGTTGCAAAAGGAGGTTTTGGATGACCTCTCTGTCATTTATATACAAAAGGCTGAAGATGAAGTATCCATTGAAGACAGTAAGTGACGTTCCTGGGGGCTACCATGGAAAGTTATTATGTTTCACAGGATGGCTTAATAAAATCATGATCGAAACTGTACAGCATTTTTTTAAAGTGCGGTTTTTAAAGAACAAATTCAATATTCACCCAGAAAACCTGAGGGACAGTTTTCTTTCATTATACCGACAGCAAAAAAAGGAAGGTACCAGGCGTTCCAAAGCAAATAAGGAATAGCTCCACCGAATGTGAGTTTCCATTTGTCATAACCTTATACCCTAAATTGCCACGCCAGGTATACACAAGATCTCTTCCCTCCTTTCTCTCTCCCATATTGAATGGACGCGATGAGATATCTTCAATAGCCAGGAGTGGGTTACCTGTGAAGCCTTCTCAGACAAACAACCCAAAAGCGTTCATCCGCTCAGAGCCAGTGTTTGGGCTCTCCACTTGTGAGTTTATCAACCATAAGATATCCTACAAACCCTCGCCAAATTGTTTGTTTTACTGCACTTAGATCTATATTCCTGTTTTTATCTTATGTATAACCATGGATGAAATCTATTGAGAAGCCGTTCGAGTCCCTTGCGTTTCATTCGCGCTGACCAGATACGTATATTTGTTCCCAAGCAAAGCATGACTTTTAACGGAAGACTGAATGTCACACTAGAGAAATATCCATTGGACTGATATGGTGTGGCTGGTACCTGCCTTTTTTTTTAATATGGTATTACTGTGGTCGACCCCACTAGTGCCATGAGCACCGTGCGATGTATCTGTTCAACTGTTACATTATCCCAACGGCATACCCATCATATGATACAGCCCCCTAAACTAGTTTTATGCTCATGTGATCAGGGAGGGAGCACCCATTCGACAAATATTCACTTCCCCAAAAATCTCGTCTCGGGGACCACTCGTCAGAGTAGATCCAAAATGACAAACCTCTTTATCTAGGTTTTTGAAAACGATATAGACCAGTGATATTCAACTACTGTGCTGTGAATGGTCCTCCGATGCGCTGCAAAAGACTATCAGGGTTATTCAGAGAGCGTGAAAAGCAGGAGAATGACTGGAGAATGAAAAATTCTAGGTCAAAATAGCCAAACCAGGAAAATTCTCCCTTTCATCTCACTTTCCAAAACGGCTATTTTGACCTAGTATTTTTCATTCTCCAGTCATTCTCCTGCTTTTCACGCTCTCTGAATAACCCTGAATGTACTGTTAATGGTCCTGTGGTGTGACGAGAGACTGAGGTATGCTGGTACCAGGACAGTGACAACATGAACTATTATAGCTATGGTAGAAAAGTGACATGTTTTATTTAACGAAACGTCACTTAAACACAAGCATCTTAGGCTAGGGTCAAACGAAAGCATTTTTACACGCGAACGTAAAGAAGTGCGTCCGAATGGATTGACGTATTTTTTCATGGAATACGTGAAAACGGTCATACGATGCGCATTTTTGTGCGTGATTTTTTGCAGCTCCAAACCAGGAAACTTTGGGTGTCTGGACGTTATGTTGGCCGGACACGAGCAGGGTCTGACGTCTCCAAATCATACACACACACGCCGCTATGCCGCTGCAGCGCACTCTGTACGTCCGTACTAGCGGTTCTGCGTTCTCGAAAAAATGCGTTCATTTCCACTTGCGTTGCGCGGCCGTACTTTCGTGCCACCGTACTTCGGATATTGGCTGTCATTGCCCGTCATTTGCTGCTAGTGCGGCCGTGATTAAGTGCACCAGAACGCACGTTAAAAATGCGCTGGTCTGACCCCAGCCTTAATACTCCTTTATTGAAATACAGAAAGACCAATGGCCATCAAGTTCAACCTTCAATACATCCGTGACCTATCAGCAATTCGCCACCTTGTGGTCGCCAATTGTAATGCCAAGTCAAACAGGCTGCTTATTTTAAAAAGAATTGCAAATTTTAGAAAAGAAAAAGAATAAAAAGTGGAAAAAAAACTACACACCATGTTTTTTTTATGTGAAACTTCACACAACACATGCGTCAGTTTTCTGACCGGAGTACAGTGCAAAAAGACACTTGCTTTAGGGTTGGTCAGTATTTGTGTTTAGGAGCAGAATCGGTTTCTTTTAAAATGGAGCAAAAGTAATATAAAATAGTTACTGTTACAAGTATTTATAAAGCGCCAACAACTTCCATAGCGCTGTACAATGGGAGAGACAGAATAACATATATACATATACGTTACACAGAACAGGAGAGAGAACCCTGCTCGAGAGCTTACAATCTGAGTGGAGAGGGGTGACCCATTAGGTGAAGGTGAATAGCAGAGTATGTGTGGGCTGAATGGGAAGATGGCACAAGAAATGGACAGTGGGGAGATCATGGAACGAGCTGATAGGGAGAGTCTGATGTTGCGGGGGAGGGAGTTCCATAGAAAGGGAGCAGCTCGGGAGAAGTCCTAAAGACGAGAGTTGGGGGTGCGGGTACGAGGAACTAAATAGCCTCAGATCATTGGCCGAGCGACGTGGATGCGATGGGATGTACCTGCTAATAAGGGAGGAGATGTAGGCAGGGGCGCAGTTATGGAGAGCTTTGTATGTGGGCACCCGTATTTTGAATTGGATTCTAAAGGAGACAGGGAGCCAGTGTAGAGATTGACAGAGGGGTGAGGTGCAGGAGGTGCGTGATGTGAGGTGAAGGAGTTTGGCACAGGCATTCATTAAGGACTGCAGAGGGAGAATCTGGGATTTTTTTATTAAGTTTATGTAGAAAAATGTAGCAAAATCTGTTGTTTACGGTTAACCCTAAAACTGACCCCAAATGATCAAACACTAAAAGAGAGCATGTTTTTTTTTTCTTTTTACCATGCTCTCTGCAAAACATTGCTTTGAGGATGCTGCGAAGTTATACTGAAAGAAATGTGGGCGGTGCATACGTTTTTATGCCGAGAAATTCCTTTTTCCATAGCATCGAAATTCATATTAACCATTTCTTGTAAACTGTTTTTTACATCTAAGGCTAATGTCAGACAAACGCAGTCTGAGCACACTCTGCGTGCGTGTATAAAGGACGGACGTACTGACGGAAGATACTGTAGACCCCACACGGTCATTTTCTTTTGACGGATGTAGAAAAAAAAAAAAAGGGAAATATGGGAATCAAAATTAAGACAGTCAGCCAGACCGAAAAAAACTTCTAGAGTCAACGTGATGGACGTCGCAAATGCGCTGCGTCTGACATCGCGTCATCACGCACACAGGCCGCAACGCACTCTGGGCGTCCATCGTTGAGCTTTAAAGTCGAGGCCTAAATGGCGTCCGTTGCCACCTGGGTGCGCACGTACTTCGTGTGTTGGTCTCTATTGATCACAAATCAATGCTACAACGGATGTTAAACTGTGCGGCGACACGGACGTGATGACTGCGTTCGTCTGACGCTAGTCTAAGCCCACTTATCAGGGACCACCTTTGATCCTGACTGATTTTTCTGTTATTTGTTACCAGTTTTTCCAAAGACCAAGAAGATCCGGCATTTCGTGAAGTTGTGGAAGCACTGCACGGAGTCCCAGTGTGTCTGGTTTTGCTCCACTGAAATATTCTTGAATCGTGTTAAAAAAATGTTTGTGCCAAGAATCAAGGGGAAATATCCAGGGCAGCTGGAACAAGGTAAAACTCACCAAATTCAGAAATTGTGGAAAATGTGACACTCCAGGTTATCTCAAATTGGAGGAGTTAGATGGCAGAACTAGGACACCAAGTCTCATCATGATCGATACAGGACACCACAGTACCAAATTGGGGTGAGAGCTGGTTTGTTAGATCTGTGAGGGGACCCCCCTCTCCCTAGACCATTTACCTGTGCTCTGATTTATATATATCATATAAATGATTAATACTATAACCCTTTCTGCAGTGCTTTATAATAAAATATTAAAATAACAAAATTACAACTTGGGAACCAGAAGGAAGAGTAGAGAGCTCTGTGTAGAGGAGCTTACACTCTAAAGGCATGGCTAGTAGCTCGGGACTTGAAATTTTGAGCCCTGCTCTAGAGTTACTCCCCATCTAACCCCTACCCTGCCCTTAACACTGCTTCTAAAAACACTCTTAAATTATCTTATGAAATGACACATTTATTTTTGTAACCTTATTCTGAATAAAATATGTAACAACAACATTAATACCCAGACATCAGATTTCAGATACAGTACATGTATACCCTGACATTGTTACATCAGACCCCAGTGTGGGCAGAGCGAGGAGGCAGGGAAGCTCCTATCAACCCATTGCCAGTGACAGAGATGCGCTGCATCAGGGAAGCCAGATGCTCCCCACGTCTCTGACACTGGCAGGGGAGTGGAGATACAGTGGTCCAAAGACCCCTGTGCCTCCCGCAATGAGATGACCCCCCCAGGCTCCACGGTAGTCGGGAGCAGCTGCCTTGCTTGACCCAGCGCGTCTGTCACAGCACTGGGCAGGCATGGGCAGCAGACGTCCGAAGCGCCCTTTCTGACAGAGGGGGCCGCCATCTTGGATTCACCAGCCAGCGACCGGGCGTTGAGAAAGAAATGTGTCACCGCTGGAATACACAGTACAAAATAATTTTTCGTGCTACCTCCGTGTGCACTTACCTCAATTTCCACTCACCAAATGCAAGCAGGGGAGTGGAAATTTTGAGTCCTGTTCTAGAGTATCTGAATGCAGGTACTGCTCCCTGTAAAAAATATATATTAAACTACGAGCCTAACCCTCTCTCCAGCTTTATAGCACTTACTTCAACCTTAACTTTAACAATCATTAGAATTAGGGTTAAGATTGGGAGTAGGAATAAATTTACGGTTTAAGATCCAATTTAGGAGTTGCATTAGGAGCTACAGTTAGGACTATGGGTAGGGGGTTAGGATTTGGGGTAGGTTTGTGGTCAGAATTAGGGTTAGGGGCTAGGATTAAAGATTGGGTAGGTATTTGTATCGAGATTAGAGGTGGTATTATAGGCCGTTCTCACTGTGGGGGATTTAGGTTTTGAGCTAGTCGTAGAAATTTTGTCATTACTGAATGTAGCAGAATCTGCACAGTGTCCCTTTAACCCTTGCTCTGCATGACTTCATGAATAGCAGCTGTTACTATCATTCCTCTTTACCCTAACCTTCCCATCTCTAACCTAAGGTCTCCTAAATCCCAACCTCCCCAAAACTTACCTCTAACCTTTGACAAATGGATGCTTAAAGGATTTGGATTAAAGTGACCAATTGCCAATCCTCTAACATTTACATTTTTTGCAAAAAGTTAGAATACAATAATGCACATGCGCAAAACTCTGTATTTTCAGAGATCATTTAGAAACCTGTGCTCGTGTGGCACTGATGTTCAAGGGATGTGGCTAAAGACATTTGTATATTTTTCTGCACCGACATACAAATGCACGAGATCCAGATATACAATGCGACATGAAAAATGCAGGCAAAAGACTTCACTTCAAAACGTGGCACAAAGTGCTGATAAAATGGTTACACAAAAAAAATGGTTGGCAAACTTTTGTCAGGCCCCTTTAAATCTATAAAACTCGTGTGCCCCTTCCCCCACCACCTCAGGTGGGATGGGGTGCCCCTGAGGCTCCTTAGAGTAGGTGTAACACCCAGGTAGGATTTTCAGGAGCCTGGAAGTAACATAAGGCTTGGGGCAAAACCTGGCCTGGAGTTATGCATGAGCATGGCAGGAAGGGGGCTGCTGGAGTTGTCAGCAAGAAGGATCACCAGATATGGCCTTCCTACGGCCATGACCGTTACAGTGGTATTTTCTAAATCAAAGACATTTGGGCCTGTGTCAGGCAGGGCCATTGCTCCCACTAGGCAACCGCCTAGGGCGCACTGACGCCTACGGATGCAGCCAGCCCCAACCCGGGTTCCATTATTGTACCTGTTCTTCATTGTGCGGCTCATGTAGCCAGCAGCGGCGGCTCCCAGACCCCAGCTAGCGGTGCAGAAGGTGGGCGTCCTATGGTGACACACAGCTGCCACCAGATGATGTGCGGGCGCCACCACAGGCCAATTAAAGAAAGCGAGAAAGGCAAATAAGAAAGAAAAGGTATGAAAGAAAAAAGAGGCACTTCAAGGAACTCAAATATTTGAGCAAAATTGTATTTGTGCCGTCTCATTCGCAACACAGTGTGCAGGATTTTATTATTTCCACCACATGCTGCTGTTTTCAGTTAATTATCTTGGGCACTACAGAGAGATTGGAAGAACGCCTGCACAATGTCAGGTGGCAGCGTCTAAAGCCTCCTGCAGACATCAGCAGAGGATGTATTTCAGACGATTTGTTGACCACATCTTGTAAATCTGTACTGCATGCAAAAACCAAATCCAGCACCTCTGGGGAACGTGTGCCGGCCGTGTTATTAAACTATAAGGGAAATTAAATCTTTATCTATATGTTGGGGTTGGCACGGCTTACTGCTGCACTCTGCAGAAAGAGGAGGAAGAACACATAAAATGACAGTAACTGCTTGTGTAATCAGATGAGTTTCCTTGGAAAGGGAATTGAGATGATGCCCTCCGGTCCACGTTACCGTGAGCTGTTTGGAGTTGTGTTACAGCTCTTTCCTGGCTTGGGCGTTCGTTGGATACCTGTCTGCACACATTATGCAGGCGCACATCCCGTATCCCACACACAATCACACTCTAAATTCAGTCATTTCCTCCATCAGGGTATTACAGGCCGTGTCCTATTAGTCTTACCAAACCGTGATTTTAGAAGAGGAATCTGTTCTAATCATCAGTTCTACCCCCACCTCCCCCGTCTGTCCTTGGATGTTTTCTGCACAAAGATCACTTACACCCCCCCCCCCCCAACCATGGTAAAACCATCAGCCGCATGAGTTTTTATGCACATGTGTAAGTAGGGGTGGCCTGCAGGATCAATTTTTTTCCGAGCCTAGTAAATAAAATGGCATATATTTTGTGTAGAATCTAGAAGCTGAGCAGATCCTTTGTTCCTTGGAAATAAAAAAAAAACAAAATGTTAGGAATAATAAAATCAATCAAACGTCCGATCACCGCATGCAGATGGAGAGTCAGGTTTATTGTTCTTCACAGGGCAGTGATCTCATATTGTCCAAATACGCCGAGCTTTCATTTAGGCTCCACAAGGTTCTCTGATTCTAAAGTGATCATAAAATATCACAGGAAATGAACATTAACCCTACTCGATTGTAATGAATGAAAAACCACGCACTAGCACATATATATATATATACACACAAGGTGGAAAGCCTGCCCAGAGGGCAGTCTATCGTGGATACACTGCCCCAGCTCGTGGATACACTGCCCCAGCTCGTGGATACACTGCCCCAGCTCGTGGATACACTGCCCCAGCTCGTGGATACACTGCCCCAGCTCGTGGATACACTGCCCCAGCTCGTGGATATTTGGCCCCCACCTCTCATGGATATATGCCCCAGCTCATGGATATTTGCCCCCCACCTCTCATGGCTATATGCCCCCCACCTCTCATGGCTATATGCCCCCCAGCTCAGACCCCAGACCAGACATGGGGCGGCTGTTCGAATGCTCTATCGGCATTCGGACAGCCGCCCCATGAGGTCCTCATACTTACCTTCCTGAGCGGCGAAGTGAAAGTTTCCCCGCTTCCGGTCGTTGAAGGACCCAAGCCGCGGTCGTCCTTCAAAGAGCGGAAGCGAGGGAACTTTCCCTTCGCCGCTCGGGGGTTGGATGCGCGCGGCAGCCAGGTAGAGGCTACGAGCGCAGCCTCTACCCGGCTGCTGTGTGCATCTTGTAACCGCCGCGGCGAGCGCACAGCCGGCTCGTGCCGCGGCGGTTGCATGCGCGCGCAACCAACCGCCGCTGGTTGCGCGCGCATGCGCAGAGTAAGGCTTGGCGACGGACAAGCCAAGCCTTACTCAATTATATTGTAGATATAATTATATTCATCTCTCCCCGGGGGGGGGGGATTACCAAAATCCCAGTGAGTTCTCCATTCTGTGTTACTGTAAAGAAGCGAAACAAAACAAACATTGTAACAAACAGCTCAAACTTTACTGCTGCATTACAACAGCCAAGGAGAGGTCAGAATACAGGGAGGACTCTGGGGACACTCACTACTGTAAGTGGTTATAACGATGACTGAAAATCCCTGTACAGCACTGATACAAGGTGTTACTGTAATTTCCATAACCAGGCATTATGCAGCACATACAAATATTCTTTTATATTCATTGTATTTTTTGCCGCATTGCTAATTTAGCCGCATTGCTAATCATTATTATTCTTTATATAGCGGCAGCATATTCCGCAGCGCTGAACAAGGAGCACAATATAGACAGTGTTACAATACATGGAGGTTGAGGCAACATTTTGATAAACCAGTACAGGGGGAAATGAGGGCCCTATTGCCGTGGGAACTCACAATCTAGAAGGGTTGGGGGTGGAAACAGTAGGAGAGGACTGCAAGGTGAGAGTAATGGACTGGTTGGGGCAGGGAGGTGTATCAGGGAGTCGGGTGGTAGGCTTCCCTAAATAGGAACGTGTTAGAGGAAAGTCTGACCGTACGAGGAGAGCGTTCCAGAGAATGGGGGCTGTGCGTGAGAAGTCCTGCAGTCTATCATGGGAAGAGGTGATGCTGGGAGAAGCTATGCGTAGGTCACTATTTGACCTTAGGGAGCGGGGTGGGGTGTATTTGGTGATTAGTGAGGACAGGTAGTGGGGAGCTGAGTTAGTGAGAGCTTTGTAGGTCAGGGTGAGGACCTTGAATTTAATTCGGCAGTGGATGGGGAGCCAGTGAAGGGACTCCAAGAAGAGCGGCAGAGACAGAGCGGCGGGTGAGATGGAGGAGGCATTCAGAATGGATTGTAGGGCGGCCAGATAGATTATTACAACAGTCAAGTCGGGAGAGTACAAGGGTGTGGAGGAGCTGCTTTGTGGTGTCAAAGGTGAGAAATGGCCGAATTATGGAAATATTACGGAGTTTGTAGCGGCAGGAGGCTGAAAGAGATTGGATGTGGGGGATGAAGGAGCAGAGTCAAGTGCAACTCCGAGACAGCGAACCTGGTTTGATGGAGAAGTCAGGAGGTGGGGAGGCATTAGAAGGAGGAATTAGTAGGAGCTCAGTCTTGGACATGTTAATCTTTAGGTGGCGAGAGGCCATCGAGGAGGAGATGCCAGATAAACAGAAGATCTGACAGTTTTATTATCCATCTTTGTCACTTCTGCTTGTATGGTTATAATGCAGACCCTGTGTGAGAGAAGGGACGCCATCAAGAGTTTACAACCTTTGAATATTACTGCAAAGGATGAACCAATACAATACAGAATTAAAAATATGAAAACGTATAGATTTTTAAAACGTTCGTTATCGCAGAATAATCTCTGCTAAATTGCCAGTTAACCCTTTAGTAAAGCGTGCATTCCAGGTTTGAAATAAATGTTACACATTTTTTATACGGTTCTTAGTGAAGGGGTTAAATCACGTGTATTTTAGTAGTATGTCAAGTAATTTGGCACCTTTTACATCTTTAATTGGTCATTGGCATTATGTCCTCCATGCCCTTAAAACAAGAACCTAAAACTTGCAGGAAAATATTCTTTTTGGGCCCCCCCCCCCTTATGGTTCATTCTGTTGAAACCTTTCCATGAAAATGTATATCCACGTTTGATCATTTAAAGCCAGCCCGCCGGGTAAATTGCAATAGAGATAACGTTGCTATAAGGCTTTGGAAGTGTAGATGTTTCGGGTTTTCGTGTAATATCTGCTGATTAAAATACGTTCGGGCCTGTTCATACTCACTCAGCTCTTACTGTACATGTTAGAGCCATCGTGACACCCACGTACAGAGAGGGATTGAGGAGAGGCTTCAAAATCATCAGTGCTCGTCCATCCCTGATGATCAAATGTAACATATTGCTTATTACATTTTATTTTCCAGTTCTTCGAAGAGCTTTGGAGCAGATCTTTAGCTTCGGGGGGATACTGCCGTCCAATCAGATTTCAGGAGAGTTCGTGTCTATATTTCTGGTTTACGGATATCTTAGACGTTACCGCGTGATGGATCTTCAGAAGCACCTGGCAGCGCTCACTAGAGAAGGTAAGAGGCACAGGGCATCATATAATCAAATTCTGTAAATCGTTGTTGAAACAACGGCCACATACAGAGGACACACAGAACAAACAGTTCCTAGTGTCCCCTGTGACTCCGCTCACGTGAATTCTTGTAGGGTCGTTCATGTTCCCCTGCTGATAACATTACTGCCTACACCACCACTGCTAAAGGTCCACTACCACCAAAAATGAAAAACAAACACAAGGACATTTCATTTTAAGAGATCAGCAACATAAAATAAAGCACATTTATGTTTAGTTAACCCTTTTACGCCAGGGGGTGTACTATGCCATCCCTACAGTAGGTGGGACTTAACACCACAGGATGGCATAGCACGCCTCACTGGCATCTATGGGCCAGGACAAGCGCATGCACCAGTTGGTGTGCGGCACGCGTCTTTCACTGCCGCCTTAAACAGACACACAATGCACCTGCCGGTAAGGGGTTAAGAAACTGTTACTGTGTCACTGAGTGCATCCACTATGTGATATTTGATGTTGTAAACTGCCAAACTGCCCCCCCCAACATTAGCTTTACATCACATGGCCCTCACTGTATAGCATTGAGCATAAAATGGGAGTCTATTGGTCCATCACTGACTCACATCATTGTATGATGTGGGATGTATTCAAAGGACATCACCCGGGATTAGAATAGAAGCCTTTAACCTCCCTGGCGGTCCGATTCTGACATTTTATATGTCAGAATCGGTCCTATTGGCCCACAGCGGTATTAGTGTGGCTCGGGGGTTAACTTTCAATACTGAAAGCGGTATCCCCGAGCCACACTCAGGCTGATACTTACATGTCCTGCGCTCCCTCGCTGTCCCCGCAGTCACACTGCAGCCGATCGCGACATCACACTTCCTTGTTTCACTCCTTGCGAGAAGGGAACCAGGCAGTGTGACGTTGCGAGTGGCTGGAGGAGATTGCGGGGATCAGCGAGGGAGTGCAGGACATGTAAGTATCCAGCCAGAGTGTGGCTCGGGGATACCGCTTTCAGTACAAAAAGTTAACCCCGAGCCACACTCGGGAAAACCGTCAGGGGGGGTTAAAGCTCCCTGTCTTATGCATTATTAAACTGTTAAATACCATAAAAGAAAGCACAGCCACAAAGTAAAACTCACTAAGATTTTGGTAAAGGGTGCATCATGGGAAAATAAAAAAAAAATTCTAATTTTGTGTCATTTTTTTTTTACATACAATTACTTCAGAAAAGGGGAAAAAACAGCAGCGTGTGTTTTATAAGGTGGTTTTGTTTGTAATGCACAAGTAATCTGGTTGCAGTTTATGTAAGGGGAAGTGTCCCTTTAAGAGGCTCGCATATGTTAGGACCCAGTCGTTAAGTTAATGGCTCAAGTCATAATCGAGCCAGGAAGACTATTGGCTGATCTTACACCTTCAGTGGCTCCCTGTTACTGGCTACCTTGGAATAGTCCCCTGGGTCTGGGAAAATAAAAATATAAATAATCTGGTTCCATTTACAAGGGGTTATTCAGAGAGCACCGAAATGTCACCGACATGTCGGTGCTCTCGCATTTGGCACGCTTCGGTGAGTTCAACTCACAGACCCTGCGGTGAATGCGGAATTCCACAAAGTGCGCCGAATTGACCCATTTCAACACATCCAATAAATCGCTGAAAAACCTGCAAATCTATCTGATAAAACGGAACGCAGCCAACGAATTGCCGAACCAACCGTCAAACATTTCCAACCAGCCACCAAAATCCACCTGGAAAAGTCGCCCAGAGTAAAACAAAAACTCAACTTTTAAAAAGGAGTTTTTTTTTTTTTTTTTTAAAAAACATGAAAATGCCTGCAAATATATAAGGTCCTATGAATAATAAAAAAGGTCTGTTAGGAATCAAAAATTTTGCTGCCAAAATCCCAAAAAATGACTAATTTTAAAAACTAAGACTTTTTGTTGCAAATGAAAAACTGTAGAATCTTTTTTTTTTATAACAATAAAACCTGTGGAATGAAACCACTGGAAATGTGGGCATTTTGCTAACTTTCCCCTACTGTTCGGTGTTCACTGAATAGATTAACCATTAGTTTTTGATGGGGATTTCACGGCTGCCAAATTGCACTCTATTTCGCTGGTAATTCCCAATATTTGGTGAACCGCCAGTTTTTTTGAATAGCCGAATGGCCACGAAATTACACCATATGGGGAAATTCACCGTCCAGTGCAATTCAGTGGCAAGATGGTCTCTCTGAATAACCCAATAGTCTTCCTTTGAGGATTTAGTCCTAGTCCTCGCGAGAAGGGAACCAGGAAGCAAAGCGCCGCGATCGGAGGTCAGCGAGGGAGCGCAGGACAGGTATGTATACCTGAGTGTGGCTCGGGGTTACCGATTTCAGCAATGAAAGTTAACCCCGAGCCACACTTGGGAATACCGTCAGGGAGGTTAACCATTACAGGGGTTGGGAGTTTCTGCTGTTCCGTGCAGAGGGAAGACTATTGAGATCAGGTTATAGAATAAAGCCAGAAAGCTGAAAGACCAGCCTTTGCAATCATTTCAATGTAATCTCGATACCATAGAATATGCTTCGTGCAGGCGAATCCCAGGAGAATGTCACCTAAATTACTTTGGTGAAACAAGGTAAAAGTATCAAAATAAGTCAGAGTTCCCATGACCTTGTTTTATCGCACGCAGTCACACTCATCGAGGACCTGCAGCTCCCTGGACGCCTAAAGAAGATCAAGAAACTGAAAACTAAGCAAATCGCTCGACTCCAGCCTCTGCCCAAACTGCTCCGGATTTTGGCCACTTTTCAAGTGGATGAAAATCTCAAACTGTGTAAAGCAGCGTCATCGTGCCTCACGCGAGCGTCTGCGTGCAAGAGCTTCAAACACAAGGTAAGGGCAGAGATGTTCTATATCCGCCCCCTGAACCCCAGGTGATGGTGTCTGATCTGTCACATTTACATTCTGTTGGGTCAATTGTGATGACTGAGCTTTTTCCCCTCCCATCCTTTTGTGATGCTGAATGACTGACATACCTCTGGGGCCATGTCATAAACCGCACTTTATACATCTGTATCCAGTTTTGGGGGCTCAGCCTGTACATCTCCCATGAGGCTCCAAGAACCTAATGAGTAGCTAAACATCATGACAGATTTAATTCTAAAACATCTGGAGGGCCAACGTCGCCGGCCACTTACGTACAGTGTCATATGAGGGATCGATGCAAAATCCAGATTCTAGAACAACTGACCAGATTGTAAAAACTAAAGCTTTAATAAAAGAGACGTGCGTTTTGTTCCGAAAAAAAATTCGGACCAAATTTACCCGATTCGTATGAAACAAATTTAAACTATTCCGGAAGTTTTTCAGAATTAATTTGTTGTATTTCATGGTGCACTCTGAAATTGTTCAGCAATTTCATCAAAAAATCCTGAAAAATGCCTAAATAGAGACTTTTTGCTGCAAGTGAATAGAATAAACCGTTGAATAAATATTTAATAAGAAAGGGAAATATTTTTTACATTGAAACCTACGGGATTATTTTATACGGCTGGTATTTTTATTATAGTGCCGGCTGTATTTTTATTTTATCACCGGCTGTTGGTGGTATTTTCATTGTAGTACCGGCTGGTATTTAAATTTTATTATAGTACCGACGGGTATTTTATTGTAGTACTAACTGGCTGCTGTCCTTGGTGTTGAACTATATTTCAGCACCAAGGACAGGGGGATTACACTTTTTTTTAACCCTAATCTAAGTAATTGATCCATTTCACATTCCGAAATAAAAACGAAATAATTAAATCTTCCATCATTCAGTTCGTTCGTTAGAGTGCACTCAGACTGCGTTCATCTGACAATAGCCTAAGCACATCCGGTCCTTTATAGACCATACAGTTTCCCTATATTATAGCATAAATAATGGTACAAGAAACAATACAATAACCTCTGTATGTTAAAATATAGCACCGAGAAAGAAAAATGGTTTGTGAGGGTCCTGCCTGAGGATGAGCAGTGGCGCTAGTGGCCTGCTCAGGTCTCACAGGGATTTTACGCAATTGTGCCATTACAGGGACGAATGCTCCATATGCGAATCAGTCTGCTCTCACCCAGAAAGGGCGGCCAGTACTGAAATGCCAAGGACATCATCCCTGCACGAGAGATACAGCGACCCCTGACGATCGTTTCGGCCTTGTTAGGCCTCGTCAGGAGGGTATAGCCGACACCCCTCTAGGCACCTCGAGCAAGGGGTCCACGTCTGGATTACCCTGTATACTTGACCCCGTGCTCGAGGTGCCTAGAGGAGTGTCGGCTATACCCTCCTGACGAGGCCTAACAAGGGCAAAACGATCGTCAGGGGCTGCTGCATCTCTTGTGCAGGGATGACGTCCTTGGCAGTCAGTACTGGCCGCCCTTTCTGGGTGAGAGCAGACTGATTTGCATATGGAGCATTCATTCCTGTAATGGCACAATCGAGCAAAAACCCTATGAGTGCCTGCTGCTAGTGCAGCTGCTCGCCCTCAGGACCCTCACAAACTTTTTTTCTCAAAATATAGCACTGCAATTTACATACTGCGTGGTATAGCTAAGAAGCGCCACCTGGAGACCAAAGGTAGTGCTACACTCCCAACCTTACCTGACTTTAATGATCAGGAGTCTTTGAGAGTTCGTCCTCAGGAGGCCGGGGCTGGTTTTGCCCTCTACAAAAGACATGTGACTTTTTTTCCTCCTTGCCCTGATGGAAGGAATCTGTTCATGAAACTTTAACCTGCAAGGAGCAATACCCAGTGGCGTAGCGTGGGTTGTCAGCGCCTGGGGCAAGGCAAGAATTGTGCACCCCCCCAACCTGTGGACACCGTAACACGCCAGGATTCCCACCAGTAGAGTATTGACCCCCTTACCCCAGAAGCACATGTATTGTATAAGAAAATACTGATCTAATAAAAAAAATGAAACACACATTCCCCCCCATTGCTATGAGTTACCATGTTCCAGTATACACTAGCATAGTTCAGTACCCCCACTTTCTCCCAGTACCCCCAGTCACCCTCTTCCTGTACCACCTCATTGTGTGGTGGTCATGCTGCTCTGGTGTCATACAGTGTCGCCTACCAGTGTGGAGTTGCTGGTGGCCCGGGGGGGGGGTGCCCCGGGGGCTTAGTGGAGACCGGATTTTAAATGTGTGGCAGGGCAGGCACCTCCCTCTTTCCTGTTCAGTGGCTGAAGGTCTGCCAGCGGTGGGGGGGCTGGTACAGGGCTTCAAGGGGGGCTGGTACAGGGCTTCAGGGGCTGACAAGCGTGGTACATGTTGTTCCGTCGAATAATGCTGCGCTGCTTCACGTGACTCATGTCAGCGTTAAGGCTAGGGTCAGACTGAGGCAGTGCGAACGCGCGTGCAGCCGCACTTAATCACGGCCGTGCTAGCAGCAGATGCCAGGCAATGACGGCCAATATACGAAGTACGGTCGCACAAAAGTGCGGCCGCGCAACGCAAGCGGCAAACAAACGCATTTTTTCGAGAACGTGAAACCACTAGTACTGACGTACAGAGTGCGCTGCGTCCGCTAGTGGCGTGTGTGCGTGATTAGGAGACGTCAGACGCTGCTAATGTCCGGCCAACATAACGTCCAGACCCAAAAAGTGTTTTATTGATGATCCGTACAAAATCACGGATGGAACTGCGCATCGTATGACCGCTATTGCGTATTCCGTGAAAAAATACGTCCATTCGTTCGAACGCACTTTTTCACGGACAACGTGAAAAATGCGTTAGTCTGACCCTAGCCTAAGGAGGAGTAAAGACAGCACCAGAATTTTCTGTCCTGGTCCTCCCTTCTGGACGCTGAGTGCTAAGTCACCGCCGGCGTGGCAAAACTGGCTGACACCTTGCTGATCCCTGCTGGAAAACATTAGTGGTTCAAATTTCTTTTGAAATTTTGCGCCCCCTATGAAAATTGCACCCAGGGCGACCGCCCCCGAGGCCCCCCCACGCTACGCCACTGCTTCTACCCACTTACATTATCTAAGAAATCTCATAGAAAAGGGGAAACCTCTACCAAACGGTCTATTAATTACTAATTGGTAACATCTACACTGAGGTAAAGCACAGCCACAAAGTAAAAGTCCAGCACAGATTTTAGTAAGTGATGCATGATGGGAAAAATCCACAAAATAGAAATAGGAGCTAAAAAAACGTTTTCCTTTTTACATGCAATTACTTCAAAGAACAAACCAGCAGCGTGTGTTTTATAAAGTGGTTTGATTTGTAATGCACTAGTAACCTAGTTACAGCTTGTGTAAGGGGTACTGTCCCTTTAAGTGTTAAACAGTAATGTCGCTGTTACAATGTTTGGCCAGCAGGTGGCACCATTACAGTAGGACACCCTATAGCAGTTTAACAGCTCTTCAGCAAGTATTATTGTTGCAGATGTTGCAAACACTGGCGACCAATCACATTGGATTCTTTTATTACAATGGCGACAAATACGGTGTCACTGAAGTTGCGGCTGTGCAGATTTTACTTTTAGGGGGTTATTCAGAAAGCACTGGTTTTGCAAAGCCAACAAATGACAGAACCCTTGTCACCATTATCTTAGGGGGTTGTTCAATAATCATCGTTCCAAAAATGAAGCTCCTCCTGTCGCCGTTTGGCTAGTTTGAAATGCCGGCCTCCGAACGATTCGATGGCATTTGAGTAACCCCTTAGTCCAGGGATGGTGAATCTTGGCACCCCAGCTGTTTTAGAACTACATATCCCATCATGCTTAATCACACTGTAGGCTGGATGAGCACCATGGAGCATGTAGTTCAGAATCATCTGGGTTGCCAAGGTTCACCATCACTCCCTCAGTCCTTGAATCATCTGCCTGCATCATAAAGCAGCTGTGATGGTTTAATAGTGGATCCCGCTTTGAGCAGCTCGACTCGCAGGCCCCGGAGCTGGAAATATTTACATTAAGAGCACAGTATGGATTAGAACAGGGTAGCGACTCTGCGGGAAGCCACGACCCCCCCCCCCCCAACTGCTGGAGGCCAGTGACATGTTCCCCTTTATCGGGTTTGCAGGTCAGGAGTTTCACTAAAAGCAGGTTTAAAGCTTGCTATTAAATATTTTACAGCCAGAGTAGGTTCAGGCCCCATATTTTCCTCAATCACCCCCTTACCATAGTCCCCTGCAGCAAGTGGTTGGGGGGAAAGGTTTAATGAAGTGTTGACTAATCACTAGATTAGTGATTAAGGCTAGGGTCAGATGAAAGCATTTTTCCCCGCGAACGTGAAAAAGTGCGTCCAAACGCATGGACGTATTTTTTGACGGAATGCGCAAAAACGGTCAGACGACGCGCATTTTCGGGCGTGATTTTGTACGGATCGTCAATAAAGCTCTTTTTGCGTCTGGACGTTATGTTGGCTGGACATTAGCAGCGTCTGACATCTCCTAATTACGCAAACACGCCGCTATGCCGCAGCTGCGCACTCAGTACGTCAGTACTAGCGGTTCAGCGTGCTCAGAAATATGCGTTCAAATTCCACTTGCGTTGCACGGCCGGACATCGTATATTGGCCAAAAAGGCAAATGCCGCAATCTCCACCAGGAGATACTTCCATTCCCAATATGGAGGGTATGAGAGCAATTCATGACATACTTGTTAAGCATTCATTCCCAGAGGAACATATCACCTTTCTTATGAAACTTGTGGAGATAGTGCTCTATAACAACATATTTTTATTTGGCGATACGATATACAAACAATGTAGAGGCACGACCATGGGATCTAATATGGCTCCAGCCTACGCCAATCTTTATATGGATGCTTTTGAAAATCAATTTATCTATCCACATCAATTTTTCATTAATTTTGTACACACATGGTGGAGATACAGCGATGATATTTTTGGTATCTGGACTGGATCTGAAATTGATCTAACAACTTTCTTTACACAGATGAATGCAGTTAATACTCATATTAAATTTACCATGATCTCTAGTCCATCCGAGATCAACTTCTTAGACCTGACCCTGAGAGTCGAGGGAACACATCTTGTCAGCGACCTATTTGTAAAATCCACAGATAGAAATAGTCTCCTACACTATAGTAGCTTTCATCCAGAGAGCACACTTAAATCATTACCGCGTAGTCAATTCACCAGAGTTATAAGAAATGTCTCTGATCCAGACACCCGTGATGATAGACTCCGTCAAATGACAAATAAGTTCGCGGACAGAGGTTACCCTAAAACTCTTTTACAGGAGGAATATATACGATCGAAAACTCTGGATCGTACCACTATCATTTCCCAATCTAGAAATAAAAATAAACAAAACAAGGAGTCTCGCATTCCGTTTATAACTACATTTAATGAGGCTAGTAGATCCATAAATCAGACTATTCGGAAACATTGGCAAATCCTCCAAAAAGCTTACAGTGGGATTCCATCTTTCCAATTTGCACCGTTGTTTGCCCATAAAAGAAATAGAAATCTGAGAGATTCCCTCGTCAGTGCTGACGTGGGATCCCTTAAGAAGCATCAGCAGGTCACCTTAGCACCAAGGAGACATGGGACTTTTCCCTGCCTACATTGTGCTTCATGTAGTGCTGTGATCAAGGGAGATTCTATATCACACCCACAGACAGGCGAGAAAATACCTATTCAAGGTTTTTTCACCTGCGAATCCTCATTTGTAATCTATGTGTTAAAATGCCCATGTGGCCTTTTGTACGTAGGTGAAACAACCATGAAGGTGAAAGACAGAATTAGCAAACATAAATCTACGATTCGCACTAGGCGATTAGAGTTACCTGTGGCAGAGCATTTTCATCTCTGCTCCCACAGTGTGGCACAATTACGTTTCCAAGTCATCGACCAAGTCCCACCACTTAGACGTGGTGGTGACAGGACTTGTTTACTTAAACGCAAGGAAAAGAGGTGGATACATAAACTTGACACTTTGTGGCCCAAGGGTTTAAATCGAGAATTCGATCTTAATATATGTTTCTGAACGTTATTTCTTTATATCCCTCTTTTCCCTGCCCTCATCGAGCATCATGTGTATCCTCCATATTCTGGAGGCTCCACATGGTGGTCATTGGACTATGGTCTTTCATTATGATAGACCATATTTACTGTGTTATTCAGTGGAGTATCCACTCTATGTGGTTGGTGATGAGATTTATACATGTATCTATATCATCTCACTTAGACTTGTGATACAGTGGTGTCAACTTTCTATACAATGTTACATATGTATATGTAGAATACTTTAAAAGTAGGTATAAATATATTTGTGGATATTATTGCTGTAATATCCCCCTCCATAAATTCTTTTAAACTTTTTAAATCCTTTCTTTTCTTTTTTCTTCCTTTTTCCTTTTTTCATGAAACTAATTTGCTTATATATACTAGGCTTTCTGTTTCCCCAGATTTCTCTTTTTTTATTTGGGGCTGCATGTTTGTTAAATAATTCATCTGCCTGGAATGCTTAATTAATTATATGATTGGTTAATTGCATCAAGCATGCAAACAATTTAAAGCAGTATAAGTATAAGGGTTTAAGTTTAATGTGCACATGTATGATTAAGACCTGCGGGTCGAAACGTCACATGTTTATTTTCCTGAGGTCTGCTGTACCCGAATAAAATTTCTTTTGCCTCACTCGAAGATCCCACCTTTCCTGTGTCTATCGTATATTGGCCGTCATTTGCTGCTAGTGCGGCCATAATTATGTGCGCCAGGACGCACGTTAAAAGTGCGCTGGTCTGACCCCAGCCTTACTCCGCTTTAATCAGTTTCCCGTTTCTTCCCACTGCAGGCCATCCTGTATTATACCGAGGTGTTATCAGAGAGTGACACGAGACTCCAGCAAGCGGCTTGCCTGGCCCTGAAACACCTCAAGGTAAGGATCGAGCGGCCTCCACCCGAGACTGAACGGAGGAGGACACTGAACACAAACCATTCTGGATTGAATATGTACAGGACACAACTTTAATTTATGAACCAAAATGGTATTCGGCGTCAGGGCTGGCCCAAAACACTGTGCTGCCTGGGTCCAAGGATGAATAGCCCCCCCCAAAAAAATGCACCGTGTATGAGCGTATTACAGAGCTGCACAGCAATAAAACTCACAGTAATGTGCTGTGTATCAACATATCAGTTCCACAGCAACAAAACGCACAGTAATGTGCATTGTGTACGAGTGTATCGCAGATTTCCATAGCAATAAAACGCACAGTAATGTGCGGTGTGCCTAGTTGAGGCCCAAAATGCTGATAGAAGCAAATTACACCAGGATTTCTATTAATTACAAGTATGCCAGGACAGGGCAGCAAAATGACATTGTAATATTAAATATTCCTATAAATCAGGGCTCAGCAACCCTGACCCTCCAAATGTTTCGGAACTATATTTCCCTTGAGGCTCTGCAAACCTAATGAGCAGCTGTGACGGGATGGAAGTCCGCCTGCGGTCCTGCTCTATCTGACCCCCCCCCCTTTGATGGCGTCCGGCCCGACTAGCGAGTGGCACGGCACTCGGCGTCTCGAGCGGCCTGGAGGATGAAATGGCGTTGGTCCGGCGTCTGGAGAGATGGTGCGGTGTTGCCTTGGGGATCCCGTTCCTGGGTTGAGTGGTGATGCAGGAGACCGCTGAGTGTCTCCTGCAATAGTGATTGTAGCTCTGAAATGAAGACACCAGACACGGCTGTATGCTTTAAAACAGTGAACTGAATTTTATGGGTTTCAACAGGTCATTTATACAACTTCACATAAACAGATTACCAACTCCCCCACCCACACAACCAGCACTGATAGGGAACAGGAGGCTGGGAAAGGACCCAATCAGGTCCCTTTCAGCCTTCCCATTGTCCAGGGATTAGGCAGATGAGGTCTTGGAAAAGCCTCCAATCAACTGGCTTGCTGTATCCTCTATTTTGCCCTTTCAGGCTCCCCCATTGTCCAGGGGATTAGGCAGATGAGGTCTTGGAAAAGCCTTCAATCCTCTGGCCTGCTGCATCCTCCATTTTGGGGCATGAGATCCTTTGTTCTGTGAAACCATGCTGGGATGAGCAAAATGGCGAAGGGGAAAAACACATACAAACGGTTTCTTTCATACTTTTACAGTCACATCATACAGGGTACATTTTTATTACATTACACCAATAAAACCACATCTAGCAATAAAATAAGAGGTCCATAGGCTCACACGCAAAACCAAAATGAAAACAGGAAAAATGGTCTTTAAAAAGGGTTCAGTCTTTAGTCCTGTGGCTCGCTGAAAAGAGCTCTCATGTCCGTTCCTTGACAGCAGCTGAGAATCATGGGAAATGTAGTTTCAAGACATCTGGAGGGCCGTAGTTGCCCACACCTGACTTTGTAATAATGTCATGCTGATCATCTGTTGCTCGAAGTAATTGGTGGCAAGTAACGTATAACAAAATGTTGCACCTTAAAAAGGACGAGCATAAAATGATCAAAATGAGCTCAGCAGCAACAGGATAATAAATGGGGGACATGTGCTTGGCATGTTATTGGTTCAAACCAAGCAAATATCATCATTGCCTGTTCTGCCTGGTAACAGAATACGAATTAAAAGCCTCCATGCACAGAAAGGCTAATTGGATCCTTTATTTGCTGTAATGCAGGGAACAGCGAGCATCGATCAAATTGCCTGTTTGTGCCAATCGGAGGTGGAAGAAGTGAGAAACATCGCTCGAGAAACCATCTTATCATTTGGTGAGTAATTGTTCTTAACCTAAATTAGGGGCATCACAAACAACGCCTGCATTACTAGATCCCAGGATGCAGGACTGAGATTTGGTTAATTTCACATTCTGCTATCTTGGCCCCTGGAAAACTGCTCCTCATGTCCCTACTTTCAATTCACCAAAAAAATATAAAAAAAAAAATATCACCATAAAAACTGTTAACTTGAGATTTTGTATTATTTTAAGACATCCAAGCGATGTGTTTCCAGGAATGAGAACAGTAAATGCTTCGGTTTACAAATCAAACACACCCCAGCCCGCTCCCTGAGATCAAACAGTGACCTGCGCCTAGCTTCTCTCCGCATCATCTCTTCCCACTGCAGGATTTCTCACGCGCAGCCCCCATTCTCTGGAGCGCTCGTACTGTCAGAATTTCCCCTCAAGACATTCCTGTTTAGGGAAGCCTACCACCCGACTCACTGACGCAAGCACCTCGCAGCCCATCACTCCCACCTCTCAGTCCTCTCCTCCTGTTTCCACCCCCAACCCTTCTAGATTGTGAGTTCCCACGGGAATAGGGCCTTGTTTCCTCCTGTATTGGTTTGTCAATTGTTGTTCAATGTATAGTAACCCTGCCTATATTGTGCCCATTGTACAGCGCTGTGGAATATGTTGGCGCTATATAGAGTTTAATAATTTCAGAAATTCTGCTCAGTATTTTATTTACTGAGTGTAATGTCAGTCTGTCAGTAGAGGGCACCACTTGTTTGTATGAGGCAACACCAGTATGCGGACACTTTCTGCAAAACTCTAATGGGGGGGGAGGGAGGCAGTAGCTCTGCACAGTATGCCCCCCCCCCCCCAAAGGCTGTCCAGCATCCACCTCACTGGTGGTGCTGCAGCGTGAGCCTCGCGGCTCTGTCACATCTCTCCTCTAGCTTTGGATTCCTAGCCGTATACCAAAATCTGGACTGTAAGTGGTCCGGAGCGTTCCAGATAAGTGATGCAAAACCTGTATACAAAAATGTTACCTCAAACTTTTAGTAATTTGCCAGAATCCTCATCCGGGTTTTACCCCGTTATTTACCCCAAGTGTTTTCTAAAATAAATGTCCTGCAATGTCTTGTTTTATTTCAGGTCAAAAAGGACGTCAGGCCTTCAGACGAACAGATAAGATATGCCGTGAACTCCAGGAGACGTTAACGCTGGATGGAGAGATAGAAATTACAGTTTTCTGAGGCTGCTTAGTTTGTTCGAAATAAAGGGGGTCCCTTTTTACCAACTGGCCCCAAACCCTGTACAGAATAAGAAAAAAAAATGTATATTTAAGGGATATTTGTAAAAAATTTATTCAAATTTCATTAGCATTTTGGTCCGCTGAGCTAAAGATCCTCAGGGGCGGGGCTGAGTCCAAACTCCAAGACCCAGCATTTCCCATAAGGAGCATCAGCAAGCACTTATGATCACTAGCCTAACCATCATTAAACGTTAAGGAGACGTCAGCCGTGCAGGTAAATTACTTCTGGTCTCTAAGTCAAACATATCTAAGAGATGGATCATGGGTTCTCTAGAAAAGGGCAAATCCGGTGTAAAATACAAAAACCACGAAGCATTCAGCAAGACGATTATACGTGTTTGCACGGAGGTTATGTCTGTTTTAGGCTTCAGCCTCAGTAATCATTGAGACCACAAGGAGGCAGATTAATATGTGAAACGTTCTTTACTGGTTAACGTTCAAACCTTGTCTTGAAGTATGGATATAAAGTTATATATCCAAAAATAATGACAACCGATCAGGGCCGGATTTGCATCTCAGGAGCCTATAGGCACAGAAATGTGGAGCAACCCCTACACCCCCCAACAACATGGGAAAATTTACTTTTTAAATTTTCGTTTTAAATTTTTTTTTTTAAATTTGCACCAAAACAAACATTTTCTCTCTGCGCTCAAATCAAAAGGGGCAGATTGTTGCCTTAGTTGAATTCAGTGGCATGGTTTTATATGTAAAAGCATATATTGCTACGTTTGGAAAAAAATATTTTTTTCTTTACATAAATCTAACCTGGTTATATTTGGTATCCCTGGAAAGGTCACCTTTCCAATGATACCTAATAAGTCCCTCTACAAAGTAGGGTTCCAGAGAGACAGTGGTCTAAAGGATTGAAAATTGTATATAAAAACAATATTTACAGAGCACTGCGCCCCCTTGTGGCATGCACCTTTAGGCACATGCCTACTCTGCCTAGTTATAAATCTGGCCCTGCAACCTATGTCAGGTAAAAGATGTCCGAGCGATTGAACGGCCACCTGGTTATTGCTGTATAGTTACAGTTGTCTTTACAAAAATAAGTATCTAGTAAATTCAAAAGGCTAAAGGAAACCTCTCCATATTTAGAAGACCGTGAGATTGTAAGAAAAAAAAAACTGTTACAATTATGTTTTGGAGTTCAGTAGGAAGTTAGAAAAGTTATTACTCATTGCAGGAGTTGACACATTGAGAATGTCCAGATTTCCTCCAATCAATAACATTTGTTTACTTTTAGGGTCCTGACTTAAAACTCAATTCATTTCTTGCACCTTCCCTCCACAGTTTGTTAAACTTGGTAGCCCAGGAATGTTGCATCTAGAGTTGTGTAAAACACTAGGTGCCCGTGCCTATTACATAGTTACATAGGCTGAAAAAAAAGACATGCGTCCACCAGGTTCAGCCTTTCACACATCTACTGCTGTTGATCCAAAAGAAGACAAAAAACCCAGTCTGAAGCGCTCACCAATATGCAACACACTGGGAATATTAAATTTGTCGATCCACAGTTTATATATAATGTAGGGTCATAATCTAAATATAAAAAAAGAATCCATGCAGTAAATCTGTTGTGGGTCTAAATGCCAGGACTCACAGCTTCGAGGTAGTGAAAGGGTCGTTAAGGGTTGTCATTTTATTTGGGCAGATTCTCATGTTAAACTGGACACTGCTGTGAGGGATCCAGTCATGGGGTTTACTATAGCAAATTCGCCACCTGCTGGACGCTACAGGAAACGTGGCGATAAAGCTGCCATGTGAGAGTTTCCCCAAGACACTGTTGGGAGAAAAATTCACAAAACCGCACAGTGGCGTCATGCAAGTGTCACTTCAGGGTCATGTCAGACGAGCGCACTACGTGCGCATATACTGACGTGACCAGCCACACGCTGTACCGTACGCACGAATTGCGTGCTACAGCAGGCATGCTGTGTCTGTTCGGAAAGCCTCCCCATCAAAGCGCTATGGCGCACGTTCAACGGGGCTGCAAAGCACGGTCCTCCATATGCGGATTAAGCCTTGCAGCGTTGAGCACACTAACTGCGCTCAGAGAGGTGGCCAGACAGGCGTCAAGAGTGGAGGGAACGTCCACGCTCACTGACGTTCCTTCCGCTCTTAAAAATGCTCGTCTGACCCCGGCCTAAGTGTCTACTTCGCACCATACTGCTACAGTCGTAATTTTTGCGCTGAGTTTCAACGAAAGTGAGAAGATGCAAGCGAGAGGTCCCCCACCCCCAATTTTTTTTTTTTTTTTAACCCAGCACCTTCTTAAATGTTTTCACCCCATCGTTACCTGCGGAGTGCATGAGGTCCATAGGATATCCATTCATTGTTAGTAATATTGTAACAGGTTTCCCACAACCAATGTTCTAGTTTCACATTTTTCCATTATGCACAACAGATCCTGGTTTCTACAGAACAGAAAGTACATGAAAGCATCGCAAACAGAGATACAGAGAAGTCAGGTTTTATGGGAAACTAGTTTTGGTTGGATTTCAGAAAAATAAAAAGCTGTGGAGGACTTTATTGAGTGGAGTTTATGGAAGTGAAAATTATGACTCATGTGGCCACCAGACCCCTGAGGATGGAGTGCCTGGAGTCATAAGGCGCCTCTGGGAGTTTGCGTCTTTGGTTATGAAAGGTTGCCTTCAGCCGTTTCCGCTGGAACCCAGTTTTAGAAATTCCCACAATAATCAAGTCTAATAATAGACCGTACTGAAATCCGTGGCACCAACAGATGTGAAATCAGCAGGGCATCGATCAGCTCCGATCAGATCAAGAAGACAGTTTTGGGAATGTTCTACTTTGCTGGAGACTGGACGTTGGACAGCGAGTTCTAGGGTCAACTATACCAAGGTTTTGGAACTGCATATTCCACGAAGCTCCGTCAACATTAAAACTTTGGTGCAGGGCTGTCAAAACACCAGCCTGTCAGATGTCGAAGGCCTACAATTCCCAGAACACTTCGAATGCCAAACATGGCAAGAGAACCATGGGAGTTGTAGCTCAGCAACATCTGTGGGGGCTGGAGTTGGACTGTCCGGCTTTAGAGCTTCATAGCTCAGGCGGTCTGAAACACCTTGATGCTGACATTCGGTAAGAAGCAAATGCTAAGGGGGTTATATCTGAGAGGGATGATATCCCCTAGTGAAGATTACTGGTTTTATACGACCGAGCAGCTCAAGCCATACCAGGGAGCTGCTAATGGATACAGCCAGCTGCACAACCACTCCTACTGGTCCCTGGAGTCCGTAGGATTCCATGGAGTGAAGTGCAGCCGTGCTGTGAGTTCATGTATACAGGGAGGGATGGCAGAAAAACACTCGGAGCAAAGAGTTCTCAGTCTTTCACTGCTTGTGGATGAAGCCTCTACTGTAGGATGAGGGGTAAGCGTTGTTTTTAGGTTTAAATTAAAATGTTAATCACATAACACCAGTGTATAAGAGCAGGTATTCATTTCTGAATGCTGTCGAGCCAAGAAGTACGAGCGAGGTTGTACTATTATTATTCTTTATTTATAAAGCGCCAGCATATTCCGCAGCGCTGTACAATAAGCACAGTATAGACAGGGTTACAATACATTGAACAACATAGAAACATAGAAAAATGTCGGCAGATAAGAACCTTTCGGCCCATCTAGTCTGCCCAATTACATGGATACTTTACCTGGATTTATCTTTTGTTTAGGATAGAACATTTGACAAACAATACAGGAGGAGATGAGGGCCCTATTCCCGTAGGAACTCACAATCTAGGAGGGTTGGAAACAGGAGGAGAGGACTGTAAGTTGAGAGTGATTGATGGTTGCGTCAGTGAGTTGGGTAGTAGGCTTCCCTAAATAGGAAAGTTTTAAGGGAGCGTTTGAAGGAAGAGAAGTTAGGTGAAAGTCTGACAGTACGAGGGAGAGCGTTCCAGAGAGTGGGGGCTGCGCGTGAGAAATCCTGCAGTCTATCATGGGAACTAGCTCGTTCATTGGCTCGCTGCAAGTGAGGGGCTGCTATACCAAATTTAGAAACCCTAATTTACAGTAACCTACCGCAATCCATTGTGACCGCAGCTGGAGCAGTTAAATGCTCCGTTGGAATCCTACCCCGGTGGATGTCATAGATGGTCATCACAGCCCTAGTGTACCAAAGTAACGCTTAAAGTAAGAGCGATGGGATGGGAAGGACTGGTGCACCCCTTCAAGTACAAGCAAATGGAATAGAAATTAACCACAGCAGCAATATCCAGCTGCCAAAATCATCTCTGGCTTGGTTGGTAGCCCCCTACTGTGCATCCTCTAGGCAGCAGATGTGCCATGGCCAACTGGTCCACTGGTGAGACCACATGTATTTTAATGAAGAGCCAACGTATAAAAAACATTTTGAGCCCTGTGTATAGGGCACCAGTGGAGCACCATCTGGCTTGTGTTTTAGACCTGGTTAGACCTAATGTGTCTGGAATTCAAGACGTAGGTTTGCGGAGACACCACGTGCCCAACTCCCCACTGACCCTGATGAGTGAATGTACCCACAAGACCGGTGGCATAGCAAACCAGTCAAAGGTCCATACTACCCACCAAAAGCTCACCCAGAAAAGGACAGCCCCTATTTCCTTAGTGCAGTGGTCTCCAACACTGGTCCTCAATGCCCACTAACAGGCCAGATTTTAAGGATAATCTTGGGGAAATGACTGAATCCTGCAATCACTGAGCAGCAAATCATATCACCTGTGCTTCAGATGTCCTGCAAACCTGGCCTGTTCGTGGTTTCTGAGGGCCAGGGTTGGAGACCACTGCCTTAGAATATCTACTTATGGCTTGAACACCCCATCGCAGCACTTTACGTTATGCTCGGATATGTGGGCAATGTTTAACCTGAACATGAAGAAAAAAAAAAAACCCCAATACAAGGGTCTCTAGACATCCTTGGTGCATTATTGTAGGAGATCTGAAAAATCTCCTTCAGTGGAACCTGAAACAATGCAGCAGATGACGTGGTCAGAGCGTCGAATAAAGGATCACAGCTCCTGAGAACACAAAGTTCACACAGATTACAATGTCGCCTGCTGCATTATTTCAAAATCGATTGTGTCCTTCATAAAAGTGTGAGCGAGTACACTCAAACGTGTCACGACCTTTACATTGGTAGATCATGTGGTTTTTGAATTTTTATATATATAGCAAATTCCGCAGCGCTTTACAAGATCACTGTACAAGGAGTTGATACATTGGAATATCACACATTGATGATGACCTGATTCAGGGGGTCCCTGTTCCCAAGGGAACTTACAATGAGAATTGAATGTCTCGTCACCCTGACACAGGGAATATTTTTTTCTAGAATGTCCCTTTAATAACGTGGTTCACGTTGTACGGATATAATGGATACTTCCCTACGCAGGTTTATTACCGTTTGCAGAACCCTTTGGAATTTATTTTGCAGCAGTTTTGTAAAGTGTTTCCCAACAGCATTTTGGCATTTATTTCATACCTGCATTTACACTGAAGATCATTAGAAGCGAATACATTCCTTGATATAGTTTGCCATTTTTGCAGAGTGTATGATTATTTATGTGAATATGAAATACTTTTTGCATTCAGAAACCTGTAATAAAAGTTACATTTCGTGCTGACTCCTTGTTACGTCATTTAATAACCCCGCCACAGACTAACCCGATTGGGGCAATCTTTCTTCACCCCCCCCCGCCTCAATCTATGTGGGATATTACCTAGTTACCCGTCACATGTCACCTGTTGACAAGCGTGTGTTTTTTTGTTTTGTTTTTTTTTTACAGATCATTGGGCACCAACCCCTGCCCACATGTATCCAGCTGCACGGTGACATCTCTCTTTGAGGTAATCATAGCTGCTGAAAGAAGGGGTGCGCCACCCATTATTTGCCCGGTGGCTTGTTACACCCAGAGCCGGGAATTATCAGGCTCTGGAAGATGTGACTGGTGGGTTTTCATTTACACCCTCCCCAGAAACAATTCCACTTTGGGATTAAAAACAAAAATGCGGAATGGGACAACAGCAAGGATGACCTGGAGAAACGTCAAAATGTGCATACATACAGAAAAAAAATAGGTGTCGCGTCTGATCCCATTAGTATCCAGCCCAGTAACATGTATAAAAACATAAGAAAAAGATGTCTATAGGTCCGTGTGAAACAAAACAGAGGTTTGAGTTTACTTAAAATGGCCACCAAAGTGCAAGCTCACCTGCAACAGCACCTCTGTTGAGTCCTACCTAATGAAACCAAAGGCTGCTTTCTAAGCAAGCCGCATATGCTCATGCTGCTTTTCAGTCATGAGACAGACTGGTAGGTTTTCTTTTATACCCTCACCAGAAATAATTCCACTTTGGGATTAAAAACAAAATGCGGAACGGGACAGCAGCACGGCTGGAGATACGACAACATGTGCATACATAGAGAAAACAGTTGATAACAAAATAGGGATATATCTGAAACAAATACAGAAAAAACATAGGGTAATATGCCACATACACCAAGTGGTGCGCAAATAATTGGCCACTCACAAGAACATAGTAAATGCGCCCATCATCCTCAATGATTTGCTGTGATTGACGTCAGCCCAGTCAAATCCAAGGATCTCAATAAAAATGACAGCAAAAAAATGATGCAGATCAAAAATATTAACTCACACTTCAAATCCGTAAAAACAGCACAGCAGGCACTGGGATCCGAATGGGGTGCATGCATGTCCAGTTCAACGCGTTTCGTCCCTATAGGGACTTCCTCAGGAACAATATGATATAAGTAGTAATAGGGGTAGATCATACCATATAGAGTTTGAGATGTCTGCGGATTTCTCCAACATCAGGAATAAATCTTTTTATCTCCAGTTTCTGAGGCTCGTTATGCCTCACCTCTCTGAACACCCCCCCCCCTCCTAACAGCAGTTAAAGTCAGGATAATTATAAATGTGCCCCTCCCCATAGGAGTCCTGTTAAAAAGGTACATGACAGGGAAGTCAGAAATTATGTTTAAGATATGTGTAAATAAACAGTTCAATTTCCAGGGGAGATTTTGAAAACTGAGCAGTGAACTCACTCGAAAAACGGGAAGCTTAATCAGGCCTTGGACAAAAAAAGTTTTAGAGGTTTTGGTTGTTGAAATAAGTGTTTATTGCAAACCAGGGAGCATTCACACCATGACTGATCTTAAAGTAGAAGATATTCTAAGACACAATAGCCCTAAACACGAACGGTCAAAGTTAAGCATTTATACATTAGCTTGCCATCTAAACCAAGTCTACTTGATAATGCACCTGGGACGTAAAAACCCAAGGGCTGAATATAGAATATTTGATACAGTCCTAACCTCAACATCTGAGGGTTGGGATTTAGGGGTTATTATTGCAGAGGATCTAAGGGTAAGTAGTCAAGGTAATAGAGCAGCAGGAAACACTGGCAGAATGCTTGGTTGTGTAGGGAGAGGTATTAGCAGTAGGAAAAGGGAAGTGCTCATGCCACTGTACAGAGCACTGGTGAGACCTCACTTTGAGTACTGTGTGCAGTACTGGAGACCGTATCTCCAGAAGGATATAGACATCTTAGAGTTCAGAGAAGGGCTACTAAAATGGTGTACGGCTTGAAGGAGAAAGTTACCAGGAAAGGCTTAATGATCTTAACATGTACAGCTTGGAAAAAAGACGAGACGGGAGAGATATGATAGAAACATTTAAATACGTAAAGGGAATCCACAAGGTAGAGGAAGGGAGTATATTTAAAAGGAAATAAAGTAGCAAAACAAGAGGACATAGTCTTAGATTAGAGGGGCAAAGGTTTAAAATAACACCAGGAAGCAATATTTTACTGAGAGGGTGGTGGATACATGGAACAGTCTTCCAGTTGAAGTGGTAGAGGCCAAAACAGTAATTGAATTTAAGCAGGCATGGGATAGGCATAAGGCTATCCTAAACAAAAGATAAATCCAGGTAAAGTATCCATGTAATTGGGCAGACTAGATGGGCCGAAAGGTTCTTATCTGCCGACATTTTTCTATGTTTCTACTCCATTTCAACCCTTTCACTACCAAGGGCTTTTTGTAGTAAAAAAACAAAACATAAAACATATTTGACCCTTAAATAATAAGAACAAAGACTTGCCCAGAAATTGTAATTACAGGATACATATAAAGGTTAAAATAAGGTAAAATGTGCTAAATTTTCCATGTATTCATCCTCCCCCACATTTCAAGCTTATTTTGAAACAAGGCAAAAGTGACAAATGCGATACGTCAGACGTGCCGACAGCCCAAATATAAAATGTAGGAAGAGCATACAACAGCAATTTGCATATAAAGACAACAAACATAAGGCAGGGGGATAGGGAAGGAGAGGGACGGGGAAAATCGACCACAACCGCAGAAAATACACAAGTGGCGCTCAACAAAACCTTGGGTTGACCCATAGACAGGGGACACGGGCACTTCAACATACACTTGATATTTACAGTGATGATTACATTCGTGGGGGTGACATGAAGTTGATTGCATAAAACCATGACCAGGGTACAGAACCATACACCAAGGTGGACCCCAAAGGCATCAAAAGCTCAGAGACCGCTTCTGACACACACCATCGCTGCGGTAAGACCTCAGCCAGTAATACCATTTACAGGAGTACCTCTCGTATTGGTCACGTGCTCGGAAAGCCATTTATTTAGTCGATATTCATTTATCCTTTGCAGAAATATTACTAGGAGGATAAGTTCTAAACTCTAGATGGCGTCCCTCATCTTTCACACGGCCACACGGGGTCTGCCTTAGCATACAGGAGGAAATGGCCCGTGTCTCAAATCCAATTAATGTGATATACACAAAAAGAAAAGGGGGGGGTCAGATCTCCTGCTTAGGGGGATTTGTAATGATCATAGTGAGATTAGCATTGCAGCTTCCACAAAATACCAACGGAATGTATAAGTATCTGTATATGGCATAATGCCTGTATACAGAAATTACATTAACCTATTGTATCTGTCCTGTACAGGGTTTTTCAGTCATTATAAACCCTTGAATCATAACCCTGTACCACACTGAGTGCTCTGTTCTTTAAAAGTATCACTTAAACAAAACAGGGAAATGGACCAGTAATATCTGGTAGATTTAGTTCTACAGTGTTGATGATTTTTATAGATTAATATAAAAAAAAAAAAAATCCTTAAAACTGATCCATGCGACTGGACATATGTACTCCGTAAGGCTCTATACTTACCATGCATAGAACAATCACAAGGTTTGTCTTTAAAGCTCCCTTAGTCCGTTCTCTTCAGGATCGACCGTCCACTCTCGCACATCAAAACCTAAGAAACCACATCTTACCTTGGACCAGACTGATGAAAAGATCTTTTAAACAGAGTAAGGCTGGGCGTCCACTGGATCCGTATTCGTGAAACGACATCGCACAAAGTCGTCCGTGTCGTCAGACCAATCCAACAACACTATTGTGAATGTACCGTCGTCCTTTGCGTCAGACTTGCAACTTCCAGCAACTTTTGAAGTCTGAGTTGCTAATGCGATATTTCCAAAATTTTTGATCTGATCGCTAGCCTGCAGCAGACAGCCAGACTGTCAGGGAAGGAGATGGATGCAGAAAAGTTGATATGGGGAGTTAAAAAAACGCTTTTAAATATAAAAAAAAAAATAATATAAATGTATATTTTGTGTCTGGGAGATGGGTGGGACTAGCCATGTTTGGGTAGGATACAGGGTGAATGAATTTTAGGTCCTTTTTCAGCTGCGCAAAGAGATTCAAATACACACACACCTAGCTCCTCCATATCCATTATCGCACACAAAGTACGGCAGGGTTTCCAAAAGCAGAATGCAATATGCAATAGTCTCAGGAAAAAAGAACACAAGAATGAACGTTTTGTTTTAGGGTCCATAGTCGCTGATCGCCCAGTCTGATGCAGTGGACGATCCGCGTCAGACCTAGTCGTGCGACCGATATCGTTCCTTGTCTGACGACCAAGTCTGTTGCACGTCTACAGATCCAGTGGTCGCCCAGCCTAATGGATCGGTTAGACGTGAATTGTGAGATCAGACAACAGTTTCTTGTTCACAAAACTGTAGTGCATGCACAGGTCAATACACGACCGTATCTATGTACCCACCATGCCGCGGAATGGAGTCAGAGCATGTAAAGTAGGCCTGAAGTTTTGTAACTCGCTGCACCTTAAGAGTTCAGGCAATTAAATGATTCTCGATTGAGCCGTGTGAAGAGCTTATGTTCAAAAAAGTGCAAAGGACCAAGGAGATAAAGAGACGGAGAGGAATAATTATTTTGGTATGGTTTCATGGTAAAATATAGCACAGTGCTTCCCAACCCTGTTCTCAAGTCCCTCTAACAGGCCAGGTTTTAAGGATCACCTTGGGGAAATGCAGACCGAGTCCTGCAATCACTGAGCAGCAAATCATAGCACCTGTGCTTCAGATATCCAGAAAACCTGGCCTGTTAGGAGGACCTGAGGACCATGGTTGGGAAGCACCGGTATCGTAAATGGATATTTAAAATCCAGTCAGCAGGGGTCTCCGATCTCCATCAATGAAGACTGAACGGAGCTTTGACATCACAGGCCAAAATCAAAGCTACATGACGCGAGGCCATCAAAGCGTGACATTTCTTTTACACCCGGCTCTACACTTGATGGAAGGACTTGTGATGTAAAACATCCATGCTCCATGCTTTGACAAGAACCTATTATTTTGTCCTAGGGTTCCATTTGGAGCACCTGCGTCCAGGGATGGATCCGACGCACACACTGCCTGGGACGCAAAGGCCGATATCCGCTCCGGCGGCGCCAAGTTGTAGAAATACCGGAAAGTATGTAAAGTTGTGTTTATTTGTAGCATTTTGAACCAGGACAGAAAATATCAGTCAGTACAATGTAAGAAAGTGCAAACAAAGTCCAACAGGCAACATAAAAAAAAAATAAAAAAAAAAAAAGGTACTGTTGGTTTACCCTGAGAAAAATGGCTAAAGAACAAAAAACACCAAAAAAATCTCAAGACACAAAAAACGAATTTTGCACTTTTTTAGAAAATGAATGGAAAATACAAAGAAGCTGTAACAGTTTTAAAAAGATCGAGAGATTATATTGTCAACCACAGGCACAGCCCACAAGCAAGTCTTCAATTGTTCAATTAAATTCAAAGCGCCTCCCACCCCACAATTCCCCAAAATGTTCCTTTTTCTATACAACTGCGCTTCACCCCCCCCTCTTGTACTATACAACTGCGCTTCACCCCCCCCCCCTTGTACAAACAAGTGGAAACTTTAAAAAAGAAAAAAAAAAAAAAAAAAAATCTCAACGAGGACAAAAAAAATTAAATACATTCGTCTGATATGCTCTCAGAGTAGAGGGAGTGACGTTTAATAATAAAAATAACCAGAAATTTGGTTACAGGACAAATGGTACAAGCTTATAATGTCCCCCGTGTCTACTTTAGCTCCTTTATTAAAATATAGCAAAGTAAATAAAGTTACGATCTTATGTCTTAAAAAAATTTAAAAAACAACAATGTGTTGTAATACCACTATTTTATTTGCGGAAAAAAAAATAATAAAAGTAAAATAAAAAAGAAAAATAATATTTGGCATTTTTTTTCTCTGCTTGCTCCTGAATTGTTTTAGGCCCTGAGATTCAAATATTATTTTCTTGGGACTTAAAGGCTATGTCAAAACCTAGTGCATTGACACTTTCAGCCCTGGCAAAGTTCCAGCCTTTCAAGCTGCCAAACTGAAAACTCAGCTTAGCTGTTTTTTTTTTTGTTTGTTTTTTCCCCTCCAATTTTTTTTCTGAAACTTAAAAAAAAAAAAAAGAAATATATTTAACATTGATCCAATCAAGCCTGGCTTTTTTTTATTTTTTAAATCTCCTTCCAGAAACTCAATTTAAAAAAAAAAAAAAAGACAGGTCAAAAACTGTGGGATCCTTGCCAAAAAAACGTCCATTAATGATACCAGACCCTGTAGAACAGGTAGGCTCCAGCTGTCATGACCGTAAACATACAAAGGTTTAGGACGAGGGACTTCCATTCCGGATTCTGGTTATGGTCCTCTGGGATTTCAGACGTGACCTTTTCTTCTCGGGTGGGGACGGCGTGAGTTTGATCTCCAATGGCTCGTTTTCTAATTTCAGTGTCTTGACGAGTACTGAAACAAAGAACAGTGTGAATGGAGCCACTGCGGGAAAAATTGAAGGATAAAACCCACCTATACGCATTTTCTAAGTAATAAAGTGCCAAACACTGCGTGCACTTCATATAATGGGTATATGGGCTGTAGGAAAGCCTCCAAATCAGCTAGATGGAGGTCGAAGAAACTGGACTGAGTAACAAAGAATCGAACAGGTACCAACCTTGGTGCAGAATACATGTTCCATCTTACCATTCACATATCTTTTAAAAGGTTTGATAAAAATATATGATATATTGGAATAGAATAAAGCCACAAACATAAAATCTAGAAAATGTGCACTTGATGAAATGCTGATTCTGAAAGACACAACTTTCAAACATTACATTATTGTGACACTTTAGGCACCGTGACCACTTGAGAGAGTGGTCACAGTGATGTGCTGGTACACAACCCCTCCGAATGCAGGGATTAACCCCAGACACAAAGCAAGCGCTGATCTAGGCTCAGTTTTCAGCCAATGAAGAAGTAACTGCAGCATCTTCTAACAGAGCGCGTCTTCTTCCCCAGACAAGGATTTTGATACCACATTCCTAATATTATCGTTTTATGTAATATGCATTTTTAAACATCTGGCTTTGTGTGCACACATTACAAAAACCTTGTCTGTGCAGCACAGCTCCCCGGCACACGAGGAAGGTCCGAGGTACAAATAGAACTCCCTGGACAGGACGTCTTTTCAGCCTATAAATGCATGGATTTATGGACCGCTTGAATATCCCACATCCTTTGGGATCCAAATGAGACCAGACAGGTTTTACAACCTGTGAGAGCTTGGCTGCACAGAGACAGCTGGAGATATATATATATATATATACACATACATACAGTATCTCACAGAAGTGAGTACACCCCTCACATTTTAGTAAATATTTTATCTTTTCATGTGACAACACTGAAGAAATCACATTTTTGTAGCAAAGTTTGAGGGGTGTACTCACTTCTGGGAGATACTGTATCTGCAAGAAGGAACAACACATCTATCTAAATTCCAAGAACGATTACAGGAGAATAAACGTTAACCTGCGTCTCTAACCGGACATGATATCCCAGCTGCATAAAATACCTTAAAACAGACTGCAGATCAGGCACAGGAATTCGACCATCAGGTGCGCTTTCCTCAACCTCACTGATGGCCCGTCTTATAACTTCTTCAACCACTTGCTTTGGGAAGAATTCGTTCATTTCGTGCGTTTTTCCATTGTGCGTTTCAGTGGTGCGTTTCGGAGGCCTGGGAGGTGGTGGCGTGTGCTCAGGAGGTGGATCCAGGTCTTCATTAGACAGCTCTTTCCATTGTTCCTGGAGCGAAAGTAAATCAGTCACAATGACAATGCACAAGAAGAAATCAGGCTGCCTGAAAGATGTCGAGTGGAAGTGTACGATTAACTTCTGATGAGGTAAGGGGGTTTCTGGAAACTTTCTCATTTAGACATTAATGCTTCCAGAGATTATTTTCGAAACTGAGAATTATTGTATTCCTCACAATGTAAAGGGTGAGTCCAGGGATCCCAAGTCTCCCGGAAGTCCCAGAAGTCTCCCCGACGCCTGCAAACACTTCTGAAACGCCCTGATTAGGGAGAGGTGGGATGAGAGGCAGGCCGGGCACTGAGCACATCCTGGTACCCGCAGCATCCATTATTGAGCTGATGAGTGAATCTGCTTCCATCTGCCAGTGTCACTCACTGGCTCAACACGTCTGCCTTCAACAGAGGAAGAGAGAGAGAGAGAGAGAGAGAGAGCGGTGCTGTGACGGTGGATATAGAGCAACCAAAGAGTCCTGAAGTCTTACAGCAGCACCAGAGGGTACTGCAGCCAGAAAGCAGGGCCACATTCACCCCAAATCCCTATACGGTGCACCCTTCTACAGAGAAATCCCCAAATCCCCATACTGTGCACCCTTCTACAGAGAAACCCCCCAAATCCCTATACTGTGCGCCACTCTACAGAGAAACCCACAAATCCCCATACTGTGCACCCTTCTACAGAGAAACCCCCCAAATCCCTATACTGTGCGCCCTTCTACAGAGAAATCCCCAAATCCCCCATACTGTGCGCCCTTCTGCAGAGAAACCCAAATCCCCATACTGTGCGTCCTTCTACAGAGAAACCCAAATCCCCATACTGTACGTCCTTCTACAGAGAAACCCCCCAAATCCCCATACTGTGCATCATTCTACAGAGAAACCCCCCAAATCCCTATACTGTGCGCCCTTCTGCAGACAAACCCCCCAAATCCCCATACCATGCGTCCTTCTACAGAGAAACCCCCCCAAATCCCTACACTGTGCGTCCTTCTACAGAGAAACCCCCATACTGTGTGCCCTTCTACAGAGAGAAACCCCCAATCCCCATACTGGGCGCCCTTCTACAGAGAAACCCCCCATACTGTGTGCCCTTCTACAGAGAGAAACCCCCCAATCCCCATACTGGGCGCCCTTCTACAGAGAAACCCCCCAAATCCCCATACTGTGCGTCCTTCTACAGAAAAAAAACAAAAACAAATCCATACTGTGCGCCCCTTCTACAGAAACCCCCCAAATCCCCATACTGTGCTCCCTTCTACAGAGAAACCCCCCAATCCCCAAACTGAGTCCTTCTATAGAAAAAACCCAAATCCACATACTGTGCGCCCCTTCTACAGAAACCCCCCCAAATCCCTATACTGTGCGTCCTTCTACAGAGAAACCCCCCAAATCCCCATACTGTGCGCCCTTCTACAGAGAAACCCCCCAATCCCCATACTGTGCACCCTTCTACAGAGAAACCCCCCAATCCCCATACTGTGCACCCTTCTACAGAGAAACCCCCCAATCCCCATACTGAGTCCTTCTACAGAAAAAAACCAAATCCATATACTGTGCGCACCTTCTACAGAAACCCCCCAAATCCCCATACTGTGCGTCCTTCTACAGAGAAACCCCCCAATCCCCATACTGTGCGCCCTTCTACAGAGAAACCCCCAATCCCCATACTGTGCGCCCTTCTACAGAGAAACCCCCCAATCCCCATACTGTGCGCCCTTCTACAGAGAAACCCCCCAATCCCCATACTGTGCGTCCCACAGAGAAACCCCCCAATCCCCATACTGTGCGTCCTTCTACAGAGAAACCCCTCAAATCCCCATACTGAGTCCTTCTACAGTGAGAAACCCCCCAATCCCCATACTGTGCGCCCTTCTACAGAAAAAAAAAAATCACCATAATGCGCATCCTTTAATCAGAAAAACTCCCCTTATTACCATAGCGTGAGTCTTTCTACGCAAAAGAAAACAAATCCCCATCATGCACGTCCTTATACAGAGTAAAAACCTTTTACTTTATTCTTTATAAAATTTATCCTGCTGTTTTGAGGCTCGGCCAATTCTAAGGACAGGCATCCCTTTGTCTTATTCCTATTTTCTGTGGGGGTGTTTTATCACTGTTCAACAATAAAGCACAAGGTTTTCTTTGCTCTTGAAAGATCTAAAAAAAAAATATATTTTATATGTAAAATAGTCAAAATCTGTATCTAATAAAATATTTAAGCCACTCAGATGTGATCTAGAATCCTCCCATACCCAGGGGTGTGGAAATTTAGAAAAAAAAAAAAAAAAATCTACTTGTCCAACGGACTAAGTAGTAGTCCAATCCACTTGTCCCTCAGGACGATCTACTTGTCTTGATAATTTCAACAAAATAGTGTTTAAATAGAGGTCTTTATTCATAACAGCCTAGAGAGGCAGCGTCCGATATATGTGATGAATAAAACCTTTATTTAAACACTATTTTGTTGTGTGTATGTGTGTATATATTAGGGATGCACTGATACCACTTTTTAAGACCGAGTACCGATACTTTTATTTTATGTCATGTGACCGCTTTTCAATAAGAATAGACCTCATAAAAATGCCCCCAGCTCACATATCCCCCTGAGATATATGGATATTGCCCCCCAGCTCACGGATATTGCCCCCCAGCTCTCACGGATATTGCCCCCCAGCTCTCATGGATATTGCTCCCCAGCTCAGACCCCAGACCAGACATGGAGCGGCTGTTCGAATGCTCTATCGGCATTCGGACAGCCGCCCCTGGAGCTCTCCGGCATACTTACCTTCCTGAGCGGCGCTGGGAAAGTTTCCGCAACTCCCACGTGATCGCGGCTGGGGTCCTTCAACGTGCGGAAGCGCGGAAACTTTCCAGGCGTCGCTCAGGAAGGTAAGTATGCCAGAGAGCTCCAGGGGCGGCTGTCCGAATGCCGATAGAGCATTCGAACAGCCGCCCAAGCCCCTCGGATGCCGGCAAGCCAGCTCAATGCCGGCTTCCGGTATTGGGGCGTCCCTGGAATTAGTCCGCAGTCTCAACTGCATCTCAAAAAAAAAACTACTCGCCCGGATCTTCCTGTCCCAGGCGATACAATTCCAACACCCCTGCATACCCCTTCCCGGTCTTATTATACCCCCTTAGGATTTTACTTAAGCGGTTTCTAATTATTTTTTCCAAATAAAAATAAAAATTTAAAATGAACAGTGAAAAAAACACCTTAATAAGCGAATCCATTTAATCTGCAAGATTAAATTCATCAATATAACCCTAAACATAGCGCTGGATCAAAGGAACAAAAAGGTAAGATTTTTGGCCTGGGTGCCCCCACCTGCACCTTGCCCCCACCTCATCCCTCTCCACCTGCATCTTGCCCTCTCCACCGGCATCTTGCCCCTTACCTCATCCCTCTCCACCTGCATCTTGCCCCCTACCTCACCCCTCTCCACCTGCATCTTGCCCCCTACCTCACCCCTCTCCACCTGCATCTTGCCCCCTACCTCACCCCTCTCCACCTGCATCTTGCCCCCTACCTCATCCCTCTCCACCTGCATCTTGCCCCCTACCTCATCCCTCTCCACCTGCATCTTGGCCCCACCTCATCCCGCCCCACCTGCATCTTGCCCCCACCTGCATCTTGCCCCCACCTGCATCTTGCCCCCACCTGCATCTTGCCCCCACCTGCATCTTGCCCCCACCTGCATCTTGCCCCCACCTGCATCTTGCCCCCACCTGCATCTTGCCCCTACCTCCATCTTGCCCCTACCTCCATCTTGCCCCTACCTCATCCCTCTCCACCTGCATCTTGCCCCTACCTCATCCCTCTCCACCTGCATCTTGCCCCTACCTCATCCCGCTCCACCTGCATCTTGCCCCTACCTCATCCCGCTCCACCTGCATCTTGCCCCTACCTCATCCCGCTCCACCTGCATCTTGCCCCTACCTCACCCCTCTCCACCTGCATCTTGCCCCTACCTCATCCCTCTCCACCTGCATCTTGCCCCTACCTCACCCCTCTCCACCTGCATCTTGCCCCTACCTCACCCCTCTCCACCTGCATCTTGCCCCTACCTCATCCCGCTCCACCTGCATCTTGCCCCTACCTCATCCCGCTCCACCTGCATCTTGCCCCTACCTCATCCCTCTCCACCTGCATCTTGCCCCCTACCTCACCCCTCTCCACCTGCATCTTGCCCCCTACCTCACCCCTCTCCACCTGCATCTTGCCCCCTACCTCACCCCTCTCCACCTGCATCTTGCCCCTACCTCACCCCTCTCCACCTGCATCTTGCCCCTACCTCACCCCTCTCCACCTGCATCTTGCCCCTACCTCACCCCTCTCCACCTGCATCTTGCCCCTACCTCACCCCTCTCCACCTGCATCTTGCCCCTACCTCACCCCTCTCCACCTGCATCTTGCCCCTACCTCACCCCTCTCCACCTGCATCTTGCCCCCTACCTCACCCCTCTCCACCTGCATCTTGCCCCCTACCTCACCCCGCTCCACCTGCATCTTGCCCCTACCTCACCCCGCTCCACCTGCATCTTGCCCCCTACCTCATCCCGCTCCACCTGCATCTTGCCCCTACCTCATCCCTCTCCACCTGCATCTTGCCCCTACCTCACCCCTCTCCACCTGCATCTTGCCCCTACCTCACCCCTCTCCACCTGCATCTTGCCCCCTACCTCACCCCTCTCCACCTGCATCTTGCCCCCTACCTCACCCCTCTCCACCTGCATCTTGCCCCCTACCTCACCCCTCTCCACCTGCATCTTGCCCCCACCTGCATCTTGGCCCCACCTGCATCTTGGCCCCACCTGCATCTTGGCCCCACCTGCATCTTGGCCCCACCTGCATCTTGGCCCCACCTGCATCTTGGCCCCACCTGCATCTTGGCCCCACCTGCATCTTGGCCCCACCTGCATCTTGGCCCCACCTGCATCTTGGCCCCACCTGCATCTTGGCCCCACCCGCATCTTGGCCCCACCTCATCCCGCCCCACCTCATCCCGCCCCACCTCATCCCGCCCCACCTGCATCTTGCCCCTACCTCATCCCGCTCCACCTGCATCTTGCCCCTACCTCATCCCGCTCATCCTCATGGTGCATCGGACACTATCGCATTCATTCCTGTTTCTGTACTAGGTCTTTCCCTTGAGGCAAAAAAAATTGGATTTTAAGGTGGAGCTCCCTGTAGCCCCCACCATTTGGTCTAAAGCAGTGTACGATGGGATACATGGCAAATGCTCCATAAATCAGAATACTGTAAGTGTCAAGCATTATTTAATCCATTGTGTAAAACGCCCAAATACAAAGTAACAAAAGTCATTGTGTCTCCCAGTCACCAATGATTAATCTACATTAAGTGACAACAGGAAACACCCCCTGATCCAGCAGATACCATGAAATTTCAAGTCTGGAAGCCGGACATCTGCTTGAAATGGTAAACGCTTCAATACCATGTTACACAGGCTGAAAAAAAAGACATGCATCAAGTTCAGGCCTCCCCACATGAACTACTCCTGTTGATCCAAAAGTAAAAAAAAAAAAAAAAAAAAACAGTCTGAAGTGCTCGCCAATATGCAACACTGGGGAAAAAATTCTTCTTGATCAAAGAATGGCGGTCAGATTTCTCCTTGGATCAAGCAGCTTGTGCTTGATCCACAGGCAAGGTTTGTCCAATAAAACCGAACAGTGGTTATTGTAAAATTGTCTCTCAATGCAAATAAAAACCTTCAGGTAACTGTCCACGTGATAATACTCGTCCACCACCTCCCTGTTCACAGCACTGACCTGCACAGAGGAGTCCCCCATGATAAACTTTGCTCCCTCGATGACAGCCAGGTATGAGAAGCGGAGTTGGTCTGCAGTCTGTATGAGGCCCATTCGGTAATCCCGCATTTCAAGAAGGACCTGCTTGATGTCGACTGATGAAGGATCTTTCCGCTTGTCCATCTACACCAAAGAACATATCAGGTTTTGCAGGTTAATGAGAATGCTGGACCTGCCAGCTAGTAGATGGTAGCTTTTAGGCCGGTGTCAGAAGAGCGCACTACGTGTGCGCGTACCAACCCGCCTCCCGACTCAGCCTTGTGGCGTTGACAGGGCGGTCCACATGGTGTTGCGCACGCTACAACTGACGTGCTAAAACCCTCGTCGTCGAAACGCTATAATACGCGTTCGACGGGGCTGCAAATCGCAATCCTCCGCAGGAGGATTGAGCTTTGTAGCGTTGAGCGCACTAATTGCACTCAGCGAGGCGGCCAGATGGGCCTCAGAGTAGAAGGAACGTCTGCTCTCATAGACGTTCCTTTCACTCTGACGTGTGCTCGTCTGACCCCTGCCTTAGAGACTTTGGGTGCAGGATATTTGCTCAGAGTTCTGTCTGATATAAAAATGTATTGGCTGCAAAGATAGAGGATTTCAAAATAACCAAGTGTTACTTACAAGGAGAAGGCAGGTATCCGCCAAGCAGAAGGTGCCCGATCTGCCAATGCCGGCGCTGCAGTGCACCACAACGGGTCCATGCTCTGGGTTAAGGGAGCCGGACTCCCTCACTTTAAACAGAAAGTTGAGGAATGACGCAGGCGACTCAGGGACTCCAAAATCAGGCCACGTGGTGTAATGAAAGTGCAGGATTTCCCTGGTTTCTTGCGTCTGAAAATACATTAGAAGGAAATTGTCAGTATTTGATTAAATGCAAACAAGAAAAAAAAGGGGGGGGGGCTGACGTTATGTATCAAGCAACCACAACCCACAAATACATAAACGATTGACATAGGATTTTATGAAGTTTTAATTCTTCCCGGTTTGGTGACTTAATGTGGATAAGTGCAAGATAATGCACCTGGGACGTAAAAACCCAAGGGCTGAATATAGAATATTTGATACAGTCCTAACCTCAACATCTGATGGTTGGGATTTAGGGGTTATTATTGCAGAGGATCCAAGGGTAAGTAGTCAATGTAATAGAGCAGCAGGAAACGCTGGCAGAATGCTTGGTTGTGTAGGGAGAGGTATTAGCAGTAGGAAAAGGGAAGTGCTCATGCCACTGTTCAGAGCACTGGTGAGACCTCACTTGGAGTACTGTGTGCAGTACTGGAGACCGTATCTCCAGAAGGATATAGACATCTTAGAGAGAGTTCAGAGAAGGGCTACTAAAATGGTGTACGGCTTGAAGGAGAAAAGTTACCAGGAAAGGCTTAATGATCTTAACATGTACAGCTTGGAAAAAAGACGAGACGGGAGAGATATGATAGAAACATTTAAATACGTAAAGGGAATCCACAAGGTAGAGGAAGGGAGTATACCAGGACATACTTGAAAACGAGAGAAATCTCAATGTATCCTTCCTGGTAAAATCCTTTGCAAATAAATCAATAAATAAATATTTAAAAGGAAACAAAGTAGCAAAACAAGAGGACATAGTCTTAGATTAGAGGGGCAAAGGTTTAAAAGTAACATCAGAAAGCATTATTTTACTGAGAGGGTGGTGGATACATGGAACAGTCTTCCAGTTGAAGTGGTAGAGGCCAAAACAGTAATTGAATTTAAGCAGGCATGGGATAGGCATAAGGCTATCCTAAACAAAAGATAAATCCAGGTAAAGTATCCATGTAATTGGGCAGACTAGATGGGCCGAAAGGTTCTTATCTGCCGACATTTTTCTATGTTTCTATGTTAATATTTAATGTTAATGCAAAAGCGAGGTAAATGGTTAGATATGTGGTGATCTCTGAAAGCCAAACGCACCATTACATGCACAAAAAATGCTTTGGATCATACATTGCCCGATTTGTCCACTGTAGATCACACTGTGAATTGGTTAACACTGGCGTAAGAGGTAACGCTAACCAGCAGGTCGGCTTCAAACCATGCGAATGATGTGCTGAAATTCACCGGATGTTCGCTAGAGGATGGCGGCATTATTATCATACGAGGCTCATACTCACGTGGAGATTCTCCAGCTCCAGCTGCCGGATTGTGTAATAAGATTTTACGTCCTCTGACACCAGGGTTAACTTCAAGTCTGTGTCCTCGAACAGCATGGGGGTTTCTTCTCGCTTTGGCCAGTACTGAGCGCACTTGATCTGTAGAAACAAAAACACTGATTAACCACATGAAACAAGAGGCGCTGCGGAAGAAAGCGGGAACATAGCTAGTGGCAGCTCTGGCCCAACCGTGAGAGGAGTCAACATTTCAGAAGAACAAAGCAGGGATGATAAAGTTGAGGATGCAATTTGAATGAAAGGAGTTTAAAAGCGCAAAATGCGCCACACTCAAAAATATAAAAAAAAAAAAAAAAAAGCTGGGGGGGGGGGGGGCCGCAAAAAATAATTCTGTGAATATATAGGTTACAGGTAAAGCCAGGAGTGCGGTTAATCCTAGGATTTCCCGGGTAATCCTGACATTACCCAGGCGTCATTAGCAAAAGTCCGAAGTGAAATGAAATTTCGAACTTCACCCGGGTAATCTGCAAAGTATCCAGAGGCCTCTGGGTACCCTGCTTTTCTGCTCTATTTTAACCGGATAATTCGCACATTACCCTAGTGTTAAGTGATAAAGTGTGATGTGCAACGAAACATCAGGCTTTATCCGGGTAATCTGCAAAGTATCCAAACGCCTCTGGGTACTCCCGTTTTCTTGGGGTTTCAGCAGGTTACAGCTGACTGAATTCGAGGATTACCCGGATAAAGCTGAAAACTGATCTGACAAGTGTTTTTTTTGTTATTTTTAATGAAATTGTATCCACAGTCACAAACCACACTAATAACCGCCATGTAACTCTGCGCATTGTCTGAAAATTAAATTATGAAGATAAAGATATTGTATAAAGAGTAACCGGTTATTATGTTTTATAAATGATATATAAACTCATAGGACACATAATAAAGATCATGTAACTCTTTAGCATTCATATAAGAAACATATCCTGTTACTCTGTATATTCAATATATCCTTAAAACATTTTAAAGTTTGTCTTTTGCCATTTTCATTGATAATATCCATAGATAATAGCAAAATTCCCTGTTACCCCAGCGGGGTTGGATGCTCTGCAGATTACCCAGGTGAAGCTGTGGATAGTCCTCAGATTACCCGGGTGAAGCTTCAGACTTGCACATTACCCGGGTAAAGTGTGGATTTTTCAGCTCTTCCAGACTGTTACCCAAGGGCAGTTGGTTAGTCCTAAAATTACCCGGGTAAAGACCGAAATTTTCATTTTGTTGCAGCTTTACCCAGCGTTTTTGGGTGATGTCAGGAATACCCGGGTAATCCTAGGATTAACTACACTCCTGGCTTTACCCGTAACATATATAAACCCAAGGTCTTTTTTAGAACATATCCTACATATCAATAGGACAGACACACAGGCCCAGAAAGACCAAAAGATATACAAAGTAGTGCAGAAAGCATGTGAGCAGAGAGAGTTCATGAAAGCACAATAGCCTCACAATGCAGAGGGGTGCACAGACCCCCCTCCAAGCCTCACTGAAAACCTGCAAAATGCCCAGGACAGCGCAGAGCGAGCACTCAAGACGCCTCACGGTGGTGCAGAACGAGCACTCAAGCCACCCCAGGGTGGCACAGAGAGCACAGTATTCACCAGGACCACACAGACATGGAAAGGGCAATACGTACGGGGGGGGGGGGGGGGGACGGACGACATGTCACACGTAGAAAATATATGGGAAGCACAATGGTTTGAGACTGTCCAAACACCACTCATCTAGAAAGGAGTGTGTGCGTGTCGCGCACACACCGTTAAAACTCCATACGAGCAAGTCATTGAATTCCACTGCTGTCTACAAAAATTAAACACAAAATTATTAACATTTAGCCTCCTCCTTCCCCCGTGCCGTGATATTACCATAACCGGTGCCCGGCGGGCAGGTAACACTTACTGATCCCTTCTCAATAACTCTGTTCAGCATGACGACTCCTCTGGTTTTCTGTTCCCAAACCATCTCCCAAAAGTGACCACAGGTAGTCGGCAAAGGGCCCTAAGAGAAAAAGAAAACAGATATTTGTCTGGCCACACAGGACACTGGAGAAGGAGGGAGGTGTACGTCTGGACTACATTCGTGTAGTCCGTATGGGCAGCGGCGCCCAACGTGCCAAGCACTGGGCCCGGATTCTGGTCCGTCAACCCAATGAATCGCATTTGCTTTCCACTGGAAGTGTGTAAGTCACAACATGCTGTCCATAGACTAAGATTTCGGTCAGAAACATTCCCTGAAGATTCTAATGTTCTCAGTAACCCTGCAGCACATCTCGCTGTAATTAATGGATTCATCGTTTGCCAGCGGCTCAAGGTGGAAGCTGCCACCTCGTAATTGTATCGCAATGCTAAAAACTGCGACAAGTTACGGTTTCGGTACCGCCAACATTTCCCACAGTGCCGTGCAACAGCGTGAGGAGGGTGAACGGCAAAATGTATTTTCTGCATTACCTGGTTTAACCCCTTCATGACTGATGATTGAATAATTCCGTAGTGCAGGAAAATGAGAGCTGGTTCGTGTTGGGACCAACGATCAGGGAGTGAATGCTGTTGCCGAGTCCCTTGGGGACGAAGGCAGACCAGCTACAGCAAATCCCGGGTCCCGGCACATGTGAATGCTGAATCAACCATTACGTGCGAGACCTCAATCCTAAATTCCACACGAAACACTGCATGTTAAAACTAGAATGGAAGACGTGCAGTTTACACCTGTGACAGAGTGTCGCGTTTTGGAAAGCGCTCAGAATCTGTAAGAATCAATTCATAGAACTATGGAAAACTGACAAGGAGACGAGAAAAACCTTTAAAAACCCGCAAGTGAAAGAATATTTGGAGGGGGGGGGACCCCGCTGATCCCCTTGTGAGTTCCACACTCCCAGGTTTTGCACCCCGCTTTCTTATTTGTATGTGCTGAAGCAGGTAAACGGTTTCATTCTCGCTCTTAACCCAGAAGGAGTCACTTTCTCTTCTGCAAGAAGTCAGATTGCGGCTGAACCACAGAAACTGTCCTGCGCTTGTATATATTTACAGAACACCTCACTTCCTCCAGAGGGAGAGCTGCAACACGCACCTACCTGGCTTCTGTTTGCCTGAGACGCTGCGCGTGCCCATTGCTTTATTGGCATTTTGTAAACCTATAGGTTTTAAAAGGACTCATTGTTACGTTTATGAGTTAATAAACATGTAGCAAGTATTATTTATGGTCACATTAGTAGATTAAATGTTGGGTGTTCACTTGCTGTTTTATTAAGACAATGATCATTAAAACTGTGGCTCGGAGCAGGCGGGGGACCGCCGGTGCAGGCGAGGGACCGCCGGTGCAGGCGGGGGACCGCCGGTGCAGGCGAGGGACCGCCGGTGCAGGCGAGGGACGTGCAGGCGAGGGACGTGCAGGCGAGGGACGTGCAGGCGAGGGACCGCCGGTGCAGGCGAGGGACCGCCGGTGCAGGCGAGGGACCGCCGGTGCAGGCGAGGGACCGTCGGTGCAGGCGAGGGACCGTCGGTGCAGGCGAGGGACCGTCGGTGCAGGCGAGGGACCGTCGGTGCAGGCGAGGGACCGTCGGTGCAGGCGAGAACGTGCAATGTAAAGTATGAAATAGCAGTTGGTTATGCTCTTTGGCCGAAAGTCAAGGAGGTTTATTTTATATCATGTTGTTGCCCATTTAACTCAAAAATCACCTTGTGCCAAAAGGCAACGGCCTCCAGCTTAGCCAAGGCAGCAAGCTGCCAAATCCACAGGCTATGAGCGCGGCAAAATCGACTCCCTCTATATGCGCTTTGTGTTAGTGTTGATGGGGAGAGATGGACATAAAACCAGTTAGAAGCACTTAAACATCGGTGAAACCCTGGAACAGGTCGTCACTGGGACAATCTGAGTAAAGGGTATGATTTGTGTACATACAGCGCCACAGATTAACCCTTTAATATGACAAAGGGTGATGTAAACAAACTATTGAAAGGCTAAAAGGAGATCTAATCCCTGCACCTTTCAAGATGCCTTGCACCTGTGAAAGGGTTAAACATCGACACGGGAGCAAAGGGTGTTTTTTGAGTAGTGGCAAGTTTATATTACAATTATTTATAACACCAACATATTCTGCTGCACAGTAAAATGGATGAGATAAAACTTACATAAAAAGTAAGAAGTTTGACATGTGGAGATCGATGGGAGAAGAGGACGCTGGTCACGTGAGCTTACAATCTAAAGAAGACTGGGATGACAGACAGAGGTGAGTGCAAATGAAGGAAGAGAAGTAAAGGGAGGCATGGGGGCATTATGGAGTGAGATGAAAGGCCTAAGGCCGGGGTCAGACGAGCAATCATCGCAGCATTGTGATGCTTCAACAGGGCTGGCCACACGCTGCAGCACACACACACACACACACACACACACACGATTGCATGCACTACAGCGGTCGTGCTGAAAGCCTCCCTGTCCAAGTGCTACGACGCGCATTCGCAGGGGCTGCAAAGTGCAGTCCTCCATAGGAGGATCGAGCCTTGTGGCCAGACTGGCGTCAAAGTGGAAGGAACATCCACTCACAAACGTTCCTTCCGCTCTTAAAGACGCTGGTCTGACCCCGGCCTAAGGCAATGTGTTTAGAACTACAGAGTGCAGGAATTCCTGTGTGCTGCACTTCTTCTGATGACACTGCACATGCGGTTCCATGTGATATCATACCGGTGTGCACATTAGCACCACTGACCTGCGTGAGAATGTAGTTTCTCTGGGCCTCTTCCATTTTGATCAGACTGGCGTTAATATAGTCATTGTCTTCTCTGCGTAGTTTTATTCGACTGTGGTCAACTGAGAAGAGAAGGCAGCGTTAACATCAAATCAAATCATATCAATCCAGGACCCTATACAAATCAATCGAGTACGTGGCAGGTTTGGTGTGAAAGTGGTGGAAGGTCTGAACCAAACGATCTGTATGGTAACAGGATGGGGGGGTCCCGAGGCTGAGATAATCAGATGATAAACATGACCGTTTCTAAAACTTTATGTTCTGTGGAAGCCCTGGGCGATGTGCGTCAAGACTGCAACGTATTTCATGCCTGGAGTCATCAGTAAAGCAGATATTACACAGGAGAAGCAGTCATTCGCTGTAAGGGTTAATCACTAAGCACTTGTACAGCATTTCATCGAAAGGACTGGATTTACGAGAAAACAGGGAATTTTATTTTGAGTGCGCCGTGCTTTACGGTTATCCCCATCGCCTCCCCCCCCCGTAGTTTCTGCCTTCGTTTTGTAGGTCAGGGCTGGGTAATTTCTTCGCTTAAGTTAAAATAGAGATTGGCTTCAATCAAATTGTGCTAAAGAGGCTCCAGCAACTAAAAGAAACTATTAAATTGTGCCAAGATAGAGGAAATCGCGCAGCCCTGGCATAGGTTTCCATCAGTGCTTCTTCCGCTCGAGTTGCTGCCCTTGCGTGAATGTCACCAGTTCTTTGCATCGTTTCAGGAGAGGTTGCCACCGTAGTTTGAAGGGGACGTCTATGGAGATCACCACCTTGAAATCACCTAAGTATACTTGTTTTTCCAAATCCCAGTGAAAGAACAGTAAAAGACAACAGCTGCAGCTTCCCTCTTTTTTTTTTAATGCAATAAAAGCGCTGGTACCATTGTTTAACTATCCGCCATTGTTTTCTCAAATATTGCCTGCCGGTGTTTTTATTTCTCTACGCGGATCAGCAAAGTTGACCGTAGCCCCAACAATGGTGAATGACAGCTTAGTGAATAACTCCCTTTGTATCATACCTTTAAGGCTGGGGTCAGACTAACATTTTTCAATGGAAGGTGAAAGTGGACGTTCCTTCCACTCGACGCCCATCTGGCCACCTCGCTCAGTGCGCTCAGCGCTGCAAGGCTTGAACCTCCTATGGAGGATGGCGCTTTGGAGCCCCGAACGCACGTTGTAGCGCTTCGACGGGGAGGCTTCCAGAACGGCCGCAGCAAGTCTGCTCTGCACACGCTACAGCGTGTGGCCACTGGCCAGCCCCATCGAAGCATCCCAATGCTGTGATGGATGCTGGGAGTGCGCTCCTCTGACCCCGGCCTAAAGGGACACTTCCACAAGCTGTAAATAGATTACTTTTTCATTACAAACAAAAACCACCTCATAAAAACCACATGCTGCCGTTTCTTTGAAGTAGTTGCATGTAAAAAGGAAAAATAAATCTGTTTCCATTTTGTGTATTTTTGCCATGATGCAACATTTACATACAGCTTTGCTTTATGGCTCTTGTTTGTTTAATCTACATTATTTAACAGTTAATGAGGTGGAGGAGGGGATGTTTAGATCAGGTAGCAAGAGGGTATTGTTCTCCAGCCTGAGATAAGAGAGGACACCTTAAGGAGATATGACAGGGAGTGTAAGACTTATTTTGTACCCCCCCCCCCTTGTGATGCCCTTTCGATACAATGATTTGAGTCTGACTGACCCATAGACTACCTCACTTGCCCCTGTGTAGCTTTGGCCATAGAATTTAAAAAAAGGGTATGGGGGAGGGGGGGGTCAGTTCATAAAAGATCACACCAATGGATGCACCAAGTGACACAAAAGTAAAATATTTTCTTTAACCCTTTCACTGCTGAGGACGTGTGGGGAACGTCCGACTCTTAGGGGGTTCCTTTGAACCCTGATACCTTCCAACTGTTGGCAGCTAGCAGGGTTATGTTTGGTATCATTAGAAAGGCCAGCGCATGGCCTTTCCAATGATATCAAACATGACCATGTTTAAAGTAAAGAATAAAAAAAAGAAAAACTTGGTTTTTTAAGACGTGAAATGGCTCAGCAGTGTAGGGGTTAAACATACAAGAGAAAAACAAAACACCTGTAAGATATCAGCAACATCAAATAAACACAATAACGACATTTCATTTTTTGCTAAAATTTCACTGCTAAATAGAGGAACCTGAGAAGAACCTGAGATGACCCGTTAACTCTTTCTGTGACATGCCCAGAACCATTACTGCCTTACTGGGACAGTTCTTATATAAAAACAAGCACAGGTCACAGGCAGATTGTAAAAACCATTAAACCATAACTGGAAGCATTAATAAAACATGTATTATACAGAGAATAACCTGGGAACCCCTGGTTCAGGGTGATGCACCATTGCACATGGTATTCACTACAATAACTGCTCGTCGACGCCTTTCACAATTCAGATGAAGACCAGCAGATATAGATCTGTATTTTTTCAGCTGAGTGCGAAGCGGGGACTCACATGGACTGACGTCTCTGTAGCGGTTGCGTGTCTTGTTGTCGGGCAGTCTTGCCACTTTGCATGGAAAGTCGCTGGCTTTCTGTCGGATTTCCTGCGAGGGGAGAAACAGGAAGCATTTCAGTTCGCTGCCACCAGTCTGAACGAACGATAAAACACGAAAACTTTACCCCCCCCCCCCCCCATGGCTGAAACGTTACCACATTCCAGTGAACATTTAAAGCAAGCAGCGAAACTGCTAAAAACAGGGGGGGAAAACTATTTATACAGGATACTATAAAACTGCCAAAACCATTCGCCATCGTAAATAGCCGCCCCGGTTGTCGTTTGTTTTTATTTTATTGTAGCAAAGATTAGCCGATAGCAGTGGGTTTAATATGCAATGCAGTGGCCGTGTTGCAGAGGTGCCCCCTACTGGACAAGAACGGCAGACGCACAAGCTTTGTTTAAAGAAGACTTTAATAATATTTCCGCAGCACCTACAACAATAAATTATACAAAATACAAACAGACTGAGGAATTAGAGACCAGAGGTGTGTGATTTCGGTTAAGTGGCGAATGATTTTACACCTAGCATAAATTTACATGAATGTATTTTTTGGTAAAAGTGAAAAACAACAAAGTAGGGGGGTCTTTTTTATTAGACCCTTAGCTCTGTGTTAGCGCTGCGCTGCGTTAAGGAGGTGTTGCACTTGTTTGGTTATGGATATTCACAAAAACGGATGCTATGTGAACTTGGCAAATTACATTGGGTCAAAATGACAAGTCGGCTGGTGACAAAGTGGAGAAGAGCCACCAAATGCTTCCAGTTCAGGAAAATAGGAAAAACAAATCTAAAACCAGCAGTTTGGAACTGGAAAACCACCGTCAAACAGAAAAAAGAAGTAAATGTTGTGGTTTGGCTCGGATTTGCTTGCCGTTCCCTTGACGCTCGATGTGGCCGAGACTCTCATGCCTCAGCTTGTTAGCGCTCTGCAGATTGGCAATAACATGAATAATCGACACTTTGAAATATACTCTGCAGTATACAGTATAATCTCCGTGTACACATCACCAGCAAGATCCTGCAGCGCCAGGGCTTCGGGAATAAAGCAAAACAAACAATGCAATGTATCAATTTCTCCATTTCTTGACAAAGTTATCGGGTGTCAGAATTGAACAAGCGCAGGATCCCTAATAATGCGTTATAAACCTTCGATCGCCGGATAGTCTACATCCCGAGTTTAAGAAATTATCCGAAATCAGTATAGGAGTTACATACACGTTCAGTGCTGAATTTTTTAGCTTTATCAACCTGAAGATTTTGCAGTAGAATCGGCCCCAAGCCAGCGCACGCTCCCCAGCGTGCCTTGGCCCCAGCGCACGCTCCCCAGCGTGCCTTGGCCCCAGCGCACGCTCCCCAGCGTGCCTTGGCCCCAGCGCACGCTCCCCAGCGTGCTTGGCCCCAGCGCACGCTCCCCAGCGTGCCTTGGCCCCAGCGCACGCTCCCCAGCGTGCCTTGGCCCCAGCGCACGCTCCCCAGCGTGCCTTGGCCCCAGCGCACGCTCCCCAGCGTGCCTTGGCCCCAGCGCACGCTCCCCAGCGTGCCTTGGCCCCAGCGCACGCTCCCCAGCGTGCCTTGGCCCCAGCGCACGCTCCCCAGCGTGCCTTGGCCCCAGCGCACGCTCCCCAGCGTGCCTTGCCCCAGCGCACGCTCCCCAGCGTGCCTTGGCCCCAGCGCACGCTCCCCAGCGTGCCTTGGCCCCAGCGCACGCTCCCCAGCGTGCCTTGGCCCCAGCGCACGCTCCCCAGCGTGCCTTGGCCCCAAGCCCCAGCGCACGCTGCCCAGCGTGCCTTGGCCCCAAGCCCCAGCGCACGCTGCCCAGCGTGCCTTGGCCCCAAGCCCAGCGCACGCTCCCCAGCGTGCCTTGGCCCCAAGCCCCAGCGCACGCTCCCCAGCGTGCCTTGGCCCCAAGCCCAGCGCACGCTCCCCAGCGTGCCTTGGCCCCAAGCCCAGCGCACGCTCCCCAGCGTGCCTTGGCCCCAAGCCCTCGCACGCTCCCCAGCGTGCCTTGGCCCCAAGCCCTCGCACGCTCCCCAGCGTGCCTTGGCCCCAAGCCCTCGCACGCTCCCCAGCGTGCCTTGGCCCCAAGCCCTCGCACGCTCCCCAGCGTGCCTTGGCCCCAAGCCCTCGCACGCTCCCCAGCGTGCCTTGGCCCCAAGCCCTCGCACGCTCCCCAGCGTGCCTTGGCCCCAAGCCCTCGCACGCCCCCAGCGTGCCTTGGCCCCAAGCCCCAGCGCACGCTCCCCAGCGTGCCTTGGCCCCAAGCCCCAGCGCACGCTCCCCAGCGTGCCTTGGCCCCAAGCCCCAGCGCACGCTCCCCAGCGTGCCTTGGCCCCAAGCCCCAGCGCACGCTCCCCAGCGTGCCTTGGCCCCAAGCCCCAGCGCACGCTCCCCAGCGTGCCTTGGCCCCAAGCCCTCGCACGCTCCCCAGCGTGCCTTGGCCCCAAGCCCTCGCACGCTCCCCAGCGTGCCTTGGCCCCAAGCCCTCGCACGCTCCCCAGCGTGCCTTGGCCCCAAGCCCTCGCACGCTCCCCAGCGTGCCTTGGCCCCAAGCCCTCGCACGCTCCCCAGCGTGCCTTGGCCCCAAGCCCTCGCACGCTCCCCAGCGTGCCTTGGCCCCAAGCCCTCGCACGCTCCCCAGCGTGCCTTGGCCCCAAGCCCTCGCACGCTCCCCAGCGTGCCTTGGCCCCAAACCCTCGCATTCTCTATTGAGCCTCATTCCCTACATAAAAAGGTCTAACCCTTGTGCCTTGGTGCCACCCCAGCATTCCATGTGGTGACTTGGTTCCTTACATCATTGTGACTTTGGAGGCCACTAATTTTTCAGGACAGATCCATCAGTCCCTAAATTAATCCTGAGAAAAAAAGATTGAAGAAACTGCTCTAGATAATCCAACCAAACATGAACGTGCAAAATTGATCAATGTACTGAGTAAGCCACGAGGCAGATGTCAGCAAAGGTTTTGGAAACCACTTCCCATGATGCTCACTCTTGGGCCTTTTTCAGAAAGCACCGATTCCATTTTGCCAATCCTGCGTTGAATGCTCTATTCACCGCATGGTAACCGAAGAGCGTCTGAAACCAAACTGAAGGAGCAGAAAAAAAGAACGGAACTCTGCTATTCTAAATGTGATTAAAACCCCCCAAAAAAATGCATGACCAGGTGTGTGAATATTACTAAATGCCCAAAAAAAAAAACCAAAAACATAAGAGAATCACAAATTTAAACTAAAAGCAAAAAAAAAAAAAAAAAAACGTAGTGAGGTCAAGAAATATTGGGACATGGACACAATTCTAACATCTTTGGCTCTATACACCACCACAATGGAGTTGGAATGAAACCAACACAATGTGCTTTAACTGCAGACTGTCAGCTTTAATTTGAGGGTATGTACATCCAACTCAGGTGAACGGTGTAGGACTTACAGCAGTTTGCAGATGTGCCTCCCACTTGTTAAGGGACCAAAGGTAATGGGACAGAATAATAATCATAAATCAAACTTTGAAATGGCAGAGAATAGATGGGTTCTCCCCATTCTCTCACACTATCGACTGAGGAAGGTGCTGACCGCACCGAAACGCGTCTCGACCCCCCTTCTCCGTCCCCCCCCCATTCTCTATGCACTTTAGATTGCCCTTAAGTATATCTGTATTTTGCACAATAAACCTTATTTATTCTCTCTAAGACAGGGCTGTCAAACTCATGGCCCACCACATCTTGATGCCTACGATTCCCAGAATTCCTTCGATGCAATACATGGCCAGGGAACCATGGGAGCTGAAGTTCAGAAACATCTGGGGGGCCGGAGTTTGACAGACCTGCTCTAAGGAGTATTCAGATGTTTTTTAAATCACCTCCATTCCATTTTCTGAGGAGTATCCAGTTGTTTTTTCTAAAAAGCCTTTTCCTAAGGAAATCCCTTGCAGGAGATAAGGGGGGGGGGGGGTTCTTTGAACCCCTTTATCTCCTAATCGGTGGCAGCTAGGGGGTCATGCCCGATATCGATGGAAAGGTCTGAGCATGACCTTTCCACGATATCAAACATGACAATGAAAAAAGTAAAATAAGGGTTTAAAAATAAAAAACAATTAAAAAATATAAACGTGCTTTTTTTGATGCATTATTTCAATTCTAATGTGAACAATGATGCTTCAATGATTATTTTTTTTGGGGGAGGGGGGGGTTAGCTAAAATCACGTAATTTCTCCCCCCCCCCCAAAAAAAAAATGGGTTCCCAAGTCTACGCCATAGAATATAACCGCAAAGGATCGGATAATAAAATGTGAAAAATAAAACCAAACACTTTACACACTGTGGATGATTGAAATTTTATTGAAAATTCGCTTTTTTTACTTTTTGTTATAGCATTCTGGCAGGACATGACGTTTATATATAATTATGATATATTATTAATCTGCCGAGTCTGCCGGAAAGAATGATATATATAATTTGTCTGGGTGGTATAATAATACGTGACTTAAAACCGCGTTTAAACATGAACAAAAACTTCACTTCCGAAAGAGCGCCGAAGTTGTAAAATTACTCCCGTCCTTAAGGGGTTAAACCTGTCAAACTGAATCCCTGACAATCTGGACATTTCTCTGACACTTCAGTTCAGCGTCTCTGAATAGATTACAGCAGAGGGAAAAAAAAAATGGAGGTAAAGAGTGACTTTCTGAGTTTCTTGCACGGAGCAGAGGGAGAACTAGCTTTGAGTAAGGCTTGTTTGTGTTCTGGGGAAAAATGGTGTAGTCAGCCATCTTGGAAATACGTCACCGTCATCTCTAGCAATCATAAAATAACTTAACCATTACAGACTAACACACTCCGTTTATTAGATAACTACACATAGCCTTCATAATAAAAACATTGGGAGGAATTTAGCAATTTTTAGGTAAACTAAAGCATAAACTCCACCCATGCAACAATTCCTCATAGAAACAAACAGATCTTAACCTCCCTGGTGGTATTCCCGAGTGTGACTCGGGGTTAAATTTTGCAACCGCGAACGGTAACCCCGAGCCACACTCGGGCTGGATGTTTACTCATCTCCTCCTGGTTCCCTCGTTGTCCCCTGCAGTGTGATCGCAGCGAGCTGCTTCCTGGAAGGATCCCTGCGAGTCACATGGAGCAGGGTGGGCGGGAAACATCAGCAAACTTCTAAACAATTCATAAAATACTGTAATCCAAAGTGCAATGTTTATGAACGGCCACTGGGTGGCAGTACAGGATAAGAAATAGACCATACATTTTCTTACTCTCGTTTTCAGACCAATTTCAGTGTTTTTTGTTTTATTGAATATCATTTATTTGCATTATTTTGGATAATTATTTTTGGGATAATAAATTATTATTTTGTGTTTCAAACTTTATCGGACTCAGTGTATTTACTATTTATTTATAAAGGATTTTTCCAGTAAGGAGTCTTGATTGAACGGATTTCAGTGCGTGATTCCTAATTATTACAGGCTAACTATATACAAAAACACGTTTCCTTTAAAAAAAAAAAAAAAAAAAAAAAAATTCAGACGCTTTTAGACACAAAATTTTAGACACAAAATAACCGCCAGGGAGGCTAATAGAACTTTGGGGGAAGGGTGGGGGGAGATATGTCCTTCAGGTCTGATACCCACGATTTCTAGATGAAATAAAAATTGAATAAAGTTGGGGGATGCCCAGGTGGCCGCCAGCTGCTAGAGTGTCACGCAGGTCAGAAGACCAGTGCATACGCCAGTCATAACTAGCAGGGTTCTATGTGACGACTATAAAGTAACATAAGGGGTTAAAGATCATGGTTTTTGGCAGAGGATATTTGTGGGAGGACTTCCTCTTTTAGGGCCACCGAGGGTGAGGAGGGTAACTCATTTATGGAAATTGTCATCACTACAAGAAACATTTTGCAGGAGCGTCGAAGCATCGGACGCCTTACAGTATTAATCCCAAAACACAGGGATAAATCTGTGTAAATCTGAGGAATTTGTATTTTTATCCAAAAATAAGTATGGAGGAAGATTTACCTCATGAAAAGACAGTCTTGGTTTCAGCCCCTCTCCCCCCTCCAAACAATAATCTGATGAATGGATTTAATAGAATGTCATCAGGCCTAAGGTGTGAGAGCGGTAACGCAATTGTGTGTGTCACTGTGTCTGTGCAGGTGGATGTTGGAGTCGCTGTGTGCGTGTTAGACATTTTGCTTAACACCGTATTAATTTCTAAACCCAAAGAAACAGAAATGAAGAGCTGGCATTTATCTTCACAAACCTGTGTAAGACACAAAACAAACCGAGGCTGCAAGCCAGAACCTGTGTTTAGACATCACGAACTAAAAGGATAGGAATGTATCATGACAGAAAAAAATAAATAAAAGGCATGAAAATTGCTACAAGAACAAGACTCGTGCACAAGCAAAAAAAAAAAAAAACATTCGTACAAACCGATTCGTCCTGAAATTAAAAAAACGATTCGGTTCATACAATTGCCACTGGCACGGTTATTCGGTTCGTGTCAAAAGTGGATAGTGCATTTGTTCCAGTCAAACCCACTAGTGGCATGACTGGCACTGCAAGGGTTAATATACCAGCTGTTAGCCATCTGACAACGTCAAACGTCTTAAGTGAAAGCCTGTGTGGTCAGAATGACTGCCGTAGCACGCTATACACGCAGATGACATTGTGCAGGTGGGGGTATATCACCTAAACAGCAGTCCGCGGCTGCTCGCTGCTACTATAGTATTGAGTGAGAAATAAACCCCTCCCCCTGGCATGTACAGTGGGCGGTGGCTAATGAACCAGGGAAATGTGGGCCATGCCATTATCTGCAGCCCCTGTCCCTCAAAGGACACTGGCATCACTCCCCAGGTTTATTGTAGCCCCCACTAGTTGTAAATTGTCAGTGCACGCTGCCACGTCCCCCTCGTCTTTAGCCCTTTCACTGCTGAGGACGTGTGGGGAACGTCCTTATTGACTCCTAAGGAAAGATAGGGGGTTCCTTTGAACCCCAATATCGTCCGACTGTTGGCAGCTAGCAGGGTCATGTTTGGTATCATTAGAAAGGCCAGAGCATGTCCTTTCCAATGATATCAAACATGACCATGTTTAAAGTAAAGAATAAAAATAATAATAAAAAGAATAACGTGTTTTTTTAAGACGTGAAATGGCTCAGCAGTGAAGGTGTTAAGATACAGCCCACATAGCTCAGTTGTTTCTATTTAACTAGAAAGGTGCTGGGATAGTAGTGGCAAGAAGATAGGCGAGCGGACGTTCCTTCCACTCGACGCCCATCTGACTGCATCGATGAGTGCAGTTAGTGGCCTCAGCGCTGCAAGGCACGATCCTCCTATGGAGGATTACGCTTTGCAGCCCCGAACGCGCGTCCTAGCACATTGACGGGGAGGTTTGCTGCACTGACGCAGCACAGCCGCTGTCGTGCGCACGCAACAGCATGTGGCCGGCCCCGTCACAGCGTTACTGCGACGGCCGCTGGAAGGCACGTCAGTACGGGCGCACATAGTGTGCTCGTCTGACCCCACCCTTCGGTAATATGCCCCAACTTGCGCAATGCAGAGCTCATCGGGCATTATGGCGGGGTCTCTGACCCCTTAAACGGCAACTGGTTAGCCGTCTCATAAAAATTAACTCCTAGTGACACTGCAGTGGAGGTTCATGGATTTTACTGTGACTTTTAACGCAGCCATCCGATCTGGAGCGAAAACAGAAACCCAAATACGATGGGCCAAGCTGAAGCTTTTCTAACCAGTTCTGGTGCAATTACTTGTTCTGGCGCTTCTAGGTGTAAACGCACCCTTTCACACGAAAGGCCCAAGCCTCAGACATATGGGGGACGGGATCATTTGCCAGGGAGATTCCGATGACCAAGATGTATCAGTAGCAAATAAAAAGTAAACTAGAGCGCAACAAATCGCGTTACCGCAGCTTCTATTTACACGACAAGCTCGGGTTCTCGTGATTTCGTCCTTCCGAGGGCAATGAGGAGCTAGTCTGGCAACATAATTATACTGGTTTTCCTAGAAAGCGGGGGGGGGGGGGGGTAAAAGAAGAACACTGACTTCGATGTCAACGACAAACTTCAGCATGCAATACAGAATAAAAAGTGACTATGCATTTCCTGCAAGCCTCGCTAGGCTCAGGTTCGCTTGCAGGTTTGCAGCTGCTCTATGACAGTGAATGGCTAAAAGAGTTAAAAAAAGGAAATCTATGCTTTAGATTAAGAATCCGGTCACTAGGAAAGCTCTGGAGGAACGCGTCACCTTATGACTGAACCACAATGAGGAAATAGGAGAAAAATTTTAAATACAGTATATTTATCACATGAATGAACAAACTATGTCAAAGCAGATGGTTTTTACCCATTGATATGTTGCTTGGAATTCCATAAGGTTACTCACACATGGAAATTCACATTGGTGTGAGCAATATGTGTAAGCGTCAGGCAGCCGCAGAACCTTGGGATTTAAACTCTGGCTACTGAATTTCTGGATCACTCTATGCAAGATATAAAACGATCTATAATATTTTGCCTGAATCAGCCCTCCAGGTGCAGGGGCTTAGCTGCCGACATGGAGAGCCATTGGAATAGTAGGGTGTCCCCTGCAATACAGGAAACCACAACCTATCAGGTGGGAAACCGCTCCAAAGCTGAATTTAACCCCTTCATTACCAAACTGTGGGGGGGGGGCATTTATTTGAAATCTGGCCTGCGTAGTTCACAGTTAAACACGGGGTAAACAGACATTTTGAAAGAAGAAATAATAAAACAATGTAAATTTGATCCTTTTTAAATGTTCCATGTTATATTGGTAGAATGAAAGTTTCTAAACCAGGGGTCTCAAAGTATCGGCCCGGTTACAAATGGCCTGCAGACCGTGGTGGACCGACCCATCGGGCATTTGGTTGACGTGTGTGGCGCACCCTCCCCAGCACGCAGGATGCTCCACATCTGTCCTGTTGACCCCTGCTCGATGCCGATCTAGCACCGAGCAAATGCATCAGCCACAGTGAGTGCGCGCGATGAGGTCACCCGCTGGGATTCCCCCTGCCCAGTAGTACAGGAGACGCAGAGGTTAGACCCCAGCATCTTCGGATCCGTAAGAACTACAGGGACACTGGAGGTGTCATTGGAAAGGCCAGCATCCAGCAGATATCCAACATCACTATGTAACGTGCAAAAACAAAATTATAAAACATTTTTTTTTTTTAGTTCTAAAAACAGGGGCATGGATTTTTTCCCCCCTTATTAACCCTTTAAGGACGGGAGTAATTTTACAAGTTCGGCGCTGTTTCGAAGTAGAAGTTTGCTGAGCTCATTTTGACGGTTTTAAACGCGGTTTTAAGTCATGTATTATTGTACCATCCAGACAAATTATATATCGTTCTTTCCAGCAGACTTGGCAGATTAATAATATATCATTATTATATGTATAGGTCATGCCCTGCGAAAATGCTATAACAAAATTGTAAAAAAAAAAATAATTTTCAATAAAATTTCAATCATCCACAGTGTGTAAAGTGTTTATTTTTTGCATTTTATTACCCGAGACTTTGCGGATATATTCTATGGGGTAGACTTGTTAAAAAAAATTGAACATTTTTTTTTTGGGGGGGGAGAAATTACGTGATTTTAGCTAAACCCCCCCCAAAAAGAAAATCAATAGTGAAGCATCATTGTTCACATTATAATTGAAATGTGAACAATAGTGCTGCATTAAAAAAACCTTTTTTTTTTTTAAATTCTTTATTTATGATTAAGCAAATCACAAGTGAAAGCAATAAAGCCAGAGAAACAAAAACAAAGACCCCGTAGGGCCATGCCATAGACCATGCAAGGGAATCAAACCATAAACGATGTATGGCAGGTGGCAACGGGGAAGGTAAGCAAGTACAATCGACATAATACAGGACAGCTATTATCGTAATTGGTATCAGGACATAGTAAGGGGGGGAATAAAAGGGGGAATGGGGAAGAGTGGGAGAAGAGGAGGGGTGGGGGAAGAAGAAAAAGAGAGGAAGAGGAAAAAAAAAAAGGAAAATAATAATTCCTAAAATCGGAAAAGGCAGCCCAGAAAAAAAGTGGTACTCAGTAGCGCTCCTCTGAGACCCCGCAGGGAGACAGAGGGCCACAGAGGGAACCACAGGGCAAAGGTCACTGAAGGGCCAAGGGAACAGTGAGAGCCTAGGTGACTGTCCCAACGGCTCGCCCTCAAACCATGCCTCTAGTCCCCAAAAAAAAAAGGGGGTGGTTAATTAGTGGGGAAGATAGAATATGAGAAGGGGAACAGAAGGAAGAAAGGAAGAGCAAAAAGGGGGGGGGGCATGAAGTCAGCATACAGTCGATCAGAGAATAGCCAAGGTCAGGAAGCGACCGGTGTCGGTCTCGGTCTTAGGAGAGTGGAGTACGTACGAGTACCACAGACTAGTCCGGATCATAAGGTTGCCCATCCGAAGGGGACCACAACTGCTCCCTACAAGCAGTAACCACATGATGGGGTAGACCCAGAGTCAACAAGTGAGTCTGCGCTTCATCCAGCGTCGAGGCTACCAAAATCGCAGAGCCATGGGGAATGAGCAGGGAGCCCGAGACTCCCCAGCGATAACGAACCTCGTGGGTTCGAAGCATGGTCGTAATCGGCCGAAACTGTTGCCGTGCTGCCAGGGCCAAAAACGGGAGGTCGCAAAACACTGACATCCAGTCCCTCAAATCGGATCGGGGGAGCTCGAATCGTCGCCCCCAGAAAATGTTCCCGTACAAGGACATCTCCGAACACCACAATGACGTCCTTCGTGGCAGTCTGAGGGGCCGCCACTGCCTTGCGGATTCTATGCGCTGATATCACCGGTTCTGGGGCTTCGGCAGGGAGAGGATGGTCTTTACCAACCGGTTGACCATGTGCAGGAGATCAGAGGTAGGAACAGCGTCTGAGATACCCCTCAGCTTCAGATTCCGTCTCCTATGTCGGGTCTCCAGAGCCAGTAAGGCAGATTGCAGTCCAGTGACCTGGGTCTGGAGTGCCCGAACCTGGGAAGAGGCCTCGGCTTGTGTAGTCGCTAAGGTGCCAGTTCGGGAGCCAATATCTGCCACCTCTGTGCGTAGGGAGAAGAGATCACAGTGCACCTCTGCCAGCTCTGATGCCCACGAGGAGCGGGCGTCCGCCAGAAGGGCTCCGATGTCCCGCCTCGTCGCCGGAAGGTCCTCAGAGTCCTGCGTCGTCAGTTGTGGGGCTTGCAGGGAAGCAGCAGGGCCCACCTCCCTGGGTGCCGTTTCCGCCGGTGGTCGGGGCAGGGCGCTTGCCTCCTTCGGGCCCGCCAGCGCGACCCTAATATCCGGAAGATTAGGGCACTCCGCCGCACCGATCCTCTTTTTTCCCATAGCCGTTAGACGTACCTGTATCTCGGAGGAAGGGGCTAAACAGCAGCACGAGGCAGCAAAGATGGCGGTCTGCCTCACTCCACACCTAGGCCGAAAACCAACAGCCAAGTCAATCTAAGCCAGGGAACTTCTCTTGGTCAATATTTGACACCCGTTCCTGTGTATGTCGCTGCGTGAGGGGAAAGCAGAGAAAGTCCGATGGCAGCGTTAAAGTAGATTAAATCAGGGTGATTCTGCGGGAGCTGCCTGGACATGCGACTGCTCTCTTCAGGCACCTAGCCACGCCCACGTTTTTTTTTTTAATTTTTTTTTTATTACTTTATTTTTATTTATTTTTCACTTTTACTTTACAAGTAATATGGTCATGTTTGATATCATTCGAAAGGCCATGATCAGGCCTTTCAAATGATACCTACATGACCCCCTAGCTGTCACCGATCATGAGATAAAGGGGTTCAAAGAACCCCGCTCTCTCCACCATGGGATTTCCTTAAGAGAGCCCAAGGTGATATCCCTTGAGCCTGGCATTGAGAGGCTCTACAATCGGTGAGTGTGATCAACTTTAAATCATTTCCTCACATATACGCACAGAGTTACGCTATGGGAGTGCCGTCTCCCGATTCTCTCTGCTTTACCTAGTAACCATCACAGACGAAAGGAGGGACGTGCCACTCTATATTTGGCCGCAAGCTATTTTCCTTGAGCCTGGATTTTCCTTAGGCTCCTACAAATGTGAGTGGTACATACATTGGCTTTACTGAATTGTTCCACTCCAGTACGACCATCTGCACTATTATCGCCTTTTATGTTTTACTTCTCTCTGAGGGATATCTTCAAAGAGAAGATCTGATACCCACATCACAGAGAAGATTGATACACTTGTCTTCAATCAACAACACTTCCCTGAGTATTGAACTGCTGCACTTTTTGAGCACCTATTTGCACAAATAGACTTTATTGACTATATTTTTTGCACTTTTTGCCCTTTTCCTATGCACTTTTAACGATTCTATAATTGACATTTTAAGGACATCCTCATTCATATATCCTATTCATAATTTTCAATATTAACCAGTTGTCTATTAATCAGCTGTTCACTGTTTTATGTACTGTTTTATGCGCCGTATGGTCCTTTTATCCCTTTGTTTTATATAGTAAGCCTGTATTCTGTAGGAATAACTCCCTAAGGCTAGGGTCAGACGAAAGCATTTTTCCCCGCGAACGTGAAAAAGTGCGTCCGAACGCATTGACGTATTTTTTCACGGAATGTGCAAAAACGGTCAGACGACGCGCATTTTCGGGCGTGATTTTGTACGGATCGTCAATAAAACTTTTTGCGTCTGGACGTTATGTAAGCTGGACATTAGCAGCATCTGACATCTCCTAATCACGCACACACGCCGCTATGCCGCAGCTGCGCACTCAGTACGTCAGTACTAGCGGTTCAGCGTTCTCAAAAAAATGCGTTCAAATTCCACTTGCGTTGCACGGCCGGACTTGTGCGGCCGTACATCGTATATTGGCCGTCATCTGCTGCTAGTGCGGCCGTAATTATGTGAGCCAGAACGCACGTTAAAAGTGCGCTGGTCTGATCCCAGCCTGAAATCCGTGCAAGCAAGAGTCTAGTAAACACACGCAGAGAAGCTTTGAAACAGAAATAATTTATTATCCCAAAAATAATTATCCAAAATAATGGAAATAAATTATATTCAATAATATAACTCAAACCAAAAACCTGCCTCTTTCCTCTGGGTGCTGGGATTCCTGTGCAGATGTACACTCCTTTGCCAATGTAATACAGGACACGGGGGAACCAAAAAATTTAGAGTATTTATTCAAAGCAGCTTTACAGAAATAAAAGGCCAATAAAAATGATTTCTAAAATGTAATAATGCTTTGCAATACAAGTTTCGCTGGTGCTTGCCCAGATCTAACAGTTGAAACTGGGCAAGCACCAGCGAAACTTGTATTGCAAAGCCTTACATTTTAGAAATGATTTTTATTTGCCTTTTATTTCTGTAAAGCTGCTTTGAGAATACTCTCATTTTTTTGGTACCCCCGTGTCCTGAATTTTATTGCAGTCCACATCTGTACAGGAATCCCAGCATCAACTGCAAAGTTAATTTGAAATTATCTTTTTACTGGATTTTTTTTTTTTTTTTTACAGGTTTGAATTTACCGCCTGGTCCCGCCCCCTGCATCGCGTGGCTCGCAGGGAGCGGAACCAGGAAGCAAGTCGCCGGCAGCCGCGAACACACTGCGGAGACGAGAGAGTGAAGGATGCGGTGAGTAAACAGCCCGAGTGTGGCTCGGTGTTACCGATTGTGGTGGCGAAATTTAACTAGAGTCACACTCGGGAATACCACCAGGCAGGTTAATAAAAATACTGCATTTTGATAGCACTTTAGTTTAATAAAGTTAAATATAATGGTTTTCAAGAAAGTTTGAAATTTTGCATGCGGCCCCATGGGATATGAAAGCTTGTCCAGTGACCCTCGGGTAATTTGAGACCCCTGTTCTAAACTCTAAAAATGGTATCGCTTATATTGGAAAATATCACATAAAGGCAGAACTGATCTTTTTATTCACATTTACTGAATTTGACAGATAATAAAATGGGCAGATATCCTGCTTATGGGGGCGGGGGGGTGTTTGTAGAGACCATCATGTGATTATTAGCAATGCAGCTTCCACAAAACACTTATAGAACATAAAAATACCTGTATGTGGCATAATGAGTGTATGGAAATTACAGTAACATCTTGTATCTGAACTGTACGGGGATTTTCATTCACTATAACGCCCTGAATCGTAATCCTGTATAGCAGTGACTGTCGGAATAAAAGATTCTGGATTTTGAATAAAGATTGTTTAAAACAATGTAAATTAGCTCATTTTTTAATTTTCCATGTTATACTGCTAGGATGATACAGTGTACGAAAATAAAAATTTTAGCTTCACCATTTGTGAAAGATTTTAATTTCTTCTAAGAAATATTAAAGTTTGTCACCAAAAGAACTGGATCACAGACCTCAAAGGCTGTGAACGCGATCCATCCAATGACAGGTCTTAAACCTGATTTTAGTCCCAGCAAAATACCCAAACCTTGCTACCAAGCATTGAAGGTGCCGCCGTTTCCTTACCAATCTTCGTACACTGGTGACGTTAGGGGTTCAGCACTGGTGGTATGCATCAAAACCAAAATTTTTAAATAATCTGTGATAGTTGAACTCCTACCACCTGAATATAGGCAACTCCTCTAATGTGGACATGAATGCCGTTACCGACAGCAACTGAAAACCAACGCTTTCTCTACACATGCCACGTTAAGAAAATATTTATTATTCATTAACAGTGATACAAAGTGGTTTGAAAACAAGACATATGCAAGCCAGCTTCTGTTTTACAATTCAAATATATATGTTGTGCCTGTAGTTTTACAAAAATAAATAATTGTAACGCCACTTTTTTGCCTAGTGAAACCACGAGGGTCAGGAAAGGTTGTGGATCTAAAAATTGGGTAACAGTGTAAGAGTAGAGAAGCACCAGCCTGGAGCATTATCATTAGTATTATCCTTTATTTATATAGCGCCACACATATTCCGCAGCGCTTTACAAGATCAGTGTACAAGGTATTGATACATTAGAATATCACACATGGATGATGACCTGATTCAGGGGGACCCTGTTCAAGGGAATTTACAATCTATGAGATGTACAAGTATTTTGTGAGGTAGGTGCATCCATATCTTTAGGTGTCTTGCCCAAGGACAATCGCTGGTGGCGTCTTCTGAGTGGAATCAAGTTGTCTTTCCCTGATTGTAGCGATAATCAGCGACCTGGTGGTTAGGTTGAACCCGCTTCTCGTAAAGTCGAGACTTCTCCACAGTTGTACCGGAGAGATGTGCCGAACGGGACCTTGATTTGTTTCTCCACGGTCGAAGGGTATAGATGTTACCACTGGACTCCACAGCCGATATTGTGTGTTAGGTGTCTTGACCAAGGACACTTACTGGAGAGGTGCTCTGGCCGGGATCGAACCTGTGACTCCACGGTTATAGAGCAGTGATGTTACTGCTACTCTATCCAGCCGGTAGTTACCTTACGTTCTCTAAATGTGACGTGGCTCGTAATCTCTCATCTTCCCAGAACAGGAACATTATTTTGAATGGCCTACACTTAGGATATACACTCACATCCATTATGCAACGCTCCCTTTACACCACATCCCAAAGGTGCTCTATTGGATTGAGATCTGGTGACTGGAGGCCATTGGAATACAGTGAACTCATTGTCATTTTCAAGAAACCAGCTCGAGATGATTTGAGCTTTGTGACATGGTGTATTATCCTGCTGGAAGTAGCCATCAGAAGATACAGGGTTCACTGTGGTCATAAAGGGATGGACGAGGTCAGCAACAATACTCAGGTAGGCCGTGGCATTTAAACTGTGCTCAATTGGTACTAAGGGGCACAAAGTGTGGCAAGAAACTATCCCCACACCATTACACCACCAGCCTGAACAGTTGATACAAAGCAGGATGGATTCATGCTTTCATGTTGTTTACGCCAAATTCCAACCCTACCATCTGAATGTCGCAGCTGAAATCGAGGATCCTCAGACCAGGCAACATTATTCCAATCATCTATTGTCCAATTTTGGTGAGCCTGTGCGAATTGTAGCCTCCGTTTCCTGTTCTTAGCTGACAGGAGTGGCACCTTGTGGTCTGCTGCTACTGTAGCCCATCCGCTTCAAGGTTGGACGTGTTCTGCGTTCAGAGATGGTATTCTGCATAACTTGGTTGCAACGAGTTTTTATTTGAGTTACCGTTGCCTTTCTATCATCTTGAACCAGTCTGCCCATTCTCCTCGGACCTCAGCAAGACCTTTTCATCCACACAACTGCCATTCACTGGATATTTTCTCCTTTTCGGACCATTCTCTAAACCCTAGAGATGGTTGTGCGTGAAAATCCCAGTAGATCAGCGGTATTGGAAATACTCAGACCAGCCCGTCTGGCACCAACCATGTCATTATAAATCCTTCCCCAATCTGATGCTCTGAAATTAGTCTTCACCGCATCTAGATGCCTAAATGCATCGAGTTGCTGCCATGTGATTGGCTGATTAGCAATTTGTGTTAATAAAGTGGCTGGTGAGAGTGTATATATGGGAAACTCATCCACCATGAATGAGGGGCAGACACCTTTCCTGAATCCACTGCCAGCTACAGTATCGTGTCAGAGGTGATCACCCAAATAAGGCTTTTATAAAAAGAACGCAACGGAAGGTGCGGCAAATACCACGTGTGTCTTGCAGCATTACACAGCAAACATTAGAAACATATATATATATATATATATATATTCAGGGTGGTTTTTGTGCAATAAAGTTATATAGTTACTGGAACACAGCAGATAAACCACAAAAATATTTCTTGGTATTGGCTCGAAGAAAAAAAATAAGTAAATCATTGTACTATTCCTGGAAAGTAGATCTGAAGGGCTGATTGGAGTCTATAAAAAGACCAGCCCTATCACTAGCAGCTTTTGAAGATCAGCAGAATATAAACAAAAGGTGTTATTTTATTAAACTAGGATTCTGGGCTCTTATTAAAAAGAAACACGAAAACAGCCATAGAGCATTTTCACACTGAAACACAAAGAGCTCTATTCCATAGTTGGTGCTTAATGTAGCGTCTCGATATGTAATCGTTAAACTTGCGCTAACATCTGCCAATCCTGCCACAAAACTGGGGTGATCAGGTTTTTGGGCTCTGCAGCTTGCGTGAGCTTACTGTACTTACAGGGATACTCTAGGCAACATGACCACCTAAGCTTTTTTACGTGACGTCTCCAACTCGCCGCAGTAGCTGGCGGCAGCGGCTGAGGATTAGTGTTACGCGCATCCTCTTGCGCGCAACACTAATCAAAGAAGATGGAGCCGGGAGGAAGCCTGCTGATTGGCTGGCTTACGTGAGAGGCGCGCATCTCACGTAAACCATTAGCCAAGTTAGATTTTTTTTTTTACAAGGACGGGAGCGGAAGAGGAGGGAGGGGAGTATTAAAAAAAAAAAGCCGTTGGAAACAAGTGGTTTTTAGGATAAGTATTAATGTAAAAAAAAAAAAAAAATTCCCTACCTAGTTGAGTGACTAGGTAGATTTTAAGGTAAAAAAAACGGGGGGGGGGGGGATTTTTTTTGCCTAGATCGTCCCTTTAAGCATCTCCTATACTCAACACGGTGAGCGCTACCTATTTTAGCATCTCAACAAGTGAGGTATTAAAGTGCTGGCGCAATATACAGTCGGGATGCGGAGAGACAAAATATTAGCACCTTCTAAGGCCCGCGTCAGACGAACGCAGTGATCATGTCTGTGTTGCCGCACAGTTTAACGTCTGTCGTAGCATAGAATCATGAGCAATAGAGACCCACACACGAAGTACGTGCGCACCGAACTGCATTCGCCGTAGAGTCCCTGGAGTGCAGGGAAAAGCCGAAGACGCGCATCCAATACGATTCAAAGTAACGGATGACTCAAACCGCTGCAAAAAACATGCTGAACTCGCCCAGAAAATGCCGCCGGGCCGCCGAACAGAGTGCAGAGCAGCCGTCGGAAAAAGCCGATGGACAGGGCGGGGGGAAAATAAAGTGCCAGAATTGAAACGCTGTTTGCAAAAAACTACTGAACGAAAATGCCTGGAATTTACATATAATATCCAATGAAGGATATTAAAACTGTCTGTTACAGAAAAAAGAAAAACCACTATAAATTCTTTTTTTTTAAAAAAGGTTTCTTTTTGGGATTTTTTTCAACCAAAGAAACTTTATTGCAGAATAAAATAAACTGTTTATTAGATATTGGATTAGAATGGGAATATATTTAACGTTGAAGCCTATGGGGTTCGGCGGAATAAACCTGCAGAATGAAAACACCGAACAGCAGGGCACTTCGGCAACTTTTCGCTGCTGTTCGGTGTTTTCTGAATAGATTAACCATTGCTTCTCTATGGGGGATTTCACTGCCTTCGAAAAGGCACCGTACGTGCAGGCAATTCGCCAAAATTTGGCGACCTGCCGTATGAATAGCCGAATGGCCACGAAATGTCACCGTATGCTGAATTTCAGATCTCTCTGAATAACCCGATGATTTTGTTGAGAAATGTCATTAGCAAAAAAATATAGGAGGATACAATTTAAGTTGTTTTTCCTTCTGTAGAACATGGCGGGAGAAGGTCAATTGATGACTGAGGAATAGAAAGCTTGAGAAGTGTAACCCACATAGACGAAGAATGAAAGAAGTGTCATAGATGCACCACTAAAAAGGTAAAAAAAAAATTTTAAAAAAATGGACAATCCGGACCTTGCCTTTGTTACACGAGGCCTGGGATTGCCCCAGGTTTAGAGTGCAGACCGTTTACAAATGTGTAGTCAAAAGCTTTATTAGCCATTGCAGGGTAATGGTCTGGTCAGAGAGCAGCAGCATATACACACATTATATTTTATGTATTGTGTGCTATGGGCATGACTCTATACGTTGGAACCAGGCAACGTATGGATTACTATTGATTGCAAAAGGTCTGAGCATGACAGCAGAACGGCCGGATAATTCTGCTCAATAGGGATTTCCGGTAGATTAAAAAAAATTTCCTTTTTTTTTTTAAGCAGACGAGATGGGTCTCTGCATGCATGGATTCCTCAGTAGTGACACATGGAAAGGAGCTCGGCGTCTTTATCCAGCATAGTGGAGCGCTGTGTGACCTTCGTATCGGCAGAGCGAGAAATGAAATGATAAATTCTTAATGCCAACACCACTCATTTAGAGAATAAAGCACACACACACACCACACACACACACACCACACACACACACCACTGCCAGTTTTTAAAGAAAAGTGTTCCTGTAGATCAGGGTTTCTCAAACCTGTCCGCAGGACCCTCCGCCTCGCCAGGTCAGGTTTGCAGGATATGTGAAGCACAGCACAGGTGATATGATTTGCTGCGCAGTGATTGCAGGATTCAGTCTGCTTTTCCCCAAGGTGATCTGCAAAATCTGGCCTGTTGAGGGTCCCGAGGACAGGTTTGGGAAACAATGCTGTAGATGGACGTTGGACGTTTTTAAAAACTAAGCCTTTTTATTTCCAGTCTGGTAGACGAAGCATTTTAGCACCTGAAATCATTTACTTATTTGCTACCTACCAGGAGTTCGTGCATCGGTCATGTCTAACACAGGTAAGCCTCATTTGACAGAATCACTCCTGGGTTTATTTTTCCCGCACATATATTAGACAATGTTCCAAAGGCATGCCGTCGCTTACTTCTGGTGACGTTTGCTCGACACGCGCGTCAAAAAACACTTATGTGTTAACCCAGCCTAAGGCTGCTTCAACGAAGCAAAGTTTCTGAACTTTGTTACAATGAATGTGAACGCTGCTCCAGTTAGCTTGGTTACAGTATGATAGTTGCAGCCCTACTATTTACCCTAACGATTATTCTCATAAGCGATTAGTTGGCCGATTAATAGATTCATCGGATAAAAAAAAAAAAAAAAGTTGTTTACTTAAAGGAATTTTATGTAAAAAAATAACCACAACCTCTCCCCATTTTTCATCAGCAATTTGCATGGTGTTCATAACGTTCGTACGTACATACGCAAATTCCTCATCTTTCGTACTTGTCACACAAGGTATGTGAGTGCTTGGTCAGAGGGAAGGGTTGATGCTGCGAGTGCTTGGTCAGAGGGAAGGGTTGATGCTGCGAGTGCTTGGTCAGAGGAATGGGTTGATGCTGCGAGTGCTTGGTCAGAGGAATGGGTGGATGCTGCATGCTTTCTCAAATGAACGCGGCTACAAGCACTAGGTCATAGATGTCAGCATGAAATCGGGGTTAATAAGCTAAAGTGGTCAGAGTGCGTAGAGTGTCCTTTTTAAAAAATTTGTGAACAAACGGAGTGGGAGGAGGGACTGGAGGTGGAAGGGAGTGACTTTGCTCAAGTGACTTGAGTGTGAGAGGGAGTGGGTATGGACAAAAAACAGATCTGAGTGTGGGAGTGAGTTTGGGGAAAGGGACCAGGCAAAAGGGAGGGAATGGCAGCTCCCAAACAAAGAGGGTGTGGTAGAGGGTGGGGTGGTGGCATAGGACTCGAGCTTTAAGTAAGGATAAAACACAGGCATACAGCTCCTTCACCCCAGTGCCAGTATCCTAGGTTTTGTGTTCTAGTTCTGCTACTGTTGTAAATGGAATAAAAACAAACTGGTTGTGTCTGACATAACCCTATAATTAAATCATAGCTAGTAAAGCAGCGACGCGTCTTCCCCAATCAGCTCCGAAGCTGACGTTATTACATTTAACTCTGACTCTAAACAGTGTGTGCTGCACACAGGACGATTGACAGCTGATTAATCGATAATGGAAATAGCTGACAACTATTTTAATCATCGATTAGTTGTCGATTTATTCGATTAGTTGTTTCAGCCCTAGGTGTATATGAATGTATCAGCGCCACAGTCATAGAGGTCAAAGTAATGTGCAATGTGTACGATTGTGATACACTCATACAAGCCGCGTATCCTTTTTTTTTGGGGGGGGGGGCATTTAAACCTTGGACCCGGGCATCACAAAGTCTTTGGTTGTCCTGGCTTGAGCTGCACATGCAGTGAGAGTGAGGCTGATTAATAGTTTAAATTGGGGGGAGGTGGGGGAACAAAACAAAAGAAAAAAATGGCCAACTTCGATTATGAAAATAAAAGTTTCAGCCCTAGTCTTGATATGCTAATGATTGCTTTTCAATGTATTATAATGCTAAACCAATTTAACACATTTTGGAAGTAAAGGGGTTAAAATAAAACCTTTTCTGTCCTATACACACATTTACAAATTGTGAAAAAGTGACTTCAGACTGACATTCCATGAGTTGCACTGGGGTCAGACGAGCCACTGTTTGCTGTCCGTTGTAGCTTTTCAAAGGAGTCAATAGTGAACAACACACGGAGTACGTGCATACTTTTTCACGTGCGGTGACAACGGACGCCAAAATGGCATCTATGTGAAAAAGCTACTACACAGACGTAGAGAAACCCCTGCATACAGCATTTTTTTCTTTTTCTCAACATCAGACAAAACTGATACAATGTAACCACAATCTCATCGTTATAAAGTGCATCCGTTACTGTGCGCAATCCGTGCACTCGTCTGACCCCAGCCTAAAATGTCATCCAGGTTGGTAAAGTGCACACACCAAGAATGTCAACCAAGTTGGCAGAGCACCTGCAAAAAATATCATTTGAACTGGTACAGCACACACTAAAAGCACATTGACGGAGAATCGTCAGAAAAACGCACATGTTATAATATATAGGTGTACGCCCAAGAAATTATTTTGCCATTTCACGGTGGTTATCGTCCTGTCAGCTGGCGCACGTTGCATCATATTCAACAGGATATGCTCAACATGCAAAAAATATTTCCAGAATAAGCCATGCTAATTCTTATTTTGGAGTCTAGGCAGTAAAAACCAGGGACTGATCTCCAGCAGACCTTTACCCAACTCAATGCTCGTATACGAGTGTTTCCACCGAGTAAAAATACAATTCCATGAAGGCAGTCTGAGCATCACGGAGATTACAGCCCTCAAAAACAGGCATCACCAAGGTCAAACGTATCTGGGATGTTTCTATTACGGAACTTCTGGGCATTGGTGTCTCAGGCACCAGCATCCACCAGTGCAATGTGAGAAGAACAAAAACCTAATGGGGGGGGGGGGGTGATCTGTTAAATGAGCCAATCAGCATCAACGAAGGCCATATCAAGTACAAAGATAGATACTCATGTGATCATTGTGCCTTTAAATATTAGTAAGATCGCCTTCTAAAGTGAACCTGTGGTGCGTCAACGACTGTCTTCGGTTTGCCGAAGACTAAAAAAAAAAACAAAAATCACAAACTTAGCAAATTGATGAACTGAATGTTAAAACTGCAAAGCGCTTTAAGCACAATAAATAGATTTAAAGGAAGGTTTTTGACGCCGCACACGGTAAGCCGGACAGACAGCGGTGCATCCTGTAACAGCCATTCATTCATCCTGAAGAAAGGGTGGAGGCACATGGTATCGAGAAGGAAGCGAGGTGGGTCTCGGGAACAGAAGCAGAGAAGGCAGCCTAGGGGGAAGTGGGCATAATTTCAGCACAAAATCCACCAAGAGCAGATCGATGGATCTTGTCCCGTCCAGGTTATTTTTAATGCGCATTCCTCCGTACACACAACGCGGGAATAGACCCTCCGCAGCAGGCGGCCGTATGCAACAGGTGAGCGGGGGTTTTGGTTCAAAACCAGACGAGGTGTCTGAAAAGAAAGCGAAAGGGGTTTCCCAAAACACATGCCAGCTGCCAGGGCTTAAAAGGATGGAATCCAACATTTTGTAAAGAGTAGGAATTGGGGGGGGGGGGGTCATTTGCAGTGACAAATTAATACAAAACCTGTGTACACACACACTTTCATAGTCAAGTCATTTTTTGTACTGTTCTAGCATATACGTTATACACACCTCTCAAACACATAGGTGATCAAAGATTTGGGGTCTTGCAAAATCCCCCCCCCCCTCCAATGAAAGCATGAGTTTTAATAGGAAATATTAATTTTCAAAAGGTATGAAATAAGTGAATAAACGTGTCCTTAAAAGTTTTCTTCGGTCACAGAATCCTCCAGTGTTTCCAGCCTTGCGGGCATTTGGCATCTAGGTGTCGATTTGTTGGGGGTAACCTTAAGAGATGTCCCCCACGCGCCCTGAACCACCTATACAGTACATGTTGGGTGCTTCTTCTAGATCATATGCTCAAGCTGCTCCCACCACGGCTCAAATCTATGACTGTGCAAGCCGCTCCATCACCGACATATCGGCCGACCACTTATGCCTCATTTAGTTCCTGCACAGTTTGGCGCTGGACTTTAGGTCATTGTCCTGTTGGTCGACATTTGTTCCAGTTAAGAACCTTCCACAGGATATGGCATGGCAAACTGGGGTGACCACCTTCCTTCTAAAAGGGTATCTTTTACCTGGTATAAATTTTCCCACCAGCAAAGCACATCTCCTCCACCACGCACACAGCTGGCGTTCCGCACCACTTCAGCATCTTTCCATGTGGTCTGCATCTCAAAAGGTTCTTTGTGATCTGAACACCTCGAATATAGATTCCTTTGCCCCTAACAATCCAATATTCCTCTGTCCAGTATCTGCTCTTTTGACCATGTAATTCTTTTTTTTATTGGCTGGTCTGAGAAACTGCTTTTTTTCTGTAACTCTGCCATTGGACAGATTGGAACATGTCATGGAGCGCGGGAGAGACTGCTCATAATGATCCTGTGTACGAGAAAAGAAAAAAAAAATCTGGCCTATCAAAATAAGGAGATTTCTACATTACTTCAAACTTGTGACCCCTAGTGTTTGTGTGTAACACACACACTTAAGTTGCGCTGGAGGGCAAAAAATTTGATTAAAAGTCTCCACACAACAAATAATAAAGTTGGTTATTGCAGGAGTCATTTACACATCCCAGCAATTCAGAGAACTGCTTCACATTCCCCATATGCAGCAAGGAACTGTGGTTAAGCCATGCAAATGACATTTGCAATTCCTAATTTTTTGCATCCTGGATCTGTATTAACGCAGAACCCTCTTACCAGTGTCATGCCATGTCTTACCCAGAGTTCTGTGCAGCATATAGGGAATGTAGCATATAAGCTCTGTGAAGCAGTTTTATGAATTGCTGGGATGTGTAAAGGTCTTCTGCAAATATATATATGAAACAAATACATAGTAAAGGAACACTATTAAAATAAACCTCTTTTCACCCTTCTATAATAATTCGGCAGATACTGCTGAAAGCATTTGTCCACTAGTTTAATATTTAAGTTTAGGTGAAAATACTCCTTTTCTCCCTCAGTGCAAAGCTGTTCCTCCTCTTCGACTTGGGGCTTCCAAAATGCAGAAGTCCCTGGAGTTTAATGCAATTTGTGTAGTGTCATCTTTGCGTGCGGACATCATTGGTCTTCGATAGGGGGGGGGGATATTCAAAATCCCATTTGCTGAGTGACACCTGTGTGGGCAGAGAAAACTGCACCACTTAACACAGCAATATCGGCTGAACAGGGCTGGAAGGGGACGTAGGCACTCCACACAGCCTGATAACTTTAATAAGCTGAAGTGGTCAAGGTGCATGAGTGTCCCTTTAAGGCTGGTGTCAGACGAGCGCATTTTGTACGTACTGTGCGCCCATGCAGTACGGAGGCACTTTGACGGAAGATGCAGTAGTGGCCACAAAGTCAGTTTCTTAAACGGACGTTATTTTTGACGGATGTAGCAGGGAAAATAAATTAAACATGAAAACCATTTTGGCCGTCAAAAATGCTGGCCTCGTTCATCACTCACACACAAAGCTATGCGGACGTTGCGGACGCAGCGCACTCCGCATGTCCGTTTTAGCGGTTTTACGTTCTTGCCCAACTTGCATCCGATTACCGCGTGCGTTGTGCGCCTGCAGTTCGGTGCGGACGCACTTTGTGTGGGGGCCTCCATTGGCGATTATTCTATGCTGCGACGGACGTTATGTGCGCAAAAACGGACATTCACACTGCGCTCGTCTGACACCAGCCTAATAGTAGAGCTAGAACAATGAAAAGAACACCATTTACTGCTTGAGGATGTGACATTAGATTAATTTCCATTTAACTCAACAGCAAAGACAAAAATAACTACGTATCAGCACGGCAACAACATAAATTGAATGCATCATTAGTCTTGATGAATGTTAATAGAGATGTTAAGCCAATAAAACTGCCCATTCTCCATTTACAATCAAAAGGGACAAAAGAGCACATCCTATACACTGCAGCCCAATAAGCGCTACCAAAAAGGTTTACACACATTTTGCTTTGGTGGGTGGGAAAAAACGATTAAAAGGTAAATTTAACATGAATTTCCCATTTGCCAGCATGGATTAAGGATTAATAAAGATTAAATTAGGATTGGTTTAAAGAAAAAAAAGAAAAAACGCCTGGAGGAGGAATCTACAAAAGAGTTTTCTATTTAAGATGCACAATAGAGATTAGATATATAGCATGAGGCCGTAATGTACACATTTTTGGTAAATTAACTCCCCTATTAGTATACATTTTAGCAAAAATGGTGTTAAAAAGTTCAAGAGACGAGATTAATCCCACTATTACACTGCAATATGGACAAACAATGGACACGTTGGCATAAGCGACATCTTTCAAGAATCTCAAAAGACCATTTGTTTCAAGTGGAATAGATCTGCACAAGGACCTCAGTGTGAGGAAGGGGTGAGCAGGAAAAATGGGAATGAAACCTGAGCAGCATACATGCCTTGGGATCTTTGTGCATCTAGCCTTAAGTACATTATTCCCCTTCCTTGATAAAAATGGCAGCAGTCCTTTAAAGAGACCCAAGGAATTTTTTAATAAAGTTCCTCTACCACCTATGAGTAACACAGGCAAGCAGGCAAAACTCAACAAAAAGATATGCAAGGCCTGGTGGCCCCAATAAACGACTTTGTCAGAAGCGCCAAGATAAACCGAATCACTTCGGTAACCAGTGATCTTTAAGAAAATACAAGAATATGTCTGTGATATAGTGTTAAACTATTCAGCTTCTCTAAATGTAAGTGTAGACCTATTAAGAGTTGTTCAGCCTACAAGAATTTCATTATTTTTAATGATATATAGCACGTTCCAATTAGGGATGCACCGATACCATTTTTATAAGACCATACAATACTGATATTTTAAAGTCATGTATTTCAATAGGAACAGAAATTATATATACACACAGTCATGGCCGAAATTGCTGGCACCCCAGAAACTTTTCCAGAAAATCAAGTATTTCTCACAGAAAAGTATTGCAGTAACACGTTTTGGTATACACACGTTTATTCCCTTTGTGTGTATTGGAACAAAACAAAAAAAAGGGAGGAAAAAAAATCAAATTGGACATAATGTCACACAAAACTCCAAAAATGGGATGGACAAAATTCTTGGCACCCTTTCAAAATTGTGGATAAATAAGATTGTTTCAAGCATGTGATGCTCCTGTAAACTCACCTGGGGCAAGTAACAGGTGTGGGCAATTATATATATATATATATTATAATAAAAAAAACACCTGAAACCATATAAAAAGGAGAGAAGTTCACTTAGTCTTTGCATTGTGTGTCTGTGTGTGCCACACTAAGCATGGACAACAGAAAGAGGAGAAGAGAACTGTCTGAGGACTTGAGAACCAAAATTGTGGAAAAATATCAACAATCTCAAAAGTTACAAGTCCATCTCCAGAGATCTAGATATGCCTTTGTCCACAGTGCGCAACATTATCAAGAGGTTTGCAACCCATGGCACTGTAGCTAATCTCTGTGGGTGGGCGGAAGAGAAAAATTGAAAGGTTGCAACGCAGGATAGTCCGGATGGTGGATAAGCAGCCCGAAACAAGTTCCAAAGAAATTCAAGCTGTCCTGCAGGCTTAGGGAGCATCAGTGTCAGCGCGAACTGTCGACATTTAAATGAAACGCTATGGCAGGAGACCTAGGAGGACCCCACTGCTGACAGACATAAAAAAGTGTAAGAGTAAGCCAAAATCCTTCTGGGAAAAAGTCTTGTGGACAGATGAGACCAAGATAGAGCTTTTTGGTAAAGCACATCATTCTACGGTTTACCGAAAACAGAATGAGGCCTACAACGAAAAGACAATGACAGTACCTAGAGTGAAATATGGTGGAGGTTCAATGATGTTTTGGGGTTGTTTTGCTGCCTCTGGCACTGGGTGCCTTGAATGTGTGCCAGGCATCATGAAATCTGATTACCAAAGGATTTTGGGTCGCACTGTAGAGCCCAGTGTCAAAGCTGGGTTTGCGTCCGAGATCTTGGGTCTTCCAGCAGGACAATGACACCAAACATACGTCAAAAAGCACCCAGAAATGGATGGCAACAAAGTGTTGGAGAGTTCTGAAGTGGCCAGCAATGAGTCCAGATCTAAATCCCATTGAACACCTGTGGAGAGATCTTAAAATTGCTGTTGGGAAAAGGTGCCCTTCCAATAAGAGAGACCTGGAGCAGTTTGCAAAGGAAGAGTGGTCCAAAATTCCGGATGAGAGGTGTAAGAAGCTTATTGATGGTTATAGGAAGTGACTGATTTCAGGTTATTTTTTCCAAAGGGTGTGCAACCATATATTAAGTTAAGGGTGCCAAGAATTTTGTCCAGCCCATTTTTGGAGTTTTGTATGATATTATGTCCAATTTGCTTTTTTACCTCCCTTTTTGTTTTGTTCCAATACACACAAAGGGAATAAACATGTGTATAGCAAAACATGTTACTTTTCTGTGAGAAATACTTGATTTTCTGGAAAAATTTCTTGGGTGCCAACAATGTCAGCCATGACTGTATATGCCCCCCCCCCAGCTCACCCTCCCGCGCTGCCAGGCTCCTCTGGAGTCTTCTTCCTTCGAGCGGCCGCTGGCAGAGGTTGTAGCCCGGCCGCTCGGGAACCACGCACAGCCACGGTCTCGCGAGATCCCGGTGTTCACGAGATCACCGCAATCTCGCAGCTGGTGGATCAAAATGAGCGGCCAGGCTTCAACTCTTTGCCTGCGGCCGCTCGAAGGAAGCAGACGCCGGAGGAGCCGGGCAGCACGCCAAACACTGCCTCACAGAAACTAGCCGGCAAGCCAGCCCAGCGCTGACTTCCGGTATCGGTTTAAGTATCGGGTGCCTCTGCACGAGTACCAAGTACTCGTGAGGGTTCCGGTATCGGCACCAATACTAGTGTCAGTGCATTCCTAGTTCCAATAGAAGTGTAAAACGAGTCTAAAAAAAAGGTGATTGTTTGCAGGGCTTGACAAATTTGCTTTGCATCTAGGAGCCAGATAAAAAAGTTAGCAGCGATTTATTTTTTATGGTAATAAGTGAGCAATAGTCTCCAGTCTCTGCCCCTGTCACGGTTATGGCTAGGGACAGATGAGCGCATTTTCTGCGGCCACCGTCAAAATGTACGTCGATGCGTGCGCACGCATTTTTTCACGGAATACGCTTAAGTGGTCAGACGATGCGCAATTCTGGACGTATTTCATGACGATGGGGTAAAAAGAAGTCTAGGGAAATCCGGCTGTTTGAACGTTATGTTGGCCGCACACTAGCAGCGTCTGACATCTCCTAATCACGCACACACGCTGCTATGCGGCCGCAGCGCACTCTGTACGTCAGTACCAGCGGTTTAACGTTCTCGAAAAAATGCGTTCATTTTCCACTTGCGTTGCGCGGTCGGACTTTTGTGCGACCGTACGTCGTATATTGGCCGTCATTGCCTGTCATCTGCTGCTAGTGCGGCCGTGATTATGTGCGCCAGAACGCGCGTTCGCACTGCCTCAGTCTGACCCTAGCCTATTACAGTTTGAAATGTACGAAGTTCTTAAGAATTGTAAGAAAGTTACTAGGCAAAAGCTGGGAGGCGTGACTTTGTCTAAATATGCGCGGTGCATCTGTAAAGATACACATCAGAGCAACATAAGAAGGTGTGTTGTACTGAGCAATCATGTCTCTCTGATGCATGGGGGGGATAGCTGGGCCCTGGCAATCGGCAACAGCATGAGGCGGAGCCCCCAAGAGCTGCTGCATTAAAGATTTCTCACACTTGTGTCAGTGAATGGGATGACAAAAGCCTAGTCGCCAGGATGCAATTTCTAGTCGTCATGGCGACCTGGCGCCAAGCCCTGTTCTATATACAAAATCCAAAACTTAAATATAATAACCAGCAAGAACAACTATGTAAAAAAAAAAAAAACAAATACCGGAATTTAAATCAAGCCTCACGGTCTAGTGATTTAAATCAAATGCACTTTGCTACTTGCATACCTTTTTAAAGTAGGATTAACGTCTCAGTCAGAAATGGCCTTCCTGTCAAATCCAGTGACCATGATAAGATAAAGATAAAGATAAATTGGGAGGTCGCTTATAGGGGTTTGTATTGATCATAATGAGATTATTAGCAATGCAGCTTCCACAAAAATACCTATAGAATCTGAAAATATCTGTGGCATAATGCCTGTGTATGGAGATTACAGTAACACCTTGTATCTGTACTGTACAGCGCTTACAGTCATAACCCCCTGAATCTTACCTATCCCTATACAGCAGTGACTTCAGAGCTCTCCCTGGCTGTTGTAATGCAGCAGTAAGGTTTGTTGAGAAAATTGACCCTTTTACAGGAGTGTGGTCTGAAGGTTTTTCTGAGAAAATATGTGATTTTAGCTAAAACTGAAAAAAAGTAGTGCAGCAACAGTGTTCACATTACAATTGAAACGTGAACAATAGGCTGCATTAATATAAAAAGGTCTTTCCTTTTTCATTATTTTTCTTTACACATGTTCTGGCCTTTCCAAGGATTCCAAACATGACCTTCTAGCCGCCACTGATCTGGGGTTCCCTAACTGATGTCATTGCCCTCATGCGCGATTGGTGTTGGATTGTGAACTGGCACCTTAAGGGGTTAAAGAAAAGCATCACTGTAAAGGACAGACCTTTTCAGTGATGCCTCCTTCTCTCCTTAACTTATTCCGGTCGGAAGACGTGCCCCACATGTCATCCGCCGTGAAAGGGTTAAGAGTAATACTATGTTTATTGGACACTTAAGGATTACTTTTCATTCTAAATAGGGATGCACCGATACCACTTTTTTAAGTCCAAGTACTCACCGATACGGAGTACCGATACTTTTATTTTAGGTCATGTGACCACTTTACAATAAGAACAGACCTCATATAAAGCCCGCACCTCATGGATAATGCCCCCCCCTGCTCATGGATAATGCCTGCACCTCATGGATAATGCCCGCATCCGGCACTCTCCGCACATACTTACCTTCCTGGGCGACGCCGGGAAAGTCTTCGCCCGCGCTCCTTGGAAGGCCCCCAGCCGCGATCACATGGTCCCACATGGTCGCGGCTGGGGGCCTTCCAACGAGCGCACGCGCGGAAACTTTCCCTGCGTCGCCCAGGAAGGTAAGTATGAATGCGGTCAGTGCCAGGTGCCTGTCCGAATGCTGTATCGGCATTCGGACAGGCCCCTGCAGCTGCTCTCCTCGCTGTTTCATACTTCCCTTCCTGGGCGAAGTCGGGAAAATTTCCACGCGTGCGCTTGTTGGAAGGACCCCAGCCGATAGGGCATTCTGACAGCCGCCCCAGCCCCTCGAATGCCGGCTCAATGCCAGCTTCCGGTATCGGAAAAAAATATCGGGGGTACTGCACAAGTACCAAGTGCTCCTACAGTACCCGGTATCGGCACCGATACTAATATCGGTATCGCTGTAACCCTAATTCTAAAATATCAGGACAGTCCCCCACCCCCAAAAAAAATAAAAAAAAATATTGTGTATGGTTACAAAGGACACAATAGAACTTCAACATACTAAAGATTTCATAAAGTAAGGACACTGCCAGTAGTGATTTTATAAAATTTAGTTCGCTTAAAATATACCCTTAAAGCTAAGCTTGTGGCTCCTGCAAGGAGCAAATACACTTATAACTGCACCCTAACACAAGATTCAGAGACCCCCAAAAATGCCCTTTACACTAATTGAACACATTATACAACCAACTGGCTATTGGCACCGACAAGTCACCATGCAGACATTACTACTGAGAACCGCGCAGAGCCGCAGGCGGCCAACACCAAGTACAACCCACAGAAAGGGAACCCAACATAAGCAGCTAGGTAGTAGGAATATTTTACCAAGGGATGACATATTGTATCGATGTTTCGGATCAAACGTGATATTCACCCCTGATGGGGTGTTGGAGAAGTGCACCTGGTCGGTAAACTTGCAACTTAAATAGTTTTAACGCTCTAAGGCAGCGGTCGCACAAGCGCATTGAGGGCGTCCGTGTGACCCCTGTGTTTGTTGCAGCTTTCTGACAGCTTGACAGGGATGGCCACGCGGCGTAACGTGCGTAGTAGTATCGGATGTGCTGAAATCCACTTGTCAAATAGCTACGATGGACGCTTGACGGGCCTACAAAACGCGAGCCTCCTCCATACTCCATACTCCGCACTCAGCAAGGTGGCCGCTCTGGCTTCTGAACGGAGAGAACAGACGTTCCCTCAGGGTTTGTGTGCGGTCGTGTGACTGCAGCCTAAAGGCAGGAGATAAATAATGGGTGGAAACTAAAAAAAGCTCATTTTAACATGCCAACCTAATTTACTTAAAGTCCCAAAAACACTAAAATGTCTCAAATAGAAAACAAAATTTCCTTTCATGGCAGATTATCCACGAGTTCAAAGCCGCTTCCAGTAAACACGATTTAAAGACCTACAAAACAGCTAACTATATTAGCAGCATTAAAGCCGCCAATACACACCATTTGAAAGCGGGACGTTCCTAATAACTCGATTCTCAGACCCCGAGCCGAAGCAGCTGTTTTCGCCAATTCCTTGTAAACATGGTTTAAACACCAGCTGTTCTAGGGAAGACAGATCAATGGCTTTCTACGAACAACAGTTCAAGAACAGTCGATGCCTTTGTGGCTGAAGCCACCGTGAAATAAATCCATGAAAGGCCAGCGCCATTGGGCAGGGACCCGCTCTGGCACAGCAGCGACGCGGAGACCCTGCAAGATTCTTCAGAGGGCAAGCGGATACTTGGAAACAGGCTTCTGAGAAACCATAGCAGCATCTCAAATTCAGGCTTAAGTTACCTGGTGCTTCCAAGTATCTGCTCCATGTCACACAGCAATGCAAAAAAAAAAAACACAACACTGAAAAACGGACGGCGGGAGACAGAAATTAAATGGCCTTTCTACGGAGCAACAAAAAGAACAATACATTGGCTGAGGCCAACGGGAGAGATCTGCACGTTTCAGCGCGACCATAACATAGAAAATGCAGAGCATTTGCAGAAAACAAATTTTAAAAAGTGGTCTTCTTGCTGTTGAAGCCATCAGCCAATTAGAACGCAAGTTAGGGACCTGCAAACCTTCGATATGCATTCAGATCGCCAGACGTACTCGATTTGATTCGGAAGTGAGCAGATCAATTTGAAATCGGTCGTTTTCTTAATCAGAAGCTCTGATATTGGACTCAGAGTCCGATTTCGGAGCTTGTCTGGCCACGATCCATGTCCCCAGCAGTGCAATGTGTCTCCCAGAGGCACGCCACGCGGCTGGGAAGGGCACGCTGCTAGGCTCCACCCCCTCCAGCAAAACTGACACGTGAGATGTCACATGATGCACAGAGGAGGCCGACGATGGGCGCGGTCGAAGCTGCGAAGTGGTGTTTGGCCAGGACAGAGGAGCGAGCAGCAGGCAGGCCCGAGCCAAGTTGGTGATGGTGAGTATAACTACCCTCACTCCTTTATTGTGCTTTGTTTGCAGGATGATGGTGATGGAATGGATTCTTCATCATCACCAGAAGATCAGATGGCCGCCATCCTGTGGTGTGGGGGTAGAATGAGAGTGACTGGGCTGGGGGGGCTTAGAACTGGCCATATTAACCCTTTCACTGCTGAGGACGTGTGGGGAACATCCTCATTGACTCCTAAGGAAAGATAGGGGGTTCCTTTGAACCCCAATATCTCGACTGTTGGCAGCTAGCAGGGTCATGTTTGGTATCATTAAAAAGGCCAGAGCATGGCTTTGCCAATGATTACTATAAACATGGTCATGTTTGTTAAGAAAAAAAAAAGAATAAAGTGTTTTTCTAAGACGTGAAATGGCACAGCAGTGAAGGGGTTAATTATATAGGGGCCTGCTCTGTGTGGGGAGATAAATTATATGTAACGTCAGCTGAACCGGCATACACAAACCTATCCAGGGTGCATCCTACAGAAAAGCGGCACTCAACGATACGATATTCGTTTTGAACCTTAACAGCCAATTCAATGCGAGCAAAAATTTGTGATTCGCAGGGCCCTAATGCAAGTTTTCCCACTGTATAGGCCTGTGTCAGACAAGTATGTGCACGCCTACTGATGCACCTCCCGACATCCATCGCAGAGTTGTGACGTTTCGATGGGGGCAGGCCACACATGCGCACGTACTGAAACCCTGTCGAAACACTGACATGCGATCGACGGGACTGCAAAGCTTGCAGCACTGAGCACACTAACTGCGCTCAGCGAGGTGGCCAGACAGGCGTCAGAGTGGAAGTGCGCTTATCTGGGTCTAACAAGTTCTCTAGTACAGGGCTCGCCAATCCTAGGAGTGGAGTGTGAGCTTGATTTTTTTTGTGTCATTACCCATCCCTTTCCTAGGTTTACAGTCCTCTACTGTACCTACCTACCAATCTAGCTACAGAGTGTGTTTTCTGTTTCCCATCCCCTGATCTGTTTTATTAGAATTACAGTAAGTAATTGATTTCGTTATTCCTCCATGCTTCCATTTAACCCCCTGGGATCTGATATGTGTGTGGTTGTGGGTGTGTGTGCGTGCGTGCGCGCTATTCAGTATGGAAACGCTGGGGCGTGTTTTACCATTTTATTCTATCTACCCACTGCTGATATATATATATTATATGGGTTGCAACGATACCGATACTAGTATTGGTGCCGATACCGGGTACTGCAGGAGTACTTGGTACTCGTGAAGTACCCCCCGATATTTTTCCCGATACCGGAAGCCGGCATTGAGCCGGCATCCGAGGGGCTGGGGCGGCTGTCCGAATGCTCTATCGGCATTCGGACAGGCCCTGCAGCTGCTCTCCGCGATACTTACCTTCCTGAACGACGCAGGGAAAGTCCTTCCAACGAGCGCACGCGCAGAAGCTTTCCCGGCGTCGCCCAGGAAGGTAAGTATGAACGTGGTGAGCAGCTGCCGGGCCTGTCCAAATGCCGATCGAGCATTCGGACAGGCACCTGGAGCTCTCCGCGATACTTGCCTTCCTGGGCGACGCCAGGAAAGTTTCCCCGCGTGCGCTCGTTGAAAGGACCCCAGTCGCGATCACGTGGTCCCATGTGATCACAGCTGGGGTCCTTCCAACGAGCGCAACGCGCGAAGACTTTCCCGGCATCGCCCAGCAAGGCAAGTATCGCGGAGAGCTCCAGGTGAGCTGGGGGGGCAAAATCCATGAGCTGGGGGCATTTTTATATGAGGTCTGTTCTTATTGGAAAGCGTCACATGACATAAAAAAAAGTATCGGTACTCGGTATCGGTGAGTACTTGAAGAAAAGTATCGGTACTCGTACTTAAAAAAGTGGTATCGGTGTGTTATATATATATATATTACACACAAAAGCAACGGTGGGAGCACTCGCGGTCTTTGCTTAAAAAATAATTTGTTTTTTGTTATTTTTTTTAAGCAAAGACCGCGAGTGCTCCCACCTTTGCTTTTGTATACATCCTTTTGGGATTTTGTACAGCACCACGGCATAGGATATCGCTAAGGCCATAGTTTGTGTGCTGGATACTTGGATTTGTTTGATGCGTTATATATAACGCATCAACTTCCAGTAAGCGCCCACAAAGGCCAGTGTCAAACGAGCGTTCTGGCCGCCTCGCTGATTGCAGTTAGTGCGCTCAGCACTGCAAGGCTTGATCCTAATACAGAGGATCGGGCTTTGCAGCCCCGAACGAGTGCAGTAGCACCTCGACAGGGAAGCTTTCAGGACATTTGCAGCATGCCCGTTGTAGTGCGTGCAATTTGTGCGTGCGATACAACGAACGCCAGGAGGCACGTCAGTACAGACATACATCGTGCGCTCCTCTGACCCCAGTTTACATGGTGCGGCATGAATAGTATTTATTTGAACATGTTCTGTTGCAGCCCACGCAGATATTATAAGAACACTCCGCTGCATAGAGATACACTGGATTGCACACACGTGGCACGACAGACGCTGCATACCATATGGTTGGGCAACACAATCGTGTAAAGGTATGCAGGGGTCAAAGGAGACTGAAAACAAGCCGCGTCTGTTTTAACTGCATCGCCTCTGACCCAGGCCAGCACAGGATCCAGCACGCCTGCCTGACCTCATCTACATCCTTCCTGCCCTTTCCTAGAAATCAAATGAAACGTTTACAGTAATCCTAGCAATAAGACGTTCTAGCTCATAATGTGTTTTTGTTTTCTTCCCTGGGCAATGTACGCAACCGCAGTCAGCAGCTTCTCTCCTGTCTCCACAATTTCAGGGTTTTTTGTTCTAAATTATTGAAGAAAACTGTCCACACCCCCTTCCCACCTTAGAACAGGTGTGTCACTACTCCCGGTACTGATGATGAAGATTAGGGCACAGTGATGTCATCAAATGAAACATTTCTCTTTAGGCAAAGGGGCATCAAAAGGGTTTGATATCCAGAAACCCCTCATTTACTAATCATGCGGGCCCTCCAAGCATGCATAAAACATGTAATTGCGTGGACACAAGACGCCGCAATATCTATATGGCTCCCAGGCTGCACGGCATGGATCAAGCACCCAGTGGGGTTAATCATTCACCTGGGAACCTGCATTTTCATGTAACGGAGAGATCTTCCTGGAACCGTCACATCCTTGCATGGTGAATAATAGGAAAGGATAGGGCGAGTGCACCGAGAACTTCTACCCGAACCACTACTCAGAACTCCTTATTCCAGGAGAGGGACGCCAATCATGGCTGGCTTCACTGATCACGTGGGAAAATGCAACAGAAAATAACCTAAAGAAATGCAGCTGTTCACAGAATTTGAGCAGACAAAAATTCTTGTGCTTCATTACCCATTTTCAAGGACTTGGGGAACCGACTCTTCTCACTCTGCCAGCACACAAGAGTGGTGGGGGGGGGGGGGGGGGAAGCCAAAAGTCAGCATTAACTAATGCTCCTCTCGGGTTCCTCTGTCGCAGCGTTCTTGTGACCACCACACTTTTTCTGTTGAATGCTGCCTTACGTGGTCTGGCACGTCGAAAGTCCTTATTGCGGTTTCACCAATGACGTGCCAGGTACAGCCAGTGTCAGGAAGGATTTTATAATTAGTGAATAAGGCTGGTCGTCCACTGGGTCCGTAGTCGGATGACAGACTTGGTCGTCCACCTACAGACAACGCCATCGGCTGATGAGGGTTATCCACTTGAAGCGTCCGATTGAGGATTGCGCTTTGCTGCCCCGTCAACGCACGTCCTAGCACTTCGACGGAAGCTTTGTGCATGGGCGCTTTTAGCACGCGCAATTCTGTGAGCACTACAGCGTGCGACTGGCCCCGTTGCGTTAACACTGCGACGGACGCCGGTATGCACGTTCGTACAGGCGCACCTAGTGCGCTCGTCTGACACCGGCCGTATGGCGCAAGCTCCTGAGTCTAAACACATCATATCATGGATATGTACTGACTAAGCGCTCATTACTACACAAGACGGAAATGTGTCACTGAAATTGACGCAACTTTAAAATTTCATAGAGGAAATGTGATTTTGTTTGCGTAACGGGTGGAAAAATGAGACTATTAATCATATACAAATGACAAGTTACCTCGTTTAAACCGCTGGAGATGGTTATAAACGGCAGCTCACAATCTCCCCTCCATGAGATAAGCAAGGCTACAGAAAGGAAAAGAGAAACCAGAAAGACTTCATTTGCCTTTTGTTTTCAGTCCGCACATATTGTTTTTAAAGTAATATTTCCTGTCATGCAGGCTTGTCAGCTGCAAGCTTTCTTACAAGAAGCTCAGTTCAGCTTGCTGCTTTAGAAGCAATGGATTCCTTTTTATTTTGGGAGGCTACAAAAGATAACGCTTCCAAAAATTTATTTTCATCGACATCTGCTATAATAAAAAAAATAATATATATATATATATATATATATATATATAAAAAAAAAAAGTCTACAGATGGGGATAGTGACTAAAGAGAAGAATGTAAAGCATTTCGTTCTGGTGAATGCATGCACGAATATATGTAAAAAGGAATAAAAAAAAAGTCTCAATTTCACCTCTTTTTTATGTCCAGCAAACAGAACACCTGTAAATTTCTAGGCGTATAAAAAGATTCAGCAGCTGAGACACAAACTGAACAGGATGGAGGCACGGTGTGATCCTGGTGTAACGCTGGCAGACCTGTGTCCTGTATCTGCCCTGCAGGTGTGATAGTCAAAAGTACCATTCCTGTGCAGGTGTCACACGTTGTCTGCTACTGTGAGGAAGATCAGACATCCTTATGGTCTCCAGGAAGCTCTGTCTTAGCGATCTTTCCCATTTCAATGGGATTTGTCCGACGAAATCAGATGATCTGGTACAGGTTACATGAAAGATGAATTGTATAGTTAAATCGCTATTTCGTGACAGGGAAATTGCCCCTTAGAAGTTATTCAGTTCGACAGGTGAAGCCCATAGGATTAAATGTAAAAAAATATTTCTGTTGGGGGGGGGGGGGCGTGCTCCACTGTCTGGAGCCTTTTAGAGGGCTTTTTTTGGCAGAATGCTCTGTCGTTTTCCCTCTAGTTGGGGTCTCTCTGCAGTCGACCATCAGGTGGATAAGTCTGGAGCTCGTCCTGTCCCCCCTCCAGACCAGAGACTCGTAATTTAGCGGCTGCTTCTCGGCTGGTGGTCTCCCCAGTGGCCATCTTGCAGCCTACCCAGCTGTTTCCCCGTACCTTTGGAGGATGACCTCCCCGCCTGAGACCCCAGAGCGGACTGTGGGGGTAGAGGGCCCCCGTCTCCCAGCCGTTCAGGATATCGGTGCAGCTGCTGTGATTGAAGAGACCGGGAGCTGGAGAAGGGGCACCTCCACTCCTCCCCTGGAGCTGTGGATGCAGGCCTCATCCCCTGCTTGGTGCTGCTGCTGCAAGAGGATGACAGACAGCTCACAAGAGGGGTATGGCACCAACTGATGCCTGCTTTTCGGGAGTGCAGGGACCCGGGAACATTGTGGGAGTGCGTGACTGTGGCTGCATCATCCTTGGTGCCCGCGGACAGCCTGACGACTACCATGGCTGTGTGTGTGGGGGGGGGGGGTTGCTCTGATGTTGATGGTGACCCAGATGGGGTACGACAGCGGGGTTTGGCGGCATCTCTGGAACCGGACACCAGAGTGACATTGACTGACAGCTGGCCTGCCGCAGAGGTTGTCGGGACGGCTGTGCTGAATTCCCCTTTGGAAATTATGGCGTTCTTCGAGTGGATGCTGCGCCTCCGACGGGCCCTCTGTGTGGCGGTTGGGCTCGGCGGCGATGCCCACCTGACCTCATGGCTGGACATGGTCTAAGGAGCTCTGCCCTTCTGCCCCTAGACCCATTTTGAATTGTGGTCCCCCCCCAGACATGTCTCTTCACTTTTTATCCCGCCCCCTCATTTCCCCCTGCATGAAAGTTTCTGTTTTTGACGAGTTTCCTCCTCTATCTTTTTGGCGAAATCTTTAATTCAATATTTAAAAAAAAATAGTCTTTTCTCCACGGGCCGAACTCAGCGTGTTTTTTTTTTCTTTTTCCCCTCTTCAGTCTGGCTGCGTTCAGCAGTGCTGTCCTTGGTGCTGAAACCTATTTCAGCACCATGGGGTGTTCCCCAGCAACATTCAGTATTTTTCTGCGTTCACTAGTTGGTGCTGAAACCATATTTGAGCACCATGGAGACTTTTTTTCCAATCCATTGGCCGACCTGGGTGATCCACAGATGCTTCCAGTGCACAACCCTGGTAGTCCGACAGTGTTGTCCATTGGCAGAAGACCAAGTCTAACGTCTGGCTACAGACCCAGTGGACGGGCAGCCTTGGCCTCTCACACACACTGCAGTTTATTGTCCTGGCCCCATCTGCTGTCTTGACACCCTGCCGTACACGCAGGCGAGCAGGAACCCTAGGTCTCAATTACCATTTCACAGGTACATGGATTATGGTTCCTTAAGCAAAAAAAAATAATTTTAAAAAATGCATCTTTATATACTATAACCTAAAAATACTCTTTGTGCAAACCAAAAAAAAAATAAAAATTAAAAATATGTATGAATATCTATATACATATACCCACAAATTTGACATGTTTAATAGTAGGAGCCAAAGGAAAAGGTTAAACGAGGGGGGAGTCAGCAAGGCTTAATAGTTACCCCCTAAAGCATACCATTAATAGTATAAACATGGGGGAGAAGGTGTCACACCAGCACAGACACGTCGAGGCTATACTGAACGTTCAAACAGTTCAGAAACACTTCACAAGGGACAGGATTGCGTAAAGAGTTGAGAGTCAAATTTCTTCTGCCAGAAAAGCACAATTCCCAGAACTGAAGGTTTCCTCCACTTCACATTACGCTGCCGGCAAAGGCTATAAAAAAAAATAATCTATTCTATATAGAGACTAGTGGATCTTTAAGTTGCGCAAGTAATTTGTCAGGGGTGGAAGCTCAGAAAACAGATTTTGTGTAAGCATTGCTAAAAGTGTTCATGGGCTTTTCATTTGGATGCCCATCGCTTGCTGATAGATCACTAACTTTTATATGGACTAAGGAGATCTGTGACTCACATGGTCAAGTAGATCTTTGCATACAGGTATTGCAAGCAAAGCATTTTAGGTATTTCTTCAACAGCTTGGGGGAGGAATCTAAAATTTGTTCACCCTCTTACGAATAAGGTGTGTGCGTGCGCACACGTATGTGCGTACAAAATACATTCAGCCCATATAACCATTTACTAAACATTTCAGAAGAAGCTCATTTAGACCGCCTCTCTTCAGAGTCTGGCCTTTCCAATGGTACCTCATATGACCCTCTACCACTTACAGTAGCGGAGATACATTGATCATACGAACCATTGTATCGGGAATTCCCTGTCAGACAGGCGGTATTTCCCGTTTCTGACCTCATCGTGCCCATGCATGGCGGTGTCTGTGGGTGAACCGAAGTCCCGCAGTCAAGACGTCAGCTCGCAGTGGAAGGAATCCACGATCAGCGCTGAGCAGCGGGACTTTGCCGACACGCTGCGCACGTCCTCCACAACCTAGCGGGAAATGAAGGGCGTCGGCCACAGCAAAAGGGCTAGGAAAGTGGAGAGGGTGTTAGCTCACCATGACCCAGTTAAACCATGGTGGCTTGAGTCTGCACAAAGTCTCAGTCTTAAAATGGTCAAATTCAACTCATTATATTACAATTTTATAAATTCATTTTAAATTGGTATCAGTTACAAACAACCGATAAATTGTGATGCGATTCCAAGATGGCAGCTGCTGTACAAAAACCATGAGAGGATTTTTCTTCTTTCGATCAGGGGACATCGTAGTTGTTTTTGAACTTTGCCTAGATCGAGTTGGCGTGTTAAAACAAGCACGTTCCTAATTTACATCCATTATTTCCTTCCCTCAGAGTGTTATTCCTATTGAAAACAAGTCCAATGACTTCTGTCTTGTCCTTAATGCTCACGCTTTAACTTTCCAGCTCTGTCCCTGCGCGGGCTCGTTTTTGCGGTCTGACAGGAAATATAAATATAAACTAGGAAAAAAGGGTTGTTTAGTAAGATTTTGGGAAAAGCCTGAAGACAAGAAAGTCTGTTTTGCAATTCTGTGATCTATTGAAGTAGAAATCTCCTCAAAACGCACCAGGCAGGAACACACAAGTAAAGCTGCAGAGCTGTCGGGGGTTAAATTTCTCCTTTCAGATTCCAGGGTTCAAAACATCAGCCCCTTTAGAAGCATTTTAACAAATAAGGGAGATTGCACTCAAAGCCCAGAAAATTCAAGTGTGTATGGGAACCACAGACTGCTGCAAAAAGAAATTTTAAAGCACACCTTGATTTAAATTCAAATTTACCCAAATTTTATTTTTGCCAAGACATCAGGACCCAGCCAGGAATCCACCTCGCAGTCCTTTCAGAACCACTGGCAAGGGATGGGTATTATTTTTTGTATTGCACCAACAAATTCCACAGCGCAGTACAGAGGTTACAGTAAGTTAGGGTAGTATAATTAGATATGCAGACATGGGGTAGAGAGGGCCTGGGCCCCAAATGTTTACCTCCTAAAAAAGGGAACAGGATTAATCAACAGCAAACAGTGTATAGAGAACCATACGGACCCATCTACGTGTTTAAGAAAGGGAGCCAGAATTAAAAAGGGATACTCTGCTAAAAGTAAATTTTTTGTCTATTAAATAATTGGGCAGATACTGCTGACGGACCATTTTTTTTTTCTATTCTAGCTGAGGTTACTAGTGATGCACTAAAATGAATAGTTTGGGCACAAACAGACCGATAACCGTGATTTTTTTGGCTAAAAGCACCATTTTCCGCCGATAATAATCGCCGAAATTAAAAAATCCCATTTGCTGGTGATGCTGTGTGGGGTGTAGAAAACTCCACTTCACCCAGCGATTCTGCCAGATTGGGGAACCACTAGTCACATCCTCACCACTTTAAAACTAGGTCATCAGCAGGATTAGACGGTCCCTTTAAAATGAGAAACTCCATGGAAATTTTTTTTTGTACTTAAATAATTGGGCAGAGACTGCTGGCAGCCTCTGTCCAATTATTTCGGTTTCCCTTTTTGAGGTGTTTTTGCTCACCTTTTCTCCCTGTCACATAGCTCCTCCACTTCTGCTCAGGGACTCCTAAACCCAGGAGTCCTTGAAGCTTTTTCACACTCCTTTGCAAAGTGCGCACCGCTCCAGGACTTGTGCAAGTTCCGTAGCACTTGTGCAGAACCATGGATTGGAGCTGCGCGCGCATGCACAGATCCAATCCACCAGCAGCAGCGAGTGGTCTCAGGTGGCAACGTTGGCTGTGTGCCGTCACTAGTGACAGATCTGGTGACTGGCAGCCAAGAAATAATGAAGAAAAAAAAAATCTTTCTGCTGGTGACACCAAGTGGAGGAAACTCCACTTCCCCCAGTGATTCTACCAGATTGGGGTAGCGCCCTACATATCCTGGCCAAGTTAAAACCATTATTATTCTTTATAAAGCATTGGCATATTCCGCAGCGCTGTACAATAGGCACAGTAAAACAATGAGGTTGTCAGGAGGATGTGTGGAGTGTTCCTTTAAATGTTTTTCCCCAAAACAAGAACCCTCACCTTGCACACAAATTTTGCCAAGGCACGGGTATTTTTATATTTCTGCAACGGAAGTAAAACTGACAGAGGGAAGCAGGCGTCCATAGTGAGAGAAGAAGCAGCTGTAGCAGGAGTTGTAGTTCTGCAACATCTGGAGAGGAGGTGGGTACGCACAGAGTTTGGACATCCTTGATTAGGAGCAGGGGTCAGTAACCTAGGCCCTCCAGCTGTTTTGAAACCACATCTCGCATTATGCTCAGGTTCTCTTTAGGATCGGAAACGTAGCTCCAAAACATCTGGAGGGCCAAGCTTGCTGACCCCGGATTTAGACAATAGTAGGCAACATATGTCATAGCAGACCTAAGTCACTCATTTTATTTTGAAACTTCTTCCAATTACCCAATAGAATCTCAACGTCACACTATGGGGGAAGCCAGATACCTGCAGCGCCACTGCTGGTGTCCATATGACTCCATGAAGCCCAGCGTATTACACAGTCACACTCGAGGGATTACTCAGGGGTTGTGGATGAATCTTAAAAGGGAGAATGGGAACCATTTGTTCCCAAGTGGAGGATTGCAGCGCCTTGTCCGTAGGATGTAAGAGTATGAGATTTTTTGGGGGGGAGGGGGTTGGTTAACACCAGCTTTTAGGACATGGTATTTCTCATAACGAATACTCTAAGCACCAAGATAGAAGAGTGAATTACCATGCAATAGCTCATTCTATTCTGAGGCGCAAATGAATGCCTCCCGTACAAGGTACAGGAGATGCCAATTCACAGTAGGGACATGCTATGCTTGAGGCACAAATATAGCTTGTGCCAAAAGTGGAACAGCGGATCCCGGCAATACGATAAGTCTGAGATGTTCTACATAACGTCTCGAACTTATCTCCTTGTCACCATTGGAATAGGGCCCTGTGTGTACTATTCACTAAGGGGTCTATTCAATAAAAGATCAAGTTGCCACAGAGTAGCTGCACTTGTGTCCACTCGGGTTAACGTGAAACAGATGGCAGACCCCTTTGTGGCCCTCAGTGAACAGAATGGGAGCCCTGTATGGATACTACACCCTGTCCTAATAAGGGACAAAGCCCGGAGTCTTCTCTCTGAAATGCTAGCAAAAATGGAAAACCATGCCCATAAATCCCAGAGATATATCCGTCACTGTCAAAGGGTTACAGTAGAATGTGCTCAGCCTTGGCCCTGCAGATGTTTCAGAACTACATCTTCCATTATAACTCAGCCACTTATGAGGTCAGCAGAGCCTTGTGGGAAATAACTTCCAAATCATCCGGGGGGGGGGGTGAGGCTGAGCACCACCCGTGTTAAAAGGAATCATGTTATGGAGTTGATCTCATGCTCCAAACCGGACACAATCCAAAATAATATACAAATACACTTACTTTAGTCATGTCCATTGATACTTAAATGAAGGAAATTCTATTTCTAATTCCCTGCTTTACATTTTGTGTAAAAAGTAAAACGGATACTGTAAACAAGATTGACTTAGTTGCACAGCTACAGATCCAGTGGACCAGTCTAACAGGTCAATCGTAGCCATACACCTAATCCCCCAACATGGTTTCCACTGCATCAGACTTCACTTGAACAGCTATCGCAGATTACATCAGACTAACGACTGATACCAAATATTATTTGATGCTTGAAGTGACCTGAGCCAGTGGCGTGTGGTGTGTGTACAGTACAAAAAATATTTTTGTTAAATATATATTTAACCCTTTCGCTGCTGAGCCATTTCACGCCTCAGTGCTGAGCTAATTTTTACCGTTTCGCTCATCAGGTTTAAACACGTTTTTAAGCCTTATTTTAATATATAACCCAGACATCATATATATCGTTCTTTCCGGCAGACTCATAATATATCATTATTATATGTATATGTCATGTCCTGTCTGTATATTATAACAAAAAGATGCAATAAAATTTGAATTTAATAATTTACAATGTGTAAAGTGTTTTTTTTTTTTCACATTTTATCATGCGAGCGTTAGCGGTTATAATTTTCTATGGGGTGCGCTTGTTAAAAAAAATTAAAAATGGGGACTCGTTACATTTGTTTTGGGGAAAATTTCGCTATTTTTAACAAACACTGCATACAAAAATCGTTAGTGCAGCATCATTGTTCACATAATTGAAATGGGAACAATATTGCTGCATTAACAAAAACTTGTTCATTTTGTTTTATTATATTTTTTTTCTTTAATTTGTACATGGTCATGTTTGGTATCGTTGGAAAGGCCATACTCTGGCCAATCCAGCAATACCAAACATTAACCCCTAGCTTCCACGGATCGGGAGATAGGGGGTTCATTGGAACCCCCCATCTCCACCATTGGTGGTAGTTAGGGGTTAACTCCAGGACTGGCGTCATCGTGCTATGCACGATGATGCCAGTCGTCATGGGGCATTCCCGGAAGCTTGGCCGACATCCAAGATGTCAGCCAGCTCCGGGAGAGTATCACAATTCGGCGCCGAATCGGGATCCGGCAACCAAGGGGTTAAAGGCAGGCACGGTTTGGAAGGGCAGGCTGTGCCCTTCCAAACCATGCCTGCCTTCAGCATCTGGTCCCCTGCTGGTCCCCCTTTCAGGCACCTCCTCCGCACTCGCGGGGGAGGGGGCCGCCTGAAATAGATGTCATCGCTCCACCGCGATGACATCTATCTCCACACCCCCCCTCCCCAGCGTCCCGGAGTGCCGGGCTGACATGCTATATGTCAGCCCGCACAGGGGGGCCAGCAATCAGCCGGAATCAAGGCTGATTGCTGCCTCCTGTGCAAGGACGTGCTCAGCGCGTCCATAGCACAGGAGAACCACTTGGCTAGACGCGCTGAGCGCGTCCTTAGCAGCCAAGTGGTTAAATTGTGGAGGAGGGCAAAAAAATAATAAAAAAGTCTCTACGCAGCAAATAAAGTTTATTATTGCAGAAGTCATTTACACAGCTCAGCAATTCAGAGAACTGCTTCACAGTCCCCATATGCAGCAAGGAACTCTGGGTAAGACATGCAAATGACGTTTGCAATTTCTAATTTTTTGCATCCTAGGTCTGTATTAACACAGAACCCTCTTACCAGTGTCATGCCATGTCTTACCCAGAGTTCTGTGCTGCATACTGCTTCACAGAGCTCATGTGCTACATTCCCCATATGCAACAAGGAACTCTGGGTAAGACATGCAAATGACATTTGCAACTTTTAATTTTTTGCATCCTGGGTCTGTTTGAACATAGAACCTTCTAATCAATGCCATGCTACATGGCTTTATTTAGCAAAGGTCAGGTATATGCCCTCCACCACGACTTAAGTTTTGATTTGCCCTGGGGGGTAAAGCATCAAACTGCAACTGGTCACGGCCCATCTCCTGCTGATGAGGACACAACAAGCCCGAAACAGTTGTACAGGAGTGGCTGTGACCTGCATATACCTATGGCATGGCATTGATTAGAGGGTTCTGTGTCAAAACAGGCTCAGGATGCAAAAAAAATTTGCAAACGTCATTTGCATGTCTTACCCAGAGTTCCATGCTGCATATGGGGAATGTAGCATATGAGCTCTGTGAAGCAGCTCTCTGAATTGCTGAGATGTGTAAATGACTATAATAACATATTTTGATATACAGCACACACAAGCACAACACTGCCATAAACATTGTTTATGGGTGGGGGGGTGAAACAGCAGAGTCCAGAAGCAGGTGCTGTGGCTGAAGGAGATGTGAGCTTGTGGCAGGGCTGTTGAATAAAGAGGTTGCAGAAATTAGAGCGTGTGGGCTGCATAAGGCAGGTATTTTTACGACATGGTGAGGGGGAGGGCGGCCATATGAGAGCATGGGTTTAACAAAGCAGAGCATACATTTATCAAGAAAAAACAGCCAAAATATTAATAGATAGATGCAAGCATAAAATATGAACAGTAGGATTAAAGTCGAGATTGTGGCGTAGAATTGCAGAAGACCTGTTGATCGCCAGTACCTTAAATTCTGGGTCCAGAAGCAGGCGCTGTGGCTGAGGGAGATGCGAGCTTGTGGCAGGGCTTAAAGGGACACTCTAGGCAAAAATTCCCCCCCTTTTATTTTTACATTAACTAGGTAGGGAATATGTATATTTTAGAGTTTTTTTGTTTACTGTAATACTTACCCTAAAAACCGTTTCCAACGGCGTCTTTTTTTTTTATACTCACCTCCCTCCTCTTCCGCTCCCGTACTGAAAAACTTTAAACTTGGCTAATGGTTTACGTGAGAAGAGTGCATGCGCGCCTCCCACGTAAACCAGCCAATCAGCAGGCTTCCTGCGTGCAACACTAATCCTCAGCCGCTGTGGCGAGTTGGAGACGTCATCGCGCTGAAAGCGCGATGACGTCTCCTACTCGGCAATAGTCGGCAGAAGCAGGAAATATGAATCCCGCTCTGCTGACTGACAGCTGGGAGGGCGGAGTAAAGTCTTCCGCGTCTCTTAGCTGTTTCAGCCAATCGGCTGAGCGGAGGGAGGGGGGAAAGGCAAGGGCATAATCAGGGCATCATGACCACCTAAAAAAGCTTAGGTGGTCATGTTGCCTAGAGTATCCCTTTAAGTTCTGGGTACAGAAGCAAGCGCTGCGGCTGAGGGAGATGAGACATATTGACGATATGCACAACGCTCGAGCCTGCATATGGTAGCGATGAGCAGCCGTGGCCCTCCAGATGTTTTGAAAACAACATCTCCGATGATGTTCAGGTACTTGTTACAGTTTTCCATGAGCCTCAGCCAATATAATTACAAAATATCTGGCTGAAGGGCCAAGGTTGCTGATCTCTGGTATTTCCTTGACTAGGGATGCACCGATACCACTTTTTTAAGACCGAGTACCCATACTTTTGTTCAAGTACTCACCGATACTTTTATTTTATGTCACGTGACGCTTTCCAATAAGAACAGACCTCATATAAAGCCCCCAGGTCTCGTGGATTTTCCCCCCAGCTCGTGGATAATGCCCCCCTCCCCTCATACTTACCTTCCTTTAGCGACGCCGGGGAAGTCTTCGCACGTGCTCCTTGGAAGGTCCCCAGCCGCGACCACGTGGGACCATGTGATCGCGGCTGGGGTCCTTCCAACGAGCGCACGCGCGGAAACTTTCCCCGGCGTCGCTCAGGAAGGTAAGTATGAGCAGAGAGCAGCTGCTGGGCCTGTCCGAATGCCGATAGAGCATTCGGACAGCTGCCGCAGCCCCTCGGATGCCGGCAAGCCAGCTCAATGCCGGCTTCCGGTATCGGAAAAAAATATCGGGGGTACTGCACGAGTACCAAGTACACGTGCAGTACCCGGTATCGGCACCGATATCGATACTAGTATCGGTATTGGTGCAACCCTATCCTTGACCTTGCTCAAGTGCTGATGCTACAGTAGATTTTCGATCCCCATTCATTTTTAATTACATAGTTTAGTTATGGTGGTGGGCAAAAAGTGAGATTAACCTCCCTGGCGATATTCCCGAGTGTAGCTCGGGGTTAACTTTCTATGCCGAAAGCAGTAACCCCAAGCCACACTCCGGCTGTATACATACCTGCCCCTGCGCTCCCTTGCTGAACTCCGCGATAGCGGTGTTTTGCCTCCTGGTTCCCTTCTCGCAAGAAGGAAAGAAGGAAATAAGGAAGTAGGACATTGCAATAGCGGAGAATGCGGGGGACAGCGAGGGAGCGCAGGGACAGGTATGTATCCAGTGGCAGCCCGAGTGTGGCACAGGGTTAACGCTTTCTGCAATGCATTCAACCCTGAGCCACACTCCAATACCGTGGGGGGGGGGGGCAAACAAATTGTTCCGATTCTGACATATAAAAGAGGTCAGAATCGGAAGGAGGTTAAAAGCCTCCACATTAGATATTTACACAACCCAGCAATTCAGAGAACTGTTTCACAGAGCTCATGTGCTACATTCCCCATATGCAGCAAGGAACTCTGGGTAGGACATGCTGTTTCGGGCTTATTATGCCCTCATAATCAGCGTAAGTCTGAAACAGCTGTCCAGGAGTGGCTGTGACTTGTTGCTTAACCTGACCGCTGCTAGAAAGCAGTCTAGTATGGCAAGGCACTGGCGAGGAGGGTTTTGTGTTAAAACAGACCCAGGATGCAAACAAGTGGGAAATTGAAGACTTCATTTGCATGTCTTACCCAGAGTTCCTTGCTGCATATGGGGAATATGGCTTAGGAGCTCTGTGAAGCAGTTCTCTGAATTGCTGGGATGTGTAAATGGCATCTACAATTATAAACACATACATAAAAAAAATAAACAGAACTACAAACCTGAAACAATACAGAGTCTCACGAACATCAACTTCTCGGCTGATTTCGCAGCACACTGGAAAGGTGCTGGAGCAGACACAAGATTTCCTTTCCTCCAGAGAGCGTTAGATCGCAGAGTTTGGGAAGATAAAAGGTCAAATCCAGCAAACGCTTTGCATTTGGAATATGGAGTAGTTTAGCACAGACATGCTTTTCAGATTCGTTAACCCAGAAAGAGAAATATTAATATACTTTTAGAACTAATATTAGGAAGTATGTTACAAACAAGATTTACAAAAACTAAATATTCTTTTTAACTCTGTTTTATTGGCTTTTCTTGAATCCTATTGAATACAGTGCGAATAATCTATGTATTTTCCAGCTGACTTAAGTAATACTTTGACCTACGGTTAATTTCTCAGGGCCTGTCGGGACCTGTACATGCATTGATGATCTCATTCAGTGCGGAACGCAGCTTCCTACAGAAACGAATACGGTTACATGTAGGAACCAGGCAGTGGCCCCATAATGTCACAAAAACACATAAAACTGACACTCGGGGATAGCTGGACACGGTAATGGTAACTCAGTGGCCACATTCAGTAAATGTTCTTAAAAATTTTTTTTTTTTAGATTTGATAGAACTTGTGTGGGTCTGTAGAAGTGTATGTTGAATGTCAATGTGTATGAAACTAGCTGCATTGTCACCACAGGTGCGAGCATATCATTTTTTGGCCTACTTCCAGAACTCACAATTCTCCCACTCAACCCTTAATCTCTTAAAGCGCTCGTCCTTCACTTGCACGAGGCTGTACCTACTTCCCAGTATTTCTCTTGCCTTTTAAATGAAGGCAGAGTTGTTTTGAGCTTTATTGTAATTGAACGTAACAGTCACATGTTGAGAGTTGTGATGGCCATGGCTGGGGAAGCGTGGCCATCTGAATGCGTCCGATGGCCATGGCTGGGAAAGCGTGGCCATCTAAATGCATCCGATGGCCATGGCTGGGAAAGCGTGGCCATCTGAATGCATCCGATGGCCATGGCTGCGAAAGTGTGGCCATCTGAATGCGTCTGATGGCCATGGCTGGGGAAGCATGGCCATCTGAATGCATCTGATGGCAATGGCTAGGGAAGTGGGGCCATCTGAATGCATCTGATGGCAATGGCTGGGGAAGTGTGGCCATCATTTTCTTTCCATCAACACATTCACCCCGTTTTTTACCATATTGGTTAAATGAAAAAAGTGTGTACCTAATAACTTGTGATCTACTGGGCGTATTTGCCGTTTCGGGAGTCCTGCAGTCCCTGCTACAAGATAGTCAGGTCCAGAAATATTGGGACATCGACACAATTCTAACATCTTTGGCTCTATACACCACCACAATGGAGTTGGAATGAAACAAACACAATGTGCTTTAACTGCAGACTGTCAGCTTTAATTTGAGGGTATGTACATCCAACTCAGGTGAACGGTGTAGGATTTACAGCAGTTTGCAGATGTGCCTCCCACTTGTTAAGTGACCAAAAGTAATGGGACAGAATAATAAATCATAAATCAAACTTTCCCTTCTTAATACTTGGTTGCAAACCCTTTGCAGTCAATCACAGACTGAAGTCTGGAACGCATAGCATAGACATCCCAAGATGCTGGGTTTCATCCCTGGTGATGCTCTGCCAGGCCTCTACTGCAACTGTCTTCAGTTCCTGCTTGTTCTTGGGGCATTTTCCCTTCAGTTTTGTCTTCAGCAAGTGAAATGCATGCTCAATGGGATTCAGGTCAGGTGATTGACTTGGCCATTGCATAACATTCCACTTCTGTCCCTTCAAAAACTCTTTGTCCATCTGCACTGTGACGCGCCACCCAATGAGTTCTGCAGCATTTGGCTGAATGTGAGCAGATAATATTGCCCGAAAGAGAACCAGTTCCATTGGCAGCCATACATGCCCACGCCATGACACTACCACCGCCATGCTTCACTGATGAGGTGGTATGCTTAGGATCATGAGCAGTTCCTTTCCTTCTCCATACTCTTCTCTTCCCATCACTCTGGTACAAGTTGATCTTGGTCTCATCTGTCCATAGGATCTTGTTCCAGAACTGTGAAGGCTTTGTTAGGTGTTGTTTGGCAAACTCTAATCTGGCCTTCCTGTTTTTGAGGCTCACCAATGGTTTACATCTTGTGGTGAACCCTCTGTATTCACTGTGGTGAAGTCTTCTCTTGATTGTTGACTTTGACACACATACACCTACCTCCTGGAGAGTGTTCTTGATCTGGCCAACTGTTGTGAAGGGTGTTTTCATCGCCAGGGAAAGAATTCTTTGGTCAGCCACCACAGTTTTCCGTGGTCTCCCAGGTCTTTTGGTGTTGCTGAGCTCACCGGTGCGTTCCTTCTTTTTGAGAATGTTCCAAACAGTTGTTTTGGCCACGCCTAAATGTTCTTGCCATCTCCGATGGGTTTGTTTTGTTTCTTCAGCCTAATGATGGCTTGCTTCACTGATAGTGACAGCTCTTTGGATCTCATCTTGAGAGTTGACAGCAACAGACTCCAAATGAAAATAGCACACTTGAAATGAACTCTGGGGTAATGAGGGAATATCACACATCTGGCCATGGAACAGCTCAGAAGCCAATTGTCCCATTACCTTTGGTCCCTTAACAAGTGGGAGGCACATCTGCAAACTGCTGTAAATCCTACACCGTTCACCTGAGTTGGATGTACATACCCTCAAATTAAAGCTGACAGTCTGCAGTTAAAGCACATTGTGTTTTTTTCATTCCAACTCCATTGTGGTGGTGTATAGAGCCAAAGATGTGAGAATTGTGTCGATGTCCCAATATTTATGGACCTGACTGTAATAAGTAAATTCAGCATGGTGTTACAGATAGAACCCACTTGCTGCAGTCAGACAACTCCACTTAGCTTCTCAAGTCAGCAAGAGCCCCAACGTGCTCTTCACTACCTTTATATGCCACCTACAGCCAACCATCAGCTTATCAATACCCACAAGTTCAAATATCTATGCACCCTGAAATTTTTATATAGGTTTAGATGCCAGTTACTCTCATACAAGAACTTCTGTCGGCATAGATACGGATGGATGGATTGTCAGGCTGCTGTCCCGGTGACAGAGTTGGTGCATCAACCTGTCTGGTCAGATAAGGCTGGGGTCAGGCGAGTGCACATTTTGCGTCAGTCATTGCTTTTCAAAGAAGTCCATAGAGAACAACACACGAAGCACGTGCACCTTTTTCATGCGTGGGCAACGCATGTTGCAACAGACACCAAATTGGCATTGATGTGAAAAAGCTAGACGGACGTAGAGAAACCCCTGCATTCAGCTTTTGCTTTCTTTTTCTCAACATTCAAAACTGATACAACGTAACCACAATCTCATCCTTATAAAGTGCATCTGTTACTGTGCGCAATCAGTCCTCTCGTCTGACCCCAGCCTAAGAGTCATGGAAACACATAGGGTTATTCAAAGCTGAACTGGACACCGAATTGCACCGTATGGTGTAGTTTCGTGGCCAGCTATTCAAAAATTGCTGGCAATTCGCCAAATTGCCGGCAACATATGGTGATCTTCAGCAGCAGTGAAATCCCCATAGAGAAGTAATGGTTAATCTATTCAGAGACACCGAACAGCAGTGAAAAGTCAGTGAATTGCCCTGATGGTGGTTTACATTCGACAGGTTAAATTTGTTTTTATGGTTATTCATAGAACCTTATATGAAGACATTTTAAAAGTTGTGTTTTTTTTTTCTTTACCCATGTTCAGCGGCTTGACGGCTTCTTCTGACGGCTGGTTGGCGGTCTGTTCGGTGGATTGTCAGATGCGTCAGGCGGCGTTTTTCCGTTCGATTGTTTTGCAGCGTTTTTTGGATGCTGTGTTCGGTGGATCAATTCGGCATTTTTGCGGCAGTTTTTAGATTTGTTTGGTGGGTCCGTCTGCTGCACTTCGGAGACCCTGCGATGAATTCTGAATTCACCGCAGGGTCGGCAAATTTAACTCAAACGAGAGCGCATAAAAATGTCTGACATGTCGGTGCTCTCTGAATAACCCCTATTGCATGATGAATATATATTGCTCCTCTTCAATTTAAACCCTATTCCCGTATAACCAGAATGTGCCACTTCAATGACAGAATGGTGTTTTAAAAACCCCGCCATGTCTCCCCATGACATGGTCAGTCCTGAAAGGAGCCACAGCGAGTTCTAGTTTGATTCACCTGAACATTTACCCTCCACTGATACTAAAAATCTTTTTCAGCATACATTGGGATGTGAGATGCAGCTCACCGTTGTATTTGTTTAGTACATTCAAGATCTTGTCATTAAACATTATCTCGTCACGGTTGCTGAACCCCTTACGTACAGGGTCACATGAGGGATCTTTAAGAAAAGCAAATACATGGTCTTCTGGTTTGTAAAAATAAAAAAGCTTAAATAAAAAATTTCTTAAGTTGAATAAATTAAGTGGACGTGGTGCAATGTTTAAATGTTAAACACATTGAGTTTATGGCATAATGTTAGATTGTTTTTTTTTTTTACACAACTTTAAATTTTCAGAATATCGGCACCAAATATCGGCCATCAGCCAGAAAAGCTGCCGATAATCAGTATCGGCCCTAAAAAAAAAAAAAAAAATTATCGGTCTATCCCTAGTGTGAAGGTCTGTCCTCACTTTGCCTGGGTTACCCAGATTAGCAGCATTGAGTTGGGCAACAGCATCCACACCCGCTACTGTGAAAAGCATCTAATCCTCCCCTCCCCTGTAAAACATGATTATTTTTATTGCATTATATAACATTACGTGATGCATTATTCATTAGGATTCTGCCATCGCAATCTCACAGGAGTTCCCAGACTAGCTTTGCAGAGATGCATTCTTCCGGCTTCGTTTTATTGGGCGTTCTGCTTTAACGCATGCAGTAAAAAAATGGCCCATAATATAAAAAAGGACTTTATGTTGAAGGAAGAATTTTTTTTTCCTCATTTTCTTTTTTCCATAGAAGACCTTGATCCTCCCTGCTTTTAGTGAAAGACCGTAAAAAAAAAACAAAAAAACGAGAGGTGGAATAGAAATCACCGTGTTTGCTGCGATTTAAAATAAATACGGAGACCTGGCGGGTCATCCGGAGCGCAATGCCAATGTTATCGATCGTTCATGAAAATTCGCTTCAGAGCTCTGCAAACAGGGATGATGTATGGTATCGATGGAAGAGGCTCGTCGCTCGATTCGGCGGCAGCGAATGAAGCTCAGAGGCATCGTGCCATTTGGAGTTTTACAGCAAAGGAAAATTGATTGCACAGAGGAAGATAAAAAGACGTAAGAGGAACCAAAAGCCAATCAATAACAAAAGCCTGTCTCTTTAACATCAGAAATGACGGGAGGATAAAAAAAAAAACAAGCTCCTTTCATTCTCAGAATGACATGCCAAGTCTAGGGAACGTGTATTCAGGCAGGTAAAATAGAAAGTGATCCTAAACAATGAGGCCAAGCAAGGTCATCATATGACATGCACAGCCACACAACACACAAAGGGGGCGCAGATAAAAAAAAGCAAGAAAGGATGCTGTAGAGATAACAAAGTTAAGCGAAACAACGCTGCCCACGCTGTAGGTTCAAACAGGATCCAGAAAAGTTAAAGTTACATATTATTTACTATGGGTCTGGGAAGTGCATTTCTGTAGAGAGAAAAAAAGGTCAATGGAGTCCAAGGACTAGCAGATGATACATTGTTTCTACTGACCAGAACACTGGAAAATGAAACCATGACCAGTGGTATGTGTAAACACCATGACATTTTTAATAACAAACTTAAAACGCAGAGAAACCCCCCCCCCCCCCAAAAAAAAAAAAGAGCAAACTATCGTTTCTTAGGAGGCTCGGCGCAGGATAATTTGATTTTAAAGCCCTGATTTGAAGCGTACATGAAGCCAAAGAGTAAACAGATTGCCGCTGTCTGGCAATAATTATCCGTTTTATTTCCCCGACATGCCGGCACATCGAGCATTGCAGCACAAACCCGAGGAACGCTCTCAAACGCACCATCACTCCAGCACGCAGGCCTGCGAGGCTGGAGGAAACCTGAGACGCTCAAACCCCTGGGGGTATTACGAGTGGAAAACCCATCATCAGCTGATGGTAAAATGTATGACAATGCCTGGCTCAGCACAAACCACAAGGAATCCCCTCTGTACAGTAAAGAGAAGCATCCAGCAACATATACACTATGTGCAGCATGGCACAGGATTACCTCCAATTCAGCTCTTTCTAGTAAAACCATTCAGACCAACCAACCCCAAGCACACACTGGGTGGAGTAGAGGTAACATCACTGCTCTATAACCGTGGAGACACAGGTTTGAATCCCGGCAAGAGCACCTCTCCTGTAAGTGTCCTTGGGTAAGACACCTAACGGTACAAACTCGCCACCCAGGACATACTTGGAAACGAGAGAAATCTCAATGTATTCTTCCTGGTGAAATCCTTTCTAAAAATAAATTTTAAAAATTCTACCCCTCCCCACCCAAACATACAGGATATCTCTGTAAGAGTCTGCAAGGACTAATCGAAAAATACATAGGGGATATCTGTAATCCAAAACTTTGAGCACTCTTGAAGTCGGACAGACGAAACGCGTCGAGTGATGAGGCCCGGGACAGTTGGATTGAGACTTGGACCAGCCGTGAACCTCTGGAACCGAGTGATATTTTATATATGCGGTCTAATATTTTTTACATTGCAAGCGCAATAAATACTATTCAATTTTTACTGACATCTGTGGTCCACGTACTATTCTATTTCTCCTAGGATATTGCCATTGGAGCCATATGGGGAAAAATGAAATGAAGAAGCTAAACCTGCACTGGATATTTACATGCCTGATTAATTCGCCGTCTGTGAGAGTGAATAACCCTGCTAGTGTTAAAGCAAAGTGCCAATTTAACAGAGGTGAAAACCAGCAGAATGACTGGAGAAGTGAAAATTCTAGGTCACTTTCCAAGTCGGCTATTTTGACCTAGAAATTTCACTTCTCCAGTCATTCTCCTGCTTTTCACCTTTCTCTGAATAAGCCTGTTGGTTTTAAGGGGTTTAACCCTAGGTTTATTTACCTTTGTTTTACAGGGATAATCTAAGGATGTGGGAAACCTTGTCAGAAACCTTGGCATTCCAGATGTTTTAGAACTACATTTCCCATGAGGCTCTGCCAATCTAATGAATAGCTGAGAATCACGGGATATGTAGTTCCTAAACATCTAGAGGACCAATGTTGCTGATCCCTGCTCTAGTGTTAAAACAGGAGTGGGGAAATGGATAGGTAAAACGTTATCACACCAGCCTGCCGTTTTAACCCTTTAGTCGGTTTAAAAACTCAGCTCTTCACTGGACACGACAAACTGACATCCTCTCAAACCGCAAATTTCACATGTCCAGCCAAACCAACAGATCTCAAGGTGACTGTAATGAGACATATTGGAAGTAGAAAAGACCCCGTCCTGGAGATCGTGCGCTCCATGACCTCAGCTTCTGAACAAAGCTAAATCCTGATGTCAGAGGGCTGAGTTAGCCCTCCGACACCCTCCCTGGGTGGAGGGATATGGGTAACACCACGCATCAGGGCACTGATTATGCATACTATATTGCCAGTATCCCTTTAAACACGCTCATGGCACGAGCGCAGAGCAGCAAACAGCTTGTTTTTTGAAATATCATGAACAAAACCAAAGGGTAAAAAAACACAAACGAAAAACTTTGAAGTCGTGCACAATATCTGTAACCCAGATTCTTTGGAAGAACATTTGCCATATTGTTTGGGAGAATTTCATATGAAATGTAGGGCTGTATTCCAACCTTGGTGTAAACTTCCCAGAGCCATTAACCCCTTAAGGTTAGGTGGGTGTTGCCCGTCAGGCAGGGGTTAACGCTGACGAGGCGTACAGGTACACCTTACTGACAGGTGCCATGCGAGCCACCGATATCAGCCTGCCGTGCAGCCGACACGCGTCATTGGCAGCAGGGGAATGGCCTGGGGTTCAGGTCGTCTCAATTCAGCTAACGGCCTGCAGTGGCTACGGGGAAGGGGCCAAGGCGGCCCATTGATGACAGCGTGGTGTACCTGTACGCCCTGCGTCTTCAAAGCATTCCCGCCTCGAGGACGGCCTAGCACATCCCGCGGCGGCAAAGGGTTAAAGTCTATCAGGGCTATTAAGAAAGAGGTGAAAACCTTGAGAATGACTGGAGAATTGAAAATTCTAGGTCAAAATAGTCAAACCAGAAAAATTTGCCCATTTAGCTCACTTTCCAAATCGGCTATTTGGTCTGGATTGTTCTCTTCTGCCAATTGTCAAGGTTTTCACCTTTCTCTGAATTGCCCTGGAGTTGCTAGGTTTACAATAGCTCTGGTTAAGTTGACAACGGGGTGTCCCACTAACCCTAATAATAAAGCGTATACTGCCATAAGCTCCCAAGAAAGAACGACTACCAAAAGGAAACACCAGGATGATGAAAGAGGCAATGAACAGTCTCTGCCACATCCTGATCATTACAAAAGAGATCAGCAAGAAAGCGTCACACTGCAGAATTATTACTGGACATGTCATTTCTCCATTTACACAATTATGGCAGGAGAAAAGCATTGTGGGATAGCAATGGCTGCTCAGCTTGTCCATTTTCAGTTTATTGGCAGTTTTTATTAAAGGAATTGTGTCAGCCCTTGACATATTTCATCACAATATGATTGTAACAAGTCTGATTTCCCAGAAAACTACAGAAACGCTCATATTTCCAAACAGACCGCTTAAAATAAATAAATCTTCCTTTAAAGACAGGTTTGGCCACGCTTTATTTGAAAAAGTAAAAGAAAAAAGGTAAACTCAGCTGCTGGAGGGGGAGAAAAAAAAAGTTTAAGAAAAATCTGAAATGTAGGCACACCCACGCTCTGACCCACTGACGGCAATACGGAGTTAATCCCGCTGGCCTGCTTGGCAGAGGCATTTTTGGAATTTGGAAGCTTTTAAAATGAAAACGCTGAGCATCCTGTATCAAAAATACAAGGAGATACAACAAGAAAACGGGGCGAAGCCTACCACGCTGCTTTACAGCTTTCAATGCTGCACACCTTGTGTGTTTATAAAGCCAAACACATACTGCTCTGAATGCAACAATAACCAAAAGACATGTATTGTTTTATACACATAGAAACCTCTTGCGCTCCATTCCCTGCCTGGGCAGCAGCACAGATATTTTTTCCAGCCCCACTTCATGCACAAAATGTATCAAAATAATATTCTGTGCTATGACTGCCCATAAATCCACGTTAGGATTTTCGTTCATTGGAATGGCCATTAAAGTGTAAGCTTTCCTGCCACGTCAAGGTAGGCCTCTCAATGTCTCGTACATAAAATTTCCATACAGGATTATTGGTCTTTTGCCAGATTGTCCACAAACACTGCTATCCAGAGACCCCCAGCTGATGTAATACTGCAACTCCCATAATGCTTTAGAACCCTCAAGACTGTTAAACCACATCTCCCACGATGCATTGGCAAGGATTTATTTATTTATAAAGGATTTTACCAGGAAGGATACATTGAAATTTCTCTCGTTTTCAAGTATGTCCTGGGTTCAAGAACATTGAAATGTTACAGACGTTACAGAAATACAAGTAATACAATGCAAGATCTAAAAAAAATATATATACAGATTAACAGAAAATAAATATGTAGGAAATATTCATTATGTTACATGTTTACAGGTACATTCCGTATTGAGGTATGTTAATAGGGAACTCGAGTGATCGAAGACTGGGGGAAGATTTGATGGTGTCTGGGAGGTTATTCCATAACTGCAGTGCTCTGTAGGAAAATGAGGATTGAGACACTTTATTTTTGTATTGTGGTATTGCAAGTAAGGTGCTGGTCCTGGATTGGAGGTTATAGGATGAGGGAACTGAGGGGAGCAGTCTATTCAGGTAGGGTGGTAGCTTCCCAGAGAAGCTCTTAAACACCAGGTTGGAAAGGTGAAGGGTGCGTCTAGATTCCAGCGATGGCCAGTTTAGCTCTTTTAACATGTCACAATGGTGGGTCATGTAGTTACATTGTAGCACAAAGCGGCAGAATGAGTTATACAATGTAGTAAGTTTCTGAAGGTGTGTTTGCGGGCAGCTGCATACACTACATCTTCGTATTCAATAGCCGGCATAAGCATTTGTTGTACAATCTGCTTTCTTACCACGGGGCTCAGGCAGGATGTTTTTCTGTACAGGGCACCTAGTTTGGGGTAAAGTTTAGATGAGAGTTTTTCGATGTGGGGGCCAAAGGATAGATTTGGATCTAACCACATACCTAGATATTTGAGAGAAGTGAATGGTCAGCGTGCCATTTGATTTTGTCCTGACATGTAGATGGGGATTTTGCAATTTATGTAGTTTCGGTGCTGTTCCAAAGAGTATCGTTACAGTTTTGTCAGTATTAAAAAAAAAAAAAAAAAAAAAAAAAGTTTGTTGTTTTTGATCCACTTTTCTACCCTGTGAATTGTTCTTGCAGCACAGCCTCCAGCTGCGGGAGATTTGGTTTGCTGGTATAGATTACGGTGTCCTCTGCGTACATGTGTACAGTTGAGGCTTTGCAGATGTTGGGCAGATCATGAATAAATAGCAGAGGGCCGAGTACCGAGCCTTGGGGTACACCGCACGTGACTGGGAGGGGGAGGGAGGAGCTGCCAGAAATGGACACATTGCGAACGGTCAGACACATGTGATCGAAATCAGGTTAGTGTGTGATCACCAATACCAGAGTTTAAGTTTTTTTAACAAGATGCCATGGTCTGCTGTGTCAAAGGCCTTGGCAAAATCAAGGAAGATGGCTCCAGTTAGGTTTCATTGTTCCATCCCAGCCTGGATATCATTGCAGACTTTTAAAAGGACGGTTGTAGTTGAGTGATTTGGACCAAAGCCTGATTGATCTGGTTGTTACCTCCCTTTTGGCCAGCACCATAGGGGGGGGGGGGGGGTCAAAGTTTAAAGGCTGCATTCCTTTCATCCTTGCAAGAAAAAAATGGCCCCTAAACGCTGACAGGGTTATTCAGAGAACGGTGAAAACCAGGAGAGTGAACAATCTAGACCAAATAGTCGATTTGGAAAGTGAGATAAATGTGAGAATTTTTCTGGTTTGCCTATTTTGACTTAGAATTTTCACTTCTCCAGTCATTCGCCTGGTTTTCACCTCTCTGAATAACCCTGTAAATGCCAGTGACTGCTTCGTTCCGCACCCCTGGGGTTTCAGAACTAAACGCCATTCATGGAAGAGTCAAGAGCACCTAAGTCCCATACGGCTGTTAAATGTGTAGGACACCCTGTGTAGATTGCGTGGTCACAGCGACCCAAGTGACCTCACCCTTCACAGAAGAAGAGGTCTCTGAGGGCTGATTCAGCTCACAAAAGTAGGAGGCATTAGCCCTGCCCACAAAGCACTGATCTTCATTTCCTGGATATTCGGAAGGAAGAGGGACTCTTCCTGATCGATTCCATCCAATAGCTCACAATGTGCTCATATTGAGAGCCATTGATTTAGGCTGGGGTCAGACGAACGCATTTTTAACGTGCGTTTAGGCGCACTTAATCACGGCCGCAGTAGCAGCAAATGACGGGCAATGACGGCCAATATACGCAGTACGTGCGTACAAAAGTGCGCCGACACCACGCAACCAGCAAATGAACGCATTTTTATCAGAACGTGAAACCGCTGCTACTGACGTACAAAAGTGCGCTGCGGCCGCATAGCAGCATGTGTGCGTGATTAGGAGACGTCAGACGCTGCTAGTGTGCGGCCTACATAACGTTCAAACAGCCGGATTTCCCTAGACTTCTTTTTACCCCACCGTCATGAAATACGTCCAGAATTGCGCATCGTCTGACCACTTAAGCGTATTCCGTGAAAAATGCGTGCGCACGCATCGACGTACATTTTGACGGTGGCTGCAGAAAATGCGCTCATCTGTCCCTAGCCTAAACAGGAGTTAAAGGAAATTGATGTAGACGAAGCCGTAACACGAGTTGAGTGAAGATTTCTTGTTATACTACGATGCCGCTAATTAAATGCTGAATAATAAGCATTATAATACAAAATGCATCGGTAGAACCTCTCCTTCCTATCTCATGACTGACCACAAAATGCATGTTAGATACCACAATCCCAGAAGACACACATCATGGTCATCAGCGGGAACGTCACAACGTCCCACAAAACTACAAAGAGGTTTAAAATAAGAACTTGCTACACTGTTTACAAACTCAGAACTTGTTGCAACAAAAGTATCGGATACAGAAAGCAGCAGCGAACTCAAATCTTAATGAAACCAGGCTGCAGGGCTTCTGAACGCCGAACAAATGGATGCAATCGGATTGCTCCAGAACTAGGGATGCATGATACCATTTTTTTGAAGACCGCGTACCGATACATTTTTCCAGGTACTCACCGACACTTAAAGGGATACTCTAGGCAACATGACCACCTAAGCTTTAGGTGGTCATGATGCTCTGAGTATGCCGTTGTCTGTCCCCCCTCCCTCCGCTCAGCCGATCGGCCCGAAACAGCTGAGAGACGCGGAGGACTTTACTCCGCCCTCCCAGCTGTCAGTCAGCAGAGCGGGATTCATATTTACCGCTTCTGCCGACTATTGCCGAGTAGGAGACGTCATCGCTGAGGATAAGTGTTGCGCACATCACTAATCAAAGAAGATGGAGCGGGGAGGAAGCCTGCTGATTGGCTGGCTTACGTGAGAGGCGCGCTTCTCATGTAAACCATTAGCTAAGTTCAAGCTGTAACAGAACGGGAGTGGAAGAGGAGGGAGAGGAATATATATATATATTATATACACACAAACGTCCGAGATCCCGCAACACGGAGACTTAGGCTGGGGTCAGACGAGCGTAGTGTTCACGTCCGTGATTGCGCCTAAAAGTATGTCCATGAAAGCATGACAGAAAGCCCATTGGAGCCCGACACACGAAGTACGACCGCACTGAACTGCGGACGCACAACGGCCGCGGCCCACGGACGCAAGGCAGGCAGGAACGTACATCCCCTAGAACTGCCGCACAAAGTGCGCTGCGTCCGCAACGTCTGCATAGCTTTGTGTGTGAGTGATGGAACGTGGTCAGACGGACTGCATTTATACGTCCAGCATTTTTCACGGACAAAATGGTTTTGCTTTTTAATTTATTTTTCCTCCTACATCCGTCAAAAAATAAACGTCAGTGAAAAAAAACAGACTGTGTGACCACTACTGTGTCTTCCGTACTGACTTACGTCCGTGTGCAAGGACGTACAGTCTGTAGAAATCACGCTCGTCTGACCCTAGCCTTAGTTGATGCAAAAAAAAATTGTCTTTATTCTTTCGACGTTCAGTACACACAGGTACTTTCATCAAGATAAAGTATGCAGCATTCTGTTAGGTTTATATAGACACAGCATACAACCTTCATTTTAATCAGTAACATACCATGTGATAACATTAATTAAGGAAATTAAATAAACCTGTGTCGTTGCCATAGCAACCAGTAATCAACAAAGTAATAAAGAACGTTTTTACATTTTATCATGGTAGATCGCTGTATAGCTACAATTCTCATGCTAAATTATCCACATATAACAGTTTTATTATCAAAAAGCAGTTCTGTTAGGTAAACAGTATCAATTTTATTCATAAAAAAATGCACGTAAAACTAAAAACAGGAGAACGGAGGACCTCCTCACCACTCTCAGCCAGCTGATATAAACAAATCCAAAGAACACATATGAAATTACTATCGAACAGGTAGGAGAGGGGTGAATGAATTTTTCTCATTAAGACCCTTTGGTACCAAATTATCCAGGCGATGAATCCAATAAGCCTCTCTTTTAAGTAACTCATTGGCTCGGTCCCCCCCCCCTCTGATGAGAGGGGGAACATGGTCGATGCCCATCACTCTCATGGAGGACAGGGAATGATGTGGTTCAAAAAAATGCCTAGCAACTGGTTGCGGCCTCTCCTTGCCCCCCAATGCTGCCCTATGGTTAGCCATCCTTTCCCTTAAGTTATTGTTGGTTTTACCCATGTACACTAGCCCACATGGACACAGATGACAAAAGTTGTAGTACACGTAATTCGATGTTGAATGAAAAAAGGAGTATCGCTGTATGGGTGAGAAAAACTTTTACCAGGGGTGATGTAATTGCACCTAGTGCAACCAACACACCTGTAACACCCTGGGTACAACTCTAGAAAAAAGGCTATACTGGTCAGTATGGACCAGATGGGGCAAAAATCTTAGGGACTATCTGGTCCATACTGACCAGTATAGACTTTTTTCTAGAGTTGCACCCTCGTACCCAGGGTGTTAGTTGCACTACGTGCAATTACATCACCCCTGGTAAATGTTTTTCTCACCCATACAGCGGTACTCCTTTTTTCATTCAACATCGAATTATGTGTACTACCACTTTTGTCATCTATCGTATGTGTCCATGTGGGCTAGTGTACGTGGGTAAAACCAACAATAACTTAAGGGAAAGGATGGCTAACCATAGGACATCGACTAGGGCAGCATTGGGGGGCAAGGAGAGCCCGCAACCAGTTGCTAGGCATTTTTTTGAACAACATCATTCCCTGTCCTCCATGAGAGTGATGGGCATCGACCATGTTCCCCCTCTCATTAGAGGGGGGGGACCGAGCCAATGAGTTACTTAAAAGAGAGGCTTATCGGATTCATCGCCTGGATAATTTGGTACCAAAGGGTCTCTGAGAAAAATTCATTCACCCCTTTCCTACCTGTTCGATAGTAATTTCATATGTGTTCTTTGGAATTGTTTATATCAGCTGGCTGAGAGTGGTGAGGAGGTCCTCCGTTCTCCTGTTTAGTTTTACGTGCATTTACTATTAGTGCAATTTTTTATGAATAAAATTGATACTGTTTACCTAACAGAACTGCTTTTTGATAATAAAACTGTTATATGTGGATAATTTAGCATGAGAATTGTAGCTATACAGCGATCTACCATGATAAAATGTAAAAACGTTCTTTATTACGTTGATTACTGGTTGCTATGGCAATGACACAGGTTTATTTAATTTCCTTAATTAATGTTATCACATGGTATGTTGCTGATTAAAATCAAGGTTTATATAGACACAACATACAACCTAACAGAATGCTGCATACTTTATCCTGATGAAAGTACCTGTGTGTACTGAAACGTCGAAAGAATAAAGACAATTTTTTTTGCATCAACTAAGTCTCCGTGTTGCGGGATCTCGGATGTTTGTATATGGAGGTGACCTCTTCCCAGCACCGGGGCACGAGTACCTGTAAGTAGGAGTGCGGAGAAATATATATATATGACGCCGTTGGAAACAAGTGGTTTTTAGGGTAAGTATTACAGTAAAAAAAAAAAAAAACTCAATAACTAGGTAGGGAATAGGTATATTTTAATGTAAAAAAAAAAAAAACAAAGGGGGGGGGTGGAAGTTTTGCCTAGAGTGTCCCTTTAAAGTCAAGTATCCAACAAAGAACAAGCAGGACCTCCAGCAAGTAGTGGTGCCGGTAGAAATATCTTCAGGGGGATAAGCAACCCCACAAATCAGTAGTGATGTTTCATCCACAAGGCCTTAAATCATACATGTATGATCCTATGGAGGATCACGCTTTGCAGCTCCGTCAACGCGCGTCCTAGCGCTTTGACAGAGAGGCCTGCTGCATGGACGCAGCACGGTCTCTGTTGCGCACGCAATAGCGTCTGGCCGGCCCAGTCGCAGCGCTACAACGGATGCTGGAAACCACATCAGTACAGGCACACCCAGTGCGCTCGTCCGACACTGACCTTGAAGTCACGTGACTGCTTTCCAATACTTCGGATTTTGCGGAAAGCCTGTTCGATTTATGATAACATTTAAAAATCGAGGAGGATGAACACACACACCAGACCTCAGATACAGACACAGACACAGACACAGACGGCTGGCGGAATGCTCTAGCGGCAAAGGTTTAGAGCGGCCGCTCGGTGGGAAACCCCAGCTGCGATCTCGGGGGTTCCCACCAAGCAGCCGCTCTAAACCTTTGTTGGTGGCTGCTCTATATACAGTTGTGTTCAAAATTATTCAACCCCCACTGAAATTGAGTGTTTTGGCTAGTTTGACATTGATTTTGATCATTCAGGTCATCTTGCTTACAATTAAATCAAAGAGGCACGTGTAGGTCAGACAAATATAACATAACATTTATAATGAAATAACCACAAATTTTCTGTGCTCACATCATTATCAGTTTTATTCAACCCCCAAGTGACATTCAATCTTAGTACAACATCCTTTTACAGTTATAAGTACTAACAGCTTTTAAACGTGAAGCATAGCTTGACACAAGTGTCTTGCAGCGATCTACGGTATCTTCGCCCATTCGTCATGGGCAAAAGCCTCCAGTTCAGTCACATTCTTAGGCTTGCGCACTGCAACTGCTTTCTTTAAGTCCCACCAGAGGTTCTCAATCGGATTTAAGTCAGGTGACTGCGATGGCCACTCCAAAATGTTCCAGCCTTTAATCTGCAACCATGCTCTAGTGGACTTGGAGGTATGCTTGGGATCATTGTCCTGTTGAAAGGTCCAACGTCTCCCAAGCCTCAGGTTTGTGACGGACTGTCATCCAATATCTCCTGGTACTGAAGAGAATTCATGGTACCTTGCACACGCTGAAGCTTCCCTGTACCTGCAGAAGCAAAACAGCCCCAAAGCATGATTGACCCCCCCGCCATGCTTCACAGTAGGCAAGGTGTTCTTTTCTTCATAGGCCTTGTTCTTCCTCCTCCAAACATAGCGTTGATCCATGGGCCCAAACAGTTCTAATTTTGTTTCATCAGTCCACAGAACACTATCCCAAAACATCTGTGGTTTGTCCACATGACTTTTGGCATACTGCAGTCGACTCTTATTCTTTGGAGACAGCAAGGGGGTGCGCCTGGGAGTTCTGGCAAGGAGGCCTTCATTACGCAGTGTGCGCCGTATTGTCTGAGCTGAAACTTCAGTACCCACATCTGACAAATCTTTTCTCAGTTCCTCAGCAGTCACACGGGGACTTTTCTCCACTCTACGCTTCAGGTAGCGCACAGCAGTCGAAGCCCGCATCTTCTTTCTGCCACGACCAGGTAGCGTTTCAACAGTGCCTTTTGCCTTGAATTTGCGAATGATGCTTCCTATGGTCTCTCTTGGTATGTTTAACATCTTTGCAATCTTCTTATAGCCATTGCCCTTCCTGTGAAGAGTAATCACCTCTTTTGTCTTCCTGGACCATTCTCTTGACTTCACCAGGTTTGTAACCACACCAGTAAATGTCTAGAAGGAGCTGAGTATCACAGTCATTTTAAAGCTGCCTAATTGGTGCTTATTATGCTTTATTGCTGCTCTGTGACATCCACAGGTGTTTTCAATACCTGATTGAAAACACTTGAATGAACCTCTGTTCTTCAGAGTGGTAGTCTTTAAGGGGTTGAATAATTGTGTCAATGAAGAATTCACAAAAGAAACATTTTCTACTGTATTACAAAACCAATTGATGTCATTTTAGTTGCATGTGGTTCTTTTAAAAGTCCTTGTAGGATTTGATTCTGAATACAATTACAAATGTACACTAAATTCCCTAAAACCCTTTACAGCATTGGGGGTTGAATAATATTGAACACAACTGTAAAACGCGGCCAGCCGCAGGGGCATGGTAGAATGCTGCTAGAGCATTCTGTCAGCAATCACAGCCCCTCCGATGCCGGCAAGTTAGCTCAGTACTGGTTTCCAGTATCAGGGGTGGTATTGAGGCATCTGTACGAGTACAAAGATGCCGGTATCGATACTAGTATCGGAGCATTCCTATCCAGAATGCCTTGGCGCCGACGGGCAACACAATGGCGAAAGTAGGGCATCCAATCTAGGGATAGACTGATATATCGGTTTAGCCGATTATCGGCGCCGATATTCAGAAAATTACTGATATCGATATCGGCATTTTATTTGCCGATATTGCCTATATTTGGACAAGTTTGCTCACTGCAGCTGCGACATGCAAGATCCCACAGAACTGTGCGAATCTGGGGCTTCTCCCACATCAGGCTGTAAGCCCTCACTGCAGAATGACCCCTGCTCACTGACCGTATTGTGCATGAGCGTGATGGCTTCCATCCCATCTGGCAGGGAATTCCCTATACAGGAGATGCAGGGTCTATTTCCTACAGCAGGGTCCAGCAACCTAGGACCTCCAGATGTTTTGGAACTGGATTTCTCATGAGGCTCCAAGAACCTAATGAGAAGATGAGCATCATAGCAGATGTAATTCCAAAACGTGGGGCAATATTACAAAGTGACTGCTTAACCAGAGCTGTAATATAACCCTTGGAGGGCCAAGGTTGCTGAACCCCTTACATACAAGATCATATGAGGGATCTTTAACCCCTTAGAGACCGCGGACGTACCATGTACGTCACGGCCACGGGTCTCTTTTAGACCCGCTGACGTACATGGTACGTCCTGCGGTCTTTTGAGCGCTGGAAGCGATCGGATCGCTTCCAGCAGCTCAAACGCCATTGCAGGCTGCCTGGGAGTCCAGGCATCCATGCAATGGCGGTTAGAAGTGCCGGGGCACCTTGTGATCGCTCCCCGGGAGCGATCAACATCCGGTTTGACCGGAAAGGTGCCCCGCACTTCTACAGAACGCTGGAAGCGATCGGTATCGCTTCCAGCTGCTCGGAGTATATTGCAGGGATGCCTCGACATCGAGGCATCCTTGCAATATGGTTACCTGCCGCCGGTCCGTCTGATCTCTCCCCCCGAGCGATCACTTCCGGTAGCGGCAGGAAGTACTGAGTGCCACGAGGTATCGTGGCACTCAGTACAAAAAAGATCACATGAGTGATCAGGTGCACTGCTGGGTGCCTCGAGGGATCAAGGCACCCAGCAGACTTAAAAAAGTGTAAAAAAAAAGTGTATAAAGTGTAAAATAAATAAAAAAGGTATAAAATAAAACTGACAGCCAAGATGGCGCTACCCTTCTAAGGGCAGGATCATCTTGGGGCTGTGTGGGATGTTCCTAGCCTGCCTCATCAGAGAGGCAGGCTAGTAACATCCAATCAGAAGTTATAAAAAATCTAAATAAAATTTCTAATTTGTCAGGTCAATATTTTGTAAATATTGTCCGTGACCTCTGTGATTCTCCCTCCCTCTCCTCACTTGTGTTTTGGTGAGCGAGAGAGAGAGATCAGATTTGACAGGTTAGAGATTTTAGGTAGATTTAGTGAGATTAGAAAAATTGAGGCAGATTTAGAGAGATTTTAGGGAGATTTAGAAGAATTGAGGCAGGTTTAGAGGGATTTAGAGAGAATTAGGTGTTTTTGTATTTTCTTGTGAAACCCAACGGTTCTTCTAAGAACCAATAATCCGCTTGTATATATAATAATTATAAAATTTTATAATCTATTATATATAATGTCTGAGAGGGTGTACAGCGCCGAGGAGGCATATGCCATCCTGGCGTCAGAATCTGAGGCATCTGCGTCGGACTCAGACCCAGATTATGACCCCGCTAACTGCTCAGAGACCTCACTAGATACATCATCTACGCTGGCTGATGTATCTCCTAGTGATGTTTCTGATGCAGATCCTGGGCCACCACCTGCCAGCAGGAGACGCACAGCTCCAGCTGAGGAGTGGGTAGTGCCTCATCGCCAGAGGCCAGATATCTCTCCTTTCACGGCAAATCCTGGCATCAATATTGATGTTGCAGGATTTACCGCCACACAGTTTTTGCAGGTGTTTATGGGCCACATCGTGGCCCAATCAAATCTGTATGCCCATCAGCATTGTGCTGTGAAGCCAGACTCCTACTTGGCAAGGCAGCAATGGACCCTGCTAGATGTGCCAGAATTTCTGAAATTCTGGGCACTTACTATGCTGATGGGCATCATAAAGAAGCCCTCAATTCGCTCCTACTGGAGCAGTAGCCCCATCTGCTCTACCCCCATTTACCCCCAATCAATGTCACGTAGAAGGTATGAAAACATTTTGCGTTTCATGCACTTCAGTGATACCAGCCTGTGCCCTCCTACAGAGCATCCCCAATTTGACAGGCTGTATAAAATCCGCCCCCTGATTACCCACTTCGCCGCCAGGTTTGCAGAGGCTTATACACCTGGAAGGAATATCTGCGTGGATGAATCCCTAATGAAATACAAGGGAAGGCTGGGATTCAAGCAGTATATTCCTTCCAAACACTCCAGGTATGGAGTGAAGGTGTATAAGCTCTGTGACAGCGAGAGTGGGTATACTCAGGCCTTCCGGGTGTACGAGGGAAAGGATAGTAGCCTTGACCCTCCAGGTTGCCCAGAACACATGGGAACCAGTGGCAAGATTGTGTGGGACCTACTTTTTCCCCTGCTGAACAAAGGGTACCACTTGTATGTTGATAATTTTTATACAAGTGTCCCTTTGTTCAAGCTGCTGTATTGTTTTGATACAGCAGCATGCGGTACTGTTCGCAAGAACCGCGTAGGTTTCCCAGCACAGCTTGTCCGCACCCGGTTAAAAAGGGGGGAGACCTCAGCTCTGCGCCAAGAGGAGCTGTTGACGGTCAAGTATAGAGACAAGAAGGATGTATACCTTCTATCCACCATCCACACTGAGAGGTCTGTGGAGGTCTCTGTACATGGCAGAGCTGAGCGCATCAGGAAGCCAGTGTGCATAAAAGCCTATAACCGGCATATGGGTGGGGTTGATCTGGCAGATCAGCTGCTCCAGCCCTACCAGATTATGCGGAAGTCAAGGGCCTGGTACAAAAAGGTTGCAATTTACCTGATGCAAATTGTAACCCACAATGCCTTTTTGCTATGCAAAAAGGCAAACCCCGGAGTGACGCTGTCCTTTTTACAGTTTCAGCTCCAGGTCATTTCGGGGTTTTTGTACCAGGATGCACCTGCTCCCCGGGCGGTGATGGGGGACAGAGCTACACATTTTATTTATAAAATCCCCCCTACTGAGGGCAAACAGAAACCCCAAAAAAGATGCAGGGTGTGTTTCAAGAGGGGGCAGAGGAGAGACGCAATCTTTTACTGCCCAGAATGCCCTGGACAACCCGGTCTGTGTCTTGGGGACTGTTTCAAGATATATCACACTGTGCGTGATCTGTGATTTTTTTTTTTCCTTTCTATTTTTTCTTACACTCTAGTTAGTTAGTTAGTTCAGTTTAGTTTTTTTTTTTCTTTTACTGCACCAGACTTTTACATTTTATTCCTACATTTTTATGTTCTACAATTGGTGCTGTATTTTGCCAAAATCTTTGCACACCTATGCATGGGGGGCATGGGTGTACTCAGGAGACCTTGCAGAAAACAACTGGAGAGTTTTCATGCAGTAACCAACAACAGTGTCTCCTAAATCACAGTCCAAATCTAATGTGGGCGTAAAAATCTGAAAATTGAAAAATTACCGCCACACACCTTCTCAAATGTTTTGGGCTAAAACCGTTGCATCCATGGCATCAAAGCACTCCATATGCAATACCTTGGGGTGTCAACATAACAAATATAAACAATTTTCTGGCAATAAATCAAACTGGGGTATGCGGTAGACCCAAAACCAATGATAGGCCTAGCTGAAGAAATAATCTCAATTTCAACTCCAATGACAAAGTCATAAAAATTGTATTTGAACCTTCCCAAAATCCTGGCAAACCTATGCATGGGGGGCATGGGTGTACTCAGGAGACCTTGCAGAAAACAACATGGAGAGTTTTCATGCAGTAACAAACAACAGTGTCTCCTAAATCACAGTCCAAAACTGATGTGGGTGTGAAAATGAAAAATGACCAAACAGTATCCAATTTGTTTGGAGCAAACGGTTGCATCCATGGCATAAAAACACTCCATTTACAATACTTTGGGGTGTTAGCTTACCAAATATATGCACGTTCATAAAATTGGGGTATGTAAAAAGGCCCCTAAAAAGAAGATAAGCAAAGAAGATACTGTATGTCAAATTAGAAAATTGACAAGCACATGTCAAAAGATTGGCGTAGCACCCCAAAAACAGAACAAATCTATAAATGGGTGGTATCACTTTACTCAGAAGATGTTCCTGAACATATTTTGGGGTGTTTTTTGGCAGTAACCCATAACTGGATTTGACAATTCATCCCTAAAATACAATGTGTGTGAAAAAAATAACACAAAAAGTGACTACCTGAAAGTTTGACATAGAGCTAGTGCATGGAAAGTGTTAAAATACAACTCTTTGAAGTACCCTAGGGTGTGCCCTTTCTAAAAATATATGGTTTGATGGGGGTAAATTACTTTGGCCGGCTTCAAAAATGTCCCAAATAGGACATGGGTGCATGATGACGAAAAGTGAAAATTCCAAGTTGGAAAACTGAAATGCGCACCCCCCAAATAAGGCCCATTAGCCCCCAAATGACCCGACATACCTATACATGGGTGGTATCAATTTACTCAGAAGATGCTGCTGAACATATTTTGGGGTGGTTTTTGGCAGTAAACCTTAAAGTTCACATTACATGTATTCTTAAATTGCGTTAAAAAAAAAAAAAAAAAAAAAAAAATCACCAAAACTTTTTTTCTCAATTTGGCATAGATTTTGTGGTAAAATGGTTTGCATGGAAAGAGTCAAAATACCCCAAGTTTAATACCTTGATTTGTGTACTTTAAAAAAATATGTTTATGTGGAGGGTTATTCAGGAATTAGTGACAGATATCAGTGTTACAATGTCACTATCACTAGTTTTGAAAATAAACTCTTTGGAAATGGCAAAGTGCTACTTGCACTTATTGTTGCATAAAACAAGGAAAAAAGCGAGGAATATGTAAACATTGGGTATTGCTAAACTCAGAACTAAATTTAGAAACTACTAAGGAATTACATTTTTTTGACAGTTGTTGATATAAGAAATTTTGGGGGTCAAAGTTCAAAAAAGTGTTGTTTTTAATTTTTTGTCATATTTCACAATGTTTTTTATAGTAAGTTATATGAAATGAAAAAAAATGGTATTTTTATAAAGTCCATTTAATGACGAGAAAAACAGTGTAAAATATGTGTGGGTTGCATAAACGAGTAAGAGGAAAATTTGTCCTAAACACTAAGGCTGCTGTCAGACGAGCGTAGTGTTCACGTCCGTGATTGCGCCTAAAAGTACGTCCGTGATAGCATGACAGGAAGCCCATCGGAGCCCGTTACACGAAGTACGTCCGCACTGAACTGCGGACGCACAACGGCCGCGGCCCACAGACGCAAGGCAGGCAAGAACGTACAACCGCTAGAACGGCCGCACAAAGTGCGCTGCGTCCGCATAGCTTTGTGTGTGAGTGATGGAACGTGGTCAGACGGACTGCATTTATACGTCCAGCATTTTTCACGGACAAAATGGTTTTGCTTTCTAATTTATTTTCCCTCCTACATCCGTCAAAATATATACGTCAGTGAAAAAAACGGACCGTCTGGCCACTACTGCGTCTTCCGTACTAACGTACGTCCGTGTGCACGGACGTACAGTCCGTAGAAATCACGCTCGTCTGACTCTAGCCTAACCGCGCAGAAACGTAAAAACAGCAGCGGTCACTAAAGGACGGATTTGTGTAAAACCGCCCGGTCACTAAGGGGTTAAGAAAACCCAAAGACATAATCTTATTTTTTACAATCAGACCAAGTAAAATAAAAATTCTTATTAAATTGAATAAATGAAGTGGACGTGGTGCAATGTTTACATGTTAAACACATTGGGCTATATTACAATCTTTGCGCAAAAACGCTCGCGCAAAGCGTGAAGTTTTGCACCAAGCGTTAAACGTTTGCGCGCACAAATCACCGCTGGAATTACAATCCTTGCGCGTTTTTGATCCGATCAATAACGCACATAAACCGGACGCGCCCAAATGCTCACTCAGTACCGTTGCGCGCAGAAATCAGTGTGCTGTCATTTTTTTTCACGCAATTCAGCCAATCAGAATTAAGAACCACAAGTCAGCATATATGTTGCAGCAATAATACATGCACGCACAACTTCTCCATTTTATTGGTTTGGGTATGAGTGGAATGTGTAACTATACTTTGCTGCATTTTTTTTTTGGCTGGTGTATTTGGTTTCGGCCAGGACGTTTCAGCTTTTAGGAGTTGCTAAAATTATACGCTCAAATGCTGTGCGTTACAAACTGCGCATAGATTGTAATACCATCCGCGTCCCAGCGCACAAAGGCATTTGCGCTCACAATGTTAAGTATAGATCGTGCGACGTACAGTAAGCTCACGCAGGGTTCGCAAGTTCACCCGCGGTAGACTATTCTGTGCGTTTGTTGCGCTGACTATGTAATATGGCATTCGGCTTAAAGGGTTTTACCCCTCGCGTTAAATTTTTTTGCACCGGTGGAAACGTTTGCACGAAGATTGTTGTTTAGGCCATTGAGTTCGTGGCATAGTCAGATTTGTGCTGTTTTTTTCAGAACTTTCAGTTTACAGAATATCGGCACCAAATATCGGCTATCGGCCAGAAAAGCTGCCGATAATCGGTATCGGCCATGAAAAAATGATATCGGTCTATCCCTAATCCAATCACATCGTCCCCTACATGTAACCCCCAGTGATTTTCAACAGTTTCATCTCACGGCCCACTGATGAAGAGCACAAAGTAGTCCTGTTACACACCTCACCCTGCCGTTACACAGCCAATTCCTACAACAGAGGGAACGAAAATCCCAGACATATACCAATCATTCCATGTAAACCTGTATCACTGCTCAGCATGCGGGCCTTCTATATAAACCATAAAAAGCAGTTACTGGAGCGGTGTATTACCAAGAATTCCATATAAAACTAAACAGTACTATGCAAATCCATACATCGAGACGGTCACCATATTTTGCCGAAGCAGTAATCAGACGTCGGAAAAAGCACCAAATTAACCTGGGGGGGGGGTCGGGAGTTTCCTATTCTATTTTAAACAATACACAAGGTCTTAAAAAAGTTTTTGTAAAACAAACAATAACGATACCAAACGTCTTCAATTCGCCTGTTGAACTTAAACACTAAAAAGCAGGTATTTTTGCCGCAATTTCAGTGTAATTCGGCGTGAATAAACGAATCGATAGGTTCCAATGAGAATGTCGGTGCCGAATCACTGCAAATTGCACCGTATATTGCTGTCAATTAACTTGTATTTGGTGAATTGAGAGCTTTGCGAATACTTGAATTGCCCTGAAATAGCACCTACAGTGAAATCCAGTCGGTGATATTTGGACAGAAGAGAATATCCCTCATAATTCAATATATAATGCGTACGAAATGTGTGGCATTATACGGGTACACATATTTTCTAGGTGTGGGATTTTACATACCACTAGACATTCTGTGTATATATATATGTGTATTTTATTAATAGAAACCACACATAAAAACCCAACACAAATACATAAGTGCTATAGAATATATAGCAACACATGACATACACATACATGCATGATATGAAATATGTGTTACTAGATTTCATGGACTGCGCGTCAGATATATTTTCATACCGTTATACAAATGTGAGATTAAAATGCTTTATATAGCGCCAAAATAATCAGTATAGCCAGCATTAAAAATATATATATATATATAATGCTATTTCTGATCTAGATCTTATTTGTGTAGTTCTGTCTAATGAAATATAGCAACACATGATATATATCATTTACAGACATCGCTACACATAAACATAAGATATCAAACATCACACAATACTTTTCTTAGCTTTGGTGATATATATATATATATATGTAATTACATTTATGTGTAGTTATGCCAGCCATAAGGAACATCTTATACTGTCATACACTGCTACACAAATGCAATAGTATACAAATAAGCACAATATACACAGTGTGTTAGGGCGCTTTTTGATAAACAGGATGAATTGAAGCCATATTCCCAAAGGAAACTAGAATCTAGAAGAAATCTATATTACAGGCACAGCAAAACGTACAAGATGTTTATTGTATAAATGTGTATCTAGGTCTAGGAGATATATATACATTTCATAGCTCCACGTACATGCAGGAAGCAGCCCCAGGGAGCCATTACTTCCAGTCACAGATCAGTACACAGTGCAGAGAATGGCCCCTAATGTCCCTGGCCACACTGACAGTCCAGTCGCCTCATCCGGCTGAAGCCACTGCCGCCTGAACTGAATGCACAGACTCAATGTCCTGTGGCCCCCAGGGACCCTGCTTGGCACGTTACCCCCTGCCGCGGGTGCTTCTCACGCTCCAACCCCTTGGCCCTGTACCTGATAAACAGCTCCCCAGCTGCAGGTGTTATCGGCCTCGTGAAACTCTTTCTCAATGTCCATGACTGACTGCCCGGGTCTCTGGCCTCCTCCGCCACCGCCACCACCAGCTCTTCCCCCTCCCGCTGCCTGACACTACTGCACGCAGCCGGAAACGCGCACTCCCACCTCCTTCCCCCCCCCCCACAGGAGGAGGGGGAAAGCAGTCTGCGTCACTTCCTCTTCGATCCGCAGCCACTCACAGTAGAGTTGACATGGGCGGAGGCACCCGGAAGTGGACGATCAGAGCCCAGAGGGAGGCTCTCTCCCTCAGAGCGAGCAATGGTTGCGGTTAGTTGCTTGCACTGTAACTAGTGGTGACAGCCATGTCTGCCAATTAACAGTACTCCCAGTGACTGCAGGCGGCCGGGGCACATAAGTATTATCACTGCTACTACTGCCAAAAGCTGCAGAGCTTCCTGCTGCCGCAAGCAATGGCCGCTATTATTATTACTGTCAGGGAATGCTAATTAATGACAGTGTTAGCAACAGTGTTTGGGGGTTACCAGGTCGGCCTTGTCTTCCAGGGCAACGTGTATATACTTTCAAGATTAGGGGTCAGCAGCCTTGGCCCTCCAGATTTTTTGGAACTATTATTCCCTTGATGCTCAGGCAGCATAATTCGTTACTGTACATCACGGGAGTTGTAGTTCCAAAACATCTGGTTGCTGAACCCTGGGTACTTCCCTGTTATCCGGACCACATCCAGTTTTTATAGTTTCATAGACAGAATAAACTCAGTCAATTGTCATAGTTTTATTTTAGATATTGAACTGAATAAACGGGATGACAAACATATGAGAACATGTGACAATTAAAGGAACACTCTAATCAAAAATCCCCCCCCCTGTTTTTTTACATTAAACTATACCTATTCCCTCAATAGGTAGGGATTTTTTTTTACTGTAATACTTACCCTAAAATCCACTTGTTTCCAACGGCGTTTTTTTTTTTATACTCACCTCCCTCCTCTTCCGCTCCCGTCCAGAAAATTATGAACTTGGCTAATGGGTTATGTGAGAAGCGCGCATGCGCGCCTCTCACGTAAACCAGCCAATCAGCAGGCTTCCTCTTCTTGGATTAGTGTTACGCGCAAGAGGATGCGCGCAACACTAATCCCAGCCGCAGACTATGCTGATGGTCCACTCCCGCCAGCTACTGCGGCGAGTTGGAGACATGATGATGTCTCCTACTCGGCAATAGTCGGCAGAAGCGGGAAATATGAATCCCGCTCTGCTGACTGACAGCTGGGAGGGCAGAGTAAAGTCCTCCGCGTCTCTCAGCTGTTTCAGCCGATCGGCTGAGCGGAGGGAGGGGGGACAGACAAGGCCATACTCAGGGCATCATGACCACCTAAAAAAGCTTAGGTGGTCATGTTGCCTAGAGTATCCCTTTAATAAACTGTAACATATGACAACATGACTTGACTTATAATTGAGATACTGGTGGCCAGAAAGTTAGGGTTAGAGGGTTATACCCTAATCCTCTAACCCTAACTTTCTAGCCACCAGTATCTCAATTATAAATCAAGTCATGTTGTCATATGTTACAGTTTATTAATTATCACATGTTCTCATATGTTTGTCTTCCTGTTTATTCAGTTCATTATCTATAATAATAAAACTAAGACAGAATAAAATCAGAGTCAATTGTCAATGAAACTATAAAAACTTGATATGGTCCGGATAACAGGAAAGTACCGAACCCTGTAGTAGGAATGCTGTTGGAAGTGCCCCCCTCCAGTATGCAGAATGTATATGTTGCAGAAGGATTTTATCGTGCAGTGCAAAGTGATTTCCTTCTAGCAGTATATTAATTCTACGCGCTGCAGAGGAGCACTTTCATGAGCATTGAAGCCTATGGGATTCGCCTGAATAAATCTGCCGAATTAAACCACCGAATGGCAGGGCATTTCGGGAACCTTTCACTGCTTGTTTTCGTTCTCTGAATAGCCGAAGCATTGCTTCTCTATGGGGATTCACTGCCCTCTATGGGGATTCACTGCCCTCGAACAGGCACCGTATGTGTAGGCAAATTGCCTGCTCTCTGGATAGCCGAAAGGCCAAGAAACAGGGGCGTAACTACCAGGGGTGCAGTGGGTGCCACTGCACCGGGGCCCACAACCGGATGGGTGGGGGGCCTGGACTAGCCCTGCTTGCCCCACAGTCCAGGCAGGGGTCAGGCACCTGGTCTCCCATTTGATCGGCAGCGTGTGGGTTCAAACTCCCACACGCTGCACCAGAAGTAAAGGCCCTGTCGGGGGGAGAGGAGGAAGCAGAAGAGGACAGCTGCTCACATGGGGACGTGCTGGCCCTGTCCCTGCCCCTTCCCCCTCCACAGCCACGCAAAGCAGAGCCTTCCTTGCTGTGCTGGAAGTGTCCAGCACGTGCAGGGAGAAGTGGAGAGCGTGGAGACCATACTTACCTATGGTAAGTATGTAACAAGCTGGGGTGGAGTGTTTGTGTGTGTGTGTGAGTGAGCAGAGGCTGGCTAATTACTGGGGTCTGATACTGGCTGACTAATTACTGTGGGTCTGATACTGGCTGACTAATTACTGGGGGTCTGATACTGGCTAATTACCGGGGTTCTGATACTGGCTAATTACTGGGGGTCTGATACTCTCCAATTACTGGGGGTCTGATACTGGCTCGTTAATTACTGGGGTCTGATACTGGCTGTCTAATTACTGGGGTCTGATATCTGGAGCCCGCGTGGAGGGTGGATCTTGAAGGTGCGTGGCGTACTGGTACACCACACTGACTTCAATGGCCCGCCTCGGTCCCTCCCCACAGCCGACGGGGGGGGGCCTTTCATGGATTCTTGCACCGGGGCCCTGAGGTTTCTAGTTAAGCCTCTGCCAAGAAAGGTAACTGAACGCTGAATTTCAGCGTTTTGGTTCCCTTTCGGGAGCCATTCGGATCTCTTTGAATAACCCTGCTAGTCTTACAAACTGGTGACAAGGACCATAAAGACCTGTTTTTTTCTAGCCCAGGAGCTGCACTAAGTTCCATTGGACAAAGGAGCAGCTATTCACAATGTACGGGGCTCCTCCTCTCCCCAAAAGTCAGTGGCCTCTTAATCAACTGGCTGTACGTTTCAAATGTAATTATCTTTTCATATCTGATTATATTATGTATACCATGTTCAGTTTTGCTAAACTTCCCTGATCTTCGGGCCTTCAAGAAATCCCTCAAAACCCATCTCTTCAGATTAGCGTACCACATCACTGATGCTACTCATCCCTCTGCTCACCTACTCATGATACTGCCTGCCTGTTAGCTGTCTCCGACTGGATGACTTCCCTGAATCCTAAAGCTTAAACTCTCTAAAACTGACCTTCTCTGCTTCCTTCCCTCTAAAACTAACATTCCTGCACCCATTTCCCTTCAGGTGAATGGTGCTACTATTACTTCTACCTCTCAGGCTCTTGCCTCGGGGTCCTCCTAGACTTTGATCGCTCCTTCACTCCTCACATTCAGTCACTAACCAAATCCTGCTACTTCCACCTAAAAAACATTGCACGCATACGTCCCTGTCTTAATCAGGACTCTGCTAAAATGCTCATCCAAGCACTTATTATCTCCCACCTCGACTACTGTAACCTTCTTCTCTCTGGCCTGAAGAGATCCCAGATTCTCCCTCTGCAGTCTGTTATGAATACCTGTGCCAGGCTCGTCCACCTCACCTCACGCACCACTCACACCTCACCCCTTTGTCAATCTCTACACTGGCTCTGTCTCCTGTAGAATCCAATTCAAACATTGGTACTCACATACAAAGTTCTCCATAACCACGCCCCTGACTACATCTCCTCTCTTAATAACAGGTACATCTAATCCCGACCACTTCGCTCTATCAGCTCCCCGTACCCGCACCCCCAACTCCCACCTTCAGGACTTCTCCCAAGCTGCCCCTTTTCTATGGAACTCCCTCCCCCGCAACATCAGACTCTCCCCGTCTCTCTAGTCCTTCAAGAAGTCTCTGAAAACACATTACTTTAGAGAAGCCTATCATCTCACTCCCTAATCCCCCTGTTCATTTTCTGCTGCATCTTCCCACATAGCCCACATGCACTCCGCTATTTTCACACACTATTCACCCTCACCTAATGTCTCACCCCTATCTTAGATTGTAAACTCTTGAGCAGGGTCTTCTCACCTACTGTACTGTGTGTTTACCCTGTATGTTTATTTGTTGTTCGGCCTCCCACTGTACAGCGCTGCGGAACTTGTTAGCGCTTTATAAAAACTTGTATCTGTAACTGTATTGAAGCCGCTTCTATGGCCCCAACATTCCCGAACCGCTGGCACTAATGATCTTGCCATTAGGGATGCAGCGATACCACTTTTTTAAGTACGAGTACCGATACTTTTTAAAAAGTTCTCACCGATACCGAGTACCGATACTTTTATTTTATGTCATGTGAACACTTTCCAATAAGAACAGACCTCATATCAAAATGCCCCCAGCTCTCATGTATATATCCCCCCCGAGATATATATATACAGAATGCCCCCAGCTCACATGGATATTGCACCCAGCACACATGGCGATTGCCCCCAGCTCTCATGGATATGCCCCCAGCTCTCATGGATATGCCCCCAGCTCTCATGGATATTGCCCTCAGCTCTCATGGATATTGCTCCCAGCTCTCATGGATATGCCCCCCAGCTCACATGGATATTGCCCCCAGCGCTCTTGGATATTGCCCCAGCTCTCATGGATATGCCCCCAGCTCTCATGGATATTGCCCCCAGCTCTCATGGATTTGCCCCAGCTCTCATGGATTAGCCCCCAGCTCTCATGGATTAGCCCCCAGCTCTCATGGATTAGCCCCCAGCTCTCATGGATATTGCCCCAGCTCTCATGGATTAGCCCCCAGCTCATGGATATGCCCCAGCTCTCATGGATATGCCCCAGCTCTCATGGATTTGTCCCCAGCTCTCATGGGTATGCCCCCAGCTCTCATTGATATGCCCCCAGCTCACACGGATATGCCCCAGCTCTCATGGGATTTTCCCCCAGCTCTCATGGATATGCCCCAGCTCTCATGGATTTGCCCCCAGCTCTCATGGATTTGCCCCCCAGCTCTCATGGATTTGCCCCCCAGCTCTCATGGATTTGCCCCCCAGCTCTCATGGATATGCCCCCAGATCTCACAGACCTATATCGAATGCTGGGGAAGCTGGCCCCGTGCACGAAAAGCACTCGGCCAGCGTTCCCCCCTTGCGGCCTGCAATACTCACCCCTTCCGAAGGTCCGGTTGCACGGCTGTGGCGCGATCACGTGGCCTCCGGGCACCTCTGTGACGCTGCCTCCAGCCGAGAGTATTGCAGCCCGCCGGAAGGGAACTCTGGCCGAGTGCTTTTCATGCACGCGGCCAGCTTCGCCAGCCCTGCGGATACCGACAAGCCGGCCCAGCGCTGGCTTCCGGTATCGGGGGGTGTATCGGGCCATTTGCACGAGTACCAAGTACTCGTGCAAACGGCAGTATCGGTATTGGTGCATCCCTACCTGCCATCCAGTAAAACTCCCCTCATCTTCCTCAACCCCAATCCCTCTAGATTGTAAACTCCTATGAGCAGGGCCCTCTGCACCTCTTGTTTCCATTATATGTTCATTTATCTGTATCTCGCTCCCTTTGGTTATTGTAAAGCGCTGCGGGAACTGTTGGCGCTATATACAGTAACAGTCATGTGGAACAGAACCCATCATCATATTTTGTATATTATGTTCTATATTCAGTTCTGGCTCCTGTTGCTTTTCGGCTGTGCGTGATGGGAAGTGTAATCCTTATCTCCAGCATGCTGTATCTTTTTTTTTTTACTACATATTAGTCTCTCAGCTCATCCTTTCAATCAATGTGCACCTCACACCTCTAGACCAGTGTTTCTCATCTTCGGTCCTGAAGTACCCCTAACAGGCCAGGTTTTCAGTATATCTGAAGCTCAGCACAGGTGATATGATTTGCTGCTCAGTGAATGCAGGATTCAGTCTGCATTTCCCCAAGGTAATCCTTAAAATCTGGCCTGTTAGGGGTACGTGAGGACCAGGGCCGTCTTTAACGCGGGGCAAATGGGGCAGTTGCCCCGGGCCCAGTCACTTGAGGGGCCCAAAGCAGCTGCCCCCTTGGGCCCCGCGGCAAAGACCGCCGGCGGCCCGGCGCTGCAGAAAAACGGCTTGTGTTGACGTTGTTTATTGTTGTGTCTGTGAGACTGTGAGTGCTGTGCTGTGTAACCAGACAAGTGACTGTGACTGACTCTCGTCTGGTCTGAGAGTCTGCAGACTCAGTGCGGAGGCCCGGGCTGGCAGCAGCAGGCAGGGCTGCAGGGGGCACTGGAGGAGCCGAGTCTGGAAGGTGGTAGCCAGGCCAGCAGCCACACGCACAAGAGCCGCTGCAGCGACACTGCGACAGGCAGCGTGCGTGCCTTCCTTACAGCCGACACAAGGCTGGGAACGGCACTCACGCTGTTGGCGCCGCCCTCTTGGCGTACCGTACGTACCACGTCACGTGATGCGGCGCGGCGCGCATGCTCAGACCGTCCCCGCATGGTAGAGACACAGTCACCACCAACCATTTATACCGGCACCACCCCAGCGTCCAGGAGGTCTGTCCAGACTCCAGAGCCACCGAGCCGGTCGGAGGAGCGAACCACCACCAGGCCAGGAGCACTGCAGGCAGCAGCACAGCAGGTGTGTGGATAACTGGGTGGGTACAAGAACTCAGTCTGTGACTACTCACCTGGACTCTCGAATGAAAATCGATCGATATATTTATAGATACGATATATTATATACATCATACTATACTACTGGGGCTTGGAGGGGGGATAAATTGATATACTGGAGCTTGTAGGGGGGATAAAGTGATATACTGGGGCTTGGAGGGGGGATAAATTGATATACTGGGGCTTGGAGGGGGGATAAATTGATATACTGGGGCTTGGAGGGGGGATAAGTTGATATACTGGGGCTTGGAGGGGGGATAAGTTGATATACTGGGGCTTGGAGGGGGGATAAATTGATATACTGGGGCTTGGAGGGGGGATAAATTGTAATACTGGGGCTTGGAGGGGGGATAAGTTGATATACTGGGGCTTGGAGGGGGGATAAATTGTAATACTGGGGCTTGGAGGGGGGATAAGTTGATATACTGGGGCTTGGAGGGGGGATAAATTGATATACTGGGGCTTGGAGGGGGATAAATTGATATACTGGAGCTTGGAGGGGGGATAAATTGATATACTGGGGCTTGGAGGGGGGATAAATTGATATACTGGAGCTTGGAGGGGGATAAATTGATATACTGGGGCTTGAAGGGGGGATAAATTGATATACTGGGACTTGGAGGGGGGATAAATTGATATACTGGGGCTTGAAGGGGTGGATAAGTTGATATACTGGGGCTTGGAGGGGGGATAAATTGATATACTGGGGCTTGAAGGGGGGATAAGTTGATATACTGGAGCTTGGAGGGGGGATAAATTGATATACTGGGGCTTGTAGGGGGGATAAAGTGATATACTGGGGCTTGGGGGATGTGAATAAATTGATATACTGGGGGGGTTGAATACACGCTACACATTACAGTGAGTTATTTCTGTGGAGCTCTGAGATACGTTCATATATGCTGTTAGTTTTATTGCTGTGCAGCTCTGATACGTTCATACACCACACATTGCTGTGAGTTTTATCGCTTTGGAGCTGTGATACGCTCATACAGTGAACATTGCTGTGAGTTCTATTGCAGCAGAGCTCTGTGATACACACACATACACACACATTGCACAGTACTGTGAGTTTTATTGCTGTGGAGCTCTTGGAAGTGTTGGGTAGTTATGCGGTGGGCAGGGCTTTTGGGTGGGGGGGCCCAAGAAAATGTTTGCCCAGGGTCCAATCAATATTAAAGACGGGCCTGGTGAGGACCGGAGTTGAGAACCACTGCTCTAATCCATGGATCTCAAACTCTGGCCCCTCAGATATTGATGGCCTACAGGTCCCCTCCCCTAATTCTTTGAATGCTGTTTCTAATCCTCTCACCCCTTGAGATTGTAAATTCCACAGGAATAGAGCCCTTATGTCCTCTTGTATTTGCTGGCAGGAATACTGACCGGCCTCCTGTATGTTTTGTACAATTGTCCTGTCTTTACCCATTGCATCTTTTGTACAGCGCTGTGGAATGTGTTGGTGCTTAATAAATAATAAAAATAATGGACAGTGAATCATGGGAGTAGTAGTTCTGAAACATCCGTGGGGCCTGACTTTGAGATCTCTCCTCTAGATGGTTATTCCTTCCCTATGTATTGTATGATTAAGGTCCTCTGACAAACACAATGCTTTTTTTCTTTCTTGAGTAGACTGTCCTCCGGTGCAACTTAAACTTCTTCTCAAAGTCATTGCCCTGGCTTGTGTATGCTGCTGGGCATTGCGTCGCCAGAGGAGAGTGCACCAGCTGTTTGAAAAGTCTACGTGGTGTGCATCCTGCCTTCGAGGTACGTTTGTTAAGAACCAGAAGGCCTGAAACAACTGTGAAAACTATTTTTATTAATTCGGAAAAACCAGTATGTAGCCCATTGTAACCTACACCGACTGCTAAGCAAACGACCCAAGGCAAAACCTAAATAAAGGGGGGTTATTCAAAGAGAGACGAATTGGCCACTGGATTGCTGGTGAATTTCACCGTGTGGTACAATTTCTTTGCAATTCAACTATTCAAAAAGCTGGCAATTTCCATAGCAAATCCCTGGGCAGCTAGGGGTTAATTGTCCAACTGACATGAACAACTACGTCAGTTGGCGGGGGATGCCCCAGAGGCTTGACTGACTTCCAAGATGTCAGGCACCTCCAGAAGTCCATAATCCGGTGCCTCAGGACTTAAAGAGAGGACTTAAAGTCACACTGTGACCTTTCCAGTGATGCCTCTCTTCAAGCTGGATCTGCTCCCGATCGGGAGGGAGAGAGGACCCCCCGCCCTTTCAGGCACTTTCCTGGCTCTGCAGGGGGGGGGCTAGAACTGATGTCAGGGGCGACGGCCATGGTCCATAAAAGAAGTCTGACTTGAAGGAAGTCAGACCACTGCGGGAACCCGTCCAGAGAGGTGAGTGTAGGGAGGGTTAACCACATAACAACCAAGGACCTAACCGGTATGTCATGTGATATTTTCATCAGACGTACCTGGTATGACATTGGTCCTTATGGGGTTAAACAGGCAAATCCCATAGGTTTCAATGTATAGAGTGTGTAAGTGCGCTGAAAATTTTTGAAATGCCCTGGGTTATACACATTCTTTGGAGTTCTATTGCATTTTGGCTCAGTTATACATTCACACTTACCCCCTAAAATAAGAAGGATATTAAGCTTAAAAAAAGGGGGCAAAGGGATTTGGGCCTAAAATAGAGACTGGCCCTTCTAAACGGGGACACTTCTGATGTAGGATCCTGTTCATTCACAAAACTACGGCGAGATACCATCCCGTGCGTAATGGATTATTTTTATTATCATTACTATTTTAATAACCTTCAAGAAACAGTCAGGTGTTTGTTTTATGGAACCATGGAACCATGAAATAGTTTGCTCTGTACATGGCATACCTGGCACTCAGGCCAGTACTCTCATTTTCCACAGTTGGCATTTATTATGCACACAGAGTACCATTCCTGAGACAAACCAGACTCTGCTCGTGTGTACCTAGAGTGCAGTCAGCAACATAAGTTCTCTTTGTGTCTGTATGTGCCTGCCTTAGATATGGAATGACACAATCACAAAAAAGAACAGCATGTCTTAAACCTATTTATATTCATAAAGTGCTTTGGATTCAAAGTTGTTTTTATTATTATTATTATTATAACAAGTTTTATTGTTTTCAGAAAAAGTTCACAATATAAATTGCAACAACAAACGTAGAGTTGTATATTAACAATAAGTAAATATATCAGACATCTGGGAAAAAACAAGGGGCACTATCATCACCTGGTGTGAACTAACGTTAGCGCCGGGTTCAGGGCCGGCCCAAGACATTGTGCTGCCTGGAGCGAAGGCTGATATGCTGCCCCCCCCCACCACGTCCCCCAACATACACCCACGTCCATTATGTTAGATCAATATAGTAAAATATGCAGCTCATTTGCATATATTTGTCATGATAACATCACACTGACTCACCAGAGGATATACTCCCCAGCAGCAGGGACCAGTATGGGCTATTATTATTATTATTATTCTTTATTTATAAAGCGCCAGCATATTACGCAGCGCTGACTAGACTTTGTTCATGGGTATGAAATGCCTGCATTGGTCTGGGAAATGGAGATGTAAGCAGTTTTGCTAGAGGCACTGGCTAGTATCAGAGCCAGATATTCACAGGTTACGTAGGTTCAGTGCTTAACAGGATCTGGCTGCTCTCAGTGCTCCCCAGGATCTGGCTGCTCTCAGTGCTGTCAAGGATCTGGCTGCTCTCAGTGCTGTCAAGGATCTGGCTGCTCTCAGTGCTGTCAAGGATCTGGCTGCTCTCAGCCGTCAAGGATCTTGGAGCTTTAGGAAACAGTGATGTAACTAGAGGCAAAAATAAAAACCTATCATAACCTGCTGTGAACTGAAAAAAAAAATACAGCGCAGAGACGGACAGCGGGGGAGCATGGAGCAGGTGAGTTTATTAACTATTTTATAATATTTTATTATCATTTAGTACTAGTGAGTGATTTAATGGCAGGTGAGCCCACTTAATGGCTGCCGCCCCTGACTGCACGTCCCTGCTTCAGATGCCTACAGGGCCGGACTGGGGATAAAAAAAAAACAGCCATGGAAATAAATTTCACACCAGCCCCAGTAATGTGCGGTGCGTTTGAGGGTATCACAGAGCTATACATTAAAATGCGGTGCGTTTGAGGGTATCACAGAGCTATACAGTAATGTGCGGTGCGTTTGAGGGTATCACAGAGCTATAAAGTAATGTGCGGTGCATTTGAGGGCATCACAGAGCTATAAAGTAATGTGCGGTGCATTTGAGGGTATCACAGAAAAACAGATTTTTCTAAAATGAGATTTTGTGTGAAGGAGTCATTATCAGACTGGAGGAGTTTAAAGGGAGTCCAGGAGAAATGGGATTATTTAAAGGAAGCATTATTGAAGGCCACAGGCAATTGCATTCGACTTGTTAGCAAAAACAAAAAAGGGAAGAAACCACTGTGGTACTCTGCAGAAGTGGCCAAAATAGTGAAGAACAAGAAGATAGCATTCAATAGTTATAAAAAAAACTCTGAGTGAAGAAGATAGGAAAACCTATAAGATTAGGCAGAAAGAGGCAAAGCAATTTATAAGGGCTTCCAAAGCACACGCAGAAGAGAAAATAGCTCAGTCAGTAAAAAAAGGGGACAAAACATTTTTTAGGTACATAAACGAGAAAAGAAAAGTAAAACAAGGATTAGTTAGATTAAAAACAAAGGAAGGAAGGTATGTAGAAGAGGATAAAAGTCTCACTGACTGCCTCAATGAATATTTTTGTTCAGTCTTTGCCGAAGAAAAGGAAGGAAAGGGACCTCAGTTAGGAGGAAACACTAACGAGACATTTACATATCAGTTTACAGAGGAGGAGGTTCTACAGCAGCTGTCTAAAGTAAAGACAAATAAGTCAATGGGGCCTGATGGGATCCACCCTAAATCATTAAAAGAGCTCAGTGATGTAATAGCAAAACCGTTAACAGATTTATTTAACCAATCCTTGCTAATGGGAGTCGTCCCAGAAGACTGGAAATTAGCAAATGTTGTGCCCATTTACAAGAAGGGTAGTAGGGAGGAATCTGGGAACTATAGGCCAGTTAGTCTTATGTCAGTATGTCAATAAATTGCAATCTTTGAGCTTGGATTCCAATATTGTTGAATGGATTAGGCAGTGGCTGAGTGACAGGCAACAGAGGGTTGTGGTAAATGGAGTTTATTCGGCGCATGGTCTTGTTACCAGTGGGGTACCTCAGGGGTCAGTACTTGGACCCATTCTCGTTAATATTTTTATTAGTGATATTGCAGAAGGTATTAATGGAAAAGTATGTCTTTTTGCTGATGACACAAAGATTTGCAACAGGGTTGACGTTCCTGGAGGGATCAGCCAAATGACAAATGATTTAGGTAAACTAAAAAAATGGTCGGAGCTGTGGCAATTGAGTTTTAATGTGGATAAGTGCAAGATAATGCACCTGGGACGTAAAAACCCAAGGGCTGAATATAGAATATTTGATACAGTCCTAACCTCAACATCTGAGGAAAGGGATTTAGGGGTCATTATTTCAGAGGATCTAAGGGTAAGTAGTCAATGTAATAGAGCAGCAGGAAATGCTGTGTAGGGAGAGGTATTAGCAGTAGGAAAAGGGAAGTGCTCATGCCACTGTACAGAGCACTGGTGAGACCTCACTTGGAGTACTGTGTGCAGTACTGGAGACCGTATCTCCAGAAGGATATAGACATCTTAGAGAGAGTTCAGAGAAGGGCTACTAAAATGGTGTACGGCTTGAAGGAGAAAAGTTACCAGGAAAGGCTTAATGATCTTAACATGTACAGCTTGGAAAAAAAGACGAGACAGAGGAGATATGATAGAAACATTTAAATACGTAAAGGGAATCCACAAGGTAGAGGAAGGGAGTATATTTAAAAGGAAACAAAGTAGCAAAACAAGAGTACATAGTCTTAGATTAGAGGGGCAAAGGTTTAAAAGTAACATCAGAAAGCATTCTTTTACTGAGAGGGTGGTGGATACATGGAACAGTCTTCCAGTTGAAGTGGTAGAGGCCAAAACAGTAATTGAATTTAAGCAAGCATGGGATAGGCATGAGGCTATCCTAAACAAAAGATAAATGCAGGTAAAGTATCCATGTAATTGGGCAGACTAGATGGGCCGAAAGGTTCTTATCTGCCGACATTTTTCTATGTTTCTATACAGTAATGTGTGGTGCATTTGAGGGCATCACAGAGCTATACAGTAATGTGCGGTGCGTTCGAGGGTATCACAGAGCTATAAAGTAATGTGCGGTGCATTTGAGGGCATCACAGAGCTATAAAGTAATGTGCGGTGCATTTGAGGGTATCACAGAGCTATACAGTAATGTGTGGTGCATTTGAGGGCATCACAGAGCTATACAGTAATGTGCGGTGCGGTTGAGGGTATCACAGAGCTGTAAAGTAATGTATATAAAAAGGGGGGGGTCCGCAGCACAATCCGGTGTGCCCAGGGCCAGCCCAAGCCACACTGCTGCCTGGAGCGATGGATGAAATGCTGTCCCCGGCCAAAAAAAAAACCACAACATGTATGAGTGTATCACAGAGCTCCACAGCAATAAAACTCACAGTAATGTGTGTTGTGTATGAACGTATCACAGAGCTCCACAGCCATAAAACTCACAGTAATGTGTGGTGTGTATGAGCGTATCACAGAGCTCCACAGCAATAAAACTCACACTCGTACACACCGCACATTACTGTGAGTTTTATTGCTGTGGAGCTCTGTGATACAGTAATGTGCAGTGTGTATGAGAGTAACACAGAGCTCCACAGCAATAAAACTCTCAGTAATGTGTGCTGTGTATGAGCATATCACAAAGCTCATCCTGCCTCTACCAAGATTTAAACAGGGTGAGGGGAGAGAGCCAGGACTGGGAGAACACGAGGAATCCTCTCCTCCCCCCCCCCAGTAAAAAGTGTGCCATGCAGCACAATCTGCTCAGTGAGGGAGAGGGAGGGGGGGATCTGAAGCTGGGTGTAAAAATGCCAGAAAATGAGTGTATCTTTGCTGGTTTGTATGAGGTGGCCCTGTGTGAGAATCCAGAGCTGCCTCATACAGAAAGTGACATGATGCACATTTAGCTAATTCCTAGAGAGAAACTTCCCAGTATACCTAAATACAAAGCACATACCTGTATATAAGGGTGTACACACTCTCTGTAAGATATACACCAAAATACAAGGCAAATAGCTTTATATAAGACAGCGCTTGCTCTCTGTATACGGCACAGGCTTTGTATTTATTTATATGTCCTATACAGAGCAAGCATTGTCTTATATAAAGCTATATGCATTGTATTTTGGTTTATATCTTAGAGACTGTGAGCAGCCTTATATACAGATATGTGCTTTGTATTTAATTCTATATGCCTTACACATTGAGAGAGCTGACTTAAATCAGCACATATCTGTATATAAGGCTACTCACACTCTCTAAGTTATACACCAAAATACAATGCATATAGCTTTATATAAGACAATGCTTGCTCTGTATAGGACATATAAATAAATACAAAGCCTGTGCCCTATAAAGAGAGCAAGCGCTGTCTTATACACCAAAATACAAGGCAAATAGCTTTATATATCTTACAGAGAGTGTGTACACCCTTATATACAGGTATGTGCTTTGTATTTAGGTATACTGGGCAGTTTCTCTCTAGGAATTAGCTAAATGTGCATCATGTCACTTTCTGTATGAGGCAGCTCTGGATTCTCACACAGGGCCACCTCATACAGACCAGCAAAGATACACTAACTGACCTCTCCCCCACTGAGCAGATTGCGCTGCATGGCACACTTTTCACTGGGGGGGGGGATTCCTCGTGTTCTCCCAGTCCTGGCTCTCTCCCCTCACCCTGTTTAAATCTTGGCAGGATGAGAGAGAGGGAGAGATCTCCCAACCCCCAGCAGATGCATTAACTCACCGGGAAGCTGCTCTGCCTCAGTGAGCTGTAGAGGGGACCTGCCTGACGATCCGACATGTGGAGTAATGCGGTGTCTGCTGGGGGGCGCACACTCTCCCTCTGATGCAGCTTCTTCTTTGCCCTCTCTTCTGCTGCCGGTGGGGAAACCCTGCCTTCACAGGGTGGAGCTGCGTGCCTCCTCGTGCTCGGCTGCTAAATGAGATCCGGCCTGCACACACGCGTATGAATACTTTTCTCTGTACTCTCCTCCTCCTGGCCACATGTGGATGGGCAGATCGGCATCATAGCACGCGCCGGTCTCGCGTGGTGCCATACAGAAAAATAGTGCGGCGGCGGCAGGAAGAATATGCCGCCCCAAAATTTGGCCATAAATTTCCCGCCTGGAGCAGTTGCACCACACTGCTCCATTGTCGGGCCGGCCCTGGCCGGGTTAAACGAGTCTAGCGCCTGACCAACAGATCTCGCTAAAAATTGGAAAAATCACTTAATGTGTTATTACTGTACTTTTTGCGTCCTATACCTAACATGGGGAGCACTGGAGATCTCTAGCGCTTTTGTAACTAACAGATCACTCGGTGCCTGTGCTAATTTTTGGACAGACGCTAATCGCAACATTTTACCTACTGCTCAACCCTGGTGGTAACTCCGAAAAAACAGGTCCTTGCCCAAAATTAACAGGCAATTGGAAGGAATGCGGCACAGGTGTTCTCTTGGCCCCGTACACCATAGCAATGGATCCGGTCAGCAATGTCACTGCCTTTGCAGTAGGCTCTATTATGATATACAGTTAGGTTCATAAATATTTGTACACAAGCACAATTTTCATACTTTTGGCTCTGTAGGCCAATAAAATTAAAACAAAATAATCCAAATGAATTTGAAGTGCAGACTTTCAGCTATAATTCAAGGTGGTGAACATAAATATCAAGTACAAATTTTAGGAACTGCAACCATTTTTATACACAGTCCCATTTTCAGGGGCTGAAATGTAATTGGACAAATTAATCATAAACTGTTCATTTTTAATATTTTGTTGAGAATTCTTTACTGGCAATGACTGCCTGAAGTCTGGAACCCATGGACATTACCAAAGACTTTCCTTTGTGATGCTTTGCCAGGCTCTAACTGCAGCTGTCTTCAGTTGTTCTTTGTTTCTGCCTTTTAGCACGGGAAATGCATACTCAATTGAGTTGAGATCAGGTGATGGAATATTCTACAATGGCTGAGTCAACCTCTTCTTTCCTTTAAAAACTCCTGGGTTGTTTTGCAGTATGTTTTGGATCAATGTCCATTTGTACTGTGATGCGATGTCCAATCAACTTTGCTGCATTTGGCTGAATCTGGGCTGACAGTATCAGGTCTATTCAAAGAAAGGTGAAACTCTGGAGAACTTTTGGAGCAGTGAAAATTCTAGGTCAAAATAGCCAAATCAGAATAATCCTCCTATTTCGTCTCACTTTCCAAATCGGCTATTTTGACCTAAAATTTTCACTTCTCCAAAGGTTCTCCAGAGTTTCACCTTTCTTTGAATAGACCTGTATATCTCTAAACACTGCTGAATACATCCGGCTGCTTCTGTCACATCATCAATAAACACCAATGACCCAGTGCCACTAGAAGCCATGCATATCCATGCCATCACACTGCCTCCACCATGTTTTACAGATGACATTGTGTGCTTTGGATCATTAGCTGTTCCAAGTCTTCTCCATACTTTTTTGTTCCCGTCATTCTGCTACAGATTAATCTGTCCAAAGAATGCTTTTCCAGAACCAGCCTGGCTTTTTAGATGTTTTTTGGCAAAATCGAATCCGGCTTTTCTATTCTTCGGGCTTATGAATGGTTTGCACCATGTGGTGAACCCTCTGTATTTGCTGTTGTGAAGTCTTCTTTTGCTTGTAGACTTTGACAATGATACACCCATCTCCTGGAGAGTGTCCTGCACTTGTCTGGATGTTGTGAATGGGATTTTATTTACCATTGAGAGGATCCTGCGACCATCCTCCACTGTTGTCTTCCATGGACGTCCAGGCCCTTTTATGTTGCTGGGCTCACCAGTGCGTTCTTCTTTCCTCACGATGTAACAACCTGTTGATTTGGCCACACATAATGTCGCTGCTATCTCGCTCACGGATTGGTTTTGTTGTTGAAGCCTTACAATGGCCCGTTTCACTTGCATGGACAGCTCCTTTGAACGCACAATGTAGGTTCACAGCAATAGTTTCCAAATGCAAATACCATACTTAGCATCAACTCCAGACCTTTTACCTGCTTAAGGCCAGTGTGCATATAAACATGGATGATATGGCCATCTTTGAGGATTTTAATAATGCAGGGGTGTGAGGGCTCTTCGCTTGATGTGTTCATACTTATACAAGCTTGTGAGCGCAGAGAATAAGTTCACTATATTGCCAAAGGTATTCGCTCACCCATCCAAATAATCAGAATCAGGTGTTCCAATCACTTCCATGGCCACAGGTGTATAAAATCAAGCACCTAGGCATGCAGACTGTTTTTACAAACATTTGTGAAAGAATGGGTCACTCTCAGGAGCTCAGTGAATTCCAGCGTGGAACTGTGATAGGATGCCACCTGTGCAACAAATGCAGTCGTGAAATTTCCTCGCTCCTAAATATTCTACAGTCAACTGTCAGCTGTATTATAAGAACGTGGAAGTGTTTGGGAACGACAGCAACTCAGCCACGAAGTGGTAGGCCACGTAAACTGACGGAGCGGGGTCAGCAGATGCTGAGGCGCATAGTGCGAAGAGGTCGCCAATTTTCTGCAGAGTCAATCGCTACAGACCTCCAAACTTCATGTGGCCTTCAGATTAGCTCAAGAACAGTGCGCAGAGAGCTTCATGGAATGGGTTTCCATGGCCGAGCAGCTGCATCCAAGCCATATATCACCAAGTGCAATGCAAAGCGTTGGATGCAGTGGTGTAAAGCACGCCGCCACTGGACTCTAGAGCAGTGGCGACGCATTCTCTGGAGTGACGAATCGCGCTTCTCCATCTGGCAATCTGATGGAAGAGTCTGGGTTTGGCAGTTGCCAGGAGAACGGTACTTGTCTGACTGCATTGTGCCAAGTGTACAGTATGGTGGAGGGGGGATTATGGTGTGGGTTGTTATTCAGGAGCTGGGCCCCTTAGTTCCAGTGAAAGGAACTCTGAATGCTTCAGCATACCCAGACATTTTGGACAATTCCAACAGTTTGGAGCTGGCTCCTTCCTCTTCCAACGTGACTGTGCATCAGTGCACAAAGCAAGGTCCAAAAAGACAAGGATGACAGAGTCTGGTGTGGATTAACTTGACTGGCCTGCACAGAGTCCTGACCTCAACCCGATAGAACACCTTTGGGATGAATTAGAGCGGAGACTGAGAGCCAGGCCTTCTCGTCAAACATCAGTGTGTGACCTCACAAAAGCGGTTCTGGAAGAAAGGTCAAAAATTCCCATAAACACACTCCTAAACCTTGTGGACAGCCTTCCCAGAAGAGTTGAAGCTGTTATAGCTGCAAAGGGTGGACCGACGTCATATTGAACCCTATGGATTAGGAATGGGATGTCACTTAAATTCATATGCGAGTCAAGGCAGGTGAGCGAATACTTTTGGCAATATAGTGTATGACCTGGCACTCTGCACTGTGGAAAAACGGTTCTATCCTGTACACAACCGCATTAGTGCTGGTCTCGGCGTGCGCTAAACGACCTTGTACACAGACTCCCGGGGACAAGGTGATCTGTTAGTACATAGGCTGAAAAAAGACATGCGACCATTAGGTTCAGCCTTTCACACATCACTGTGACGGAACCGTTCTCTTCCGCCTGTCCTGACTCTCCAGACACTCCTTCGTTGTGGTCAGCCCGGCTACTGGGAGCGCTGTCCTCAGTGCCTCGAGCAGCTTGACCCACCTGCTTCTGTTCCTCTGCCCTGGAGCCGTTAGGAATTTCCAGAAGGCCGCTCGGTGCCTTCTGATGTTGAGTATATAGTGTAGCGTAGTTTGTAATAAAGACACCAGGCGCGGCTGTATGCTTTAAAACAGGATTCTCTCTCTCTCTGAGCTTGAGAGTTCTCTGAGTTTTAATGAACAAAACGCCACCATTTATGCTGAAGTCCAACAGTCATAATTTGCATAAATGACACACCTCGTCCTATCAATATACTAATTACATTATGTCAGTTATTTACAATAAACATTCTTTACATTCTTTAGCCTTCAGCTCACACAACATTTGTATAATCCATTGTTCTAACACATCAGATTAAACACGAAACACTATCACAGATCCCTTGAATCAAATATGCAGCTAGATAAGGGGAAAAGCCCTGGTGCATTAATTACACAGCAGTAAAGCTTGTTTACTGGCTATACAGAAACACATTTACCTAGAGGAAAATAAGTATTTTTAAAACTAAAGTTACGCCATTTACACTACATTCATATAATAAGGATACTTTGTAAAATACACCACCCTTCAATAAAACCACATAGTAAGAACATAAAATTGTCCATACAATTTGAAACGCAAAACCGAGGGAAAAGTAAAAATGGTCTTTAAAACAGCCAAGTCAGTTTCTTGTGGCTCGCTGAGGAGTGCCAGTTGTCAGCTCCGTGACATTTGTCCCCCCTTCCAGAACGGCAGGGCAAGCTTAGATCCCAACGGATCGCTTGCCACTGACGAGACCTCTCACCTTGTCCCTCTTCTGTGCCATCTTCAAAGTTCCATGGTTGCGGGCACATAAGCAAAGTCAGCGGGGTCTGATGGTCGCTGGAAGGCTGTGGGTCCATAGTCCCGGGGCAAGAGGCAGGCCAACCCTCTTGTCCAGTCCGCCCGGCAACAGGCCACCACAGTCCACAGGCATAAAATGTTTCTTAGGGGGCACGCTGGAATTCCCCCCAACATCTTTCTGTCTCCAGGGCACCTCTGCAGACCCAGGACCAAGACACAGTCAGCAGTCCCAGTCCCCAGTCTCTCCTTCGGGTGATGCCCCCCTCCCGAACATTTAGCAGGGGCCCAGCCCACGGCAATCCCCACAATCCAAGAAGGGCGCAATTCTTCCTGGGACCAGGAATTTGGTAGTCTCTCAGGGTAGTCACTCACCGATTCTGCTGGTCTTCTAGGCAGGTAAGAAGTGGTCCCCTCTCTTGTAGCACCTTGGGTCACAGGGGTGGAGTGCTGGGTGGTCTCCATCTTCGTTGGGGACAAAGCACATTCTGATGCCAGCACAGCATCCACCTCCAGCAACACTGGGTACAATTGCTCCTCTATGCAAACTATAACAGGGGCAATGACTTGACTCCCTGTTGTGCTGCTCTCCTCCGTGGTGGGCACATGGGTGCTGGCAGCTTGTGCCAAGGACAACTCATCTTGGAGCTGTTGGCACTGTGCTCGTGTCCCTTCGAGCTCAGCCTGCAGGTGGCTAACAGTGCCCTGGTGCTCCTGCTCCAATACACCTAGTTGGTGTGTCAGACGGCTCACCTCCATCTCGCTTGCCTTAGTTTGAGCGAGGCTCTCCTTCCGAGCTGCATTTGCTTCTAGTAGCTGGTGTTGGCACAGCTGGAGTTGGTTCTGGAGCAGCTGTATTTCCTCTTGCTGCTCATAGGCCCGTGCCTGAAAAGTATCCCAGGAGAGCTGTGTCTGCTCCAACTTCTGCTAACAGCGCTCCAGACGAGTTTTAAATGTGGTAATTTCTGTCTGTAGAGCCGCTCTGGTTCGCCGTTCGTCCTCCAGCTGCTCAATCACTACACGGGAGCTGCGCTCCAGCTCCGCTATCTGCGCCTGAGCACCACTGAGCTCCGTGTGTAGGTCGATGTTACAGTCCTCACAGACCTGCAGCTGGGATGACAATTTTCGTATACTGACTGACTGTTCTCGTACTTCCATGCAGCGACCATTTCTCTCCACCGTGACAGCTCGCAGCTCATCCTGTAGCCGGTGCAATTGCAGGCCAGTCTCTTTCTCGCTCTGGGTTGCAAAGCCGAGTTGCCCTTTCAAGGTCTCTACCTCCCTTCGAAGCGGGTCACAACATTTGCATTCGCTCTCCAGCACCACCTCCATTTCTTTCACCCGTCCACCCCTCCGCTACTTTTTAGCCTTACATGAGGGTGGGTTGACGGTCACGGTTGGTGTGGAGGCATATTTTGTTTGTGTCTTGGCGTTGGCAGAAGCCGATGCTTCCAAAATCCCTGGTCTCTGCCAATCCAAGTCTGTAGACACCCTCTGGGTGTGTGGTGTAGTTGCCAGCCAATTCTCCTGGCCACGAATGTTCCCTGGCTCAATCCAGCCTGGGACCTTATATTTACTGTATTCCACATGCAGAGGGTTAAAATCTTCCTGGTCCTGCACAGTTTCCCCTTTCTGCAATAAACAGACCTCATTCCAAATGCTCTGGAACAGGTCCAGGCTAGGTTTTGGACCATATTGCTCGAGGCGTCTTTTTACCTCCTTGAGCGTTTCCATCTCGCTCCTGGTTGCACCAAACTTGTGCCTTTGATCCTTTCTTCAATATTTGTTCCTTCCATAGCTTTTCAGCAGGTCCTTTAGGGTGTCCTGCTTGCAGGCTGTATAGTTTGTCATCTTGGGGTGTATTGGTGTTAGAGAGCCTCTATCCACACCGTTTGCCACCAATGTGACGGAACTGTTCTCTTCCGCCTGTCCTGACTCTCCAGACACCCCTTCGTTGCGGTCAGCCCGGCTACTAGGAGCGATGTCCTCAGCGCCTCGAGCAGCTTGACCCGCCTGCTTCTGTTCCTCTGCCCTGGAGCCATTAGGAATTTCCAGAAGGCCGCTCGGTGCCTTCTGATGTTGAGTATATAGTGTAGCGTAGTTTGTAATAAAGACACCAGGCGCGGCTGTATGCTTTAAAACAGGATTCTCTCTCTCTCTGAGCTTGAGAGTTCTCTGAGTTTTAATGAACAAAACGCCACCATTTATGCTGAAGTCCAACAGTCATAATTTGCATAAATAACACACCTCGTCCTACCAATATACTAATTACATTATGTCAGTTATTTACAATAAACATTCTTTACATTCTTTAGCCTTCAGCTCACACAACATTTGTATAATCCATTGTTCTAACACATCAGATTAAACACGAAACACTATCACAGATCCCTTGAATCAAATATGCAGCTAGATAAGGGGAAAAGCCCTGGTGCATAAATTACACAGCAGTAAAGCTTGTTTACTGGCTATAAAGAAACATATTTACCTAGAGGAAAATAAGTATTTTTAAAACTAAAGTTACGCCATTTACACTACATTCATATAATAAGGATACATTGTAAAATACACCACCCTTCAATAAAACCACATAGTAAGAACATAAAATTGTCCATACAATTTGAAACGCAATACCGAGGGAAAAGTAAAAATGGTCTTTAAAACAGCCAAGTCAGTTTCTTGTGGCTCGCTGAGGAGTGCCAGTTGTCAGCTCCGTGACAATCACCTACTGCTGTTGATCCAAAAGAAGGCACAAAACCCAGTCTGAAGTGCTCACCAATATGCAACATACTGGGAAAAATTCCTTCTTCATCCCAGAATGGCGTCAGATTTCTCCTGGGATCAAGAAGCTTCTACCCACAATTTAAATATTATAACACTTACTATTATGTTTTTGCAGGAAGTCATCCAGCCATTGTTTAAAAGTCTGTACAGTCTCTGACCCAACCACCTCAACAGGCAGAGAATTCCACAGCTTTATTGTTCTCACTGTAAAATAACCCTTCCTATGTTTTAGGCTGAATTTCCTTTCATCCAGTGTAAATCGGTGACCTCGTGTCCGGTGTATAGTCCTGTTAATGAATAGGTTTCCAGATCATGAAGAAATCTATTGTATGTGTTATTATGTATGTTTAAAATATATTATGTTTATTTGTAAAATAATTTTATTGTGTTTTCTCTAGGGATGCACTGGTACCTGATTGACTTTCTGGCGGCCTGCGGCAGTCAGTTCGACAGGCTGATCGCCAGTGTTCGGCAGGCTGATTGTCGACAGATTTTGTTCAGCGCACTTCGGGGTCCCTGCGGTGAATGCTGAATTCACCGCAGAGTCGGCAATTTGAAGTCACTAAAGTGTGCCGAACAAGAGCGCACTGAAATTTCGGTGAGTTTTCTGTGCACTCTGAATAACCCATTTAGTGAATAGAAGCTGTAAATCTTCAATTCTTGTCTAAATTATGCAATTGGATTCTTGTCGTATCATATCGCGCTGTTAATTCTTTCCAATTTATGTTTAAGAAAATAAATTCTGGAGTTAGAGATCTTTTTTTCTACAGCTAATGACAATGCCAGTTAAAGGACACACATCCAGCAAACAGGAGATGACTTGTTATGTGATCGCAGCTCCGGGAAAATGAATCTCCAGAAAGCTAAAATCACAAGGAAATTAAAAGAGCGTTTAAAAAAAATATATACATCTACGCACAAAGACATCACGTGCACGCTCTGCAGGGAGCATTGGCACAGAATCAGCTGCACATAATGTATTTACACTCATTTGGATGTACTTTTAATACACACAGGAAGATTTCTTGCTGATATTACCCTTCCACCCACTCACAAGTTCTACAATAGCGTCTGTTTGCAGACATGTGCCTCTCATAATGAGATCGTAAACAGCAAATCCCTTCAATCTCATTTCATATTTATTTATTTTTTAAAAATAAAGTAGTCCCCCCCCCCCTTTTCTGGAGAGACCCTCGTTTTTCTTAACCCTTTCACTTCGGAGGACGTGTTGGGAACGTCCTCATTAACTCCCGCTATATGCAGAGGACGTTCCCCACACGTCATCCGCAAGCGGGAGCCCCCTCAGAGATACTCACCTCTCTGTCCGGGGTCCTGCAGTGTTCTGACTTCAGCGAAGTCAGGTACTGATTTTAAACCCCACCCGACGTCAATGACGTCATCGCACTACGCGCGATGATGTCATTTCCAGGCGACCCCCGGCAATGCCGGGAGATCGCCTGAAAGGGAGGGGGGGATCCGTTCAGATCCCTCTCCCTGCCAATCGAGAGGGACCAGCGCCGCAAGCCAGGCACCGCTTAAGGCTGGGGTCAGACGAACGCAGTGCGAACGCACGTGCAGCCGCACTTTATTACGGCCGCAGTAGCAGCAAATGACGTCCAATATACGAAGTACGGCTGCACAAAAGTTCGGCCGCGCAACACAAGCGGCAAAGGAACGCATTTTTTTGAGAACGTAGAACCGCTAGTACTGACGTACAGAGTGCGCTGCGTCCGCATAGCGGCATGTGTGCGTGATTAGGAGACGTCAGACGCTGCACATGTCCGGCCAACATCACGTCCATTTGTTTTTAATAGCTCCATCAAAAATCACGGCCGAAATTGCGCACCGTATGACCGCTATCGTGTCTTCCGTGAAAAAGTGCGTTTGAATGCATCGGCGCACTTTTTGACGGTAGATGTGAAAAATGCGTTCGTCTGACCCTAGCCTTAAAGGGGAGTGTCCCCTTTTCAGCGGTGCCTGGCATTAACCCCTCAGACACGGGTCACGATTCGGCACCAATGCGGCGCCAAATCGCGGCCTAGCTCCGGTGGGGGCCGCCATCTTGGATTAACATGACCATGTTCAATGTAAAAAAAAATAATAAATAAATAAATAACATGTTTTTTTTGTGTTGTTTTTATTAATGCAGCAATATTGTTCACATTTCAGTTATAATGTGAACAATGATGCTGCACTAATGATTTTTGTCTATGGGGTGTGTTTGCTAAAAATCACATAAATCCCCCCAAAAAAAATGTAACGAGTGCCCATTTCTAATTTTTGTACAAGCACACCTCATTGAAAATATAACCGCAAATGCTCATGTGATAAAATGTGAAAAAAAATAACCACTTTACAAGCTGTAGATGATTAAAAATTCTAATTTTATTGCATTTTTTGTTATAATATACAGACAGGACATGACGTACACATATAAAAATGATATATTATGAATCTGCTGAGTCTGCCGAAAAAAAATAAAATATATATTTCTGGGTCATATAATAAAACGTGGCTTCTAATCGTGTTTAAACATGATGAGCAAAAGCGGTAAAAAAGAGCTCAGCACACCGACGTGAAATGGCTCAGCAGTGAAGGGGTTAAATTCAGATTATAAACTGACAATTTGCTAAATCGTATTAAGGATATCCGCGTTTAAATTTTCCCATAAATGCAGGGAGCTCTGCACAGAACAGCCTGCGGGCTGGAGACTGATGTATGCAATTCCATTCAACAGATAAAATGAATGGAGCTGCTGCTGAAGAAAGGGGCAGCTTGCACCAGGACAATGTCGATGTGCACCCTCGATGGAACAGTGGGGATCATCAGCACTTACAGGGTTATCCAAAGAGATCCGAATTGCTTGAGAAAGGTAACCGAACGCTGAAAAACAGCATTCGGTTGCCTTTCCTGGCCATTCGGCTATCCAGAGAGCAGGCAATTCGCCAAATCCTGGCGAATTGCCTGACCATACGGTGCCTGTTCGGTGCCTGTTCGAGGGCAGTGAAATCCCCATGAAAAAGCACTGCTTCGGCTATTCAGAGAACACAAACCAGCAGTGAAAGGTTCCCCTAATGCCCTGCTGTTCGGTGGTTTCATTCGGCAAGTTTATTCTGGAGAATCCCATAGACTTCAATGTTAAAAATATTCCCGATTTAATTCATTATCTAATAAACCATTCATTGTAAAATTCTGCAGCAAAAAGTCTCTTTATTTATAGATTTTTTAGGATACTTTAAGCATTTTTCTTAATTTTTTTTTTTTTTTAAAAGTCCGATTTTGTTTTGATTTTTTTTTTAAGTTTACTTATTTTTTCTGTAACAGCCCTCTTTATTATCATTCCCTGGACCTCCTGTGTAAATTTCAGACATTTTCGCTCAGTAGTTTCTAGGGATGCACCGATACCGATACTAGTATCGGTATCGGGGCCGATATTGCCGTTTGCACGAGTACTTGTTACTCGTGCAAACGGCCCGATACATCCCGCCGATACCGGAAGCCGGCGCTGGGTCGGCTTGCCGGTATCCGCGGGGCTGGGGAAGCTGGCCGCGTGCATGAAAAGCACGCGGCCAGCGTTCCCCTTCGGCGCGCCAAATACTCACCCTTCCTGAAGTTCCGGTCTCTGGGCAGTGATGCGGTCACGTGGCCGCCGGGCGCTCCTGTGACGCGGCCTCTCGACTGGAGGCAGCGTCACAGATGCGCCCGGCGGCCACGTGACCGCATCACTGCCCAGAGACCGGAACTTCAGGAAGGGTGAGTATTTGGCGCGCCGGAGGGGAACGCTGGCCCCGTGCTTTACATGCACACGGCCAGCTTCCCCAGCGTTCGAGCTGGGGGCCAATCCATGAGAGCTGCGGGCAAATCCATGAGAGCTGCGGGGCCAATCCATGAGACCTGCGGGGCCAATCCATGAGACCTGGGGGCAAATCCATGAGACCTGGGGGCAAATCCATGAGAGCTGGGGGCCAATCCATGAGAGCTGGGGGCCAATCCATGAGACCTGGGGGCAACTCCATGAGACCTGGGGGCAAATCCATGAGACCTGGGGGCAAATCCATGAGAGCTGCGGGGCCAATCCATGAGACCTGCGGGGCCAATCCATGAGACCTGGGGGCAAATCCATGAGACCTGGGGGCCAATCCATGAGAGCTGGGGGCCAATCCATGAGACCTGGGGGCAAATCCATGAGACCTGGGGGCAAATCCATGAGACCTGGGGGCAAATCCATGAGAGCTGGGGGCCAATCCATGAGACCTGGGGGCAAATCCATGAGACCTGGGGGCCAATCCATGAGACCTGAGGGCCAATCCATGAGACCTGAGGGCCAATTCCATGAGACCTGGGGGTAAATCCATGAGACCTGGGGGCAAATCCATGAGACCTGGGGGCAAATCCATGAGAGCTGGGGGCCAATCCATGAGAGCTGGGGGCCAATCCATGAGACCTGGGGGCAAATCCATGAGAGCTGCGGGCAAATCCATGAGAGCTGCGGGGCCAATCCATGAGACCTGCAGGGCCAATCCATGAGACCTGGGGGCAAATCCATGAGACCTGGGGGCAAATCCATGAGACCTGGGGGCAAATCCATGAGAGCTGGGGGCCAATCCATGAGAGCTGGGGGCAAATCCATGAGACCTGGGGGCCAATCCATGAGACCTGGGGGCAAATCCATGAGACCTGGGGGCAAATCCATGAGACCTGGGGGCAAATCCATGAGACCTGAGGACCAATCCATGAGACCTGGGGGTAAATCCATGAGACCTGGGGGCAAATCCATGTGACCTGGGGGCAAACCCATGTGACCTGGGGGCAAACCCATGTGAGCTGGGGCAAACCCATGTGAGCTGGGGGCAAACCCATATGAGCTGGGGGCAAACCCATGTGAGCTGGGGCAAATCCATGTGAGCTGCGGTCAATCTCATATAAATTTTTATATGAGGTCTGTTCCTATTGGAAAGCGTCACATGACATTAAATAAAAGTATCGGTACTCGGTATCGGTGAGTACTTTTAAAAAGTATCGGTACTCGTACTCGGTCTTAAAAAAGTGGTATCGGTGCATCCCTAGTAGTTTCTTTGCAAACAGCGTTTCATTTTCACAGATTCATACAAATGGTTTTGCTAATTTATTCACTGCCTCCTCTGCATCTCAGCTGCTTCGGCTCTGTGTGATTCGGCTCCTGTTCGGCTGCTTCGCTGCGTGTGATCGGCTCCTGCTCGGGTTTTTCGAAGGTTAATCCAGATGTTTTTGCTTGTTTTCAGCATGCATTCGGTGGGTTTGCGGCAGCCTTTCCCTGCAATTCGGGGACCCTGTGGTGCTTGCTGAATACACCGCAGGGTCACCGAAATGCAATCGGCAAAAGGAACCGAATTGAAGAGAACGAAAAGTCACCGAATGTGCGGTGACTTTTCGAATCTCTTTGGATAACCCTGTTAGTGAATAACTTTTTTTTAATGTTGGGACAGGGTACAGTTTAAAGTGCTATTCAAGTTACTTTTGATCTTTTCTTAAAATAAATCAGCATGCAAAAAAAACAACGTTCTCCAAATCATTTTTTTTCACCAATTCTTTATATTAGAAAGATCGTCATACAGGACAAAGCCGCATGTATAAGACAGTAACAGCACAAATCAAATAATATCAAGCATGGAGGATGCAGGGTATAATGCAAATCAATGACGCACAGATAAGAGAGGAAGTAGCATGATATACGTAGGCAACAAGGTCAACGAGGGGACTAGGAATAAAATTCACAACTTGGGGAGGAAATAACCTATAAACTAAAGTGGTATTCGGCAGCTCGCCCCTGCGCCCCCTCAGGGGGGGGCAGAGGGAACCACGAGGCAGGGCCGGAGGAGCGGAGAGAGCCTAGGTGAACGCTCCCCAGCACACCCGAAGTGCAATCCTTCCTCCACACCGATCTAATAAATAAAAATAAAAAATTCATAAAAATAATAATAAAAAAAAGAGAGGGGGTCGGAGTGGGAGGGGTGGCACATCCAAAAAGACCCCCTAAACGCTGACCAGAGCTCCAAATTTTAAATCTTAAGAAGAACACCGATATGCCACGGAATTGCACCGAACGGTGAATTTCCCTGACTATTCAAAAAAGCTGGCAATTCGACATTTTTAGTCCTGGTCTTTTTTCCATGGTGGTTTTTTATTCTGTAACAGACCTTTTTATTATTATTCATAGGACCTTCTATATTATTTCCAAGCATTATCATGCATTATTTTTTTTAAAGATGTGTTTTAAAAGTTGCGTTTTGTTGGGAGTTTTTTGACCCCTATTCGGTGGCTTGTCAGCTTTTTCCGGCAGGCGGTGTGTTCGGTGGCTTGTCAACCTTTTTCGACAGCTGTTAGGCGGCTGCCGATCCGCAGTCTGTTCGGCAGATTGTGTGCTTTTTTTCCGCGGGTTTGCGGTTGCGTGTCGGTGTTTTTTTGTATCAATTCGGCGGTTTGAGGATGCTTTCATCAATCCGCTGCATTTCGGGGACCCTGCGGTGAATGCCGAATTCACTGCAGGGTCTGCGAATTTAAATTAGCGTAGTGCGACGAACGTCAGAGCACCGAAATTGCTCTCTGAATAACCCCTTAAAGGGTGAAGTCAGGACAATTGGCTGGATTACACCATTTAGACCAAATAGCCGATTTGGAAAGTGAGATAAATGGGAGAATTTTTCTGGTTTGGCTATTTTGACCTAGATTTTTCACTTCTCCTGCCAATTCTCCTGACTTCACCTTTTAGTGAATAGACCTGTATGTCTACCATTTGCAAGTTCTTCCTGTTTAGAAGAGTCTGCAGACTTCTTTCTCCTGATGTAAAAAGGGGGGGCTCTACTTGCCAGCTAGGTCCCTGCATCAACTACTACTTCTGCTGCGCACTTTTATCTGCAACTCACACTGCAGAAAAAACTATAATATCAACCATCAGCTCTTGTATTTGTTTAGTTAATTCATATTTGTTTTGCACTGCTCGGAGCTCCAAACTAAGCTTACATTTTATGAACAATAATTCTGTAATCATACATGGGTTTTAGGTGTACATTATTTTATTATTTTTTTATTTACTTTCTGCGGCAAAAGTGTTAAAGGATACCCTCATTTAAAAGAAAATAATCTATATATAATATACTTATATAGCAGAGATGAACCTCTTATTTAATTTTGTGGATTATTTTAATAAGGAAGTATCTGTGGTTTAGGTTTACAGAATTGATATGCGAAGGTGGTGGCAGGCAGCCATGGATCCTTTTTTTTGGCAGCGCTGCAGGTTTTGAAAACAATAAAGTCTTTTTTATTTCTTTTTATTGTAAACACCTGACCCTCCACCATCCAAAAAAAATAAAAGGTCTCTCCCCCCCCCCCTCCTCAACAGACGTAATGACCACTTCCAGATCCTCTGCCTTGGCAGTAATAACCGGCCCAATTAAAGGCTTGATTTATTTTACAGAGCCCAAACATGCTCTTAAAATGTCGAATTATAGTCTTGAAGCGTTATTCTGCCCCACTTAAAATGACGTAGTTATAGGTTGAGATGATTGTTTAAATTTAGAACTGTCTTTTTAAAAAATAAACCTGTAAAAGTATATTCCAGTCTTTTATAGTTTGTTTTTTTAACTTTACAATCATTGCTCTAGTACCTGCTACCTGTCATACCCATTGGGATAATACCTCTCAGCGAGATATAGATTACCTCTGAAAAGTATTTAATCCACATGCAATTGTGACTTGATCATCCAATATATTGGACTAGAGGTTTTACCTGCCATTGCAGAAGTGCTAATTTGCTGCATGCCGGTTTTCACTGTTGTTTCAACTACATTGAACTCCCGCTGTTCTGAAATAGAACTCAACAAAAGCAGGAGCAGTTCCTTCAAACAGCGATGAACTATGGTACCAGGGCCACCATCGACAACAGCCCAGGATATGTCTCGAGGGGACCCCGATCCACCAAGATACCAACAAGTAACTACATGACCCACCATTGTGACATGTGACATGTTAAGAGTTAAAATGGCCGTCGCTGGAATCTAGACGCACCCTTCACCTTTCCAACCTGGTGTTTAAGAGCTTTACTGGGAAGCTACCACCCTACCTTACCTGAATAGACTGCTTCCCCCAGCAGTTCCCTCATCCTACAGTATAACCAGGACCTGCACCTTACTTGCAAAACCACAATACAAAAAGAAAGTGGCTCGATCCTCATTTTCCTACAGAGCACCGCAGTTATGGAATAACCTCCCAGACGCCATCAAATCTTCCCCCAGTCTTAAGTCACTTGTGAGATCTCTATTAATATACCTCAATACGGAATGCACCTGTAAACATGTAACAATGTGACTATATTTCCTACGTATTTATTTTCTGTTAATCTGTATATTTGTGTGTTGCTTTTTTACTATCTTGCATTTTATTACTTTGTATTTCTGTAACGACTAACAATTCAATGTTCTTGAATCCAGGACATACTTGAAAAGGAAAGAAATCTTAATGTATCCTTCCTGGTAAAATCCTTTATAAGTAAATAAATTTCCCAGTGGGACGGGGCATCTGATGCCAGTAAGATCACTCTGACTCCTCACAGAGTGATTAATATGGCCTGTCCTGCACTAGATAGAGTTGCAGACCAAACGCTCACCCGGCCAGCAGGGAATACGTTTTATCCCCATAGTGGAGCACCAGGGATTTATTACACCAACTGTAAAATAAGGTAAACAGAAGAGGAGGAAACGTATTCTTAATTAGGTTGCTATGTTATGGGCAGCTGAGGGAAAGAGGGCCTGACCAGTGGGTCAGTAAAGGGCCCTAACACTTGACAGCAGCCCTGTATGGTACGTTATCTTCCTTTAAAAAATATAAAGTGTAACTATTCTCCGGTTACCGTTGTCGTTGTGTATGACCCTGGGGGAAGGGGGTCAAAATATTTGTAAAACCGTTTTGGAAGCTGCAATCAAAGTAAAGGGTTGGCTTCAAATGTCAGGGGATGGTGATTTTCGAAGTTGACCTGGAAAGTGAATCCAGCTTCAGTTTGTAAGATAGGAATTTCATGCTTGCCATTACCGAGTCCCTGTGGAACATACTGGACACGCTTCATGCATTTCAAATTATTCACATTACTCAAAATTATTTATAACTCAAATTTATAAGGTGTTAACAAGTTCCATTGCGCTGTACAATGGTTGAGACAAAATAAGAAATATACATACGAGTTAAACACACAGAACAGTAGGAGAGAGGACCCTGTTTGAGAGCTTACAATCTAAGAGGAGAGGGGTGACACTCTAAGCGAGGGTAAATAGCAGAGTATGTGATGTAATGGAGCAAGAAATGTACAGTGGGGAAATCATGGAGTGAGCAGATAGAATTCTCTAAAGTAATTTGTTTTCAGAGACTTCTTGAAGGACTAGAGAGATAGGGACTTACATAAAAAGGGGGTATCACGGGAGATGTCCTGAAGACAAGAGTTGCGGGTGCAGGTACGAGGAGATAGCATCAGATCATTGGCAGAGCAAAGTGGATGGGATGGGATGTACCTGCTAATAAGGGAGGAGATGTAGGCAGGGGCGCGGTTATGGAGAGCAATGTATGTGAGCACCAGTATTTTGAATTGGATTCTAAGGGAAACAGGGACCCAGTGTAGAGATTGACAAAAGGGTGAGAGGTGCGGGATGTGAAGTGGATGAACCTGGCGGAAGCACTCATAACAGACTGCAGAGGGAGAATCTGAGATCTCTTAAGGCCAGAGAGAAGGAGGTTACAGTAGTCAAGGCGGGAGATAATAAATGCTTGGATGAGCAGATTAGCAGAGTCCTGATTAAGAAATCAACAGATGCGTGAGTTCCTACGGGAATAGGGCCTCATCCCCTCTTGTACTGTTTGTCAAATGTTGTTCAATGTATTGTAACCCGTCTATACTGTGCCTATTGTACAGCGCTGCGGAATATGCTGGCGCTTTATAAATAAAGAATAATAATAATAATGCGTGCAATGTTTCTTAGGTGGAAGTAGCAGGATTTGGTTAGAGACTGAATGTGAGGAGTGAAGGAGAGATGAGAGTTAAAGAGGACCCCGAGGCAATGAGCCTGTGAGGTAGATGTAATGGTGGCACGGCACCATTCACCTGAAGGGAAATGGGTACAGGAATATTGGCTCTAGAGGGAGGGAAGACAAGAAGTTTAGTTTTAGAGAGGTTGAGCTTTAGGAAACGGGAAGTCTTCCAGTCAGAGACAGCCATTAGGTAGGCAGTAACACGGTCCAACACAGGAGCAGAGAGATCGGGAGAGGAAAGGTTGATTTGGGTGTCGTCAGCATAGAGATGATATTGGAGTCCATAGGAAGAGATGAGATTGCGAAGAGTAGTGGGGAAAAGAACAGAGCCTTGAGGTACCCAGCTGAAAGAGGAACTGGGGAGAAGAAGCACCGGCGAAGGAGACACTGAAAGACAGGAAAAGAACCAGGAGAGAGCAGTGTCACCTAAGCCATGTTGACGCAACGTGAGAAGCAGGAGATAGTGGTCTAACAGTGTCAAATGCAGCAGAAAGTCAAGAAGAATAAACCGGGAGAAGTGACCTTTGGTTCTTTATTAACTTATAACTCCCCAAATCCACCTTACCTGCCAAATAATACACAACACACAATATGTAGTGGGTAAGGCATGGACACATTATTACTAATCTGTTACAGTTAGTCAAACACTTAAACAATAACATCAACATTAACATAACTTTATTCTTTATTGCCAGTCTTACTGCCAGCCAGCACTCCTTGTTGCTGTTGGGCAGTTTCCGCATAACTCCTTGGCAACTAAGAGCTCTTGCTTGTGTTCCTGTTCACCAGAGCATATCTCTCCAGAAGTCCGCCTTCCATGGCTGCTTTGTGTGTTAACCTGTAACTGCTGGCAAGGCATTACTGCCATCCGAAGCAGATCCCTGCTACTAAGAAGCAACATTTAATACCCACATATTACAGGGTGGGAACGTTTCCTCTGCTCCTACTGCTGCCCTCCTAGCAGAGGTAAGGGCGTTCCCCAAGCCTATAGCTTTATTATCCTTTATTTACATAGCGCCACAAATTCTGCAGCGGTGTACAAGGTGTTGATACATTATTATACCACACATGAATGATGACCTGATTCAGGGGGACCCTGTACCTATGAGAATTTACAATCTCTGAGAAGTACAAGTATTTTGTAAGGTAGGTGCATCCATAGAGTTAGGTGTCTTGCCCAAGGACACACGCTGGTGGTGTCTTCTCAGTGGGATCGTGTCGTCTTTCCATGATTGTAGCTCAGCGACCGGTGGTTGGGTTGAAACCGCTTCTCGTAGAGTCGAGACTTGCTTCTCCACTCCCACTTGCAACTTTGTTGCAATACCACCTCTCTAACCCACCCACACCACATTTTACTGGCACAGGCCAGCAGTCATGCGCCCACTTCCCTAAACAGTCCAGGGGCTTTATTTCATGCAGAAGCTTGGTTACCTTCTTGCTGCCAAACAAGAGTCTACCTTTATCTAACCCCGACATGTTTTTTCTGGATTTGCCATTAAGCATGCCCATTGTGCATGATCATTAAATGGAAACATTTGGCTATAAATGACTCACATCTTAATGAATTGAAGAGAAAACGTGCAAGACGAAATTTTATATTCTACATGTATTTATAATTCACTTTACAGACTTGTAGCTTCTAGTAGGGATCTGTGTCCAAGCCTCGAAAGAGACAGTTGTAGCGCTGTTTAAAAACACTGTTGCTGTATTGCTCGGGTTTGGCCACCAGAGGGAGACAAGCGCAATGTAAAGTATACTGGACACTATGGGACTACGTTTTCCATCATGCTTTGCGGTGGAGACAGGAAGTGGGTGGGGAAGGAGGAAAGGACATCCGCAGCCTCGTCGAAGGAGAGCCAGTGTGAGCCGTGCGGTGAACAGAGTAAGACGCACGTGAGACTGTGAGTGATTGTTACCAGGCCGGAGAGCAGGCACTGCCTTGCGGATGCTGGGGATCGATACAGTGACTTGCCAGAGACCTAGTAATCCACCGCTGAGAGGTTTGCGCAGACACAGAGTTCCAGATTGGACCCCGAGTAAGGAGACCGCGATGATCCACTGGGAGTGCAGGCGGTAGGCCGTAGATCCTGTTGTAGAAGACTGACAAGCAGGAGAAGCGGATCCGGTGGCACAGAGTTCCAGTATAATCAAGCGGAGAGACATCCTTGGTCGGGCAGCGGAACAGATTGTCTGGCGGATGGGTGAGGCCACAGTCAAAGTTTAACGCAGCACGCTGCAGTATTGCTTAAATCTACAGGGCCCCAACGTGACTAGTCGAAGATTTACTAAATTCATTCACTGGCCAGTCGAATATAGTACCCGGGTACCTGAGCTCACACACACACACACACTTTTTGGTACATAACCTGCACGGGACTTACACTCCAGTAACAAAGGGGTTAAACTTTTCTTTTACGCTGCGCGTTTCTCGCATTATGAAATCCTGTTTCCTATATACCGTGCTTACATTATATATGCAGCTTTATTGAGACCAGTAAAGTATATAATCTATAAAATCCACAACAGTGCTGGTGTATATTTATTCCTAGTGCGGAGAGACTAACCCGAGGTTAAATTCAGCGGCTCCTCCGGGAGTGAGCGCTACACAGTCATTATGATATAAGGCTTTTAATGGGTACGCTTTACGCCCACATCTTTTTTTCATGGTTAATAGCATTTGTTGTCATCCCGTGGCAGGGGATCCAGCAAAAACTCACAAAAACAGCAAAAAAATAGCAGCTTAATACATTAAATTAGTGGAGACCAAAGGATAATCCCAGATGTCTGCTCTAAGGCCCGTGCGATGGCCGTATACACTCTCAATGCACTGAAGAGCAATTGGATGTCCAGCCTCCTAGTGGTCACATGACTTACTAACTGTACCCACTCAAGGGCCCCAAGTTATGCCAACCTAACCCCCTTACACTGTACCCACCCTTCCAAATGAATACACTGCCACCACGTAAGTAATAGGGCACTCTCGAAACCCCACTAGCTGTATACCACCCCAATCCAGGAGCCCAACCATATACAGCTAATATATACTGTAACAGAGTGCCAGTAGAACCTGCCAGGGTGGCAGGAAAAGTGATACATTCCTCCACGAATGCTTAGATTCATCATCTAAGGTACTGCTAGTATAGATTTGAAGGTAAAGACCAACAGCTGTTAAACTTGTATGGGTAAAACAGATTCTGGAGCTGGTGTTACCAGGAGTTTAATTAGCTCTGGGTGGGACAGGGATTAATTTTACCCCTTAAGGACCGGAGTAATTTTACAACTTCGGTGCTGTTTCGGAAGTAGAGGTTTGCTGAGCTCATTTTGACCGTTTTTAAGTCACGTATTATTATACCACCCAGACAAATTATATATCGTTATTTCCGGCAGACTAATAATATATCATTATTATATGTATATGTCATGCCCTGCCAAAATGCTATAACAAAAAATGTAAAAAAAAGTAAATAAATGTGAATTTTCAATAAAATTTCAATCTTCCACAGTGTGTAAAGTGTTTTTTTTTTTAAATTTTATTATCCGAGGCTCTGCGGTCATATGCTATGGGGTAGATTTGTTAAAAAAATTAGAACGGGGAACCCATTTTTTTTTGGGGAGAAATTGCGTGATTTTAGCTAAACCCCCCAAACAAAATCATTAGTGAAGCATCATTGTTCACATTAGAATTGAAATGTGAACAATATTCTGCATTAAAAAAAAAAACGTATTTATTTTTTTATTATTTAATTTATTATTTTTTTATTATTTTTATTTTTACTTTTTTTAAACTTTTATTTTACATATAACATGGTCATGTTTGATATCATTGGAAAGGCCATGCCCTAGCTGCCACCGATCAGGAGATAGGGGGGTTCAAAGAACCCCCCTATCTCCTCTAAGGGATTTCCATAGGAAATCCCTTTGCAGCTAGGGGGTTCCGCGGTTAACTGACATCATTGCGCATGGCGCGATGAGTCACTTGAGCGGGGGGGACCCAGAGGTGGGGGCTGCCATCCAAGATGGCGGCCCCCACCTGAAATAGGCCGCGATCGGGCACAAATTAGTGCCCGGTCGCGACCTGGCAACAAAGGGGTTAACCCCTCCTACATCGCTGGAAAGGTCAGGCTGTGACCCTTCCAGCGATGCTGGCCACAGCCGCCTGGTCCCTGGCGATGGGGAGATAGAGGGATCCAAAGGATCCCCCCTTCCCCTTCAGGCGCTTCCCCTGCTCCGGCGGGGGGGGGGACGCCTGAAACTGACGTCATCGCGCCCCCGGCGCGATGACGTCAGTGCGCCAGAGGAGGAAACCCTGCCGATCTGACTCCGTGGGACTCAGATCAGCGAGGGAGCCACCGGAGGAGGTGAGTATCTCCCGGGGGGGCTGAAAACGTCGAGGACGTACAATTACGTCCTGTGGCGCCAAAGCCCGCCTAATGCAGGGCGTAAATGTACGTCCTGCGGCATTAAGGGGTTAATGTGCAGCTGCACCTAGTAGTGTGTGTGTGTGTGTGTGTCTGTGTGGGTCTCAGTGCATGGAGAGACAGTGTGCTGAATGCAGCAACTCCTGTGTTAGGAGAATAAGAAAACCTGTCTGTGGGACAGGGTTCTATGGATGAACTATAAGCTGTTCCCTTGGAGGAAACCAACCCAACTCGGAGGACTGTCACTAACTAACCAGTAAGGCTCAATGGAGCGGACTTTTATTTGTTCCTATAAATTGATTTTGGCTGGATGCCTGCAACCTTTTTGTTTCTTTTTTTTTTAATGATGGCTGTTTCAAAATTAAAGCTGGCATTTTTGTTGAAGCGACTGCTAGTTTGCCTCTTTATTGAGACTGATCCCCTACAATACACACACACCAAATGCTAAATATTACAGTAGCGATACCTAAGCGATTGCATTCGCGAAGCATGAATTAATATCTAGAGAAAACAGTACTGGGTTTTAAGTTTTAATGGAAAGAATACAAACTTTATACAGTGCCAATATCACATTAAAAACAAGACATACAAAATATACAAACGTGCAAATACAGCTCTTGAAATAAAATGGGACTTACATAGAAACTCTAATTTGAGTAGATACTTCTATGGGTATTTCCATATTTCAAAGGTCCCAGAAGATTCTTTTGGATGTTGTTCTCTCCAAGTCTTCTATCAAAATAGCACTTGTAGAGGGAGGGCTGATTCCTTGTGTAACATCCCCAACCAACCTCCAACCATTTGCTTCCCAGATCAAGTTACCATTCAGCTCCAGCTGATCAGATAAGAGGTTTGTAAATACCGTGCCTGGCTTCACAAACTCCATTGCAAACAGAAGAGAAAAAAAACACCAATTCTGCGCTTAAAATCTTACACACTGCTTTTCAGAAAATGCCTGTTTGTGAGACCTCCTACCAAAAGATGGATGACGGAGGCCTCAACCCAACATTTGGACCTAGGTCGGCCTAGTTAAACAGTTCCCCTTGGCGGGAAAGTCTGTCAGCATTTCCATGTAGACTGCCCTTTTTATGCTGTACCGTGAAGTTATACTGCTGGAGTAGCAGACTCCACCTGAGTAACTTGCTGTTGTTACCGGCCACTCTGTCTAATCAATGTAGAGGGTTATCAATGTAGAGGGTTATGATCCGGTACCACAGTAAAATCACGGCCATACAGATACGGTTGCAGCTTTTGCAAAGCCCACACCACAGCTAGGCACTCTTTCTCTACCACCGCGTATGCTACTTCCCTGGGTAAAAGCTTTCGACTCAGGTAAAGTACGGGGTGCTCTTCTCCCTTTGCGTTAACCGGGCTAAGCACTGCCCCAAGGCCACAGTTTGAGGCATCTGTCTGGACCACAAACCGCTTACCGAAATCTGGTGCTTGAAGCACTGGGGAGCTGGCTAATGCTGCCTTAAGCTCCATAAAGGCCTTCGCGCAAGATGGGGTCCAGTTTACCTGACTGGGGAGCTTTTTCTTAGATCGGTGATGCAATTCTACTGTACTCTGGAACAAATTTCCGGTAGTACCCCGCTGTACCCAAGAATGACATCACCTGTTTCTTAGTCCTAGGGGTAGGCCAGGCAGTAATTGCTTCTACCTTGTCTGGTTCTGGGCGTATGACCTAAGGCTGGGGTCAGACTAGCGCATTTTTAACGTGCGTTTAGGCACACTTAATCACGGCCGCAGTAGCAGCAAATGACGCACAATGATGGCCAATATACGAAGTACAGCCGCACGAAAGTCTGGCCGCGCAACGCAAGTGGAAAATGAACGCATTTTTTCGAGAACGCAGAACTGCTAGTACTGATGTACAGAGAGCGCTGCATCCGCTAGCGGCGAGTGTGCGTGATTAGGAGATGTCAGACGCTGCTAATTTCCGACCAACATAACGTCCAGACGCAAAAAGTGTTTTATTGACGATCCGTAAAAAATCACGCATGAAAATACGCATCGTATGACCGTTTTCAGGCATTCCGTGAAAAAATACGGCAATGCGTTCGGACGCACTTTTTGGCGGTCGCTGCGAATAATGCGTTCGTTTCACCCTAGCCTAAAAGGATTGCATGGAAATTTCTGGAGAGCTATACAGATTACTGTGATAAAGTAGAAATGTCCCTTCTGCAACAGTCATATGGCAATGTTTATTAATAAAATTCTAGTGGCTGGCCTAGTAAATTATAATTTTTAGGCATGGGTCAGGTCTAGCAGGAACACCTGACAGCGTAGTTTCACCACTATATTAGCAGGGGTGTAACTGCCAAGGTATAGGTTTTTTTTTAGAGATGTGTTGTCCCTTGCATATTTAAAGGTATGGGAACTAGCACTCTGTATACAACAGAGACAGTAGGCAGGAGTGCCCACTAGCTTCCTGTTAGAAAGTTGCTGCAGCTGCTGGAGAAGACAGCCGTGTGTTGCATAACTCCTCAAAATAACTTATCTGCATGTGGTCTAGAGGCACCCATTGTAATTTACCTCTGTATTTGTTTTATATTGTGTATAATGTTGTTTTTTATATCCCTTTACATGTACAATGTGATCTGTTAATGATGCAACTGGATTAATCATATTTCTGTTGGAAAGAGATGTTAATTTTGCATGAGAGACTTGTAAAGGACTGTGTTTATGAATATTTTGAACATTTGGTTTTATTTCTTGTAGTTTTCATGGTGTCAGCTAAAAGAAAGTGACAAAATAAAGAGCAAAAATACATCTATATGAAGACCTTTCTTTAGACCCGTGCAGCTGCAAGGGGGAAATACAGTTCACATTGGGTCTATGCTGTAAACAGTTTGAATACTGTATAATCACCCCATGTCTTTACAGTCATACATAATTTTACAAAATTGCCCGTATTTGAGGGTACTTTCAGGATGTACGCACATTAGGAATCCGTAGGAATGACAGTGTCTCTGTATTTGCCATTACCCAAAAAGTCTTTTCACACCAGGAATTATGAGAATACAACGGGGTGTAGATGCAGGAATATTGAATATATGTATGGATTTATGGGTTGATTATTTTGGGTCCAAAATATTTGATGCTCCAGCCACTTCTTTACAATTTTACAATTGCCAATTTGGTGAATGAGTCTTGACATATCTTGTTACACGTAAAGTCGGGGGGGGGGGTGAGCAACCTTGGTCCTCCAAATATTTTGGGACTACATTGAACCTCGGTCATTAACTGGCACTTTTCGGGTTTAACTGTCCAGGACCTTACTCAAATGTGTTAAGTGTTCCTCCCATGTGGTGCTGAACACAGCAATATCGTCTAAGTATGCCACTGCATAGTCCCCCTGACCATCCAGCAATTGGTTAACTAGTCTCTGGAAGGTGGCAGGAGCATTTTTCATCCCAAAGGGCATCACCGTAAGCTCGTATAGCCCAAAGGGAGTTATGAAAGCTGACCTCTCCTGGGCCTCGGAGGTCATAGGAATTTGCCAGTATCCTCTACTCAGATCCATGATGGTGAGATACCGAGCTCCAGCTAGCTGATCCAGTAGCTCATCTAGTCTGGGCATGGGATAGGCATCAAAGGTAGTGGCGGCATTAAGACGCCGATAGTCCACACAGAACCGGGTGGATTTATCCTTTTTTGGTACCAGAACAACAGGGGAGGCCCAGGGACTTCGGGATCTTTTAATGACACCAAGCTCCAGCATGTCCTCAATTTCCGCTTTCGTATGAGCCCGCACCTCAGGGGAGACCCGGTAAGTCACCTGTCTTAATGGAGGTTGCTCCCCTGTATCCACATAATAGATAGCCAGGTGGGTTCTTCCTGGTAACCCTGTAAAGACCTCCTGATACGGTACCAGAACCTCTTGCAATTGCCTTTTCTGCCCCTCAGAGCGCTGAGAGTTAATTTCTGTGTCACCTAAGGAATGCAGACTCTTAGCTTCGCTTACCAGGTCCACCAGAGGATCAGGGACATCCTCTCCCTCAGGCAAGCTGCACACACTCAGGACCACAGCCTCGGGATCATAGTAGGCCTTCAGCATATTTGCATGATACTGTTTCTGCCTTCTCCCCTTCTCATAAAGCACTACTACATAGGTGGTGAGATCCAGCCTCTGGAGTATGGAGAAGGGGCCCTCCCAGGCAGCCTGCAACTTATTCTGTTTAGTTGGGATCAGTACCATAACCTTCTGGCCCACATCATCAGTCTGTTCCCTGGCATTGCGGTCATACCAGAGCTTCTGCTGGGCCTAAGCAGCCTTGGGATTCTCATGTACTAGCCCCGTCAACGCTTGCATCCTGTCCCTAAACTTTAGGACACAATCAGAGGTTTCTGGGGGACGAACCTTACCTTCCCATTCCTCCCGTACTAAATCCAGGGTTCCCCGCACCCTGCGCTCGTACAACAATTTAAGTGGTGAAAAACCTGTGGACGCCGGCAGCACCTCCTGGTACACAAGCAGTAGATGGAGATATTCCTCCCAATCACGACCTGGCTCCTCCCTTGGAATATTCTTCTGGTACAAAAGTCCCTTATCCCAGTTCACTCTGTAGGAATCAGAATCCGTTACTGGCGCTTCCATACGTTTCCTCATCCCTTCCAGGGAAGGGTTGGTGTGCAGGGCTGAAATAAGCTTTTCATTCCCGCTCCCTTGCTCGAGGAACCCAGGAGCACAATTATTTTCCCCTTCCTCACTGGCTAAGTTCACAGCCTCCCCAGCAGCCTCACGGGCGGCCTGTAAACGGGTCACCACGGTCACACTGGGTATCCGACTGGGCTCCACACCATTCTCCACCTGAAGGGCCAGTAGGCAAGGCTCCACCTTCCTCTGCCCCACTCCTGGAGATCACATTAGCACAGGAGCTGGACACAGGCGAGGTATTGCTCTTTCCACTTCCCCCCCACTTAGGCAGAACAGAGGACATTTCTGCTTTACCTCGCAGCCCGCTTTCATGCCAGGCTGGCATCGGACACAGGGTAGAATCACAGTCTTCAATGCACTTTCTCCCCCATGCCAGCATAGCTGGTTCAGGCTTAACAGTCCCAGGGTTGCCCTCCCCGCTCCCACAAGCAATAGAGGGTCCCAAAGTTTCACACAGTACCTCAGATGGTACGGGGTTATCCATTAACACATTCGAGTCACAGGAGTCATCCTCTGGGGCATACCGACATACCAGCCTGCCCAAGTCGTTCCCCAGCAGCATGCTCACGGGAATATCCTCGGACACCCCAACCTCCTGCAACCCCTTACGAGCACCCCAATCTAGGTACACCCGTGCCGTGGGCACCGTGGGGCGAACCCCACCGACTCCTTTGATGGCCTTAGTTTTTCCTGGAATAATATCTTCCAGACTGACTATTTCAGGTCGCACTAGGGTACATGATGCACCAGTATCTCGGAGACCGATAGTCACATGGTCAGCCACAGTAACGCTCTGCAGGTTGTCGCTACCTTGATCCACGGATCCAGACACACAAAGAACAGGCGTTGGACTTCCTGTGACTTTTCCACCTCCTTCTGCCCGCTGCTTCTTGGTGGGACAAGTAGCACTCAGGTACCCCAAATGATTACATCGAAAGCACCTGCGGGTATCTCCTTGGCTCGATGCGGCCGCTGCTCCTTGGCTGGTGGATGATGTAGTCATCGGTTTCCCCGATGACTTGACAACCGGTCTGGGTGTAGCCCCTTCTTTCCAGGCGGTAGTTCCAACTAGTGTAGGCACGCGTTGTGCTGGAGGCGCTCTATTGTTCACATAGTCGCTGGCCAGATCCGCTGCCGCCGTTGTACCTTTAGGCTTTCTGTCCAGAATCCACTCTCTGGCCTCAGGACTCCTGGTTTGCAGGAACTGCTCCAGAATCATTAGGTCCTCCAGGGCCTCGTAGGTGGTGACTTGTAGACCCCCAGTCCATTGCCGGAATGTGGTTCTGAGCTGCCCAGCGAATTCTGTGCAGCTGTCCGATGTTCCTTGCTGCATGCTCCTGAACTTTTTACGATAAGATCAGGGGTTAGGTTAAAACTTTTGAGCAGGGCCTTCTTTATGGCATCATAGTCCTTGTCACTTTCCTCTGGAAGGAAAGCAAACACATCCAGGGCCTATCCTTTCAAGCGTGGGGTTAAATACTGCCCCCACTGCTCCTTTGGCAGCTGGTACTGGTGACACACCTTCTCAAACTCCCTCAGGAACACATCCAGGTCAGTGTCTTTCTCGAGCATCGGTAAATGCTCTGGCCGGGGTCTGTTGGCGTTTGGTTCCCCCCAACTGCTGCTCTGGGTTGAAGAACGGGCCATCTCCAGGCGCCGCAGTTCCAGTTCATGCTGCCTTCCTTTCTCTCTCTCTGTAGCCTCTCGTGCAGCAATCTGATGCTGGAGAATTAGTTGCAGTCTCAGCTGGGGGTCATCACTTCCCAGAAGTCTAAGGGCCATTTCCAGCTCAGAGTCCTTGGCAATTACAGGGTTAACAGCCTCCACAGTAACCCCTGCTGTGTCTGCATCCTGGTCTGCTTGGAGTCCATCAGCCTTCAGCAGATCTCTGATAGAGCCGCATGGGAAGAACAAAGAACAGCTTATCTTTCTAGATTAGACTGTTTCTTGTAGGCATCCATTGTTTCAGGAATAGAGAAATAAAACAGAAAGGGAAAGGAAAAACTGTTTTTGCACCGTATGTCTGTGAATTGGCACTGAGTACTGTCTTGCAAAATTACACAAAAAAAATGTAATTTCTTTAGTACCACGATTTACCCTCCAGGCAATCATTGGCACTAAAACTCTAGATATCCCACCAGCTGCCAGCCAGTTTGTCACGGAAAGAAATGACCTAGCTAAACTAGTTAACTACCTACCTCGCCGTGATGCGCTGAAGGAGAGCGTAAAAGGGGATTACAGTTCCAAGCCTCTGGATTTACTACCTCTACCCGCTCAAGGGCCCCAAGTTATGCCAACCTAACTCCCTTACACGTACCCACCCTTCCAAATGTATACACTGCCACCACGTAAGTAATAGGGCACTCTCGAAACCCCACTAGCTGTATACCACCCCAATCCAAGAGCCCAACCATATACAGATATATATATATATATATAGAATCCATGTGTGAGCCATTCTCAAGGTTACATACATAATGAAAACATACCACTTAAATGCAAGACAGAGAATGAACTCACCAATCAGATTGAACTGCCAGCCCTCCTGCATGTGCATCCAATATAATTATATATGCAAATCACATAAGCATCGCTGCATGTGACCCATCACACGCCCAAGAAAAAAGGTTACCACAGTGATGACATAAACACAAGCATGGATCTATAGAACGGACATTTAAAAATATCATGGAGGAATCAAAAAACAAACTATTCAAAAACACGAAAGTTCTTAGGAGGGAAAAGAAAAAAACATAATAAATAATAAATGAATAAAGAAAATTAGTGCCCCCATTCAGGGTACCCCAAAATATAACTCAAAAATATCATAAATAAAAATTCGAATAATAAACACATAACAAAAAAATCCTCAAAAAGAACCTGAAAACAAGAAAAAAAGAAAACACGAGCGACCAAGAATTACTTTTGCAAGAGAGACTGCATGTTACCAAATCAATATAAATGCATTTACTTAGATTATCTATCAGCCAAAAAGCAAGTGTATGAATTATATTCGTTCAGTCCACGTGGAGTGAGCGTATCCAATTTATGGATCCAAAAAGATTCACGCTGCAATAAAAGCTGAGATATATTCCCACCACGGCGAAGTGGTGGGACATGATCAATGCCTATAAATCTAAGAGAGGGTAAGCGATGTTGACAAGATAAAAAAATGTTTAGCCACTGGCTTGTCGGTGTGATTGTCTCTGTAGGCGGTATTTATAGCTGAGCGATGGCCACGTATGCGATCACGCAATGTGAGATCAGTTTTCCACATCCCAAACCAGGGGCATGTGATAAGGTATATGACAAATTGAGTTTGACAAGTAATCCGATATTTGATGTTAAATCTACGTCCCGAATATGGATGGACGAAGGATGTTCCTGCTTGCATGTGGCTGCAGGTAACGCAACCTAAGCATTTAAAGCACCCCACTTTAATTATACTAGAGTTTGGCGTATATGAATTGTACGGATCCGTTTTGACCAAAAGATCACGAAGATTGGAAGTCCTTTTAAAACTATATAGGAGGTTGTTTGAATTGATGCGGAAGCGTAGTGTCAAACTTAAACAAAGGCCAGTGTTTCCTAAGATTATGAGCTACCAAATCGCCTTGGTTAATATATGTAACCAGTAGAAAAATTCTAGATGTAGAAACAGTCGATGGTTCTTTAGGATGCTTAAAACGATCCTGACCTTTAATCAATGCTCTGAGTTCGAGTATATCCCCTTTCAATGAATCTATTATACAGTTGTGTTCAAAATTATTCAACCCCCACTGAAATTGAGTGTTTTGGCCAGTTTGACATTGATTTTGATCATTCAGTCATCTTGCTTACAATTAAATCAAAGAGGCACGTGTAGGTCAGACAAATATAACATAACATTTATAATGAAATAACCACAAATGTCTTTTCTGTGCTCACATCATTATCAGTTTTATTCAACCCCCAAGTGACATTCAATCTTAGTACTTAGTACAACATCCTTTTACAGTTATAACAGCTTTTAAACGTGAAGCATAGCTTGACACAAGTGTCTTGCAGCGATCTACGGGTATCTTCGCCCATTCGTCATGGGCAAAAGCCTCCAGTTCAGTCACTTTCTTAGGCTTGCGCACTGCAACTGCTTTCGTTAAGTCCCACCAAAGGTTCTCAATCGGATTTAAGTCAGGTGACTGCGATGGCCACTCCAAAATGTTCCAGCCTTTAATCTGCAACCAAGCTCTAGTGGACTTGGAGGTATGCTTGGGATCATTGTCCTGTTGAAAGGTCCAACGTCTCCCAAGCCTCAGGTTTGTGACGGACTGCATCACATTGTCATCCAATATCTCCTGGTACTGAAGAGAATTCATGGTACCTTGCACACGCTGAAGCTTCCCTGTACCTGCAGAAGCAAAACAGCCCCAAAGCATGATTGACCCCCCGCCATGCTTCACAGTAGGCAAGGTGTTCTTTTCTTCATAGGCCTTGTTCTTCCTCCTCCAAACATAGCGTTGATCCATGGGCCCAAACAGTTCTAATTTTGTTTCATCAGTCCACAGAACACTATCCCAGAACTTCTGTGGTTTGTCCACATGACTTTTGGCATACTGCAGTCGACTCTTCTTATTCTTTGGAGACAGCAAGGGGTGCGCCTGGGAGTTCTGGCATGGAGGCCTTCATTACGCAGTGTGCGCCGTATTGTCTGAGCTGAAACTTCAGTACCCACATCTGACAAATCTTTTCTCCGTTCCTCAGCAGTCACACGGGGACTTTTCTCCACTCTACGCTTCAGGTAGCGCACAACAGTCGAAGTCAGCATCTTCTTTCTGCCACGACCAGGTAGCGTTTCAACAGTGCCCTTTGCCTTGAATTTGCGAATGATGCTTCCTATGGTCTCTCTTGGTATGTTTAACATCTTTACAATCTTCTTATAGCCATTGCCCTTCCTGTGAAGAGTAATCACCTCTTCTCTTGTCTTCCTGGACCATTCTCTTGACTTCACCATGTTTGTAACCACACCAGTAAATGTCTAGAAGGAGCTGAGTATCACAGTCATTTTAAAGCTGCCTAATTGGTGCTTATTATGCTTTATTGCTGCTCCGTGACATCCACAGGTGTTTTCAATACCTGATTGAAAACACTTGAATGAACCTCTGTTCTTCAGAGTGGTAGTCTTTAAGGGGTTGAATAATTGTGTCAATGAAGAATTCACAAAAGAAACATTTACTACTGTATTACAAAACCAATTGATGTCATTTTAGTTGCATATGGTTCTTTAAAAAGTCCTTGTAGGATTTCATTCTGAATACAATTACAAATGTACACTAAATTCCCTAAAACCTTTTACAGCATTGGGGTTGAATAATTTTGAACACAACTGTACATCTCCTGGATCTGCTCTGAACGAAAAGTGGTATTTCTGTTGTAACGAAGTACTCGCAGAAATTGGAAATTGACAAGAGTTTTTCAGTGAAACGATGATGGCTATCTGCAATAGTGTATTTCTATCCGTTTCCTTGCGATAAGAGTTTGTAGCCAAGAGGTTGTTAGTTCGAAACACCTCCACATCCAAGAACGAGATCGAGTAACTACTACTGGGTCACATGCAGCGATGCTTATGTGATTTGCATATATAATTATATTGGATGCACATGCAGGAGGGCTGGCAGTTCAATCTGATTGGTGAGTTCATTCTCGGTCTTGCATTTAAGTGGTATGTTTTCATTATGTATGTAACCTTGAGAATGGCTCACACATGAGCTGAAATGTCGGTCAATTTTATAAGATTTAATAAATTTGTTATTTTATTTACACGTGTGCGGCTCCATTCGTGGATTCTATGCAACTTTTTGAGCAAGCACCGTGACAGTCTTCGAGTTGTTCAAGTCGACTTACAAGGTAGTTGCAGGGACATTGTGTTATGTTTATATATATATATATATATTACACACACACCAAATGCTAAATATTACCGTAGCGATACTTAAGCGATTGCATTCGCGAAGCATGAATTAATATCTAGAGCAAACAGTACTGGGTTTTAAGTTTTAATGAAAGAATACAAACTTTATACAGTGCCAATATCACATTAAAAACAAGACATACAAAATATACAAACGTGCAAATACAGCTCTTGAAATAAAATGGGACTTACTTCTATGGGTATTTCCATGTTTATTTATTTATAAAGGATTTTACCAGTAAGGATACATTGAGATTTCTCTCGTTTTCAAGTATGTCCTGGGTTCAAGAACATTGAATGGTTACAGAAATACAAAATAGTAAAATGCAAGATATTAACACAAAACAAATATACAGATTAACAGAAAAATAAATTATGTAGGAATTAAAGTCATTATGTTACATGTTTACAGGTGCATTCCGTATTGAGGTATGTTAATAGGGAACTCTTAAGGGACTATAGACTGGGGGAAGATTTGATGGCGTCTGGGAGGTTATTCCATATTTGCGGTGCTCTGTAGGAAAATGAGGATCGAGCCACTTTATTTTTGTATGGGGGTATTGCAAGTAAGGTGCTGGTCCTGGATCTGAGGTTATAGGATGAGGGAACTGCTGGGGTAATCAGCCTATTCAGGTAGGGTGGTAGCTTCCCAGAAAACATCTTAAACACCAGGTTGGAAAGGTGTTTAACCCTTTCGCTGCTGAGGCTTTTCCCGCCCCTGTGCTGAGGTCATTTTTACTGGTTTTGCTCATCATGTTTAAACGTGTTTTGAAGGCTTATTTTAGTATATGACCCAGACATATTATATATTGTTCTTTCCGTCAGACTCGGCAGATTCATAATATGTCATTATTATATGTATACGTCATGACCTGTCTGTATATTATAACAAAAAAATGCAATAAAATATGATTTTTCAATAATTTACAATGTGTAAAGTGGGTTTTTTTCACATTTTAACATGCGAGCAATTGCGGTTATATTTTGTATGGGGTGCGCTTGTTAAAAAAATTAGAGATGGGGTCTCGTTACATTTTTTTTTTGGGGAAAATTACACGATTTTTAACAAACGCACCGCATACAAAAATCGTTAGTGCAGCATCATTGTTCACATTATAATTGAAATGGGAACAATATTGCTGCATTAACAAACCAAAAAAAAGAAAAAAAAAAAAAGGTAATTTTTTTTTTTATAATTTTTTTTTAAATATTTTTTTTTTATTTTTAATTTTTTTTTTTTTTTTTTTTTACAAACTTTTTCACTTTCGTGTTTGGTATCGTTGGAACGGCCATGCTCTGGCCGATCCAGCAATACTAAACTATAACCCCTAGCTGCCACGGATCGGGAGATAGGGAGTTCATTGGAACTCCCTATCTCCACCATTGGTGGCAGCTAGGGGTTAACTCCAGGACTGGCATCATCGTGCTATGCACGATGACGCCAGTCCTCAGGGGGAGTTCCCGGAGGCTTGGCCGACATCCAAGATGTCGGCCAGCTCCGGGAAAGGATCACGAACCGGCGCTTTTCAGCGCCGATTCGTGATCCGGCTCCCCAGGGGTTAATGCCAGGTACCATTTGGAAGGGCAGGCTGTGCCCTTCCAAACGGTGCCTGGGTTAACCCCCGCAACGCCGCCGATCGGGAGGGAGAGAGGTCCGAAGGACCTCCCCCCCTCCCTTTCAGGCGCCTCCTCCGCACATGCGGGGGGGGGCGCCTGAATTAGGTGTCATCGCACCCCCGCGATGACACCTAATTAGCCCGGCGGCGGTTCCGGATGCTGGGCTGACATCGAGGATGTCAGCCCGCACCGGGGGGGCCAGCGATCGGCCGGAACCCGGCCGAATGCTGACCCCAAAGGCTGACCCCCATGGAACGTGACATGCGGTTGGACGCGCTGAGCGCGTCCACCGCAGCGAAGTGGTTAAAGGTGTTTCAAAGGTCCCAGAAGATTCTTTTGGATGTTGTTCTCTCCAAGTCTTCTATCAAAATACCACTTGTACAGGGAGGGCTGATTCCTTGTGTAACATCCCCAACCAACCCCCAACCATTTGCTTCCCAGATCAAGTTACCATTCAGCTCCAGCTGATCAGATAAGAGGTTTGTAAATACCGTGCCTGGCTTCACAAACTCCATTGCAAACAGAAGAGAAATAAAACACCAATTCTGCGTTTAAAATCTTACCCACTGCTTTGCAGAAAATGCCTGTTTGTGACACTGTGGCTAACAGGAAGGCGGTAGCATTTCCAGATCGGAACAGAGCTGACGGAGCCCAATGCTGGATTTAAATGAAGTTTAAATAGTATCTAAGGTGTACATTTTTTTAGTCAGTGCAGATCCCTTCAATTCATCCACCCGCTGTGTTGCCATTCAGTATTTGTGAGGCCTGATGATCAATTTCCAATCAAATGCTTTTCTCAAAAATGGAGGGTCTTTACGCATACAGAGAAAAGGCACAAACTCACAATTCCATGCACACGTAAGTATCGAAATGTCAAATTTTTATACTTACACAAATATATCGCACTGACGCATTGCGTCTTACAGCTAAAATATAGGGTTAACACAAACCCATGATTTGTTCTTGGACAAGTTAGTCCTTCATACGGAGACGGATGGATCTGTCCAGTTACATTTTACAAATAGTGCAGGAGGGGTGGGGTCGCGCCTATTCCCGAAGGGTTGGCTGCAACCACCAAATGCATCCAGCCCAACAACATGTGTAGAACATAAGAAAAAAATGTCATCTGCGCTTACTCCAATTATACCGTGTGAAACTAAACACAATTAGAGGTTAGGTTTCTTATTAATGGCCATTATAAGACTAGCTCGCCCGCCAACGTCACGGCACCTCTATAAGGGCGAGTCCTAACCAAAATGAAACCACATAGCAAACCATACCTGCTCATTTTGCAAATAGTTTACCAGATCAAGGCAGTTCACAGGGAATGTCACCTTGATTAATGAATTGATTCCCTACCTGCTGATTTATAGATTCACTGCTCTTTTCATACTAAAGGGTAGCACTTTTACATAAATTGCCAATCGGCATGTTTACATTATCTATGTCAAAAAAACAAGATGGCTCTGGCAACAAGAATAATCCCATACAGTATATCATACAAATCTATTTATACCCCATGACATTTTTTCCACTCTCACATAAACAATAATTAAGCACTCCGCATTAGAAAAATTATGTATTTTTTTTACATTTGAGATGGGATGATCTCCTGTGAGTGAATATCTCTGTCAGGTGACAGTGAACCCTTTGGAAAGAAATTCTGGGTATAGCCTCGGCTCTGGACACACTAAAACGAACGATACTCCCTGACACATGAGTGTCTCTCTGTGGGCAATTGAAATAATGCTGGCGTGGAAGGGAATCAATTATTTTCTAATGTAGATCAAACAAATTAAAGTGTATAAAGGTGGGATTGGTTCCAAATATGTCCCTTTAACAACTGGTACTCACGCTTTATAAATACTTGTAACTGTACGTAACTCAATGTATCCTTCCTGGTAAAATACTTTATAAATAAAAAATAAACTGCATTATACCTACAATACAAGGTAAGGGTACAATTTTTGGGTAAATACCACATACTACTATAACAAGAATTTAAGTGTATCTTCATCTCCACATATCATATATGGGAATAGCCAGGCCAAATCCACTGGGCTTTATCCAAGCTTTAGTTGGTTGGATTTCTTCTGGTATTCACAGGAGCCAATCTCTTGCATAAGTGGGTGAGAGAAAACAACAGACCCAAATCGAGCCTAGTGTAATACTGCAAAAAACTGGCCTTAATATGCAGAAATTTGCCAATTTTGTACTCACTCTTGGTGGAGCCTCCAGGCTCTTGGAGTATTCGCCTATGAGTTATTTAGGGATTAGGGTTGCATTATACCTACAACTTTCCACGATGCCGATATAACCCGGTCTCACTATTATTATTCTTTATTTATATAGCGCCACAAATTCCACAGCTTTACAAGATCAGTGTACAAGGAGTTGATACATTAGAATACCACACATGGATGATTCGGCCTGATATAAGGGGACCCTGTTCCCAAGGGAATTTACAATCTATATGATAGGCTCATCCATATCATTAGGTGTCTTGCTCAAGGACACCTCCTGGTGGCGTCTTCTCAGTGGGATCGAGTCTTCTTTCCATGATTGTAGATCAGCGACCTGGTGGTTAGGTTGAACCCGCTCATAGGCGTGCGCACGGGGTGTGCCAGGTGTGCCTGGGCACACCCTAATGCCGGCCCCCGGCACACCCCCCGGAACACTCTGGGTCCTGGCTGGCTGCATCCAATGGATAGCCGCCGGGACCCTTCAATTCCGCAGGCCTGGCGGCAGCCTCCGCTTCCCTGGTGGTCCGGTGGATGTGGGTGGTGCACCGCGATCTGTGCTTACAGACCGCAGTGCATGTCCCACAGCGAGTGACTGGACTCGAGCTGAGCGCCCGATTGCAGGTGCCCTGTCACCTGACCGCCGGCGCTCTGACACAGTCAGTAAGCGCCGGCGGTCAGGTGACAGGTCATCAGCAATCGCCGGCGCTCAGCTCGTGGCCAGTCACTCGCTGTGGGACGTGCACTGCGGTCTGTAAGCACAGATCGCGGTGCAGCACCCACATCCACCGGACCACCAGGGAAGCCGAGGCTGCCTCCAGGCCTGCGGGGGTGAGAGGTCCCGGCGGCTATCCATTGGATGCGGCCAGCCGGGTTCCCCTCCTTGACCCCCCCCCCCATCTGGACCAAAATTCAACCCCCTCCAGTGGCGGAAGTACCAGGGTCGCAGCGGTCGCGGTTGCGACCAGGCCCTGGCATTCCGCCACTGGAGGGGGACCCAGCGCCGCCGCCAGATTCCGGCAAAAAGCGCCGGAATCTGGGAGCAGCGCCGCTGGCTGTTCCCCTCCCTGCGAGCGGCCCGCTGGCTTGCAGCTTGGCCACTCGCGTGGGATGGGAACTAGCTGACCAGCGCACGAGATCTCGCGAGAACTTGGCTGCGCTGGTCAGGTGGTTTCTGGTGAGCGGCCAGGCTGCATGCTTTCAGCGGCTGCTCACCTCAGAGGAACAACAGCGGCAGCAGAGGAGGTGAGTATATCCATGAGCTGGGGCAGAGCTGGGGCAGTATATCATGAGCTGGGGCAGTATATCCATGAGCTGGGGCAGTATATCCATGAGCTGGGGCAGAGCTGGGGCAGTATATCCATGAGCTGCAGTAGTATCATGAGCTGGGGCAGAGCTGGGGCAGTATATCCATGAGCTGGGGCAGAGTTGGGGGCAGTATACATGAGCTGGGGCAGTATATCCATGAGCTGGGGCAGTATATCCATGAGCTGGGGCAGAGCTGGGGCAGTATATCCATGAGCTGGGGCAGAGCTGGGGCAGTATATCCATGAGCTGGGGCAGTATATCCATGTGCTGGGGCAGTATATCCATGTGCTGGGGCAGTATATCCATGTGCTGGGGCAGTATATCCATGTGCTGGGGCAGTATATCCATGTGCTGGGGCAGTATATCCATGTGTTGGGGCAGTATATCCATGAGCTGGGGGCAAAAATATCCATGTGTGAGCTGGGGGCAATATATCCATGTGTGGTCTGGGGGCAATATATATGTCCATGTGAGCTGGGGGCAATATATATATGTCCATGTGAGCTGGGGGCAATACTATCTTTTTTATACTGCAGCAAAAAAAAAAGGTAAAATATGGATCTTTTTGGGGGGGGGGGGGTTGGAGGGGCCTTCATGGATTCTTGCACCGGGCCCTCAGGTTTCTAGTTACGCCACTGACCCCCTCCCTGCAAATGAAAAAAAAAAAAGCAGAGAGAGGGGCAACTTTTATATATTATAGGCGCCGCACATTACTGGGGGTTTATTTCTGTGGATTTTGTGATACGCTCGCACACACAGCACATTACTGGGGGTTTATTTCTGTGGATTTTGTGATACGCTCGCACACACAGCACATTACTGGGGGTTTATTTCTGTGGATTTTGTGATACGCTCGCACACACAGCACATTACTGGGGGTTTATTTCTGTGGATTTTGTGATACGCTCGTACACACAGCACATTACTGGGGGTTTATTTCTGGATTTTGTGATACGCTCATACACACAGCACATTACTGGGGGTTTATATCTGTGGATTTTGTGATACGCTCACACACACAGCACATTACTGGGGGTTTATATCTGTGGATTTTGTGATACGCTCATACACACAGCACATTACTGGGGGTTTATTTCTGTGGATTTTGTGATACGCTCACACACACAGCACATTACTGGGGTTTTTTTTGCTGTGGATTTTGTGATACACACCGCACATTACTGGGGGGTTTCATTGCTGTGGATTTTGTGATACACCACAGTACATTCCTGGGGGGGTTTATTTCTGTGGATTTTGTGATACGCTCACACACAGCACATTACTGGGGGGGTTTTATTGCTGTGGATTTTGTGATACGCTCATAAACACAGAGCACATTACTGGGGGGTTTCATTGCTGTGGATTTTGTGATACGCTGATACGCACAGCACATTTCTGGGGGGTTTTATTGCTGTGGATTTTGTGATACGCTCATACACAGAGCACATTACTGGGGGGTTTTATTGCTGTGGATTTTGTGATACGCTCATACACAGAGCACATTACTGGGGAGTTTTATTGCTGTGGATTTTGTGATACGCTCATACACACAGCACTTTGCTGGGGGTTTTATTGCTGTGGAATGTGTAATACGCTCATACACAGAGCACATTGTTGAGTTTAATTGCTGTTGATTCTATGATATGCTCATACACGTTGCACATTACTGTGAGTTTTATTGCTGTGGATTCTGATACGCCCATACACAGCAAACATTACTGTGAGTTTTGTTGTGGAGCTCTGTGACACGCTCATACATACCGCACATTACTGTGCATTTTTATTGCTGTGGATTCTCTGCTACGCTCACACACACATACCACACACTACTGGGAGTTTAATTGCTACATACCCCCGGGGTGTAGGGGATATATAGTTATGTGAACGTATGGCTGTGTGTGTAAATGCAGGTATTTTTCTTTAAACAGGCTGCTGTGTGCAAAATTCGGCACCCGTGTCCTTGTCTCAGCCCGGCGTTGCCCCCTTTCCCTGCATCCAAAAGGCTGGTATTGCTCCTAGAATCGCTGCTATATCTTCTGCCTGCACTGCACAAAGTAAGAATAGTGAATAAAGCATCGTGAGATACAGGTAGGAGACTAAATATTGGTGCTTGGCAGCAAGACCTTAACCTCCCTGGCAGTCCGATTTTGACATTTTTATACGTCAAAATCAGTGCATTTATTCAGCCCCCTGGCTGTTTTCCCGCGTGTGGCTCGCGGTTAAATTTCAATGCTGAAAGCAGTAACCCCGAGCCACACCTGGGTTGTTACATACCTGTCCCTGCGTTCCCTCGCTGTCCTCTCGCAGTCACCTCCGGCTGATCGTGGCGTCCTGGTTCCTGTTGCGAGTGGCTGATTCCCTGCACTTTGGGGGCCCTGAATGGTGAATTCACCGCAGGGTGGGGCAATTTGATTCCCCGAAGTGCGGGGAACAACAGTTGGCAACATTTCAACGCTCTGTGAATGACCCCTAGAGTAATGATATATTTTGGCTGAATGCGTGAGTGTGTGTCTGTGTATGTTTGCATAAGGGTGCGTGAATATATATATATATATAATGTGTGTGTGTGTGTGTTTGAACTTTTGGGTGCACACCGTAATGCAATAGGCTGCGCACTCCTATGAACCCGTTTCTCGTAAAGTCGAGACTTGCTTCTCCACAGTTGTATTGGAGGGATGTGCTGGACGGGATTTGACTTGCTTCTCCATGGTCAAAGAGCAGAGATGTTTCCACTGGACTCCACAGCCGATATTGGGCCACATTACATTCTTGACGTTAACATTAACGCTCACTTGCGTGAGCATTAACGTTAGCCGCGGTGTCTACCGCATATTACGATCCAAACGCAAATGGGTTAAGTAACCTGTTTGCGTTTGGTACCTTGCGCTTTTCAACGCGAGGTTATTGTACTTTGTGCTCCCTATACTTAACATGGGGAGCGCAAAGTGTTAATCAGCGTTATGATTACAATCTACTAGCGCTTATTAAAGTCCGGCTCTGGTTAGCAGAAAGTTAACCAGAGCCAGGACTTGGCGTTAACGGATTCCGCTTCTGTATTGGAGGTCTATGGAGATCACCACCTTAAAATTGCTGAAACATCCACCAGTGTTTGAAACAACCGTAAAGAAAGAACAGCCGCAGTTAACGCAAGAATAACAGTGGTGGCTTTGTTTGAATTTCCATTTCTGAATCAACAAAGTTCAACGTATTTGATCAGCAGTGCTTGGTGAATAACCCTTTAATTTTCTACTGGAGAAGAACCCTCACCCTCCTGGATGCATGATAATCATACGCTATTCTTGTTTCGCTCTCAAGATAACACAGAGCAGAATATCCTATATCGGGATGACACGACTCCCCAAAGGAAGGATGGGCGGATGACGATGGCAAAATGTGTGTCCTGCATGCAGGGGTGGAGGAGGTTCATAAGGAAGATGCTGACGTATTAAAACTTAGTGTGGAATGCCTAATGAAAACCCTTTCGCTCAACTCCGACCCAAGAAATGTTTTACAATAACTTGAAATCTGTAGATGTTACTAAAAGTGAAAAGGACTGCTTCGAATCCATGGGTACCTGATTTGTAGAGATTTGTACCGAAAATCAGTGATGGATATTTAATTTTATTTCGAAGCATCACTAATAACCAAAACTACAATGTGATGCTGTAAGTCTAAGGCCGCGGTCACACGAGCATGGGGGAACGTCCGTGAGAACGTGCGTTATCTCCGCTTGAAGGCCCGTGTGGCCATCTTGCTGAGCGCTCATTAGTCCTATGGAGGATCGCGCTTTGTAGGCCCATCCTACGTCCGTCGTAGCTTTTTGACAGGAAGGGTTTCAGCACTTCTGGTGTAACGTGCGATACTATTACGCACGTTACTCCATGTGGCCCTCCCCGTCAAGCCGTCAGAATGCTGCGACAGACGTAGGGAGGAGGGGGTCACACAGATGGACTCGGTGCCTTGTGTGACCAAAGCCTAAGCAGGCATTTTATTATGTACACCTGTAAAGATGCTTCCTGCAAAATATCTCTTTGATCCCAGCGATTTAAGATATTTCAACGCTTCTACCGGTGCTCTGGTTATACCGCTATGCCAGCTCACGTCTCCAAGACTTCTGAAGGCCAGCACCAGTCCTGAGGAATGACCTACCTTAGTCTATCAGTCTCTCCCCAATCTTCAGGCCTTCAAGAATTCCCTCAAACCCATCTCTTCAGATTAGCATGTCACATTCCTAATGCTGACCTATCCCTCTCCTCACCTACCCCCACGCGGTTGATGTGACTTCTATAACCTCACCATTTCAGAAACTCTAGTGCTAGTGATCCTAGCGAACAATGAAACGCCTCTCGTCTTCCTCCACCCCAATTCGTCTTGAATGTAAGTGTATCTGAGCAGGACCCTCTACATACCTTGTTTCTGTTCCTTTGCTTTAAAGTGACATTAAAGCCTCAGATTTCTTAACATAAAACAGTACTATAATGTAAGCCTTACTGTAATCCAGTGTAGTTTTGTTCTCTTTGCTGCAGTTCCATTTAAATCTTTATATTTTGTCATGCTGGGGACAACTTCCTGTTTTTAAGAATGTCTGTTCTCTGAAAGTACTATGGAGTCAGCGTGCACGTGCACAGCTCAGTGAGAACTACAGGATGAGTCATCCAGACATCCCCGCCCACTTGTGAATGGGAATAGCTGCAGTGTTTTTTTTTCCTCTTCTGCCTTGTCCTGACTGATGAAGCCAGGTGACGCTGGCGAAACGCGTTTCAGGTCCATTTTAATTTACTATCCTTGTTTAAAAAACGTTTTTATGCCGATTAATTTTTTTTAAAAAAAGGCGTTTAAGTTTTTGGATCCGGGGGTCTTTCCCAGGGCCGGCGCTGCCGCTAGGCGAGCTAGACGGCCGCCTAGAGCGCAGGCCCGCCTAGGGCGCAGCGCCGGGCCCGAAAAAAAAAAATTGTCGAAAAAAAAAAAAATTGTGCGTTTAATGTCCGCCGGCGCCGGGGGCGCGGCCCGCGCCGGGCACGCCCGGGGAGCGGTCGGGGGCGCCGCATTCTACATGTCCACAGAGGGCAGACACACACTGCGTCTGCACCAACCAGGTCCCGTCCTGACCATCCAGGTTCCGCCCGCACCGCAGTGCACGCAACGTCAGCGGCGCCTGCACGTGTTGGGGCTGGTGGCAGCACGCGCGCCCTGCCCCACGTCAGACGCCGCTGGAAGGAAGCCTGGGAAGGAGGAGGCGGAGACCAGGCACCGCCGTTGTGTGGAGTGTGTGCCTTGCGACTGCGAGTTGCTGTGAGTGTGCTGCCTCCCTGCTGTGTCTGAGCCTGCTGTCAGGTATAGTGTGGAGAATACATTTCCTCAGTTGATTTGGTAAACAAAGCATGTAGTATAGCTCAGGGCCGGCCCGACCATGGAGCACTATGGAGCGGTTGCGCCTAGCGGCAGATTTTTAAAGGTGCAAAAGGGCGGCAATTTTTGCCGCCAAAGCCGGCCACTGCACTATTATTTTTTTTATTGGCTCTGCGCCAGCACCTCCTGCTATTCCTCTATCCATGGCAGTGTCTGAGAGAGGAGGAGGCGGCTGAGTGGGCTCGCTCGCTTACTAAGTGGCAATCCAAAAGTTTGCAAGCGGGAACCCGGGTTCGCAGGAGGAAGGTGAGGACCCCCAGAAGGAAGAGCAAGGGGGTAAGAGCCGGGCGGTGTGCTCCAGCCTGCTGTATGATGCCAGCGGCAAGGTGGCCTCGGAGAACCCCAACAGGCTCTACCCCATCAGCCCAGACACCGAGATGGTCAGGTTTCTCCTGGTGGAGGCTGCAGCAGGCTCCACGTGTGCATTCACGGAGTTAAGCAGAGAGCCCGCCCCCTCCCCGGGATCCAGACAAGAAGCTGCTTCAGTAAGAGATGCCAACGCCCGTTGTGTGCAGAGCTCCTAATGCCCTCCATTCATCTCCGGCGGGGGAAAGGGGACGATCGGGACCCTGTCTGTAGTGCCCCCTCCTTCCTCCAGTTGACACTCTGTGACCTTTTACTGGGGCAATGTTTGTTTTAGCCTGTGGAGCACTGAGCCCAAGCCTGTGGTCCCCATATAGAGAGCACATGTCAGACTAGTATAGAGCGTCCCCTGCAGGCCCAGACCTCAGGCTGTCCTATAGACAGGCAGAAGTGCAAGTGCCATACAGTGATCTGCTTCCATCATAACAAAGCATGCTCTGCCTGCATGAGGCACCAGTTGGCTGACCAGACCCTTGTTATGCACTGTTTAGGTCGGTGATGGCGAAACATCGAATTCCAAATGTTTTGGAACTACATGTCCCATGAATATCATCCCACTATAAGTGCTGCTTAGCATCATGGGACACGTAGTTCCAAACCATAGGGGTATTGCTAAACTGATTTGACATCACCTGAGAAAAGATTCGCAATACTGAGATGGACAATGTATCAAATTCATCTAGAGGGCCCTCTGCTCCTCTAGATTGTAAGCTCCTGTGAGCCGGGCCCTCTGCTCCTCTAGATTGTAAGCTCCTGTGATCCCAACTCGGTGACTGAGAGGCCCCTAACTCACTGAGAACCCCATAATCAGTGACAGAGAAACTCCCCCGCATCAGTGTATATGTATATATATATATATATATATATATATAATCAGTGATAAACATCATGATATAACATAATGGATTTGGCAATATATATATATGCGTGATGTGAGCTGGCCTGGGCAATATATATATGCATGATGAAAATTTGCAAAGGATAAGGCACGCAAAGTGAAATTTTGATGTGTCTGAAATTGAAACTTACGTGACAACTCTTTATTTTTTTTCGTTAATTTATATTTGTTCAATACAGTTAATTTTAATTTGTTTAATAGAGTTAATTTAAAATGGTTTAATACAGTTTATTTATATTTATTTTACCTTTACTATTGGTGCTTTTCAAACTTTATTCTTAAATAAAAAGAAATTTAGCAATTTCATGTTGTTTTTTTTTTTTTGGGGGGGGGGGTGCAAGTAGCTGGTCTTGCCTAGGGCGCAAAATAGTCTAGCACCGGCCCTGGTCTTTCCTGTATGTTCCCCTGGCCCTGACCACACCAGCTGAATTCCTGAGACTAATTGCGGTTTAAAGGAGGTTGGAGGCTACCCACAGGACCTCACAGGCCATCCATCTCCAGAGCCGGGCGAAGAGGCTCTAGGTCTAGTAAGTACCCCATAGGGGAGAATCAAAAGGAGCATATACTGCCAAATATTGCACAATTGTGTTCTCCCTGTCTGGTTTATATCCCCCTCTCCAGGAACCATCTTAGGAGAATCACCACCAGAGGAGAATTACCATATATTCATTATTTATCCTCCATAACTATTCCAACACTGTCATATATTCTGTGAAAGTGTCATGCAGACATATGTTTAAATTTTGACACATATGCGCCCAAGGGATTCTTCTATATTTGTGTTACCCTCTAAAAATTACTCACCTGTCAACACAGAGAGTGTTTACACATACTGACCACTGGAGGGCAACACACACCTTTATATAGATACAATGTTGCTTGAAGCTCTATTTTTATTAATCTTTATTTATAAAGCGCCAGCATATTCCGCAGCGCCGTACACTACAGAATAAGGGCCAGATTCCAATGGCCCTATTCCACCGTGGGCTGTAAAACGGAGACGATAAGCAAGAAAGTAGTCGCTTGAAGATTTAACTTACTGTCTACTTTTTACCGTGGCCGATATCAGCAATATCTTTGCGTGCCGCCATGTGTATCACCTCCATAGAACCCCATGGAGCCCTGCGCGTCCCAGCCATGCTCGCTCTTGCGAGATCGCTAGCGCCGCAGAGTGGGTGGAGAAGGCGGGACAATTCACCGCTTCCTCTTGCCAGTAGCAGAGTGAGACTGGGAACAAATAGTCCCTAGTCTCCCTCTGCAATTCCTCTGCAGCGCTAGCGATATCGCAAGAGCAAGCATGACAGTGACGCGCAGGGCTCCATGGGGGTTCTATGGAGGCACGCAACGATATTGCTGGTATCGGCCACGGTAAAAAGCTACGGTAAAATGTAGACCGTAAATTAAATCTTCAAGCGACTATTTTCTTGCTTATCGTCTCCGTTTTACAGCCCACGGTGGAATAGGGCCATTGGAATCTGGCCCGTATTCTGTAGTGTACAGCGCTGCGGAATATGCTGGCGCTTTATAAAGATTAATAAAAATAGAGCTTCGAGCAACAGTGTATCTATATAAAGGTGTCTGTTGCCCTCCAGTGGTCAGTATGTGTAAACACTCTCTGTGCACCACTTTTCAGGATTTAAGCAAGGTAAGATACTCGAAGAACAGTCCTAAGTCTTGAGGCAAAACACAATGGGGGTTATTCACACACTGCCTTTGTTTGTAGTAGTTGACACCCCGATAGTCATTCAGGGTTATTCAAAGAGAATCGAAATAACTTTTCGTTCTCCTCAATTCGGTTCGATTTGCCGATCCCATTTTGGCAACCCTGCGGTGTATTCAGCAAGCACCACAGGGTCCCCGAATTGCAGGGACAAGTCGCCGCAAACCCGCCGAAAACTCACCGCAAAATCCGGCGAAGGCACACCGAAAACCCACAAAAACATCTGGATTAACCCCGCTGAACATGCCGGAGAAACCCGAATAGGAGCCGATCAGAGCAGCCGCCGCAAAAACCCGACATCACAGACGAATGGAGTGGGGAAAAAAAAAAAAACAGTACGCTTGAATGTTTGCAAAGAAACTACAGAACGAAAATGTCTGAAATTTACATATAAGTTCCAATGAATGATAATAAAAAGGGCTGTTACAGAAAAGAAACGATTTAAAAAAGAAAACTGAAAAAAAATGTTTGCAAAAAAATCCCAAAAAATCTAAAAATAAAGAGACTTTATACTGCAGAATATTATAATCAACGGTTTATTGGATATTAAATTAAAACGGGAATATTTTTAACATTGAAGCCTATGGGATTCGTCTGAATAAACCTGCCGAATTAAACCACCGAATGGCAGGGAAACTCGGCAACTTTTCACTGCTGGTTTGTGTTCTCTGAATAGCCGAAGCATTGCTTCTCCATGGGGATTCACTGCATTCGAACAGACACCGTATGTGCAGGAAATTCACCAGGATTTGGCGAACTGGAGGCTCTCTGGATAGCCGAATGGCTAGGAAAGGTAACCGAACGCTGAATTTCAGCATTCGGTTACCTTTCGGCCCCAATTCGGATCTCTTTGAATAACCCTGATTGTTTCACGAAAGGGAAATTCACACAGTGGAATAAGAAAGCGTTGATGAATTGTCTCCTGCTGCTGTTTGATTCATTCTTTTTTGACACACTGATGTTTGTCACTGTTGCAATAATGGTGATTTTTGCCTGTTCGCAACAATGGCAAACACTGGTGAATAACCCTCAATGTCTTGCTTCTATAGGGCATGTTGTTTTGATAGATGTAGCCAAAGTTTGTGCTTTAACCCCTTTGGACCCCTGTAGCACCAGTCTATCCACCCATAAGGTCATGTGATGTGTCTGGCCTTTCCAGTGATACCAAATATGTTGTAAGTAAAAATAAAAAAGTAAACGACATTTACTACAAATCCTTTTTTTGTGGTCTAAAAAGTTAAAACAGCGAAATTTTTTTGTTTTCACAAGGTCAAGTGAGATGTTATTGGACACAGGGCTGGCCCAAACCACTGTGCTGCCTGGAGCGACAGGTGAAATGCTGCCCCCCCCCAAAAAAGGAAAAAAAACACGTGGCATGTAAAAGCATATCACAGAGCTCCACAGCATTAAGGCTAAGGTCAGACGAAAGCATTTTTAACGTGCATTTAACTGCACGAAATCACGGCCATGCTAGCAGCAAATGACATCCAATGCCGGGTAACATACGAAGAACGGCCGCACGAAAGTTTGTCCGCGCAACGCAAGTGGCAAACGAACGCATTTTTTCTAGAACGTCAAACCGCTACTACTGATGTACAGAGTGCGCTGCGTCTGCATAGCGGCGTGTTTGCGTGATTGGGAGACGTCAGACGCTGCACACGTCCAGCGAACATCACGTCCAGACGCAAAAAGGGTTTTATTGATGATCCGCACAAAATCACGGACGAAAATGCGCATCGTATGACCGCTATCGCGTATTCCGTGAAAAAATACGTCCATTCGTTCGAACGCACTTTTTCACGGACAACGCGAAAAATGCGTTAGTCTGACCCTAGCCTTAAACAAAGTAGTGTGCGGTGTGTATGAGCATATCACAGAGCTCCACAACATTTAGGCTAGGGTCAGACTAACGCATTTTTCGCGTTGTCCGTGAAAAAGTGCGTTCGAACGAATGGACGTATTTTTTCACGGAATACGCGATAGCGGTCATACGATGCGCATTTGCGTCCCTGATTTTGTATGGATCATCAATAAAACCCTTTTTGCATCTGGACGTTATGTTGGCCGGACATTAGCAGCGTCTGACGTCTCCTAATCACGCACACATGCCGCTAGCGGACGCAGCGCACTTTGTACGTCAATACTAGCGGTATCACGTTCTCGAAAAAAATGCATTTGTTTGCCGCTTGTGTTGCGCGGCTGCACTTTTGTGCGGCCTTACTTCGTACATTGCCTGTCATTGGCCGTCATTTGCTGCTACTACGGCCGTGATTAAGTGCTGCTGCACGCGCGTTCGCACTGCGTTAGTCTGACCCTAGCCTTAAACACAGTAATGTGCAGTGTGTATGAGCGTATCAGAGCTCCACAACAATAAACACAGTAATATGCAATGTGTATGACCGTATCATTGAGCCACATGTCCTGAACCCACTGTCAGTCAGTCACACACAGTCAGTCACACACACACACACACACACGTGTCACACACACACAAGTCATACACACACACAAGTCAAACACACACGTCACACATGCCACACACACACAGAAGCCACACACACAAGCCACAAACACACACACACACACACGTCACAAACACACACACACACACACACACACGTCACAAACACACACACAAGTCACAAACAAGTCACAAACACACACACAAGTCACAAACACACACACAAGTCACAAACACACACACAAGTCACAAACACACACACAAGTCACAAACACACACACAAGTCACAAACACACACACAAGTCACAAACACACACACAAGTCACAAACAAACACACATACACTTACCTTCCCTGGTCACCAGCCTGTTGGAGGGCTTGTTGGACACCGCCGGGCCTGGTCGAGGTCAGGCTCCAGAGGCCTCGCTGGCTTCGGCCCTAGTCGAGGCCTCGCTGGCTTCGGGCCTAGTCGAGGCCTCGCTGGCTTCGGGCCTAGTCGAGGCCTCGCTGGCTTCGGGCCTAGTCGAGGCCTCGCTGGCTTCGGGCCTAGTCGAGGCCTCGCTGGCTTCGGGCCTAGTCGAGGCCTCGCTGGCTTCGGGCCTAGTCGAGGCCTCGCTGGCTTCGGGCCTAGTCGAGGCCTCGCTGGCTTCGGCCTAGTCGAGGCCTCGCTGGCTTCGGGCCTAGTCGAGGCCTCGCTGGCTTCGGGCCTAGTCGAGGCCTCGCTGGCTTCGGGCCTAGTCGAGGCCTCGCTGGCTTCGGGCCTAGTCGAGGCCTCGCTGGCTTCGGGCCTAGTCGAGGCCTCGCTGGCTTCGGGCCTAGTCGAGGCCTCGCCAGCCCGCTGGAAGGCTTAAAGGGGCGGACTTGCCTTCTGCTCTGGCCAGGTCTGGGCTGGTCCAAACCCGGGCTGGTCCAAACCCGGGCTGGTCCGGACATCTTGGCTGATCCGGGCATCTGGGCTGGTCCAGACCCGGGCTGGTCCGGGCATCTGGGCTGGCCGGGTGCGGGCTGGCCGGGTCTGGGCCTCCAGGCACGTGCACTCTGGGAGGGCGCAGGCACGCTTGAAAGCCTCCAGGCATGTGGACTCCAGAGGCTTTCAAGCGCACCGGCGCCCTCCCGGGCACCTGCATGCTGGGTGGGCTGCAGTGAAGGGGGCGAGTGCCGGCCCGCAGTGAAGCTGAAGGGGGCGGGCGCAGCCTGGTTTCCCGACCAGCAGCAGAGCCATGCCTTTGCAGGGCGGGCGCGCTATGCCGGTGCCTTTAACAGGGCGGCAAAATGCCGCCCTGGTCAAAGGGCCGCCTGGAGCCCTTGCTCCACCCTGCTCCATGGACGGGCCGGCCCTGATTGGACAGATGAGGTTTTGGCCTTTCTAATGATACCAAACAAAACCATGTAAAGTGTAAAAATAAACTGGAAGTAACTGCAAAATCCCTCTCCCCCCTCGTTCTAAGGCTCTAGCATTGCCCACTTTTAACATATAAAAAGTGTACAATGCTGTTGCCATTACTCACCTTCTCTTTTCCCACACTGGCAGCCAGCTCAGTGTTTTATACCTAGTTGCTTGATTCACAAAACCGTATATGCCAAAATGTAAGTGAAAAATATAGTTTTTTTTTCTCTTTTGGTTAATATCACTGCTCTATAACTGTGGAAAGAGACTGGAGACACAGGTTCGATCCCGGCAAGAGCCTATCCAGTAAGTGTCTTTGGGCAAGACACTTACCAGTACATACTCGCCACCCAGGACATCTTGGAAACGAGAGAAATCTCAATGTATCCTTCCTGGTAAAATCCTTTCTAAAAAAAAATATTGAATATTACAGTAAATGGGACACATCATAATGATATGTTTTGATTCTCCGGAGTCCACTGTATAAAATATAAAATTTGTCTGGGCCCAACAATAAAATGAGACTTCAAATCACAATTAACCCCTTCACTGCCAAGTGATTTAAAAAAAAAAAACCTTGTCAGAAACCAGTGGTTTTTTAAAAAAAATATTTTAAATTAATTTCAAAGAAATATTTGAGCTTATACCTATTTTAAGTCTTACTGTAAATAACCTGTTTTTGGCCAGTATATGTCGCCATCTACTGCCAAATTGAGTTAGAGGTTTTAGTTGCAGGTTATTTTCTTCTATTTCTCCCTGCATCGGCTGCCGAAAGCCTGATATATCAGAGCTTTGAGCAGCTGATTTTACAGTTTTAGCTCTTTGGGCATTATGCCCACAGGAAGAAAACTTTGGGGGGGGGCCTCTCTGCAGCACAAAAACAAATGAAATTCGTTTGCTTTTGTGCTGCAGGTCAGGATACCGAGAGAACTTGATAACGGGCACCAGATGGTGCCTTTGAAGCCAGAGACATTGCGATAATGGAGTTAAACATGGTGAAACCAAACTGATGAAATTGAGTTTAGCACACAGGGGTGAAATTACTCCGCAACGAATGGGTTAAAGCGACAATGCGCACCCTTAATCCCTATAAGCTGACAAAAAAACGCATTAAAGTGTGTTTATAACCACCAATTTCAGAGTTCATGAAACTGCTATCATTGGCTGAATGGACCCCCATGTGACATACAGTGGCAAGAAAAAGTATGTGAACCCTTTGGGATTACGTGGAGTTTTGCATGAATTGGTCATAAAATGTGCTCTGATCTTCATCTAATTCACAACAATTTGAAAAACACAGTCTGCTTAAAATAATACAACACAAACATTATATGTTTTCATGTGTTTATTGAACAGAACATGTAAACATTCACAGTGCAGGGTGGAAAAAGTATGAACCCCTAGCCTAATGACTTCTCCAAGAGCTAATTGGAGCCAGGAGTGAGCCAACTTTGAATCCAATTAGTGTGATATTATTGGATGTGTTGCTGAAAGCTGTCCTGCCCTTTAAAAAACACACACCAGTTTTGGGTTTACTGGTTTCAAGAAGCACTGCCTGATGTGAACCATGCCTCGCAGAAAAGAGCTCTCAGAAGACCCACGATCAAGAATTGTTGACTTGCATGAAGCTTGAAAGGGTTACAAAAGTATCTCCAAAAGCCTTGATGTTCATGTGTCCACGGTAAGACAGACTGTCTACAAATGGAGAAAGTTCAGCACTGTTGCTACTCTCCCTAGGCATTGTCTTCCTGTAAAGATGACTGCAAGAGCACAGCGCAGAATGCTTAATGAGGTAAAGAAGAATCCTAGAGTGTCAGCTAACTTACAGAAATCTCTAGCATATGCTAACATTTTTGTTGACACATCTACAATAAGGAAAACAATAAACAAGAATGGAGTACATGGGAGGACACCACGGAGGTAGCCATTGCTGTCCAAAAAGAATATTGCAGCACGTTTGAAGTTTGAAAAAGAGCACCTGGATGTTCCACAGCACTACTGGCAAAATATTCTGTGGACAGATGAAACCAAAATGGAGTTGTTTGGAAAAAACACACAACACTATGTGTGGAGAAAAAAAGGCACAGCACACCAACATCAAAACCTCATCCCCACTGTGAAACATGGCGGAGGGAGCATCATGGTTTGGGGCTGCTTTGCTGCCTCAGGGCCTGGACGGATTGTTGTCATTGATGGAAAAATGAATTCGAGTTTATCAAGACATTTTGCTGGAAAACGTAAGACCATCTGTCCGCCAACTGAAGCTCCGCAGAGGATGGGTGATGCACCAGGACAATGACCCAAAGCATACAAGTAATTCAACAAAAGAATGGCTTCAACAAAACAAAATACACTTTCTGGAGTGGCCCAGTCAGAGTCCTGACCTCAACCCGATTGAAATGCTGTGGCATGACCTTAAGAGAGCGATTCACACCAGACATCCCAAGAATATTGCTACACTGAAACAGTTTTGTGAAGAGGAGTGGTCCAAAATTACTCCAGATCGTTGTGCAGGTCTGATCTGCAACTACAGGAAACGTTTGGTTGAGGTTATTGCTGCCAAAGGAGGGTCAACCAGTTATTAAGTCCAAAGGTTCACATACTTTTTCCACCCTGCACTGTGAATGTTTACATGTTCTGTTCAATAAAAACATGAAAACATATAATGTTTGTGTTGTATTATTTTAAGCAGACTGTGTTTTTCAAATTGTTGTGACTTAGATGAAGATCAGAGCACATTTTATGACCAATTCATGCAAAACTCCACGTAATCCCAAAGCGTTCACATACTTTTTCTTGCCACTGTATGACCCCAGGGCTGCCATCAGGATTCTTGGGACCCCTTACTAAACCATTGGTTGGGACCCCCTTCCATTAGTAAACCAATTAAAAATTATTTTGGCTTTATTTCTCCTCCAGCAAGAGGAAAAAAGGTGGTCCCTGGTGGAAGAGCATTCGCTGAAATTTCGGTGCTCTCTGAATAATTTCTGGCCAGCATTTGCATAATATACAGGGCTTTTTTTGAGGCGGTATGTGCTGGTACGCTGTACCGGCACCTCATTGCCAGCTGCCCTTTGCTTTTTAATTTTTGACAGCTCCGGTATCGGACTCTCGGAGTCCGAATCCAGAGCTGTCTGGTCAGTGCAGGGCGGATCCAGGGGCTGCCATGTTCTTTTCTTGTATGAGCGGCCGCCGGCATGGATATCTGCCGCTCGCCTGGGATCCATCCACCAGTCAGCCACGATCTCGCGAGATGACTGCTGGCTAGTGGATGGATCCCAGGTGAGCAGCGGATATTCATGCAGTCGGGCACTCGTACAAGGAAAGAACGCGGTGGCCGGCAATGACTCGGAGGGGCCTGGCAGAGGTGAACTGGCAAATATATCCATGTGAGCTGGCCTGGGGCAATATATCCATGGGAGCTGGCCTGGGGCAATATATCCCTGTGAGCTGGCCTGGGGCAATATATCCCTGTGAGCTGGTCTGGGGCAATATAGCCATGTGAGCTGGGGCAATATAGCCATGTGAGCTGGGGCAATATAGCCATGTGAGCTGGGGCAATATAGCCATGTGAGCTGGGGCAATATAGCCATGTGAGCTGGGGCACTATAGCCATGTGAGCTGGGGCACTATATCCATGTGAGCTGGGGCACTATATCCATGTGAGCTGGGGCAATATAGCCATGTGAGCTGGGGCAATATAGCCATGTGAGCTGGGGCAATATAGCCGTGTGAGCTGGGGCAATATATCCATGTGTGCTGGCCTGGGGCAATATATCCATGTAAGCTGGGTCAATATATCCATGTGAGCTGGGTCAATATGTCCATGTGAGCTGGGTCAATATATCCATGTGAGCTGGGTCAATATATCCATGTGAGCTGGGTCAATATATCCATGTGAGCTGGGGCAACATATCCATGTGAGCTGGGGCAACATATCCATGTGAGCTGGGGCAACATATCCATGTAAGCTGGGGCAATATATCCATGTGAGCTGGGGCAATATATCCATGTGAGCTGGGGCAATATATCCATGTGAGCTGGTCTGGGGCAATATATCCATGTGAGCTGGTCTGGGGCAATATATCCATGTGAGCTGGTCTGGGGCAATATATCCATGTGAGCTGGGACAATATATCCATGTGAGCTGGGGGGGCAATATATCCATGTGTGAGCTGGGGCAATATATCCATGTATGAGCTGGGGCAATATATCCATGTGTGAATTGGGGCAATATATCCATGTGAGCTGGCCTGGGGCAATATATTCAGTGTGAATAAAGTAGTATTTATTAGGACACGAAAAATCGTCATAATAATCAGTTTTTCCCTGGGTGTGAGAGTACCCCATCTATTGTTCCAGAAAAAAAGCACTGATAATATATATCATCATGTTACAGGGACCTGTCCTGACTGGGACGTACATTGAACCATCTTTGTGAAATTGTTCAGGTGAAAAGAATTTAATTAAACAAAACAGCATTAAATAAACAAATAAATCCTCCCTCTCGCTTAATTACTAGGTTTACTTGTTGCAGATGTTACAGTTTCCACGGAATGCCAAAACATTTCCATGAAATTACTGGAATAACTTAACGATGCTATGTTTGTTTGTTTGGAAATTTAAAAAACAAGACAAAGAAACTCCAATTTTAAAAGGTGCGGCTAATGTGATGAACCCTCTGCCCTTCCCATAGCTGTCAGAAATATTAACCCATAACTGCCTGCTGCGCACTATTTGCAAACATGACAAAAAACAACAATGTTGATTTTATGTATTTTTTTACTATAGATATACAAACGATGAACACTAGTTGCAAAGAAATGTATCATCTGCGGTGGGATGCCACCTGCTGATTGTACTCCATCGCCAGCGCTAGCAGATGCCGCCATACAATGATTGGATGTGAATCACTTAACATAAGCATCTGGTAGGCATTCTGATTTTAGGGCTTCCTTAAAAATAAGAATGGGTTTTATTTATTTATTTATAAAGTATTTTACCAGGAAGGATACATTGAGATTTCTCTCGTTTTCAAGTATGTCCTGGGCTTCAGGTTTATTATAAATTTATTACCCATACTGGCTGCATAATAGATTTGGGATTCCGCGAGACATGACTTTTACACATTGTTTGTCCAAAATCCTCTTTTACATCAAAATAATGTTCCGGCAGTCACGTTGATTACTCCTGAAATTGCAACATTTGAAAAAATGGTATCAAGGGAAATGGAGAAGATAAAAATAGGGACCAAAAACAACCTCACAAAAAAAGAAAGAAAAGCACTAGACGATCTTAAAAAAGATGATTCAATTATAATCAAACCTGCAGATAAAGGAGGGGGCCTAGTACTACAAACCACAGAAAGATATGAAAGAGAATCATATAAAATACTCAATGATGAAAGCACTTATAAGAGAGTCAAAAAAGACCCCACGGAAGAAATCACCACGGCATTCTACCAATATCTAGATGAAGGACACGTATTAGGAGTCCTCAACGACAAGGAATACCAATACCTGAAGATTCAACATCCCAGGTGACCTACATTCTACCACCTCCCAAAGATTCACAAAGATGTCCAGAATCCACCAGGGAGACCGATTTAATTCGGGGATAGATTCCATCTCCAGTCGCATCTCGGAATATATAGATAAGATGTTACAACCAATAGTACTCAACACCAAATCCCACTTGAGAGATACACTCAACTTTATACAAGATCTAGAAAAGATAACATGGGAAAAAGGATAGATTTCAGTAAGGCTTTTGATACTGTTCCGCATAGAAGGATTATCAATAAATTGCAATCTTTGAGCTTGGATTCCAATATTGTTGAATGGATTAGGCAGTGGCTGAGTGACAGGCAACAGAGGGTTGTGGTAAATGGAGTTTATTCGGCGCAAGGTCTTGTTACCAGCGGGGTACCTCAGGGGTCAGTACTTGGACCCATTCTATTTAATATTTTTATTAGTGATATTGCAGAAGGTATTAATGGAAAAGTATGTCTTTTTGCTGATGACACAAAGATTTGCAACAGGGTTGATGTTCCTGGAGGGATCAGTCAAATGACAAATGATTTAGGTAAACTAAAAAAATGGTCGGAGCTGTGGCAATTGAGTTTTAACGTGGATAAGTGCAAGATAATGCACCTGGGACGTAAAAACCCAAGGGCTGAATATAGAATATTTGATACAGTCCTAACCTCAACATCTGAGGAAAGGGATTTAGGGGTCATTATTTCAGAGGATCTAAGGGTAAGTAGTCAATGTAATAGAGCAGCAGGAAATGCTAGCAGAATGTTTGGTTGTGTAGAAAGAGGTATTAGCAGTAGGAAAAGGGAAGTGCTCATGCCACTGTACAGAGCACTGGTGAGACCTCACTTGGAGTACTGTGTGCAGTACTGGAGACCGTATCTCCAGAAGGATATAGACATCTTAGAGAGAGTTCAGAGAAGGGCTACTAAAATGGTGTATGGCTTGGAGAAAAGTTACCAGGAAAGGCTTAATGATCTTAACATGTACAGCTTGGAAAAAAGACGAGACAGAGGAGATATGATAGAAACATTTAAATACGTAAAAGGGAATCCACAAGGTAGAGGAAGGGAGTATATTTAAAAGGAAACAAAGTAGCAAAACAAGAGGACATAGTCTTAGATTAGATGGGCAAAGGTTTAAAAGTAACATCAGAAAGCATTATTTTACTGAGAGGGTGGTGGATACATGGAACAGTCTTCCAGTTGAAGTGGTAGAGGCCAAAACAGTAATTGAATTTAAGCAGGCATGGGATAGGCATAAGGCTATCCTAAACAAAAAGATAAATCCAGGTAAAGTATCCATGTAATTGGGCAGACTAGATGGGCCGAAAGGTTCTTATCTGCCGACATTTTTCTATGTTTCTATATATTCTGATAAGTGACATCCAGGCACTATACCGTAACATCCCTCACGAAGAAGGAATCGAAGCAATAAGAAAACACCTAGAAGCTGACGATACTATATTACCCGAACATAAAGTATTCATCTTAGAAGGGATCAGACTCATCCCTCAAGAATAACTATTTTTCATTCAATCATGAACACTTCATACAAGTCAGAGGAACGGCGATGGGAACACGCTTCGTGCCAAATTTCGCAAACTTATGTATGGACATCTGGGAAAGAGATATTATAGAAGAACACAAAGAGGAAATTGTCATCTATAGAAGATACATAGATGACCTCTTCCTGATATGGAAAGGAGAAGAAGCTCTCACAACATTCCTCGACAAACTCAATCTGAAAGACCCCAACATAAGACTCGATATCAGCTGGAGCAGGGAATCCGTCAATTACTTAGACCTCACAATCTACATAGAAGAATAAAAGATCTGCACTAAAACATACTTCAAAAAAGTAGACAGCAATAGCTACATTAGCCGAGACAGCTGCCACCTGGACAGGTGGCTAGAAGGCGTTCCAAAAGGACAGTTCATCAGGATGAGGAGGAATTGTTCAAAAATAGAGGACTTCGACACACAGGCCGCGAAACTTACTAGAGACTTCCTAGAGAAAGGATATGACGCAGAGGACCTAGAGAAGACCAAGAAAGACATAGCCCAGACTGAATGAACAGAATACCTCAAGTATAAAGATAAGACTCTCCACAACCCAATTCAGAACGAGACACCTTTTCTCTTCACATACAGCGAACAAAATCCAATGTTTAAACACATAGTTAAGAAATTCTGGCCCATCCTCAGGGAAGATCCCCTATTACAGGATAGAATATCCCGAGACCCCGATTCATCTGTAGAGGGACAACATTTTTTAAACCCAGACTGACTACAAGCGAATACGCACCAAGGAAATCGAATAACCACTTTAAACAAAAAACAGGATTTTACGGATGCGGAAATTGCATAAGTTGCAGGAGCACAGGAAATAAAAAGAGACATATAACAAAAGTCACCAATAGAAGAGGCTCATGGAAAATAAAAGACATACTCACCTGTTTTTCGACAAACGTAATTTATCTCCTGATATGCCCATGTGGCCTCAAATACATAGGAAAAAACACCAGAGCCCTGGGCGTCAGGATAAGGGAACACGTGAGAAATATAGAGAAAGGCCTGGAGACACACAGTGTCCCTGCCCATTTTAAGAAAGCCCATAATTGTAACCCACAACAACTGAATTTCATGGCCATCAAAAGGATACAGAATGACAGGAGAGGAGGTGATTTAACCAAGAAAATCGGACAAGAAGAAATGCGCTGCATTTATGAATTTGACACTTTACATCCTAAAGGTTTGAACATGGATTTTGAAATATGCCATTTTCTATAAAGTAGTCCTGATGATAATCATAGATACCACCACGTCACCACCAAAGTGGAAAATGGATATCTGGACTATACATAACAACCTCTCTCTAATCACTCTAATAGAAGATCACTCCTCGTCCTATACCTTCTCGAAAGATCCGACCCTAAAGAAGTCAAGACACCCTAAAAAAGTCAAGCCCCCCTTCTTTTGCAAACCAACTAAGCCCTCACTCTCCCATTTAGTAACACCTTCTCTCTCACGTTAAATAGATGCACACTTTCGAGGCTAGTACTCAGTTTATCCTGAGAACCCCCCGAGTTGACCCCAGCCCGAATATTTGATGTAAACAATACACCGTTTATAGGAAGCAACACTACTCTGAGACCTCCGCTGATCGATAAATACGATTCGATCCAATCCCCCCATCTAATATAACCTATAGAGGCCTTTATCCATTTAGTAATATGCAGGAATAGATGTAACATACATTTGTTTTACACTGATATAGGGAGCGTATACAGATATACCCGAAAGACTGCATGGACAATTCGTTTTTTGATATTCGTTTTTTGATATCCTGTATTGACTCTCCCTTCATTCCGTAAACCTCTATGATAAGATGAACACCTGGAATACATATGTTTCTGGCATAGACCAGTTGTTGAAGCATATAACCCCTTTTGTGGGGTAAAATGTTTTTAGCACAACCTGTAGCTTAAACTCCGTGCTTGCTTATGAAGCTAAACAGACTAATTTGCATAACAACACAGTGCCCCCCCCTTTTTTCCCCTCCATGGAACGATCTAGCCACCCACTGAAAGCGGAGAATGTACGCAAATATCTCCCACGATTCGGAAGAATGATCCATTACGATTGGCCAAATACCCCCATGTGACTGGTCCAATCCAACGGAGGCCCGGGCGCATGCGCGCAAATCGGCGCGCAAAATTGAAAGTGAAAGTTACCAAACTACTACCACATTCAATATAAAAGAAGGACCGCAGTGATTGGGAATCTATCCAGCAGAAGAGGCCTACAAGGCGAAACGCATCCTGGATTACCCCACCACCTCTTTTAATTTACACTGTATTGTTAATCCTATGAATAAACCCCTTTTTTACCCCTATACTTGCATCCTGTGATTACTCCAGAGGACAGGGAGGTAGAACATCGGTAGCCCCCCATCTACCCTCGGACCACCAGCCCAGAGGACCCGGAGACCACAGAAAGCTTTGCAGCAGTACAGGAGGGACCAAAAAAGAAGGGATCCAGTCACCTCAATGGACTGGTACAGCAAACAAGTCTGAGCCTGACACCCCCACTAGGCTCTGGACCACATGAGTTTATCTAAACTTCCTTTATTACCACCGCAATCTCTGGTACATTTTTGCGCTATGTATACCCTCTCTCTGTGTTTATCCCTATGAGGAAAAGACCAGCTTAACGCTAGAAGAGAAGGAACCAGCGACTCATTTCCTTTTTTCATAAATACTAACTGCAATATCGGGCTGAGACACCTGATGGCAGTAGAGCACTGAGGAAATTCTCCATTCAGCCTGGGATTTTTACTGTCCGTATTACCGGTTTGAACCACCAGATGGCAGTAGAGACTTGGAAACTTGATTGAATAATTAAGACTATATCCATACTTGATTACTCCGCCTGATTTCATGCACGATCAATACTACCAATACTGTATACAAGGATTAACACCCTGTAACCACCTTTTTCCTATACATATAATACTCCAATCCGCGTGTTATATTTAAACGTAGACAGCGCCCAACACAGATATACCTACCGTTCCATACGTTGACGTATTAGATTCATAAAATAAGGACCGTAATGAAAAAGTTAAGGAGGAAAAAAACATAACTCGGCTGGGATTTTTAACTCCTTGTCTACTGCAGGGGTCAGCAACCTTAGCCCTCCAGATGTTTTTTTAAATATTTTTTTATGTTTTGCCATGAGTCTCCTACAACATAATGGACATCATAGGAAATGTAATTCCAAAACATCTGGAGGGCCAATGTTGCTTACCCATGATTTAAGAGGTTATTCAGAGAACACTGAAATTTCGGTGCTCTCTCCTTCGGCGACCTCAATTCACTGACCCTGCGGTGAATTCAGTATTCAATGCAGGGTCCCTGACGTGCGTTGAGGGTATTGCTGAATGCCGCCGAATACAGCTGCCGAACGCATTCCTCAAAGCACTGAATGCAGTCGCCAACCACCGAACAAACTGCTGAATGTAGCCGACGACTGGCCGAACAGGCCGCCGAACACTTTTGAAAAAAAAAAAACGAACAGCCGCCGAACATGCATAAAAACCCCCCCAAACAAACGCAACTTTTAAAAGGCGTTATAAAAAAACAATGAATGGAAATAATGTATACGGTCCTACGATAAAAAGGATGTTTTACAGAATTTTAAAAAACCCATTAAAAAAAAAAAACAATAAAAAAATCGCCGTAAAAAAATTCTAAAAAATAAATTAACAAAGAGACTTTTTGCTGCAAATGAAAAGGATAAATGGTTGAATGAAAAATTTATAATAGCAGGGAATTTTTTTTTACATCGAAACCTATGGGATTCACCTGTTTAAAGCTGTTGCACGAAACCACCGAAAATCAGGGAATTTCACTAACATTTCAGTGCTGTTCGGTGTCCTCTGTATAGATTAACCATTGCTTCTCTATGGGGATTTCACTGCCGTCGAACAGGCATCGTATTTTGTTGGCAATTCTCCAACATTTGGCAAATCACCAGCTTTTTGAATAGCCGAATGGCCACGAAACTGCACCGTATGGGGAAATTCACAGTTCGGTGCAATTTGCTGCTCAGTTTGGCTCTCTTTGAATAACCCCTTTAGTGAATAACCCTCGTCAGATCGTCATCCTGCTTTGCCGTGTGGCTCATTACGATTCGCATCTGCTGTCTTTTCTGCATGTATACTCTCGGTCCCGTCAGCAAGACTGACCTGTCCTACCATCGCTATCTCCTGCGCCAGATAAAATCTTTAATATTTAACTTTATCCACTCTTATCTAGTTAACAAAAATATGGACGTCGTCCAATCACATCTGGCTCAGGGCCTATGCCATTAACCCCTTTCTTGGTGGAGACATGCGGGTCATTGGACTGGACTATTTTCACTACCGGCCAGAGAACTGTGACCCTGAATCCTCAACAGTGAGGCTTATAGAATAGAATGTGGGCCGACTCAGAAAACTCAGCCCGTATGGATGGTCCAGATCCAAATATATCATAATTTATTGTCTCTACAGCCCAACCAACTTCCCCTCTCCCTCCTTCTCTTGGATTCGCCCGCAGGGGTCTGGCTTTCTTTATTTTCTCTCTTTCACCGTTAACCTGTGTCACGATGCCAGTACGCAATGTTCTGAACGGGTTTGGTGACGTCGAGTGGTCGCTGGCGGCCGGCCAGAGAATGTTCTTTCAAACCCGTCATGAATGAATGAATGAGAAGCCACAGAGATGCACATTATTGGCCAGTAGGGGGCAGGGGGCATTGCATTTTTTAATAAGCAGTGAATTTATTATAGGGTTTGTCATATGAGTGCTGAAATATAAGCAGCTTGGCCAGAGGGACCTGGAAACATAAGGCCTTCAACCAAGATAATATAGAGGGTTAATAAGAAAAGGCCAAGGTCTACGAAGGTGTCAAATAGGAAACAATCTATTTTCTGGAAAGAAACAAGCATCCATCACAGATACAGCCTGAACCCCAATGATTTAATTGATGTCAGTGATAGCCAGGACTTCGTTTAAGCAGTGGGGGATCACCACAAACCAACGGACCCCTCCTTCCATGCCCCTATGTAATGTCTGTTTCCACTGAGGGCCAGCATCGCTATAATGCCTGAGCTCAGTGTGGCATCCACCTCAGGGCCCCTGAAGTGCACCAAAGGGATCCGCTGACCGCAGCCGCAAACCGCCGACCGCATCCACCGATCCGCCGAACGCAACTCAACTGAGGGTAAAGAACAAAAAAAACGTAATTTTTTAGAAGCGTTAAAAAAATAAAAAATAAAAAAAATGCATGAATGTAATAAAAAAAAAAAAAAGGTCCTATGAATAACCTATGACTCTAAAAACAGAACGTGGAAAGAAGGGTTTTGCTAAAACGAGTGCTTTTCTTTTTGGGCTTCACGACCTCCGAGCTGCCGCGTGTGTAAAAAGGTCTGTTGCAGAATAATAATAAAAAAAACGCAGTTTAAAAAAAATGGAATCAAAAATTTCAAAGAAATCCAGAAAAATGCCTGAAAAAATAAACTAAAAAGACTTTTTGCTGCAAATGAAAAGAATAAACGATTGAATAAAAAAATAATAAAAACGATATGTATTTTTCCCTCGAAACCTATGGGATTCGCCTGTTTAAACCTGTCAAGCAGAACCACTGAAAATCTGGGCATTTCAACAACATTTCGGTGCTGTTCAGCGTTCTCTGAATCGATTACTTCTCTATGGGGAATTTCATTGCCGCCGAAGGTCACAGAATTGCGGAGAACTGAGGCGAATTGCACCATTTTTTGCTGGCAATTTGGCAGTTTTTGGCGAATTGCCAGCTTTCTGAGTAGCCGAATTGCTGCAAAATTGCACCGTAGTGTTCACCGTTCGGTGCAATTCGGTGGCAAGTTCGGGCCTTATTGAATAACCCCTATAGAGTGAAGAAGATGTGCGTAATTCAATAAGTAACCCCCAACCCTTCCTTATATCAACCCAAAAGTAAGGAGAACTGTTAAATTGCAATTTCTCACCCCCCTAAAAAAAAAAAAAAAATTAGAATATCCCAAACCTGAAATGTTCTGCAAGCACGCTATACTTACCTAGATGCCTCCTAAAATAATATTTAGAACTGAGATAGTCTACCCACTATAATTGACCATAAAAGTGGAAGTGCAGTATGTTTCTATACGTACACTCACCGGCCACTTTACTAGGTACACCTTGCTGGTACGAGCTTGGACCCCCTTTTGTCTTTAGAACTGCCTTAATCAGTGGCGTCACAAGGGGGCAGGGGTGCGGCCCGCACCAGGTGACACCACCCCCTAGGGAAGGATACATTGAGAATTCTCTCATTTTTTAAGTATGTCCTGGGTAGGCAAGGCCTAGGCTGGCACTTTCCAGGGGGCGGGAAAAAAAACACCACAAAGAGGATATTCACAGAGCACCGAAATGACGCAGACATTTCAGTGGTCTGTTGTTCCACGCACTTTGAGGAATCAAATTTCCCCAGTGAATTCACCGCAGGGTTCCAGAAGTGCAGGGAATCAGCCACCGAATGCCACCGCAAACCTGTCGCTCGTGGTTTTAAAAAAAGACTACTGAACGAAAATGTTTGGAATTAACATAGAAGTTCCTATGAATGATAATAAAAAGGTCTGTTACAGGAAAAAAAAAGGAAAAACCGCTATTGGGAATTTTTTTTTTTTTTTTTAAAAATGCCTAAAAGATACAAAAAAAAAAAAAATCAATAAAAAATAAAGAGATTTTTTACTACGGATTAAAGGAATAAATGTTTTTTTACATATTGGATAAAAACAGGAATATTTTTAACATTGAAACCTATGGTGTTCGTTCGCCTGAATAAACCTGCCAAATGAAAACACCGGACATCAGGACATTTCTTTGCTGTTCAGTGTCTCTGAACAAATTAACCATTACTTCTCTATGGGGACTTTCACTGCCTTCGAACAGGCACCGTACTTGCTGGCAGGTCGCCAAAATTTGTGTATGTGCATAAGAGAGAGCTCCACAGCAATAAACCTCACAGTAATGTGCGCCGTATATTATGAGCATTCAGTGTTATATGGGAGTACTGATTTATGAGTAAAAGTAGTTAAAAAAACCCTGTAAAACTCAGGGGAGGGGGGTGACATCATAAGTTACCGCACCGGGTGACACCAACCCTAGTTACGCCACTGGCCTTAATTCTTCGTGGCATAGATTCAACAAGGTGTTGGAAACGTTCCTCAGAGATTTTGGCCCATATTGACAAGATAACATCACGCAGTTGCTGCAGATTTGTCGACTGCACATCCATTATGCAAATCTCCTGTTCCACCACATCCCAAAGGTGCTCTATTGGATGAGATCTGGTGACTGGAGGCCATTGGAGTAAAGTGAACTCATTGTCATGTTTAAGAAACCAGTTTGAGATGATTTGAGCTTTGTGACATGGTGTATTATCCTGCTGGAAGTAGCCATCAGAAGATACAGGGTTCACTGTGGTCATAAAGGGATGGACGAGATCAGCAACAATACTCAGGTAGGCCGTGGCATTTAAACAATGCTCAATTCGTATGAACGGGCCCAAAGTGTGCCAAGAAAATCTACTTGAAAATCGTACACTTCCTGCATGTTAACACTTTAACTCCGAAGAGCACCGAAATGTCAGGAAAATGGCCTGACTTTTGGCGGTTTCGTTCAACAGGTTTAAATAGGCGAATTCCTTAGGTTTTAATGTAAAAAAAAAAAAATCCCTGGTTTTATAAATTTTTTTGTTCAACCATTTATTAACCCCTTAGGCTAGGGTCAGAGTGGGGCAGTCGGAACGCGCGTGCAGGCGCACTAAATCACGGCGGCAGTAGCAGCACATAACGGCCAATGACGGCCAATATACGCAGTACGTGCGTACAAAAGTGCGCCGACACCACGCAACCGGCAAATGAACGCATTTTTCTCAGAACGTGAAACCGCTGCTACAGACGTACAGAGTGCGCTGCGGCCGCATGGCAGCGTGTGTGCGTGATTAGGAGACGTCAGACGCTGCTAGTGTGCGGCCTACATAACGTTCAAACAGCCGGATTTCCCTAGAATTGCGTTGGTGAGTACCTGCGACTGTGAAAGATGTCTGGACCAGAGATGGACGTCGAGAGGCTCATCAGCGCTGTGGGGGAGCATCCAGGGATCTGGGATACGGCCTGCGAGAGGTATAAGGACAAGGGGAAGAAGGCGAGCGCATGGGTCGAGGTGTCCCGTCAGGTGTACCCGGATTATGATACGTGGTCCGAGAAAGAGCAGCACATACAGAGTGAGTATAATATTATTTACCGTATTTTTCGCTCCATAAGACGCACTTTTTTCCCCCCAAAAAGTGGGGGGAAAAGTGGGTGCGTCTTATGGAGCGAATATGGCCCAGCAGCTCGTGGATGTGCCTCCGCTCACCTGCCGCCGCCGCGTTCGTCTCCCTCTGAGCATGCGTCCGGCGGCAGGAAGCTTGGGCACTCGCCTGGGGGAGCCACGTGACCGCGATCTCCCGAGATCGCGGTCACGTGGCTCCCCCAGGCGAGTGCCCAAGCTTCCTGCCGCCGGACGCATGCTCAGAGGGAGACGAACGCGGCGGCGGCAGGTGAGCGGAGGCACATCCACGAGCTGCTGGGCCATATCCATATGTGAGCTGGGGCATTATCAATGTGTGAGCTGGCTGGGGCAAATCCATGTGTGAGCTGGCTGGGGCAAATCCATGTGTGAGCTGGCTGGGGCAAATCCATGTGAGAGCTGGCTGGGGCAAATCCATGTGAGAGCTGATGGGGCAAATCCATGTGTGAGCTGGCTGGGGCAAATCCATGTGTGAGCTGGCTGGGGCAAATCCATGTGTGAGCTGGCTGGGGCAAATCCATGTGTGAGCTGATGGGGCAAATCCATGTGTGAGCTGGCTGGGGCAAATCCATGTGTGAGCTGGCTGGGGCAAATCCATGTGAGAGCTGATGGGGCAAATCCATGTGTGAGCTGATGGGGCAAATCCATGTGAGAGCTGGCTGGGGCAAATCCATGTGAGAGCTGATGGGGCAAATCCATGTGTGAGCTGGCTGGGGCAAATCCATGTGTGAGCTGGCTGGGGCAAATCCATGTGTGAGCTGGCTGGGGCAAATCCATGTGTGAGCTGATGGGGCAAATCCATGTGTGAGCTGGCTGGGGCAAATCCATGTGTGAGCTGGCTGGGGCAAATCCATGTGAGAGCTGATGGGGCAAATCCATGTGTGAGCTGATGGGGCAAATCCATGTGTGAGCTGGCTGGGGCAAATCCATGTGAGAGCTGGCTGGGGCAAATCCATGTGAGAGCTGATGGGGCAAATCCATGTGTGAGCTGGCTTCCGGCAAATCCATGTGTGAGCTGGCTGGGGCAAATCCATGTGTGAGCTGGCTGGGGCAAATCCATGTGTGAGCTGATGGGGCAAATCCATGTGTGAGCTGGCTGGGGCAAATCCATGTGAGAGCTGATGGGGCAAATCCATGTGTGAGCTGATGGGGCAAATCCATGTGTGAGCTGATGGGGCAAATCCATGTGTGAGCTGGCTGGGGCAAATCCATGTGTGAGCTGGCTGGGGCAAATCCATGTGTGAGCTGGCTGGGGCAAATCCATGTGAGAGCTGATGGGGCAAATCCATGTGTGAGCTGGCTGGGACAAATCCATGTGTGAGCTGGCTGGGGCAAATCCATGTGTGAGCTGGCTGGGGCAAATCCATGTGAGAGCTGGCTGGGGCAAATCCATGTGTGAGCTGATGGGGCAAATCCATGTGAGAGCTGATGGGGCAAATCCATGTGTGAGCTGGCTGGGGCAAATCCATGTGTGAGCTAAGGCATATCCACGTGTGAGCTAAGGCATATCCACGAGCTGGGGCAATATCCATTATTTCACTATTTCATTCAGAATATTTATTTTCCGGTTTTCCTCCTCTAAAAACTAGGTGCGTCTTATGGTCAGGTGCGTCTTATGGAGCGAAAAATACGGTAATTCATAATCCCATAAATGTAAATCACAATAATAATAATAAACAAACAAATGTAATCATTGATGTGAAACTCAAATGCTCCCCAGCTGCCAGGGCACCTCACCTGCATCACTGATGAAATAATTAGATAGAGCATCGCGATACCTGTTGCTGTATCTATTCACAGCTATGATGTCATAGTTCACATCATCCTCAAGACCGACAACTGTGAGGGTATCATCAAAATTAAAACCATCCCTGGCCCGCACATAATTATGTAGAATGCAACAGCATTTCACTATGTCCACACAGAAGTCCACATTTACATCCAGCGGTCTATGTAGAATCCTCCACTTGTTGGTCAGTATGCCAAAGGTACACTCCACATACCGTCTCGCCCGCGACAGCCTATAATTAAACACCCGCTTCTTCACAGTCAGGTGTGTCCCTGAGTAGGGCCGTAGGAGGTGTGTGGATAGGCCGAATGCTTCGTCACCCACGAAGGCATAGGGGACTGCCACGTCACTGCCAGGCAATGGTGCGGGTCTGGGGATGTTCAGGGACCCACTCTCAATTTCATTCCACAGTGTGGAGTTCCTGAACAATGTGGAGTCAGAGTCCTTGCCGTATGAACCGACATCCACATACACAAAATTATAGTTGGCATCTGCCACCGCCAGTAGGCCTATAGAAAAGTAATGTTTATAATTCTGATACAGTGAGCCACTGTGCGGTGGCTTCACTATGCGGACATGTTTGCCATCCACGGCTCCCAGGCAGTTTGGAAAGTTGGCTCTCTCCCAGAATCCTGCTGCAATTTCCAGACATGCCGTATGTGTCGGTCTTGGCAAACATTCGCCCTTCATGGTCTCCCATATGGTTTGGCACACCTTGCGGACGATCTCACCAGCTGTTGATCTGCCAACGCGGAAGCTATAATGCAGATCCTTCAAACTGCACCCACTAGCGAGATACCTAGAAGACAAAACAAAAATGTTTGAATATGATCACATACCATGAACACAAGCTAATGTCACTCTCATCATGTTTTTCAGCACAAGAGGCGATGAACAAATGGCGCACAGTACGCGACAACTACATGCGCGTCCAGAAGAAGCAGGCCATGGCTGCGCACTCTGGAGCTGGTGCGAAAAAGGTCCGCGGGTACATATATGCCGAGCAACTATCGTTCCTCCGCAGGACCCAGGAGCCGCGCAGGAGTGTCAGCAGCATGGACCAGCCATCGACCTCCGGCACACAGGTACAACAAATGGTGCCAGGAGGTTCTGCCAGCTGCCAGGAGGAGGAGAACCGGGGTGGTGCTGAGTCGCAAATGGAGGAGGATTCGGAGACACCACAGGTGGCAAGTACCGCAACAACGGTCAGCACCAGACCTGGCCAGAAGAGAAGGGCACAAGCTGCAGACCTGGAGCAGGCCATGGTCACCTTCATGGAGGCTCAGACCAACCATCCACACCAACGCTGCATGATTGCGGACTCCGTGGACATGTCTTTCTTCAATGCATGTATGCTCCTCCTCAACAAGATGAGCGAGGCTGAGAAGATGGAGTACCGGCACAGATCTCTGGCAATATTGGAGGACATCCTTTCCCGTCCCCATCACGCAGCCGCCTACCATGCTGTGCCACAATCCACCAATGCCAGTGGATCTTCCGTCTCCAGTGAGGTGCTGTCCACCCGCCCAGCCATGCCCCCTGGAGCCAGGCCACACACAGAGTCGGGGTCCAGCTGTAGCCACACCACCGGCCCTCATGACCCAGATGCTCGGCGGTATCAGCAACTGTGATACATGTCATAAATATGTTTTATTTTTGTTTGTTATGTGTTATTTGTTTTGATGTTTTATATATCCTGACCTTGAGTTAACGAGTTTTAATATATGTCCAGAATATATTACTGTTATTTTATTTCATATTATATTAATTATTTTTCTACATTGTTGTCGGAGTCATTTATGATTATGTACGTGTGATGTGATGCCCGTGTGTGTGTGTGTGTGTGCATGTAACAGTGGGCATGTGACTAGACATGATGCACTCATGTCAGGTGACTGGCAGCGATGTCATGTATGCAGGTGTGTGACAGTACGTACCTCAAAGTGATGATTATCATCTCCTCCGGTGGTATGGCGGCCCGCATGTTGGTGTCCCTCTTGGTCAGCGGCTCCCGTACCCGCGACAACAGTTCATCAAAGGAGGCGATGGACATCCGCATGTAGTTGAAGAACTTCACGGGGTCCCTCTCTCGCAGTGGCCTGTACAGCGTCACGAAGTGTCCATGCGTCGGTCTGGCAGCGTTGATTTCATGAACCCAGGTTCGCCGCTTTCTCTTCCTCTTAAGGTACAGGTACCCCATCGCACCAAACACAAAGACGTGTGCAGGATCCATCTTTGAAAAACGCCACCATCCCCAAAATGGCTTTTTATAACCCTTGCCCTTATTTTTTCATTTCTCAATTGATTAGATTCATCTGATTTTTCTCTTTTTTTTACCCCACCGTCATGAAATACGTCCAGAATTGCGCATCGTCTGACCACTTAAGCGTATTCCGTGAAAAAATGCGTGCGCACGCATCGACGTACATTTTGACGGTGGCCACAGAAAATGCGCTCATCTGTCCCTAGCCTTAAGGGCCGCTGACATACCCTGTAGTCTTGTCCTCTGGTCTCCCTTAGACCCGCGGACGTACAGGGTACGTCAGCGGCGCCTAATCCCCCTCCCGCCCGATACTCACCTCCCTCGCCGGATCCCACGGCAATCTGGCAGGGAGGAAGCCTGCCCATGTGATTTACATGGGCAGGCGGGGCTGATGACGTCGCCACGCTGCGTGGTGACGTCATCAGCAGGCGTCCATGCATTTCAATGGAGGGGAGGGGGGGCTCATTCGGAGCCCTCTATCTCCCCAACCATTGAAGCTAGGGAGATGCTGTTTGCACCGCTGGAGAGGGGAGAGCCTCCCCTTTCCAGCGGTGTATGGCATTAACCATTTCGCCGCCGGATCATGTTGCGGCGCCAATTGGCGCCAAAACGCGATTCAAACCTGGAGGGGGGCTGACATCTTGGATGTCAGCCAAGCCTCCAGGTCCCCCCCACCCACTGACAACCTCACCATATGTGTGAGGATGTCAGTGGGCCAGTTAACCATCTAGCTGCCATGTAGAGATAAGGGGATCTAAGGATCCCTTTATCTCCCGATCCATGGTAGCTAGATGGTCATATTTGCCATCATTTGAAAGGCCTGATTATGGCCTTTCAAATGATACCAAACATGACCAGGTTTGGTTTAAAAAAAAAAAAAAAAAAAAATTTTTTTTTTTAAACGTTTTTTTGTCTGGGGGGGGGGGGTTAATTAAATAGGACTGAAGAGAAAAATGGTCTCCAATCGTCCGTCCTTTAACCCCTAAGATCCTGTCTTAGGCACACCTTGAGTTAACTCTCCTTCTGCGCAGGGAGAGAGAAAAAAAATCCTTCAAAGAAGACACACGAGGCATGTATTTTTGTCTGGCAATTTTCTCTCTGCCTTCCAACGTTTTTTGACGCATATTTATGCTTCTAACAAAAACGTTGTCTCTTTATTTCATTGGTTAGCATTTCAAAACAGAACATAGTTCATTGGCCAGTTTCAATACAGGTCTGGTGACACATTTCTAGACAGTCCCGTGGCCTCGGCATGTGATTTCTTGAGATATCAGCATTTCTTAAGACATCAGTACTTTTAAGACATCAGCACTTTATCACTTGAGAGAAACTTGCAAACATCAGCATCCTTGCCTTTCTAAAAACATTTGCAAACATCAGTATCCTTGTCATTCTAAAGACATTTGCAAACATCTTGAGAAGTGAACCTTAGTCCTATAATACTGCTGATTATCAATTTATCTTAAAACTATTTCTTATATTTTAAACCTTAATTTATCTATTAATATTATAATTCATGGGGTGTTATTTAACTACTTATAGGGTCCTTCTTATAGGTTAGCAGATGGTGGTCTGAGGATTCCTTTTCCTTCAATCCCCTCTTAGAATCATAGTATGATCATACTATTTGATTCTTTCTTTGTTTCATCTATCTACTGTAAGTTAGTATGGGTTGGGGAGCGAGACCCTCAATACCCATGTGGATCAATATAGAACCAGGGGGGCTGTACCTGCCACGGAACGGGTAACACATGGCAGTCTCCCAGTGCCTATTTATCTTCCTAACCTACATTCTTATTAATAGTAACAAGAGGTGCTAGGAATGACTCAAACCCTGCCTTTACCTGATCCCTTGCTTTAAATTCATCAGGGACCCCTCTTGGTACCCCTATAACATCAATATAGACATGCGGATCAAGACTACCTTGTGGGCTTGGGACTTCCCTTTTCCTTCGACGTGAGCTAATATTTGGAATTTCCTCAGGATCCGAAACAATATGAAATCCCATTATGGCCTTAGCTAGGGCACATTCACCTGACCATTGAAGGGGCAGACGCGCCCTAATCTTGAGGTCTCCACATATCCAGTAGAGATCCCCAATCAGAAAAACTTGATTCTGTAACTTAATACTGTTGATATTGCTATAAATTGGCACAATAACCCTCGGGGAAGAAGGTGAGGTTCCTACCCTTTTCTGCTGACCTATAGCAGGTATAGTTCCCTGGGTAAACATGTATCCCTTCTCCTGGTTGTGGGAGGCGTGTTAGTATAGGGTAGCTATTCTTCCAATATTCACATAAACTCTGGCTATCAGTGGTGTTAGTATATAAACTAAGAAAACATTCTTCTACATCTTGCGGAATATTAAAAGGTACGGTGCCTAGATGCGGCCTAGCAGCACCACACACATAACAATTTGTACGGTTATTGTTTAGGGCACTAAATTTTACCCATTCTAGCCAAACATTTACATCTGAAAATCCTGTTTCCATTACTATGCTGTCTCATAGGTGGGATTGGCTATTGATTTGGTGTTTAGGTAGGAGAGGATGAGGTCTCACTACCTCTCCATATTTCCTGGGTAGGAATGGGTTCTCTTCCTTCTTATAAATGGCCATATCTTGGAGTTTGAACTTGTAGCGAGGGAATTTGGTTGTGGCAGTTGTGTATATTCCCATCTGTTAACTATGGCATCAGAGGTACCATATCCCATATTGCCCGTGTCCCACCCCACTGCACCCCAATAATCACAATTATGTCCCCAGTACTCATCGGTTACACATATATATACAGTTGCCTTGTACAGTATCATACTGCAGTAATGGTGGACAATAAAAAAAACAACAGTGGCCAGACAGTGATGTTTAGGTTGGGGGTTCTTTCTGGTAGGGGGTGTGGACAATAGGGGTTGTGACATATGTTCCGAAGGGGGGGGGGAAACATATTATTTCAGTCTTTTTCTTCCCCCCACATGCGTCTCCACACTCTTCGAAAAGGATCCTTGGTTGTCATCTTCTCCTTGTTGGAAACCAGGGCTATCTGCCCTCGTGAGTGTCTCTTGTTGAGTCCTTTGTTGAATCCGCTTGACTCGAGAGGGTCCCTTGTTGAATCCGCTTGACTCGAGAGGGTCCCTTGTTGAATCCGCTTGACTCGAGAGGCGTGAATCCAGACCGGGCTGTCCTGTCAGTATAGCTGTGCGGGTTACGGCTACCACCGTGGTCTCTGGTCCATAGGCGAAATCCTCTGGTCTTTTTCCTTTCTGTAGCCGCTTTACCAGCACCTTGTCTCCTGGATTAAATAGGTGGGTAGATTTGTCTGAAAGAAAGGGAGACTTAAATATAACTTCGTCTCTAGTTGTCTCGAGGGTTGAGATCAGCTGCCTAACATATTCATCCCTTATCTGCTCTAAGTCCCCTGTCTCCACTGTTAGCCTACCTGTAGACCATGGCAATGGAAAGGGTCTGCCCATAAGTATCTCGAAGGGGAAGTAGCCTGTGTTCCTATTAACCGCCATTCTGATTTCAGCCAGAATGATGGGGAGTACCAAATTCCAATTCTTTAGCTCTTCTGTGGTTGCATATTTTTGTAAGGTACAAAATAATTGGTCCCTATCCATTGTGGGAGGTCGCAAAACCCGGCATTACTAGTTTAGCTATGTCCTGTTGTGCTGCTCGTTTAGCTGCTTGGTCAGCCAGATGATTCCCTTTTGCAATAGGATCTGCGGCTCTGGTGTGTGCTCTACAATGTAACACCGCTATCTGAGAGGGCATAAGAATACTTGCTAGGAGGTCCGTGACCAGGGTCGAATGGGAAATCTTCTTGCCATCTGCGGCCACAAATCCCCTCTTTTCCCATATCGTCCCATGGTCATGGACCACACCATAAACATATTTGGAGTCAGTGTATATCGTGACAGGTCTACCCGCATAGAGCCTGCATGCTCGTGTTGTCATCGGGGCGGGTACAGGAGCCGTCAACAAAGACGACATCTGCGTCCGGAACAGGTGTTGACATGAGATCAGGGCGGGGTGCAGTTTCAGACGCAATGGAGAGAGCACAGTCATGTTCGAGTGGGATGGTATCTGAGGGATTCTTAAGACCCAGTAAAGCGTTTAGGATTGGTGCTGGACCAGAGACACTTGAACTGCATTCTATGTGCAGTGCAGGGTTGCTTAGCAGTGTGACTTCATATCCACTAAAGCGCTGTGATGACATGTGCTGTGTATGTATGTCCTTAAGTAAAAATAAAACATCATGGGTTGTGGGTAGGTGAGGTTCGTACCCTAATGTGTATTGGCTTGCCATACTAACGGCCATTGCACATGCTGCCAGGGCACGCAAACAGGCCGGCATCCCTTGTACCGTTACTGGCAGAATCTTTGAAAAAAAAAAAAAAAATGCTATGGGGCGCAACCGGCCCCCATGTTCTTGCGTCAGTACCGCGGCCATGGTTTTACAATGGTCCCTTGCAAACAGATGAAATGAAAGTACATAATCAGGGAGGCCTAGCGCGGGGCTTGTCATCATTGCATTCCTGAGAACCTTAAAAGCATTTAACATTTCATTAGACCTTGACCCAACAGGGTGGCTTGTCTCAGAATGTTATCGTAGTAGGAGCAGTCAGGGATCCACTGTCTGCAATAGTTTATCATGCCTAAGAATGACAGCATGTCCTTCTTAGTTTTCGGGTTGACCAGGCCCGTGACAGACTGGACTCTCTTCTGACTGATGCTCCGTTCCCCCTGTCTGAGAACAAACCCTAAATATTCAACTTGCATTTGACACCACTGCATTTTTTTTTTAAGGGAGACCTTGTGCCCACATTCCTGTAACCAACTAAAAAGTGTTTTACCATCCTCCCGGCAGGCCTCCTCTGATGGACTGCATACGAGGAGATCATCCACGTATTGCAGCAGGACAGAACCATGGCTGGGGTGCCAGAATTTCAGAGTGGCCTGCAGTACAATACTGTAGACCACCGGGGCGTCAACGTACCCCTGAGATAACCTTTTCCATGTAAATTGGGTGCCTTCAAATGAAAATGCAAAAAGCAATGCCGTGTCAGGGTGTACAGGGATGCTAAAAAAAAAAAAAAAAAAAAAAAAAATGCATTCTTCAGGTCAATTACAAAAAAATGTGTATGTGTCGCTGATATTGATGACAGAAGTGACGTGACATCTGGGACAATTGGCGCAATTAGAATCACTAGGGAATTAACTGCGCGCAAGTCTTGAACGAACCTGACAGTCCCGTCAGCTTTGTTCACGGGGTTTATTGGGGTACTGAAGGGGAAGACTACAGGTTCCAGGATACCATCCTGTAGAAACTGGTCAATCATAGGACATTGTTTAAAAATTCTATTAATATCTTCTATTCCTAAGTAACTTATTCCCCACGGTCATAAATGGAAAAATGGGTTTTGTTGGTGTTATTCTCATATCTTAAGGGTTTATTAATGGCGATCCTTTGTTATATACGAGTGGCCATAATAAAAGGCAGTATATATTCTTCTGCTTTTTTTTTTCTATTTTTTTTTCTTTTACTTCCTCTTTTTTTTTTTCCTCGTCTTTGGATGTGGATGGGGCCGAAGGTTTCAAATCCTCCATTGCCCCCACCGCACCCAAGACCTCTGTCTCAGTAAAGGGACGGATATATGGATTGTCTATAAGACGGAGGGGGTCGTGGTTCCCAGCTGGCACGGGGTATTTCTTGTTTATTCCGTGGTATACTCTGTTCTATTTTATGCAGTCTGGCGCTGTCAGAGGACAATGGGATCCCTCTTCTACATTGTTTCACCATTAATCATTGTCCCCCCCTCCCCAATTTCATATACTGCATGTCCCACTGAGGGTCTCCCTGATAATAGGGCCATGCCTCGGTGTCGTCGAGACATAATCCTTTCACTATATCCATATAGAATGGGCTGTGGTCTCCCTGTCTGAGGAAAGGATCACAACTCCCACTGCTTCTGTCCATCCCGCTAGATTATCTATCCATGGGTTAATTAAATAGCAATCTGTGCCCCCTACTCGTGCTACATAATCTTTACAAAACTCTATTTTCAGTAAGGGATATTCTTTAACCTTGCTACTTTAAATACCCATGGTTAGTTGTACAATTGAATAATCAGGCAGGTAAGGCTAGGGTCAGACGAGCGCAGTGCGAACGCGCGTGCAGGCGCACTTAATCACGGCCGCACTAGCAGCAAGTGCCAGGCAATGATGGCCAATATACGAAGTACGGTCGCACAAAAGTCCGGCTGCGCAACGCAAGTGGAAAACGAACGCATTTTGTCGAGAACGTAAAACCGCTAGTACGGTTGTACAGAGTGCGCTGCGTCCGCTAGAGGCGTGTGTGCGTGAATTGGAGATGTCAGACACTGCTAATGTCCGGCCAACATAACGTCCAGATGCACAAAGTGTTTTATTGATGATCCGTACAAAATCACAGATGCAAATGCGCATCGTATGACCGCTATCGCGTACTCCGTGAAAAAATACGTCCATTCGTTCGAACGCACTTTTTCACAGACAACGCGAAAATGCGTTCGTCTGACCCTAGCCTAAAATAGAGAAAGAAAGAAGAGAGACTCTTCACAGTGCTCGAAAAAAAAAATATATAAATATATATATATTTATATTTATATTTATATCTCTATGCCACATAGATCAAAAGATGAGCTAATTTAAGGATAAGTAATAAAAACTTATTTAGTGAATCCTCCCCTAATCTCGAGAATCAAACTTCTAATCTTTTACTTTTTATTTTGTAGTTATACAATTCCTTCATATCATAAAAAAATTTATAAACCACAATCCAATAGTATATAAAAACTAGCTTCACAATATATGTATCTCCGGTTAGTAACTGCATACATGACCAACATCATCCACCCCATCAGTCAGCAACTAACACACAAATGGCCAACAAACACCTCTGCTTAATACAACATGCACCTCACAGCAAACAATGTCCAGTCAGCTCATATATATATATACATACACAGTACCATCAGTATACAATGGGGCAAAAAGTCTGCCCTACCTTACAGACCACTCGGCACCTTAACTTATACCTCTACAATTTATATAATTTACTCTATTATCACAACTGAGGGACGTCTGTCTTACCTTACAGAACGTTCAACAGTGAATCTTAACACTCTAATATTCTTATACGCTAATATTCTTATACTCTATACATTTTATGAGGGTTAACGCAAGGTGTGATCAATTGGACATATAATGTCCCTTCTATTGAGTGTGGTCCCTGACCCACTCCATCTTTAAATAAACGGCCCCTGGCAACGTTTTCTTTTAATTTGTAATAAACGGCCCCTGGCAACGTTTCCTTTTATTAAACGGCCCCTGGCAACGTTTCCTTTTACACTATAGGACATGGACAACTAACTTTAGTTGGAGATAAACGTTGTCATTGCCCTCGTCCAGACAAGACAATATACTCACCAGGACGAGGGGTGACTGTTCATGTCGGCAGTGCCTCCAGATTGAAGAGAATAATGGTCTCCAATTGTCTGTCCTTTAACCCCTAAGATCCTGTCTTAGGCACACCTTGAGTTAACTCTCCTTCTGCGCAGGGAGAGAGAAAAAAAATCCTTCAAAGAAGACACACGAGGCATGTATTTTTGTCTGGCAATTTTCTCTCTGCCTTCCAACGTTTTTTGATGCATATTTATGTTTCTAACAAAAACGTTGTCTCTTTATTTCATTGGTTAGCATTTCAAAACATAACATAGTTCATTGGCCAGTTTCAATACAGGTCTGGTGACACATTTCTAGACATTCCCGTGGCCTCGGCATGTGATTTCTTGAGATATCAGCATTTCTTAAGACATCAGCACTTTTTTATCACTTGAGAGAAACTTGCAAACATCAGCATCCTTGCCTTTCTAAAAACATTTGCAAACATCAGTATCCTTGTCATTCTAAAGACATTTGCAAACATCTTGAGAAGTGAACCTTAGTCCTATAATACTGCGGATTATCAATTTATCTTAAAACTATTTCTTATATTTTAAACCTTAATTTATCTATTAATATTATAATTCATGGGGTGTTATTTAACTACTTATAGGGTCCTTCTTATAGGTTAGCAGATGGTGGTCTGAGGATTCCTTTTCCTTCAAGGACCTAGGCTGTCATCTAAAATTAATTAGCACAAAATGGTCAGAATGAGCGCAGCGCACATAGGTGAACTGTCTCAGCAGTGAAGGGGTTAAAAAGCAAACGCATGTAAAAATTGGGTATTTCTAGTCTCGGGACAAAATTTTGAACCTATTTAGCCGGGGTCTTTTTGGGTGGTTGTAGATTTTTGGGATTAAATTTTAAAAAAAGTGTGTTTTTACCATTTTTTTCCTCATATTTCATATTTTTTTTATAGTAAATTATTCGATATGATGGAAATAATGGTATTTCTAGAAAGTCCATTTAATGGCGGGAAAAAGGGTGTATAATATGTGTGGGTTGAATAAACGAGTAAGAGGAAAATTTGACCTAAACACTAACAGCGCAGAAACGTAAAAACAGCAGCGGTCACTAAAGGACGGATTTGTGTAAAACCGCCCGGTCACTAAGGGGTTAATTAAATTTATTTTTTACATTTTTTAGGCATTTTTCAGGAATTTTTTCAGTAACATTTTTAATTACGCCTTTATTTTTTTAACTGCTCTTTTTTAAATTTTGTAACAGACCTTTTAATTGTTATTCATAGGACCTTATAGATTATTTCCATGCATTTTTAAAAAAAACACGCCTTTAAAAAGTTTGTTTTTTGTTTTTTACCCTTTCGGCAGCTGGTGGGAGTTGGTTGGTGTTCTGTTTGGCAGTTTGCAGCTGCGTACAGCAGTTTATTGGATCGATTTGGCGGTTTATCGGATGCGTTTGGCGGGTCAGTTCATCGCACTTCAGGGCTCCTGTGGTGAATTGAACTCGCCTAAAGAGAAAGCACCAAAATTTAGTGTTTATGTTTTCATTAACCCCTTACCGCTGGGGATATCCTGGTGGCAAGGTGGTCTTAAAAGCTGTGGGGCGGCATAGCACTTCCCGCATGCTCCGAAATCATTGCCTCCCATCCTGGCGGGCCAAGTGCATCATTGACCTGTGTTCAGGCAGTTTAGCGGCAGCCAATGATGTGCTCGGCACGCGCAGGGAACATGGGGTGAAGAAGACCTCTATCGGGAGTGAGCAGGGTGTGCTATGCCAGCCAGCGGCGTTTAGACCCACCCATCACAAGGACGACATAGCATGCCAGTTGGCAGGAAGGGGTTAATGTATATGTTTTTTTGTGATGGCACCCAGTAGTGAAATCTAAGGCTGGGGTCAGACGAACGCAGTGCGAACGTGTGTTTACCGGCACTTTATGACGGCCGTGGTAGCAGCAAATGATGTCCAAAGCAGGCCTACACAAGAAAGTTCGGCTGCGCAACGCAAGCAGCAAACAAATGCATTTTCGCAAGAACGTCGAACCGCTAGTACTGACGTAGAGTGCGCTGCGTCCGCATAGTGGCGTGTGTGAGTGATTAGGAGACGTCAGACGCTGCTCATATCCGGCCTACATACGTCCAGACTCAAAAAGTTTCCTGGTTTGGATCCGTATGAAATCACGGCCTAAGGCTAGGGTCAGACTAACGCATTTTTCACGTTGTCCGTGAAAAAGTGCGTTCGAACGAATGGACGTATTTTTTCACGGAATACGCGATAGCGGTCATACGATGTGCATTTTCGTCCGTGATTTTGTACGGATCATCAATAAAACCCTTTTGCGTCTGGACGTTATGTTGGCCGGACGTGTGCAGTGTCTGACGTCTCCCAATCACGCAAACACGCCGCTATGCGGACGCAGCGCACTCTGTACGTCAGTAGTAGCGGTTTGACGTTCTAGAAAAAATGCGTTCGTTGGCCACTTGCGTTGCGCGGACGGACTTTCGTGCGGCCGTTCTTCGTATGTTACCCGGCATTGGACGTCATTTGCTGCTAGCACGGCCGTGATTTCGTGCGGTTAAACGCACGTTAAAAATGCTTTCGTCTGACCTTAGCCTAAATTGCGCATCGTATGACCGCTATCGCGTATTCCGTGAAAAAGTACGTCCATGCGTTCAGACGCACATTTTTAAGGACGATGCGAACAATGCGTTTGTCTGACCCTAGCCTAAGTGGTAACCAATTCATGACCCTTGGAGACCTGTGCTCACTGATCTCTTCTGGATGGGGCTTATCTCGTGGAAGGGAAGAGAAGACAGGACACTCAGGTCACTGGGACCATTTGAGTGGCCCTTTACTATTGAAATGTTACTTTAGTGTATAGCTCACTGCTTAGGATATAAACACCCTTGTTTCACCTCAAAAATATCCATTTCTATACTAAGAGAACTCACAAGATATTTTTTCATGTAGTTGGTTAACTGTAGGCATTTACACGCCATTCCAACTTCCAACCCCACATCTCTGCCAACACCCTGGTTATTCCAGCAGCTCGCCATTGCCATGTATTGTTTCTCACCAGTTTTCCGTGCTAGTAAATGTGAATTCTTCAAATACTCGGCTCCGGGTTGCCAGATAACTGCTGCCTTAAAAAGACATTTTTCTTAGTTTATGGGGTATCGGCTATTAAAATACATTTCCATGCTTTGGCTTCTCTGCGCAAGTACGCCTCCATCACATTACGGGAGCGTCTCCTGCAGAGAACAGCACGTATAAAGAGGCGACATGTAAAATTAAAAACAATACATTACGTGGGAGAAAACTGGTTTATGAATTGAGAGCTAACGCGTAGAAAAATAAAACAATATTTGTAGATATAAATTTATACAGGGTTATTCAAAGAGATTCAAAACGTCACAGCACGTTCGGTGACTTTTCGTTCTCTTCAATTCGATGCCATTCGGCGATCCCATTTCGGCGGCCCTGCGGTGTATTCAGCAAGCACCACAGGGCTGTCGAAGTTCAGGGAAAAGCTGCCGAAAACCTGGAAAAAACCTGGCGAATGCACGCCGAAAACCCGCAAAAACATCTGGATTAACCCGAAGATGCCGGAAAAACCCGAGCAGGAGCCGATCACACGCAGCGAAGCCGCCGGAAAAAGCCGACACTGCAGACGAATGGAGTGAATAAAATAGCAAAACAGTTTGCTTGAATGATTGAAAAGTGAAACGCTGTTTGCAAAGAAACTACTGAGCGAAAATGTCTGAAATTTACATATGAAGTCCAGGGAATGATAATAAAAAGGGCTGTTACAGAAAAAATAAGTAAAGTTAAAAAAATCCAGAAAAATGCTTAAAATATCCTAAAAAAAATCTATAAATAAAGAGACTCTTTACTGCAGAATTTTATAATGAACGGTTTATTAGATATTGAATTAAAATGGAAATATTTTTAACATTGAAGCCTATGGGATTCGCCTGAATAAACCTGTCGAATTAAACCACCGAATGGCAGGGCATTTCAGGAACCTTTCACTGCTGGTTTGTGTTCTCTGAAGAGCCGAAGCAGTGTTTTTTCATAGGGTTTCACTGCCCTCGAACAGGCACCGAACAGGCACCGAATGTGCAGGTAATTCGCCAGGATTTGGCATATTGCCTGCTCTCTGAATAGCCGAATGGCCAAGAAAGGTAACCGAACGCTGATTTTCAGTGTTTGGTTACCTTTCTCCAGCCACTCGGATCTCTTTGAATTACCCTTACAGTAAATATGTTATTGAAGACTGGAATATGAAACAAACATGCTATGATTACAAGATACGTCAGCAGGAGAAGATGAGGACACTAGGGGCTTTATCACCTCCTTGAAGCTAGTGTCAGTGTTAGCACTAGCTTAACCTTCACTGCTGAGCCATTTCACCGCTGTGTGCTGAGCTCATTTTTACTGCTTTCGCTCATCATGTTTAAACGCGATTTGAAGCCACATTTTATTAAATGACCCAGACATATTATATATAGTTCTTTCCGGCAGACTCGGCAGATTCCTAATATATCATTTTTATATGTATACGTCATGTCTTGCTTGTATATTATAACAAAAAATGCAATAAAATTAGATTTTTTTTATCATCTGCAGTGTGTAAAGTGTTTTTTTTTCACCTTTTATCACATGAACATTTGCGGTTATATTTTCTATGGGGTGCGCTTGTATAAACATTAGAAATGGGGATTTGTTACATTTTTTGGGGGGAATTTTGTGATTTTTAGCAAACGCACCCATAGAAAAAAATCATTAGTGCAGCATCATTGTTCACATTATAATTGAAATGTGAACAATATTGCTGCATTAATTAAAACACACAAAAAAAACCATGTTTTTATTGATTTATTTATTTAGTTATATATATATATATATATATTATTTTTTTAACTTTATACCTGGTCATGTTGGGTATCATTCGAAAGGCCATGCTCAGGCCTTTCAAATGACACCCTCCATGACCCCTTAGCTGCCTTGGTTCTGGAGATATCGGGGTTCAAATGATATCGGGCAGCTAGGGGTTCCCCAGCTAACTGACGTCATCATGCTATGCGCGATGACGTCGGGCAGTGAGGGGGAACTCTGGGTGGAGCCGCCATCCAAGATGGCGGCCCCCACCGGAGCTGGGCGACCCGGTGCCTAAGGGGTTAAAGCCAGGCACCGCTTGAAAGGGGAGACTCTCCCCTTTTAATCGGTGCCTGGCTTATGAAGCTGCTTCTTCCCGATCAGGAGGGAGAGGGATCCGAACGGATCCCCCCTCCCTTCCAGGCGATCTCCGGCATTGCCGGGGGGGGGGGGGGGTCGCCTGGAAATTATCTCCACCGGGGCTCCTGCAAAGCGGATGACGTGTGGGGCACGTCCTCCGCATATAGCGAGCGTCAATGAGGACGTGTCCCACACGTCATCCACAGCGAAAAAGGGTTAAAGGAGGTCATACCACTGTAACCACATTGCCTTTAAATCGCTAACGTTTTAAAAAACCCGTTAAAGCTCATTAATTAGTGATTCATTGCGCGAGCTTACTGTTTTTTTGCACTCCCTATACCTAACATGGGGAGCGCAAAGTGAAAGCACAGAGTAACTAGCGTTAGAATCACTCGGTCCTACCGCTAGTTACTAAGTGCTGGTACAAAGCTTGCGGTATGAATCGCTAATTACCGTGCGCCAAGTGATTTTTTTCCCCCCCGTTTCTAGCGGGAGGCAAGCGTTCTGTTGGTCAGGCGCTAGACTCATTTTACCTGGCGCTAATGCAAAAACATGCTGACGCTAGGGTTAAATCAAACCAGGTGATAGGGCCCTAGGTGTTTAGTAGGGATGGGGTGCCGGTTCGAATTTCGACTCGAACATCGGCTGTTTGAAAATTTGCGAACTTCAAACTTTTCGGGACGCAATTTTTTTTTTCAAAAAAATGCTTAAAAGATCCTAAAAAAAAATCTAAGAATAAAGAGACTCTTTACTGCAGAATATAATAATAAACGGTCTATAAGATATTAGATTAAAACGGGAATATTTCCCACTCGTTTTTGGTCAAACATTTCCCATGGCTACAAATCGCGTTTAAACATGAGCAAAAGCGGTAAAAATGAGCTCAGCGCACAGCGGTGAAATGGCTCAGCACTCAGCAGTGAAAGGGTTAAAAAACTTTTTTTTCATTGTTTCCTGTCCCCCAGGGCAGTTCCTGGACCCCCATACACCTTTTATGGCCAATATCTTGCATATATGCCCTCTTGGAGGGGACCTTAATTTTCGAATGTTTGAGCACCATTGACCTGAATGGTGCTCGAATTGTGTTCGAGTTTGCGGTCAAACTTTTTCGGGTGTTTGAGTTTGAATGCGAACCAAACACGGGGGTGTTCGGCCCATCACTAGTGTTTAGCATAAGACCCTGTCAAAGATGGGATACATTGGCCAGTCATTAGGTGTTTAGCGTAGGATCTGTCAGAGATGGGATACATTGGGCAGTCATTAGGTGTTTAGCGTAGGATCTGTCAGAGATGGGATACATTGGCCAGTCATTAGGTGTTTAGCGTAGGACCTTTCAGAGATGGGATACATTGGGCAGTCATTAGGTGTTTAGTGTAGGATCTGTCAGAGATGGGATACATTGGGCAGTCATTAGGTGTTTAGCGTAGGACCTGTCAGAGATGGGATACATTGGGCAGTCATTAGGTGTTTAGCATAGGACCTGTCAGAGATGGGATACATTGGGCAGTCATTAGGTGTTTAGCGTAGGACCTATCAGAGATGGGATACATTGGGCAGTCATTAGGTGTTTAGCATAGGACCTGTCAGAGATGGGATGCATTAACGCTGTCACAGGCTTAAGCAAAATATGGCCATATTTTGTGAACTAAATTCACGTAATTTATTATCCAAGTTAAATATATTGCAATAATCTTTTATATTTCGTGAGCTTTGATACAGTATGATTTGTGTAATGGATTACTCTCCCCTTGGATCATGTTAATTTGTTTGAAGCCTATATATAATCAAATCATAATTTGGATTTTTTTATTTAATAAGCAATCCTCGGAGTGCCTTTGGCTAAAACATTTCTTTCTTGATGTTCTATTGTTTTGGACAGAACACTCTCATTATAAACGTTCCACACAGATTTAATCATGTGTTTTTAAGAGCTAGTGAAAAAAAACACTCTTTTTCTTCTTAAAACCATTCCAACTCAATAAAGAGCGTTGTACCCAAGCCACGTATGTGCCGTTTCACTTGATGGAGCCTGGTTCAGCCACGTCCCGATCTTCTGTTTGACATCTGTAGTGTGTTTTAATGTGTGTATTATGTTCTGTGTCTCCTGCCCTTGGGTGTCTTGTTTGAGCCAAACATGGTTACTCAGGTCAATGGATCTTACTTTATTAAAACAAAATCTGGTTTTGTTTAAAGATTTGAATCACATTCTTCCCATCTGCTCTGAGCAGCAATTTTTTACGTTGCCATTCTGTTCTCTTTTGGAGCTTTTGTGATAACGTTGGACCCTCATGTTCTGACGAAAACAGATAATTATTTTAACAATGCTTCTTTTTCTTTTAAATGGCGTAACCAGTAGAGATGTGCACGCGTTTTTTTTTCGTTTTGTTTCGACACGTTTGTTTTTTCAAAAGTTTCCTTTTGAATCGTTTCGGCCCATTGTCGTTTTGGCTCGTTTCCTTTCGACTCGGTGTTTTGTATCGATTTTTGTTTAGGGAAAAAAAAAAATCGGGGAATTTCGGTCTTTTTGATCGTCTGTTCTCTCCGTTTCAAAGGGTCCATCCTTGTTCTCGGATTTTCATTTTAACTTTAGACGTATGGTATTTCGGATGCTCCGATATTTCTGTCTATACGCTAATCCTGACAATTTGTTCCTTCGGACGTATCTTTTTTTATGAAAGATCCTTTTTTTCTTATGGATATGCATTGCACAACTTTATTTAATCATATGAAATATCAATATCTTGTACTGTTAGCTTTTCCCTAAATCCCCAGTCTAATTAAATATTTAAAATAAATATATTGATGCAGAAAGAAAGCACTGGACAGTGGCGGACTTACCCGTCGGGCACTGCCCGAGGGCCCGCGGGTTGAGGGGGGGCTGGATTCCATGCTGGATTCTCGCGCTGCAATCCGATCCCATTTGGATTGCAGGCGGTCCAGCAGTTCACGCAGCAGCAGCAGGGGGTGCCCAGTCCGAAATAGAGTGAGAACCCGCGTTGAAGAAAGGGCCGGAGGCTGCGTGCTTGCGTGTGCAGGTCACGCGGTCCGGCCAGTCAGGTGGTACCGAGTCTCAGTACCACCTGACTGGCTGGACCGCGTGACACGCACGCACGCAGCCTCCAGCCCTAACGTGAACTCTCACTCTATTCTGGACTGGGAAGGGAATCAAAGCCACACGGTGCACCCTCTGCCACTGCTGACAAGATGGCTTCATGCACAGCCGCGATCCGAGGGACCCCCTGCCGACTTCGTACACAGCACCTGCTGAAAGTGAAAAAAGGGAAAAAAGTGACTGACGATACTAATTTACGAAATCAGCAACGGAACCGAAACCATACGAAAATACGTTGTCCGTAATGAACCGAAACGGAACCGAAATCATGAATAGAACGAAAGTGACTTGCAATTTTACAAATTTCATGTCCATACGAAATAAAAAAATTTCGTTTCATATCGGGAAATATTTTGGATGGTGCGTTTCGGAACATCGGACGAATCCGAAGCACCAAATCGGCCCGTTTCGTGAGAAAAACGAATCGGTACGAAACGAAACGCACATCCCTAGTAACCAGAGGAGAGTTCCTGTGTCCGGGCAGCAGACAGAAGAACAAATACCCACTTGTGGTTGTCTGTGTAGGGACGAAGGGACAGCTTTTCATCCAGACCAACTCAGAGGTGGATTAAATGGTTGGCCACAGAGTTGCATACTCTTTATTGGCTATTGTGTCATATTGCTAGATGAAGCTTTTAGGGGTTATTCAGAAAGCACCGAAATGTCTGACAATTCAGTGCTCTCTTGCTAGGTGCACTTTGGCGAGTTTAATTTGCCGACCCTGCGGTGAATTCAGCATTCACCACAGGCTCCCTGAAGTGCGCTGAATCGATCTGCTTAATGCATCCAAAAAAAAAAAAAAAACCAGAATCGATCGGATAAACCCGATGAAAAAACGCGGAACGCATCCTCAAACCGCCAAAAAAAGACCGAAGCGATTTGATAATCCGCCGAATTGATCCAATAAACCGCCGAATGCATCCGACAATCCGCCGAAAGAGGCCGCCGAACACATCTGAAAGAAACCAGTGGTAAAAGAAAAAAAAAAAAATAATCTTTTCAAAGGCGTTTTTAAAAGAAAACTAGTGCATGAAAATGCCTGGATATAATATATAAGGTCCTATGAATAACAATAAAAAGGTCTGTTACAGAAAAAAAAAAGCAATGTAAAACAATGAAAATAAAAAATTTTGCCGAAAAAATCCTGGAAAATGACTAAAAAATTCAAAGAATGGATAAATAGACTTTTTGCTGAAAATGAAAAGAATAAACGGTTGAATAAATATTTAATAAAACGGTCTTGTTTTTTTTTTACATTGAAACCTAAGGGATTCGCCTGTTTAAACCTATCGATCGTAACCATTGAAAAATCTGGGATCGACAACTTTTCACAGCTGTTCGACGTTCTCTGAATAGATTAACCATTGTTTCTCTATGGGGGATTTAATTGCCGCCGAAGGTCACCCACCGTATTTCATGGACAATTCGTCACTATTTGGCGAATCACCAGCTTTTTTGAATAGCCACGAAATTACACCATACGTGGAAATTCACAGATCGGTGCAATTCGTTGGCAAATTCGGTGCTCTTTGAATAACCCTTTTAGTATGAAACTTTTAGTTTGAGCCAGAGCTTTGGTGGCCCGGCAGGATCTCGCTTTGTGGCAGCTGGTGATGTTATAAGGAGAATGGAGACATGATATAGCAAACTCTCCATTTACCAATCCTTACAGAGGGAATATAAACTGGCCCCATACCTGGAGGTACTACAAGACCCCAAGGACAGACAGATCCTGAGTCGGTACAGACTGAGCGCCCACAGCCTGGAGATCGAATCAGGGCGGCATAGACAGACCTACAAGCCCAGGGAGAATAGACTGTGCCAGCATTGTGACCAGGAGGCCCTGGAAGATGAGGTCCACTTCCTCCTACAGTGCCCCAAGTACTCAGCACTGAGGGAAACTCACTTCCAGAGACTCTCCGCTCTCATCCCGGACTTCACCTCTATAGAAGAGACGAGGAAACTCCACATCATTCTGGGAGAAGAGGAGCCGGCGGTGAAAATATCTGCCCAATACGTCACAGAATGTCACAGAGAGGAACATGAGAGATCCCGGACTTATAGATCCCCAACACGGACTCGCCCCCATCCCAATTCACATTATCCCTTACCCCTGATAATGTCCATGGACTTGCCCATTCCCCCCAATATATGTACCACTACCCCCCTTCCACCCCATATGCTTTGGCAATGCTAAAATGTATTTGGTCCTGCCAATAAAGCTTATTTTGATTTGATTTGATTGTCTCTGAAATCTAACGCTACGAAACTGAGCAAATCTAGAATAGACTTGTCTAGAGCAGATTTGAAAAATGACCAAGTCCTTGACAATTTTGTTTGACATAAACAGCTCTTCCAGACAACCTATCAATAAGAGAGAGGCTCTGTGCAACTGAGCATTAACGAAAGAGCTACAATTCATATGCTTACATTGTTATCTCTTAAAATTACCATTTAGAACAATGTTTTTTGTTAGGGATGTACAGTTGTTTTTTGTTTTTTTTAAACCTTCAATTAACATCTCTTGTCAGCTCTTCACGACAACTGGGAGTGCATAATCAGCACACGCAGCCTGTCAAATGATTCTAAATAAGAATTTTAGAAGCATTATGGGTTGGCTGGTTGAACTCTCATTTATCCGCCTGACTCTTCAAAATAGTTTTTGAAGACCTGGATATTCCAAGCCCAGGAAGATATAACATACAAGTCACCACCTTCTTGCTGCTGCTATCAAAGACGCTTTAAAAGACTCGGTTATTCAAAGAGAATCGAAAAGTCCCCACACGTTCAGTGACTTTTCATTCTCTTCTATTCGGTGTGATTTGGCGATCCCATTTCGTCGACCCTGCGGTGTATTCAGCAAGCACCACAGGGCCGTCGTAGTGCAGGGAAAAGCCACCGCAAACCCGCCGAACACTCACCACAAAACCAGGGAGAACGCACACCGAAACCCGCAAAAACATCTGGATTAACCACGTCGAACACGCCAGAGAAACCCGAGCAGCCGCTGATCACAGCGCAGAGCAGCCGCCGGAAAAAGCCGACACCGCAGACGAATGGAGTGAAAAAAAACAAACAGTACACTTAAGGCTGGGGTCAGACCAGCGCACTTTTAACGTGCGTTCTGGCACACATAATTACGGCCGCAGTAGCAGCAGATGACGGGCAATGACGGCCAATATACGATGTACGGCCGCACAAAAGTCCGGCCGTGCAACGCAAGTGGAATTTGAACGCATTTTTTGAGAACGCTGAACCGCTAGTACTGACGTACTGAGTGCGCAGCTGCGGCATAGCGGAGTGTTTGCGTGATTAGGAGATGTCAGACACTGCTAATGTCCAGCCTACATAACGTCCAGACAAAAAGAGTTTTATTGACGATCCGTACAAAATCACGCCTGAAAATGCGCGTCGTCTGACCGTTTTTGCGCATTCCGTGAAAAAAATACGTCAATGCGTTCGGACGCACTTTTTCACGTTCGCGGGGAAAAATGCTTTCGTCTGACCCTAGCCTGAATGTTTGAAAAGTGAAACGCTGTTTGCAAAGAAACTACAGAACAAAAATGTCTGAAATTTACATATAAGATCCAATGAATGATAATAAAAAGGGCTGTTACAGAAAAAAGGAAAAACGATTTAAGAAAGGAAACGGAAAAAAAAAAAAAGTTCGGAAAAAAATCCAGAAAAATGCCTAAAAGATCCTAAAAAAAATCTATAAATAAAGAGACTTTTTGCTGAAGAATATAATGAACGGTTTATTAGATATTGGATTAAAACGGGACTATTTATAACATTGAAGCCTATGGAATTCGCCTGAATACCGCACCATATGTGCAGGTAATTCGCCAACATTTGGCGAAATGCCTACTCTCTGAATAGCCGAATGGCCAGGATAGGTAACCGTACGCTGAATTTCACTGTTCGGTTACCTTTCGGCCACAATTCAGATCTCTTTGAATAACCCTGTATGGGCTCTATCAGATGGTGTGAGCTAAAACGCTACATGAAAAAATCTAGCGCGAGTCGTTAAAAGGTATCGCCTGACAACCCACCAACAGATCACCTTGTCCGCGGTAGTCCGTGTACAAGATTCATTAGCGCGCGCTAGGGAAACGCTAAGACACGGGCTGATAACCAGCGCTAATGCATTGCATGGTTAAAAGTAAAAAGCGTTCCAGCGCAAAAAAAAGCCTCGTTTAAAAAACCAAAACAAATCAGAACCCCCAAATTTTGCCTGAAAACTCCAGAAAAATACCTAAAAAATTCAATAAATAAAAAGGCTTTTTGCTGCGGATTAACCACTTGAATGCTAAGGACGCGCTCAGCGCGTCCTCAGCATTCCCGCTGGTGTGCTGAGGACGCGCTGAGCGCGTCCGCACATCGGGGTCAGCGTTCGGCCGGGTTCCGGCCGATCGCTGGCCCCTCCGGTGCGGGCTGACATCCTGGATGTCAGCCCGGCATCCGGACCAGCAGCCGCCATTATTAGGTGTCATCGCGGGGGCGCGATGACACCTAATTCAGGCGCCCCCCCCCCGCATGTGCGGAGGAGGCGCCTGAAAGGGAGGGGGGGGGGAGGTCCTTCGGACCTCTCTCCCTCCCGATCGGCGGCTCTGCGGGGCTTAACCCAGGCATCATTTGGAAGGGCACAGCCTGCCCTTCCAAATGATGCCTGGCATTAACCCCTGGGGAGCTGGATCGCGAATCGGCGCTGAAAAGCGCCGGTTCGCGATCCTTTCCCGGAGCTGGCCGACATCTTGGATGTCGGCCAAGCTTCCGGGAACTCCCCCAGAGGACTGGCGTCATCGTGCGTAGCACGATGACGCCAGTCCTACAGTTAACCCCTAACTGCCACCAAGTGTGGAGATAGGGAGTTCATTGGAACTCCCTATCTCCCGATCCGTGGCAGTTAGGGGTTAAATTTTGATATGGTTGGATCGGCCAGAGCATGGCCGTTCCAACGATACCAAACATGAAAGTTAAAAATTTTGTAAAAAAAAAAAAAATAAATAAATAAAAAAAAAAAAAATAAACACTTTATTTTTTTTGGTTTGTTAGTGTAGCAATATTGTTCCCATTTCAATTATAATGTGAACAATGATGCTGCACTAACGATTTTTGTATGCGGTGCGTTTGTTAAAAATAGTGTCATTTTCCCCAAAAAAAAATGTAACGAGACCCCATCTCTAATTTTTTTAACAAGCGCACCCCATACAAAATATAACCGCAATTGCTCGCATGTTAAAATGTGGAAAAAAACACTTTACACATTGTAAATTATTGAAAATACATATTTTATTGCATTTTTTGTTATAATATACAGACATGACATAACGTATACATATAATAATGACATATTATGAATCTACCGAGTCTGACGGAAAGAACGATATATAATATGTCGGTGTCATATACTAAAATAAGCCTTAAAAACACGTTTAAACATGATGCGCAAAACAGGTAAAAAATGACCTCAGCACAGGGGCGGGAAAAGCCTCAGCAGCGAAAGGGTTAAAAAAATAGACGGTTGAAGAAATAAAGTATAAAAACAATATTTTTTACATTGAATCCTATGGGCTTCGCATGCGGCAGGTTTTCCTATACAATGCATCATCTCACATTTCCCTGAAGCACGCCAGTTTAACCATACAATGCATCTTTTACACGTAAACTACATCCGGCGAGCCAAGAGAACACCTGTGCTGCATTTCGACAATTTTAGACACTTCAAGAAAATTGTATTTGAAGCTAAAATTGTGGCACACGCATCACTTTTCTTTATATAACTAAATACGAGTACAGTCGAATTTTAATTTTAGAGTTAATATTGATATTTTCTTGGGTTAGGGTAAGGGTTAACACAGATTCTGCACCTTCTTTTGTTAAGAGCATAGTGAGTAGGGATGAGCCGAACACCCCCCGAGTTCGGTTTGAGCCCGAACTTCCCATTTGTTCGGGACTGAACCCGAACTCCCATGCAAGTCAATGGGGCTGAAAATTCGGTTGTTTAGAGTGCCCTCCAAGAGGGCATATATGCTACATATTTGCCATAAAAGGTGTATGGGGGTTCGGGTAGTGCCCTGGGGGACAGGAAACAAGGATAAAAAGTTTTAAAAAAAACGTTTTTTCCCGCTGGTGTGCTGAGGACGCGCTGAGCGCGTCCTCTCATTGGGGTCAGCGTTCGGCCGAGTTCCGGCCGATCTCGGGCCCCTCCGGTGCGGGCTGACATCCTGGATGTCAGCCCGGCATCCGGAACAGCAGCCGCCAGAATTAGGTGTCATCGCGGGGGCGCGATGACACCTAATTCAGGCGCCCCCCCGCATGTGCGGAGGAGGCGCCTGAAAGGGAGGGGAGGACCTCTCTCCCTCCCGATCGGCGGCTCTGTGGGGGTTAACCCAGGCATCATTTGGAAGGGCACAGCCTGCCCTTCCAAATGATGCCTGGCATTAACCCCTGGGGAGCTGGATCGCGAATCGGCGCTGAAAAGCGCCGGTTCGCGATCCTTTCCCGGAGCTGGCCGACATCTTTGATGTCGGCCAAGCCTCCGGGAACTCCCCCTGAGGACTGGCGTCATCGTGCGTAGCACGATGACGCCAGTCCTGGACTTAACCCTTGACTGCCACCAACGGTGGAGATAGGGAGTTCCAATGAACTCCCTATCTCCCGATCCGTGGCAGCTAGGGGTTAAATTTTGGTATGGTTGGATCGGCCAGAGCATGGCCGTTCCAACGATACCAAACATGAAAGTGAAAAATTTTGTAAAAAAAAAAATAAACACTTTTTTTTTTTTGGTTTGTTAATGCAGCAATATTGTCCCCATTTCAATTATAATGTGAACAATGATGCTGCACTAACGATTTTTGTATGCGGTGCGTTTGTTAAAAATAGTGTCATTTTCCCCCCAAAAAAAAATGTAACGAGACCCCATCTCTAATTTTTTTAACAAGCGCACCCCATACAAAATATAACCGCAATTGCTCGCATGTTAAAATGTGGAAAAAAACACTTTACACGTTGTAAATTATTGAAAATACATATTTTATTGCATTTTTTGTTATAATATACAGACATGACATAACGTATACATATAATGACATATTATGAATCTACTGAGTCTGACGGAAAGAACGATATATAATATGTCTGGGTCATATACTAAAATAAGCCTTCAAAACACGTTTAAACATGATGAGCAAAACAGGTAAAAATGACCTCAGCACAGGGGCGGGAAAAGCCTCAGCAGCGAAAGGGTTAAAGGGACAGTGAGTTTTCCATGAAATAAGGGTTAAAAATAAAAACGAAAAATTCCTTCAAATATCGTGCCTAGGAGGTCCCCATAACCTGCCCGTGAAGTGGCGGATTTCTAGGATGTATAGAAACACTTAAAAACAAATAAATGACGTTTCATGTGACGGTAAATGCTTTTCCTTTAATCTATCCATAAACAACTGCTTGGGGCGGCAGCCTGTATGAAAAGACATTTTAGGACGTGCAGAAAAAGTTTAGTGTTTTTTTTTGGGCTAAATTAATGTGAAACTTATGCAGGTTTTGGATGAAAGTAACAATAGGTGCTTTAAAATTGGGCTTTTAGCGTCGGCAACAGTGCCGTCACACCGTAACCCCTCTGAGGATATGAATCTGATACAGGCGTCAATGGCAGTGCACCCAGATATTGTGCCTTTAATGCCAGGCCAGCAAGTATCATCATACAGTAACCCCTCTGTAGTATTGTGGAAGAGTGCAGGGGTGGACCATGCGGTCTTATATTAAAAAGATATGAATCTGGTAATGGGTGTCAGTGCACCCAGATATTGTGCCTTTAATGCCAGGCCATCAAGTATCATCATACAGTAACCCCTCTGTGGTATTGTGGAAGAGTGCAGGGTTGGACCCTGCTGTTCAAAAAATTAAAATGATATAAATCTGGCACAGGCGTCAGTGCAGCCAAATATTGTGCCTTTCATGGCAGCAAGTGCATTCACACCGTAACCCTTTTGTGGTATTGTGGAAGAGTTCAGTGCTGGAGGTTTTGTGCATGCAGAAGACATACCCGATCTATTCCGTTACTTCGGCATCAGGGGATGGATAGCTGCTGATCCAGGACTGATTCATTTTTATAAATGTCAGCCGGTCTACAGAGTCGGTGGACAGACACTCTTGTCTGTGACAAAACCTCCAGCGGCACTGAACGTCCTTTTGGAAAGCACGCTAGATGAAGGGCAACCTAGTAGCTGCATAGCATATTGGCTAAGTTCTGGCCAGTGATCCAATCTCAACACCCAGTAAGCCAGTGGATCATCTGCTGGAAAGGTATCCAGGTCTGCCCTTGCCCCTAGGTAGTCCTGCACCATATGGTGAAGAAGCTGGCAATGGGTGCCTACATTTGACGTCCCTGGGCGTCGAGGACTAAAAAAATTTAAAAATGCATCAGTCAAGCGGCCCTGGCCTTCACCGCTATTCCTCTGATCACCTGCAGCCTCAGAAGCACGTGTGTCAGCAGTAGCACTTGGTAATCTAACAGTGCCTGGAAAGGTGTTACACAAGTTTCGCTTTAGAGCGTCCAAGTATTTTCATCCTGTGCTCCCTCTGTGCGGGCAGGATGAGCTCTGCAACTTTCCCCTTGTATCGTGGATCAAGAAGGGTTGCCAACCAGTAATGATCCCTCTCCTTGATAGCATGAATCCTGGGGTCCTTTAGCAGGCTTTGCATCATTAGGGAGCCCATGCAGCGTAGGTTGGAGGTGGCATTAGCTGCCGAGTCTTCCTGGTCAATGAGGATGACCGTATCGTGCACTTCCTCCTCCCAGCCACGCACAAGCCCTTCTGTTTCTGGGCACACAAAACCCTGCCTTGAGGAATCCCCAACTTCAATGCCCCCACTATTTAAATAGTCCTCCTCCTCCTCATCCTCCTCCTGTCTGATCTGAGTAGGACCCGCTGGAATGCTGTCTGTGGAAAGACTGGGGCCTTGAGAGCTAGGGAAGGCCTCCTCTTCCTCCCACTGCTCTCTCTCTAGAGTCACATCTATAATTCCACGCAGAGTGTGCTCCAGCAGGATGTCACGTCTCGGCCTTGCCCTCTGGTGGTGAAGGGTCTTCATGTTTGTTTTTCCCCTATGGGGTGTCTGGCTGTGCTGTTTAGGGCTGATCTGGGGTTCTGTTGTGATCTCCTGGTCTGGGGTCACATGGCCCAATCACACAGACCCACTCCCTATATATTCCCAGCAGCACAGAGCCTCATTGACTGTTTGTGGAGTTGGATGGTGGTTCTGTCTGGTTCGTGTTTCCTGAGTTGCTGCAAAGCATTCCTGTTCAAGTGTTTTCTGGTTCTGACCTCGGCTTTATTTTTGACTATCCCTTCTACTCCCCCCTGGTACCGTATATTTCTGATCTGTTGACAACCTCTGCCTGATTGACGATTCTTGTATGTTTCATGTTTTATGTACCTTGTCTGTCTTAGTTTAGTATTATATTCAGAGGCCGCTTATAAGGACCTCTTTTAGTATAGTCTGTCTGTTTTGTTTACTGTCCTGCAGCCTGCTCCCTTCACGGATTGTCAAGTGTATCTTTGTGTTTCTGAGTGTCCTAAGTTGTCTGTCGGTCTTGAAGCCTTCGGAGCTTAGTGGCAATTCTGTTCTGTTTTTTGGTGCTCCTTGGTTTTGGAGAAATCCGTCTGTCCTTGTGTCCAGTCAGTTACTCACCTGCCTTAAGGGCTTCATCTCATGTTCCAAGCCACCACGATGGCCCAAGCAGGGGCTAACCGTTACACAGGAACACTAAAGGAATTGTGTCACTGATGCATGCACTGTCCCTGCTCACCATCCTCGTTGCCTCCTCAAATGGTGACAGTACAGTGCATGCATCCTTGATCATCAGCCACTACGGGGGGGGGAAAAAACCCAAGTTGACCTGAACCTGTCCTTGTGCCACACTCACACAGGTACTCGTTGATGGCCCTCTGCTGCTTGTGCAGACGCTGCAGCATTGCTAATGTCGAGTTCCACCTGGTGGGCATGTCAGATCAGACGGCTTGTGGGAAGGTGGAATCCTCTTTGAAGTTCTGCCAGACGAACGCTTGCTGGGAATGACTGTCTGAAGTGGCTGCAGACTTTTCTGGCCTGGATGAGAAGCTCTGGCAGCCCTGGGTACTTGGTTAGGAAACGCTGTACCACCAGATTTAGGACGTGTGCTAGGCATGGTACATGCGTCAATTTACCCTTGCGTAGGGCTGAGAGAAGGTTGCTGCCATTATCGCAGACGATCATTCCCAGCTCAAGCTGGCATGGTGTTAACCATCTCTGCACCTGCCCCTGCAGAGCTGACAAAATTTCTGACCCGGTGTGGCTCCTGTCCCCTAAACAAACCAGCTCAAGCACAGTATGGCATCTTTTTGCTTGAGCCATTGCGTAGACCCTGTCAGGCGTGGGTTTAACTGCCACTTCGCCAGAGACAGAGGAGGAGGAGGAAGAGGTGGTGGTGGAGCAGACAGACCTCATACAAGCAGCTTTCTGGAGGCGTGGTGGATGAACAAGCTCCAGCACAGAGTCCCATCTTGGATCCCTCCCAGCTGCAATCAGAGTTACCCAGTGTGCCGTGAAGGAAATGTAACAACCCTGTCCATGCTTTCTGGACCACGTGTCTAAAGTGACATGCATCTTGCTGCTGACTGCCTTTCCCAATGACTGGATAACATTGTCTTCCACGTGCTGGTATAGTGCTGGAATGGCCTTGCGTGAAAAGTAATGGTGTTTTGGAACCTGCCACTGTGGTACAGCGCATTCAGCAAATTCACGGAAGGGAGCAGAGTCCACCAGCTGGAAAGGCAGCAGCTGCAATGCGAGTAATTTTGCTAAGCTGGCATTTAGACGCTGTGCTTGGGGATGGTTGGGACTATATTTTTTCTTTTGCTGCAGCAGCTGCGGCAACGTAATCTGACTGCATAAATCTTCAGCTACTGGGATGATGTCACATTGTGAGGAAGGACCTGCTGGTACATCCATTACTGTAGCATCATCCCTGTCGGTGGAGGTTGTAGGCAATAGCATGGCAGGACATACAGTGTGGGTAGAGACAGATGAGGAGGAGGACCTACGCAAAGTTTTGCCCCAACGGGATGTGTGGCACTTGTTCATATGTCGCATCAAGCACGTGGTACCCAAGTGTCCGGTGTTTATCCCACGCTTCAGCCTCCTCTGACATAGATTACAAATAGCAACGCTGGGGTCTGATGCACAGTTCTTAAAGAGCTGCCAGACAGCAGATTTCCTGCATGTGTTCTTTGAGACAACAGCGCTCTGCACCGGAGCAGCTCTGATATGTGATGCCTTGGACTGGCTAGTGCTACGGTTGGTCACAGAGGATGTTGTGCCTCGTGTTTGCTGTGCCTCCTCCCCCCCCCTCCTCCTCACTTGATTCCTCAGTTCGATCTGGCACCCAGGTGGAGTCAGTGACCTCATCATCATCACTGTCATCTTCACCCCCTATCTCGTCACTGGAGCCAACTTGGCAGTATGCTGCAGCTGCTGGGGCAACATGAGTGCCAGTTATTTGTGTGTCATCACTGGCACCTCCTTCCTCTAGGTTGATTATACTCCCTTGCTCAACCTCAGAGATTGAATCAGAGCACTGTACTTGCTGCGCATCCTCAAGCAGCATGTCACTCTCATTGTAGTCAAACAATTCAGCTGACTCCGTGTGTGATAGCGAGGCTACGGCAGGAGTAGCTGTGGACATGGAGGCTGCATTAGATGCTTTGGCAGCTGAGGTGGACTGTAAAGCACTAGAAGCCTGGCTGGCAGAGGACTCGGAGGATGAGGATGGCCTGGTTAGCCAATCCACCAAGTCCTCTGTATGTTGCTGCTGCTTAAGACGGCCAGCACGAGTTAGAAAGGACAAACGTGCCCCTGCAGAGGATGCACCACGTCCACCACGACCAGAGACACAGCCTCCTTGCCCTCTTATCTGTGGCTGGGAGCTTCTGCCTGTCCTTTTTGTTCTTTCAGACATGGAGAGTGATATATAGAGTAATATATACAGAACTCTGATTCAACTCTGGTATAAAGATTTAAATAACTCTGGTATAACTCAGTGAGACACACTGATAGATCACCTTAATTCCCAAGTGTTTTAAAGAAATTAGTGAGCCCCAAAATACAGCGTGGTACTTTTTGTATGACGAGCCACGGATCACCTTAATTCCCAAGTGTTTTAAAGAAATTAGTGAGCCCCAAAAAAAATTGCTGGCTGTGTGACGAGACACAGAAGATCACCTTAATTCCCAAGTGTTTTAAAGAAATTAGTGAGCGCCAAAAAAACTTGCTGGCACAGTGACAAGACACATCACCTAAATTCCCTGATATTTGGTATAAATGAGACCCAAAAAGACTTGCTGGCACAGTGTGACAAGACCCAGAAAATCACCTCAATTCACAAATGTTTTAAATAAAGTTGTAAACCCCAAAAAAAAACTTGCTGGCACAGTAACAAGACACACATCACCTAAATTCCCTGATATTTGGTCGAAATGAGACCCCCCCAGAACCCCACAGTAGCGTGGCCGACCGACAGTAACAACACACACAACTATCTGCTTTGAAATCTCCTCTGAAATGCGTGCAGAAAGCGCTGCGTTGAAACCTTATATAGTGTGCTGCGGGACTTAGCTCTGTGAGCCCATGATTGGGCAAAATTTGCCCAATCAGGACTCTGAGCGGTGATTGGCATAGTGTTCAACCAGTCTTGCACCAGACCTGTGGTCAGGTGCAAGGCTGTAGCCAATTACAAGCTTCAGGCAGTGGGAAAATGCATTGTGGTCCATTGTGGTCGAACATGCGGCGAACACCTGGAAATGTTCGGGGTTCGCGATCCGCCCGAACAGGCTAAGTTCGGGTCGAACCCCGAACCGTCCGAACCCGAACAGCTCATCCCTAATAGTGAGTCAGAAAATGATTTTTTTTTTCTTGTAGCGTCTAAATCAAGGGTCAGCTGATGTTTCGGGACTACATTTCCCACAATGCTCAGTCAACCCAATGAGTGACTGAGCATCACGAGAGATGTAGTTCCAAAACATCTGGATGGCCCAGGTTGCTGATCCCTGGTCTAAACGAAGACGACTTTTTCAAAGTGTAGTTTTAGCCGTGGCCAGAAGGTGGTGACATTGTGATACTAAATTACCCTGGAAAGCTGTAGAGCAGATCTGCTTTGAAATGCTGTCACGATGGCCAAATTTCACTGTAATTGCCTCCTGCCACCATTGAAATAGCCCAATGTGGTCATAGTGGGTAGGATGTACCTATGAGGGTGTTAACCTGTTGTTTTGAACAGAAATTTGCAAATGGATCATTTTACCTAGAAAAAAAAGTGTGTAATATTTCCATTGACAATGTATTTTTTAATTATCATTAGTATTATTTGCATAGATTATTGGTGGAGCTGGGCCCCAACTGTCCCTTGTTCCCGTGACCTGTCTCACTCTATTTTACATTATAACGTGGGGAAAGCAAATCCGCAACCATGGCAAATCCAGCAAGACGGAAAGATGAAGAGGCTCTGCAGAAACAGAGTATATTAAACAAGAGTTCTGCAGAGTGACTGCAAGCTTCACATTGTAAATGATAAATTAATATGCAAGGGACACTTGGCAAGATATAATATTAACCCTTTCACTGCTGAGGAAGTGTGGGGAACGTCCTTATTGACTCCTAAGGAAAGATAGGGGTTAATTTGAACCCTGATATCCCCCTACTGTTTTCAGCTAGCAGGGTCATGTTTGGTATCATTAGAAAGGCCAGAGCATGGCCTTTCCAATGATACCAAATATGACCATGTTTAAAGTAAAGAAAAAGAGAATAATAATAATAATAATAACAGGAAAAATGTGTTTTTTTTAAGACGTGAAATGGCTCAGCAGTGAAGGGGTTAAGTGCTAAGCAGGCACATAACCATCATTCCATTGCAGTGGAATTCTGGGATATAAAGGGTACAACAAGGTAGTTTTTTTTATCTTGAACCTTGTTCGCCTTGGCAGTAAAGTGGTTAATGAGTCAGTGTCACAGACACAGCTGCAGTCATACAGCGGCTGCCAAGGCGGGTCAAAGAACAGAGCAGTTGGCCATGAAACTTGATAGACTACTCAAATAAAAACTGTTTGGCTTTACCGGGCAATGTGCAGCTGACTGATCTGAAGGACATGGTGTGAACTCCATTATGTTTCCCAGAAACCCATTAATCCTCTGCACGATTAACCATTTCCATTTCAGTCGAGCCATGCACCCACCGCATCCACCTTTAGGCTAGGGTCAGACTAACGCAGTATTAACGTGCGTTTAGCAGCACTAAATCATGGCCGCGCTAGCAGCAAATGACGTCCAATGCCGGGCAGCATACGAAGAATGGCCGCACAAAAGTGCGGCTGCGCAACGCAAGTGGCAAACGAACGCATTTTTGCGAGAATGTAGAACCGCTAGTATGGACGTACAGAGTGCGCTGCGTCTGCTAGCGGCGTGTGTGCGTGATTAGGAGATGTCAGATGCTGCTAATGTCCGGCCAACATAACGTCCAGACGCAAAAAGTGTTTTTATTGATGATCCGTACAAAATCACGGATGAGAATGCGCGTCGTATGACCACTATCGCGTATTCCGTGAAAAAATGCGTCCATTCGTTTGAACGCACTTTTTCACGGACAACGCGAAAAATGTGTTAGTCTGACCCTAGCCTAAGGAGCAGCATTTCTTATCTGTCCTGACAGCTCTACCAGACAGAAATCTTGTCTCTTTTGAGTGAGGATTGTAAAAAAAAAAATCTCCGTTCCCCAACTGGATCACATCCGTTAATGGCGCTGCCTGATTGGACCCCCGTTCTCCCACCAGCAGTATTTCGGGCCTTCTCCAGCTCTTAGCTGAAGCTTAAGGACAAGTACACTGAAAGAGCGGTGAAAGCATTCCCCAGAAATGAGGCAGCATGCAGATATTGAGGTAGAGCAGACCGACAGACTTTAATGAATATATAGAGTACCAGGAGGGAAATGGAAGACAGGACCGGCCTTTCGTTGGGGCCAGATGGGGCCATGGCTCCAGGCAGCCCCTTGCTAGGGATGGCATTTTGTCACCATGTCAACGGCCATGGCATGGAGTGCCTCCTGGGCCATGACTGGGCTGTGCAGCCACCTGGACCTCTACCTGGGCTCTTACTATTTCAGGTGGCCACCGGAGCCTCAACTCGGCTGGGCGGCCACCTGGGCCTCAGCTAGCCCAATTCAAGGGGTCTGTTGGTAAATTTGTGTTTATGTGTGGGTGTGGATGTGTGACTGTGTGTGGGATATGTGGCTGTGTGGGTTCTGTGATACAGTAATGTGAGGTGTGTATGAGTGTGAGTATTGCTGTGGAACTCTGTGATACAGTAATGTGCGGTGAGCGTATCACAGACAGCCAGAGCAACAAAACTCACAGTAATGTGCGGTGTGTAAAGCAAGTTTTTCTGAACTAACCCGGTTTGCAAAATCTCAATTAACAAACCAAATCGCGGAAGAGCCCGAAATGGTAATTTAACCCTTGCTTTCCTTGTAACCCTAATCTAACAGTAATTGAGCAGGGTTTATTGTTTTTTTAGTGATCCAAAATCATGACACGTAATAACGAATCGATCCGAAATCACGAAACAAAATAACGAAAATGAAGCAGCAGTTAAACGAATTCTGTTTCAGACGAAAACATTTTTTAACTAAATAAAACAAAAAATAATTTTAAGCCGCGCACATAGTTACATAGGCTGATAAAACACATGCGTTCATAGGGATCAGCCTTTCACACATCACCTACTGCTGATGATCCAAAAGAAGGCAAAAAGCCCAGCCTGAAGCGCTCGCCAGTATGCAACACACTGGGAAAAAAAATCTTTCTTGACCCCAGATGGTGTCAGATTTCTCCTTGGATCAAGAAGCTTTTACCCACATATTAAATATTATAATCCTTAATATTCTGTGTCTGCAGGAAGTCATCCAGTCGTGGTTTAAAAAAGTCTGTACAGTCTCTGACCCAACCACCTCAACAGGCAGAGAATTCCACAGCTTTAGTGTTCTCACCCTAAAATAACCCTTCCTATGCTTTAGGCTGAATTTCCTTTCGTCCACTCTAAGGCTAGCGTCAGACGAACGCAGTCATTACGTCCGTGTCGCTGCACAGTTTAATGTCTGTCGTAGCATAGATTTGTGATCAAGAGACCAACACACGAAGTACGTGCACACCGAAGTGCGCACGCACCACGCAGGTGGCAACGGACGCCATTTAGGCCTTGATGTAAAAGTGCTACAACGGAGTGCACCGCGTCCATGTAGTGGCCTGTGTACGTGATGACGCAACGTCAGACGCAGCGCATTTGCGACGTCCATCCCGTTGGCGCTCAGACGTTTTTTGGTCTGGCTGACTGTACCTGTCATTTAATTTTGTTTCCCATATTTCCCTTTTTTTCTACATCTGTCAAAAAAAAAATAAAAAAAAAAAATAATCGGACCATGTGGTGTCTACAGTATCTTCCGTCAGTACGTCCGTCCGTCCTTCCGTTATGCACGAACACAGAGTGCACTCAGACTGCGTTCATCTGGCATTCGCCTTAAGTGGTGACCTCGTGCCCTGTGTATAGTCCTATTAATGATGAATAGGTTTCCAGATGTATCCACATAATTTCACAAGTCTAAGTATGTCAGGTTTAATACCTTGCAGGTACTTGCCTTTCAGGTTATGAGCCCAATATGCAGGTCTTGGGGATGCACACAGTTCGTGGGAGAGGAGAATCACATAGGAGGGCTGTGGGACAGGACACAATGGAGACTCACAGGTTGGCTGAGGGTGATGGGGAAAGCAGTCCTTGTGTCCAGGTATGAAGATAGGGTAATTGCTCCTGGGAGAGGACGTGGGATTAGGGAGGATGGATGGGTCGTTGTTCCTGGGAGAACACAGTGGGTCTTGAGGGGAGACACGATGGGTCTAGGAGCAGGGGAACACGGTGAGTAGGTAAGGTGATGGCAGGTTTCTCTGGAGCTTGTATAGCTGGTCTTGTTCATAGGAACTGGAGACAACAATGAAGCATTGGGCAAAGGGTGTGTGGAGTCTTTATTGATTAGGCAGAGGGGTGTGTCATGTGACCTGTGGTGTGTGTGGTTTTAACTGTTTATTAGCTGGTTCACAGCAGAAGGGCAGCACCTTTCATGGAGCTGCCACTTTCATGGAATGACACAGGAACGGACAGGTACGGTCCTGACAAAGTAATTATCATAAACAACTTAACCCCTTCGCTGCGGAGGACGCGCTCAGCGCGTCCACCCGCAGGTAACGTTCCTTGCGGTGGACGCGCTGAGCGCGTCCTCCCTTTGGGGCCAGCGTTCGGCCGGGTTCCGGCCGATCGCTGGGCCCCCCGGTGCGGGCTGACATCCTCGATGTCAGCCCAGCACCCGGAACCGCCTCCAGCCTAATTAGGTGTCATCGCGGCGGCGCGATGACACCTAATTCAGGCGCCCCCCCGCATGTGCGGAGGAGGCGCCTGAAAGGGAGGGGGGGAGGCCCTTGCGGGGGTTAATCCAGGCACCGTTTGGAAGGGCACAGCCTGCCCTTCCTAACGGTACCTGGAATTAACCCCATCGGGGCTGGATCACAAATCGGCGCTGAAAAGCCTGGAGTTATCTCCCGATCCGTGGCAGTTAGGGGTTAATGTTTGATATTGTTGGATCGGCCAGAGCATGGCCGTTCCAACAATACCAAACTTGACTATGAAAAAAGTTTTTTAAAAAAAATAAAAAATAAAAAAATATTTAAAAAATAAAAATAAAAAAAATAAACAAGTTTTTTTTCTTTTTTTTTGTTCGTTAATGCAGCAATATTGTTCCCATTTCAATTATAATGTGAACAATGATGCTGCACTAACGATTTTTGTATGCGGTGCGTTTGTTAAAAATCGCGTAATTTTCCCCAAAAAAAAATGTAACGAGACCCCATCTCTAATTTTTTTAACAAGCGTACCCCATACAAAATATAACCGCAATTGCTTGCATGTTAAAATGTGAAAAAAAACACTTTACACGTTGTAAATTATTGAAAATTCATATTTTATTGCATTTGTTGTTATAATATACAGACATGACATGACGTATACATATAATAATGACATATTATGAATCTGCCGAGTCTGACGGAAAGAACGATATATAATATGTCTGGGTCATATACTAAAATAAGCCTTCAAAACGCGTTTAAACATGATGAGCAAAATCGGTAAAAATGAGCTCAGCACAGAGGCGGGAAATGCCTCAGCAGCGAAAGGGTTAATCTGATAGAAATAATATATATTTCTTTAATTGATTGCAGTTTTGGTCTATTTGTATATTTTAATGTGTGTGTCTACATATGTATATAAACAGGGTTATTCAAAGAGCACGAAAATTCCACTTGAATTTCGGTGCTCTTTCGTTCCCTGCACTTGGGGGGGGGGGGGTTCAGTTACAGTTATTTATAAAGCCCCAACAAGATCCGTAGCGCTGTACAATGGTTGAGACAGAATAATAAATATACATATACATTACACACAGAACAGTTGGAGAGAGGACCCTGTTCAGGAGCTTACAATCTAAGAGGAGAGGGGTGACACGCAAGGTGAGCATGAATAACAGAGTATGTGAGATGGGGAGCGTGTGGACTGAATGGGAAGATGGAGCATGAAATACAATCAGGGTAATTCAAAGAGATTCGAAAAGTCACCGCACGTTCGGTGACTTTTCGTTCTCTTCAATTCGGTTCCTTTTGCTGATCCCATTTCGGTGACCCTGCGGTGTATTCAGCAAGCACCACAGGGTCCCCGAATTGCAGGGAAAAGCTGCCGCAAACCAGACGAAAACTAACCGCAAAACCCAGCGAATGCACGCCGAAAACCCGCAAAAACATCTGAATTAACCTGCCGAAAACCACGGAAAAACCCGAGCAAGAGCCTATCGCAGCCTCCGGAAAAAGCCAACACCGCAGAAGAGGCAGTGAATAAATTATCAAAACAGTTTGCATGAATGTTTGAAAAGTGAAACGCTGTTTGCAAAGAAACTACTGAGCGAAAATGTCTGAAATTTACATATGAGGTCCAGGGAATGATAATAAAAAGGTCTGTTACAGAAAAAATAAGTAAAGTTAAAAAAAAAAAAAAAAAAATGCTTAAAATATCCTAAAAAATCTATAAATAAAAGAGACTCTTTACTGCAGAATTTTATAATAAACGGTTTATTAGATATTGAATTATAACTGGAATATTTTTAACATTGAAGCCTATGGGATTCTCCTGAATAAACCTGCCGAATTAAACCACCGAATGGCAGGCATTTCGGGAACCTTTTACTGCTGGTTTGTGTTCTCTGAATAGCCGAAGCAGTGCTTTTTCATGGAGTTTTCACTGCCCTCGAACAGGCACCGAACAGGCACCGTATGTGCAGGCAATTCGCCAGGGTTTGGCGAATTGCCTGCTCTCTGAATAGCCGAATGGCCAAGAAAGGTTGCTCAAGCAATTCGGATCTCTTTGAATTAACCTGAATGGGTGATTATGGAGTGAGATGATCGGTTTCTCTAAAGTAATGTGTTTTCAGAGACTTCCTATGAATAATAATAATAATATCATCTGGAGAAAAAAACTCTATTTATAATTTTTTTTGTCGAAAAATGCCTAAAAAAATCCTGAAAAATAAATAAAGAAACTTTTTGCTGCAGATTTAAAGAATAAACGTTTTTAATAGATATTGGATAAAAAACGGGAATATTTTTTACATTGAAACCTATGGGATTCGCCTGAAAAACCTGCCGAATGAAGTCACTGAAAATCAGGGTATTTTACTGACATTTCGGTGCTGTTCGGTGTTCTCTGATTAGATTAACCATTGCTTCTCTATAGGGAGTTCACTGCCGTCGAACAGGCGCTGTATTTGCTGGCAATTTGCCAATAATTGGCAAACTGCCAGCTTTTTGAGTTGCTGAATGGCTCCGAAATGGCACCGTACGGGGAAATTCATTGTTTATTGCAATTTCGGGGGCCAATTCAGCTCTCTTTGAATAACACTGATAGACTTTTGATGCAAAAAAGTAAGATTTTGTGACCTTCATTTACATGTCCTACCCAAAGGCCCTTGCTGCATACAGTGGACGTAGGGTTATTTAGGACCATTGCGTCACGTGGGTTTATAGAGGAGTGACAGGGCCTAGCACAGTCTCCTCTCTGAGGGCATCTTAGGTAACATGGCACACGTTAGCTCATAATATCTTTGCGTGCTCAGAAAAAGCAGAACAACAAGCCATGTTGACCTTAAGCTACACAAACACATGCTCTAGATGTACATTTTGTTGTGACAGATCGCTGTTTACATTGATGTGCCTGGGTTGAATGACACATTCACTTTATGGGGTGATGTGGTGGCACCACCAGTACATATAACATATCGCCCCGATCATAAAATAAAAGGAGTTTGCTGCAGCGTATGGTGTCTAAACTAAGGTGACCAGATTTTAAAGATGAAATCCGGGGACATTTTCTTTTATTGGCAAATGGTAAAAAAAAACTACAGTATTTTATTAGCATATTTTCCTCAAATTCTATATGTAGTGTATTTGATATGTGCGGTATATGGAGTGACTGTATGATACGTATATACGTTATTTCTCACATTTCGTCCATGAGATTTAAAAAAAAAAAAAAAGACATACAAATTTGAATTTTTCGGAATATGACGACCAAATGTTGCGACGATAAAATCGTTTCAATGCACAATTTGTATTTTATTCTTACCAAAGAATTCTGCTTCAACAATAACAATATAAATTAACAATTCAGAACAGTAAAATATTGTATGGTAACACATAGGGGATTATCTAGAGAGCACTGAAATGTCGCCGACGTTTCAGTGCTCTCTCGATCCTCGCACTTTGGATAACCAAAGTTCTCCACCCCGCGGTGAATTCAGCATTCACCGCAGGGTTCCCGGAGTGCAGGGAAAACCTGCCGCAAATCCACCCCAAACGTGCTGAAAACCCGCTGCAAAAAACATGCCAAACACGCCGGAAAAAGCTGACCAGCCACCGATCACAGCGCACACCAGCCGCCGGAAAAAGCCGACAAGCAGACTAAAGGAGTAAAAAAACAAACATCAACACTCTTGTAAGCATGGGCGTCGGCAGAAATTTTTCTGGGGGGAATTTTAATGGCATCCATATTCTGCCCTTTTGACAATGTCATGAAGGGGACAGTCATAAAATAAAGCATAGTAATACAGAGGCTGCGAAACATGATGCAAGTCTAATAGAAGAATAAAGGTGTAAGTGTCTGATCTGAGTGTTGCATTTTCTAGTCTGTTAACGCCATTCAATGCACCGCACTAGTCACACACCCAGGATCAAGGCACCAAGGGAAGTGTTTTTTTAAGGCCATCTCTGTATACACAAACCATGACCCCCCCACACACACAGATACTGGCACACACCAGGCTCCCCACTGCAAATATATATACACACACACACCACACAGTATATAAACATACATATATTTATACACACTCACCTTCTCTGCATACACACACACACATATCTGCTCTCCTCAACCCTCTCTTCTTAGATTGTAAACTCTTGAGCAGGGTCCCCTCTCCTCTTAGATTGTAAGCTCTGGAGCAGGGTCCCCTCTCCTCTTACATTGTAAGCTCTGGAGCAGGGTCCTAAGAGGAGAGGGGACCCTGCTCCAGAGCTTACAATCTAAGAGGAGAGGGGACCCTGCTCCAGAGCTTACAATCTAAGAGGAGAGGGGACCCTGCTCCAGAGCTTACAATCTAAGAGGAGAGGGGACCCTGCTCCAGAGTTTACAATCTAAGAGGAGAAAGATTGTAAGCTCTGGATTTATTTAATCACATGGATATATTTGCCCCACAGCTCTCACACATGGATGTATTTGCCACCAGCTCTCACGCATGGATGTATTTGCCCCCAGCTCTCACCCATGGATGTATTTGCCCCCCAGCTCTCACCCATGGATGTATTTGCCCCACAGCTCTCACCCATGGATGTATTTGCCCCCCAGCTCTCACACATGGATATATTTGCCACAGCTCTCACACATGGATGTATTTGCCCCCCAGCTCTCACCCATGGATATATTTACCCCCAGCTCTCACCCATGTATATATTTGCCCCCCAGCTCTCACCCATGGATGTATTTGCCCCCAGCTCTCACCCATGGATATATTCGCCACAGCTCACCTCTCCTCGTCATTGCTGGCGACCGCATGCTTTTCCTCCTCGAGCGGTCGCCAGCATAAGCTCTGCTACACGGCTGGGGATCTAACCACCTGCCAGATCTCGCGAGATCGCGGCTGGCTGGTGGATAGATCACCAGCCACGCGGCAGAGCTTTATGCTGGCGGCCGCTCGTAGGATAGCAATGCAGCCGCCGGCAATTGCCCCCCTCACTTTGTTGGGCTCGGTCCACAGCGGGAACCTGCGTACCCACAGGACTCGAGCCCTGCCCCCAGGTCTCCGGGCACCCCCCCGCGGCCCTGCACCGGCTGCCCCCCCCCCGGTTGTTACGCCACTGGGAGGTTGCACACATCGGTGGATCCAGGGATCAGGTGAGTTTAAAATAAAATTATTTAAGTTCTGGAGACATAATTTGTCCGGGGACGGTTTCCTCAATACCGAGACTGACCCCGGAAAACGGGGTCTAAAGGAAAACACTTGACATTTATAGATCTGCAAGGGAAAGTGTCACATTTAGGGATGAGGGAAGGATAATAGCTGTGCAAAATTAAATATTGTGGGGGTGAGGGAAGGGATATGTCTGGGAGAATTATAGAGGGTTGGGATGAGTGGTTAGAGGTTTTAGTTTAGTTATAGGGTACATGAGGTTAAAGAGGTAATATATTTGTGTAGGCAGTGAGAAATTATGGCTCCATAGATGAAGAGGAAGGAACGTTCGGCTGCCAGGCAGGGAGCAGAACTGCAAGTGCACTATTGCAGACCTGCCAAATTTGACATGGTCTAAAGATTTGGTGAGAGGAGGTATGGCTGCAGGGTGGCGTGAATGTTACGGGATTTTTGTCACTTCACAATAATGGCCCACATTGACACTTGTCCAGCATGGTGATCAGCTACCCTGCCGAGCAGCACTTGCCCTGTGTTTCCTCAATCCTGCCGGCATGCCACCGTGTACAATCAGCACTAAGGTTTCCATTGTGGTCTCCCCCCCTCCCCTACCACAATTCTGTTTCCAAAATGCCTTAAGCATTTCGAATATGGACTGCTCAACCTGTATTTTAATAATTCGATGTCAAATGAACCCAACGTCTGTTGGGCATGATAGGATCACTTTAAGCATAAAGGAGGGAAAGTCTTGAAGGTGAGGATGGTAATATGGCTGTCAAAATGGGAGGTTTATTGATGTCACAGTGAGTAATTATGGCTGTGCAAAAGTGAAGGTGCAGTTTTATTAATATTGACAGCTACGAGATTGGTAAATCTACCCTCATTATATTCTATGTGTGTCGCTGTCTGCCGCCCTCAATCAGCTGCTTATTCTGCATGCATTTTAATGTCTTTTCAGAATATTTTAGCACAGATGCAGAGGTCATTGGAGGCAGTTGGGCAGCTTCGATAAATTACTGTCGCTTTTCTTTCCCCCAAGGTCTGATAGGCTGATAAATTGGAGAGTTTGCAGCACGGTTACACAGCCGGCCCATGACTCTGCACAGAAATCCATGCCCGGTGCATGCTCTGGTAAGGAAGAAACTATTTTTGAACGCCCTGGCTGTCACGATGAATCATTTGTTTCTCATGTTATGTTCCCGTAATTATTTTGTGGGCCATGTGACTGCATGCACAAAAATGCTGTATCACGGAAACATATAGGTTGACACAGAAATGAAATCAAGCTTTTAGAACAGAGTTTTCTATAAAAACACAGACGCAATTGCTACATGGTAGGGTTTTTGGATGAATTATGATGTTATGCCTGTTCATATGATCTTAGGGTTGGACAGTTTCACTTCACATCAGAGCTGTCATTAAATGAGACAATGGAAAAAAGAGGATTTAACTACAGTTGTAAACACATTACTGATTACTGAACACTTCCCTTTCTAATGGCCGGGACAGTTAGCAACAAGCAATGGGGCAGCATCTTGTCCTGCAAGTACAATATATCCTGAAGGAGGTAATTCATAGAGAAAGGCAGGGAGCAAAAGCATGGAGAGGGGGGCGAGGGGGGCATTTGCCCCCAGGCGCCTGTCTGTGGCGGTGCCGCAAGCAAGGGCAGATTGACCATCTGGGGGAATCCCTTTGGGGCAAGCCTTGGGACCTCCCCCGCCCACTGACATCATCGCATATGGTCACGCTGAAGTCAGAAAGGGACTTCCTCCAACAGGGCAGGGAAATTGCTATAGAGGAGCTGCAAGGGTCCTTTGGAACCCATATCTCCTGAATAGTAAAAGGCAGAGAGTCATTCTTGGTATTGCTAGAAAGTCCAGAGCATGGCCTTTCCAGTGATACCATTCATACTAAGTCATTTTTAAAAATCAAAAACTAAAATCGGTAAAATAAAAATTAATTTTTTTAATGCAGCTCTGTTGTACACTTTTCAATTATAAAGTGAACGAAGATGCTGCAATAAATCACCTTCTCATTTCCCATGATGCCAGCAAGTATGAAAGTGATGGTACAATGTGTTATTTCGCATTGGTTCATCAAATACCTAAACTGACGCGCTGCAGCGAGGGGCGCTGGGGGCACTTTGCAACTTTTACACCCCACAAGGTCAAGTGAGGTGTCATTGGAAAGGTCATAGTCTAGCCTTTCTAGTGTTACCAACCATGACCTTATAATATGTAAAAATAGAAAAAAGAGAAAAATTAAAGGATTTGATTACTTTCTGGAAAATCTGAATGTTCTGGATATAACAGCTAATATGTGACAACAAAATATTCCTGTACAGAATAATTAATATCTATAATATAATTGAGTAAGGCTTGGTGTGTCCGTCGCCAAGCCTTACTCTGCGCATGCGCGCGCAACCAGCGGCGGTTGGTTGCGCGCGCATGCAACCGCCGCGGCACGAGCCGGCTGTGCGCTCGCCGCGGCGGTTACAAGATGCACACAGCAGCCGGGTGTAGGCTGCGCTCGCAGCCTCTACCCGGCTGCCGCGCGCATCCAACCCCCGAGCGGCGAAGGGAAAGTTCCCTCGCTTCCGCTCTTTGAAGGACCCAAGCCGCGGTCACGTGACCGCGGCTTGGGTCCTTCAACGACCGGAAGCGGGGAAACTTTCACTTCGCCGCTCGGGAAGGTAAGTATGCGGAGCTCATGGGGCGGCTGTCCGAATGCCGATAGAGCATTCGAACAGCCGCCCCATGTCTGGTCTGGGGTCTGAGTTGGGGGGCATATAGCCATGAGAGGTGGGGGCAAATATCCATGAGCTGGGGCAAATATCCATGAGCTGGGGCATATATCCATGAGAGGTGGGGGCCAAATATCCATGAGCTGGGGCAGTATCCATGTGCTGGGGCAGTATCCACGTGCTGGGGCAGTATCCACGTGCTGGGGCAATATCCACGAGCTGGGGCAGTATCCATGTGCTGGGGCAATATCCACGTGCTGGGGCAGTATCCACGTGCTGGGGCAGTATCCACGTGCTGGGGCATATATCCACGTGCTGGGGCAGTATCCACGAGCTGGGGCAGTATATCCACGTGCTGGGGCAGTATATCCACGTGCTGGGGCAGTATATCCATGAACTGGGGCAGTATATCCACGTGCTGGGGCAGTATCCACGTGCTGGGGCAGTATCCACGTGCTGGGGCAGTATATCCACGAGCTGGGGCAGTATCCACGAGCTGGGGCAGTATCCACGTGCTGGGGCAGTATCCACGAGCTGGGGCAGTATCCACGTGCTGGGGCAGTATCCACGAGCTGGGGCATATATCCACATGCTGGGGCAGTATCCACGAGCTGGGGCATATATCCACGTGCTGGGGCAGTATCCACGAGCTGGGGCAGCATATCCACGTGCTGGGGCAGTATATCCACGTGCTGGGGCAGTATATCCACGTGCTGGGGCAGTATATCCACGTGCTGGGGCAGTATATCCACGCGCTGGGGCAATATCCACGAGCTGGGGCATATATCCATGAGCTGGGGCATATATCCACGAGCTGGGGCATATATCCACGAGCTGGGGCAGTATATCCATGAGCTGGTCGCAGTATATCCACAATAGACTGCCCTCTGGGCAGGCTTTCCACCTTGTTGTGTAATAATAGAATATTCCATGATTTAATAGTTAATCTGTGATAACACAATATTCAGAATATAGTAGTTAAAGTGTGATAGCAGAATTTTCAGGATACGATAATTAAAGGAATAGGGATACAGAGGAAGGGAAGGGGTTAAACATTAAACAGAAGGAGCCTGGTCTCAGCTCTGTCTGTAGAGGTGGCCCAGTCACCTGCAACCTGCCTTCTTCTTGCTGTCATCTTCATCTCCAGGCCAGCACCGAGGGAGCCCAGTGGTAGACTAACAGGGTTATCCAAAGAGATCCGAATTGCTTGAGAAAGGTAACCGAAAGCTGAAAATCAGCGTTCGGTTACCTTTCCTGGCCATTCGGCTATCCAGAGAGCAGGCAATTCGCCAAATCCTGGCGAATTGCCTGCACATACGGTGCCTGTTCAGTGCCTGTTCGAGGGCAGTGAAATCCCCATGAAAATGTACTGCTTCGGCTATTCAGAGAACGAAAACCAGCAGTGAAAGGTTCCCCTAATGTCCTGCTATTCGGTGGTTTAATTCAGCAAGTTAATTCAGGAGAAGCCCATAGGCTTCAATGTTAAAAATATTCCCGTTTTAATTCAATATCTACTAATCCGTTCATTATAAAATTCTGCAGTAAAGAGTCTCTTTATTTATAGATTTTTGAGGATATTTTAAGCATTTTTCTGTATTTTTTTTTTTTTAAAGTCCGATTTTTTTTGTTTTGTTCTAAGTTTACTTATTTTTTCTGGAACAGCCCTTTTTATTATCATTCCCTGGACCTCATATGTAAATTTCAGACATTTTCGCTCAGTAGTTTCTTTGCAAACAGCGTTTCACTTTCAAACATTCATACAAACTGTTTTCCTAATTTATTCACCTCCCTCTGTCTGTGGTGTCGGCTTTTTCGGCGGCTTCGCGGCGTGTGATCGGCTCCTGCTCGGGTTTTTCCGGCATCTTCGATGGGTTAATCCAGATGTTTTTGCAGGTTTTCGGTGTTAATTCGGTGGGTTTTGCGGTTAGTTTTCGGTGGGTTCGCGGTAGCTTTTCCCTGCAATTCGGAGACCCTGTGGTGCTTGCTGAATACACCGCAGGGTCACCGAAATGGGATCGGCAACAGGAACCGAATTGAAGAGAACGAAAAGTCACCGAACGTGCGGTGACTTTTCGAATCTCTTTGAATTACCCTGTTAATAAAAGCTTTAAAACTAAACAAAGTGTTGAAACAGGAAGGAAATGTCATTATGGGGGCAGAGTTCACTTTCCAGGCTCAAGTGGAAATTGCTTGGCACAAATGAGAATGTTAGTGACATGATCGATGAAGAAATAAAGGATGTTGCCATCAGCCAGCGATGAAGATGACAGCAAGAAGAAGGCTGGTTGCAGGTGACTGGGCTGAGACCAGGTTCCTTCTAAGGCCACCATCCTGGAAACCTATTAGCAGATTAACTGGGATCTATTCCTCTGGCCCAACCTTTGCAACCTTAGAGGTGCTGTAACAGTTAGTTGTAAGTTACATGCACACTGATGTGGAGGTTACTCGACCATATTTACACCCTGTGGTAGAACCTGCCTTCATCAGACAACGAATCTCACGAACTCTTGTCTCGTGAAGCTGTGTCTGCCATTAACACTTTAAGATAATAGATGCTTCCATGGCAATGGGTAATATCATTAGAAAACTACAACTGGAACCACTGCAGAAAGTAAACAGGTATTGAAAATGATTATAGAAATGAAGTGTAACAACTCTGCCAGTTTGTAACTAGGAACCTCAATAAATATTGCTGAGGTAGGTTGACATATATAAAGACCACCCAGTGTCCCTAATTCACAGACACATACTAGTGGAGTGGCCTGATAGGGATTTGAACCTGGGTGTTCCTGTTTACATGGCACTGACGATACCATTACTCTCTCTATTCAGGCAACGCACAACCCATGCACAGTCCACTTTTAAGCATTGTCTACAAACAAGGCTTTTCAGTATTTAAAAAAGGCACCTTGATAAACAGTGTTGAGGTAGGATAATACATATAAGCACCATCCAAGGTGCCTAATCCACAGACACATACGGATTTGACTTTGAATGGCCTGTGAGGGATTTGAACCAATTCCACCCCATTGCAAGGTGGTGACATTACCACTACTCTATGCAGCTGTTGTACAGATATATACCACTGTAGAATTGTAGTCATGATCTGAAATCAAGTGTTTTATCATTTAAAAGAAGCCCCTCAATAAACAGTGTTTGATGAAGGCAGATATAAATACATTCAGGGTGTCTAGTCCAGATTCCAGAAACACTTATTGGTGAGATGGCCTGACGTGGATTGGGACCTGGGTCTCCCAGGAAGTGGATTATATAAACATAAGCATATAAACTGATCTGCAAACTTGGCATTTTACCGTGTTATAAAGAAAATATAAACCATGTATTTTGTTATAAATATTGTTTTTTAAAAAGTATTATTAATGTAGTAGCTAGGTAAAACATGTCTTCAAATCGTTTTAAATATGATGAGCAAAAGATGGTGAAAATGACTTCAGCACACAGGTGTTAAAATGCTCAGCAGCGAAGGGGTTAAGGGCCACGTTGCTGCCTCCTCCCTCCAAGTGCTCCACAGCAGCAGTGCTGGAAGGAAGTAATTGTGTAATATCAGGGCTCGAGTCGAGCGGGAACGCGCGGGAACGGCGTTCCCGCACTTCTCCCACAGCGGGAACGCTGCGGGAATGCAGCGTTCCCGCTGTGGCCCGAGCCCGAAAGGCTGGAGCAAGCGGCCGCCGCACATTGCCGGCGGCCGCGTGCTTCCTGTTAGAACGGCCCGCTGACAGGAAGTGGAGCCGCTCGCCTGGCTGTTTCATCGATCCCAGGCGAGCAGCTGCAATTCCTGCCAGCGGCCGTTCTAACAGGAAGCACGTGGCCGCCGGGTGCAGACGCCGCAGAGAGGTGAGCTGGGGGCACTATCCATGAGCTGGGGGACATTTCCATGAGCTGGGGGGGGAAATCCATGAGCTGGAGGACATTTCCATGAGCTGGGGGGGGGTGGAATTCCATGAGCTGGGGGACATTTCCATGAGCTGGGGGGGGGCAAATCCATGAGCTGGGGGGGGAAATCCATGAGCTGGAGGACATTTCCATGAGCTGGGGGGGGAAATCCATGAGCTGGGGGACATTTTCATGGGCTGGGGGGGCAAATCCATGAGCTGGGGGACATTTCCATGAGCTGGGGGGGCAAATCCATGAGCTGGGGGACATTTCCATGAGCTGGGGGGGGCAAATCCATGAGCTGGGGGACATTTCCATGAGCTGGGGGGGGGCAATCCATGAGCTGGGGACATTTCCATGAGCTGGGGGGGCAAATCCATGAGCTGGGGGACATTTCCATGAGCTGGGGGGGAAATCCATGAGCTGGGGGACATTTCCATGAGCTGGGGGCATATCCATGAGCTGGGGGACATTTCCATGAGCTGGGGGGCAGTATCCATGAGCTGGGGGGCAGTAATCCATGAGCTGGGGGACATTTCCATGAGCTGGGGGGCAGTATCCATGAGCTGGGGGACATTTCCATGAGCTGGGGGGCAGTATCCATGAGCTGGGGGACATTTCCATGAGCTGGGGGGCAGTATCCATGAGCTGGGGGACATTTCCATGAGCTGGGGGGCAGTATCCATGAGCTGGGGACATTTCCATGAGCTGGGGGGCAGTATCCATGAGCTGGGGGACATTTCCATGAGCTGGGGCAGTATCCATGAGCTGGGGGACATTTCCATGAGCTGGGGGGCAGTATCCATGAGCTGGGGGACATTTCCATGAGCTGGGGCGCAGTATCCATAAGCTGGGGGACATTTCCATGAGCTGGGGGGGCAAATCCATGAGCTGGGGACATTTCCATGAGCTGGGGGCATATCCATGAGCTGGGGGCATTATCCATGAGCTGGGGCATATCCATGAGCTGGGGGCATATCCATGAGCTGGGGCAAATCCATGAGCTGGGGGGCAAATCCATGAGCTGGGGGCATATCCATGAGCTGGGGCATTTCCATGAGCTGGGGGCATTATCCATGAGCTGGGGGCATTATCCATGAGCTGGGGCAATATCCATGAGCTGGGGACATTATCCATGAGCTGGGGCAAATCCATGAGCTGGGGGCATTATCCATGAGCTGGGGCATATCCATGAGCTTGGGGCAATATCCAAGAGCTGGGGGCATTATCCATGAGCTGGGGGCAATATCCATGAGCTGGGGCAGTATCCATGAGACCTGGGGGCAATATCCATGAGACCTGGGTGCAATATCCAAGAGACCTGGGGGCAATATCCATGAGACCTGGGAGCATATATCCATGAGACCTGGGGGCATTATCCATGAGACCTGGGGGCATTATCCATGAGCTGGGGGCAATATCCATGAGACCTGGGGGCATTATCCATGAGACCTGGGAGCATATATCCATGAGACCTGGGGGCATTATCCATGAGGCCTGGGGGCAATATCCATGAGAGCTGGGGGCATTATCCATGAGACCTGGGGGCAATATCCATGAGACCTGGGGGCAATATCCATGAGACCTGGGGGCATTATCCATAAGACCTGGGGGCATTATCCATGAGACCTGGGGGCATATATCCATGAGAGCTGGGGGCATTATCCATGAGAGCTGGGGGCATCATCCATGAGAGCTGGGGCAATTATATCCATGTGAACTGGGAAAATATATCCATATAACCAGTGCCGTGTATATTATTCTGGGGGTCCAGTGCTGTGTATATAATTCTGGGGGTCTGGGCCTGGATATATATATAGATTATATATAAAACGCGTTAGTCCAGTTGCCAAAATCGCGAGTATACCTGTACGTAGTGATACCTTTCACTGATCAGTATAGTTTCCAGTTTACACTCTTGAAAGCTTGTCTTTTAAATGTAAAGTTAACACAATAAAAATGGTATCACCGGCTCGTCCGGCTATACTCTTGATATATATATTTTTTCTTCAGGTAATAGGGGTTGTGGAATTCATGGGTGAGTTCCCTCACTTTTTTTCCCAGGACTTGACCCCTGTGTAATATATTGCTTCCTCCCAGTGTTGTATGGTAGCCCCGCAGGAGGAAAGAGCGGATCTATACTTGATCAGGGTAAGCCCCCTTACAGCTGGGAATGTTCAGGGAGAGGGGGCATGGAGAACAGAGATGGGGTGGACCTTGAGAAGAAGCATGCAGAATGGGGAGTGGAGGAAGAACAGGGAGAGGGTGACATCATGGAGGGAGGAATGAACATGGAAAGGAGGCATTAACAAGAAGGGAGGGAGAGGGAACACAGGGGAAATTAACTTGGAGAGAGGACAAAGAGGTGGAAGAATGAATATAGAGCTGGGAGGGGGAAATCAGCATGAAGTGTGGACATGGAAAACAGAGGGGGAAAGTGTTCTTGGAGACGGCGGGACATGGAGAAGAGGGGGGATACACAGAAAAGGAACAAGGGGGGAGCTAGGGGAAGACTTGCCCCAGGGCACCTGGTGATGACCTTGCTACACCTCTGGGTGTGGGAAATGCTAAGCAATGGACTAGAGGACTGAAGGAGTAGCACTTGACAGGGGACAAAAGTAGAGGGCCTGGGACAAAGGAGATGGTGAACAGAGTACAATGAGACATGAAAGGGGATGGAGCACATGAAGGGCACATGAGGATGCCAGACACCAATTCAGTCAGGAGTGGGTGACATGGAAAGAAAAGGAGTGAGCATGTGGAGATATGGTACGGGGACTGAGAGCAAAAATTGGAGTAAATGGCATGGAAATAGGGCCAGATTTACATCTTGGGAGCCTGTAGGCACAGAATCTGGAATGCCCCCCCCCCACACACACACACACAAAAAAAAGTGCCAAATATACTTTTTACATTTTTGTCTTGGGGAAAACAAAATAATTAACATTTAAATAAAAAACAAACAAAAAAAACAGTTTCTCGCTGTGCTCACATCAAAAGAAGGGGCAGAATCTGGAATATGTTGCCTTAAAATGAAGCGAAAAATGGAGCAGAATGTTAAAGATCAGATTAACCTTAAAACAAGCACAAATAGAAACCTATCACAAATTTATAACCCTAGCTATGGAAAATGATGCTCCATTTCGGCCTGGAGAAACCAAAATTCTTGGAATCAAATCAGAGCAGCAGCCGAGAGTCTTTTCCAAGGCATGACTCTTTTACCACTTAATTTTTTGCTCATTTTATATTGCTTTGCAACAAAAAAAGGGGGTTTGCTTTTCTTTATAATTTTTTTTTTTAATGATTCCATGGTCATGTTTGGTACCATTAGAAAGGCCAGTTTCGGACCTGTCAAATGCCTCTTAACTTGAACGTGTCAGGTTTAAATAATTGAGATACAGGATTCCAAAGGGCCCCCGTTCACCTCACAGCAGAGTTTCTGATTTAGATGAACTAATGAGTAATAAAGCATTGAACCATCACCTCCACATTTGCTTCCGGTGTAGGAAATGAGACGGTGAGTTAGTGCAGTTGCATTGTTATCTTTATAGCTAAAAGCACATAATGCCACTTCCTTAGGAACAGGAAAAAAAAGTTCATTTTTTTCCAAATGTTTATTCTTACACATTACATGATCATGTTTGGTATCATTGGAAAAAACAGACCTTTCCGATGACATCTCACTTGACCTTGTGTACTGTAAAAATCAGAGATGCAGGGTTCCAAAGTCCACTTGCCAGAGAATATAAATTTCTCTCCTGTCACGCAGCCCCACCCTCACTGTAACAAAAAACTCAACAAACATTACTGCTGCATTACAATAGCCAGGGAGAGGGAAAAATACAGGGAGAGATCAGGGCTCACTCACTATTATACAAGGATATGATTCAGGGGGTTATATTGGCTGAAAATCCCTGTAGAGTACAGGTACAAGGTGTTACTGTAAATTCCATATACCAGCATTATGCCACATACAGATATTATTTTTACATTCTATTGTTGTGGAAGCTGCATTGCTAATAATCTCATTATGATCACTACAAACCCTGCATAAGCAGGAGATCTGACCATTTTTATAATCTATCTGTATGCCAGTTACAGGATTGGACATAAAGGCTATTTCTGCCTGTAAGCGAATATTGCAGACCCTGTGGGTCATTGTATGATATAAGGGACACAATCTAGAGAGTAGAACCTTTCATCCCAACAAGATTTCTGTAAAAGATAAACGAATATGTGAAAAATTATAAAATGAGAAAATTGACATTGATTTAATTGTTTAACTATCTCTAAATAACAATATCTATGCAATATATCTATTTTATTTATGTAGTAAACGCATATCCCATGTTTAAAAAAAATGTTATGATAACATTTTATTTCAACAAAAAGTGTCAGTGAAATTGCTGGGGAACTGAAGATTCAGATTCTTCTTGCGCACCAGTGATAAGCGGAGCTGCCCTGATATCTATCATCACACACACTGAACCACACAGAGCATTAGGTTTCAGAGCTTCCTGCCAGTGTAGCTTAATCAAAGCATTATTTTCCACTGATGTATGTGCCATCATTAATATCAACCAAACGTGGCGCTCACGCTAGCATCACAGGCACAATTAGAACAGAGGAAGGAAGCTATTGTTGACTGTTTAGTGAGAAGCGTATGACGAGCTGCATGACCCTGTGGTTAGCTATATGCGTATGCCGGCAAAACCTTGTTTGACATCTCAGACCGCATGTACCATCTCTTCCTTGATGTGGACAGAAACGTTTACTTGTTTATGGTATTTTGTTGTTATTTTCACTTATTTTGATTTTGTGATGGAATTTTTAAATTTAAGTCAGTGTAGCCATTTCTAGAATGAACTGCTCTTTGTATGACGTATACATTGCATTTTCACTGTTGTGATAAGAAAGAATTACTAAGTAATGTATGACTTTCCAAAAAATATAGTGATGTGACTTATAATATAATTAAAATACAGTCACGGATGAAAATCAGATTGTTTGTTAAAGGGATACTACAGGGTTAAAGCAGGAGGAGGTTGGAAACAGAGGAGTTAAACCTTAACATCTCCTGACCCTCTTCACACTCTCCCTCTCCCATTTCAAACCATTCCTAAATCCAGCGCTGGTCTCCCACTGAGCTTTGCAGGTTATGACTTGCTTCTAGTTCATCATGTCACGTGACCACAAGGAATCTGTACATTTCTTCCAATCAAGTAGCTCTCAAGAAATGATGGCTTTGATCACATTGGATTAGGCTGGTATCCGAAGAACTCCAAGTGCAGTAAACTCCAGCTGGGGGGATTCCTGAGCCAAGGTTCTGGGCAGGACTAAGCCCCTGCTTTTGGATAGCTGAATTAGCTCTTCGATCCCCCTAACAGGTAGGAGAGGGAGCTCGCAGCAGTTTGATCACTCACATTAAATGATCATACCTTGTACAGTGTGCCTTTTAATATACTTTATAGAGATGGCAGTCACTAAACCTCTTTGGGATTTAGAAATACACACTCACATCTAATAAGTGTTCTGGTTTACGAAGGACAATACAAATCAATAATAGGAGGAGATCTGGGGCTCTATATCAGTGGTTCCTAAGTACCCCTAACAGGCCAGGTTTGCAGGATACCTGACGCGCAGCACAGGTGATATGATTTGCTGCTCAGTGATTTCAGATTCAGTCTGTATTTCACCAAGGTAATTCTTAAAACCTGGACTGTTAGGCTGGACTCACATGAGTGCACTTTCGTGTCCGTCTGACCGCACTGTTTGCTTTCCGTCGTAGCTTTTCAAAGGAGTCAATAGAGAACAACACACAAAGCACGTGCGCACTTTTTCACGCATGGGCAGCGCATGTTGCAACGGACGCAAAATGGCATCGACGTAAAAAAGCTACAACAGACGTAGAGAAACCCCTATATACAGCTTATTTTGTCTTTTTCTCAGTCATTCAAAATGAACTGATACAATGTAACCACAATCTAACCTGTTATAAAGTGCATCCATTTCAACAGACACACTGTACGCAATTAGTGTGGTCATGTGCTTGAGGACCACAGTTGGGAACCGCTGCTCTATATCATAACATATTTTTATACACTTGTAATAAACTATCAATATTTTGGAAGCGACTTCCAAAGTAGTTTTATTCGTATTAACACTTACTTGTAGTTTGCAGTATTCAGAGAGCATACAGTCAGGTCCAGAAATATTGGGACGTCGACACAATTCTAACATCTTTGGCTCTATACACCACCACAATGGAGTTGGAAAGAAACAAACACAATGTGCTTTAACTGCAGACTGTCAGCTTTAATTTGAGGGTATGTACATCCAATTCAGGTGAACGGTGTAGGACTTACAGCAGTTTGCAGATGTGCCTCCCACTTGTTAAGGGACCAAAGGTAATGGGACAGAATAATAATCATAAATCAAACTTTCCCTTCCTAATACTTGGCTGCAAATCCTTTGCAGTCAATCACAGCCTGAAGTCTGGAACGCATAGACATCACCAGACGCTGGGTTTCATCCCTGGTGATGCTCTGCCAGGCCTCTACTGCAACGGTCTTCAGTTCCTGCTTGTTCTTGGGGCATTTTCCCTTCAGTTTTGTCTTCAGCAAGTGAAATGCATGGTCAATGGGATTCAGGTCAGGTGATTGACTTGGCCATTGCATAACATTCCACTTCTGTCCCTTCAAAAACTCTTTGGTTGCTTTTGCAGTATGCTTTGGGTCATTGTCCATCTGCACTGTGAAGCACCGTCCAATGAGTTCTGCAGCATTTGGCTGAATGTGAGCAGATAATATTGCCCGAAACACTTCAGAAATCATCCTGCTGCTTTTGTCAGCAGTCACATCATCAATAAATACAAGAGAACCAATTCCATTGACAGCCATACATGCCCACGCCATGACACTACCACCACCATGCTTCACTGATGAGGTGGTATGCTTAGGATCATGAGCAGTTCCTTTCCTTCTCCATACTCTTCTCTTCCCATCACTCTGGTACAAGTTGATCTTGGTCTCTTCTGTCCATAGGATCTTGTTCCAAAACTGTGAAGGCTTTGTTAGGTGTTGTTTGGCAAACTCTAATCTGGCCTTCCTGTTTTTGAGGCTCACCAATGGTTTACATCTTGTGGTGAACCCTCTGTATTCACTGTGGTGAAGTCTTCTCTTGATTGTTGACTTTTGACACACATACACCTACCTCCTGGAGAGTGTTCTTGATCTGGCCAACTGTGAAGGGTGTTTTCTTCACCAGGGAAAGAATTCTTCGGTCATCCACCACAGTTGTTTTCCGTGGTCTCCCGGGTCTTTTGGTGTTGCTGAGCTCACCGGTGCGTTCCTTCTTTTTGAGAATGTTCCAAACAGTTGTTTTGGCCACGCCTAATGTTCTTGCTATCTCTCTGATGGGTTTGTTTTGTTTCTTCAGCCTAATGATGGCTTGCTTCACTGATAGTGACAGTTCTTTGGATCTCATCTTGAGAGTTGACAGCAACAGATTCCAAATGCAAATAGCACACTTGAAATGAACTCTGGGCCTTTTATCTGCACATTGTAATTGGGGTAATGAGGGAATATCACACACGTGGCCATGGAACAGCTGAGAAGCCAATTGTCCCATTACTTTTGGTCCCTTAACAAGTGGGAGGCACATCTGCAAACTGCTGTAAGTCCTACACCGTTCACCTGAGTTGGATGTACATACCCTCAAATTAAAGCTGACAGTCTGCAGTTAAAGCACATTGTGTTTGTTTCATTCCAACTCCAAGGGCTGAATATAGAATATTTGATACAGTCCTAACCTCAACATCTGAGGAAAGGGATTTAGGGGTTATTATTTCAGAGGATCTAAGGGTAAGTAGTCAATGTAATAGAGCAGCAGGAAATGCTGGCAGAATGCTTGGTTGTGTAGGGAGAGGTATTAGCAGTATGCCACTGTACAGAGCACTGGTGAGACCTCACTTGGAGTACTGTGTGCAGTACTGGAGACCGTATCTCCAGAAGGATATAGACATCTTAGAGAGAGTTCAGAGAAGGGCTACTAAAATGGTGTACGGCTTGAAGGAGAAAAGTTACCAGGAAAGGCTTAATGATCTTAACATGTACAGCTTGGAAAAAAGACGAGACAGAGGAGATATGATAGAAACATTTAAATACGTAAAGGGAATCCACAAGGTAGAGGAAGGGAGTATATTTAAAAGGAAACAAAGTAGCAAAACAAGAGGACATAGTCTTAGATTAGAGGGGCAAAGGTTTAAAAGTAACATCAGGAAGCATTATTTTACTGAGAGGGTGGTGGATACATGGAACAGCCTTCCAGTTGAAGTGGTAGAGGCCAAAACAGTAATTGAATTTAAGCAAGCATGGGATAGGCATAAGGCTATCCTAAACAAAAGATAAATGCAGTTAAAGTAACTATGTAATTGGGCAGACTAGATGGGCCGAAGGGTTCTTATCTGCCGACATTTTTTTTCTATGTTTCTATTATGGTGGTGTATAGAGCAAAAGATGTTAGAATTGTGTCGATGTCCCAATATTTATGGACCTGACTGTATGTTAGCCTAAGTTATTACTTTAATTTATTTATTTATTTATAAAGGATTTTACCAGGAAGAATACATTGAGATTTCTCTCGTTTTCAAGTATGTCCTGGGTTCAAGAACATTGAGTGGTTACAGAAATACAAAGTAGTAAAATGCAAGATATTAACATAAAATAAATAAACAGATTAACAGAAAAATAAATATGTAGGAAATAAAGTTTAATAACATGTTACATGTTTACAGGTGACACATAGAAACATAGAAACATAGAAAAATGTCGGCAGATAAGAACCTTTCGGCCCATCTAGTCTGCCCAATTACATGGATACTTTACCTGGATTTATCTTTTGTTTAGGATAGCCTTATGCCTATCCCAAGCTTGCTTAAATTCAATTACTGTTTTGGCCTCTACCACTTCAACTGGAAGGCTGTTCCATGTATCCACCACCCTCTCAGGTGGATTCCGTATTGAGGTATGTTAATAGGGAACTCTTAAGGGACTTTAGACTGGGGGGAAGATTTGATGGCGTCTGGGAGGTTATTCCATATTTACGGTGCTCTGTAGGAAAATGAGGATCGAGCAACTTTCTTTTTGTATTGCGGTATTGCAAGTAAGGTGCTGGTCCTGGATCTGAGGTTATAGGATGAGGGAACTGCTGGAGCAATCAGCCTATTCCGGTAGGGTGGTAGCTTCCCAGAAAAGCTCTTAAACACCAGGCTGGAAAGGTGAAGGGTGCGTCTAGATTCCAGCGATGGCCAGTTTAGCTCTTTTAACATGTCACAATGGTGGGTCATGTAGTTACATTGTAGCACAAAGCGACAGAATGAGTTATACAATGTAGTAAGTTTCTGGAGGTGTGTTTGAGGGGCAGCTGCATACACTACATCTCCATATTCAATGGCTGGCATAAGCATTTGTTGTACAATCTGCTTTCTTACCGCGGGCTCAGGCAGGATTTGTTTCTGTACAGGGCACCTAGTTTGAGGTAGAGTTTAGATGAGAGTTTTTCGATGTGGGGGCCAAAAGATAGATTTGGGTCTAACCACATACCTAGATATTTGAGAGAAGTGACTGTAGTCAGCGTGTCATTTGATCTTGTCCCCACACATAGATGGGGTGTTTGCAATTTGTGTAGTTTAGGTGCGGTTCCAAAGAGCATTGTAACAGTTTTGTCAGTATTTAGAAAAAAATTGTTATCTGTGAAAGCAGGGGGCTGAGTATCGAGCCTTGGGGTACACCGCACGTGACTGGGAGGGGAAGTGAAGTGCTGTCAGCTCAGAAATGGACACATATTGTGACCGATCAGACACATATGATTGGAACCAGGTTAGCGTGCTATCACCAATACCGGAGTTTTTAAGTTTTTGTAATCGGATGCCATGGTCTACTGTGTCAAAGGCCTTGGCGAAATCAAGGAAGATGGCTCCAGTTAGGTTTCCTTGTTTCATGCCCGCTTGGATATCATTACAAACTTTTAAAAGGGCAGTTGTAGTTGAATGATTTGGACGAAAGCCTGATTGATCTGGGGTTAAATAGTTCCGATACTGATAATAATCACGTAATTGAGTGTAGACACATTTTTCTAGAATTTTTGACATTACAGGGAGCAGTGATATTGGGCGGTAGTTGGATACCAAAGTATTGTCTCCCCTTTTATGGATAGGTACCACCCTTGCAGTCTTCCAGAGTTTGGGAATGTATCCAGTCGCCAGTGATTCATTGATTAGGGTTGCGACAGGTTTTGCAATTGCTGGCGCACTGATTTTCAGCAGCATTGCTGGGATTTGATCAGGTCCAGACTGGTATTTCATTTTTTGGTTACGGAGAAGTTTAGTGATGACACTTACAGGCACTGGTCTAAAACTGAATTTCTCTGCGTTACAGGGTCTTTGCAAAGTTGGTGGGGCCTGACCTGTGTGCGGCCTTTCTGATGGCGTTTCATTTCCTAGCTTAGCAATCAGGGTGGTGGCGCATCCAACAAAATAATTATTAAAAGCATTTGCTACATCTAGGGGGTGTTGTACAGGTTTTACAGAAATTAAACAATGTGAATGTTAATAAAGCCCCAGGGCCAGATGGAATTCATCCGCGAATACTGAGAGAGCTATGTGTTGAAATATGTAAACCTCTGTTCTTAATCTTTCAAGATTCTTTTATTTCAGGAATAGTACCAGAGGATTGGAGAAAAGCTGACGTGGTCCCTATATTTAAGAAAGGTTTAAAATTTGTGCCTGGGAATTATAGACCTGTGAGCTTAACATCTGTGGCAGGGAAAGTATTTGAGGGGTTACTAAGGGATAATATTCAGGAATTTATTGGGAGGTATAATGTAATTGGCAAAAATCAGCATGGTTTCATGAAACACAGATCATGTCAGACTATTATTATTATTATTATTATTATTCTTTATTTATAAAGCGCCAGCATATTCCGCAGCGCTGTACAATAAGCACAGTATAGACAGGGTTACAATACATTGAACAACATTTGACAAACAGTACAGGAGGAGATGAGGGCCCTATTCCCGTAGGAACTCACAATCTGGGAGGGTTGGGGTTGGAAACAGGAGGAGAGGACTGTAAGGTGAGAGTGATTGATGGTTGCGTCAGTGAGTTGGGTGGTAGGCCTCCCTAAATAGGAATGTTTTCAGGGAGCGTTTGAAGGAAGAGAAGTTAGGGAAAGTCTGACAGCACGAGGGAGAGCGTTCCAGAGAGTGGGGCTGCGCGTGAGAAATCCTGCAGTCTATCACGGGAAGAGGTGACGCGGGGAGAAGCCAGGCGCAGGTCACTGTTTGACCTTAGGGAGCGGGCTGGGGTGTATTTGGTGATTAGTGACTAACCTAATTACGTTCTATGAGGAAGTAAGTAGAAGTATAGATCAGGGGGTCGCAGTGGATGTGATTTACTTAGATTTTGCCAAAGCTTTCGACACAGTTCCACACAAAAGGTTACTATTTAAATTAAGAAAAAATGGTCTAGATGAAAATACTTGTTCTTGGATAGAAAACTGGCTAAAAGATAGGGTACAGAGAGTGGTCATAAATGGTACATTTTCAAGATGGACACCAGTGGTAAGTGGTGTCCCTCAGGGGTCTGTTATAGGACCAATATTATTCAATTTATTTATAAATGACCTTGAGATAGGCATTGAAAGTCATGTATCAGTGTTTGCAGATGACACAAAGCTAGGAAAAGAAATACAATGTGAGCAGGATGTTACTTCGCTGCAGAGGGATTTAGATAGATTGGGGGACTGGGCACTTAAATGGCAGATGAAATTTAATCTAGATAAATGCAAAGTTATGCACTTTGGAGTGAAGAACACACAAGCAATTTATACCCTAAATGGTACGGAGTTAGGGAAATCCAAGCAGGAGAAGGATTTGGGAATAATCATAGACTTCAAACTAAGTAACAATGTGCAATGTCAAACAGCAGCCGCCAAGGCCAGCAAAGTACTGGCATGCATTAAAAGGGGAGTTCACTCACGGGATGAAAACATAATTTTGCCTCTGTATAAATCAATGGTCAGGCCGCACCTTGAATATGCCGTGCAATTTTGGGCACCTGTCTTAAAAAAAGATATTATATCGCTAGAAAAAGTGCAGAGACGGGCAACTAAATTAATAAGGGGGATGGAAGGGTTAAGTTATGAGGAAAGACTAACAAGCTTAAACCTGTTTAGTTTAGAGAAAAGGCGCCTTAGAGGGGATCTGATAACCTTATATAAATATATACGGGGCCATTATCAACCATTGTCTGATAACCTATTCATTAACAGGACTATACACAGGACACGGGGTCATCCATTTAGACTGGAAGAAAGAAAATTTAGCTTAAAGCATAGGAAGGGTTATTTTACGGTGAGAACAATAAAGCTGTGGAATTCTCTGCCTGTTGAGGTGGTTGGGTCAGAGTCTGTACAGACTTTTAAAAAGCGACTGGATGACTTCCTGCAGACACAGAATATTAAGGGTTATAATATTTAATATGTGGGTAAAAGCTTCTTGATCCAAGGAGAAATCTGACTGCCATTCTGGGGTCAAGAAGGAATTTTTTCCCAGTATGTTGCATATTGGCGAGCATTTCAGACTGGGTTTTTTGCCTTCTTTTGGATCAACAGCAGTAGGTTATGTGGGAGAGGCTGAACCCGATGGACGCATGTCTTTTTTCAGCCTATATAACTATGTAACTATGTAACTATGTACTACGTACAGTTTGGTTGTTTACTTTGACAGCAGCCGGTTGGGAGTGCTTGTATGTTACTTATGATTTTCAAAAAAATTCTAGGGTTTGATATGTTATTGTTCAAATTTTCATTGAAGTATTGGGCTTTAGCCATTTTTGTTTGTTTTGTGCATGCATTCCGGCATTTTCGGTATTCACAGTGATCGTTCATGGATCCAGTACTTTTGAAATTTGACCACAGGGAGTCTCTAAACTGGAACATATGACTTCCATTTATTAATATAAGCATTATTTTTTACTCTTAAAGATAAAAATAAAAAGGGGTCTATTCACCAAGCACAAATGTTCACCCCTAGTTCCAATCATGGATACATGGAACAGTCTTCCAGTAGAAGTGGTAGAGGCCAAAACAGTAATTGAATTTAAGCAAGCATGGGATAGGCATAAGGCTATCCTAAACAAAAGATAAATCCAGGTAAAGTATCCATGTAATTGGGCAGACTAGATGGGCCGAAAGGTTCTTATCTGCCGACATTTTTCTATCAGGGTTATCCAAAGAGATTCGAAAAGTCACCGCACGTTCGGTGACTTTTCGTTCTCTTCAATTCGGTTCCTTTTGCCGATTGCATTTCGGTGACCCTGCGGTGTATTCAGCAAGCACCACAGGGTCCCCGAATTGCAGGGAAAAGCTGCCGCAAACCCACCGAAAACTAACCGAATGCACGCTGAAAACAAGCAAAAACATCTGGATTAACCTTTGAAAAAGCCGAACAGGAGCCGAACAGGAGCCGAATCCCACAGAGCCGAAGCAGCTGTGAGGTAGAGGAGGCAGTGAATAAATTAGCAAAACCATTTGTATGAATCTGGGAAAATGAAACGCTGTTCGCAAAGAAACTACTGAGCGAAAATGTCTGAAATTTTCACAGGAGGTCCAGGGAATGATAATAAAGAGGGCTGTTACAAAAAAAATAAGTAAACTGAAAAAAAAAAAAAAAAAAATCGGACTTTCAATAAAAAAAAAAAAAATCTGAAAAATGCTTAAAATATCCTAAAAAATCTATAAATAAAGAGACTTTTTGCTGCAGAATTTTATAATGAACGGTTTATTAGATATTGAATTAAAACGGGAATATTTTTAACATTGAAGTCTATGGGATTCTCCTGAATAAACTTGCCGAATGAAACCACCGAATGGCAGGGCATTAGGGGAACCTTTCACTGCTGGTTTGTGTTCTCTGAATAGCCGAAGCAGTGCTTCTCTATGGAGATTTCACTGCCCTCGAACAGGGACCGAACAGGCACCGTATGTGCAGGCAATTCGCCAGTATTTGGCGAATTGCCTGCTCTCTGGATAGCCGAATGGCCAGGAAAGGTAACCGAACGCTGATTTTCAGCGTTCGGTTACCTTTCTCAAGCAATTCGGATCTCTTTGGATAACCCTGTAAGTTTCTATGTTTCTATGTTTCTAATCAAAAGTAAAATTCACTGTTGTTGCATCTATGCTGGGATCTTCTACTGGGATTGATGAAGTTCACCAGAGAAGAACAGAAAGCCTTACAAACAAAAGGCAAAAAAGAGAGCATAGATAAAACTTAACATTTATTGATTAGGTTATAAAATAATAGAAACAACCAGTCCACACACACAACATAATTGGTAGCATGAAAAATATATATATATTGAAATTAATTACAGGGGGAATATGGCTGAAGGTATATAAGGAGAGCAGTCAAGGAGATATATATCCCCAAGTAAAAAATTGAATTCAATTCTTCACCCTGACGGGAAGAACTTTACTAAAAATAACAAGAATCTTTGAAAGTGCTTTGTCATTCATACACTTGAATGGTGATTATTAGGGATGAACTGAACACCCCCGTGTCCGGTTCACATTCGAACTCGAACAATTTCAAAAGTTCGAGTTCGAACTCGAACACGAACCGAACTCAATACAAGTCAATGGGACTTGAGAGTTCGATTTTTAGAGTGCCCTCCAAGAGGGCATATATGCTAGATATTTGCCATAAAAGGTGTATGGGGTCCGGGTAGTGCCCTGGGGGACAGGAAACAAGGACAAAAAGTTTTTTAAAAAAGATTTTAAAGCAACAGTGAGTTTTCCATGAAATAAAGGTTAAGAATAAAAACGAAAAATTCCTTCAAATATCGTGCCTAGGAGGTCCCCATAACCTGCCCGTGAAGTGGCGGATTTGTAGGATGTATAGAAACATTTAAAAACAAAAAAATGACATTTCAAATGACGGTAAATGGTTTTCCTTTAATCTATTCATAAACAACTGCTTGGGGCGGCAGCCTGTATGAAAAGAAGAGACATTTTAGGACACGTGAACAAGTTTAGTGATTTTTTGGCTAAATTATGGTGAAACGTATGCAGGCTTTGGATGAAAGTAACAATAGGTGCTTTAACATTGGGCCTTTAGTGTCGGCAACAGTGCCGTCACACCGTAACCCCTTTGTGGTACTGTGGAAGAGTGCAGGGTTGGACCCTGCGGTCCAATATTAAAATGATATGAATCTGGTAATATAGGCATCAGTGGCAGTGCACCCAAATATTGTGCCTTTGGTGGCAGTAAGTGCCTTCACACCATAAGTAACCCCTCTGTGGTATTGTGGAAGAGTGCAGGGTTGGACCCTGCGGTCCAGTATTAAAATGATCTGAATCTGGTACAGGCGTCAGTGCACCCAAATATTTTGCCTTTGGTGGCAGCAAGTGCCTTCACACCGTAACCCCTCTGTGGTATTGTGGAAGAGTGCAGTGGTGGAAGTTTTGGGAATGCAGAAGGGATCCCTGATCTATTCAGCTACGTCAGCATCAGGGGATTGATAGCTGCTGATCCAGGACTGTTTCATTTTTATAAATGTCAGCCGGTCTACAGAGTTGGTGGACAGACGCACTCTTTTGTCTGTGACAAAACCTCCAGCGGCACTGAACGTCCTTTCAGAAAGCACGCTGGATGAAGGGCAACCTAGTAGCTGCATAGCATATTGGCTAAGTTCTGGCCAGTGATCCAATCTCAACACCCAGTAAGCCAGTGGATCATCTGCTGTAAAGGTATCCAGGTCTGCCCTTGCCCCTAGGTAGTCCTGCACCATATGGTGAACACGCTGGCAATGGGTGCCTACATTTGACGTCCCTGGGCGTCGTGGACTAAAAGAATTTAAAAAGGCATCAGTCAAGCGGCCCCGGCCTTCACCGCTCTTCCTCTGATCATCCGCAGACTCAGAAGCACCTGTGTCATCACTTGGTAACCTACCAGTGCCTGGAAAGGTGTTACACAAGTGTCGCTTTAGAGCGTTCTCAAGTTGTTTCATCCTGTGCTCCCTCTGTGCGGGCAGGATGAGCTCTGCAACTTTACCCTTGTATTGTGGATCAAGAAGGCTTGCCAACCAGTAATGATCGCTCTCCTTGATAGCACAAATCCTGGGGTCGTTTAGCAGGCTTTGCAGGATAAAGGAGCCCATGCAGTGTAGGTTGGAGGTGGCATTAGCTTTCCGAGTCTTCCTGGTCAATGAGGATGACCCCATCGTGCACTTCCTCCTCCTAGCCACGTACTAGTCCTTGGGTTTCTGTGCACACAAAAGCCTCCCTTGAGTAATCCCCACCTTCAATGCCCCCACTACTTAAATATTCCTCCTCATCCTCCTCCTGTCTGATCTGTGGACCCACAGGAATTCTGTCTGCGTAAAGACTGGGGCCTTGAGAGCTAGGGAAGGCCTCCTCTTCCTCCCGCTGCTCTGCCTCTAGTACCACATCTATAATTCCCCGCAGAGTGCGTTCCAGCAGGAACACTAAAGGAATTGTGTGACTGATGCATGCACTGTCCCTTCTCACCATCCTCGTTGCCTCCTCAAATGGTGACAGTACAGTGCATGCATCCTTGATAATCAGCCACTGTGGGGGGGGACAAGTTGACCTGAACCCGTCCTTGTGCCATACTCACACAGGTACTCATTGATGGCCCTCTGCTGCTTGTGCAGATGCTGCAGCATTGCTAATGTCGAGTTCCACCTGGTGGGCATGTCACAGATCAGATGGTTTGTGGGAAGGTGGAATTCTCTTTGAATTTCTGCAGCGTACACTTGCTGGGAATGACCGTCTGAAGTGGCTGCAGACTTTTCTGGCCTGGCTGAGAAGCTCTCAAAGTGTTGTGCCAACGGGATGCGTGGCAGGTGGTCATATGTCGCCTCAAGCACGTGGTACCCAAGCGTGGGATGTCTTTCCCACGCTTGATCCTCATCTGACATAGATTACAAATAGCAACGGTGCGGTCTGCTGCACATTTCTTAAAGAACTCCCAGACAGCAGAGATCCTGGACGTGTACTGCGAGACAACAGCGCTCTGCACCTGAGCAGCTCTGACATCTGATGCCTTGTACTGGCTAAGGTTGGTCATAGAGGACGTTGTGCCTCATGTTTGTTGTGCCTCCTCCTCACTTGACTCCTCTGTTCGATCAGGCACCCAGGTGGAGTCAGTGTCCTCATCATTGTCATCACCCCCTATCTCCTCATCACTGGAGCCAACTTGGTAGTATGCTGCAGCTGCTGGTGCAACATGAGTGCCAGTTACTGTGTCACTGGCACCCACTTCCTCTAGGTTGATTATACTCCCTTCCTCAACCTCAGTGTTTGAATCAGAGCACTGTAGTTTCTGCGCATCCTCAAGCAGCATGTCACTGTCATTGTAGTCAAACAATTCAGCTGACTCCTCCATGTGTGATAGTGAGGCTACGGCAGGAGTAGCTGTGGACATGGAGGCTAAATTAGATGTTTTGGCAGCTGAGATCGACTGTAAACCACTACAAGCCTGGCTGGCAGAGGACTCGGAGGATGAGGACTCCTGGTTAGCCAATCCTGCAAATCCTCTGTATGTTGCTGCTGCTTAAGACGGCCAACACCAGTTAGAAAGGACAAGCGTGCCCCTGCAGAGGATGCACCATGTCCACGACGACCAGAGGCACAGCCTCCCGACAAAGAGGCTGCTTGCCCTCTTATCTGTCTGGGAGCGTCTGCCTGTCCTTTATGGTCTTTCTGACATTGTGAGTGATATATAGATTAAAGATATACAGAACTCTGATTCAACTCTCTTATAAAAAATTGGAGATATGCAGAACTCTGATTCAACTGTGTTATCTAGAGTAAAGATTTCTAGAACTCTGGTATAACTCAGTGAGACACCCTGATAACTGGCAGCCAGTGACAAGACACAGATTAAAATTCCCAGAAACCTCCTATAAATCAGTGAGACCCCCTGATGGGTGACAGTGACAAGACACAGATTAAAATTCCCAGAAACCTCCTATAAATCAGTGAGACCCCCTGATGGGTGGCAGTGACAAGAAAACAGATTACAATTCCCAGAAACCACCTATAAATCAGTGAGACCCCCTGATACGACCCCTTGATAGCTGGCAACAGTGACAAGACACTGATTACAATTTCCAGATATCTGCTACAAGTCTGTGTGTCCCCCTGATGGGTGGCAGTGACAAGACACAGATTACAATTCCCAGGAACCTCCTATAAATCAGTGAGACCCCCTGATGGGTGCCAGTGACAAGACTCAAATTACAATTCCCAGATATTTGCTAGAAGTGAGACCCCCCAATAGCTGCTGGCAGTGAGAACAAACAGATTACAACAATTCCCAGATATCTTGTAGAAGTGAGACCCCCACAATAGCTGCTGGCAGTGAGAACAAACAGATTTTAACAATTCCCAGATATTTGCTAGAAGTGAGACCCCCCAATAGCTGCTGGCAGTGAGAACAAACAGATTACAAGAATTCCCAGATATCTTGTAGAAGTGAGACCCCCACAATAGCTGCTGGCAGTGAGAACACAAAGATTACAAGAATTCCCAGATATTTTGTAGAAATGAGACCCCCACAATAGCTGCTGGCAGTGAGATCACACAGATTACAGCAATTTCCCAGATATCTTGTAGAAGTGAGACCCCCACAATAGCTGGTGGCAGTGAGAACACACACTAACAGAACAATCTCCTCTCAAAAAACACGTGCTGGGGGCTGTGTGAAGCCTTATATAGTGTGCTGCGGGACTTAGCTCTGTGAGCCCATGATTGGGCAAAATTTGCCCAATCAGGGCTCTGAGCCCTGATTGGCATAGTCTTGCATCTGTCTTGCACCTGACCTGTGGTCAGGTGCAAGGCTGTAGCCAATTACAAGCTTCAGGCCAGTGGAAAAGTGCATTGTGGTCAATTGTGGTGCATTGTGGGCGAACATGCGGCGAACACGCGGAAATGTTCGGAGTTCGTGAACAGCCGAACGGCCGATGTTCGATGCGAACTCCGAACAGATGGAACCGAACAGATCATCCCTAGTATTATATACAGAGTAGCTAACACGTTCGCAAAACAATTTGTTGCTAAGACAAAGAGATGCCTGTTGTGCATGGCTAGATACTGAATATCAACTTAGAATTTTTGAGAGTCTTTAGAGCAGGGGAATATATTTCAACAAAGTATATTGCTCCCTAGATATCTAATAAAAGAAAATGAGTACAGCCAAAATGACCAATGGTTATGTCCACCCCCCACGGGGTTACCATAGATAATTACAACCAATATGTTCATAATATTTTTTGCTACAGAAGCATAAAAACAAAGCCTCAAGTCAGTAGTATCGTCTCATATGGTTCAGGGGCGGATCCAGAGACTAGTCTCGGGAGGGGCACTGACAGAAAATAAGGTGTTTTAGCAGAGAGTCCGACTCACGAGAATTTACAGAGGGCCCGGCTCACAGGAGCTTACAATCTAGAGGAGCAGAGGGCCCGGCTCATATGAGCTTACAATCTAGAGGAGCAGAGGGCCCGGCTCACAGGAGTTTACAATCTAGAAAAGCAGAGGGCACCCAGGAGCTTACAATCTAGAGGAGCAGAGGGCACCCAGGAGTTTACAATCTAGAGGAGCAGAGGGCACCCAGGAGCTTACAATCTAGAGGAGCAGAGGGCACCCAGGAGTTTACAATCTAGAGGAGCAGAGGGCACCCAGGAGTTTACAATCTAGAGGAGCAGAGAGCCCCCAGCTCACACATGGATTTGCCCCAGCTCATGGATTTGCCCCAGCTCATGGATTTACCCCAGCTCATGGATTTGCCCAGGTCATGGATTTGCCCCCAGTTCATGGATTTGCCCAGCTCATGGATTTGCCCCCAGCTCATGGATTTGCCCAGCTCATGGATTTGCCCCCAGCTCATGGATTTGCCCAGCTCATGGATTTACCCCCAGCTCATGGATTTGCCCAGCTCATGGATTTACCCCCAGCTCATGGATTTGCCCAGCTCATGGATTTACCCCCAGCTCATGGATTTACCCCCAGCTCATGGATTTGCCCAGCTCATGGATTTACCCCCAGCTCATGGATTTACCCCCAGCTCATGGATTTGCCCCCAGCTCATGGATTTGCCCCCAGCTCATGGATTTGCCCAGCTCATGGATTTACCCCCAGCTCATGGATTTACCCCAGCTCATGGATTTACCCCCAGCTCATGGATTTGCCCCCAGCTCATGGATTTGCCCCAGCTCATGGATTTGCCCAGCTCATGGATTTGCCCCCTGCTCATGGATTTGCCCAGCTCATGGATTTACCCCCAGCTCATGGATTTGCCCAGCTCATGGATTTACCCCAGCTCATGGATTTACCCCCAGCTCATGGATTTGCCCCCAGCTCATGGATTTGCCCCAGCTCATGGATTTGCCCAGCTCATGGATTTGCCCCCTGCTCATGGATTTGCCCAGCTCATGGATTTACCCCCAGCTCATGGATTTGCCCCCAGGTCATGGATTTGCCCAGCTCATGGATTTGCCCCCTGCTCATGGATTTGCCCAGCTCATGGATTTACCCCCAGCTCATGGATTTGCCCCCTGCTCATGGATTTGCCCAGCTCATGGATTTACCCCCAGCTCATGGATTTGCCCAGGTCATGGATTTGCCCCAGGTCATGGATTTGCCCAGCTCATGGATTTCCCCCAGCTCATGGATTTGCCCAGCTCATGGATTTACCCCCAGGTCATGGATTTGCCCAGCTCATGGATTTGCCCCCTGCTCATGGATTTGCCCAGCTCATGGATTTACCCCCAGCTCATGGATTTGCCCAGGTCATGGATTTGCCCCCAGCTCATGGATTTGCCCAGCTCATGGATTTGCCCAGCTCATGGATTTGCCCAGCTCTCACCTGGATATTGCTCCAGGCCTCCAGCTCCGGTGTTCAGGGGACCCAGATGCCGCCGGGCAGCGCAGGAGCGCCTGCCCGGTCCTGAAGAGTGCGTCCTTGTAAAGGGGAGGCGGCTGCGTGCGTGCGCAGGTCACGCGGTCCGGCCAGTCAGGTGGTACAGAGACTCAGTACCACCTGATTAGCCGGACCACGTGACCGGCTGCGCCTGCACGCAGCCGCATCCCCTTTACAAGGACGCACTCTTCAGGACCGGGCAGGCGCTCCTGCGCTGCCCAGCGGCATCTGGGTCCCCGGCTCAAATCTCGGGGGGGGGGCAATTGCCCCGTTGCCCCCCCCTGGATCCGCCCCTGATATGGTTGGTGATAATCACAACCGCATCATCATAATGTAGGCTGAGCCATAACAATGGACCCTCAAATAGAGAAAAGGGGTCCTCGGCCCAAAAATGTTTAATACCGAGCGATGGTGTCACCAGAAGGATAATGGCTTGACGAGGCTTAATACCGTGCACCCGACGCACGTTTCGCCGCTTACCGGCTCATCAGGAATGCCACTCGATAAGTTCACCATTCACCAGAGACACTTACTTATTTGAGACTGTCAGGGTTATTCATAGGATCCCCTTGAGGAGCATGCAGCCGCCGGATGACAGAGCTGCGACTGTGCGGGCTAGCCACCCGGGTGCATGTGGCAGAGTCAGGCAGCGCAGGGAGGGAGCCACTGCACCTGCGGCCACGGCAGACCCCCCGACAACCAGGATTCAGGGAGCCCCCACTGACCACCAGGCTAAGGTAGGGTGACACATTTCTAAAAAAAATAAAATCCGAGGACATTTTTAAATGTCCCTGGGAACATAAAATAAAACTTTTTTTTTCTTTCTCTACCTGGCTGAATGTATTTAACCACTTGGCTGCTAAGGACGCGCTCAGCGCATCCTGCCAAGTGTTCCTCCTGTGCTAGCATGTCAGCCTGGAACTCCGGGATGCCGGAGGGGGGGATATATGTCATCGCGGCGGCGCGATTACATCTATTTCAGGCTCCCCCCCGCGAGTGCAGAGGAGGTACCTGAAAGGGAGGGGGTGAGGTCCTTCGGGCCTCTCTCCCTCTCGATCGCGGCGGACCAGAGGCTGAAGGTAGGCACAGTTTGGAAGGGCACAGCCTGCCCTTCCAAACCGTGCCTGCCTTTAACCCCTTGGGTGCCGGATCACGATTCGGCGCCAAAAAGCGCCGAATCCTGATCCTCTCCTGCAGCTGGCCGACATCTTGGATGTCGGCCAAGCTTCTGGGAATACCCTCTGACGACTGGCGTTATCGTGACACCAGTCCTGGAGTTAACCCCTAACTGCCACCAATGGTGGAGATAGGGGGTTCCAATGAACCCCCTCTCTCCCGATCCGTGGCAGCTAGGGGTTAATGTTGCCAGAGCATGGCCTTTCCAACGATACCAAACATGGCCATGTAAAAATTAAAGAAAAACAAAATATTAAAAAAAAAAAATACCGAAATTATCCCCCAAAAAAATGTAACGAGTACACATTTCTAATTTTTTTAATAAGCGCACCCCATTGAAAAAATAACCGCAAACGCTCGCATGTTAAAATGTGAAAAAAAAACACTTTACACATTGTAAATTATTGAAAATTCTAATTTTATTGTTTTTTTTGTTATAATATACAGACAGGACATGACGTATACATATAATAATGACATATTATGAATCTGCCGAGTCTGCCGGAAAGAACGATATATAATATGTCTGGGTCATATATTAAAATAAGGCTTCAAAACGCGGTTAAACATCATGAGCGAAACCGGTAAAAATTAGCTCAGCACAGAGGCGTGAAATGGCTCAGCAGCAAAAGGGTTAATTATATATATTATATCAATTCAGCCAGGTAGAGGGGGGTGGCATGTGGGCTACGCGGGGTCTCAGGCAGTGGTTTGGGGTTTTTTGTGTGTATATTTTTAGCAAATTTATAGGGGAAGGTAAGGGCGGGTATGATATATATATAAGATATATATATCTATATTCTTATAAATATATATATCCAGACTAGTATTACACACACATTTTGGCAACTAATTGCCCCCCCCCATTTGGCTGATCCCTCCAGAAGAAATATTGAACCCGATAGAGCAGAGAATAATATATACAGTCAGTCCAGAAATATTGGGACATCGACACAATTCTAACATCTTTGGCTCTATACACCACCACAATGGAGTTGGAATGAAACAAACACAATGTGCTTTAACTGCAGACTGTCAGCTTTAATTTGAGAGTATTTACTTACAGCAGTTTGCAGATGTGCCTCCCACTTGTTAAGGGACCAAAAGTAATGAGACAATTGGCTTCTCAGCTGTTCCATGGCCACGTGTGTTATATTCCCTCATTACCCCAATTACAATGTGCAGATAAAAGGCCCAGAGTTCATTTCAAATGTGCTATTTGCATTTGGAATCTGTTGCTGTCAACTCTCAAGATGAGATCCAAAGAGCCTTCACTATCAGAGAAGCAAGCCATCATTAGGCTGAAGAAAAAAAACAAACCCATCAAAGAGATAGCAAGAAAATTAGGCATGGCCAAAACAACTGTTTGGAACATTCTCAAAAAGAAGGAACACACCGGTGAGCTCAGCAACACCAAAAGACCCGGGAGACCACGGAAAACAACTGTGGTGGATGAATGAAGAATTCTTTCCCTGGTGAAGAAAACACCCTTCACAACAGTTGGCCAGATCAAGAACACTCTCCAGGAGGTAGGTGTATGTGTGTCAAAGTCAAAAATCAAGAGAAGACTTCACCTGAGTAAATACAGAGGGTTCACCACAAGATGTAAACAATTGGTGAGCCTCAAAAACAGGAAGGTCAGATTAGAGTTTGCCAAACAACACCTAACAAAGCCTTCACAGTTCTGGAACAAGATTCTATGGACAGATGAGACCAAGATCAACTTGTACCAGAGTGATGGGAAGAGAAGAGTATGGAGAAGGAAAGAAACTGCTCATGATCCTAAGCATACTACCTCATCAGTGAAGCATGGTGGTGGTAGTGTCATGGCGTGGGCATGTATGGCTGCCAATGGAACTGGTTCTCTTGTATTTATTGATGATGCGACTTCTGACAAAAGCAGCAGGATGAATTCTGAAGAGTTTCGGGCAATATTATCTGCTCACATTCAGCCAAATGCTGCAGAACTCATTGGACGGCGTTTCACAGTACAGATGGACAATGACCCAAAGCATACTGCAAAAGCAACCAAAGAATTTTTGAAGGGACAGAAGTGGAATGTTATGCAATGGCCAAGTCAATCACCTGACCTGAATCCCATTGAGCATGCATTTCACTTGCTGAAGACAAAACTGAAGGGAAAATGCCCAGAGAACAAGCAGGAACTGAAGACAGTTGCAGTAGAGGCCTGGCAGAGCATCACCAGGGATGAAACCCAGCGTCTGGTGATGTCTATGCATTCCAGACTTCAGGCTGTGATTGACTGCAAAGGATTTGCAACCAAGTATTAAGAAGGGAAAGTTTGATTTATGATTATTATTCTGTCCCATTACTTTTGGTCCCTTAACAAGTGGGAGGCACATCTGCAAACTGTTGTAAGTCCTACACTGTTCACCTGAGTGAAGGAAGTACATACTCTCAAATTAAAGCTGACAGTCTGCAGTTAAAGCCCATTGTGTTTGTTTCATTCTAACTCCATTGTGGTGGTGTATAGAGCCAAAGATGTTAGAATTGTGTCGATGTCCCAATATTTCTGGACCTGACTGTATATTCTCTGCTCTGTCGGGTTCAACATTTCTTCTGGAGGGATCAACCAAATGGGGGTGGGGCGCATTTAGTTGAGCTTGTCCACATGCCACCACCCCCCATGTGCGTATGTGAATATATGGTCTGAGGTCTGTGGATGGGTGTATATATATATCTGCATGTTGATATATACATATATATAGGTCTGCGTGTTGATATATACGTATATGTCTGTGTGTGGTATCAATGCATCCCTTCTCTATGCACAGCGCTCCATGTCCCTATAATATATATGATCGGGGTTACCTTTTTTTTATATTTTTATACTAATCCTATTAAATTAACAGTAATTTTTTATGTATTTTTTTGAGTAGAAACTTTTTTTGCCTTTATAACATGTGCTTTGTGAAAATAAAACGGTTTTGTGTGTACATTTTAATTTAGTTAGTGGATTCTCGCTGACTGCCTCAATGAATATTTTTGTTCAGTCTTTGCAGAAGAAAAGGAAGGAAAGGGACCTCAGTTAGGAGAGAACACTAAAGAGACATTTACATATCAGTTTACAGAGGAGGAGGTTCTACAGCAGCTGTCTAAAGTAAAGACAAATAAGTCAATGGGGCCTGATGGGATCCACCCTAAATTATTAAAAGAGCTCAGTGATGTAATAGCAAAACCATTAACAGATTTATTTAACCAATCCTTGTTAACGGGAGTCGTCCCAGAAGACTGGAAATTAGCAAATGTTGTGCCCATTTACAAGAAGGGTAGTAGGGAGGAATCGGGGAACTATAGGCCAGTTAGTCTTACGTCAGTAGTGGGGAAATTAATGGAAACCATGTTAAAGGAAAGGATTGTTGAACATCTAAAAACACATAGATTACAGGATCAGAAACAACATGGGTTTACCTCAGGGAGATCATGCCAAACTAATCTTATTGATTTGTTTGATTGGGTAACAAAAATAATAGACACAGGTGGTGCAGTAGACATTGCTTATTTAGATTTCAGTAAGGCTTTTGATACTGTTCCGCATAGAAGGCTTATCAATAAATTGCAATCTTTGAGCTTGGATTCCAATATTGTTGACTGGATTAGGCAGTGGCTGAGTGACAGACAACAGAGGGTTGTGGTAAATGGAGTTTATTCGGCGCAAGGTCTTGTTACCAGTGGGGTACCTCAGGGGTCAGTACTTGGACCCATTCTCTTTAATATTTTTATTAGTGATATTGCAGAAGGTATTAATGGAAAAGTATGTCTTTTTGCTGATGACACAAAGATTTGCAACAGGGTTGACGTTCCTGGAGGGATCAGCCAAATGACAAATGATTTAGGTAAACTAAAAAAATGGTCGGAGTTGTGGCAATTGAGTTTTAATGTGGATAAGTGCAAGATAATGCACCTGGGACGTAAAAACCCAAGGGCTGAATATAGAATATTTGATACAGTCTTAACCTCAACATCTGAGGAAAGGGATTTAGGGGTCATTATTTCAGAGGATCTAAGGGTAAGTAGTCAATGTAATAGAGCAGCAGGAAATGCTAGCAGAATGCTTGGTTGTGTAGGGAGAGGTATTAGCAGTAGGAAAAGGGGAAGTGCTCATGCCACTGTACAGAGCACTGGTGAGACCTCACTTGGAGTACTGTGTGCAGTACTGGAGACCGTATCTCCAGAAGGATTTAGACATCTTAGAGAGAGTTCAGAGAAGGGCTACTAAAATGGTGTACGGCTTGAAGGAGAAAAGTTACCAGGAAAGGCTTAATGATCTTAACACGTACAGCTTGGAAAAAAGACGAGACAGAGGAGATATGATAGAAACATTTAAATACGTAAAGTGAATCCACAAGGTAGAGGAAGGGAGTATATTTAAAAGGAAACAAAATAGCAAAACAAGAGGACATAGTCTTAGATTAGAGGGGCAAAGGTTTAAAAGTAACATCAGGAAGCATTATTTTACTGAGAGGGTGGTGGATACATGGAACAGTCTTCCAGTAGAAGTGGTAGAGGCCAAAACAGTAATTGAATTTAAGCAAGCATGGGATAGGCATAAGGCTATCCTAAACAAAAGATAAATCCAGGTAAAGTATCCATGTAATTGGGCAGACTAGATGGGCCAAAAGGTTCTTATCTGCCGACATTTTTCTATGTTTCTATGTTTCTATTCCTGTCCAGTGCGGTGAGAAGCAAACGTAATGCAGTGTAGACACGCTGCGAGTTGGAGCAGAGTGAAGTCAAGCCTGCAAAATGTTTGCTTCTCTTCGCTACGCTGTGCGTCACTACACGCTCCGTGTGTCTCAGCCTTTATTCCCGCATCGCTAGCTTACCAAATCAGTTTGTATACTTGTTACTGACCCGGCTTGTTCTGAGGACCCGATCTGTTGCCGACTTTGCCTGCCATTTGACTATTCTCTCTGTGTATTCCCTGCCTGTTCTGTTTGCTTCCTGTTTCTACTGGTCTGCGCCGATTCTCACCATATACAGTAGCGCAGTACAAGTGCCTAAACATTGCTGACCCGGTTTTGTTATAGCTGCTGATGTAACTGAATAGATCGGGGATCTCTTCTGCATTACCAAAACCTCCACCACTGCACTCTTCCACAATACCTCAGAGGGGTTACGGTGTGAAGGCACTTGCTGCCACCAAAGGCAAAATATTTGGGAGCACGGACGCCTATACCAGATCCATATCATTTTAATATTGGACCGCAGGGTCCAACCCTGCACTCTTCTACAATACCACAGAGGGGTTACTTACAGTGTGAAGGCACTTGCTGCCTCCAAAGGCACAATATTTGGGTGCACTGCCACTGATGCCTGTACCAGATTCATATCATTTTAATATTGGACTGCAGGGTCTAACCCTGCACTCTTCCACAATACCACAGAGGGGTTACGGTGTGACGGCACTGTTGCCGACACTAAAGGCCCAATTTTAAAGCACCTATTGTTACTTTCATCCAAAGCCTGCATAAGTTTCACCATAATTTAGTCAAAAAATCACTAAACTTGTTCTGTGTGTCCTAAAATGTCTCCTCTTTTCATACAGGCTGCCGCCCCAAGCAGTTGTTTATGAATAGATTAAAGGAAAACCATTTACCGTCATTTGAAATGTCATTTTTTTGTTTTTAAATGTTTCTATACATCCTACAAATCCGCCACTTCACGGGCAGGTTATGGGGGCCTCCTAGGCACGATATTTGAAGGAATTTCTCGTTTTTATTCTTTACCTTTATTTCATGGAAAACTCACTTTTCCTTTATTTTTGTCCTTGTTTCTTGTCGCCCAGGGCACTACCCGGACCCCCATACACCTTTTAGGGCAAATAGCTTGCATATATGCCCTCTTGGAGGGCATTCTAAAATTCGAACATTCGAGTCCCATTGACTTGCATTGAGTTTGAATCGTGTTCGCGTTCGAACGCGTACGTTTGAAATTGTTCGAGTTCATGAAGCTGTGCATGTAACTGTATACTTTTTTTTTTTACTAGCCCACAGCGTCAGTGCAATTTGCGGCCGAACCAAGCATTGTTCCAATATGGTCTGACTTCCTAGAAGTCAGAAAAAGAAAGGGAAAAAACTCATTTGGACTAGAAATCCAACAAATGAGCTGGGTTGGGTATACAAATATGTGTGCCCAACCCAGCTAATTTTTTGGATTTCTTATCCAAATTAGTATTTTGCTTTTCCTTTTTTTGATACAATACAGGAGTTAAGTCCCATTCAGTTTGGGTAAATTCTCCATTTTCTTCTCCTACCACCTGTGGGTGGGAGAGTTTCTATCTCACTTCCTAGAAGTCAAACCTGCTACCTGCTGTGGGACCACCCCATCATCACCGTTACATTGGTGCTGTGACGACAGAATGAAGGGCCAGCCACAACTAGTGGAAAAATGCCTGTAGAGTTCCTATGGTCTGAGTCTGACCTTTCCAATGTTACCTGACTTGAGTATGTAATATTTAAAAATAAAATATGAAATAAAGTGGCAGCATCATTTGTTTGTTTGGTTTTTCTACTTAAGGTGAATTAGTGCAGCAGCATTTTTATCTCCCATTCTGAGGGCAAGGGTGATCATGCATTGTCACATCTAAAAGACAAGCCACTGCACTGCTGCAAGGTGAGGGAGTTGTTCTTTGGACCCCTATATCTCCATTAATTAAATAAAAATTTGCTTTATCTCTAAGGTAGTGCAATTACGTAAAGGGAATCCACAAGGTAGAGGAAGGGAGTATATTTAAAAGGAAACAAAATAGCAAAACAAGAGGACATAGTCTTAGATTAGAGGGGCAAAGGTTTAAAAGTAACATCAGGAAGCATTATTTTACTGAGAGGGTGGTGGATACATGGAACAGTCTTCCAGTAGAAGTGGTAGAGGCCAAAACAGTAATTGAATTTAAGCAAGCATGGGATAGGCATAAGGCTATCCTAAACAAAAGATAAATCCAGGTAAAGTATCCATGTAATTGGGCAGACTAGATGGGCCGAAAGGTTCTTATCTGCCGACATTTTTCTATGTTTCTATGTTTCTATGTTTTACCTGATTTTCTTTATAAAGTGAACAATGCTGCTACAATAGCTCACCTACTCATTCCCCACACCAGGTGCAAATGTGGAGGTGATGACTGTGATGGAAACCCACTCCTTCCGCCTGTCCTGGCTCTCCAGACACCTCCTCTAAAAGTGCCCAACCATCCTGCTGGGTCACTCTGGTGGAGACCGCTGTCTCATCCACCTTCATCTGCCAGAGATCCTCTGGTTCTTGGCAGTAGAGGCCAGAGGCATGTTGTGCCGTGGTCCGCACTTCAGCCAGCACCACATAATTGTCCCAATCCAGAGGCTCCGGGACCTCAGACTGCCTCAGCCTACCTCGCAGCTCGGTCACCCGGAGTTCGTGCTGCCGCTCACGCTCCCTCTCCTGTCGATCCAGCTCTCTTTCATGCTGGGCATCCTGCAGCATTTTGTCCGAGACGGCCCGCCTAATGGCTTCCTCAGAAGTATCCCTCCCATACAGGGCCATTTGTCGCCGGACCCTCTGCTGGAATAGCTCCTCAGCTGACCAGGGTCTAGCGTCACCATTCCACTGGTCCATTTCGGTCAGCTCACTGATTAGGACATCCTTGTCCTTGGATCCGGAGATCCCTCCCCTGCTCTCCAGCAGGTCCCTCAGGGTGTTCCACATGCAGGCTGCATAGTTGGTCATCTTGGGGTGTCTTGGTATTGGAGAGCCTCTAGCCACACTGCTGCCACTCAATGTGACAGAAACCCCTCTCTTCCGCCTGTCCTGGCTCTCTAGACACCCCCTTACCAAGATCAGCCCGGCTGCTGAGTTGCTCGGAACTCAGTGCCTCGAGCAGCCTCATCTGTAGCTCCAGACCTGCTTGGTTTGATCCTCTGCCCCTTTGAATTCCCAGAATACCGCTTTGTGCCAGGTTCTGAGGGTGATTGTGGGTACCCTGAATGAGACAGCAGACAAGCTGTATGTTCAAACAGGAATCTCAGACTTTTATTGAAAAACGCCACTATTTATGCCCAGGTCCAACAGTTATAATTTGCATACCAACCGACGAACATTGACCTACTAAAACTCTAATTACATTATCTCCGTGTCATGCCCACCTGGGTGCTGTCATGGTCTGGACCCCCTGATCCTCTGACGCCTCCAGCTGTTGCCCTTTTTGCCATGTCTTGCATGATTTATGCAGATGCCGGGACTTTGTTTTGGTTTTTCTTTTTTTTTTTTCCCACGTTCAGTTCTGGACTTTGATTTCGTATATTCAAATCAGACCATCACCTGCAAATCATCCTGCCCAGTTTTTCCTGTATTTAAGGAGGTCACACCCCATGTGCTTCACTTCCCCATTGAAGTCTGAACCTTGCACCACGCTGACCTGGTTTTGGATAAGCTCCTGGATCCGCTGTACCCCCTATCTGTTTCCCTCTGGACCTTCATCTGTACCCGATTTATGATCCTTTTGGACTACCCCTACTCTACTGGTAACCTATTTGTTTTGCTACTCAGCTCCCATATTGAATTCACGTGTATGACCTCTGGCTATGGACTTTGGATATTCTGTTCTCTGTACCCCACGATTACTGCTTGATACCTGACTACGAGACTGGCTCACCCTATATCTGATAACTTGCTCTGGACTTTATCATTTCAGTTCAGTATTTTCTGCTGTTTTGTTTATAATAAATATCTTGTTTGAACCCCTTAACCTGCATACTTCATGGCTCACTGCACATTAGGCTCACACCTACAATCCTTGCATGGTACCTATGGCAGAATGGGGAAGTCTTTAAACAGTGAACCCGCAGTGAGCCAAGCTATAAAGGAGTATGTGAAGGGGTTTATGGAGGAGATCCTGCAACAAGTGGACACGTTATTTGTTGACCTGCTTAAAGGCTTCAGGGGCATCTCAGCTAAGGTGCGTGTCCCAGTTACTGAAAAGGGGCCCAGAGAACCCCTAACCCTGGAGGAGCGTGAGAGAAGAAGATCAAACAATTTGTGCTTCTATTGTGGGAGTGACCAGCACAAATTATCAGCCTGCCTTCTGCGCCCCCCCAAATCTTCTAGCACCCCACCTGAATCCGCGTCAACCAAAAAGCCTTTGGTTGCCAAGTCTGCTTCGAAGCCTAAAAGACCAGCATCCGTCAAGGCAGTGCCCTTGATTCCTCCTAAAGTACTGCCCATCAAGCCGAAAAAGACATCGACTCCCAGAGACACGACATCCTTCAGGCCCAAAAAGAATATTTGCCTGCCAGGTCCTTGCCCGAGAGATCCGTCACCGAATCCAAACCCATGAAAGAGGTGCCTATTGGTGATGGTCCTGAAACCGTGCAGCAAGAGTCCCAAGTGGAACCAATGGATTCCCAATCCACACTGCCCACAGAATCCGTTTCAGAGTACTTACCGATGGAGGAAGAGCCCAGCGGACCTACAGAGCCTGACCTCGTTGTGCCCATGGAGATTGCGTCTGTCCTACCCTCCGGTATGACACCCACCACTCCAAGCCAGCACCTCCCGGCTAACTGTTTCACCGCTCCAGCGCCTTCCAGTCGGTGTATCTCATGTTACTCATCGGCTTCTGAGAACTACTCGTCAAACGAATGGGATTCTGTGGATTCAGAAGAGGAATTCCCTAAAGGGACTGCACGTCACCCTCGAGGGCAACCTGGCAGGTTCATTGGGTGCATGAGGACCACCTATATAGGAACCACGTTCACTACTCCGGCCTATGTTTTTGAGCCTTCCCAGCTCTCTGTCCGTAAGCCTTCTCAGGCTCCTGTCACTAAGCCTTCACAGGCTTCTGTCACCAAGCCAACTCAGGCTTCTATCTCTGAGTCTTCTCAGGCCTCTGTATCTAAGCCTTCTCAGGCCTCTGTATCCAAGCCTTCTCAGGCCTCTGTATCCAAGCCTTCTCAGGCCTCCGTCTGTGAGCCTTCTCAGGCCCCTGTCTGTGAGCCTTCTCAGGCCCCTGTCTGTGAGCCTTCTCAGGCCCCTGTCTGTGAGCCTTCTCAGGCCCCTGTCTGTGAGCCTTCTCAGGCCCCAGTCTGTGAGCCTTCTCAAGTCCCTGTCCGTGAGCCGTCTCAGGCTTCTGTCCGTGAGCCGTCTCAGGCTTCTGTCCGTGAGCCGTCTCAGGCTTCTGTCCGTGAGCCGTCTCAGGCTTCTGTCCGTGAGCCGTCTCAGGCTTCTGTCCGTGAGCCATCTCAGGCTTCTGTCCCTATGCCTTCCGAGGCCTCCATCTCTAAGCCTTCTCAGGCCCCTGGTACCGAGTCGTCGCAGAGCCCAGCTGTCGCTTCCACAGTGTCTTCGCAGAGCCCAGCTGTCGCTTCCACAGAGTCGCCGCAGAGCCAAGCAGTGCCCTCGGATTTAGTGTGCACTTCTAATGGGAACTGGATCCGTAAAGGGGACTTACAAACATTCGAAAAGGCGCTTAAAGCACTTATTGCTGAAGGGCAACATCCTGAGTGCTCCAAGCCTGTATCTGGGCAATCGCACCGTAGGTCACACCGCAAGAAGGGGACTCGTTGTAACCGAGCATCCAGCTCCAAGGGTCCTTTGTCCGTTGCCAACGGAGTCATTGCTTACGGATCCCCTGAGCCACCCATTGTGGATCCTGTTCTCGAAGGCTGTGCATGGGCCTCTAACGGCGCTATAGTCCGCATAGAGGATTTGGCGAGATATGAGCGGCTCATAAGTACGTATGGAGACGTCTATAGTGATCCCAGTTCCGACTCCGAGTACGTTGGATGGTGAAGACCTGTGTTTCGTCCCCGGTTCTAGCTTCGGTGCCCGGAGTGCACCCTCAGGAGGGGGGTGATGTCATGCCCACCTGGGTGCTGTCATGGTCTGGACCCCCTGATCCTCTGACGCCTCCAGCTGTTGCCCTTTTTGCCATGTCTTGCATGATTTATGCAGATGCCGGGACTTTGTTTTGGTTTTTCTTTTTTTTTTTCCCACGTTCAGTTCTGGACTTTGATTTCGTATATTCAAATCAGACCATCACCTGCAAATCATCCTGCCCAGTTTTTCCTGTATTTAAGGAGGTCACACCCCATGTGCTTCACTTCCCCATTGAAGTCTGAACCTTGCACCACGCTGACCTGGTTTTGGATAAGCTCCTGGATCCGCTGTACCCCCTATCTGTTTCCCTCTGGACCTTCATCTGTACCCGATTTATGATCCTTTTGGACTACCCCTACTCTACTGGTAACCTATTTGTTTTGCTACTCAGCTCCCATATTGAATTCACGTGTATGACCTCTGGCTATGGACTTTGGATATTCTGTTCTCTGTACCCCACGATTACTGCTTGATACCTGACTACGAGACTGGCTCACCCTATATCTGATACCTTGCTCTGGACTTTATCATTTCAGTTCAGTATTTTCTGCTGTTTTGTTTATAATAAATATCTTGTTTGAACCCCTTAACCTGCATACTTCATGGCTCACTGCACATTAGGCTCACACCTACAATCCTTGCATGGTACCTATGACACTCCGTTAGATATTTACAGTAAACATTCCTTAGCTTTCATATCACACATCATTTACATAATCTATTGTTCCAATAGATCAGATTACCTCTGAAGTCAAAAACTGTCCCAGACTCATGACTCAACCAGATAGCAGACACAGAGAAAAGCCCTCTTGCATAATCACACATTACTCAAACATTCCACACAAAAGAGGGCATTGAACATTGCTTCAGGTTGCATCTTTAAAACACATCTCCAAGTGCCCATTCACATACAGTAATAGAAGTACATTTAAAACAGGACTATACACAGGACAAGGGGTCATCCATTTAGACTGGAAGAAAGAAAATTTAGCTTAAAGCATAGGAAGGGTTATTTTACGGTGAGAACAATCAAGCTGTGGAATTCTCTGCCTGTTGAGGTGGTTGGGTCAGAGTCTGTACAGACTTTTAAAAAACGACTGGATGACTTCCTGCAGACACAGAATATTAAGGGTTATAATATTTAATATGTGGGTAAAAGCTTCTTGATCCAAGGAGAAATCTGACTGCCATTCTGGGGTCAAGAAGGAATTTTTTCCCAGTATGTTGCATATTGGCAAGCATTCAGACTGGGTTTTTTGCCTTCTTTTGGATCAACAGCAGTAGGTTATGTGGGAGAGGCTGAACCCGATGGACGCATGTCTTTTTTCAGCCTATATAACTATGTAACTATGTAACTATGTAAAAAACTAAAGCTAAGCAATTTACAATACATTTAAAACCACACCACGCAATATAAATGAACATAAACTCTTTCCCAAGGCAAATGTCTGTGTCTTTTGGGGTTTTTGTCAGGAAAATAAAAGTCTTGGGGTTTGACGCGGGGAGCGCTATGTCAGTTCTATGACAATGACGCAATGTGCATTGTTTCACCTAAAACACAAGCATCCGCACCACTTACATATCCTTCCTTACAACCATCAAGGTCAGGTGCATTGTCATCGGACAGGTCAGAATCTGGCCTTCCATTAAGTCAAACATGAGCGTGTAAAATGTAAAAATAAAAGAACTAAATAATATAAAGTTTTTTTGTTGTTTTGGTTTTTGTTATTAAGCACTGCCGTAGTCCACTTTTTTCATGTATAAAGTAAACAATGCTACTGCCATTACTCACATCTCATTTCCCACGCCGGGTGCAAGTATGGTGTTTTATACAAAGTCATATTTTTCATCAAATGCAAAGCACCTAAAAACAAGGCAAAAATGTAGTTATTTTTCAGTTTTATTAAAAAATTCCACATTTTCTTAGAAAAATGCTGTAACATTAGTTACTTCTTTCTTTCGTTTTTTCTTAAGAGTAACCAATAGAATATATGACCACAAAGGTTTGGATGACAAAATGTGGGGAAATTATTTTACACACTGTAAATTATTAAAATCCAAATGGAAATTTACCCTTTTTTGATAATTCTTTATATCACATCCTGACGTGTCATAACATATACACATAGTAATGATGTATTTTGAATTTAGACAAATACAAAATATGAAGTACAATACAAAGTGCACAGGTCCAACACAATGGGGACCTAACCCCTAAATATCTATAATCAACACCAACTGAAAACAAGACGCAAGCAACATATGAACCCTGGCAAAAACCACATGAAAAAACTTTATTAGTCATACAATAAACAAAGTTTATTGGTGTTGATTACATTTTGTATTTCCTGCTTCTGCTGAAAAAAGGATATATAATTTGTCTGGGTCCTATTATAAAACATCTTCAAATCACGTTTAAACACGATGAGCACAAAACGGTCAAAATGAGCTCAGTACACATGGGTGAAACAGACTGGCAGTGAAGGGGTTAACCTTTGCCTTTTTAAGGGGATGCCTCATGGTTGAGTCTTGGCACTTTGGAGTTGGTGACATGACCACTTTTTTTTTTTAAACATATTTTATTAGATGCATAAAATTTTCAGAATACATCTACATGGAAATATTATAGCTCCATATTTGAAAATCAACTTAATATCCATCCACAAGAAAAACAGCTTAAGCATCTTAATTTTACATATACTTTACAAAGAAAAGAAGAAAGAAATAGAAGAAGAGGGGAAAAAAAGGGGGGGGGAGGCCCAGCCCGGACCCATATAATATTACTTTTTTAATGGAAATTACATGCTTTCCGTTCTTTGGACTTTCGGTTTATTTGCAAACGTGTCCAAGAGCAACAGTTCACTATATTGAAACTAATATAATGGAGAGGAGAACCTAGCTCCGCAGGGTGTCTGCAGTTCTCATCGGATCTTCAGGTTTCCCTGCAGCGATTTGACTCATTGATTCAGCTCTTGCATTTTATTTTTTTAATGTTCGAGGAACAGTGAATGTAAGCCAATGATTTTCCAGGTGAGTGAAACCAAATTCAGATTTTGGTTAAATGCATGAAATATTATGGCCACTAGGTGATGCTACAGAGCTCACCCTGCCTGCACCTTGAAGTGTTTACAGGGAGATGATGTAAGTGATGTGCAACATTGTTATTATTTACAAATTTACAAATAAAAACATATTTAATGGCAATATACAATAAATGGCCAAAAAAATAAGCAAAAACAGGACAAGTGAAACACAAGGACGAGCCAGAGACATTCCTGCTCAAGCAACCTAACTGTAAATTGTTATATACGGAAATATTATATAGGGCCTTGCCTGATGCCTGGGGGAAAGGTACAGGGGTGCCATAAACTTGCGCAGCAATAATTTAACTTTTAGTCCAACATTATGAATATTTGGAGTTTGAATTGAGTATGGTAGCTGTTTACTAATCTCCTATTAAGTATGAACCAGTCCAGTGTTTACACAATATACCCTTATTTAATGGAGAAATATCTATACAGTAGCTGTATGCTGCCAAATAATACTAGTTGCAACATTACATAATTATCAAATACTGTAGGTGCTACTGCATTATCTAAATAGACTCAACGGAAAATGAAACATGTAAATCTGAGCAATAGGACAGAGGCACTTTGGTGGTTGGCCAAAGATACATAGCTACATAAGCTGAAAAAACAGATGTGTGTCCATCGAGTTCAGCCTTTCACACATCACCTACTGCTGCTGCTCCAAAAGAAGACAAAAAACCCAGTCTGAAGCGCTCACCGATATGCAACACACTGGGAAAAAATTCCTCCAGAATAGCGTCAGATTTCTCCTTGGATCAAGAAGCTTTTACCAACATATTAAATATTATAACCCTTAATATTATGTTTTTGCAGGAAGCCATCCAGCCGTTGTTTAAAAGTCTGCACAGACTCTGACCCAGTGTAACGGGGGGAGTAGCGCCCACTAGATAGTCACGGAGTTGAGATCCTTAAGGGCTGAGAAATCTTTTTGACGTTTAAACACCGATTGTCATTCACAGAATCAGACACTTGAGTCAACAAGGTTGAACAATATACTGAGTTGCTACTAAGCACTAAAGGTTTTGAGACCGATAGAGCACATGCAGAAATACACAGATAAATCAGACAGTTGGTGAATTGCGTGGACTGCAGGGCAGTCAGGAAGTAAGTTGATTTAATGTTTGCTGATAATCAGGAGCAGGTCAGCGGTACCTTCAGATAGTCAGAGACAACATATACACCTCGGGGTCTGTCGTAAATACAGTAACGAGTATTGTTGCTGGTGAGCGCACACTGACCATGAGCATTAATTAAGCAGCACCTTGCGATCACAGATTTTATCAATATATGTGGCTGGAGAACATGAGCCCTCGGTTGGGTATAGGAACCTAATGAGGCCACAGACAAGACCCACCACTGAGAAGGGACACTTCCCCAGTAGCGTGTAAACACCCCAGCGGCAAGCATGAGGTTAAACCACCAAAGCACCACACAGGCGATCGTAATCAAGCAGCAAGAGAATAGTCAAAAATCAAGCCGAGTCAAAAAACAGTAGCAGGGATCGTATCCAGAAAATGGGTTGGCAACAGAGAGACAATGTAAGCGAATAGTAGTGATGCAGGAATCCGACTCCACGACAGGGCGACGAGCCAACTCCTCGCACCCTGTTTTAAACTCGGCTCATGACCATGCTAGGCCCCGCCCCCTCGGACGCCGCTCGGCCATTCCCCAGTGCAGGCAGCCGGCCAGCTCCTGGCACAGGACCTTACCCAGACCTCCCAGGCAGTGCAGCAGGGGCTGAGGACATGACACCCAACCACCTCAACAGGCAGAGAATTCCACAGCTTTATTGCTCTCATTGTGAAATAACTCTTACTATGCTTTAGGCTGAATTTCCTTTCGTCCAGTCTAAATGGGTGACCTTGTGTCCTGTGTATAGTCCTGTTAATGAATAGGTTTCCAGACAATGGTTTATAATGGCCCCGTATATACAGTCATGGCCAAAATTGTTGGCATCCCAGCCATTTTTCCAGAAAATCAAGTATTTCTCACAGAAAAGTATTGCAGTAACACATGTTTCGCTATACACATGTTTATTCCCTTTGTGTGTACTGGAACGAAACAAAAAAAGGGAGGAAAAAAAGCAAATTGGACATAATGTCACACAAAACTCCAAAAATGGGCTGGACAAAATTCTTGGCACCCTTTCAAAATTGTGGATAAATAAGATTGTTTCAAGCATGTGATGCTCCTGTCAACTCACCTGGGGCAAGTAACAGGTGTGGGCAATATAAAAATCACACCTGAAAGCAGATAAAAAGGAGAGAAGTTCACTTACAGGGTTATTCAGAGATTCAGAGAGCGTGAAAAGCAGGAGAATGACTGGAGAATGACTGGAGAATGAAAAATTCTAGGTCAAAATAGCCAAACCAGAAAAATTCTCCCTTTCATCTCACTTTCCAAATCGGCTATTTTGACCTAGAATTTTTCATTCTCCAGCTTTTCACACTCTCTGAATAACCCTGTTAGTCTTTGCATTGTGTGTCTGTGTGTGCCACACTAAGCATGGACAACAGAAAGAGTGCAGTGAAATCTCCCATAGAGAAGCAATGGATAATCTATTCAGAGACACCGAACAGCAGAGAAAAGTTGCCGAAGTGCCCTGCTGTTCGGTGTTTTCATTTGGCAGATTTATTCAGAGCAACCCCGTAGGCTTCAATGTTAAAAATATTCCTGGTTTTATCCAATATCTAATAAACTCTGTGGGCTACATTACATTATTCGCGGTAAAATGGGCGCGCTAGGGATAAAAAAAACTGCGTCAGCAGTTGGTGAGCACTAACGTTAGCACCAAGAGTATAATGTAGCCCTTTATTATTTTATTCTGCAGTAAAAAATCTATTGATTTCTTTTTTAAGGATCTTTTAGGCATTTTTTTTTTAAGCAAATTTTTTCCCCATTTTTTTTTTAAAAAGTGGTTTCTCATTTTTCCATAACAGACCTTTCTATTACCATTCATTGGACCTTATATGTAAATTTCTGACATTTTCGTTCAGTAGTTTCTTTGCAAACATCGTTTCAATTTTGACACTTTCAAGCGTATTGCTCTGGGGTTTTTTTCACCCTGTTCGTCAGCTTGTCGGCTTTTTCCGACGGCTGGTCTGCGCTGTTATCGGCAGCTCATCGGCTTTTTCCAGCGTGTTCGACGTGTTTTTTGCGGCCGTTCCAGCGGGTTTTCAGTGGGTTTTTGGAGCGTGCACGTCGGTTTTGTGGCGGGTTTTCCCTGCACTCCGGGTACCCTGTGGTGAATGCTGAATTCACCGCAGGGTGGGGAACTTTGATTCCCGTAAGTGTAGGGAACGAGAGAGCACCGAACTGTCAGTGACATTTCGGGGCTCTCTGAATAACCCCTTACGTGATGCCAAAGTTTGAGTATATATTAATGTGTGAGCAAATACAGGTTTTGCAGACTTGACATCTGGTGTGCCAATGGTCTAACTTTTAAAAACATGGTAAACTTTTGCGTGTTTCAGACCCTTATCCATCTGTCTGTCTCTCTAGATCGATCAGCCTAGGTATTCTCAGCTGTCTGTCTGTCCATATCTGTCTAGCTATCAAATTATCTCAAGTAGAATCAAGAACATACACAAAATATAAAGAATTACACATTCCTCATCATAATGTGGTGAATGGAACTAAGTAAGTGATCAAGGATAAAAGTAAAACCTAACGTTTATTTGGACATTTAAAAATCGTAAGACACACAAGGATAGGAGCTTTATTAGTACAAAGCAGCCAGATACTGCAGCAGCACAGCATGCTGCCGCAAGTATGATCTTGTGGAGTGTCACGATTTCCCCTAATATCTTTATAATATCAATATAAAGGAACCACAGATACAGTGAGGTGAAAGCCTAACACTCAAGGTTAACTGTAACCAGATACACAAGGTAAACAGGAGCCTAACACACAGGGTTAATGGAGGAATGCCAAGGATCGGTATCGCGAGAGTGTCAGCCGTGTGCTAGGGGTCAGTATTGCCAGAGTGTCAGCCGTATGCCAGGGGTCGGTATCGCCAGAGAGAGTGTCAGCTGTATGCCAGGGGTCAGTATCCCCAGAGAGAGTGTCAGTCGTGTACCAGGGGTGAGTATTGACAGAAAGAGAGTGTCAGCCGTTTGCCAGGGGTCAGTATCCCCAGAGAGAGTGTGTCGACCATATGCCAGGGGTCAGTATACCCAGAGAGAGTATCAGCCGTGTACCAGGGGTGAGTATTGACAGAGAGTGTCAGCCGTTTGCCAGGGGTCAGTATCGCCAGAGAGAGAGTGTCAGCTGTATGCCCGGGGTCAGTATCACCAGAGTGTCAGCCATATGCCAGGGGTCAGTATCACCAGAGAAAGAGTGTCAGCCATATGCCATGGATCAGTATTGCCAGTGAGAGTGTCAGCTGTATGCCATGGGTCATTATTGCCAGAGAGAGAGAGTGTCAGCCAGCGATATGCCAGGGATCAGTATCACCAGAGAGAGAGTGTCAGCTTAATACCAGGGGTCATTATTGCCAGAGAGAGAGTGTCAGCCGTATGTCAGGGTCAGTATCGCCAGAGAGTGTGTCAGCCGTATGCCAGGGGTCAGTATCACCAGAGAGAGTGTCAGCCATATGCCAGGGGTCAGTATCGCCAGAGAGAGAGTGTCAGTTGTATGATAGAGTAGTCAAAACAGGAGCCAAGGGGGAAAGAGCCAGGAGAGTAGTCAGACAATCAAGGGTCAAAAACTGGTATATTGTCATGGCCACCTGGGCGCTGTCACGGCCTGGACCCCCTGATCCTCTGACACCTCCTTTTTTGTTGCCTTTTTTCAGTGTCCTGCATTCTGTATGCAGGTTCCAGGACTTTGTTTTGTTTTTGTGTTTTTTTCCTTTTTCCCCATGCACGGTTCTGGACTTTGATTTATTTTGTATTCTGAACCTGATCCATCACCTGCACCTCATCCAGCCTGATCTGCCCTGCTCTTAAGGAAGCTACGCCCCTGGTCCCACGCTTCCTGATTGAAGTCTCCAGTGAAGTCTCCAGCCTTGCCTTGAGCAGACCTGAATTCCTGATCTCCTGAGACCTTTTTGCCTGGATCCCCTCTGAACATTTGTCATTTCTGATCATTCCTCTGCTTTGCTCATCTTTCATACGGTATCCTCTTTGTCCCCCCTGTACCCCTCTGTTTTTCTGCTGGACTTACTCGTGTACCAGACCTTTGCTAGACCTTGACAATCCTATATCTGTATCCTTTTGTACTTTTGCTTGGAGATAGTGTGCCAGACCCTTGCTAGACTTAGACCATTCTATTTTCTGGATCCGTTTGTACCTTCGCTTTGATATTGTGTTATCAGTGTTCCCCTCCTGTTATTTATTTGTTTATACCACCTTTTGGTACCGCCTATCTTGGTATTTATTTCTGTTCTTAATAAACCCCTTTTGCCCTGTAACCTGTCTGCTGCAATATTCACTGCACATTGGGCTCACACCCATGCCAGACCTCACCCATGACATATATCAATTTCTAACACTAGCACTGAGAGAAGGTAAAACCACGTCAGGGTAACAAGTGGCTCTCAGCCAACTGGTTTTAAACCTGGTGGCGCTGCGTCATCATGCCGCACCCCGCCCCAGGCCACCCATGTGACCACTGCGAGTGTGCATATCACTCGGCGCCTGGACAGCGAGCAGCGAGGGCGGTGCTGCCGGGTGCCGGGTTAGAAACGATGGTGTGGTATGTGACATGGAGTCTACAAGACAACTATTTAAAATGGCCCAAAATATTTTATGGACAGATCAACCTTTATTTCTTATCGCCTCTGGTCAAGGAAAATATCCCTCCCTTGATAATTAAAAATGAACCTTTATTCCATATATTTAAAAAAATTTTTTAATTTAACAAAAAATGACTATGCACTGTCAATAAGATGCGAATTACAATGAAGCAATAATTTATCGTTCCTGTGAGGCTCTTGATGTTTATTGACAGATGGTTGTGACATCCAAGGCAAAAGCTTGATACTGGTTGTGTCAGTATAAAGTCTGAGACTTATTGTATCCAACTAAGGATTCTTTGCCCTAGTTGAAAGAAACCTAAGGGTAGCTAATGTTTACAGAAGTAAGTCAATTCTGTACACTTAAGAAAAATTTCCAAGTTGAAATATACGAGAAATCGTGAACAAATATACCGGATGACGTTCCATATAAACCTTGATTGCCATACTTCTATTTAACACGATTTGTTGTATGCTCAACACTCGACCAAATCCAGCAAAAGAAATATAGTCTGGTGCTGTCAGGATTGAATGAAGTGGATTTAATGAATTTATGTTGTAGAAGTGAGAAACAAGGGGGGGTCTGTGAGGGTCCTGAGAACGAGCAACAGCACAAATGGCCTGCTCTACGGTGGGTGCCCGCTCAGGTCTCACAAACAAGGTTTTAGCTTGATTGTGCCATTACAGGGATGAATTTTCCATATGCAAATCAGCCTGCTCTCACCCAGAAAGGGTGGCCAGTGCTGATTGCAAGGACGTCATCCCTGCATGGAGGTGCAGCAACCCGACGATCGTTTCGGCTTATTGGGCCTCGTCAGGAGGTATAGCTGACAACCCTCTAGGCACATCAAGCAAGGGGTCCACGTCTGGATGACCCTTTACAATTGCAGTGAGAAACAAGGGGGGGTCTGTGAGGGTCCTGAGAACGAGCAACAGCACAAATGGCCTGCTCTACGGTGGGTGCCCGCTCAGGTCTCACAAACAAGTGAGACCTGAGCGGGCACCCACCGTAGAGCAGGCCATTGTGCTGTTGCTCGTTCTCAGGACCCTCACAAACACCCCCCTTGTTTCTCACTCTAATTGTAAAGGGTCATCCAGACGTGGACCCCTTGCTTGATGTGCCTAGAGGGGTGTCAGCTATACCCTCCTGACGAGGCCCAATAAGGCCGAAACGATCGTCGGGGGTTGCTGCACCTCTCGTGCAGGGATGACGTCCTTGGCAATCAGCACTGGCCACCCTTTCTGGGTGAGAGCAGGCTGATTTGCATATGGAAAATTCATCCCTGTAATGGCACAATCAAGCTAAAATCTTGTTTGTGAGACCTGAGCGGGCACCCACCGTAGAGCAGGCCATTTGTGCTGTTGCTCGTTCTCAGGACCCTCACAGACCCCCCCTTGTTTCTCACTATGTTGTAGAAGTGTTGCATCCGAATGTTGCACAAAGAGTGTGATTATAATCATGTCTTCTAATTGTAAAAGAATCTGAATGGTAACTAGTTTGCAGCAGGTAGCAATTTTTTTATACGTCGCCCCTATTGCTGAGCGAAAACCAATTTGCTGTGAATGGTGAAAATATATAGAAGCAGTTAAAACTGGTGCAAACAAGCTTATATGCTACAATATCGTTTTCATACTCCGGCATGTGATTCATGAATTGTCTGGTGGAAATTAAAATATCTCAGACACACACCAATGAAGTTTTCAGTATTATAGATATGACTGACACAATCCAAGTATTGGAACCAAACGGTTTTGAGATTGCCAAACGGAATTCACTGTCTGTTATTGGATGACTATTTTTTAATGAATGTAAACAAATTAATTTTAACTATATGGAATAAAGGTTCATTTTTAATTATCAAGGGAGGGATATTTTCCTCGACCAGAGGAGATAAGATATTGCAACCTGTGTTCAGTTACTTTATCCCGATCGTAAATTCTCATACCGGAAGTTTATTCATACCTACTTCGGTTATTCTAGTATACAGAACCTTTATTTATTTTTCCTTTATTTCAATGAGTAAACCCATCGCCAGGGGATTTCAAATTTCAGGCCAAGATCACCAGCAATGAATTGGTAAAAGTTTTCCGATGTGTCTTTGCCCCATCCCCAAATGTAAAGTTTTTAGTTAAATAGTTATTTATATATATTAGAGATGGGAATTCGTTTCGTAAATATTCGGAATTCGGAATAAAATTTGATAATTCGTATTCAGAAGTACTTCCGAATAACGAATCGATACGATACAAATATACAAAAACTAAACGATATGATACGAAACTAAACTAAATGGTATATAACAAATTTATTTCGTTTTACACTGTGTCATCATCATAAAAGAAAAATTTGAATAATTGATATCAACTATAGAATTTGAAATGAACTATCAAATGGATATCAACTATTGGATATCAACTAGCGAAATTGAAATGAACTATCGAATTTGATTCGATACGATTCGATACGATACGAATCCAATACGATAGAAATTGAAATGAACTATCAAATGGATATCAACTATTGGATATCAACTATCGAAATTGAAATTAAGTATTAAATAGATATCAACTATCGGATTCGAATCGATACAATACGAATCCGATACGATACGATACAAATCAATCCGAAATGAAACGAAACACGAAACTAAATTAGTTACGAAATTCCGAAAACGAAATTATTTAAAAACGTAACGAAACTAAACGAAACAAAATTTTCAACCATTCACATCCCTAATAAATATATATATATATATATTTTACCATTCTCATTTGACATTTGTTATATTTGATGAAATTTATTACATTCATTATAGAATAAATAATATTTGGCTTATAGAAGATCATGAAATTGCCAAAATAGTGCATACACCACTTGAAGAAAACCAATAACGGACTTGGGACTATTTGTACTTTGAAGTATTATCCTTTAGTCTGCAACAATACACACAGATACATTTATCATTGAATGAAATCTTTTCTGATACATTCCTTTTACACTGATTCAGACCAAACCACATAGTTTGGAAATGATACCTTAGCTGGTCCAATGATTAACTAAAGATAAGATGATCTGCTGTATCATGTCATGTGCTTTACAGATATACAAAGTGATCGGGTCAAACATCATGTGTTAGCAGAATGATACAGACTATTGTGCAATATGGGTTTTTTTCTGTTGGGGGTTGGGGTGGACTGGAAACAAGTGTGTCTGAATATTAAAAATTGAATTATGATATCAGGATGATGTCAGGAGGGAAGGGGTTGAAAGATTGTGCAGCCAAATATACAATCAATGCAATTCCCCATAAGCAACAAGATCTTATCTGTAAAAAAAATATGGTGCTACATGTTTTTGAACTATCATTGTCTGCCAAACGAAACATCAGAATTCTGGATACCGACTTTACTGTATTAACCTTTAGAATGGTGAACGGTGAAAGCGTTCGGTACATCCAATGGATCCAATGGTTAGTGCCAGGATAAGTGTGTTTAACGCACATCACCCATATTACATTCCTGATTCTGCCCCTGCTAGCGAATCATTATTTGCGCGAGATTCCGCGAGCTTACTGTTCTTTGCGCATCCTATACTTAACAAGGGGGGGCAAATGTACATTAGCATTTTGATAAGTAAGGTATTACAAAGTGATAGCGCTAATTGCCGCAGGGATGCGGACAGCCTAAAGTTAGCATCTTCTAAAAGCTGGCACAACATGATTCTGTATTTGCAATATCATGTAGCACCCCAAATCCCCCCACCCAATAAATCCTATACTCGCCTTTCATCCCGCATTGAGAACTTGTTACAGCGCCACATTGGGAATGCACCTGTAAGGTCGCAAAGGTTGGGCCTGAGGAATAGATCTCTGTTTATTCCAAACACACTCTTTTTAATTTGCTACATAGTTGTTACGTCCTCGGCCCCTGCAGAGCTGCCTGGGGGGTCTGGGCATCGTTCCATGTCACTGGCTGGTCGTGTGCCAGCACTTGTTAATGGCCGACTGGCGTCTGAGGAGGCGGGACCTGGCGTGGTCACGAGGAGCCGCCAGGTTTAAAGCAGGGCGCGAGAGATTGCTAAGCACCCTGACGTGGAGTATTGTTCCCGCACCGCCTGCATTCTATTACGCATTCTGATTACCAGCTGCCAACCTGTTTTTGTCTGAGGACCCTGCATACGTTACTGACCCGGCTCTTTTCCATTTGATGATTCTCTTGATCATCCCCATTGGTATTTTGTCTGAGCGGTTTTATGTTTTACTGCATGTGTACTGTTTGGAGGTCTGCCCGCCTCCTTGGCCAACTCACCTCTCGCTCATGGTCTCTGGTAGCTACCCAATCTGGTCTGAGTCCTAATCACAAGGCATCCGATTGTATATGTATCTGCCAAGTCTTGAGATCATATGATTGTTACAGCGGCCTGTTATCTGCACCGTTTGGTTTCAGCTTAAACTCCAAGTTTACCGATGTTGTGACTGCCCTGCAGTCTGCACAATTCATCTACCACGACAAACCTTTGTTTGAAAACAAATGTGAAAATGCCAATGCTTATCTGATCCCTAGCCATTCTCATGTCTCCAGGATTTGTTTATTTGTGAATAGAGTTTATGTGTTTGCACTAAGTGGTCTTTTGGTCTCGAAACCAATTGAACTTAGGTGCTACTCAGGCTTGTTCATTTACTCCCTGGCTTGGGAGATCAGGTCTCATAATACTTATTGCTCTGTAACCTTGTCTCAGACAAATCTGTCCATTATGATCCTAACTACGCTTCTCCAGTGTGAGTGCCATAGCGCCTGTTACAATAGTTTTCCAGTATGGCCTCAGAAGGAGCCTGGTCTCAGCTTCCTCTGTAGAGGTCGCCCAGTCCCCTGCAACCTGTCTTCTTCTTGCTGTCCTCCTCATTGCTGGCTGATGACAACTAGGGATGAGCTGTTCGGTTCGATCAGTTCGGAGTTCGATTCGAACTTTGGCCGTTCGCAAGTTCGCGAACTTTGAACTTTTTGGCGTGTTCGGTTCGAGTTCGCAAAAAAAATAAAATTTTGAAAAAAGTATAAAAAATGCTTAAAAAAATACTAAAAAATCTAGAAATAAAGAGACTCTTTACTGCAGAATATTATATGCAACGGTTTATTAGATATTGAGTTAAAAACTAATGTGTACGTGCAAAGATTCTCACCTCTAAATGACCTGTGTTCTCAAACGGCAAACAACTGGTGTTTTTAGTCTGGTCTAATAAATTTGATACATTGTATGTATGTAGACTATACTGAGGGTGTGGTGTCTGCTTCTGAGAAGTGTTAATTTCTCTCCTCTAATATGCTACATATCACTGCTGTGTGCTCAGTTTTTACCGCTTTCGCTCATCATGTTTAAATGCGATTTGAAGCCTTATTTTATTAAATTACGCAAACATATTAGATATTGTTCTTTCCGGCAGACTCCGCAGATTCATAATATATCATTTTTATATGTATACGTCATGTCCTGCCTGTATATTATGACAAAAAATGCAATAAAATTTAATTTTTAATCATCTGCAGTGTGTAAAGTGGTATTTTTTTCACATTTTAGCACATGAGTGTTTGCAGTTATGTTTTCTATGGGGTGCGCTTGTACAAAAATTAGAAATGGGGACTTGTTATATTTTGTGGGGGGAATTACGTGACTTATAGCAAACGCACCCCATAGAAAAAAATCATTAGTGTATCATCGTTCACATTATAATTGAAATGTGAACAATATTGCTGCATTAATAAAAATAACACACAAAAAAAATACATGTTTTTATTTTCTTTTACTTTATACCTGGTCCTATTGGGTATCATTTGAAAGGCCATGCTCAGGCCTTTCGACTGACACCCTCCATGACCCCCTAGCTGCCTGGAGATATCGGGGTTCAAATGAACCCCATATCTCCACCAGGGGATTGGCCTGGGCAATATATATACGCATGATGTGAGCTGGCCTGGGCCTGGGCAATATATATACGCATGATGTGATCTGGCCTGGGCAATATATATACGCATGACGGCGCATCTGTGACTGTCTGTGAGCATGATGTGGGCTGGCCTGGGCAATATATATATACGCATGATGTGAGCTAGCCTGGGCAATATATATATACGCATGATGTGAGCTGGCCTGGGCCTGGGCAATATATATACACGTATGATGTGAGCTGGCCTGGGCAATATATATACGCATGATGGCGCATCTGTGACTGTCTGTGAGCATGATGTGGGCTGGCCTGGGCAATATATATATACGCATGATGTGAGCTAGCCTGGGCAATATATATATACGCATGATGTGAGCTGGCCTGGGCAATATATATATACGCATGATGAAAATTTGCAAAGGATAAGGCACGCAAAGTGAAATTTTGATGTGTCTGAAATTGAAACTTACATGACAACTCTTATTTTTTTTTCCGTTAATTTATATTTGTTCAATACAGTTCATTTTAATTTGTTTAATAGAGTTAATTTAAAATGGTTTAATACAGTTTATTTATATTTATTTTACCTTTACTATTGGTGCTTTTCAAACTTTATTCTTAAATAAAAGAAATTTAGCAGTTTCATGTTGTGTTTTTTTTTTTTTTTTTGGGGGGGTGCAAATAGCTGGTCTTGCCTAGGGCGCAAAATAGTCTAGCACCGGCCCTGACCGCATGGTCCACCCCTGCACTCTTCCACAATACCACAGAGGGGTTACTGTATGATGGCACTTGCTGGCCTGGCACCAAAGGCGCAGTATCTGGGTGCACTGCCACTGACGCCTGTACCAGATTCATATCCTCAGAGGGGTTACTGTGCCGACACTAAAAGCCCAATTTTAAAGCACCTATTGTTACTTTCATCCAAAGCCTGCATAAGTTTCACCATAATTTAGCAAAAAAATCACTAAACTTTTTCTGCGCGTCCTAAAATGTCTTTTCATACAGGCTGCCGCCCCAAGCAGTTGTTTATGAATAGATTAACCCCTTAGTGACCGGGCGGTTTTACACAAATCCGTCTTTTAGTAACCGCTGCTGTTTTTACGTTTCTGTGCTGTTAGTGTTTAGGTTAAATTTTCCTCTTACTCGTTTATTCAACCCACACATATTATACACCCTTTTTCCCGCCATTAAATGGACTTTCTAGAAATACCATTATTTCCATCATATCGAATAATTTACCGTATATCCTCGGGTATAAGCCGACCCGTGTATAAGCCGACCCCCCTACTTTTTCCCAAAAAACCTGTGAAAACTTATTGACTCGCGTATAAGCCTAAGTGGGAAATGCAGCAGCCACTGGTAAATTTCAAAAATAAAAATAGATACCAAAAAAAAAAAAATACCAATGAGGCATCAGTAGGTTAAATGTTTTTCAATATTTATTTCAAATAAAAACAGTAAACTAGCTCTGTAAATGTAAAAGAGGGTCAACAAAAACAATAAGGTAGCAACAATAACTTTATATACCGTAAATTACGGTACAGAAAACCTTAGCTCAACCAGTAACCAAGGTAAAATCCAAAAGTTAAAATCCTTCAAAACTGGATTCCTCTTCATCATCTGTATGTCCAAACAGAGCTTCAGCTGCATCTCGTGTGAGGCTATCAGCATAAACGTTGTCATCATCACTAGTTTCGCAAACCTCACCATCACTGCTGTCATTCTCATACAAAGCACTGTCTTCACTGCCATCCATAGCATTACTAATGCCACATTTCTTGAAGGCGCGGTGCACCATTTCCTCTGGAATCTCTTCCCATGCATCACGAACCCATTTGGCTATCAGTTCTATTTCAGGCTTCTTTAGATTTCCAACTTTTGTCAGTTGGGCTTGACCAGATGACATCCATTCATGCCACATCTTTCGCACACGGTATTTAAAAGGTTTATTCAAACACACATCTAGGGGCTGCAATACAGATGTAAGGCCACCTGGAATAACGGCCAAAGTAACTTGAGAAGACTTTGCCAATTGTTTTATGTCATCAGATGTGTGAGCTCTGAACATATCCCAAACCAGCAATGATGGTTTTTTCTTCAAGGCTGCTCCTGGTCGTCCGTTCCAAATTTCTTCTATCCATTTTTTTGTTCCGTCTTCATCCATCCAGCCTTTATCATGTGTGCGCACTGTAATTCGTGGTGGGAATTTGACCTTTTTATGACAGGCCTCAGCTTAGTTCCATTGGCCAAACATGACAGAACGACTGTGAAATGTTTTTTTTCATTTCCTGTGGTTCTTAGAAAAATAGTTTTCTCTCCCAAACTTGCCACAGTTTTGTTGCTGGGAAGATCAAAGGTCATAGGTGTTTCATCCATATTCCCAATATCTCCCAGGTCATAGTTATGGATCCTTCTTTGTTTTATGATGAATGAATGGAATGACATCACTTTTTCATCAAGGTCTTTTGGCAACTTCTGAGAAATCTTTGTTCTTTGCCGCAAACATAGACCAAACCTATTCATGAAGCGGGTACACCATCCTGCTGACGCAACAAAATTTTCAATACCTGGTGCTTTTAGTTTGTCATCTTTAGCCATGTGAAGGGCACGTAAGCGAATTCCCATGCGTGTTACCCAGTAACCATTTTGACGACACTCCATGACCCATGTATGCAATTCAGCCTCTAGAGCCCCATATGAAGTCTTTGCACCACGTCGAGCTTTTTTTGTCTTTGGAATCTTTTCCAAGTCAGCTTTGGTTTTCCGCCACTCCCTCACTTGTTTTTCATCAACACAAAATTCTCTACTTGCAATACTGTTATTGCTTTCTTCTGCTCTTGACACAACTTTAAGTTTGAAACCAGCATCGTATGACCTGCGCTTTGTTTTTGACTCGGGATTAGGAGTAGCGGGATCCATTTCTAATATGATAAAAAAAAAAAAATGACTTCAAAAAGAATGCCGTACCATAGCGATTGAATTCTCAATAGAGCAGCCTGTGTCAGAGCTCATGATATACGGTACGCACTGTTACTGCATGTGCTGTGTTACTGCATATGCAGCATTACCGCATATGTATGGCGGTCATTGGAAGGTATAGACTGATACCGATTATCAACCGCCTTTTGGGCCAATAACCGATATCAGATGACCGATATATACAAGGAGTAATACAGGGCACAGTATTGATACCCAGGGGCAGTATGAAGGAGTAATACAGGGCACAGTATTGATACCCAGGGGCAGTATGAAGGAGTAATACAGGGCACAGCATTGATATCCAGGGGCAGTATGAAGGAGTAATACAGGGCACAGCATTGATACCCAGGGGCAGTATGAAGGAGTAATACAGGGCACAGCATTGATACCCAGGGGCAGTATGAAGGAGTAATACAGGGCACAGCACTGATCACAGTATGAAGGAGTAACACAGAGCCCCAGCAGACAGACCTGCCGAGCCGCCAGTCTCAAATGACAGCAGCGCCTGGAGCGGAAGACGCGCATTTCTGGCTCCTCCGCTACGGGGTGCTGCTGTTATCGAAGGAGCAGGCCGGCGCAGGCCGGGTGTCCGTGAAATTATCACGGACACCGGCGGGCCTTAATTCTACGGCCGGCGGGCCGGGTACGGCCCGCGGGCCGAGTACGGCCCGCGGGCCTTAGGTTGCCGATTGCTGCGCTCCTTGACTCGCGTATAAGCCGAATCGCGTTTTTTTTACTCAAAATCTGAGTGTCACGATGGCAGTACCACCAGGCACGCACCACCCTATACTTGCCCTCCGATCCTTGGAAGTGGTCGGTCTGTATATATATCCCTATGAATATAACTCGCAGGAAGGTGAGGCCTTGGTTCCTGAGAGAAGCCCCTATATGCAGAGATGCGGGGTAAACTGCAAGGACAGGTGAAAACAACAAAGGGTTAACAAAAGACCTCTGTACGGCAATACCAAAGATTCCCTGCACTGAAAGACCGGTCTTTAGGATAGCCAGATCTAATCTAAAGGAAAGTATTACCTTGAAGCCGTACAGAGTCTTTTGTTGTATACAGATGACAGGGTTTCCTGGAAACGGTACAGTCAAGGAATATACAATAGAGTAGTCATAAAGAGGAAAGCCAAAGGTCATAACCAGAGAGAGTACGTCATACAGAATATAGGAATAGGAACCAGAAGGGAAGTCAGCCAAGCCAAAATCAGTAACCAGGGAATCTGAATGGAACATAAACAGCAAAACAAAATACAGCAATAGACAGAACTAAATACACAGAAGGAACTGACATAAACTGGAACAGAAATAATAGAGACAAAAACTGAACAAGGATGAACAAACGGAGGATATCAGGAACACAGCAAGGAGCTCTCAGGACACAAGTGGCAAGGAGACCAGGCAAAGAAAAATGACCCAGCAATGTCCTATAGGTACATTGCTCTAATATAGGCAGGGGAATCAAGGCAAGGGTCAACAGGTGAGCAGCCCACAGAGCACCAATTAACCCCTGGGAGGCCACCCAGGAATTGGCAGCAACAGAAACACAAGGGAAAAAACACAATATACAAATACAGAGGGCAGGAAGACAGGGTTGGAACGTGGGAACGTGATAGTAGCCCCCTCCAAAAAAGGTGACCTCAGGGCACCTAAAACAACAAACACGACAGACAAAAATCAGGAAAACAGATCACGAACACCAGTTACCAAAATCCATTGAGGACCCACTCAGTGTCGTCTTCCTCCTCCTCAAAACACATGAGCGCATTAGGGTCTTTCTTGATCATGGCCCAGTGTGCCTCACGGAACAACATCCCGCATGGGGATCGTATATAACCCTCGGGTACAGGGCTAGAATTAGGGATGTTGGTACCAGTCAGGCCACTACCCTGCTGGACCTTCTCAAGATAAGCACGGAATACGGCATTATCAGACCCATCATGGAGCGTGGTATTCTCGGAACTAGATTGACTAGTGTTGGTCAGCTTCCCACGTCTCCTCCTGGATCGAGACTTGGAAGGGGTGACCACCGTACCTGACACAGCAACAGCGGGAGTAGGCTCGCCTACCTGTGCCTTACCACGAGGTTTGGAAACATCGGACTCTCTGTGGGGCATGGGCACAGTGGTGTTGCAACGCAGCTTAGGCACTGCTGACACACAGCTTGCCATGGATCTGACTGGCAGTTTACCAGAATCAGACATCACTGTCACCGCTGGCTTCGTGCCAGGATCAGGCAGCACCCGTGGCTTCGTGCCAGGCTGGGCTGGCTGCGCATTGCCAGACGGAGACAGGACTGGCTTCTCATTGCCAGACGGAGACAGGACTGGCTTCTCATTGCCAGACGGAGACAGGACTGGCTTCTCATTGCCAGACGGAGACAGGACTGGCTTCTCATTGCCAGACGGAGACAGGACTGGCTTCTCATTGCCAGACGGAGACAGGACTGGCTTACCGCCAATGGGCACTGGGGTTGCGGCTCTACATGTAATACACCCAGTAACAATATGTAGGGACTGTCTTTTAGCTGCCAGTCGCTGCTCAGAACCAGCCAGTTGTGTCTTTAAACCCCTACAGCCATCAGAGGTATTCACATAAGTCTGAGGTTTATTATCGGATGCCCAGAGCGACATAACCTCCATGGGTACTTCATCCTCTGGCCTTGTGGCCAAAAAGGATTCATCCTTCATAGACTCATGTGCCTCTTTCTCAGACCTGGATTTCTCAGGAGGTCTGAACTCAAAGTGGGGTCTGGTGCCATCTGACTCCCCGCAGGGTCTGGCACCGTCAGACCCCCTACGTGGTCTGGCACCCTCTGATTCCCAGCTGTAACTGGCACCAGTGGATCTCATGAGTGGTCTAGCTTTAGCGGCCTTACTGTGGGACATGGGCACAGTTGGCACTCGGCCAGTATCAGGGCGCACAGACTCACCACAAGTCTTGAGACGCACCGGCACTCCAGCCCCAGGACGCACCGGCACTCCAGCCCCAGGACGCACCGGCACTCCAGCCCCAGGACGCACTGGCTTGAGGGGACATCCAGACAAAAAGTGCAACGAACTGGCACAATAGAAACAGAGATTGTACTCACGTCTTCTGTTCTTTTCATCAGGAGAAAGCGGACCACGAACCCTGCTTTCAAATGAGACCTGATTGCCAGAGTCTAGACACAGGCTCAGTAACCCTTTGAGGTGAACCACAAATTCCTCAAACATGTGCAATATGGTTTCCAACACGGTACACATCTCTGCGGGCTTATGTAATGGCTGGGTCATTATGTCACGATGGCAGTACCACCAGGCACGCACCACCCTATACTTGCCCTCCGATCCTTGGAAGTGGTCGGTCTGTATATATATCCCTATGAATATAACTCGCAGGAAGGTGAGGCCTTGGTTCCTGAGAGAAGCCCCTATATGCAGAGATGCGGGGTAAACTGCAAGGACAGGTGAAAACAACAAAGGGTTAACAAAAGACCTCTGTACGGCAATACCAAAGATTCCCTGCACTGAAAGACCGGTCTTTAGGATAGCCGGATCTAATCTAAAGGAAAGTATTACCTTGAAGCCGTACAGAGTCTTTTGTTGTATACAGATGACAGGGTTTCCTGGAAACGGTACAGTCAAGGAATATACAATAGAGTAGTCATAAAGAGGAAAGCCAAAGGTCATAACCAGAGAGAGTACGTCATACAGAATATAGGAATAGGAACCAGAAGGGAAGTCAGCCAAGCCAAAATCAGTAACCAGGGAATCTGAATGGAACATAAACAGCAAAACAAAATACAGCAATAGACAGAACTAAATACACAGAAGGAACTGACATAAACTGGAACAGAAATAATAGAGACAAAAACTGAACAAGGATGAACAAACGGAGGATATCAGGAACACAGCAAGGAGCTCTCAGGACACAAGTGGCAAGGAGACCAGGCAAAGAAAAATGACCCAGCAATGTCCTATAGGTACATTGCTCTAATATAGGCAGGGGAATCAAGGCAAGGGTCAACAGGTGAGCAGCCCACAGAACACCAATTAACCCCTGGGAGGCCACCCAGGAATTGGCAGCAACAGAAACACAAGGGAAAAAACACAATATACAAATACAGAGGGCAGGAAGACAGGGTTGGAACGTGGGAACGTGACACTGAGTCAAAAAACTCGGCTTATACGCGAGTATATACGGTACTATAAAAAAATATGAAATATGAGGAAAAAATGGTAAAAACACACTTTTTCGTAATTTAATCCACAAAATCTACAACCACCCAAAACGACCCCGGCTAAATAGGTTAAAAATTTTGTCCCGAGACTAGAAATACCCAATTTCTACATGGCAGCTAGATGGTTAACTGGCCCACTGACATCCTCACACATATGGTGAGGTTGTCAGTGGGTGTGGGGGGACCTGGAGGCTTGGCTGACATCCAAGATGTCAGCCCCCCTCCAGGTTCGAATCGCGTTTTGGCGCCAATTGGCGCCGAAACGTGATCCGGCGGCAAAACAGTTAATGCCACTAGTTAAAGTGATAGCACAGGTTTAGTATAGTCAGCTATAACACTATACACCGCTGAAAAGGGGAGACACTCCCCTTTTCATGGGTGTAAAACGCATCTCCCTAGCTGCAATGGTTGGGGAGATAGACGGCTCCGAAGGTGCCCCCCCTCCCCTCCATTGCTTTGCATGGTGACGCCTTCTGATGACGTCACCACGCAGCGTGGCGACGCCATCAGCCTCGCCTGCCCATGTAAATCACATGGGCAGGCTTCCTCACTGCCAGATCACCGAGGGATCCAGCGAGGGAGGTGAGTATCGGGCGGGAGGGGGATTAGGCGCCGCTGACGTACCCTGTACGTCCGCGGGTCTAAGGGAGACCCGAGGACAGGACGTACAGGGTACGTCAGCGGTCCTTAAGGGGTTAAAGGAAAAGCATTTACCGTCATTTGAAACGTAATTTTTTTGTTTTTAAATGTTGCTATACATCCTAGAAATCCGCCACTTCATGGGCAGGTTATGGGGACCTCCTAGGCACGATATTTGAAGGAATTTTTCGTTTTTATTTTTAACCCTTATTTCATGGAAAACTCACTGCCCCTTTAAAAACGTTTATTTTAAAACTTTTTGCCCTTGTTTCCTGTCCCCCAGGGCACTACCCGGACCCCCATACACCTTTTATGGCAAATATCTAGCATATATGCCCTCTTGGAGGGCACTCTAAAATTTTGAGTCCCATTGACTTGTATTGAGTTTAAGTTCGAGTTCGAACATTTGTAAAGTTCGAGTTCGAATGCGAACCGAACTCGGGGGTGTTCGGCTCATCCGTAATGGCAACATCCTTAATTTCTTCATCGATCATGTCACTAACATCCTCATTTGTGACAAGCAATTTCCACTTGAGCTTGGAAAATCAACCCTGACCCCATAAGGATATTCAAAATTCTCCTTGGATCAGCAAGATTTTATATCATCTGTCATCACATATTGAAGGGCCTATCTAGGCCCTGCGACCACTTAATGTTATTTGCTCTAACCCTTTATCCCATCCAGTGGGGGTCTTGGAGGGCCGAATCTGAGGGTTTAGCTAAGCTCAGCAGCTCGGGTCAGCGAGTGCTTATATCGGCATAGAAACATAGAAAAATGTCGGCAGATAAGAACCTTTCGGCCCATCTAGTCTGCCCAATTACATGGATACTTTACCTGGATTTATCTTTTGTTTAGGATAGCCTTATGCCTATCCCATGCCTGCTTAAATTCAATTACTGTTTTGGCCTCTACCACTTCAACTGGAAGACTGTTCCATGTATTCACCACCCTCTCAGTAAAATAATGCTTTCTGATGTTACTTTTAAACCTTTGCCCCTCTAATCTAAGACTATGTCCTCTTGTTTTGCTACTTTGTTTCCTTTTAAATATACTCCCTTCCATTACCTTGTGGATTCCCTTTACGTATTTAAATGTTTCTATCATATCTCCTCTGTCTCGTCTTTTTTCCAAGCTGTACATGTTAAGATCATTAAGCCTTTCCTGGTAACTTTTCTCCTTCAAGCCATACACCATTTTAGTAGCCCTTCTCTGAACTCTCTCTAAGATGTCTATATCCTTCTGGAGATACGGTCTCCAGTACTGCACACAGTACTCCAAGTGAGGTCTCACCAGTGCTCTGTACAGTGGCATGAGCACTTCCCTTTTCCTACTGCTAATACCTCTCCCTACACAACCAAGCATTCTGCTAGCATTTCCTGCTGCTCTATTACATTGAGTACTTACCTTTAGATCCTCTGAAATAATAACCCCTAAATCCCTTTCCTCAGATGTTGAGGTTAGGACTGTATCAAATATTCTATATTCAGCCCTTGGGTTTTTACGTCCCAGGTGCATTATCTTGCACTTATCCACGTTAAAACTCAATTGCCACAGCTCTGACCATTTTTTAAGTTTACCTAAATCATTTGTCATTTGACTGATCCCTCCAGGAACGTCAACCCTGTTGCAAATCTTTGTGTCATCAGCAAAAAGACATACTTTTCCATTAATACCTTCTGCAATATCACTAATAAAAATATTAAATAGAATGGTTCCAAGTACTGACCCCTGAGGTACCCCGCTGGTAACAAGACCTTGCGCCGAATAAACTCCATTTACCACAACCCTCTGTTGCCTGTCACTCAGCCACTGCCTAATCCATTCAACAATATTGGAATCCAAGCTCAAAGATTGCAATTTATTGATAAGCCTTCTATGCGGAACAGTATCAAAAGCCTTACTGAAATCTAAATAAGCAATGTCTACTGCACCACCTGTGTCTATTATTTTTGTTACCCAATCAAAAAAATCAATAAGATTAGTTTGGCATGATCTCCCTGAGGTAAACCCATGTTGTTTCTGATCCTGTAATCTATGTGTTTTTAGATGTTCAACAATCCTTTCCTTTAACATGGTTTCCATTAATTTCCCCACTACTGACGTAAGACTAACTGGCCTATAGTTCCCAGATTCCTCCCTACTACCCTTCTTGTGAATGGGCACAACATTTGCTAATTTCCAGTCTTCTGGGACGACTCCCGTTAGCAAGGATTGGTTAAATAAATCTGTTAATGGTTTTGCTATTACATCACTGAGCTCTTTTAATAATTTAGGGTGGATCCCATCAGGTCCCATTGACTTATTTGTCTTTACTTTAGACAGCTGCTGTAGAACCTCCTCCTCTGTAAACTGATATGTAATTGTCTCGTTAGTGTTTCCTCCTAACTGAGGTCCCTTTCCTTCCTTTTCTTCTGCAAAGACTGAACAAAAATATTCATTGAGGCAGTCAGCGAGACTTTTATCCTCTTCTACATACCTTCCTTCCTTTGTCTTTAATCTAACTAATCCTTGTTTTACTTTTCTTTTCTCGTTTATGTATCTAAAAAATGTTTTGTCCCCCTTTTTTACTGACTGAGCTATTTTCTCTTCTGCGTGTGCTTTGGAAGCCCTTATAAATTGCTTTGCCTCTTTCTGCCTAATCTTATAGGTTTGCCTATCTTCTTCACTCTGAGTTGTTTTATAATTATTGAATGCTGTATTTTTGTTCTTCACTATTTTGGCCACTTCTGCAGAGTACCACAGTGGTTTCTTCCCGTTTTTGTTTTTGCTAACAAGTCGAATGCAATTGCCTGTGGCCTTCAATAATGCTTCCTTTAAATAATCCCATTTCTCCTGGACTCCCTTTAAACTCCTCCAGTCTGATAATGACTCCTTCACACAAAGTCTCATTTTAGAAAAATCTGTTTTTTTAAAGTCTAAAACGTTTGTTTTTGTGTGGTGCGGCTCCATCCCTGTTCTTATATTAAACCACACTGACTGGTGATCACTAGATCCCAAATTTTCACCTACAACAACGTCCGATACCAAACCTCCATTTGTGAGTATTAAATCCAATATGGCCTCTTTACGGGTCGGCTCCTCAACTACTTGTGTTAGAGATAATTTAAGTAGGGAGTTTAGAATATTTGTACTCCTGGTGCACCCAGCTGTTTTGGTTTTCCAGTTCACATCAGGAAGATTAAAGTCCCCCATGATAATAACTTCCCCCTTATTATTATTATTATTATTATTATTATTTATTTATAAAGCGCCAGCATATTCCGCAGCGCTGTACAATAAGCACAGTACAGACAGGGTTACAATACATTGAACAACATTTGACAAACAGTACAGGAGGAGATGAGGGCCCTATTCCCGTAGGAACTCACAATCTAGGAGGGTTGGGGTTGGAAACAGGAGGAGAGGACTGTAAGGTGAGAGTGATTGATGGTTGCGTCAGTGAGTTGGGTGGTAGGCTTCCCTAAATAGGAATGTTTTCAGGGAGCGTTTGAAGGAAGAGAAGTTAGGGGAAAGTCTGACAGCACGAGGGAGAGCGTTCCAGAGAGTGGGGGCTGCGCGTGAGAAATCCTGCAGTCTATCATGGGAAGAGGTGATGCGGGGAGAAGCTAGGCGCAGGTCACTGTTTGACCTTAGGGAGCGGGCTGGGGTGTATTTGGTGATTAGTGAGGACAGGTAGTGGGGCGCTGAGTTAGTGAGGGTTTTGTAGGTAAGGATAAGGATTTTGAACTTAATTCTGCAGTGGATGGGGAGCCAGTGAAGGGACTCGCAGAGGGGAGCGGCAGAGACAGAGCGGCGGGTGAGGTGAATTAGCCTGGCGGAGGCGTTCAGGATGGATTGTAGGGGGGAGAGGCGGGACAGAGGGAGGCCAGATAAGAGATTATTGCAATAGTCGAGTCGGGAGATTACCAGGGCGTGTATGAGTTGTTTTGTGGTGACCGCGGTAAGAAATGGCCGAATTATGGAAATATTACGCAGTTGGTATCGGCAGGAGGAGGAAAGAGACTTGATGTGGGGGATGAAGGAAAGAGCAGAGTCCAGTGTAACTCCAAGACAGCGAACTTGGTTTGATGGGGAGATGGTGATACCCTCCACCGTGATAGAGAAGTCAGGAGGTGGGGAGGCATTAGAGGGAGGAATAAGTAGGAGCTCAGTCTTTGACATGTTGATCTTTAGGTGGTGGGAGGCCATCCAGGAGGAGATGCCAGATAAACAGTCACTGACTTTTGAAAGGACAGGGGGAGAGAGATCAGGGGTAGAGAGGTAGATCTGAGTGTCATCAGCGTAGAGGTGGTAATTAAAGCCAAAGCTGTTGATGATTTTGCCCAGGGAGGAGGTGTAGATGGAAAAGAGCAGAGGACCAAGGACAGAGCCTTGAGGTACACCAACAGATAGAGGCAATGAAGAGGAGGAGTTACCAGCAAAGGACACACAGAAGGACCTGTTGGATAAATAGGAGTCAACCCAAGCAAGTGCAGTGTCACCGAGACCCAGAGAGTTGAGGGTCTGTAGAAGGAGGGGGTGGTCAACAGTGTCAAAAGCAGCCGAGAGGTCAAGCAGGATGAGAATAGAATAGTGGCCGTGTTTTTTAGCAGTTAGGAGGTCGTTGGTGACTTTGGTGAGGGCAGTTTCAGTTGAGTGTAGCGGACGGAAGCCAGATTGCAGGGGGTCAAGTAGGGAATTGGAGGACAGGAAGAGGGAGAGGCCATTTTGGCTATTTGCTCAACCAGCAGATTATCTAGCTCTTCTACTTGTCCAGGGGGTCTATAGATCACACCTACACGAGCTACTGTATGATTGCCAAATGTTAGCGTAACCAAAACTGACTCTATGTTCACCTCGCTCACTTTTATTTGGTTCGTTTTTATGTTGTTTTTCACATACAGGGCCACTCCTCCTCCTTTCCTACCTTCTCTGTCTTTTCTATATAAAGAGTACCCCGGTATTGTTATGTCCCAGTTATTTTTCTCACTGAACCATGTCTCAGTAACCGCAACTAAATCTACTTTTTCAGCTGCCATCATTGCCTCCAGTTCATTGATTTTATTGACTAAACTGCGAGCATTTATAGACACGACTCTGAGCTTGTCATTTTTTTCCCCGCATGTTGCTTGCACCCTCCGATTTAGTTTTGGGGGACAATCAGGCAGATTGTTTTTTACCCTTTTGCCCCCCCCCTCCTAGTTTAAATATTTCTTTGCGAAACCTTTGAACTTCTCACTGAGAACATATGTTCCCCTATGAGTAAGATGCAAACCATCTTTTTCATACAGTTCCTTTCTGCTCCAATTAGAGCTATCATGGGACACAAAGCCAAATCCTTGCTCTCGACACCATTCCCGAAGCCACAAATTAAATTCCCTATTGCGCATCTGCCTATCCTGAATGTTATGCACAGGCAAAACTTCAGAGAATGACACAGTGGACGCAATCTGCTGTATTTCACCTCCAAGAACACAAAAATCTTCCTTAATCTCAGAAACCTCATTGCTAGCCAAGTCATTTGTCCCTAGATGGACTAGAACATCCACTTCCCCTTGCTGCTTTGCTTGTTTGACAATATTGAGAATACGTCTCTTGTCTCTACGAGCAGTAGCCCCAGGAAGACATCTCACCAAACCACTACTCTCCAGCTCAACACCTCTTATGATAGAATCACCCAGCAACAATTGCCTTCTATCACGTCCCACCTTTTCCTTATTGTTCTTGGTTGCAGTCCTGCATACCTTAGGCATAGGGGATGGTGGTCCCTCAACTATGGTGTCTGAGCCTACTTCCGTCTCACCACTACACTCTGAAAGTGCCTCAAAAGAATTAAGAAGAGCCACAGACTGTGGGACATGCCTTCTATCCACAACTCTAAGTCTACCAGATCCTACAGTAGTCGATCTGCCACTCCTAGGAGGCTTCTGTGGCAGTGGCTTTGTAACAGTCATAGCCATAGCCTGAGTTTGTGTAACAGATAATTTACAAATCTCAGACTTCAAACAGGCAATTTCCTGCTGCAATAAAGAGAGCTGCCTACATATCAGGCACACTCCAAACCTCCAAAAATTGGATCTAAAAACAAATGCATGACAGCTCTTACACTGGACCAAGCCTGCCATTATAAAAGAATGGATTTAAACCAACAAATCTTACCTTTTTGTACGCATCACAGAACAATATGCAACATATTGGAGAAAAAATCCTTCTTGACTCCAGAATCAGTCAGTCAGATTTCTCCTTGGATCAAGCAGCTTTTACCCACATATTATATATTATAACCCTTTATATTGTGCTCACTGTAAAATAAGCCTTCCTCTGCTTTAGGCTGAATTTCCTTTCGTCCAGTCTAAATGGGTGACCTCGTGTCCTGCGTTTAGTCCTGTTAATGAATAGGTTTCCAGACAATGGTTTATAATGGCCCCGTATATATTTATATAAAGTTATCAGATCCCCTCTAAGGCGCCGTTTAAACTAAACAGGTTTAAGTGTGTTAGTCTTTCCTCATAACTTAAACCTTCCACTCCCCTTATTAATTTAGTCGCCTGTCGCTGCATTTTTTCTATCGCTATAATATCCTTTTGTAAAACGGGTGCCCAAAATTGCACAGCATATTCAAGGTGCGTCTTACCACTGATTTATAAAGAGGCAAAATTATGTTTTCGTCCGAAGAGTGAATTACCCTTTTAATGTATGCCGATACCTTGCTGGCCTTGGCAGCTGCTGTTTGACATTGCACATTGTTACTTAGTTTGTCTATGATGTAACAGAGTGCCAGTAGAACCTGCCAGGGTGGCAGGAAAAGTGTTAGATGGCAGATACATTCCTCCACGAATGCTTAGATTCATCATCTAAGGTACTGCTAGTATAAAGACCAATAGCTCTTTAACTTGTATGGGTAAAACAGATTCTGGAGCTGGTGTTACCAGGAGTTTAATTAGGTCTGGGTGCGACAGGGATTCATTTAATTTGCAGCTGCACCTAGCAGTGTGTGTGTGTCTCAGTTCATGGAGAGACGGTGTGTTGAATGCAGCAACTCCTGTGTTGGGAGAAAATCCTTTCAGTGGGACAGGATTCCATGGATGAACTTTCACTGTTTCCTTGGAGGAAAGCATCTCAGCTTGGAGGACAGTCTCTAAATACCCAAGTAAGGCTCAGTGGAGCGGACTTTGATTTGTTTCTATGAACTGATTTTGGCTGGATAACTGCAACCTTTTTGTTTCTATTTTTGTGACTGGATTGCTGTCTGAAATTAAAGCGGGCAATTTCTGAAGCGACTGCGAGTTTTCCTCTATATTGAGACTGATCCCCTACAATTGGTGTTCGAATGCGGGCAAAGTTCCAGAGACTTAACCTCATGCAAAAGCAGTCTTAAAGGGACAGTACGTTTGACTTATGTCGTGGGTTAAGGCTGCACAAACCCTAAAGCCTGTAATGATGGAAGAGTTAATCAAACAGCTAGTGCAGTCAAATGCCCTCCTTCAGGCTGCGCATACAGATCAACAGGAAACAAATCGTCTGCTGGCAGTGGCTACCCAGGCAGCTATAACTGAGCAAAAAGAGTTTAGTTTACGTATCCACAGTCAGATACAGTCTCTGGCTGAAAGGACACCATCTTTGGAAAATGTTGCAGCAGTACGCAAGTGGGTGCAAGCCGCACTACAAAAAATGACGCTGAGGATGATGTGGAGGCCTTCCTCAAGGTTTTTGAAAGGCTGGCGGAGTGTAAGGGTCTGCCCAAGGACCAGTGGGCGGAGGTCCTTGCCCCTTTTCTGACTGGAGATCCTCAGAAGGCCTACTTTGATTTAAGTGCTGCTGAGGCTCAGCAGTACCACAGACTCAAGACAGAGATTCTGGCCCGCCTGGGGGTTACCATGGCCTTGAGAGCCCAGCACATCCATGCCTGGGAGTTCAAAGTGGACAAACCGGTAAGGTCCCAGATATATGACCTTGTTCACCTCACACGCATGTGGTTACCAACCCTGTCCAGATGGTGGAGAGAGTTGTGGTGGACCGCTTTGTGAGAGCCCTTCCAATCCCTATACAGCGGTTTGCAGGTCGAGCTGACCCCAAAGATATTGATGAACTGGTGACCCTCGTGGAGCGGTATTTAAGTACTGAGGATTTTCTTCGGAGTGCAGTCCCCAAAGAATCTCCACCCAGGAGTCAGAAGTCCACCACTTTTGCGAAGAGCTCTTCTGGCCCAAGGGGCAAAAAGGAGGAGGTGCAGACTATTGACAACCATACTATGCAATGCATAAAAAGACCCAACCGACCCTCAGAGGTACGACAGGACTGGGGGCCGGTAGTGTGCTGGCGCTGCTATGAACCAGGACATATGGTTGCCAGATGTCCCCTAAACCAAGAACCTATGGATTGCGGATTTTCTTGGCAACAGTCTCTGGTTGCTACACCTGAAGGCGCCCCACAACAGACTGTGGAGACCGAGAAACAGGTTTGTGTGATTACAGTGGATGGTTGCAAGATGACTGCCTTGCTGGATTCTGGCAGTCTCGTCACTCTAGTGCATGCAGCTCTAGTTAATCCTCAAGAGGTTAAACAACAGCTGATGGGGGTCATCTGCATTCATGGGGATACTAAGTGCTACCCCACAGCCGTGGTGTCTATTGAAACGGTTTGTGGCACCCGGGACCATGAAGTGGGAGTGGTCCCAAGTCTGATGTACAATGCTATACTGGGGTGAGATTTCCCCTTTTTCTTGGACTTATGGGAGACAGCTAAGGCAGATGGACCCAACACAGTGTCTAAATCTTACAGCCCGGATCTGCTGGAAGAGAGCTCTCTGGAGGATGTACTTGTGAATTTTCCCCTGGAGGTCTTAGCAGGTGATGCTGAGGACCACACCCCAGAGGTAGAACTGCCAGACCTCCCCATGACCCGTGACAAGTTCGGCACGGCCCAGCTTAGGGATCCCACCTTAAGTCGGGCAAGGGAACAGGTAAAAGTTGTAAATGGATCACCCCAAGAACCGGGGGCGGAGACTATATTCCCTTATTTTTCTATGGAAAATGACTTATTGTATAGAGTGGATGAAATACGGGGTGACAGAATTGAGCAGTTACTGGTACCACAAACCCTATCTATAAAGAGCGGGTGTTACAATGCTTTTATTGGCCAGGCCTACATAATGATGTAAAATTGTTCTGTGAGTCGTGTCCAGTTTGCCAGATCACTGCTCTTGTCTCCCGGTTCAGGAGTCCATTGGTACCGTTGCCCATCGTTGAGGTACCCTTTGATAGGATTGCAATGGATATTGTGGGTCCCTTGGTTAAGTCCGCTAGGGGACATCAGTATATCCAGGTAGTTTTAGACTATGCCACCCATTACCCAGAAGCAATCCCTTTAAGGAATACCTCTGCAAAAAGTATTGCCAAAGAGCTGTCTCTTATGTTTACACAGGTGGGTATTCCTCGTGAACTGTTAACTGACCAAGGCACGCCCTTCATGTCTAAGGTTACAAAGGAATTGTGTAAACAGTTTAAAATTGACCATATACTCACTTCTGTGTACCACCCCCAAAACCGATGGTTTGGTGGAGAGGTTCAACAAAACCCTGAAAGGAATGTTAAAGAGGGTGGTAGCTGCTGATGGAAAGGACTGGGATTGCCTCTTGCCCTACCTCATGTTTGCTATACGGGAAGTACCCCAAGCTTCCACGGGCTTCTCTCCCTTTGAGTTGCTGTAAGGCCGACATCCGAGAGGCCTCTTAGATATAGCAAAGGAGACCTGGGAACAAGAGGCAACCCCTCTCAAAAATGTAGTGGAGCATATTGCACAAATGCAGGACCGAATCGAGAAAATGATGCCCATAGTTAAGTCACACTTACAACAGGCTCAACACGCTCAGCCTAGAGTATATATAACCGTTCAGCCAAGGTCAAAACCTTTAACCCTGGGGACAGAGTACTTGTACTGGTACCTACAGTCGAGAGTAAGTTCCTGGCAAAATGGCAAGGGCCGTATGAAGTTGTAGAGCAGGTTGGGGAGGTGAATTACAGGGTACAACAACCTGGTAAATGGAAACCCTACCAAATTTATCATGTAAACCTATTAAAGCCCTGAAAGATCGAGCGTCCCTGATGGCCCAAAACCCCTTAGCTATGACTCGCACACTGTCTACTATGGTGCCTGAGGTAGAGATCGCTGAGGCCCTGTCGGTGAATCAAAAGCAAGAGGCCAAAGAATTTCTACTAAGGAATAGAGAATTCTTTTCTGATTTACCAGGCTTAACCACCATGCTAAAGCATGATATTGTGACTGAACCGGGGGTAAAAGTAAACTTAAAACCCTATCGCATCCCAGAAGCTCGACGCCAAGTAGTCTCAGATGAGATCAAGAGGATGTTGGATTTTAAGATTATTGAAGAGTCGCATAGTGAATGGTGTAGTCCCATTGTCCTTATTCCCAAACCTGATGGTAGCATCCGATTTTGTAACGACTTCCGGCGGCTAAATGAGGTCTCAAAATTTGATGCTTTTCCTATGCCTAGGGTAGAAGAGCTAGTCGAGCGTTTAGGCCCTGCTCGGTATATCACCACCCTTGACCTTACAAAAGGGTACTGGGAAATACCCCTAACCGATCTGGCTAAAGCGAAAACAGCATTTTCTACTCCAGAAGGTCATTGGCAGTATAAAAGGATGCCGTTTGGCCTACATGGGGCTCCCGCCACTTTTCAGCGGATGATGGATTGTGTCCTTAAACTACACAAAACTATGCATCTGCATATTTGGATGACGTAGTGATCTTTAGTGCGGAGTGGGAGAGCCACTTGCCCAAAGTACAGGCTGTCATTAATGCCCTCCACGATGCTGGACTGACAGCTAATCCCAAAAAGTGTGCAGTGGGTTTGGAGGAGGCCCGCTATTTGGGATACATTATTGGAAGGGGAGTAGTGAAGCCCCAAGTCACCAAAATCCGAGCTATCCAGAATTGGCCAAGACCCCTAAATAAAACACAGGTGAAAGCCTTTTTAGGGTTGATAGGCTATTACAGAAAATTTGTCCCCAATTTCCCCACTAGGGCAGCTCCTCTCACAGATCTAACAAATGGAGGAAAGTCTTCGGCTATGACTTGGACCACCGGAAGCGGAGAGCGCTTTCCAGGACCTCCAGACAGCACTGTGCAAAAGTCCGGTTTTGATTACTCCTGACTTTACGAAGGAATTTGTGGTTCAGAGGGATGCATCGGAGTTGGGCTTAGGTGCAGTGTTGTCCCAAGAGGTGAACGGGGAAGAACATCCTGTTGCTTTCTTAACCCCTTAAGGGCCGCTGACGTACCCTGTACGTCTTGTCCTCGGGTCTCCCTTAGACGCGCGGACGTACAGGGTACGTCAGCGGCGCCTAATCCCCCTTCCGCCCGATACTCACCTCCCTCGCCGGATCCCACGGCGATCTGGCAGGGAGGAAGCCTGCCCATGTGATTTACATGGGCAGGCGAGGCTGATGACGTCGCCACGCTGCGTGGTGACGTCATCAGCAGGCGTCCCCATGCATTTCAATGGAGGGGAGGGGGGGCTCCTTCGGAGCCCTCTATCTCCCCAACCATTGAAGCTAGGGAGATGCCGTTTGCACCGCTGGAGAGGGGAGAGCCTCCCCTTTCCAGCGGTGTATGGCATTAACCGTTTCGGTGCCAATTGGCGCCAAAACGCGATTCAAACCTGGAGGGGGGCTGACATCTTGGATGTCAGCAAAGCCTCCAGGTCCCCCCCCACCCACTGACAACCTCACCATATGTGTGAGGATGTCAGTGGGCCAGTTAACCATCTAGCTGCCATGTAGAGATAAGGGGATCCTAAGGATCCCTTTATCTCCCGATCCATGGCAGCTAGATGGTCATATTTGCCATCATTTGAAAGGCCTGATTATGGCCTTTCAAATGATACCAAACATGACCAGGTTTGGTTTTAAAAAATTTTTAAAAAAAAGATTAAATAAAAAAAAAAAAATTAAATAAAATAAAAAAAGGTTTTTTTTAAAAGTTTTTTTTGTCTGGGGGGGTTTAATTAAATAGGACCTAGGCTGTCATCTAAAAATAATTAGCACAAAATGGTCAGAATGAGCGCAGCGCACATAGGTGAACTGTCTCAGCAGTGAAGGGGTTAAAAAGCAAACGCATGTAAAAATTGGGTATTTCTAGTCTCGGGACAAAATTTTGAACCTATTTAGCCGGGGTCGTTTTGGGTGGTTGTAGATTTTGGGGATTAAATTACAAAAAAGTGTGTTTTTACCATTTTTTTCCTCATATTTCATATTTTTTTTATAGTAAATTATTCGATATGATGGAAATAATGGTATTTCTAGAAAGTCCATTTAATGGCGGGAAAAAGGGTGTATAATATGTGTGGGTTGAATAAACGAGTAAGAGGAAAATTTGACCTAAACACTAACAGCGCAGAAACGTAAAAACAGCAGCGGTCACTAAAAGACGGATTTGTGTAAAACCGCCCGGTCACTAAGGGGTTAAGCAGGAAGTTGACCCCAGCGGTGCGTAAATATGCCATTGTGGAACGGGAATCTTTAGTGGTTAAGTGGGCCCTCGAGAGCTTAAAGTATTATTTGTTAGGACGGCAGTTTAGGCTCCTAACGGACCATGCCCCGCTCCAGTGGATGGCTCGGAATTAAGAAAGGAACGCAAGAGTTACCCGATAGTTCCTGGCCCTGCAGAATTTCAGATTTGTAGTGGAGCATAGACCAGGTAGCCAACATGCTAATGCCGATGCTCTTTCCCGAGTCTACAGCCTGTTTGCTGAGGGTGCTCAACCCCACCAGTTTGAGCAGAGGGGGGGGGATATGTAACAGAGTGCCAGTAGAACCTGCCAGGGTGGCAGGAAAAGTGATAGATGGCAGATACATTCCTCCACGATTGCTTAGATTCATCATCTAAGGTACTGCTAGGAGGGATGAGCTGTTCGGTTCAATCAGTTCGTAGTTCGATTCGAACTTTGGTCGTTCGCAAGTTGGCGAACTTCGAACTTTTTGGGCGTGTTCAGTTCGAGTTCGCAACTATTTTTTTTTGAAAAAGGTATAAAAAATGCTTAAAAAATACTAAAAAATATTAGAAATAAAGAGACTCTTTACTGCAGAATATTATAAGCAACGGTTTATTAGATATTGAATTAAAAACTAATGTGTACGTGCAAAGATTCTCACCTCTAAATGACCTGTGTTCACAAACGGGCATAAACACCAGGTGTTTTTAGTATGTTCTAATGAATTTGATACATTGTATGTATGTAGACTATACTGAGGGTGTGGTGTCTGCTTCTGAGAAGTGTTAATTTCTCTCCTCTAATATGCTGCATATCACTGCTGTGTGCTCAGCTCATTTTTACTGCTTTTGCTCATCATGTTTAAATGCGATTTGAAGCCTTATTTTATTAAATGACGCAGACATATTAGATATAGTTCTTTCCGGCAGACTCCGCAGATTCATAATATATCATTTTTATATGTATACGTCATGTCCTGCCTTTATATTATGACAAAAAATGCAATAAAATGGAATTTTTAATCATCTGCAGTGTGTAAAGTGTTTTTGTTTCACATTTTAGCACATGAGCATTTGCAGTTATGTTTTCTATGGGGTGCGCTTGTACAAAAATTAGAAATGGGGACTTGTTACATTTTGTGGGGGGAATTACGTGATTTATAGAAAAACGCACCCCATAGAAAAAAATCATTAGTGCATCATCGTTCACATTATAATTGAAATGTGAACAATATTGCTGCATTAATAAAAATAACACACCAAAAAATACATGTTTTTATTTTCTTTTTTCTTTTTTTTTTACTTTATACCTGGTCATGTTGGGTATCATTCGAAAGGCCATGCTCAGACCTTTCGATTGACACCCTCCTTGACCCCCTAGCTGCCTGGAGATATCGGGGTTCAAATGAACCCCCTATCTCCACCAGGGGATTGGCCTGGGCAATATACACTATATTGCCAAAAGTATTCGCTCACCCATCCAAATAATCAGAATCAGGTGTTCCAATCACTTCCATGGCCACAGGTATATAAAATCAAGCACCTAGGCATGCAGACTGTTTTTACAAACATTTGTGAAAGAATGGGTCGCTCTCAGGAGCTCAGTGAATTCCAGTGTGAAACTGTGATAGGATGCCCACCTGTGCAACAAATCCAGTCGTGAAATTTCCTCGCTCCTAAATATTCCACAGTCAACTGTCAACTTTATTATAAGAATGTGGAATTGTTTGGGAACGACAGCAACTCATCCACAAAGTGGTAGGCCACGTAAACTGACGGAGCTGGGTCAGCAGATACTGAGGGGCATAGTGCGAAGAGGTCGCCAAATTTCTGAAGAGCCAATCGCTACAGACCTCCAAACTTCATGTGGCCTTCAGATTAACTCAAGAACAGTGCGCAGAGAGCTTCGTGGAATGGTTTCCATGGCCAAGCAGCTGCATCCAAGCCATACATCACCAAGTGCAATGCAAAGCGTCGGATGCAGTGGGGTAAAGCACGCCGCCGCTGGACTCTAGAGCAGTGGAGACGCATTCTCTGGAGTGACGAATCATGCTTCTCCATCTGGCAATCTGATGGATGAGTCTGGGTTTGGCGGTTGCCAGGAGAACGGTACTTGTCTGACTGCATTGTGCTAAGTGTAAAGTTTGGTGGAGGGGGGATTATGTGGGGTTGTTTGTTTTTCAGGAGCTGGGCTTGGCCCCTTAGTTTCAGTCAAAGGAACTCTGAATGCTTCAGCATACCAAGACATATTGGACAATTCCATGCTCCCAACTTTGTGGGAACAGTTTGGAGCTGGCCCCTTCCTCTTCCAACATGACTGTGCACCAGTGCACAAAGCAAGGTCCATAAATACATGGATGACAGAGTCTGGTGTGATGTGGATGAACTTGACTGGCATGCACAGAGTCCTGACCTCAACCCGATAGAACACCTTTGGGATGAATTAGAGCAGAGACTGAGAGCCAGGCCTTCTCGTCCAACATCAGTGTGTGAGCTCACAAGTGCGCTTCTGGAAGAATGGTCAAAAATTCCCATAAACACACTCCTAAACCTTGTGGACAGTCTTCCCAGAAGAGTTGAAGCTGTTATAGCTGCAAAGGGTGGACCAACATCAGATTGAACCCTATGGATTAGGAATGAGATGTCACTTAAGATCATATGCGAGTCAAGGCAGGTGAGCGAATACTTTTGGCAATATAGTGTATATACGCATGATGTGAGCTAGCCTGGGCAATATATATATATGCATGATGTGAGCTAGCCTGGGCAATATATATATACGCATGATGTGAGCTAGCCTGGGCAATATATATACGCATGATGTGAGCTGGCCTGGGCAATATATATATATGCATGATGTGAGCTGACCTGGGCAATATATATACACATGATGTGAGCTAGCTGGGGCAATATATATACGCATGATGTGAGCTAGCCTGGGCAATATATATATACGCATGATGTGAGCTGGCCTGGGCAAAATATATATATATACGCATGATGAAAATTTGCAAAGGATAAGGCACGCAAAGTGAAATTTTGATGTGTCTGAAATTGAAACTTACGTGACAACTCTTATTTTTTTTTCGTTAATTTATATTTGTTCAATACAGTTCATTTTAATTTGTTTAATAGAGTTAATTTAAAATGGTTTAATACAGTTTATTTATATTTATTTTACCTTTACTATTGGTGCTTTTCAAACATTATTCTTAAATAAAAAGAAATTTAGCAGTTTCATGTTGTGTCGTTTTTTTTTTTGGGGGGTGCAAGTAGCTGGTCTTGCCTAGGGCGCAAAATAGTCCAGCACCGACCCTGACCGCTGGGTCCACCCCTGCACTCTTCCACAATACCACAGAGGGGTTACTGTATGATGGCACTTGCTGGCCTGGCACCAAAAGCACAATATCTGGGTGCACTGACGCCTTTACCAGATTCATATCTTTTTAATATAGGACCGCATGGTCCACCCCTGCACTCTTGCACAATACCACAGAGGGGTTACTGTATGAATGCACTTGCTGGCCTGGCACCAAAGGCACAATATCTGGGTGCACTGACGCCTTTACCAGATTCATATCCTCAGAGGGGTTACTGTGTGACGACACTGTTGCCGACGCTAAAAGCCCAATTTTAAAGCACCTGTTGTTACTTTCATCCAAAGCCTGCATAAGTTTCACCATAATTTAGCCAAAAAATCACTAAACTTTTTCTGCGCGTCCTAAAATGTCTTTTCATACAGGCTGCCGCCCCAAGCAGTTGTTTATGAATAAATTAAAGGAAAAGCATTTACCGTAATTTGAAACGTCATTTTTTTGTTTCTAAATGTTTCTATACATCCTAGAAATCCGCCACTTCACGGGCAGGTTATGGGGACCTCCTAGGCACGATATTTGAAGTAATTTTTGTGTTTATTTTTAACCCTTATTTCATGGAAAACTCACTGTCCCTTTAAAAACGTTTTTTTTTTACTTTTTGTCCTTGTTTCCTGTCCCCCAGGGCACTACCCGGACCCCCATACACCTTTTATGGCAAATATCTAGCATATATGCCCTCTTGGAGGGCACTCTAAAAATCGAATTTTGAGTCCCATTGACTTGTATTGAGTTCGAGTTTGAATTCAAACATTTGGAAAGTACGAGTTCGAATGCAAACCGAACTCGGGGGTGTTCGGCTCATCACTAACTGCAAGTATAAAGACCAATAGCTTTAACTTGTATGGGTAAAACAGATTCTGGAGCTGGTGTTACCAGGAGTTTAATTAGCTCTGGGTGGGACAGGGATTCATTTAATGTGCAGCTGCACCTAGCAGTGTGTGTGTGTGTGTCTGTCTCAGTGCATGGAGAGATGGTGTGTTGAATGCAGCAACTCCTGTGTTGGGAGAAAATCCTGTCATTGGGACAGGATTCCATGGATGAACTTTCACTGTTTCCTTGGAGGAAACCAGCTCAGCTTGGAGGACCGTCTCTAAATACCCAAGTAAGGCTCAGTGGAGCGGACTTTGATTTGTTTCTATGAACTGATTTTGGCTGGATGCCTGCAACCTTTTTGTTTCTATTTTTGTGACTGGATTGCTGTCTGAAATTAAAGCGGGCAATTTCTGAAGCGAATGCGAGTTTTCCTCTATATTGAGACTGATCCCCTACAATGATTATTCCCAAATCCTTCTCCTGCTTTGATTTCCCTAACTCCATACAATTTAGGCCCCGTTCACACCTCAGTGTTTTACAACGCTTTCCTGAGCGCTGTAAAACGCTCAACCCCGGAAATCCCATGATTTCCTATGGGGCTGGTTCACACCTGGACGTTTTACAGCACGCAGGAATGCGCTGTAAAACGTCCAATGCCCAAAGAAGTATGGGAGCTTCTTTGGGGCGTATAGCAGCGCATTCGCGGCCATAGATATAGCCGCGAATGCGCTGCAATGCCCGTTCGCGTGTTTTCTCGTATGCACGATACGCACGTAAAAAAAACACACAATCGCGCGCATTTGAAAAACGCTGAGGTGTGAACCCAGCCTTAGGGTATAAGTTGCTTTTGTGTTCTTCACTCCAAAGTGCATAACATTGCATTTATCTACATTAAATTTCATCTGCCATTTAAGTGCCCAGTCCCCCAATCTATCCAAATCCTCTGCAGCAAAGTCACATCCTGCTCACATTGTATTACTTTTCCTAGGTTTGTGTCATCAGCAAACTCTGATACATGACTTTCGATGCCTGTATCAAGGTCATTTATAAATAAATGGAATAAAATTTTGACAGACCCCTGAGGGACACCACTTACCACTGATGTCCATCTTGAAAATTTACTATTTATGACAACTCTCTGTACCCTATCTTTTATCCAGTTTTCTATTCAAGAATAGGGATGAGCTGTTCGGGTTCGGACGGTTCGGAGTTTGACCCGAACTTTGGCAGTCCGAAAGTTTGCGAATTTCGAACTTTTTGGGCGTGTTCGGTTCGAGTTCGAAAAAAAAAAAGAAATTTTGAAAAAAGTATCGAAAATGCTTAAAAAAATACTAAAAAATCTAGAAATAAAGAGACTCTTTACTGCAGAATATTATAAGCAACGGTTTATTAGATATTGAATTAAAAACTAATGTGTACGTGGAAAGATTATCAACTCTAAATGACCTCTGTTCACAAACGGGCATAACACCAGGTGTTTTTAGTCTGGTAATCAATTTGATACATTGTACAATATACTGAGGGTGGGGTGGTGTCTGCTTCTGAATGAGATTTGAGAATTAATTTCCCTAAAACATACTAATATGCCGCATTTAACTGGTGTTTGAAAAAAATCTAAAGCAATGTTATTTTTCACCTCGGGATTAAACATTCACAGGGTTATTCAGAGAGCGGTGAAACGCAGGAAAATAACTGGAGAAGTGAAAATTCTAGGTCAAAATAGCCAAACCAGAAAAATTCTCCCATTTAACTCACTTTCCAAATCGGCTATTTGGTCTAGATTGTTCTCTTCTCTTGCCAGTTCTCCTGGCTTTCACCTCTCTCTCAGGGTTGTTCAGAGAAAGGTAAAAACCAGGAGAATGGCAGCAAAAGAGAACAATCTGGACCAAATAGCCGATTTGGAAAGTGAGATAAGGCTAGGGTCAGACTAACGCATTTTTCGCAGCGACCGTCAAAAAGTGCGTCCGAACGCATTGCCGTATTTTTTCACGGATTGCGCGAAAATGGTCATACGATGCGCATTTTTGTGCGTGATTTTTTTACGGATCCAAACCAGGAAACTTTGGGTGTCTGGACGTTATGTTGGCTGGACATGAGCAGGGTCTGACGTCTCCAAATCACGCACACACGCCGCTAGTGGACGCAGCGCACTCTGTACGTCCGTACTAGCGGTTCTGCGTTCTCGAAAAAATGCGTTCATTTTCCACTTGCGTTGCGCAGCCGGACTTTCGTGCGACCGTACTTCATATATTGGCAGTCATTGCCCGTCATTTGCTGCTAGTGCGGCCGTGATTAAGTGCGCCTAAACGCACATTAAAAATTCGCTAGTCTGACCCTAGCCTAAATGGGAGAATTTTTCTGGTTTGGCTATTTTGACCTAGAATTTTCACTTCTCCAGTCATTCTCCTGCTCTTCACCGCTCTCTGAATAACCCTGACAGGGTTATTCAGAGAAAGGTGAAACTCAGGAGAATGACTGGAGAATGGAAAATTCTAGGTCAAAATAGCCGAACCAGAAAAATTCTCCCATTTATCTCACTTTCCAAATCGGCTTTTTGGTCTAGAAGTTTCCATTCTCCTGCTTTTCACCGCCAAAAAATCAGTAAACTTTTTCTGCGTGTCCGAAAATGTCTCCTCTTTTCATACAGACTGCCGCCCCAAGCAGTTGTTTATGGATAGATTAAAGGAAAAGCATTTACCGTCATTTGAAATGTCATTTTTTGGTTTTTACATATTTCTATACGTCCTAGAAATCCGCCACTTCACGGGCAGGTTATGGTGACCTCCTAGGCACGATATTTGAAGGAATTTTATTTTTATTTTTAACCCTTATTTCAAGGAAAACTCAATCAAACTTTTTGTCCTTGTTTCCTGTCCCCCAGGGCACTACCCGGACCCCTATACACCTTTTATGGCAAATATGTAGCATATATGCCCTCTTGGAGGGCACTCTAAAAAAACGAATTTTCAGCCCCATTGACTTGCATGGGGTTCGGGTTCGGGTTCGGACCCGAACAAATGGGAAGTTCGGGTTCGGGCTCGAACCGAACTCAGGGTATGTTCGGCTCATCCCTATTCAAGAACAAGTATTTTCATCTACGACCAATTTTTTCTAAATTTAAATAGTAACCTTGAGTGGAACTGTGTAGAAAGCTTTGGCAAAATCCACGTAAATCACATCCACTGCGACCCCCTGATCTATACTTCTATTTACTTGTTTATATCCTGAACATTCAGATTTTACAGAATGTAATCAAATCCTTTTATTAACCCTTTCACTGCTGAGCCATTTCACCCCTGTGTGCTGAGCTCATTTTGACTGTCTTGTGCTCATGATGTTTACAAGTGATTTTATGTCATGTTTTATTGTAGGACCCAGACAAATATATATCTTTTCAGCAGACTCAGCAGATTCATAATATATCATTATTATATGTATACACCTATCGATGAGCCGAACACTCCCCGAGTTCGGTTCGAGCCCGAACCCGAACTTTCCATTTGTTCGGGACCGAACCCGAACCTCCATGCAAGTCAATGGGGCTGAAAATTCGGTTTTTTAGAGTGCCCTCCAAGAGGGCATATATGCTACATATTTGCCATAAAAGGTGTATGGGGGTCCGGGTAGTGCTCTGGGGGACAGGAAACAAGGACAAAAAGTTTTTTTAAAAAAACTTTTTTAAAGGGACAGTGAGTTTTCCATGAAATAAGGGTTAAAAATAAAAACGAAAAATTCCTTCAAATATCGTACCTAGGAGGTCCCCATAACCTGCCCGTGAAGTGGCGGATTTCTAGGATGTATAGAAACACTTAAAAACAAATAAATTACGTTTCATATGACGGTAAATGCTTTTCCTTTAATCTATCCATAAACAACTGCTTGGGGCGGCAGCCTGTATGAAAAGACATTTTAGGACGTGCAGAAAAAATTTAGTGTATTTTTGGGCTAAATTATTGTGAAACTTACGCAGGCTTTGGATGAAAGTATCAATAGGTGCTTTAAAATTGGGCTTTTAGCGTCGGCAACAGTGCCGTCACACCGTAACCCCTCTGAGGATATGAATCTGATACAGGCGTCAATGGCAGTGCACCCAGATATTGTGCCTTTAGTGCCAGGCATGCAAGTACTATCATACAGTGACCCCTCTGTGGTATTGTGGAAGAGTGCAGGGGTGGACCATGCGGTCCTATATTGAGAAGCGTTTTTTTTTTATCTGTTAATGGGCGTCAGTGCACCCAGATATTGTGCCTTTAATGCCAGGCCAGCAAGTATCATCATACAGTAACCCCTCTGTGTTATTGTGGAAGAGTGCAGGGGTGAACCTTGCGGTCCTATATTAAAAAGATATGCATCTGGTTAAGGCGTCAGTGCACCCAGATATTCTGCCTTTGGTGCCAGGCCAGCAAGTATCATCATACAGTAACCCCTCTGTAGTATTGTGGAAGAGTGCAGGGGTGGACCATGTGGTCCTATATTGAAAAGTGTTTTTTTTATCTGGTAATGGGCGTCAGTGCACCCAGATATTGTGCCTTTAAAGCCAGGCCATCAAGTATCATCATACAGTAACCCCTCTGTGGTATTGTGGAAGAGTGCAGGGGTGGACCATGTGGTCCTATATTGAAAAGTTTCTCTTTTTTAATGGGCGTCAGTACAGCCAGATATTGTGTCTTTCATGGCAGCAAGTGCATTCACACCGTAACCCTTTTGTGGTATTGTGGAAGAGTTCAGTGCTGGAGGTTTTGTGAATGCAGAGGAGGACATCCCCTATCTATTCCATTACTTCAGCATCAGGGGATTGATAGCTGCTGATCCAGGACTGATTCATTTTTATAAATGTCAGCCGGTCTACAGAGTCGGTGGACAGACGCACTCTTTTGTCTGTGACAAAACCTCCAGCGGTACTGAACGTCCTTTTGGAAAGCACGCTAGATGAAGGGAAACCTAGTAGCTGCATAGCATATTGGCTAAGTTCTGGCCAGTGATCCAATCTCAACACCCAGTAAGCCAGTGGATCATCTGCTGGAAAGGTATCCAGGTCTGCCCTTGCCCCTAGGTAGGTAGTCCTGCACCATATGGTGAAGACACTGGCAATGGGTGCCTACATTTGACGTTCCTGGGCGTCGAGGACTAAAAAAATTTAAAAATGCATCAGTCAAGCGGCCCTGGCCTTAACCACTATTCCTCTGATCATCCTCAGCCTCAGAAGCACGTGTGTCAGCACTTGGTAATCTACCAGTGCCTGGAAAGGTGTTACACATGTGTCGCTTTAGAGCGTCCTCAAGTTTTTTCATCCTGTGCTCCCTCTGTGCGGGCAGGATGAGCTCTGCAACTTTCCCCTTGTATCGTGGATCAAGAAGGGTTGCCAACCAGTAATGATCCCTCTTCTTGATAGCACGAATCCTGGGGTCCTTTAGCAGGCTTTGCATCATTAGGGAGCCCATGCAGCGTAGGTTGGAGGTGGCATTAGCTGCCGAGTCTTCCTGGTCAATGAGGATGACCGTATCGTGCACTTCCTCCTCCCAGCCACGCACAAGCCCTTCTGTTTCTGGGCACACAAAACCCTGCCTTGAGGAATCCCCACCTTCAATGCCCCCACTACTTAAAAAGTCCTCCTTCTCCTCATCCTCCTCCTGTCTGATCTGAGTAGGACCCGCTGGAATGCTGTCTGCGGAAAGACTGGGGCCTTGAGAGCTAGGGAAGGCCTCCTCTTCCTCCCGCTGCTCTGCCTCTAGAGCCACATCTATAATTCCCCACAGAGTGTGCTCCAGCAGGAACACTAAAGGAATTGTGTCACTGATGCATGCACTATCCCTGCGCACCATCCTCGTTGCCTCCTCAAATGGTGACAGTACAGTGCATGCATCCTTGATCATCAGCCACTGCGGGGGGGGGGGAAACCAAGTTGACCTGAACCTGTCCTTGTGCCATACTCACACAGGTACTCGTTGATGGCCCTCTGCTGCTTGTGCAGACGCTGCAGCATTGCTAATGTCGAGTTCCACCTGGTGGGCATGTCACAGATCAGACGGTTTGTGGGAAGGTGGAATTCTCTTTGAATTTCTGCCAGGCGAACGCTTGCTGGGAATGACCGTCTGAAGTGGCTGCAGACTTTTCTGGCCTGGATGAGAAGCTCTGGCAGCCCTGGGTACTTGGTTAGGAAACGCTGTACCACCAGATTTAGGACGTGTGCTAGGCATGGTACATGCGTCAATTTACCCTTGCGTAGGGCGGAGAGAAGGTTGCTGCCATTATCGCAGACGATCATTCCCAGCTGAAGCTGGGGTGGTGTTAACCATCTCTGCACCTGTCCCCGCAGAGCTGACAAAATTTCTGACCCGGTGTGGCTCCTGTCCCCTAAACAAACCAGCTCAAGCACAGTATGGCATCTTTTTGCTTGAGCCATTGCGTACACCCTGTCAGGCATCGGTTTAACTGCCACTTCGCCAGAGACAGAGAGGAGGAGGAGGAGGAGGAGGAGGAAGAGGAGGAAGAGGTGGTGGTGGTGGAGCATACAGACCTCATACAAGCAGCTTTCTGGAGGCGTGGTGGATGAACAAGCTCCAGCACAGAGCCCCATCTTGGATCCCTCCCAGCTGCAATCAGAGTTTCCCAGTGTGCCGTGAAGGAAATGTAACGACTCTGTCCATGCTTGCTGGACCACGTGTCTAAAGTGACATGCACCTTGCTGCTGACTGCCTTTCCCAATGACTGGATAACATTGTCTTCCACGTGCTGGTATAGTGCTGGAATGGCCTTGCGTGAAAAGTAATGGTGTTTTGGAACCTGCCACTGTGGTACAGCGCATTCAGCAAATTCACAGAAGGGAGCAAAGTCCACCAGCTGGAAAAGCAGCAGCTGCAATGGGAGTAATTTTGCTAAGCTGGCATTTAGACGCTGTGCTTGGGGATGGTTGGGACTATATTTTTTCTTTTGCTGCGGTAGCTGCGGCAACGTAATCTGACTGCGTAAATCTTCAACTACTGGGATGATGTCACATTGTGAGGAAACACCTGCTGGTACATCCATTACTGTAGCATCATCCCTGTCGGTTGAGGTTGTAGGCAATGGCATGGCAGGACATACAGTGTGGGTAGAGACAGATGAGGAGGAGGAGGACCTACGCAACGTTTTGCCCCAACGGGATGTGTGGCACTTGTTCATATGTTGGCTCAAGCACGTGGTACCCAAGTGTCCGGTGTTTATCCCACGCTTCAGCCTCCTCTGACATAGATTACAAATAGCAATGGTGGGGTCTGCTGCACAGTTCTTAAAGAACTCCCAGACAGCAGACTTCCTGCATGTGTTCTTTGAGACAACAGCGCTCTGCACCGGAGCAGCTCTGACATGTGATGCCTTGGACTGGCTAGTGCTACGGTTGGTCACAGAGGATGTTGTGCCTCGTTTTTGCTGTGCCTCCTCCTCCTCCCCCTCCTCCTCACTTGATTCCTCAGTTCGATCTGGCACCCAGGTGGAGTCAGTGACCTCATCATCATCAATGTCATCTTCACCCCCTATCTCCTCGTCACTGGAGCCAACTTGGCAGTATGCTGCAGCTGCTGGGGCAACATGAGTGCCAGTTATTTGTGTGTCATCACTGGCACCCCCTTCCCCTAGGTTGATTATACTCCCTTCCTCAACCTCAGAGATTGAATCAGAGCACTGTACTTGCTGCGCATCCTCAAGCAGCATGTCACTCTCATTGTAGTCAAACAATTCAGCTGACTCCTCCGTGTGTGATAGCGACGCTACGGCAGGAGTAGCTGTGGACATGGAGGCTGCATTAGATGCTTTGACAGCTGAGGTGGACTGTAAGCACTAGAAGCATGGTTGGCAGAGGACTCGGAGGATGAGGATGGCCTGGTTAGCCAATCCACCAAGTCCTCTGTATGTTGCTGCTGCTTAAGACGGCCAGCACCAGTTAGAAAGGACAAGCGTGCCCCTGCAGAGGATGCACCACGTCCACCACGACCAGAGACACAGCCTCCCGACACAGGGGCTGCTTGCCCTCTTATCTGTGGCTGGGAGCGTCTGCCTGTCCTTTTTGTTCTTTCAGACATGGTGAGTGATATATAGATTAATATATACAGAACTCTGATTCAACTCTGGTATAAAGATTTAAATAACTCTGGTATAACTCAGTGAGACACACTGATAGCTGGCAGCCAGTGACAAGAGACAGATCACCTTAATTCCCAAGTGTTTTAAAGAAATTAGTGAGCCCCAAAAAAAATTGCTGGCTGTGTGACGAGACACAGAAGATCACCTTAATTCCCAAGTGTTTTAAAGAAATTAGTGAGCCCCAAAAAGATTTGCTGGCACAGTGACAAGACCCAGAAAATCACCTCAATTCACAAATGTTTTAAATAAAGTTGTAAACCCAAAAAAACTTGCTGGCACAGTGACAAGACACACATCACCTAAATTCACTGATATTTGGTTGAAATGAGACCCCCCAGTAGCGTGGCAGACCGGCAGTAACAACACACACAACTATCTTCTTTGGAATCTCCTCTGAAATGCGTGCAGAATCGGCGCGTTGAAACCTTATATAGTGTGCTGCGGGACTTAGCTCTGTGAGCCCATGATTGATCGGTGATTGGCATAGTGTTCAACCAGTCTTGCACCAGACCTGTGGTCAGGTGCAAGGCTGTAGCCAATTACGAGCTTCAGACAGTGGGAAAATGCATTGTGGTCCATTGTGGTCGAACATGCGGCAAACACCCAGAAATGTTCGGGGTTCGCGATCCGCCCGAACAGGCTAAGTTCGGGTCGAACCCCGAACCGTCCGAACCCGAACAGCTCATCCCTATATACACCATGTCCTGTCAGAATGCTACAACACAAAATGTAAAAAAAATGTAAATTTCCATTCAAATTTCAATCATTTATAGCGTGTAAATTATTTTTTCACATTTTACCAACCAAACCGTAGTGGAAACCTGTTACTGTATTCTTGTGAGAAAATAGGCAATTTTAACAAAAAATTTTTGCTTGTATTTTGTGCATTGTGTTTTTTGAATAAAACGACTTGCTCGCAGCGTGGGAAATGAGAAGATGAGTAACAGCAGTGGTATTGCTCATTTTTTACTTCACAAATGGACATTGCCATTGCTGTGAAACAAAAATTTATAAAACTATTTTTTACATTTCTTTATGTTTGTGGGGAGGTTCCATAATCTGTTACATGGTCATGTTTGGTATCATTAGAAAGGCCAGACTCTGACCTGTCCAATGACACCTATAATGACTTTATGGGGTGTAAAGAATGGAGATACAGGGCTTCAAAGAACACCAGCTCTCCTCACAGTGGTGAAGTAGCTTGTGTTTTAGATGGGCCAGTGTGTAATAACGCTTTGCGCCATCATCTCAACATTTCCATTTGATCTCAGCGTGGGAAATGAGAAGGTGAGTTAGAGCAGTGGCATTGTTTGCTTTACATGTAGAAGCACATAATGCCACCACCTTTGGAAATGAGGCAAAAAAGTAAATTTTGCATTTAATGTTATCCTTTTTTCTAATTTTTACACATTATATGGTCTTGCTTGGTACTGTTCGAAAGGCCAGACTCTGATGTTTCCAAAGACACCTCACTTGACATTGTGTGGTGTAAATTACAGAAACGCAGGGTTGCAAAGCGCCCCCTGCACCCCTTGCTGCAGCGCACCAGGTATTCGATGAACCAATGAGTAGTAGCATATTTTATCATTTTCATACTTGCTGGCATCGTGGGAAATGTGAGGGTGATTTAGTCAGTATCATTCACTTTATAACTGAAAAGTGTATGTAGCGCTCACTCCCGGAGGAGCCGCTGAAATTGAACCTCGGGTCAGTCGCCCCGCACTAGGGAATAAATATACTCCAGCATCGTTGTGGATTTTATAAATTATATAGTTTACTAGAATAAATGGCATATAATGAATAACACGGTGTTAGAATATATATTTACAGTACTTCGTAATGCGGGAAACGCGCAGCGGAAAAGAAATACGATGCTTCGTATTTCAAGGAAACACGCAGCGGAAAAGAAATACAAGGTTTCGTAATTCGAGAAACGCGTAGCGGAAAATAAATACGATGTTTCGTAATTCGAGAAACGCGCAGCGGAAAATAAATGAAAAATTATCTTTAACCCCTTTTTGATTGGGGAGTGAGTCCCGCACAGGTTGTGTCCCGGAATGTAAGTGTGTGTGTGTGTTATGGTACCCGGGTACACTATTCAACTGGCCAGGGAATTTCTCAAGAGGTATCTTCGACTAGTCAAGTTGGGGCCCTGTGGGTTTTGGAAACAAACAGCAGCGTGCTTTCTTGGTTTTACAACGGCCTAGAAGGCCTCTCACCCATCCGCCAGATACTTGAGGCTCCGCTGGACCCAGGACGTCTCTCCGCTCGATATTGACTGGGCTCTCTTGGCTTCTGGATCCGCTGTCTGGCTTTCTGCTCCTGCCGCGACTTGTCCAGCTTACCGCCTGCTCTCCCAGTCCGATCGACCTGCGGTATTCCTTACTCGGGGTCCTCTGGCTTCCTCAATAGCAGCTTGGGTAATCTTGTGGATCACTGGGTCTCCCTTTGGTAAGGCTGAGTAACCCGATCTGTAACTCCGTTAGGCCGCACCTGCGCTCTGGCCTGGACACTGTTACGTTCTGCAGCACTGTGTCTTGTCTCTCTCACTCCCTGGCGCGCTCTGCCAGCTCTCCCCACGAGGCTCAGGATGTAAGTCTCTGTGTCCCACCCACTTCCTGTGTCCGTTCCCAAAGCATGCCGGGAAATGTAGTCCCAATGTAATATTCAGTGTCTCACATTGCGCTTGTCTCCCTCCGGTGGCCAAAAATAGGTACTGCCACAATAAGGAATTAAACACAGCGCTACATGTACAACAGAGCTGCATTATAAATAAAAAAGGTTTAAAATTGAAAAACTAAAGTCGGTAATATAAAAATGACCTAACTTAGTCATGTACAGTGGTGTTCAAAATTATTCAACCCCCACTGAAATTGAGTGTTTTGGCCAGTTTGACATTGATTTTGATCATTCAGTCATCTTGCTTACAATTAAATCAAAGAGGCACGTGTAGGTCAGACAAATATAACATAACATTTATAATGAAATAACCACAAATGTCTTTTCTGTGCTCACATCATGATCAGTTTTATTCAACCCCCAAGTGACATTCAATCTTAGTACTTAGTACAACATCCTTTTACAGTTATAACAGCTTTTAAACGTGAAGCATAGCTTGACACAAGTGTCTTGCAGCGATCTACGGGTATCTTCGCCCATTCGTCATGGGCAAAAGCCTCCAGTTCAGTCACATTCTTAGGCTTGCGCACTGCAACTGCTTTCTTTAAGTCCCACCAGATGTTCTCAATCGGATTTAAGTCAGGTGACTGCGATGGCCACTCAAATGTTCCAGCCTTTAATCTGCAACCATGCTCTAGTGGACTTGGAGGTATGCTTGGGATCATTGTCCTGTTGAAAGGTCCAACGTCTCCCAAGCCTCAGGTTTGTGACGGACTGCATCACATTGTCATCCAATATCTCCTGGTACTGAAGAGAATTCATGGTACCTTGCACACGCTGAAGCTTCCCTGTACCTGCAGAAGCAAAACAGCCCCAAAGCATGATTGACCCCCCGCCATGCTTCACAGTAGGCAAGGTGTTCTTTTCTTCACAGGCCTTGTTCTTTCTCCTCCAAATATAGCCTTGATCCATGGGCCCAAACAGTTCTAATTTTGTTTCATCAGTCCACAGAACACTATCCCAAAACTTCTGTGGTTTGTCCACATGACTTATGGCATACTGCAGTCGGCTCTTCTTATTCGTTGGAGACAGCAAGGGGGTGCGCCTGGGAGTTCTGGCATGGAGGCCTTCATTACGCAGTGTGCGCCGTATTGACTGAGCTGAAACTTCAGTACCCACATCTGACAAATCTTTTCTCAGTTCCTCAGCAGTCACACGGGGACTTTTCTCCACTCTACGCTTCAGGTACCGCACAGCAGTCAAAGTCAGCATCTTCTTTCTGCCACGACCAGGTAGCATTTCAACAGTGCCCTTTGCCTTGAATTTGCGAATGATGCTTCCTATGGTCTCTCTTGGTATGTTTAACATCTTTGCTGTTTGTAACCACACCAGTAAATGTCTAGAAGGAGCTGAGTATCACAGTCATTTTAACCCCTTAACGCCGCAGGACGTACATTTACGTCCTGCATTAGGCGGGCTTTGCCGCCGCAGGACGTAAATGTACGTCCTCGGCGTTTAGAGCCCCCCCGGGAGATACTCACCTTCTCCGGTCGCTCCCACGCTGTTCTGACTCCCCCGGAGTCAGATCAGTGTGATCCCTCCTCCGGCGTTGTGACGTCATCGCGCCGGTGGCGCGATGACGTCAGTTTCAGGCGTCCCCCCCGCCGGAGCAGGGGAAGCGCCTGGAGGGGAGGGATCCTTCGGATCCCTCTATCTCCCGATCGCCTGGTCCCCGGCGGCTGTGGCCAGCATCGCTGGAAGGGTCACAGCCTGACCTTTCCAGCGATGTATGGGGGGTTAACCCCTTAGTTGCCAGGTCGCGACCGGGCACTAATTTGTGCCCGATCGCGGCCTATTTCCGGTGGGGGCCGCCATCTTGGATGGCAGCCCCCACCTCTGGGTCCCCCGGTCAACTGACTCATCGCGCCATGCGCGATGATGTCAGTTAACGGGAACCCCCTAGCTGCAAAGGGATTTCCCATGGAAATCCCTTGCAGGAGATAGGGGGGTTCTTTGAACCCCTTTATCTCCTGATCGGTGGCAGCTAGGGGGTCATGGCTGATATTTCTGGAAAGGCCAGAGCATGGCCTTTCCAATGATATCAAACATGACCATGGTAAAAGTGAAATAAAAGTGTAAAAAAAGTAAAAATAAAAATAATAAAAAAATAATAAATTAAATAATAAATATAATAATAAAAAATGTTTTTGTTTTTTTTAATGCAGCACTATTGTTCACATTTCAATTATAATGTGAACAATGATGCTTCACTAATGTTTTTTTTTTTTTTTGGGGGTTTAGCTAAAATCACGCAATTTCTCCCCAAAAAAAAAATGGGTTCACCGTTCTAATTTTTTTAACAAATCTACCCAATAGAATATGACCGCAGAGCCTCGGATAATAAAATTAAAAAAAAAAAAACTCTTTACACACTGTGGAAGATTGAAATTTTATTGAAAATTCAAATTGTTTTACATTTTTTGTTATAGCATTTTGGCAGGGCATGACATATACATATAATAATGATATATTATTAATCTGCCGAGTCTGACGGAAAGAACGATATATAATTTGTCTGGGTGGTATAAGAATACGTGACTTAAGAATGGTCAAAATGAGCTCAGCGAACTTCTACTTCCGAAACAGCGCCGAAGTTGTAAAATTACTCCCGTCCTTAAGGGGTTAAAGCTGCCTAATTGGTGCTTATTATGCTTTATTGCTGCTCTGTGACATCCACAGGTGTTTTCAATACCTGATTGAAAACACTTGAATGAACCTCTGTTCTTCAGAGTGGTAGTCTTTAAGGGGTTGAATAATTGTGTCAATGAAGAATTCACAAAATAAACATTTACTACTGTATTACAAAACCAATTGATGTAATTTTAGTTGCATATGGTTCTTTAAAAAGTCCTTGTAGGATTTCATTCTGAATACAATTACAAATGTACACTAAATTCCCTAAAACCCTTTACAGCATTGGGGGTTGAATAATTTTGAACACCACTGTATATGGTATCTTTGGAATGACCATGCTCTGGGCTTTCCAACGATACCCAGCATGACTCTCTGCCTTTTGATGTTCAGGAGACATGGGGTCCAAAGCTTCTGTATCTCCTCTACAGTGATTTTCTTGCCCTTTAGGTGGAGGTCCCTTTCTGACATCATTGTTGCCACATACAGTCAGGTCCAGAAATTTTGGGACATCAACACAATTCTAACATCTTTGGCTCTATACACCACCACAATGGAGTTGGAATGAAACAAACACAATGTGCTTTAACTGCAGACTGTCAGCTTTAATTTGAGGGTATGTACATCCAACTCAGGTGAACGGTGTAGGACTTACAGCAGTTTGCAGATGTGCCTCCCACTTGTTAAGGGACCAAAATTAATGGGACAGAATAATAATCATAAATCAAACTTTCCCTTCTTAATACTTGGCTGCAAATCCTTTGCAGTCAATCACAGCCTGAAGTCTGGAAAGCATAGACATCACCAGATGCTGGGTTTCATCCCTGGTGATGCTCTGCCAGGCCTCTACTGCAACTTTCTATAGTTCCTGCTTGTTCTTGGGGCATTTTCCCTTCAGTTTTGTCTTCAGCAAGTGAAATTCATGCTCAATGGGATTCAGGTCAGGTGATTGACTTGGCCATTGCATAACATTCCACTTCTGTCCCTTCAAAAACGCTTTGGTTGTGTAGCGCTGGTTTTAAATTCCCTGTCGTTGTAGTACTTGTTTTTGGCCACCGGAGGGAGACAAGCGCGATGTAAGACACTGAACATTAGGACTACATTTTCCAGCATGCTTTGCGGGCGGGAACAGGAAGTGGGTGGGAGAGAGACACTGACATCCGCAGCCTCGTGGAAAGAGCTGGCAGAGCACGCAGAGGAGTGAGAGGAGCAAGACGCAAGTGTAGCAGAGAGTGATCACGACCAGGCCAGAGCGCAGGTGCAGCCTAGCAGAGCTGGAGATCGGGTTTTTCCCTTCTTATTACATGAAGACCCAGTGATCCACCGCTAGTAACCCAACTCCATTGTGGTGGTGTATAGAGCCAAAGATGTTAGAATTGTGTCGAAGTCCCAATATTTCTGGACCTGACTGACGACGTCAGTGGGGGGTGGAGATCCCAAGGCATGTCCCAAGGGGATTCCCTCAGATGGTCAGTTCGCCCCTGCTTGCGGTGCCCTCACAGACAGGCGCCTGGGAGCAGATGCCCCCTACCCTCGCTACTCCACTGCCTTTTGGCAGCCCTGTAGATATGTACACTAGGGTTCAAAGGTTTGGGGTCACTTCGAAATTTGTTTGATTTCGAAATCAAAGCAGATTTTTTTTGTCCAATAAAATATCAAGTCAGTCAGAAATAAAGTGCAAGACACCAAAAAGTATCAGCACTCATGGGCTCTGTTGAGTCTTTTTATTGGACACTAAGGTGCCAACAACATTTCAGCCTACTGCCTTTTTATCAAGCTTTTATCAAATGCTGGTACTTTTTTGTTTCCTGTATTTCATGATCATTGTGGGCAAATCCAAGTATCAAGTGCTGTAGCGTAACAATGTTAACACGGTATTCCGGTGAAGGCGCTACCTCTGCACCTCACCCCAGAACGGAGCACTAACCGCTGGGATACTCATGGCAGCGATTCCGCACCGCTGCGTTTATCACCTTCTGGAGTCTATAGGACTCCATTGAGGGCTGCTCTGCTGGAGCAACGGATTTATTGGGGGGGGGGGGTTAGGGGGTGCTAAATGGTTCTGCAAAAGTGGAGTCATTTAGCACCAGCTTTTAGTTGTAGCTAAAATTTTGGCTTGCACATCCCTGTAGTAATTAGCACTAAGAATTTTACCCTTAAGTTACCTTACTTCTCTCCCAAAACCAAACACCAACCCCTCACCCCGCCCCCTGCTCTCCCCATAAATAAAACACACGACAAAGTATTGGCGGTTTGAAAAGGTCACGTCTTTTATTAATTAAGGCCAGAATCATTGCCTTTATGGCAGAATTATTAGCGATCCTCGTGTTCTCAAAATAGGTAACACCAGATAACACTGGCAACCGCAATGCACCACAAGCATTGCCCAGAAATAGCGTCCGGCCCCACGTGGCTATGTTAGCGTGACCACGCGCTGCTTTCTTTATGGCAAATAGCAGGCCGAGTGGATCTGCAAACTAGGAGGCACCTGTGTTTGGCCATACAAACTACTACCCAGACCCCCTAACCTACAGACCCTCCCCCTCTATCGCCTCTCTACGTGCCAGGGCCGCATATTTCACCATATATCAAACTAATCATGTTCATTATAAACACAATCCCCCACTAACCGGTGTCATGCAACATGGCAAACTATACTATTGGCCATATTGAACTAAACCATGTCAATCTCTAATACCATACCCCGGCTCTGCCGCAAAACCACCAGCCGGCGTCACGGTAAATCAATCCCCCAGCTTTGGCTGAAAATTAAAACCACCAGCTGGCTCCATGTAACATGGTAACATTATATTCTTGCCAATAACTCAACTAAACCATGTCTTTAATCAAAAAACGATCCCCTGGCTTTGGACTCAAAACCACCAGCCAAAGTAAATGTCAATACAATCCCCCAGCTTTGGCCGCAAAACCACCAGCTGGCTTCATGTAACATGGCTAAATTATCTGACTGCACCTCAACTAACCCTGCCCATATCTAAAGCAATCCACTGGTTTTGGCCTCAAAACCACCAACCGGCTTCCTGCAAAATGGTATGACTCCATATGGGAACCTATGGGCGGTCTTGAATGACTGGCGGAATCACCACTTAATTTGCCTCTATCCATGGTCCAACAGATCTCTGCTGTGACGTGACCTTTTTGACTCAGTATTCAGGCAGTATCCTAAAAAAACAGGGTGGATAGGGTGGGGAAAAAAAAAGGTTAGCACTGATCTTCTGCCTCGTGCACTCCCTTTTTACTACCAACTACCCCTCCCCCTTTCTGTTATCTGCCCTGAGTCCAATCCCAGCAACAAACTGGGAACAAAGGTCCTCCCAACTTTCTACTTCTTGCTCAAACAGGGAAAATCCTTAAAGGGACACTCTAGGCAACATGACCACCTAAGCTATTTTAGGGGGCCATGATGCCCGGAGTATTCCCTTGCCTGTCCCTCCTGCCTCCGCTCAGCCGATCGTCAGGAAAGGCTGAAAACAGCTGAGAGAGGCGGAGGACTTTACTCCGCCCTCCCAGCTGTCAGTCAGCAGAGCGGGAATCATATTTCCCACTTTTGCCGAGTAGGAGACGTCATCGCGCTTTCAGCGCGATGACGTCTCCAACTCACCGCAGAAGCTGGCGGCTCCCTCCGAGGGTTAGTGTTGCGCGCATCCTCTTGCGCGCAACACTAATCTTCAGAGGGAGCCGGGAGGAAGCCTGCCGATTGGCTGGCTTATGTGAGAGGCGCGCATGCGCGCTTCTCACGTAAACCAGAAGTCAAGAAGCATGAAGAAGGACGGGAGCGGAAGAGGAGGGAGGTGAGTATAAAAAAAAAAAAAAAAAGACGCCGCTGGAAAGAAGAGGATTTTAGGGTAAGTACTACAGTTACAAAAAAAAACAAAAAAAACGAAAGATTTATTAAGGGAATAGGGATAGGTTAGGATAAAAAAACGGGGTGTGATTTTTTGAGTAGAGTGTCCCTTTAAGCTTTGTTCCAATTCCGTCATGCCTCAGTACTAACACCTTGTAATACCTTACGTATCGATACTGTAGTTACTGATTGCGCTCCCCATGTTAAGTATAGGGTGCGCAAAGTGCAGTAAGCTCGGGCACGCTAGTGCAATCACCGATGCGCAAAGTGATTTCCTACAGGTTTAGCGAGGTAATATGGGAGGCATGCACGTATCCTAGCGATTAACGCTTACATATCCGGACGCTAATGTTAGCGTTCACTAGGTAATAGAGCCCTGCATGTGGAGGATTCTGCGATCAAAGCAAATTTTGAAGAACAAGATTATTATTTTATTTAAAATGAATTCAAACCTTGCCTGTATTTCCTATTCAAACTCATTTTGTGTAGGTTTCCATGGAAAATGAGTACATATTTGAGTGACTGCAACCTTTTGAACCTCAGTTTACATGGGTTAATAAAGTATATTCTTCACACTCTACAGATACTTTATATTAACCCTCTCACTTCTCCCACTGAGAAGCCCTCCACCACTTCCACCACAGCTTGAGGTTTAATTTAAAAAGTACTTATGTGTGCAGGTTATACTGTAATGAACTATTTCAAGTCACAACTGTTGTTTCTGACCTGCTGAGTGTGGTAACTATAGCTGCACTAAAGACCTGAGACCCCACTTGTCTATGTTCGATCATAGGGCATTAGGCGGCTGCACACAGGAAGTGTGTAGGTGTTGTGTTGTATATGCAGACAGCAGTGGAGATGATGGTATCATAAACCAATCTATGATTCACAAAGTTAACAAGGAAATGTCTGATGCGAAGGGTTTATTTCCTTCTTCTTGTTCCCTGAGCAATAAATCTGCAGCTGATGAAGAGATCACAAAGGGAGCAAACGATTAAAAAAGCATGGGCCCTATTCCCTACTATGCCCTAAAATGGGGAAAATCTGCACCTGCAGGTTTCCTGTAGCATCACAATTTTAGCTTGACATTCCGGGACAGGCGCTACCTTGGCACCTTGCCCCGGAACGCAGCGCTAACCACTGGAACACTCACTGCAGTGCTTCCGCGCTACAGCAAGTATCACCTCCTGGAGTCCTTAGAACACCATAGGGCAGGGGTCATCAAGCTTGGCCATCCAGGTGTTTTGGAAATACATCTCTCAGGATGCTCAGACACTTATTAGGTTAGCTGAGCCCCATGGGAGATGTAGTTCCAAAACATCTGGAGGGCCAAGTTTGATGATCCCTGCCAAAGAGGATTACACTTCCGGGAAGCGAGCCCTAAGCGATCTTGTTCCCATGAGATTGCGCAGTGCCACGGAGTAATCGTAGAGGGAGACTGGGAACTTTTTGTTTCAAGTCTCATTCTTCTCCCGGGGACAAGAATCAGTGGATCGAGCCACTGTTCTAGCCGCGGGATGAGAGTTAAGTGTTTGATTTATTGAGGGGGGTTTAGGGGGTGCTAATTGATTTTGAGAATTAAAGCCAATTAATGATTGCGCTCCTCATGTTAAGAGCCAGGATGCGCAAAGTACAGTAAGCTCGCGGAAGTTAGAGCAATCACTGATGTGCTAAGTGATTTTTTTTTTTTACGGGCTTAGCATTAGGAAGGTAATATAGGGGGCATGCGTTAAAGTCACTTATCCTGATGTCAACGCTTACTCATCCGAACGCTACAGTTAGCGTTCACTTGGGAACTGTGTCCCATGTGTTTCCGCCACAAGCAAATTTTGCTGAGGCCTCCACCACTCAATTATATGGACCAAATACCATGGTCTTCTATGTGAAATGTAAACCTTCCAAGTCACATTCTCTAGCCACGTGATACCTGATTTTCCCTCAGACCTCCCAAACAGCCTGCAGCTGTAGGCTGTCACCTGGTTTAGGGTGGCCTCAGGGAAAATGAACGTGAGCACCTATTTAATGGGGTTTGCAATGCTTAAATTGTTAAAATAAGAGTTTTTGAAGGCCATACACCAGCGTATCATGTGAGCAGGGCAGGCCTGATTGGCTGTTTAATAGCACGACATGCCTCTTTTGGTGGCATGGCTGTCACAGTGATCATGTGAACCATGTCACAGCCATTCCCCTGTGCGGTCACATCTCACACTCATCTGATCCTAGACCTGCAAAAAGTTGGTAGGTCTGGAAATGTAACCAGTTTGTTGCAATGAGAGTTAAGACAAGAGGGTACAGAATGATACGAATGATGCGATGAAATAAATCCTATTAAATATTGCATTGATTTATTGAGGGATACTGAAATATACCTGCCTTCTTACAAGATGGTCAGCTTTACAGCGGTCATGGGGAAATCTGGGGTGGCACCCCAGGAAGTACCTGCTCCTGTGGACCTTAACATAGAGTAATTCTTATGCAAAGGAGATGTGAACTCATGATTCCTCGTGAAGTTGGTACAGTGGCCACTAAAACCACAAAAAATTATTTCCACTCTGAATAAAAGTTACAAGACTAATAATCCTTAAAAGGACGTCTACTCCTGGGCGTCATTTGTACCTAAAACACGAACAAATAAGATATAAATGACTATTAAAAGTTAAAGCACATTGTGCGTCAAATAACAATTAAATTTGATTAGACCCCATAGGACCTCATCCACGGGATCCCTAAAGAATCCAGGTACATTTAAATGACACCTTGGTTACTGGAACTTAGGCCGGCGTCAGACGAACGCAGTGATCACGTCCGTGTTACCGCACAGTTTAACGTCCATCGTAGCACAGAATCATGAGCAATAGAGACCAACACACAAAGTACGTGCGCACCGAACTGCGCACGCACAACGCACTGGGCAAACAGACGCAAGTTAGGCAAGAACGTAAAACCGCTAGACGAACGCGCAGAGTGCGCCACGTCTGCGTAGCGTTCTGTGTGAGTAGTGAGATGTCATATTGATTTTGTTTCCCATAATTACCTCTTTTTTTCTACGTCCGTCAACAAAAACGGACCGTGTGGTGTCTACAGTATCTTCCGGCAGTATGTCCGTCCGTTGTGCACGCACGCAGAGTGCGCTCTGACTGCGATCGTCTGACATTAGCCTAAGAAGCACGCACTCTCTCTCGCCATCATAAGAAAACTTTAGGCATCCAAAAGATCTTTCAAAAGCTGAAAAATGTGTTGGTAAAAGATATTCTTAAAACAAATCTTACGCATTTCATCCACTATAAGGACTTCAGCAGGATCATAACCATAAAAACAGTCAATCTCTCTCTATATAATGCACATATGTCCTCTTCAGGTGCACATCTTGTTACATGGATCGATGGCAATTCCTTTATATATTGAGCCAAGCTTCAGGCCACTGTTTGCTGCCATGGCTTACAGTTCTGATTCTTACCAGATGTAGTTTCTGTGTTGTGGCTGGAGTGAAGTGAATACATTGTAATTGTTTGTTTCCTCTGACTCACACATATGTGGTTAGTAGGGGATACCAGATGTGCTAGTTTTGCACACTGGCTCCAACAATATGTGGTTGGTCCCCATGGTGAATTGGCCACCTATACGAGGCAGGATATATGCCGGTCACAGGACCTTTTGTTTGGGATCTATCTGGTCTCCTCCAAGATGGCAAATCCCCTTTTTTGGCAGCAAGTTCTGGATCAGGTGGTTCATGATTAGTCATTTAACCCATTAAGGACCAATTTTTGGAACTATTCCGTCATAAATACATTGACTTTATAGACCCATGGTCCTTAAGGGGTTAATGTTGCATTTTGTTCAACAAATGTCTGTGGTAATTTTCCAAATCCTTCTCCTGCTTGGATTTCCCTAACTCCGTACCATTTAGGGTATAAGTTGCCTGTGTGTTCTTCACTCCATAGTGCATAACTTTGCATTTATGTGCCCAGTCCCCCAATCTATCCAAATCCCTCTGCAGCGAAGTAACATCCTGCTCACATGGTATTACTTTTCCTAGTTTTATGTCATCTGCAAACACTGATACATGACTTTCAATGCCTATTTCAAGGTCATTTATAAATAAATTGAATAGAATTGGTCCTATAACAGACTCCTGAGGGATACCACTTACCACTGATGTCCATCTTGAAAATTTACCATTTATCAGTAAAGGAGTCCACTTATCTGATGTGGGGTTGAATGTGCTCAATCCGTTTTTTGAAAGAGGGTTGGATTGGACCAAATTTTTGTTGTATGGGGAGAGCGAATCTGGTTTAAGGAATTAAGGGATGTGATTGTCGCAGTTAGGGGACAAAACAGAGCATACATAAAGTGCATTGAGACGATGACCTTGCATTGAGAGGCAAAGTACATGTTAATGAAGAAGAGCTAAAAAGTAAAGCAGGAGGTCTGGGTTGCAATTAAAAAGTACTTAGAGCTATTAATTATTAGAGATTAGAGATAATTAATTTAAGAAATAATTGATTTTGTTTTTTTAAACATAAATTTTATTAAGTTTTCAGGAAAAAACACAAAATAATTAGGGAGACAGAAAAGAAGGGGAAGGGGGGCAACAAAAATGCAGCAGAAACAATATTTGCAACCATGTCACAAACAATTATTGTCAGGGTATAAAGAGCAACAAGGCATAGAAACCAGAGTAACAGGAACTTCACAGTCTCAGATCTTCACATCTTCACAGTGTAAATGTCCCATATAGACCAATGAAATAATTGACTTTAGGTTACAGTTCTGCTTGGATTAATTGTTTTATAGTTTGCATGCTATTGTTTTGTTTGGGAATAAATCCAGGGGCCGAGTCCAGCAGGAACACATGGGAACCTCGTTCCTGCAATATTTTTACAACAGGAATGTAGTTCTGCTGCATTCCGGATGGGAATGCATGATTATTCAGTATGTATATGTGTATATGTACTGTATGTACTTCCGATATCTGTTTGCAGATCCCTGATATTACAAGTCAACATTAACCTAGCGGCTAGCTCATAGCAGATACAAAGGCCTGTTCAGTTCCTCAGCAGCTGCCGAATTGCTCCATTGCAGCAGTTCAGTTTGCTGCAGCAGTCTCACTGAACGCTTTGGCTGTGAATATTGAAGCAAAAGGGCAGAGGATCGCTTAATGAGAGGTGCTGTTTCTGCAATATCCACTGTTGTCTATTTTATTACCACTTTAGTGTTAATGTTTACCGTGTTCCAATAAATATGTGGTGTTTTGCTCCACCAAAACTGAACATTTCCTTCTTGGATTATTTGCTCCGTGAAGGCGGCCATCTTTCCCACGTCACACTCAGCTACTCTGCAGCACCTCTCTACTTAGCTGCAAGTGCGATGTTAGCAGTGCTGAGCGCTGAGCTGCAGCACAGTGTTCAGTGCCAAGTTGCTAACTTAGCACTTGCAGCGGCTGAGGAACTGAATGCGCCTCACAAATGGCCTCTTGTTGCATTTGTCCTCTAGTCTAGAGGCTCCCTATTATTGGCTCAGGCAGAATAGTGGCCTGATTGTCTGGGAAATATTGTTGAGTTCCTGTACCTTTTTTTAAGACATGACCCCTTTTATAAAGCTGTGGCCTGTTTCAATTCATTATGTATGTCTGTGGTGTTCTTTTCTTTGGATATTAGAGTTAAGAGATGGTGGGTTGGAGCTCCTGAGGACCCGGCAGGTCAGGAGTAAATAATTCATGTCCTGACATGCTCCTCAGCTCCAGCTGTCTTACTAATGTACATAGGTAGATTCCAGAGCTATTTTATTACCGTAATTCTCAAACAAGGAAGTAGGTTTATATTTATAGCAGGTCTGCTTGTTTTCATTTCTTTTTCGTTTTACGAGATCGAGTAGTTTTTGTCTGTGAATTATTCTTATTGTTTGCATTCTGTGTATGGATTTTATGATGGTGATTAATGGATTTTGCTGGGAGCAAGCGAGGGCTTATTGTGAACTAGGGAGTGTTCTTATCAAATTCTAACCACACCTTATGTCCAGCTCAGGAACGCCAGAGACAATGTCTATAGTATACACCTGCACGGCACTTACACATTGCCGTACCATCTGCCATCCAACGCGTACACTTGGAATGCAGTTAAAAACATAACTAAAACTACTTCTGGGGAAAAAATGAAATGTTTGATGTGTTATCTCCAAGCAAAGTTACATTAAATATTTGTAGGGGTAGGTATAAAAGCAAATTGTTTGGAATAAAATAAATAAATTTCAATTAAAATATAAAAATAATGTCAAAAAGGCACCATTTATCTCTTCAACTATTTCCACCTAAGGTGTCATACTATAAATATTCGTTGCACCAGGTTATTTAGGGGCTTCATAGCAAAGAGGGTGAATACATAAGTGTAGCGCTGTGTTTAATTCCTTATTGTGGCAGTACCTATTTTTGGCTACCGGAGGGAGACAAGCGCAATGTGAGACACTGAATATTACATTGGGACTACATTTCCCAGCATGCTTTGGGAACGGACACAGGAAGTGGGTGGGACACAGAGACTCACATCCTGAGCCTCGTGGGGAGAGCTGGCAGAGCGCGCCAGGGAGTGAGAGAGACAAGACACAGTGCTGCAGAACGTAACAGTGTCCAGGCCAGAGCGCAGGTGCGGCCTAACGGAGTTACAGATCGGGTTACTCAGCCTTACCAAAGGGAGACCCAGTGATCCACAAGATTACCCAAACTGCTATTGAGGAAGCCAGAGGACCCCGAGTTAGGAGTACCGCAGGTCGATCGGACTGGGAGAGCAGGCGGTAAGCTGGAAAAGTCGCGGCAGGAGCAGAAAGCCAGACAGCGGATCCAGAAGCCAAGAGAACCCCAGTCAATATCGAGCGGAGAGACATCCTGGGTCGAGCGGAGCCTCAAGTATCTGGCGGATGGGTGAGAGGCCTTCTAGGCCGTTGTAAAACCAAGAAAGCACGCTGCTGTTTGTTTCCAAAACCCACAGGGCCCCAACTTGACTAGTCGAAGATACCTCTTAAGCAATTCACTGGCCAGTTGAATAGTGTACCCGGGTACCATAACACACACACACACTTACATTCCGGGACACAACCTGTGCGGGACTCACTCCCCAATCAAAAAGGAGTTAAAGATAATTTTCCATTTATTTTCTGCTGCGCGTTTCCCGCATTACGAAGTACTGTAAATATATATTCGAACACCGTGTTATTCATTATATGCCATTTATTCTAGTAAACTATATAATTTATAAAATCCACAATGGTGCTGGAGTATATTTATTCCCTAGTGCGGGGAGACTGACCCGAGGTTCAATTTCAGCGGCTCCTCCGGGAGTGAGCGCTACACTTGGGGGCTCGTTTCCGGGATCCAGTCTCTGGAAAAACCGCATCTAAAGGGTTAAATATGGATCCAGACACTGCTGCCGAATGGTGTGAGGAGCACAGTAGTCAGTTAGAATGTTGTATAGTCATGAATATTCCCGCAGACACTTGGGCCGAAGATCAGATTCGCCAGGCCGTGGCCGCGCTGACACCAGATCATCGGGGGTTAATCCTGGACATTAAAGGGAACCCAGATACCTCTCACATGTATGTTCTTTTTGAGTGGAGAAAGAGTTTCTTCCTGTGTGTTTTCAGGGCGCGAGCGTGAAGCTGACCGATGAGGTGGAAGTCCAACTGATTCAGCCAAGTGGGCCACGTGGCGAATCCGCGAGTGTTCCCGCGCCCAGTCCGTTGGCCATGATCGGGCCTGAATTTATAGTGGCTATTGGAGATTTGCTGGCTAAGTGTCAGAGAACAAGCCCTCCGCACACTAACTTCGGTTATCGACGGTTGAGAAATTTTACAGGAAACGTACCAACTCCGGCGGGAGAAGAAACCTTCGAAGAATGGGTGGAACAGGCGATGCAGGCTCTGGATGAGTGGGACGTCCCTGAAGCCCAGAAAAAGCAAAGGATCACCGAGAGCTTAAAGGGACCTGCGTCAGAAGCGGTGAGAAACCTAAAACTGAGTAAGAAAGACTGCACTGCTTTAGATTATTTGAACGTTCTGGAGGAAGTTTTTGGGAGAACGGAAAAGGCCGCAGAGCTTGTATATCAGTATGAACACACCTACCAGCGGAAAGGTGAGAGAATGACCGAATACATGAGGCGCCTAGATAAGATTCTGCACCAGATACTCCTCAAGAAAGGGGCCGAACCGGCCGAAGTGGATAAGATCCGAATAAAACAGATCCTGAGGGGCTCTCAACCTCTAGATCCAGTGATGCTGCAGCTGAGAAGCAGAGCAGGTAATCAAGAACTGAAGTACCTGGAACTGATCCGAGCTGTCAGAGAGGAGGAGGCTTTGCTGGAAGAAAAATCCTTCAGGCGAGGGGAAAGAGCTTACGCGCAACCTGTGAGGCATAACGACTGTTTGCAGCCTGAAAGCGACTCATTAGATACCTACGGATCCGACGTGGACGAGCAAGAGCATCTGATCGCTTTTAAATCCACAGAGAGGGCTGTCAAAGAATTAAACCTCTCCGAACATGGTGAGTTGCACAAAACTGTTAAGAAAGTACAAGAAGCTCAAGCTGAATTGCAACAGGCGCACGCGGAACTGTGCCGAGTATTGTTGAAGGTGACCGAGATGCAGGCAGAAATGCAGAAGTTCCTTACAGGCATGCAGACAACCGGAGTTGCTGTGGCGTCTAGCCAGGGTCCTTCAACCGAATCACAGCAGGCGACTGCGTCTCCGCTCTCTAAGAAGAGATGTTTCGGTTGTGAAGAAATGGGCCACTTCCGCGCACAATGCAAAGGGCGAGAGGGCCCAAAGTCTGGCCAATTGCTGAGCCTGCCAGGACTGAAAGAGTCACTCCCTTAGCATCTGGACCTACGTCATGGGGAAGCAATGCACACCCAAAACCTACACGGGCCAAGAAGAAGGCCAGGGTACAGCAAACTGGGTCTAAGTGTCCTGGTGCCACCACCAAGTTTCCTTACCAGCTGATAGGTCCTTCTCCTATTGTGCCAATCCAAGTGGAGGGAGTCTACACTAAAGCCCTGTTGGATTCGGGGGCTCAAGTGACATTGATCTACCGAGACTTCTACGAGAAACACTTGAAGCACATTCCTTTACAGAAATTGAAGGACCTGGAAATCTGGGGTATTGGAACTGAGAAACTCCTTTATGACGGGTATCTACAGGTGAAGTTGGAGATCGAATCCGAAGTCATCGGACAGTCCGGAGGTTGTGATGCATTGGCCATTGTGTGTCCTCGGCCTTCAGGGGCAAACAGGAGTTCCATGATAGTGGGGACGAATACTGATTTGGTGCGACGTCTCCTGACACCTATCGTATTGGAAGAAGGTTCTACTCAAGGAGTACACCCAATGTTACGTCCAGTCTATCAGAGGATGGTCGAAGAACAGAAGGCACCTGCTGAAGTGGGGCGCCTATGGAGATTAGAAGGAACAGAGAAGGTTCTGCAAGCAGGAGAAGTAGCGAGCTTCCGGGCTTCAGTCAAGTTGAACGGATCGCAACCAGGTCCCTATGTGGTACTGGAAACCGATTTTAATCATGGGAGTGAAGCCGGAGTCTAAGTAATTCCTGAAATAATCTCCACTAAAGCTTTGAAAAGAACACGAGGAAGAGTCTCAGTCAGCGTGTGCAATGTGTCTGATTCTCCAGTAGTCCTTAAAGCACGAATGCCTATCGGGCAAGTAGCGTCTGCTACGCCTCTCTCTCCTACCGATTTAGGAGGGGGAGTGGATAAAGAGATTCCAGATGAAAGATTCTACCCCAAGGACGCTCCCATTTTACCTGAATGGAAGAAACGTCTTCAGTCTCAAGTTCTAAAGTGGAGAGAATTGTTCTCGAAAGATGAGTTCGACGTAGGCCTAGCTAAAAGTACTGAACACCGCATTCGATTACAAGAAGACAAGCCATTTCGTGAAAGGTCAAGACGAGTTCCGTTGGGGGACTTGGACGATCTGCGAGAACAGCTGAATGAACTGCAAAGAACCAAGGTGATCCAAGAGTCCAGGAGTCCATACGCATCTCCCATAGTGATGGTCCGGAAGAAGAATGGTTCTGTCCGCCTATGCATAGACTATCGCACGCTGAATCGGAGAACCATCCCAGACCAATATGCTACTCCTCGGATAGAAGATGCCTTACAGTGCTTGTCTGGAGCAAAATGGTTTAGTGTACTAGACCTGCAAAGTGGGTATCACCAGATACCAATGCATCCTGAAGACAAAGAGAAGACTGCTTTCATCTGTCCACTGGGGTTCTTTGAATTCAACAGAATGCCTCAAGGTCTTACGGGGGCTCCAGCCACGTTCCAACGGTTAATGGAGAAGACAGTCGGGGACATGAATCTGATCGAAGTATTGGTGTACCTGGATGACATAATTGTGTTCGGGAAGACTCTGGAAGAACATGAGCAACGTTTGGAGAAGGTCTTGAAGAGGCTCCATGAAGAGGGATTGAAACTGTCTCTGGAGAAATGTCAATTCTGCCTACCGTCTGTTACGTATTTGGGACATGTGGTCTCAGCAGAATGTGTTTCAACAGATCCTCGGAAGTTGGAGGCCGTAGCTTCTTGGCCTAGACCCCGAAACGTCACTGAACTCAGATCTTTCTTGGGGTTCTGTTCCTATTATTGAAGATTTGTAGGAGGATTCGCAAAAATAGCTCAACTACTGAACAAACTCCTGCAGAAGGAAAGCACAGAAGAAGGCTGCAAGGTCTCTGACCAAAACCCGTCAGCTCCAGGACCAAGGAAAGCTCGAGAGTCCATACAGGGAGAATGGACTAGTCAATGTGAAGGTGCTTTCTTGAAGCTGAAAGAGAGTCTAACTCAAGCTCCTGTCTTGGCCTACGTGGACCCTCACAAGCCGTATGAGTTACATGTGGATGCCAGCAGAGAAGATCTAGGAGGAGTATCAAGAGTATGGTGGATTGCTGAGGCCTGTGGCGTACGTGAGCCGGAGCCTTACGCCTTCAGAGAAGAACTACCCTACCCACAAGTTGGAGTTCCTAGCCTTAAAGTGGGCAGTGGTAGACAAGCTAAAGGACTATCTGTATGGAGCCGAGTTTGTGATAAAGACGGATAACAATCCTCTTACCTACATCCTTACTACTGCGAAACTGGACGCAACAGGACATCGGTGGTTGGCCGCTCTGTCAGGGTTACGGTTCAGCCTGAAGTATCGCCCTGGGGTGAATAATCGAGATGCTGATGCTTTATCGAGAAGACCCTACACTACAGAATGGACTCAGTGAACTCCAGACGGGGTACAAGCTTTGTGTCAAGGAGCAGAGTGCCGGGTCAAGGGAGGGATTGAAGCGGAGGCCATAGGAGTCATGGCTGCGGCTGTTCCTGAGTTCTACTGGAACCCTACGCAATTGAGGGATGAAAGTCTACCTACCTTTTCAAAACAGGACCTGAAAGCTGATCAGGCCAGAGACCCTTTGATTGCATTAACCATAAAGGCCCTAACTGCGAACCAGCGGGAAATTCTGCTGACCAATTCCCCAGACGGAGCCAGATTGGTCTACAAAGAGTGGGAACGATTGAAGATGTTGGATGGGGTGGTCTACCGAAGGGGCCCCTCAACCAATGCTGAAGAGACCCAACAGTTATTCCTTCCCACTAAACATAGAGAGAGTGTGCTGCGATCACTACATGATGAGCATGGACATTTGGGCGCTGAAAGGACTTTTAAGCTGGTGCGAGAGAGGTTCTATTGGCCTTGCATGAGAGCTGAAGTGGAAAGTTATTGCCATTCATGTCTGAGGTGTATTCAGAGGAAGACCCTACCGACCCGAACCGCTCCAATGAGCCATCTGCAGAGTCAGGGACCCATGGATTTGGTGTGCATTGACTTCCTGTGCTTAGAGCCAGATGCTAGTGGGCAAGGGAATATTCTAATAGTGACTGATCACTTCACATGTTACGCCCAAGCCTTTTCCACGAAAGCCCAACGCGCTCCAACAGTAGCAAAGGATCTGATGGAGAAGTTCTTCGTTCACTATGGCTTACCAAGGAGAATACACTCTGATCAGGGTAGAGACTTTGAAAGCCGACTTGTTGGGCAATTGTTGGAACTGTTGGGAATCCAAAAGACCCGAACCACGCCATATCACCCTCAAGGTGATGCTCAGCCTGAGAGGTTTAATCGCACGCTGCTAAATATGCTGGGGACATTGTCAAACACAGAGAAGCAGAGTTGGAGTCATCACATAGCTACTCTGGTGCATGCATATAACAGTACGGAGAGTGACGCCACTGGATACTCACCGTACCATCTTATGTTCAGAAGAGAAGCTCGACTGCCGGTTGATTTGGCGTTTGGGTTATCTCTAGACCAGACGTCGGTAGCTTCCCATAGATATTACGTGGATAGACTTCGAAAGAATCTGGCCACTGCGTTTGAACAGGCCCGTTTGACCTCAGGAAACAGGGAGCAAAGGAACAAGACGAACTATGACTTGAAAGTTCGGATACAGGAACTGCAACCCGGTGATAGGGTTTTGTTGAAGAACTTGGGTGCTGCTGCGAGGCAAAAGTTGGTGGATAGATGGAGTTCTCAAGTCTACATTGTCTGTAAGCAACTGCCGGGTCTGCCGGTGTATCAAATCCGGCCGGATGGAAAGGCTGGGCCTCTTAAGAACTGGCACCGGAATCATTTGTTACCTTTGAGAGAGGCTGTGAGGATGCCAGTTGGGGACGAACTTCCTCTGCCAAATCCGCCTGCTCCACGTTTGCCTCCCGTTACTCGGTCTCAGCAGACCTGGGCTGTCAAAGAGAGCGAAAGGGACAGTGATGAAGAGAGTTTTTGTCTGGACTGGATGCGCTCACCGGAACCTGAAGAGGTTATTGCGGTTCCTGAACGGTGGGAAAGTAATTTGAGGCCTGAAGCTCCTGAATTTCAGTTAGAAGTTCCTGAGACTATTGCAATCCCTGTAGTTCCTGAAGCTGAATCTTATGACTACAGTTCTATGCCTTCACTGGAGGGATCATACTCCGAAGAGGTGTCTGCTCTAGTGGTAGAAAGAAGGACTGAGCCAGCGCCTATAGTACTTCCACCTGAAGAGGAACTGATTGAGCCAGAACCAAAACGCTCTGTTCGACCGCCCCAGCTACTCACCTACGACTCACCAGGACATAGCACTGAAGAGGCTGTCACCACAGTGCGAAAGTTGCCCGAAGTGTCTGCTATGTTAGCTGAGGTAGCCCAAAGCATGAGTCAACTTGAGGAAGTGTATCTAACCCACTGTATGTTTACTGCTGAGCCTGTATATGTTGCCTAAACTGTGTTGAAATGTAATGTAACTGTTGCACCTCCTTGGAGAGACCCAAGAGTTCTAGGAGGGGGAGAGTGTAGCACTGTGTTTAATTCCTTATGGCAGTACCTATTTTTGGTCACCGGAGGGAGACAAGCGCAATGTGAGACACTGAATATTACATTGGGACTACATTTCCCGGCATGCTTTGGGAACGGACACAGGAAGTGGGTGGAACACAGAGACTTACATCCTGAGCCTCGTGGGGAGAGCTGGCAGAGCGCACCAGGGAGTGAGAGAGACAAGACACAGAACGTAACAGTGTCCAGGCCGGAGCGCAGGTGTGGCCTAACGGAGTTACAGATCGGGTTACTCAGCCTTACCAAAGGGAGACCCAGTGATCCACAAGATTACCCAAGCTGCTATTGAGGAAGCCAGAGGACCCCGAGTTAGGAGTACCGCAGGTCGATCGGACTGGGAGAGCAGGCGGTAAGCTGGACAAGTCGCGGCAGGAGCAGAAAGCCAGACAGCGGATCCAGAAGCCAAGAGAACCCCAGTCAATATCGAGCGGAGAGATGTCCTGGGTCAAGCGGAGCCTCAAGTATCTGGCGGATGGGTGAGAGGCCTTCTAGGCCGTTGTAAAACCAAGAAAGCACGCTGCTGTTTGTTTCCAAAACCCACAGGGCCCCAACTTGACTAGTCGAAGATACCTCTTAAGCAATTCACTGGCCAGTTGAATAGTGTACCCGGGTACCATAACACACACACACACTTACATTCCGGGACACAACCTGTGCGGGACTCACTCCCCAATCAAAAAGGAGTTAAAGATAATTTTCCATTTATTTTCCGCTGCGCGTTTCCCGCATTACGAAGTACTGTACATATATATTCGAACACCGTGTTATTCATTATATGCCATTTATTCTAGTAAACTATATAATTTATAAAATCCACAACGGTGCTGGAGTATATTTATTCCCTAGTGCGGGGAGACTGACCCGAGGTTCAATTTCAGCGGCTCCTCCGGGAGTGAGCATTACATATGCATGCACCACTTTTCCATTTTTTTAAATAATTTTTCAAAACAAGTTATTTTATTAATAATAGTTCCTAATTTTTCATTTTATTTAAATGGTTTTGCGCCTATTCCCTACCAGGGCATCTACGGAGACCAGAAGTATCCAGCCCACTTCGGGCAGTATTACATAGTTGGTGCTATCTTAACCAGAGCTGTTGTAAACTTAACAACCCCATAGGCTATAATGGCTCTGGTAAGTTTACAACAGCTCTGGTTAAGTTAGCACCAACTATGTAATATGGCCCTTCATGTATGAAACATTAAAAATGTAGCGCTACTCCCGCGGGAGCCGCTGAATTTGACGGTCCTCCTGTCTCACTCCAGTGATTACCCACCTACACCTTCGGCGCCAAGTAATACCAGGACAAGATTACTTTCAATAAAAAAAGGGGGTTTATTAGGACTAGCGAGCAAACCCTTTGTAGGAAAAAGTAATCAACAGTATAACAGTATTGAAAGAGTTAATTCAGCATCACTATTTGACACAGTGATGAATGAATGAGACAGCAATCTTTACCATACTTCAATGCAGTTAGATTATCGACAATCAACGTAACCGATATCAATAAATCTAAACCTTGTACCTTCTATCTAACCACTGGCCAGTGGATATTACACAAGCGTTCAAGACTGCTAGCGGTGGGGCCCTTGACTTCTATCGTTGGATACCTTTATCATGAAACCATATTTGTATTCCACAAAGTGAGAAAGAAATCTTCGCAAAGTGTCACAGAACAACAAAATTTGTAACTGCAGCGATCCTCCTTTTAGCTGCAACTGCGCGGGCAGTAGAACTAGGCCAGACAATAAAGTTTGCAATATCAACTCACGCAGGATGGCCGAATACCTCTCTCGGTTTGATACGCTCACCCCTTCCTTGCTGGACGGTAGCTCAATCGCTATCTCTTAGCGATGGAAACACTCAAGGACAGCCGGATCCCTCTCCGCGGGACGCACGAGGACAGCTGGATTTCTTCTCCACAGAATGTACTCGGTCGCTCCCTGTCACTGGAATACACACGAAGGCAGACGGACCCCTTCTTCACTGGATGCACAAGGACAGCCGGACGCACAATCCACTGATTCTGGCAACACGTGAGGGCAACTGGATCTCTCCTTCGCTGAACGCACGAGGGCAGCTGCATGCACAATCTGCAACACAGGACCATTCACCTCAACAGTCTTGCCCTCCCCGCCTTCTCCTTGCTCTGCACGTGCACTTCCACCCTTGGAAAACGCACTGCTGGGAGGGGTAGATCTCTTCCTGCCGAATTGCATAGACCCTCTGTAATTGAAACAACATGTTCCAGAATCCTTTGCATCTTCCTGTCTTAAACAACGTCCTTTGCCAGTGAAGAGAAAGGGAAAAAGGGAGGGGGAAATCCTCCTCAGCTGTGACAAGCTGCATGTCTCTGGCCAAGTCTGGGACATAGCGAAACACAACAATACACACGCAGTTCAAGTAGCCTGCGCTACAAGAAGAATAAAGGTTGTCATTTGCGCTCACCACTGTAGCTCCGTGCGAAACAAAACACAGAGGTTTTGGTTTACTTGAATGGCCATTAAAGTGTAAGCCCACAATCCACGTCACGGCACCTCTGGTCAGGTGAGTCCAAATCTAATGAAACCAAAATCTGCTTTCTAAACAACCACATATCCTTATGCTGCTTCTCAGCCAAGAGAGACTGGTGGGCTTATATTTATACCCTCACCAGGAACAATTCCACTTTGGGATTAAGAAAGAAAACATAGAAAGAGGCAGCAGCAACCATGACCTAGCTGGGGGGATACAAAAAAATATAATGCAGAAGAAACAGTTTTGTGCCTATTCCCTACCAGGGCGGCTGTGGAGACCAGAAGTATCTAGCCTGCTTCATGTATAAAACATAACAAGAAAAAAGGTCATTTGTGCTCACCCCTGTGGCTCCATGCGAAACAAAACAGAAGTTTTAGTTTAATTGAATGGCCAATAAAGTGCTAAGCCCAACGGCCACGTCACGGCACCTCTGGTCAGGTGGGTCCTAACCTAATGAAACCAAGGGCTGCTTCCTAAGCAACCACGTGTCCTCATTTTGGCCTATTTTGTCCCTGTCCATGCGCATTATCCAAATAAAAATCCATTTTAATTCCAGGTGATTATACATTTTATTGAATACTTTTGCAAGCCACTGTAAGTCAGCTCCTAGGTGCATTTATTTTAGAACCTGCTGACATATTTCAGGTTAACACTCGGATTCTGAGGTTTAATTATTTTTCCTTCGCCCAAAGTCAATGAAACAAGCACCACTAAGTATGTAGGACAATGCTCATTAAAAAAGAAAATACAGCATTGTGTAGTTTCTGGTAAATATGTTACTATATTTGATGATATATTTTCCCATGACACTAAAGTGTGTATGTGATGGGTCTCCTTTCAATACTGAATTCAGAAGAACCCCGTTGCTGAGGCTGGACTGGTCTAGTTTCCTTTTCTTAGAAATAATATGATTTTTGGTTTCATTCTGATCACCCTATTCATCTCTTGCAAGCTCCATTTTCACTCGAGTATGCAAATCTTTTTTCAATTTCTATAAAATATTGGAGACGTAAAATTTCCCTTTTTCTAGTCCTTTCTTCACTCAGCAGTCTGGAATCTAGCGTCCATCCTACTCTGGCCTCATCGACCTTTTCTGATCACATGTCATTTATAAAGTTTTGAGCAGTCACCACAATACAGGGCTTACACTAACCAGTTCCCCATTTGGTAATTATTATGAATATATATATATAATTATTATTACAATAATAAGAGAGCCTTATGAGGTAGGTTCTCTATAGGACTGTGATTCAGATGTATTTTTTAATTCCCTCTTTTCCGTCCATTTCAATGTCTACACTTGCAGGATGAGAATCAGCATCTGCCAATTCTGTTTGATCAAATTTCCCCTTTTATAAGCACAGACCATGCCCAATGTACAGGAATGAAATCATACAGGGTTATTCAAAGAGAATCGAAAAGTCACCGTGCGTTCGGTGACTTTTCATTCACATCAATTCGGCGCGATTTGGCGATCCTATTTCGGCGACCCTGTGGTGTATTCAGCAAGCACACAGGGTCCCAGAAGTGCAAGGAAAACCCCCGCCAACTCGCAGAAACACTCACCGCCAACCCGCCGAACACTCACCACAAAACCCTGCCGAACACTCACTAAAACCCGCAAAACAGCTGGATTAACCCTGCCGAACATGCCGGAGAAACCCGAGCAGCCGCCGATCACAGCGCAGAGCAGCCGTCGGAAAAAGCCGACACCGCAGACGAAAGGAGTGGAAAAAAAAACAGTTTGCTTGAATGTTTGAAAAGTGAAACGCTGTTTGCAAAGAAACTACAGAACAAAAATGTCTGAAATTTACATATAAAATCCAATAAATGATAATAAAAAGGTCTGTTACAGAAAAAAGAAAAAACTATTTAAAAAAATCCTGAAAAATGTCTAAAAGATCCTAAAAAATCTATAAATAAAGAGACTTTTCACTGCAGAATATTATAATCAACGGTTTATTAGATATTGAATTAAAACGGGAATATTTATAACATTGAAGCCTATGGGATTCGCCTGAATAAATCTGCCGCATGAAACCACCGAACAGCAGGGCAATTTGGCAACTTTTCACTGCTGGTTTTTGTTCTCTGAATAGACAAAGCATTGCTTCACTATGGGGATTTCACTGCCCTCGAGCAGGCAACGAACAGGCACCGTATGTGCATGCAATTCGCCAGGATTTGGCGAACTGCCTGCTCTCTGAATTTCACTGTTCGGTTACCTTTCGGCCACAATTCGGATCGCTTTTAATAACCCTGTGAGGGGATATTCAGAGAGCACCGAAACGTCACCGACATTTCGGTGCTCATTTGTTCCCTGCACTTCAGAGAATCAAATTCTCCATCCCTGCATTGAATTCAGCATTTACCGCAGGGTCCCTGCAGGGAAAATCTGCCGCAAAACTGGCGATTTGAAAAAAAAAAAAACGCCACAAAACTGTCGAAATTATCGGATTCGAAAAGTTGCCAGGAACCTGCTGCCAAACATCGGATCCAATTCCATAAGCTGCCGAAAACCCGCCGAACTCGTCTGAAAAAATCTGACGATCCACTGAGCACAGCTCCGACCAGCTGCCGGAAAAAGCAAACAAGCCGACAAACGGGGTAAAAAAAATAAAAATTTAAACTTTCAAAATTTTAAACACTGTTTGCAAACAAACTACTGGATTAAAATGTCTGGCAGTAACATATAAGGTCCTATGAATAATAACAAAAAGGACTGTTACAGAAAAAAATAAACACTATATAAAAAATGAAGTCTGAGAAAAGAAATTGCTGAAAAAATCCTCAAAAAATGCCTAAAAGAATATAAAAATAGAGACTTTTGCTGCAAATGAAAAGAATAAACGGTTTAATAGATATTGGGCCAAATTAGATACTTGGCACTAACGTTAGCGCTCACCTGCGCGAGCGTTAACGTTAGCCCAAGTATTTACCGCATATTTCAATCCAAACGCTAACGGGTTAAGTAACCCGTTAGCGTTTGGTATCTTACGCTTTGCAGCGCAGGGTTACTGTACTTTGCACTCCCCATGTTAAGTATAGGGAGCGCAAAGTCCTAACGCTGATTAACGTCCGGCTGCGGTTAACAAAAAGTTAACCAGAGCCAGGACATGGTGCTAACGGATTCCACTTCTGCAGAATCCGTTAGCGCCATCCAGAAACCCCCCCCAAAAAATTTGATATACTCACCTCCTGTCCAACAGCGAGGACCGCGGCTCTGTCCGCCTCCTCAGTCCGGCGGGAGCAGGGAAAGACTGGGGGAAAAAATCCCCCCAGTCTCCCCCTGCGTATCACTACGCTGACCGGCTGGATCTGACAAAGCGAGATCCGGCTGGTCATGTGACCGCCGGCGTCTGCTTCAATGGAGTCCTATGGATTCCATTGAGAGGACGCGCACGGCGGCGCTTAGCATCTCAGGGCTTAGTGCCCGCAAACAATGCAGGCAGCTTTTTTAGCGCCTGCATTGTAATCTAGCGCTAAAACGCGGGCGCTAGGGGGAAAACTGGGGGTGCAGCTTTTCATCCCTAGCCCCCGCGTTTTAGCGCTAGGATCGTAATTTATCCCATTGTGTAAAAACAGGAATATTTTTTTATATTTTGAAACCATTTGACAGTTTTTCAGCGGATTTGCCCGCACTTTGAGGACCCTGCAGTGACTGCTAAATTTGATTTCCCAAAGTGTGGGGAACGAAAGTGCATGGCTCTTTGAATAACCCCTTTAAATTAAAACGCTTCTTTTGATGTGAGTGCAGCGTAGAGTCCGCATTGGAGTGTTGTTTTTGTATGGTTCTTTGTTATTGAGTGATTCTTAGTTGATGTGGTTATGGTAACCCTATTAATCTGTGCCGGATTAACATAGGCCTGAATTTGCCGTTTATATCAACTATACATCCCTTCATCCTGGAGAACAATAGGAGGGTAGGTCTTTAGTAAAACCAAGAACCCTTCACGCCAAGTGCCATACCAGTCTATAACCCTTTCTCCCCACCGGGCATAACTATGCCACCCGTGTGGCGGGTGGGCCTTGAAGCCACAGAGCTGGCTTCAATGGGCCTCCTTTTCCCTGCCCAGCACTCAGGCCGTCCCCCTGCGGCCAATGACGCATGTCACAGACTTGGCAGGCCGGAAGAGGGGCCCACCACAGCTGCCGGCAAGTGGGGCATTAACCCCCTTATTCCTCGCCTCCGGTACTTAGGTTTCTCTTTGTATTTATATCCGGCCACACTAAGGGGCACTATAGTGCCCAATAGGGCAAAGCTGAACATAAACCCCAAAAACAATAGTACTGAATAGTACATGTAGTCAAAGGCTAAGGGAGATAGAGTATCACACAAAGTAAATGTAGCCAAAGTCAGAGGAAAACAGAGTATCACACAATCGAGTAAACATTACATCAATCAATCATCAAAATCAGTCAGGAAACACAGAGCCAGAGCAAAAAAAGTAGCAGGACCTCCAGCGGAGAGTAGTTGGTATATTCAATATTTATTAGGGGAAAGCAGCCCCACATGTATAATGACGTTTCGGCCTGGTGGCCTTAATCATATGTAAAGTTAAAGGGATAACCTTTCCTCTTTATACACCTCCACTTGCGTTTTCAGATGTTACTCAATTAAATAATCAATAAATTAACCAATCTGACTTTAACCCATGTGTACAAAAAAGAGGAAAGGTCAACATCACAAAGTTACAATAAATACTAGGGGTGATTCAAAACGAAAATCAACATCATCACTACACAAAATTACACACAGGTTTTTCAAGCCTTTTGGGATAAACAAGCAAATATATATATTTTTCATATGTGTCTGATGCTCAGTTATCCAGCAGGGTTGGAAAAATATAATATCACCTGGACATTAGTGCAACCGTCATATGGAGCTCCCATAGAATGGGGGACACATGACACCATCCTGGGAGAAAGAAAGGAGAGAAGAATGAAGGATGTTAAAGTTAGCATTGTAAGGAGCATAATACAGAAGCTCAAATATAGAGGCTCAGATATAATTAAAAACAGACATGCAGGTCAAATTCCCTATTGAGCTCATTGGGCCATAACGAGTCCAATGAGTGGTCCATCTTTTTTGTTTCTGTTTAAGCAATCGTATTCTGAGTAATGGCACATGAACCACTACCTGGAAACGAAATTGTGCTATACTATGTGAACAGTTAACAAAATGTTCCGCTACAGGTAACTCCATTCGCTTAGTTATTATGGTGGATTTCTGTTTGCTTATTCCCTCTTTTATTTTCATTGTGGTCTCCCCTACATAGAGGAGACTGCATGGACATTTTAAAACATAAACAACAAACGTTGAGTCACAAGTGTAGAAATCCCGAATAGGAATCTTACGTCCTGATCGCGGATGCAACAATATGTCACCCTTTACCACCGCATTACAGGACGAGCAGTGAAGACAGGGGAAAGTTCCCCTCTTACACTGCCCCAACGTGGTTTGCGGATTAACCCTTGAAGAGCCTATATCTGCTTTTACCAAGGCATCCCTAAGGTTCCTATTCGTCTTGTATGCGCAAATGGGGGCTGTCTGAAACAAAGGGATATCCCCATATACTTTCTGTAGAATGCGCCAGTGTGTTCGAAGAATGCGATTAACAGCCCTACTTGCCTGACTAAATTTGGTCACGAAAGGGATACGTTCCTCATCTTGTCTTTTGACCGCTCTACGTGAAATAACAATTAAGCGATCCAAGGACTTAGCCCGTGTACATTCATCAGTCAAGAGGCCCTTAGGGTAACCTCTTTCTAAAAAATTGTCATCTCCCCCAACCTGTCCACCCGGACAATAGGGTCTGAAACGCTCCTTACCACCATAGTGAACTGACTACGGGGCAAATATTTCAATGTATTGGTTGGATGGAAACTACTGAAGTAGAGGAGGGTATTCCTATCCGTAGTCTTCACATATAAGTCACTCTCCAGATGTTCTCCTCTTATCCTGATAGTTAAATCTAGGAAATTAATCTCCGACCGGTTCTGTATCATAGTAAATTTTATCTGGGGGTTCACTAGATTAATCTCACAAAGAAAAATCTCCCAATCCTCCTCACTGCCCGTCCAAATGCCAAACACATCATCAATAAATCTCCACCATGTGTGGACAAACTCTCCAAACAAAGGGTGTGTATTGATATGATGGTTCTCAAAAGCGTCCATATACAGGTTAGCGTCGGCCGGGGCCATATTAGACCCCATGGACATGCCCCATTTCTTGTTTATAGACAGTAACTCCAAATAGAAAAAAATATTCTGAAGAACTAGCCTCACCAGTTTCAGCACAAAATCTATCTGTGTATCCGTAAAGGAAAATCTAAGCAGGGCTTCACGTATAGCTTGTATGCCCTCATTATTTGGAATCGAAGCATATAAACTAGTAACGTCCCATGTGAAAAGAACTATTGGTCCCTCCAAGACCAGATTAGTGTAGTGCTGTGTTTAAAAAGACTGTTCTGCTGCATTTACTTGAAATGGCCACCAGAGGGAGACAGAGACCATGCTAAGATTATACTGGACAAACACAGAAAACATTGGGACTACGTTTCCCGGCATGCTTTGGGGGCAGACACAGGAAGTGGGTGGGACACAGACCCTTACATCCTGAGCCTCGTGGAGAGAGCTGGCAGAGCGTGCCAGGGAGTGAGAGAGACAAGACACAGTGCTGCAGAACGTAACAGTGTCCAGGCCGGAGCGCAGGTGCGGCCTGACGGAGTTACAGATCGGGTTGCTCAGCCTTACCAAAGGGAGACCCAGTGATCCACAAGATTACCCAAGCTGCTATTGCGGAAGCCAGAGGACCCGAGTTAGGAGTACCGCAGGTCGATCGGACTGGGAGAGCAGGCGGTAAGCTGGACAAGTCGCGGCAGGAGCAGAAAGCCAGACAGCGGATCCAGAAGCCAGGAGAACCCCAGTCAATATCGAGCGGAGAGACGCCTGGGTCGAGGGGAGCACCAAGTATCTGGCGGATGGGTGAGAGGCCTTCCAGGCCATTTGTGAATAAAGAAAGCACGCTGGTGTTTGTTTCCAAAACCCACAGGGCCCCAACTTGACTAGTCGAAGATACCTCTTAAGCAATTCACTGGCCAGTTGAATATTGTACCCGGGTACCATAACACACACACACACGTACATTCTGGGACATAACCTGTGCGGGACTCACTCCCCAAACACAAAGGGGGGTTAAAGATTTATTCTTCCTTTTCTTTTTTCCGCTGCGCGTTTCTCGAATTACGAAGCATCGTATTTCTTTTCCGCTGCGCGTTCCTCGAATTACGAAGCATCGTATTCCTTTTCCGCTGCTCGTTTCCCGCATTACGAAGTACTGTAAATATGTCTACGAACACCGTGTTATTCATTATATGCCATTTATTCTAGTAAACTATATAATTTATAAAATCCACAACGGTGCTGGAGTATATTTATTCCCTAGTGCGGGGAGACTGACCCGAGGTTCAATTTCAGCGGCTCCTCCGGGAGTGAGCGCTACATTAGCAAGACGTTCTAAGACATCCTTGCTATCCCAAAGGAACGATCTTGTGTGTGACACTAATGGCTGGAGAACCCTATCTAGGAAGACCAACAATGGCTGTAGCACAGAATCTGTGCTTGCCACTATCGGCCTTTCTGGAGGGTTCCTCAGACCCTTGTGGATCTTTGGTAATATATAGAAAACTGGCAGGATTGCATGTTCCTTCCTCAAATACTTGGATAAATCCTCATCAATAACCCCCTCTTCCAAACCTTCCATTACTATTTTGACAATCTCCTTCTCTAGATTCCTCACTGCCCCAAAGTTGCTCTCACTATAGGTATCCATATCCCCTAGTTGCCTGTTCACTTCCTTTATATAGGAAGTGATCAGGTTTGCAAATTAAGTTTTTATTGTCTTGTAAACTCTTGAGTATCTTACGTTCCTCCCAGGAAAAATTTGGATTTTTACCATCCCTAAATGTACTCAATAGATGATCAACATCCTGTTTAACAAATTGTATAAACGTATCTACTGGTGGGGTACTGGGGGGTGAAAAATCACTTTAATGCCAGAGGCTTAAATCCCCTGCTTGAAAAGGTACAATAGATCTCCCATCCTAATAAATATTGAATATACCAACTACTCTCCGCTGGAGGTCCTGCTACTTTTTTGCTCTGGATGTGTTTTGGGACACCAGCGTCCCTTCTTTGGCGGATCTCGCAGGGAGATGAGGCATCGGCTCCTACCGAGGTAGGCTGCGGCACCTTTCTTTGAGGAAATACAGAGCGTCAAGGAGAATCACGACCTTAAATAGTGCTTAGCCCCTCCTGATTGGTTGGCATCATCAGGCTGTGCCAAACCTGATGAATAGAACTGAGGCATGTGTGTCTTCACCCTGGGAATGATGCGGTATGGGTGTGGGAAATAAATTGCTCAGCCTGCGGGTGAGCAGCGTCAGATTCACTAGCAATTTGAGGTGGAATTATTGCTCTTGCTGGAGCTGCCTAAATGGGGCTCATCTGCTAGAACCTGGTCAGCCGGTAAGCCTTGCACCCCAAATGCCGTGGCAACTGGAGGATGATGAAGATAGGACATTGAAGGGTGAGAACAATGGATGGGGCAAAGGGTAACCAAAATCTTTAGCTTAAGCCCTGAATTTAGTAATAACAGTTCTCATACAAATAAAAAAACAAATAACATGAATTAACTCCTTAATCACGTAACTGTTCTGTAATAAATGCATTGACTTTAAAGACCCTTGGTCCTTCAGGGGTTAAAGTGGCAGGTTCACTTTCCCTGCAGTGTCGTTATGATAGTAATGATCACTGCCATAGCTCATCTCTTGGTGAGATGGCACAATCTGCAGCTTGCCAAAACAAGTACACTGCATGCAGTGGCGTAGCATGGGGGGGCCTTGGGGGCGGTCGCCCCGGGCGCAATTTTCTTAGGGGCGCAAAATTTCAAAACAGGTTTGAACCACTAATATTTCCCAGCAGGGATCAGCAAGGTGTCCACTCACGGACAATGGTGTCAGTGAGAGGCCCTTGCACGGGTAGCCACCTGTTTTGAGGCACCAACGTTGACTTAGCACTCAGCGTCTGGAAGGGACGATCAGGACAGAAAATTCTGGTCCTGTCCAGATGCATCCTTAATGCTGACATGAGTCACGTAAAGCAGCGCAGCATTATTCGACTGAACACCCTGTACCACGTTTGACAGGCCTCCTTGAAGCCATGTGCCAGCCCCACACCGCTGGCAGCCTTCTAGCCGCTGAATAGGAAGGAATGTGGCACCTGCCCTGCAGCACATTTAAAATCCGATCCCTACTAAGTCCCCTGGACAGCTCCCCCGGGGAGCAACACTGTGTGACACCAGAGCAGCGTGGCCAACACACACATTGAGGGGGTATTGGGGTACGGGGAGAGGTGGCTGGAGGTTCAGGGAGAGAATGACTGAAGATACTGGGAGAGTGTGACTGGGGGTACTTGGATAGAGAGACAGAGTGACTGGAGGTTTGGGGAGAGAATGACTGGGGGTGCTGGGAGAATGTGGGGTACTTGGAGAGAGAAAGAGTGACTGGGTGTACTGGGAGAGAGTGTCTGGGGGTACTTGAAGAGAGAGTGACTGGGGGTACTGGGAGAGAGAGTGACTGGGGGTACTTGGAGGGAGAGAGTGACTAGGGGTACTTGGAGGGAGAGGATGACTAGGGGTACTTGGAGAGAGGGAGAGAGTGACTGGTGTACTGGGAGAGACTGACTGGGGTACTGGTAGAGAGTGACTGGGTATAGTGTGAGAGTGGAACTATGCTAGGGTATACTGGGACAGGGTGACTGGTAACAGTGGCGTAACATGGGGGGCATGTGTGTTTCATTTTTTTATTATATCAGTATTTTGTTAATATACAATACATGTGCTTGTGGGTAAGGGGGTCAATACTGTACCTGTGGATTGGAATCAGGGGGTGTTATCGTGTCCACAGGTTGGGGAGGGCGCACTATTCTTGCCTTGCCCCGGGTGTCGACAACATAGAAACTTAGAAAAATGTCGGCAGATAAGAACCTTTCGGCCCATCTAGTCTGCCCAATTACATGGATACTTTACCTGGATTTATCTTTTGTTTAGGATAGCCTTATGCCTATCCCATGCTTGCTTAAATTCAATTACTGTTTTGGCCTCTACCACTTCTACTGGAAGACTGTTCCATGTATCCACCACCCTCTCAGTAAAATAATGCTTCCTGATGTTACTTTTAAACCTTTGCCCCTCTAATCTAAGACTATGTCCTCTTGTTTTGCTATTTTGTTTCCTTTTATATATACTCCCTTCCTCTACCTTGTGGATTCCCTTTACGTATTTAAATGTTTCTATCATATCTCCTCTGTCTCGTCTTTTTTCCAAGCTGTACATGTTAAGATCATTAAGCCTTTCTTGGTAACTTTTCTCCTTCAAGCCGTACACCATTTTAGTAGCCCTTCTCTGAACTCTCTCTAAGATGTCTATATCCTTCTGGAGATACGGTCTCCAGTACTGCACACAGTACTCCAAGTGAGGTCTCACCAGTGCTCTGTACAGTGGCATGAGCACTTCCCTTTTCCTACTGCTAATACCTCTCCCTACACAACCAAGCATTCTGCTAGCATTTCCTGCTGCTCTATTACATTGACTACTTACCCTTAGATCCTCTGAAATAATGACCCCTAAATCCCTTTCCTCAAATGTTGAGGTTAGGACTGTATCAAATGCATTACAACCCACACTACACCACTGACTGCATGTACTGAAAAATCTACGAAGAATTCAATGATGTATTGTTATGCTCTCTGCATGTTCAGATATGTGGCTGGGCTGTCAGGTTCACCATTGCTTTATTGCAGGACACTTACTGTAATATACAGGCTTGGATAACTACAGGAACACAGGATAATGCGTCTGTCTTCATAACTGCATCACACTAACTGACTCCTGAAGATGGCTGCCATGCCCTCTGACCTGTGTCATCCTGGGGCAGAGCCACTAGTTAAAGTGATAGCACAGGTATAGTACAGTCAGCTATAACACCTTCCTCCCCACCCCAATAAAAAACAGAGCAACATAACAAAAACCTAGTAACAAATCAACAACCATAACAATCGAACACTGTTCATCTGAGGAACTTGGAGAGTGTCACTGAAAAACTGATGACTAGTCTTCTGAAGAAAATTGCGGTGCCAAATCATCATCCGTATCTTTCTGGGCCCTACGCGAGGACTGACGGAAGTCTCTTATCCGTTCTTGAAGATGTAAGTGGTCAGGAGGGCGTCGGTGACATTGGGGATGCCCACCAGCAGGCGGGGTGTTGGAGGCGGTAGGATTGGATGAAAGATCAACTGGTGGGGTCAAGGAGGGTACAGAAGGGTCAGGGGGAACCTCTGAACCAGAGTCACAAATACCCACAGGAGACGAGTTCAAAGTTTCTGAGTCAACCCAGACACCATTCCAGATGTCCTCTGACGCATTAGATGTGGACACCGGACCCCGTAGGGTTGGGGACGTCAAGGGTTCAGGCACCCGTGAACGAGACCGTAGCTGGTCTACATGTCGTCTGGTAATGGAACCATCTTCCAGGCGGACTCTGTACATCTTGGGTCCCAAAGATTCTGCAACGGTAGCAGGTAGCCACCGAGTGTTGGCAGATCCATACGATCAAGTCCAGACCTCCTGGTGGGCTGCAGAAACAGGAGACTCTTTGGACTTCACCATCTTTTCTTGGGATTGTAATACATGTTCATGAACGGTCTGAGGGCGAAGCATGTCAAAAGCAGTCCATGGCTGTCTTCCCAACATAAGCTCAGCTGGTGTTGTACCAGTGGTGGCATGTGGTGTAGTTCTGTAAGTAAAAAGGAAAGAGTCCAACTGCTGAGGCGATATGGACTTCTGGCTAGTCACAGCTACTGAGGCCTTGAAATAGTTCTTGAAAGTTTGTACAAACCGCTCTGCTTGCCCATTGGTGGCTGGGTGATAGGGGGCGGTTAATTTGTGCTTGATATTATGTAGGGATGTGCGTTTCGGGTTTCGGAATTTCGGATTTTTCACGAAATTTCCTGATTCGTGTTTTCGGATGCGGCCGAATTTCTGAAAATTTTTAGATCCGAAAATGGCAGATCCGAACAGTTTTCCGAGCCGAAACGAAATATTTTCGGAATTTTCGAATGGACTTGAAATGTGTCAAATCGAAATTTATTGCTTTGAAACGAGGAGAACAGACTTTCCGAAAAAACGAAAATTTCCGAACTTACGAAAAGTCGATACAAAAAATGAGCGAAATGACACGAAAATACGAAAAATGGTCGAAATTCCGAAAACATGTACAATTCCGAAAAACTAAAATTTCCGAAATCACGAAAAGTCGATACAAAAAACGAGCTAAGTGACACGAAAATCCGAAAAATGGTCGATATTCCGAAAAAAAAGAGTACACGAAAAACGAATCGAGCCGAACCAAATCGAAACAGAAATCGGTGGAAACGAGCCGAATCGAAAAGTTTAAAAATCCGAAAAATCGAACCGAATCGAACCGAAAAAAAAAAATCGGTGCACAAGCCTAATATTATGGACCGTAACAAACTCTGGAACTCCTGACTTGTGAAATGGGCACCACTATCTGTGACAATCTTCCTGGGATACCCAAATGAAGCAAAAAGATGCAATAATATGGCAACTGTTGCCTTTGTAGTCAGCTGGGTAACTGGAATGACCTCTGGCCATTTTGAGTGGGCATCAATTATAATCAAGAAGGTTTGTCCCCTTATGGGACCCGCAAAATCCAAGTGAAGGCGAAACCAGGGAACCGTGGGCCAAGTCCAGGGTTGAATGCATCCTCGAGGGGGGTCTCTGGCAGTTTGTGCACATCATACACAAGCATTGACATATGCCGTGATATCTGAATCTATGTTCGGCCACCACACATAGCCCCGTGCTTTCTGTTTCATCCGCGTGGTTCCAGGGTGACCAGTATGTAGCAAGTCCAAGATGTACAGTCAGCTATAACATGTATCCCTTGTGAATCTGAAGGATTCCTAATATACTGGCGTAGATGCTACTGATAGAAATAAAGTGTATGAGGAAGAAGCAGATGGAATTCAGGAAGCCATAGAAATCAAAAAGATACACCTATAACAATCACTCATAAAAGTAAATCAAATATAATTAAGCAAGTACTTTACGTAGTTACACTGGCTGAAAAAAGACATGCATCCATCAAGTTCAGCCTTTCCCACATCAACTACTGCTGCTGATCCAAAAGAAAGAAAAAAACCAGGGCACTATCACCTGCTGTGAGCCTACCCTAGCGTTCACACGTTTTTGCTTTAGCACCAGGTTAATTGAGTCTAGTGCCTGATCAACAGATCATTTGATCCTGCTAAAAGGGGGGGGGAATCACTGAGCGCATCGCTATTAGTGATTCATAGTGTGAGCTTACTGTACTTTCCGCGTCTATACTTAACATGGGGAGTGCACTTTTGTAACAGATCACTTGGTGCTTGCACTAATTTCTGAACGGACGCTGATCGCAAAATTTTACCTACTGTTCAATCCTGGTGTTAGCACAAAACCCCCCACAAAAAACAGGTCCTCACCCAAAATTAACAGGCAGGGCTTGTATAAGTATGAACACATCCAGCACATAGCCCTCACCCCCCTGTATTATTAAAATCCTCCAAGGTTGTTGCATCATCCATGGTTTTGATACATACAAATATTAAGGCTAGTTTTATAGTTACATACAGTTGTGTTCAAAATTATTCAACCCCCACTGAAATTGAGTGTTTTGGCCAGTTTGACATTGATTTTGATCATTCAGCCATCTTGCTTATAATTAAATCAAAGAGGCACGTGTAGGTCAGACAAATATAACATAACATTTATAATGAAATAACCACAAATGTCTTTTCTGTGCTCACATCATTATCAGTTTTATTCAACCCCCAAGTGACATTCAATCTTAGTACTTAGTACAACATCCTTTTACAGTTATAACAGCTTTTAAACGTGAAGCATAGCTTGACACAAGTGTCTTGCAGCGATCTACGGGTATCTTCGCCCATTCGTCATGGGCAAAAGCCTCCAGTTCAGTCACATTCTTAGGCTTGCGCACTGCAACTGCTTTCTTTAAGTCCCACCAGAGGTTCTCAATCGGATTTAAGTCAGGTGACTGCGATGGCCACTCCAAAATGTTCCAGCCTTTAATCTGCAACCATGCTCTAGTGGACTTGGAGGTATGCTTGGGATCATTGTCCTGTTGAAAGGTCCAACGTCTCCCAAGCCTCAGGTTTGTGACAGACTGCATCACATTGTCATCCAATATCTCCTGGTACTGAAGAGAATTCATGGTACCTTGCACACGCTGAAGCTTCCCTGTACCTGCAGAAGCAAAACAGCCCCAAAGCATGATTGACCCCCCGCCATGCTTCACAGTAGGCAAGGTGTTCTTTTCTTCATAGGCCTTGTTCTTCCTCCTCCAAACATAGCGTTGATCCATGGGCCCAAACAGTTCTAATTTTGTTTCATCAGTCCACAGAACACTATCCCAAAACTTCTGTGGTTTGTCCACATGACTTTTGGCATACTGCAGTCGACTCTTCTTATTCTTTGGAGACAGCAAGGGGAGTTCTGGCATGGAGGCCTTCATTACGCAGTGTGCGCCGTATTGTCTGAGCTGAAACTTCAGTACCCACATCTGACAAATCTTTTCTCAGTTCCTCAGCAGTCACACGGGGACTTTTCTCCACTCTACGCTTCAGGTAGCGCACAGCAGTCGAAGTCAGCATCTTCTTTCTGCCACGACCAGGTAGCGTTTCAACAGTGCCTTTTGCCTTGAATTTGCGAATGATGCTTCCTATGGTCTCTCTTGGTATGTTTAACATCTTTGCAATCTTCTTATAGCCATTGCCCTTCCGAAGAGTAATCACCTCTTCTCTTGTCTTCCTGGACCATTCTCTTGACTTCACCATGTTTGTAACCACACCAGTAAATGTCTAGAAGGAGCTGAGTATCACAGTCATTTTAAAGCTGCCTAATTGGTGCTTATTATGCTTTATTGCTGCTCCGTGACATCCACAGGTGTTTTCAATACCTGATTGAAAACACTTGAATGAACCTCTGTTCTTCAGAGTGGTAGTCTTTAAGGGGTTGAATAATTGTGTCATTGAAGAATTCACAAAAGAAACATTTACTACTGTATTACAAAACCAATTGATGTCATTTTAGTTGCATATGGTTCTTTAAAAAGTCCTTGTAGGATTTCATTCTGAATACAATTACAAATGTACACTAAATTCCCTAAAACCCTTTACAACATTGGGGGTTGAATAATTTTGAACACAACTGTACATAGGCTGAAAAAAGACATGTGTCCATCGGGTTCAGCCTTTCACACATCACCTACTGCTGTTGATCCAAAAGAAGGCAAAAAACCCAGTTTGAAGCTCTCACCAATATGCAACACACTGGGAAAAAAAGATCCTTCTTGACCCCAGAATGGCGTCAGGTTTCTCCCTGGATCAAGAAGCTTTTACCCACATATTAAGTATTATAACACTTAATATTATGTTTTTGCATAAGTCATCCAGCCGTTGTTTAAAAGTCTGTACAGTCTCTGACCCAACCACCTCAACAGGCAGAGAATTGCACAGCTATATTGTCCTCACTGTAAAATAACCCTTCCTATGCTTTAGGCTGAATTTCCTTTCGTCCAGTCTAAGGCTGGCGGCACACGAGCAGAGGAAGGAACGTCTGTACGCTGAGCGCAGAGAGTGGAAGGAACGTCCACTTTTACAAAGCGCGATCCTCCTATGGAGAATTGCACTTTGTATCCTTTCAGCGTCCGTTTAGCTTTTTGACGGGGAGGGCTTTTTCACGTCCGGTGGAGGACCTTCCCCATCAAAACCCCACGGACGCAGGGAAGTGCGGGCGCATTTGAGCCATAAATACGCTCGTGTGCCGGGGGCCTTAATGGGTGACCTCGTGTCCTGTGTATAGTCCTGTTAATGTATAAGTTTCCAGACAATGGTTTATAATGGCCCTGTATGTATTTACATAAAGTTATCATATCCCCTATAAGAGGACGTTTCTGTCAACTAAACAGGTTTAAACTTGTTAGTCTTTCCTCATAACTTAAACCTTCCATTCCCCTTATTAATTAATTAATTTATAAAGTATTTTACCAGGAAGGATACATTGAGATTTCTCTCGTTTTCAAGTATGTCCTGCACTTTTTCTAGCGCCGTAATACCTTTCTTAAGACAGGTGTCCAAAATTGCACGGCATATTCAAGGTGCGTCTTACCATTGATTTTATGAAGAGGCAAAATTATGTTTTCATCCCGAGAGTGAATTCCCCTTTTAATACCTTGCTGGCCTTGGTGGCTGCTGTTTGACATTGGGCATTGTTACTTAGTTTGAAGTCTATGATTATTCCCAAATCCTTCTCCTGCTTTGATTTCCCTAACTCCGTACCATTTAGGGTATAAATTGCTTGTTTGTTCTTCACTCCAAAGTGCATAATCTTGCATTTGTCTACATTAAATTTCATCTGCCATTTAAGTGCCCAGTCCCCCAATCTATCTAAATCCCTCTGCAACGAAGTCACATCCTGTTCACATTGTATTACTTTTCCTAGTTTTGTGTCATCTGCAAACACTGATACATGACTTTCGATGCCTTTTTCAAAGTCATTTATAAAGAAATTGAATGGAATTGGTCCTACAACAGACCCTTGAGGTACACCACTTACCACTGGTGTTCATCTTGAAAATTTACCCTTTATGACCACTCTGTGTACCCTATCTTTTAGCCAGTTTTCTATCCAAGAACAAGAATTCTCATCTAGACCAATTTTTCTTAATTTAAATAGTAACCTCTTGCATGGATCTTTCAAAAGCTTTGACAAAATCCAAGTCCACTGCGACCCCCTGATCTATACTGACACTTCTTCATAGAAGAATGCAGATTTTTGCTAATTACATTATACCTCCCAATGAATTCCTAAAGATTATCTCATAGTAACCCCTCAAATACTTTCCAGAATTCCTAAACTTAATGGGCCCTATTACAATCTTTGCGCCGGCGCAAAAACGCATTAATGCGAGGGGTAAAACCCTTTGCGCTGAACGTCGTATTACAATGTCAGCGCAACAAACGCGAGTATTCGTCTACCGCGGGTGAACCTGCGCGAACCCTTTGCGAGCGTACTGTACTGCGTGCGTCCTATACTTAACATTGTGAGCGCAAACGCAAATGTGCGCTGGTACGCGGATGGTATTACAATCTATGCACAGGAATTAACGCATAGCCTTTGCGCGCATAATTTTAGCAACTCCTAAAAGCTGGTGTTAATGGCAAATCTGAACAACCTGGCCGAACCCAAATACACCAGCCCAAAAAAAAAAAGGAAATGCAGCAAAGTATAGTTACACATTCTACTCATACCAAACCAATATAATGGAGAAGTTGTGTGTGCATTTATTATTGCTGCAGCATATATGCTCAGATTGACTTTGGTAGGTGCAATTTCGTAACGTGAGATAATTGTGGTTCTTAATTCTGATTGCTGAATCGCGTGAAAAAAACAGTCCGCACACTAATTTCTGCATGCAATGGTACTGCGCGAGCATTTATGCGTGTCTGTTTAACGAGCGTTATTGCTCGGCGGATTAAAAAATGCGCGAGGATTGTAATTCCAGCATAGATTTACACGCGTTAACGTTTAATGCTTGGCACACAAATTATCTCGTTGCGCGTGCGTTTTTGCGTGAAGAATGAAATAGGGCCCAATATCTTTAAATCCAATCTCTCAGAATACTGAATATGTACCTTACTGATTGCATTGATATTCCTTTTTGTTCAGCAAATAGCTAGATACACTGATCAGTGAAAACATTAAAACCACCTGCCTAATACCGTCTAGGTCCCTACATACGGCCAAAATAGCTTTGATGCATGGACTCCACAAGACTTTCCAATGTGTCCTGTGGTATTTGACACCAAAAAATTAGCAGCAGATTCCTTAAGTCCTGTAAGGCCAGGGTCAGACGAGCGTTTTGCAGAGCGGACTTTCCTTCCACTCTGATGCCCGTCTGGCCACCTCGATGACCACAGTTAGTGTGCTCAGCGCTGCAAGGCTGTTTTGCAGCCCCGCCGGACACGCGTCATAGCGCTTCGACGGGGAGGCATTCAGAACGTCCACAGCACGCCTGCTATATCACGCGAAATTCGTGCTCACGCAATAGCATGTGGCCGGCCCCGTCGAAGCATCACAACTCTGTGACGGACACCGGGAGGCACATCAGTACAGGCGCACATAGTGCACTCGTCTTACCCTGGCCTAAGTTGTGAGGCGGAGCCTTCATGAATCCGATTTGTTGTTCAACACATCCCACGGATGCTTGATCGGATTGAGGTCTGGGGAATTTAGAAGCCAAGGCAACACCTTGAAATCTTTGTCATGATCCTTAAACCATTTAGAACATTTTTTGCAGGCTGTCAGCAGGTTAATGCAGCCTGCTGAGGTCACTGCCATCAGGGAACACCATTGCCATGAAGGGGGGTACGTGGTTTGCAACAAACTCTAGGTAGGTAGTACGTATCAAATGTATTCTGACAGGAGCAATTTCAGCTACATTAGATCTTCTGTGTGATTGGCCAGACCGGCAGCTACCTTTCCTTCCCCCACATGTATCAATGAACCTTGTGCGCCCATGACCATCACGCTGGTTCACCGGTTGTCTTTCATTGCACCACTTTTGGTACGTACTAACTGCTGCATACTGGGAACACCCACAAGACTTCTCATTTTGAGAGGCTCTGACACAGTCATCTAGGCATCATGATTTGTCCCTTGACATAGTCAATCAGATCTTTTTTTTGCACATTTCTCCTGTTTCCAACACATGAAAGACAAGAACTGACAGTCCACTTGCTGCCTAATATATCGCATTGTAACCATATAATCGATGTGATATACTTCACCTGTCAGTGAAGTTTGTGGCTGAGCAGTTTAAACTGTACAGTAATCCCCCGAAATTCGCGGGGGTTACGTTCCAACAACCCCCGCGAATTTTGAAAATCCGCAAATTGTGGCTGTGCTAAAAAAAGCACAGCCATGCGGCATTAGGACCCAGGAGCCGCCGTCCTCCTGGCAGAATGGCTGCTCCTGTGCATCTCCAGACTCAAGATCGCATCCAGGGCATTCACCTCTCTCGGCATCGTTCAGAGAGAGGAGATGCCGAGACTCCTGTGCACCCCCGCAAGCGTGGTCCGGGGATCCAGGAGCCTCGGCATCTCCGCTCTCATAATGATGCCGAGAAAAGGGAATGCCCTGGCTACGATCGTGCGCCCGGAGAGGCACAGAAGCAGCTTCTCTGCCGGGGTGTTGTGTCCTATATGGTTCCTTATCGAATACTGTTCCAAGGAGCCCTCGGCAAAGAACGGACCTCCACCTCCCCAGGCTCCAACACATCAGGGGGCTGCACAAAGGCGTGTGTTTGGAAGGCGCTGATGTGTTGGAGCCTAGGGAGGTGGAGTTCCGTTCTTTGCCGAGGGCTCCTTGGAACAGTATTCGATAAGGAACCATAGATGACACATCGGGCTGCTACCATGTGGTAAGCGGAAAAAATCCGCGAACCACTGAGTCCGCGAACGCAGAACCGCGAATGACCGGGGGATTACTGTATATCTGCAGAGGTGTAAATAGAACCTCATGACCCAGGAGTGAGAATCCATGAACAGCCCCCTATCCCTGGCAAAAGCATTTTTTGCCGACCCCCCACGCGCAACCCCTCCAGGTCCACAATGTCGACTCCAGACATTAGGTGTCCCATTTTTTCCAGGTCCACTATGACCACTTCAGTCCTTCCCATTTTGAATGTAATGTGCACTAACAGTGTACAAGGAGAACGTGGTGGAGTTGGCGCTTCTTGTCCTATTAATGTCTCCCTTGTGGTGCACTCTTGGATTCGCTACGTGGTTGGACTACTCCGTGGCCCTCAAAGAGTAAACTAAGCTTACATATCGTATATGCAGGGAAATGTATAAAGAGTGAAAATATATTACTCACATTTGCTGGTGTCTCATCAATCAGACACCAGATGTTCAGGCAGCCAGCGACTTCATAAGGTGCACTGGATCACCTATCGGCCTCAGCCACCTCCCTGGCGAATGAAAGTATCCAGAACCCAGGATAGGTGTAAAATCAGGCAAAATATTTATTAATAAAATAGTAAAACAGTAACACAGTTCACCAAAACGCGTTTCGCTAGTGTGGCTTCTTTAGTTGGTGCCACTGTGCAATAAAACTCACAGCAATAAACCTCACAGTAATGTGCTCTGTGTATGATCATAGGCAAGGCCCGGGCCCCTAGCTTAGCCACCCAGGCGAGGATTCGGCCGGCCATGTGTGGGCCCCCCGTACCCAGGGGCACTCCACCTCTGTTAGTTACACCCCTGTATATCTGTATGTACAGTCATGGCCGAAATTGTTGGCACCCCAGACATTTTTCCAGAAAATCAAGTATTTCTCACAGAAAAGTAATGCAGTAACACATGTTTTGCTATACACATGTTTATTCCCTTTGCTTTTTTTCCTCCCTTTTTTGTTTTGTTCCAATACACACAAATTGGACATAATGTCACACAAAACTCCAAAAATGGTCTGGACAAAATTATTGGCACCCTTTCAAAATTGTGGATAAATAAGATTGTTTCAAGCATGTGATGCTCCTGTAAACTCACCTGGGGAAAATAACAGGTGTGGGCAATATAAAAATCACACCTGAAAGCAGATAAAAAGGAGAGAAGTTCACTTAGTCTTTGCATTGTGTGTCTGTGTGTGCCACACTAAGCATGGCCAACAGAAAGAGGTGAAGAGAACTGTCTGAGGACTTGAGAACCAAAATTGTGGAAAAATATCAACAATCGCAAGGTTACAAGTCCATCTCCAGAGATCTAGATTTTCCTTTGTCCACAGTGCGCAACATTATCAAGAAGTTTGCAACCCATGGCACTGTAGCTAATCTCTCTGTGGGTGGACGGAAGAGAAAAATTGATGAAAGGTTGCAACGCAGGATAGTCCGGATGGTGGATAAGCGCCCCCAAACAAGTTCCAAAGAAATTGAAGCTGTCCTGCAGGCTCAGGGAGCATCAGTGTCAGCGCGAACTATCCGTCGACATGTAAATTAAATTAAACGCTATGGCAGGAGACCCAGGAGGACCCCACTGCTGACACAGAGACCTAAAAAAGCAAGACGACAGTTTGCCAAAATGTACTTGAGTAAGCCAAAATCCTTCTGGGAAAACGTCTTGTGGACAGATGAGACCGAGATAGAGCTTTTTGGTAAAGCACATCATTCTACTGTTTACCGAAAATGGAATGAGGCCTACAAAGAAAAGAACACAGTACCTACAGTGAAATATGCTGGAGGTTCAATGATGTTATGGGGTTGTTTTGCTGCCTCTGACACTGGGTGCCTTGAATGTGTGCAAGGCATCACGAAATCTGAGGATTACCAAAGGATTTTGTTTCGCACTGTAGAGCCCAGTGTCAGAAAGCTGGGTTTGCATCCGAGATCTTGGGTCTTCCAGCAGGACAATGACCACAAACATATGTCAAAAAGCACCCAGAAATGGATGACAACAAAGCGCTGGAGAGTTCTGAAGTGGCCAGCAATGAGTCTAGATCTAAATCCGATTGAACACCTGTGGAGAGATCTTAAAATTGCTGTTGGGAAAAGGTGCCCTTCCAATAAGAGAGACCTGGAGCAGTTTGCAAAGATAGAGTGGTCCAAAATTCCAGGAGAGAGGTGTAAGAAGCTTATTGATGGTTATAGGAAGCGACTGATTTCAGTTATTTTTTCCAAAGGGTGTGCAACCAAATATTAAGTTAAGGGTGCCAAGAATTTTGTCCAGCCCATTTTTGGAGTTTTGTGTGACATTATGTCCAATTTGCTTTTTTTCCTCCCTTTTTTTGTTTTGTTCCAATACACACAAAGGGAATAAACATGTGTATAGCAAAACATGTCTTACTGCAATACTTTTCTGTGAGAAATACTTGATTTTCTGGAAAAAGGTCTGGGGTGCCAACAATTTCGGCCATGACTGTATCTATCAGGGTTAGTCAAAGAGATTCGAAAAGTCACTGCACGTTCGGTGACTTTTTGTTCCCCGCACTTTGGGGGATTTGGCAAATCCTAGTTCGCGACCCTGCGGTGTATTCAGCAAGCACCGCAGGGCCCCCTGTAGTGCAGGGAAAACTCGCCGCAAACACACTGAACACTCACCGCAATCCCACCGAACACTCACCGAATATCATCGAAACATGCGGAAAACAGCTGGATTAACAACGCCGAAAACGCCGGAGAAACCCGACTAGCCGCCGATCACAGCGCAGAGCAGCCGCAAGAAAAAGCCGACACGCAGGCGAACGAGGTGAAAAAAACAAAAAACAGTCATTTGAAATTTGAACCGCTGTTTGCAAAAAAAAAGTACTGTACGAAAATATCTGGAATGTACATATAAGATCCAATGAATGATAATAAATAGGGCTGTTACAGAAAAAAGAAAAATCTATGTAAAAATAAACGGAAAAAAAAGTTTGCCCAAAAAATGCCTTAAAGATCCAAAAAAATCTATGAATAAAAAGACTTTTTGCTGCAGAATATAAACAGTTTATTAGATATTGGATTAAAACGGGAATATTTTTAACATTGAAGCCTATGGGATTCTCCTGAGTAAACCTGTCAAATGAAACCACCGAACAGCAGGGCATTTCGGCAACTTTTCCTTGATGTTTTGTGTTCACTGAATAGATTAACCATTGCTTCTCGTTCTCTATGGGGGATTTCACTGCCCTCGAACAGACACCGTATGTGCAGGCAATTCATCGCAATTTGGCGAAATGCCTGCTCTCTGAATAGCCGAATGGCCCTGAAATGTTCCCGTTTGCTGAATTTCAGTGTCCGGTTACATTTCGGGGCCAGATCGACTCTCTTTGAATAACCCTGTATATGTGCATACACACGTCTGCCTTGTTTAATGCAACCCCTCTTTTCATGGCTTTGTGCTGCATAAAGAGGATGCTCCCTTTACTATAGTGGGATGATGAGTGCATCTATTTTAGATTTTGTTCAACAGAGGAACTTTTAATCTGTTGCACAACGAATACTTGGAATTCGAAGTGGTTACGTCTCAATTCAGTGTATCTACTTAGAACAGTCTGAGAAAAGGGAATTGGGTGCATGAAAGACGGCACACACATATGACTAATGCACATTTTTAGCTTTCATTTCTTCCCTTTTGGGAATTAACACAGCTGTCACTCTGTTGTGAGACACCCGACCAATGCGAGGAAACGCAAAATGAACAGTGCAGGGTTTAGAGAATGCACTGTGTTTTTTTAACAACAATAGGTGACTTTAATATCTTGTTTGAAAGAAAATGGCTAAACATGAATTTTAGGTGTAGTTTCACAGACACTTTACTGTCAATTAACATCACCTCCTGATAAACACAGAGATTACCTAAACGTAGGCAGATTCTTTTACATGTTAAACTATTAAACAAATGATTTTAGCTTTAGATTTCTAGCTAACCCAGACCTGCCAAGTCAGATGATGGCCTGGTGCGACACATTGTTTTCCCGCAGTCCTTCATTCAGATCTCAGCTCTCACCTGGTTAAGGTTATCAGGAGGACTGAGGGGGAAAGCACCGTCAGCACCTGTTCTGTGGAACTCTCGGCACTTTAATAGTTAAAATCAGGGCTTTTGAAAATTATAGTGTGTGTGTATATATATATATATATATATATATATATATGCACTCGTGTGTGACTGGCTCTGATGGCTACTCAGCAGGGCAACTGGTCACCCTGGCACACGTATGTACCTGCATTACTTGTCTCTTTTAGGGTGTTACTATCAGGTGTTGATATAAATTGCACCATGGCCACACCCCTTTTTTCTGATCACACACTGGAAGGCAGGGACGTATTCTCATTGGCTGCTGACATCACATGTTCTCTGTAGCTCTCTCTATGGGTTAGAAAACTCTGATGTAATTCCAAGATGGCAGCCACCTTCTCGAAACAACTGTCAGGTCTTTCTGATGCCACTGCCAAACATTTTAAGAGTTGTCGTGAGGTGAATAGTTTCATCTAGGGATGCACCGATACCACTTTTTAAAGACTGAGTACGAGTACCGATACTTTTGTTCAAGTACTCACCGATACCGAGTACCGATACTTTTATTTTATGTCATGTGACGCTTTCCAATAAGAACAGACCTCATATAAAGCCCCCAGGTCTCATAGATATGCCCCCCAGCTCATGGATATGCCCCCCAGCTCATGGATTTGTGCCCCAGCTCATGGATTTGCCCCCCAGCTCATGGATATTGCCCCAGCTCATGGATATTGCCCCAGCTCATGGATTTGCCCCCCAGCTAATGGATATGCCCCAGCTCATGGATTTGCCCCCCAGCTCATGGATATTGACCCCAGCTCATGGATTTGCCCCCCAGCTCATGGATATTGCCCCAGCTCATGGATATTGCCCCAGCTCATGGATTTGCCCCCAGCTCATGGATATTACCCCAGCTCATGGATATTGCCCCAGCTCATGTATTTGCCCCCCAGCTCATGATATTGCCCCAGCTCATGGATATTACCCCAGCTCATGGATTTGCCCCCCAGCTCATGGATATTGCCCCAGCTCATGGATTTGCCCCCCAGCTCATGGATATTGCCCCAGCTCATGGATATTGCCCCAGCTCATGGATTTGCCCCCCAGCTAATGGATATGCCCCAGCTCATGGATTTGCCCCCCAGCTCATGGATATTGCCCCCAGCTCATGGATATTGACCCCAGCTCATGAATTTGCCCCCCAGCTCATGGATATTGCCCCAGCTCATGGATATTGCCCCAGCTCATGGATTTGCCCCCAGCTCATGGATATTACCCCAGCTCATGGATATTGCCCCAGCTCATGTATTTGCCCCCCAGCTCATGGATATTGCCCCAGCTCATGGATATTGCCCCAGCTCATGGATTTGCCCCCCAGCTCATGGATATTGCCCCAGCTCATGGATTTGCCCCCCAGCTCATGGATATTGCCCAGCTCATGGATAATGCCCCCCAGCTCATGGATATGCCCCCTCCAGCTCGTGGATATGCCCCCCCAGCTCATGGATACATGGAAACTTTCCCGGCGTCGCTCAGGAAGGTAAGTATGAGCGGAGAGCAGCTGCAGGGCTTGTCCGAATGCTCTATCGGCATTCGGACAGGCCCTGCAGCTGCTCTCCTCACTTTGTTTATACTTACCTTCCTTTAGCGACGCCGGGAAAGTTTCCACGCGTGTGCTCGTTGGAAGGACCCCAGCCGCGATCACATGGTCCCACGTGGTCGCGGCTGGCGACCTTCCAAGGAGCGTGCGCGCGCGAAGACTTTCCCGGCGTCGCAAGGAAGGTAAGTATAAACCAAGTGAGGAGAGCAGCTGCAGGGCCTGTCCGAATGCCGATAGAGCATTCGGACAGCCGCCCCAGTCCCTCGGATGCTGGCAAGCCGGCTCAATGCTGGCTTCCGGTATCGGAAAAAAATATCGGGGGTACTGCACGAGTATCAAGTACTCCTGCAGTACCCGGTATCGGCACTGATACTGATACTAGTATCGGTATCGGTGCAACCCTACCTGTTAAAGACGGAAAAAGTCACGAACAATTAACATTTATATTACAATTTATTTTTATGGGTAGAGATGGCGAAGTCAAGAGATTGAGCTCACCACTTTCAAACTCTATTAATACCATATTAAAGCTGAACAAGCTGTGGTCATACAGATGCTGGCATAGATGTTCTTGTTTGTTCCTTGTGTTGTTTTTTAATTCCAGAGCAGAGGAAGGATGGGGACAATATTGATTTTCTTGTTAGACCAACCCAATTGTTGGATGGCCCAAACAAGCAGACTTTATATTAGGATGTGCTGGTCTTATTACAAAGATTTTGGGCCCTATTTCCTTCCTCACGCTAAAATGGGGACGCTAACGGGGAAAACCTGCAGGTTTCCCCATTTTATCATGAGATTCCTGGGCAGACGCTACTTCGGCACCTTGCCCAGGAACATAGCGCTAACCTCGGCTATACTCGTTGATGCGCTTCCATGCCACTGTAAATATCACCTCCTGGAGTCCACAGGACTCCATAGAGGGTTGTACTGCAGGGCAGCGAGCCCTGCGCGATCATGCTCTCGTGAGATTGCGCAGCGCCATGGAGTGAGACTGGGAACTCACTCTGCTCGCAGCCAGAAGCGACGGATCGGGCCACCGTTCTCGTCACTGGATGATAAGTGAGCATGGGATTTAATGGGGGGGGGGGTTTAGGAGATGCTAAATGATTCTACAAAAGCGGAATCAGTTAGCACCAGCTTCTAAATGCCGCTAACTTTTTAGTTAACGCATCGATGCGTTAATTAGCGCTAGGACTTTGTAATACCTTGTAGTAAATATAACAAGAAAAAAGTTGTCATTTGCCCTCACTCCTGTAAATATCACATTGTCTGATTTTTAAAGAATTTATTTGCAGCCTTTTATTTTTATCACTTGTCCATTTGGGAAAGGTGTTTTCCGTTTTCGGTGTTCTGGTATATTCTGTTTTGGCCCATTAGCTTAGGTTTAGGGTCTCTCTAATGCAAAGAGTAATCTGGATGTGCTCGCTGTACCAGTAGGGATGTCACCTTACTAAAAAGGCTGAAAGACCATCAGGGTTATTGTATTATTCATCAGGCAAGGGTGGAAATGAAAAAGAGGTAATAGGACATAAGGGAAGTTGGAGGAGAGTCAATAGTGACGCAAAAGGAGCAAAGGGAAATGATATCAGCAGATGAGAAAAGTTTAAGAAGAAATTTGTTAGAGAATGTGTAAAGAAATGTGAAGTTGATATTTAGGGATAAGAAGGGAGAGGAAAACATTAGGGGCACTATCACTTGCCCTAAGCTAAAACGGGGACACTAGGGGGAAAAGTTTGCGAATCTCCCCTTAGCATCCCCATTTTACAAGCACATGACGAGGCATGCACTGAATCTAGCAGCCTGCTCTGTAGCTGCCGGTAGTCTCCAGGTTGCTCATGGCAACAATAATGCGACGTTGCGAGCATCCCCTATGAACTCCATAGAGGTTCTTGCTGCCAGGTCACATGACCAGCAGAATCCAACCTCTTACGAGGTCCTGCAGGTCAACGGAGTTGTCGTGGAGGGAGACGGAGGACTTTTGTCCCCAGTCTCACTCTGCTCCAGGCGACCAGAAGCGGTGGATCTGGCCACCGTTCTCACTGCGGGATAAGAGGTGAGTATTTTATTTTTTAGGGGGGGTTTCCCCCTGCTGCTAACTGATTCCACAGACGCTCTAAGAGTTGGCAAACGTTTTCAGTTAGCGGCAGCGGTTTGTAATTAGTGTAAGGACTATGTGATCCTAACGCTAATTACTCTTTGCTTACACTTTGCGCTCCCCAAGTTAAGTATAGGGAGCACAAAGTACAGTAAGCTCACACTAAAAAGCACTAATACCGATGCTGTAACGGGTTTTTTAACCCGTTGGCGATCGTTTTGGTGATCTTTGCTGCACGCTATCACCTTAATTAACCTAGTGCTAACACTCATTGATAGGGCCCTAAGGCATGCGTAGGGAAATTAAGGAAAAGACTGGGAATGTCAAAATAATAATTAAAAAAAGATTACTATCCCACATTTGCCCCCACAAAATATAAAGATACACTCACATATAAAAATCGTAGGCAAAAATTGGCCTGGACAATAGAAAAAGAATGCAGCATTGGATGAGCAAGTGACTTTCTTACACGGCCTCATATGTAATATATTTATTTTTTCCCCATGTCTGTACATGTTTGTGTGTCACCACCTCCTCTCATAACACACAACAAGATTTCTCTTGTGCAGCCTGTATTCTGTGGAACTTCCACCCTTGTCCCATCACCCTGGCCCTCACATGCTAATTCCTTTGAACACTGGAAAACCCATCAACTCAAGGAAGTTTATCATCTACCATGATCCATAAATAATTCTCCGACATTAAACCTGTGATCCACACAACTGGCCAAGCTCTTCCCTCTCCTCCTGTCTCTAAAACCTGTTTGTCTTCTAGATTGTTGGGATCAGGGTCCTCTCTTCCTTCCCCCTCAGCTTTGTCAATTTATCTCTTGTTAAAATGTATTTTGTGAACACTTGCCCACATGGCTGTATCGATATTTGCCTTCATGTAGCTGTCTAAAATCTAACAACACTGTATAAGTGAATATAGTGGTCCTCACTGCCGCCGGCGTAAAAAGGCGCAAACCATTGAGTACCACAGGAAAGGTGCTGCCCTGTTTTTTGGCCTTCCTTTGCTGCAGCTAACGTGACTAATGGAGCCCTGACTGCTCCTAATAAAAAGACACCCCCCCATTCAGTCAGTGCTCATTCATTCATTGTAGCCCCTGCAGCAGACATACACCCAAGCCTTGAGTGCTCCTAGAAAATACAATACCTGATTCTTCGTTTCCCCAACGTTTTGTATTAATCCCTCTGGATCCACGCCTTTCTCCACGTCTCCAAACCTCCAAGTTTCCTGTGCCCTGTGTTCACCAAACCTCCTTTGTGTCTCCAGCATTCAACGCTTTTCCTGCATTGTCCTTCAGCCATAACCTGGATATATGTCTACAGCCTGGAAACCTCCTCCACCCTTTCCCACAAGTAAGCCTTACAGCACATTGGCCACACCAACCACCTTGGCCGGTTCCCAGCCGGCACCGAAACCTGACAGTGAAATATAATATCATAATACAGGCCGAGTATCCCTTATCTGGAATTCCAAAAAATGAAACAATCCAAAATTTTAAATACTTAGATCAACAACATAATTCCCCTCCTGACATCATGTGACAGGGGCAAAATGATTAAAAATATTCTATATATTGACCTTCAGGCTGAGTGTATAAGGTGTGTAGGAAACATACAATAATTCCATGTATAGATTTTGGTCCCATCCAAGATTTCTCATTATTATATGCAAATATTCCAAAATATTCAAAAAACCCAAATCTAAACCATTTTGGTCCTGAGCATTTCGCATAAGGGATACTCAACCAGTGGCATCACTAGGGTTGGTGTCACCCGGTGCGGCAACTTATGGTGTCACCCCCCTGAGTTTTACTGTTTTTTTTTTTTTAAACTATTCTTACTCATAAATCAGTACTCCCATATAACACTGAATGCTCGTGATACACGGCACACTTTACTGTGAGGTTTATTGCTGTGCAGCTCTGTGGCATGCTCACACACAAATTTTGACGAACTGTCAGCAAGTACGTTGCCTGTTTGAAGGCAGTGAACATCCCCATAGAGAAGTAATGGTTAATCTGTTCAGAGACACCGAATAGCAGAGAAATGTCCTGATGTCCGGTGGTTTCATTCAGCAGGTTTATTCAGGTGGTTTCAATGTTAAAAATATTCCCGTTTTTACCCAATATCTAATAAACCGTTTATTCCTTTAATCTGCTGTAAAAAGTCTCTTTATTTATTGGTTATTTTTGTTTTAGTATCTTTTAGTCATTTTTCATAAAAAAAAAATCAAATTTTTTTTCTAATAGCAGATTTTCTTGTTTCTGTAACAGACCTTTTTATTATCATTCATAGGACCTTATATGTAAATTCCAGACATTTTCATTCGGTAGTTGTTTTTAAAACAGAGGGCGACGGGTATGCGGTGGCATTCGGTGGCTGATTCCCTGCACTTCATGGACCCTGCGGTGAATTTACCGGGGAAATTTGATTCCCCAAAGTGCGGGGAACAACAGAACACTGAAATGTTGGCGTCATTTCAGTGCTCTGTGAATATCCCCTTTAGTGGTGGTTTTTCTGCCGCCCCCTGGAAAGTGCCAGCCTAGGCGTTGCCTACCCAGTACATAATTGAAAATGAGGGAAATCTCAATGTATCCTTCCTGGTAAAATATTTTTATGTAAAAATTTTTTAAAAAAATTTAGGGTGTCACCCTAGGGGGTGGTGTCACCCTGTGCGGGCCGCCCCCCCTGCCCCCTTGTGATGCCACTGTACTCAACCTGTACATGGTTCAGCAATAGGGATGTGGTAATTTGTAGGACCCCCTCCCCAGTTTATTTCTATGGAACCTTATGTCACGGAATCCCGTGCTCAGAGACTGGACTGTACTAAAACCTTGCTCCTCTGCTTTTCCCCTCATTTAAGCTATTGGTCTGTTTAGGTTTTTATTTTAAAAGTGGGGGTTTGTGACTTTTCTCCCAATCAGAACATAATGCAAATGCCTTTAAGCCTGTCCTTCATGTTCCCTGTGTTCCTTGACACCAGGGGAAGCCTGATTTTGAAACCTCAGCCAATCACCATCCAGGAGGCAGATATGCCAACCAATCCCATTCAAGGACCGCACGGCATTCACTTTAATGGAAACATCTGCAGAAACTTTAAACCTCGGTGCCCTGAAAACCCTTTGCCCCAGCAGGGTGCTGTTTTGGGGTTAGGATCCACCTCATGGGAGCTGCAGTTGGGGTGATTTCAGGAGGGAGCTCCATCGGGAACCCACATTTCTGAGCCTTTCTTGGCCCCAGGGGCTCACACAGCAGCAGCCATGCGGCATCACCTGGGGTAACTGCCACACGCTGCTGCTCTGGCCCCCGCTGGCAGATCTAGGAGCTTTTTTGACTGTGTCACCATAGTGGCCTGAGCTATCAAGCGGTACCCACGGATTGCCGCTGCTCTTCTGCATTCACCGCTCCAACAGGGTCCCTTGCTCTGTATGACTGCAGTTACAGTTATTTATAAGGTGCCACCAAGTTCCCTAGCGCTGTAGAATGGGAGAGACAGAATAACCAATATACATACAAGTTAAACACATACAACAGTAGGAGAGAGGACCTTGCTCGAGAGTTTACAATCTGAGAGGACCTGATAGAGACCAGGGAGAACTGCGGTGCCGGGATGTCTGGGATGTTAACTGTTGTTATCGGATTCTGTACCAAATAAAAAGAGGCCTGCTGAAATGGCCAGTGAGTCTGCTTAACCCAATAAGACCAGTGTCGTCTACTTTATTGGGAGAAATTAAGAAGTGACATTGATTCAGTGCTACTTGCTGAGTGAAGAATCTGGGAACTAGCAGAGGAAAACGAGTCACAACGGCCGACGGAAAATATTTGACCTGGGCTCTCGTAACACCTTATATGTCACCATTGCTAGGAAACAGAGCATTAACAAAACATTATTAAAATAAAAAAAATGAAACCGGCAAGGACAGATCTATCATAACAATCTGTTAGGTGTACAAGTTTCAATGTTGACGTCTGGGGCTTTTCTAAAACCAGGAAGACAAGCAATAGAGATAACTGTCACACGTAATAATGAACCTGTAAATATATCTGATAACAAAAAAAAAGTTAAAAAAACAATACCGCTGATCTAGAACACCCCTGAGTTCAGACAATGAAGCTTCCTGGTGCTGTGGTGTCTGTGGTGAGAATGTACGTTCTCAATGGGTTGAGTAATGGTTACACTGACATAACTGAATGGCAGCATTGACCTTTTAGGTTGGGTTTATTTAAGTGGAAAACGTCCAATGCTTTGATTGTAACATGGATAACAAACAAAAGAAATTGAATCTGATTCCTCTTTTACTGCTTATTGTGGCTTGTAAACAGGTCTGTTGTGTATCCTAAATACGAAATACATTAAATACTCTTATAATCAGATTATTAGGGCAGCACCAAGTAAATAATATTAGGTTGCAATTAGTTGCATTGTGTAGGTTTATGTTTAATAATTCTCTAGGTTTACAAAGCCTTACGGATTTTGCAGCTTACTTTAGAAGACCTGCCATGTCACACAGTAGCCTTAGGCCAGGGGTCTGCGACCTTGCTTCTCCAGATGTTTTTGAACTACCTCCTGCTGATGCTTTGCTTCTTATTAGGTTGGCTGAGCCTCATGGGAAATGTAGTTCTAAAATAGCTGGGGGCTAAGGTTGGTTACCCCTGTCTTAATTCTCTTGAAATCCAGATGACAGACTAAGGGAAAATACACTGCAATTGCCTGTTGATTCTCTTTCACGATGCGTAGATTATTAATATCAGGGCTTTGTAGGCCTATACACAAGCAATAATGCAAGTTTCATGTATGATCAGCTCTTATTGACTGCCCAGTCATGCAGCCCGCCATCATGGTATGCATCAGGGCTCGAGTCCTGCGGGAACGGCGTTCCCGCACTTCTCCCACAGCGTGAACGCTGCGGGAACCCAGGTTCCCGCTGTGGTCCGAGCCCGAAACGATTGAGCTGGCCGCACATTGCCGGCAGCCACGTGCTTTCCTGCTACGAACGGCTGCTGGCAGGAAGTGCAGCCACTCGCCTGGGATCCAATAGCCAGCCGCGATCTCGCGAGATCGCGGCTGGCTGTTTCAGCTCAATCATTTCTTACCCACACCCACTGCAGAGAGGAGAGGTGAGCTGCTGGGGGCAATAATATCCATGTGTATCCATGTGAACTGGGGGCAATTATATCCATGTGAGCTGGGGGCAATTATATCCATGTGAACTGGGGGCAATAATATCCATGTGAACTGCGGCAATTACATCCATGTGAGCTGGGGGCAATTATATCCATGTGAACTGGGGGCAATAATATCCATGTGAACTGCGGCAATTACATCCATGTGAGCTGGGGGCAATTATATCCATGTAAGCTGGGGGCAATAATATCCATGTGAACTGGGGGCAATTATATCCATGTGAACTGGGGGCAATAATATCCATGTGAACTGCGGCAATTACATCCATGTGAGCTGGGGGCAATTATATCCATGTGAACTGGGGGCAATAATATCCATGTGAGCTGGGGCAATTATATCCATGTGAACTGGGGGCAATAATATCCATGTGAACTGGGGACAATAATATCCATGTGAGCTGGGGGCAATAATATCCATATGAGCTGGGGGCAATAATATCCATGTGAACTGGGGGCAATAATATCCATATGAGCTGGGGCAATATATACCCATATAAGCTGGGGGGCAATAATATCCAGTTCACATGGATATTATTGCCCCCAGTTCAAATAATAACCATGTGAACTGGGGGCAATAATATCTATGTGAACTGGGGGCAATATATACCCATATGAGCTGAGGCAAATATATCCATGTAAGCCATGCTCCCACTCTCCTAATTTCAGACCTGCAGGTCTAGGTTAAGAGTTCCCTATATTTCCAATAAGATTCCATACAAAAGACTAGATCCCACGTCAGGTGTAAATTTATCAACTCCTTATCCTTTAATGGTTCTGGTAAGTTTATACCTGTCTAGGAATCTTGACAAATGTGTTTTTCAAAGTGATATCTATAGAATCAGACAGCATAACCTTCTCTAGAGAGAGAATCCCACATTTTTATTATTATTTTTTTGAGAAAGCATTTTAACAAGAAGATACATTGAGATTGCTCTCGTTTTCAATTATGTCCTGGGTGGTGAGTATATACCATTCGGTGTCTTGCCCAAGGACACTTACTGGAAAGGTGCTCTTGCTAGGATTCAAACCTGTGTCTCCACAGTTATAGAGCAGTGATGTTACGTCTACTCCACACAGCCGGTATATTGCTCATAATGCAAAATTTATTTCCTCTGTGGTAGGTGATATTTCCTTTCTTCAAATCTTAATGGATGCCCATTGTAAAGTCATGTTATTGAATCATGAAAAAATACATGCAAAGATGTATAAAATATCTTAGGCAGTGTCATGGCCTGTGACTAGACGCCGCCGCCTCTGGCACTTACTGGGTGATACCCGTGGCTCTGGAGGAAATTCGGGACAGTATTGGCCACGTTGACCTGTCGCTCGGTGGGTCTGCGGGACCTTGCGTCGCTCGGTGGTCCTTGCAGTGCGGTGGTTGCGTCGTGCTGGGATCCTGGTGGCCTGAGCCTTCCTGTCAGTCGGCCTTCTCAGCTTTGTGGCTTGCATCTGCTGGGAATTCCTTGGGACTTGCTGAGGAGACGGCTTCCTCCCTTCAGGTACCAGCCAATAGAGAGCAGCGGTGCACCTGGCTGTGGATGTGACCGGCTCACTATAAATATGTGCGTTAGGTCACTACACGTTTGCTAGAGCATCATTCACTACTACCTTCAGTGTATTCCTTGTAACTCTCTTTATTTGATAACCGTGTACCAGTTCTCCTTTGCCTGTTTATCGTTTTACTGTTCACTGCCGCCAGCCCCAACCCGGATCGTTGTCTTACCTCCCTTTTGCGTTGAACTTTGGTACCTCGTTCTGGATTATATTTCTGCCCTGGCACCACTGTTGCAGCCTCCTGACTCCGTAACAGGCAGGACCATCATCAGGATATGTTCAGGGGCCTGGTGGCTCCAGGGGGCCCTCATTCTTGTCAAATCCTGTGCATCTTTCTACGTTCACACATGTAAGGGTCCTTTCATGTCACCCAGAACGGGCCCACCAAGATACAAACACATCTCCTAGTAGATTATGCTATCTGGGACTGTTAACTCTTGATCATCACTGAGGGAGCAATTAGTATGGTCTGCACCTGGTAGAGGCACAGACTGAATGTTCTCCTACCAGGGAACAACTTTTTATCCCCTTGCTGTACCACCAGGGATTTAGCTCACTCCCTGTAAAATAAGGTTAGCAGAAGATGACTCAGATATTTATTTTTAATTATTTTTCTGAAATGGGCAGCTGAGGAAAGGGCAGCAGAGGTTCACTAAGGGCCCCCAATATTTTGGATTGCAGCCTTGGTCTTGGGCATGTCCTGCATTGACTTCCAAGTGTGTTATTCTACATGAAAGCATACTGTGTCACCCACAAATACAGTGACTGAATTGGAAGCCAAATTTATAACATTTTACCCCAAAATTTTATTTACGTTTTATCTTCTTCATTCATCCCACTCCACGGTTTTGTTGATTAAACCCCCCATTGGTTTCTCCCTAGGATTACATGCACCTCTATTGTCTTTTGTCTCATTTCTTCACAGAAATAAGTAGCAGAACAATAACTAATATGTTTGTAACCCCGAGGGTGTTCAGACAGTTTAAGGAAAGAATGACAATGTTGTGTAGTCAGGAGAAATTAGTAAAATTAGATCATTGTTCGATGGGTTTTTACAGCTCTCATTAAGTGGATGTTCAGAACAAAGCGACCATTGAGGGTGGCTTTGATGATATGGTGGATAGCAGAGCTGGTGTTGACTCTTTCTTTAGAGGATTTTCTGTCCTTGAATGTTTCTATTTTAACAGCAGTAGATCTCGGCAAATGGAGTGCAGATGAGGTCCATATAAGGCTCAACAACTGAGCCCAACACTAGATGTCAGAAAGTAACAAGACTTTTACGATTCTTCTACAGCTGCAAGGAGTACATTGAAAAACTGAACAAGGGCCTTCTTCCTATTGAGCCATTAAGTTAATTAATGGGGCCATGATAGTTAAAAGCTTCAATTGTTAACTTAATGGTCCGTGTCACTATTCTGACCGAGCAACAAGATATGCTTGGCTTTAGCAGCTCATTACTGTAAACGACCAGCTCCTATGTTTTGTATAGGAGGCTTTAACAATGAGTCAATGCAAGAATAATGAACTATTCCCTGTATGTGTCTCTGTCTTGTGTCTGTCTCTGAGTGAAGGTTTCTATATTTATTGATCTGTGCATGTGAGTGTGCATCTCTCTCTGTGTCTCTCTGTCTTGTCTCTTTTTTGGTCTGTGTGTGTTGTGTGTCTGTTCATGAGTCTCTCTGTGTCTTGCAGTGCATGAGTCTTTGTCTCTATGTCTGTTAGTGTCTCTGTCTCTTTCTGTGCTTGTCTCAGTTTCTGTGTGTGTCTCATTTTCTCCAAACGTGTCTCTGTAATTAAGGCTGGTAGAGAATGGGCAGATCGTGCAGGGCATAGTTTAGGAGGTTACATCCCTATATTATGCCAGAGAAACCATGGTAGGTCTCAGTCTGCCCTGACTATTAGGCCTGACTAGCTGGGATTAAAAATCTAGGGTGTTATTTAGATAGCACCGAAATGTTGCCGACATTTCGCTGCTCTCTTGTTCCCCGCACTTCCCTCGCCCTGCAGTGAATTCAGCATTAACCGCAGGGTCCCCGGAATGCGGAAAAACCCACAGGAACCACCGCAAAAAAACACGTCAAATATGTCGGAAAAAGCCAATGAGCTGCCGAACAAAGCGCAGAACAGCTGCCGGAAAAAGCCAACAAGCTGACGAACGGGGTTTAAAAAAAAACAACAAAAAAACGATTCAAAGTGTCAAAATTGAAACGCTGTTTGCAAAAAAACTACTTAATGAAAATGCCTGGAAATTACATCTAAGATTCTATGAATGATGATAAAAAGGTCTGTTACAGAAAAAAAATTATTAAAGAAAAAAAAATTTGATGAAAAAATTCCAAAAAATGCCTACAAGATCCTAAAAAAAACACAAAACCTTTTTTTACTGCAGATTAAACTAATAAATGGTTTATTAGATACTAGTTGTAAAGCCTGCCCAGAGGGCAGTCTATTGTGGATATACTGCCCCTGCTCATGTATACTGCCCCAGCTCGTGGATACTGCCCCAGCTCGTGGATATTGCCCCAGCACGTGATACTGCCCCAGCAGTGGATATTGCCCCAGCACGTGGATATTGCCCCAGCTCGTGGATATTGCCCCAGCACGTGGATACTGCCCCAGAACGTGGATACTGCCCAGCACGTGGATACTGCCCCAGCACGTGGATATTGCCCCAGCACGTGGATACTGCCCCAGCTCGTGATACTGCCCAGCACGTGGATATTGCCCCAGCACGTGGATATTGCCCAGCCGTGGATACTGCCCAGCGTGGATACTGCCCCAGCTCGTGGATACTGCCCTAGCACGTGGATATTGCCCCAGCACGTGGATATTGCCCCAGCACGTGGATATGCCCCAGCTCGTGGATACTGCCCCAGCTCCTGGATATTGCCCCAGCACGTGGATACTGCCCCAGCACGTGGATATTGACCCAGCACGTGGATATTGCCCCAGCACGTGGATACTGCCCCAGCACGTGGATACTGCCCCAGCACGTGGATATTGCCCCAGCTCGTGGATACTGCCCCAGCACGTGGATACTGCCCAGCACATGGATATTGCCCCAGCACGTGGATTGATACTGCCCCAGCACGTGGATACTGCCCCAGCACGTGGATACTGCCCCAGCACGTGGATACTGCCCCAGCTCGTGGATACTGCCCCAGCTCGTGGATACTGCCCAAGCACGTGGATACTGCCCCAGCACGTGGATACTGCCCCAGCACGTGGATACTGCCCCAGCTCGTGGATACTGCCCAAGCACGTGGATACTGCCCAAGCACGTGGATACTGCCCCAGCACGTGGATACTGCCCCAGCACGTGGATACTGCCCCAGCACGTGGATACTGCCCCAGCTCGTGGATACTGCCCCAGCACGTGGATACTGCCCCAGCTCGTGGATACTGCCCCAGCTCGTGGATACTGCCCCAGCTCGTGGATACTGCCCCAGCTCGTGGATATTGCCCCAGCACGTGGATATGGCCCCCCCGGCTCGTGGATATGGCCCCCCCGCTCGTGGATATGCCCCCGCTCGTGGATATGCCCCCCCCGCTCGTGGATATACTCACCTACATCGGCCCTCCAGCGATGGCGGTCCCGCGTCCCGCTTCCAGCGTCCTCTCTCGCTCCGTTGGTCGCCGGGATGACGTCACGAAAGCCTTTGACCCCCGGGGTCAAAGGCTTTCGTGACGTCATTCCGGCGAACAACGGAGCGAGAGAGGACGCTGGAAGCGGGACCGCCATCGCTGGAGGAGCTAAGGGCCGATGTAGGTGAGTATGTGTAGGCAACATCCCCCTACATTGGCCCGGAGCCTCAGCGGTGGCTGTCGTAGGCTGCTCGGCCGGCCTCCAGGCTTAGGCGAGCCCCCGGCTCGGCTGGGCCTGTAGGCCCAAGCCAAGCCGGGGGCTCGCCTGAGCCTGGAGGCCGGCCGAGCAGCCTGCGACAGCCGGAGGACAGTCACCGCTGGAGCTCAGGGCTAATGTAGGTGAGTATGTGCTCTCCACACCCACCCTGCTTACTCGGCCGGTATCCAAGCTTAGGCGAGCCCCCGGCTTGGCCTAGAGGCCCAGCAGAGCCGGGGACTCGCCTGAGCATGGAGGCCGGTAGAGTTGCATGCTCGGCCGTCCTCCAGGCTCAGGTGAGTCCCTGGCTCGGCTGGGCCTCTAGGCCCAAGCCAAGCCGGGGGCTCGCCTGAGCCTGGATGCCGACCAAGCTTAGGCGAGCCCCCGGCTTGGCGTGGGCCTAGAGGCCCAGCCGAGCCGGGGACTCGCCTGAGCCTGGAGGACGCCCGAGCATGCAACTCGACCGGCCTCCATGCTCAGGCGAGTCCCCGGCTCGGCAGGGCCTCTAGGCCCAAGCCAAGCCGGGGGCTCGCCTAAGCTTGGATACCGGCCGAGCAAGCAGGGTGTGTGTGTGTGTGTGTAGAGCACATACTCACCTACATCGGCCTCGAGTCCTCCACCGGTTCCACACATACTCACCGACATCGGCCCTTAGCTCCTCCAGCGATGGCGGTCCCGCTTGCAGCATCCTCTCTCTCTCCGTTGCTCGCCAGGATGACGTCACGAAAGCCTTTGACCCCCGGGGTCAAAGGCTTTCGTGACGTCATTCCGGCGAGCAACGGAGAGAGGATGCTGCAAGCGGGACCGCCATCGCTGGAGGAGCTAAGGGCCGATGTCGGTGAGTATGTGTTAGGCAACATCGGCCCTGAGCTCCAGCGGTGACCTCCTCCGGCCGAGCAGGCTGCTCGGCCGGCCTCTACGCTTAGGCGAGTCCCCGGCTCGGCTGGGCCTGTAGGCCCAAGCCAAGCCGGGGGCTCGCCTAAGCCTAGAGGCCCGCCGAGCAGCCAGCGGCAGCTGGAGGAGGTCTCCGCTGGAGCTCAGGGCCGATTTTGGGGTGTATTTGTTTGGGAACTTCGGCCCCGATCCTCCAGCGGTGACCTTCTCCGGCTGCCGCTGGCTGCTCGGCGGGCCTCTAGGCTTAGGCGAGTCCCCGGCTCAGCTGGGCCTGTAGGCCAAACCGAGCCGGGGGCTCGCCTAAGCCTAGAGGGCCGCCGAGCAGCCAGCGGCAGCCGGAGGAGGTCTCCGCTGGAGCTCAGGGCCGATTTTGGGGTGTATTTTGTTGGGAACTTCGGCCCCGATCCTCCAGCGGTGACCTTCTCCGGCTGCTGCTGGCTGCTCGGCGGGCCTCTAGGCTTAGGCGAGTCCCCGGCTCGGCTGGGCCTGTAGGCCCAAACCAAGCCGGGGGCTCGCCTAAGCCTAGAGGCCCCGAGCAGCCAGCGGCAGCCGGAGGAGGTCTCCGCTGGAGCTCAGGGCCGATTTTGGGGTGTATTTGTTTGGGAACTTCGGCCCCGATCCTCCAGCGGTGACCTTCTCCGGCTGCCGCTGGCTGCTCGGCGGGCCTCTAGGCTTAGGCGAGTCCCCGGCTCAGCTGGGCCTGTAGGCCCAAACCGAGCCGGGGGCTCGCCTAAGCCTAGAGGGCCGCCGAGCAGCCAGCGGCAGCCGGAGGAGGTCTCCGCTGGAGCTCAGGGCCGATTTTGGGGTGTATTTGTTTGGGAACTTCGGCCCCGATCCTCCAGCGGTGACCTTCTCCGGCTGCCGCTGGCTGCTCGGCGGGCCTCTAGGCTTAGGCGAGTCCCCGGCTCGGCTGGGCCTGTAGGCCCAAACCGAGCCGGGGGCTCGCCTAAGCCTAGAGGCCCGCCGAGCAGCCAGCGGCAGCCGGAGGAGGTCTCCGCTGGAGCTCAGGGCCGATTTTGGGGTGTATTTGTTTGGGAACTTCGGCCCCGATCCTCCAGCGGTGACCTTCTCCGGCTGCCGCTGGCTGCTCGGCGGGCCTCTAGGCTTAGGCGAGTCCCCGGCTCAGCTGGGCCTGTAGGCCCAAACCGAGCCGGGGGCTCGCCTAAGCCTAGAGGGCCGCCGAGCAGCCAGCGGCAGCCGGAGGAGGTCTCCGCTGGAGCTCAGGGCCGATTTTGGGGTGTATTTGTTTGGGAACTTCGGCCCCGATCCTCCAGCGGTGACCTTCTCCGGCTGCCGCTGGCTGCTCGGCGGGCCTCTAGGCTTAGGCGAGTCCCCGGCTCGGCTGGGCCTGTAGGCCCAAACCGAGCCGGGGGCTCGCCTAAGCCTAGAGGCCCGCCGAGCACCCAGCGGCAGCCGGAGGAGGTGTCCGCTGGAGCTCAGGGCCGACTTATGGGGTTATGTGTGTTTTGGGAACTTCGGCCCCGATCCTCCAGCGGTGACCGGCTGCCGGCGGGCTGCTCGGCGGACCTCTAGGCTTAGGCGAGTCCCCGGCTCGGCTGGGCCTGTAGGCCCAAACCGAGCCGGGGGCTCGCCTGAGCCTGGAGGCCCGCCGGCAGCCGGAGGACGGTCACCGCTGGAGGATCGGGGCATCTGGCCGTGTAAACACACGGGTAGCTGCGCGCGGCTCGTGCCGTTTTTTTTTTTTTTTTCACGCGGCCGGCACGCGCAGCTACCTGTGTGTTCTAACGGCCGCTTTCAAATGTCCGTCGCGCATGCGCAGTAGGGTTTTGGCGACGGACAGTTTTTAGCTTATCCTTTTATAGTATAGATTGAATAAAAAACGGGAATATTTTTAACATTGACACCTATGGGGTTCGCCTGAATATACCTGCCGAATGAAACCACCGAACAGCAGGGCACTTAGGCAACTTTTCACTGCTGTTTAGTGTCTCTGGATATATTAACCATTGCTTCTCTATGGGGGATTTCACTGCCTTCGAACAGGCATCGTTACTTGCTGGCGAACTGTCTGCTTTCTGAATAGCCGAATGGCCCCAAAATGGCAACGGACGGGGAAATTTCCTGTTCGGTGACATTTCGGGGCCAGATCGGCTCTCTCTGAATAACCCCCACAGTCTTCTTTTCTTTAAAGTTTGTCTCTTTTATTGACATTCATGTAACACGTCACCCAGTTTGTGCAGTCTATTCTGAAAAATATCAATGTTTTTAAGCAAATGCCTGTCAAAGGTATTACAGAATGTCTCCAGTTGTAATACTTTGTGCAAAACACCTAAACCTTCACGATGCTTCACAGCAATTCTCTGTTTGAGGAATAAACCCTGTGTCTTTACATACTGTATTTTAAGTGTTAATTATATAACTCACGATATAGGATAAATAATAATTTTAAATACAAACATAATATTTAGCATAATGTGTGCAGTGCTCACGACGAGACACAAAAAGTACAAGTATTGCCAACCTCAAACAAAACCACTCCGCGTGATAATTACCCGTTTAATTTCTATATTTGTCTCCCGCCCTACTTAAAAGGAAAATAGCAAATACCAATCAGGAGCAATTATCTTTTCTTGGGAGCTAAATAGCTCTGGAGATCAGGTTGTCCCATGTGATAATAGAGCTATTACCAGGTCCCAAGAAATATATTCTAGGGTGTAGCAGCAGCCATTCGTCCTGAACATATGATGACCTGATACATGTAATGCAATGGGGCTGAGAACATGGGGAGCAATTGAACAAACCAAAGTCTAGCAAATTAAAGTCTGAAATTCCCTCCCTTATATAAAGCTTCTGCAATCACGTCCTATGCCTTGGACAGTCTGCGAGACACCTGAGGGTTTATTCAGAGAGAGCTGATCTAGACCCAAAATGTCACCGAACAGGGAATTACCCCGTACGGTGCCTTTTCAGGGCCATTTGGATATTCAGAGAGAAGGCAGTTCTCCAAATTTTGGCAAACTGCCAGCAAGTACAGCAGTAAAACCCCATAGAGAAGCAATGGTTAATCTAATCAGAGAACACCGAACAGCAGAGAAAAGTTGCTGAAGTGGCCTGCTGTTCGGTGGTTTCATTCGGCAAGTTTATTCAGGCGAACCCCATAGGCTTTAATGTTACAAATATTCCCGTTTTTATTCAATATCTAATAAACCGTTTATTATTTTAATCTGCAGTAAAAAGTCTATTTATAGATTTTTTTAGGATCTTTTAGGCATTTTTCTGAATTTTTTATTATCATTCATTGGACCTTTATATGTAAATTCCAGGCATTTTTGTTCAGTAGTTTATGTTTCAATTTTGACACTTTCGAGCGCATTGTTTATTTATTTATTTTTTTACCCCATTTGTCAGCTTGTCGGCTGGTCTGCGCTGTGATCGGCTGCTCATCTGCTTTTTCCGACGAGTTCAGCGTGTCTTTTGTAGTGGTTCCGGTAGGTTTTCAGTGAGTTTTTGGCTTGTGTTCAACGGGCGTTTGGCAGCTCTTTGGCAGGCGTTCCCTGCAATTCGGGGACCCTGAGGTGAATGCTGACTTCACCGCAGGGTTGGGAACTTTGAGTCCCCGAAGTGCACGGAAGCGTGGGGAACGAGAGCGCACACAAAAATATCGGCGACATTTCAGTGCTCTCTGAATACCCCCTCTAGAAACAGTCAAAACACACCAATAAGTGGTGGTGGTGTCAAGGCGTGAAACTAAACTGTCCCTAGATCTGTGTTCATTCACTGGAGGGAGAGTTAACAACGGAGTTCCAATGTCTTGGTCGAAAAGATTGACTTGGGAAAATTCATCAACCCGGCTAAAACAGCCTACACCTTCTCAAATTTTTCTTGACTTTTCATACATTTTTTAGCTTGATGTTCTGTTCATGAAAAGTATCCACACACAAAATAAATAAATTAGTCTGAGAAACTTGCAGCCCAGGTGGCTTAAAGTAACATTAAACCCTCAGATTTTTTAACAAAACAATACTGTGATGTGTGATTTACTGTAATCCATGGTAGTTTTCCTTCTCTTTGCTGCTCTTCCTTTTAAATCCTTATCTCTTCTCATGCTAGGGGAGAACTTCCTGTTTCAGCAGACTGCCTTGTCTCTGGAATAGATACATGGTGTCTGTGTATAGGTTTGCAACCTGAGCCAGTATTACAGGAAGTGGCAGCCAGCTGCAAAAGGAAGTTCTCCCCCAGTATGAGAAGAGATATGGATTTAAAAGGAAGAACAGCAAAGAGAAGGAAAACAACCATGGATTACAGTAAGGCACACATTACAGTATTGGTTTATGTTAAAAAACCTGAGGGTTTAATGTCACTTTAATTTTGTATTCTGAGAATTCTTGAACGGGCCTTTATTACCTTTTTACTCCCTCAATCTTTTACAAACCTCTAGCTATTACCCTACTTTTTTCCTTTCCAAGTAAATCACCTTATATTATACGTCTGAACTGATGGGCATCTTCAAAATGATGAATGATGAGAGTACAAGAAATTACTCATACAGAACCAAAAATTCAGTGGGCTATATTCTCTAGTTGATGCTATCATGGAGGCAGTAAGCAGGATAATGTCCGCTTGCAGATTTTCGCTTTCCGTCTCCATGTTAATGTCCTATTCTGTGGAAGGTGTGATCTCAGCACCTCGTCCCGGAATGCAGGTCTTACCTCGATGATACCCACAGTAGCGCTACCGCGAGTATCAGCTCCTGGAGTCCATAAGTTTCCATGGAGGCTTGTGCTTCTGGGCTGTGAGCTCTGCATGAGCTGGCTCTTGGAAGATCGTGCAGCGCCACAGAGTGATCGGAGGGAGACTAGGAACTATTTGTTCCCAGTCTCACTTTGCTCCCGGTGAGAGGAAGCAGCTGATCAGGCCACCCTTTTTGCCGCTGGATGAGAGGCGAGTATGGGATTTTTAGGGATGGGTTTTGGAGCGTGTTAAATGATTTTGCAATTGCAGAATTATTTAACACCAGACCGTAAATTACGTCAGCACTTTGTTCTACCTTACTTGTACTTGTACTTGAAATACCTTACTTGAGATGCTAAAAAATGCTAGTGCTCCCCATGTTAGGTATAGTGGATGCAAAGTACAGTAAGCTCGCGCAAGCTGTGAGGTGCAAAACGTTTTCACCCCAGTTTAGCGTCAAAATCCAAATATCAATACCAAGCGTTAACTTTACTATTGCTAGCACTAATGATTATGGTACATATTGAGACGCTACACTATGGAATATAGCCCAGTAAATGTGTGTATATATACACCTCTATACACCTTTCCAATTGCCCCAGGATGGAATAACAGTGCCAATACACCACAGCCTGCTCAATTCTTTTAACCTATCAGATGAGTGCTGGTGGAGAGTGTTAAAATCCAGCCCTCCTACCCCCACACAAAGATTTAAAACTCTGCAACCACATTACCAAAAGAAAACTCTGTCCAAATTCCTATTTATTCTGCTACTTTCCCTGGCAAACGATGTGGAAACTAACCCTGGTTCTATAGGTGACACAACCTTTAGTCTCCCAACTAAAAAAGGCCTCTCATTTGTGCACTGTAACATCCAAAGTTTACTCCCTAAATTGGATGAGCTTCAGGCTTGGTGCTGCTATTACAAACCAAAAATCATTGTGCTCACAGAGTCATGGTTAACCCCAAAAGTACCAGACTCTGCTCTGTCTTTTCTATAACATGAATACCCCTGTATTGATATGGCAAAGAGAGGAGGGGGAATTGTTATTTATGTTGAGGAGTCCATAAAGTTCACCTCCTTACAGACTTCTAGCTCTCCTGTCACCTTTGATTTCCTCTCTGTTATAATTGAGATCCCATTCAGTAAATCAATCATTGTTGCTGGGTTCTATCGTCCACCGAGCTCTCCAGTGCACTCCCTCTCTGACATATCTCAAATCCTTAATAACCTACTTGCCCAAAACCAAAAAAGTGAACTACTGGTCCTCGGCGATTTTAATACAGATTGGCTAAATCCTAAAAACAATAAACACTGCTCACTGTTTAAAACTTTGCAGCTAACTCAATTAATCTCCTCCCCCACTCGCATTAATATGAAAAGCCCTAACCATACCTTGCTGGACTGGATTCTCTCCTCATCTCCTGATAGAATACAGGAGGCAGGCGTTCTTGCTAATAGCTTTAGTGACCATTGTCTAGTGTACTGCGTGCGCAAAATAAAGGCCTTGAAATCTCCCCCAAAAGGTAATAACCACCAGGTCTTTCAAGAAATGTATCCTTGAATCCTTCCTAAGTGATCTCAAACAGCTCCCCTGGTACAGGCTAAACCTAATCCCAGACCTAGACTGTGCAGTTGAATACTTTCAGTCTGAGCTCCTGCAAGTCTGGAATTCCCATGCCCCACTGCGTAAAGTGCGAGTAAAAGGGACCCATCTCCACTGGGTTACAGCTGATCTTACACTAATGTACCAGCTTAGAGATTCACTATGGTCAAATTTCAAGAGTACTGGTTCCATGAACGATCACTACGAATGCCGAAAATGCCGGAATGAATGCACAAAACAAACAAAAATGGCCAAAGTCCATTACTTCAATGAAAATCTAAACAATAACATATCAAACCCTAGAAACTTTTGGAGAACCATAAGTAACATACAAGCACCCCCAGTCCACTCCCAGCCAGCTGCTGTCAAAGTAAACAACCAAACCCTGCAACACCCCCTAGATGTAGCAAATGCCTTTAATGATTATTTTGTTGGATGCGCCACCACTTTGATTGCCAAGCTAGGAAATTACATGCAATCAGAGAGGCCTCATGCAGGTCAGGCCCCTCCAACTGTGCAAAGTCCCTGTATCAGACAGGAATTCAGTTTTAGACCAGTGCCTGTCAGTGTCGTTACTAAACTTCTCCGTAAGCAAAAAATGATATACCAGTCTGGACCTGATCAAATCCCAGCAATGCTGCTGAGAATCAGTGCGCCAGCAATTGCAAATCCTGTCGCAACCCTAATAAATGAATCACTGGCGACTGGATACATACCCAAGCTCTGGAAGACTGCAAAAGTGGTACCTATCCATAAAAGTGGTGACAGTACTTTGGTATCCAACTACCGTCCGATATCGTTGCTCCCTGTAATGTCAAAAGTCTTAGAAAAATGCGTCTACACACAATTACGTGATTATTATCAATATTGGAACTACTTAACCCCGGATCAATCAGGTTTTCGTCCAAATCACTCAACTACAACCGCCCTTTTAAAAGTCTGCAATGATATCCAAGCTGGGATGGAACAAGGAAACCTAACTGGAGCCATCTTCCTTGATTTTGCCAAGGCCTTTGACACAGTAGACCATGGCATCTTGTTAGAAAAACTTAAAAACTCTGGCATTGGTGATCGCACGCTAACCTGGTTTCAATCATATGTATCCGACCGATCACAATATGTGTCAATTTCTGGCAGCTCCTCCCTCCCGCTCCCAGTCACTTGCGGTGTACCCCAAGGCTCAATACTGGGCCCCCTGCTATTCACAATATTCATAAATGATCTGCCCAACGTCTGCAAAGCCTCAACTGTACATATGTACGCAGACGACACTGTAATCTATACCAGCAAACCAAATCTCCCGCAGCTGGAGGCCGTGCTGCAAGAACAATTCACAGAGGTAGAAAAGTGGATCAAACACAACAAACTTTTTTTAAATACTGACAAAACTGTAACGATGCTATTTGAAACAGCACCTAAACTACACAAATTGCAAAATCCCCATCTATGTGTTGAGACAAAATCAAATGGCACACTGACCACAGTCACTTCTCTCAAATATCTAGGTATGTGGTTGGACCCTAATCTATCCTTTGGCCCCCACATCGAAAAACTCGCATCTAAACTTTACCCCAAACTAGGTGCCCTGTACAGAAACAAATCCTGCCTGAGCCCCGCGGTAAGAAAGCAGATTGTACAACAAATGCTTATGCCGGCTATTGATTACGGAGATACTACATGTATGCAGCAGCCCCGCAAACACACCTTCAGAAACTTACTACATTGTATAACTCCTTCTGCCGCTTTGCATTACAATGTAACTACATGACCCACCATTGTGACATGTTAAAAGAGCTAAACTGCCCATCGCTGGAGTCTAAACGCACCCTTCACCTTTCCAGCCTGGTTTCTAAGAGCATTTCTGGGAAGCTGCCACCCTACCTGAATAGACTGCTTCCCCCAGCAGCTCCCTCATCCTATAACCTCCGATCCAGGACCAGCACCTTACTTGCAATACCACAATACAAAGAGACAGTGGCTCGGTCCTCATTTTCCTACAGAGCACCACAATTATGGAATAACCTCCCAGACACCATCAAATCTTCCCCCAGTCATAAGTCACTCAAGAGCTCCTTACTAACATACCTCAATACAGAATGCACCTGTAAACATGTAACCTAGTGACTATTTCCTACATATTTATTTTCTGTTAATCTGTATATTTGTGTTGTTTTTTAATATCTTGCATTGTATTACTTTGTATTTCTGTAACTGTAACACTTCAATGTTCTTGAACCCAGGACATACTTGAAAACGAGAGAAATCTCAATGTATCCTTCCTGGTAAAATCCTTTATAAATAAATAAATATATTTTTTCTTCTATTCTCCATTATAATGATCTTGTGCGGGCAGATGCCCTTTCCCAGCGATGTCACATCAGGAAGTGGGTTGTTCTTAAAGATCAATGTGATAGGTAAGCTCTTAATGAGATAACAGCCCTGATTATTCCTGCTCCAGAACTGGGTGCTGACATTCTGACCCTCAGTGGGTAGCACTTCATGAGGACCACTGTGCAGCGTTGTGTGTGTTTGGACCTCAGTGATGGCATTGCAAGTCAACATGCTGGCAGTCAGTTGAGTATGCAAAGTGAACAGAAGAGAGGTTTGTGAGTGTCCTGATGATGAGCAACGGCACTAGTGGCCTGCTCTACGGTGGGGCCCGCTCAAGTCTCACAGGGTTTTTGCTCGATTGTGCCATTACAGGGATGAATGCTCCATATGAAAATCAGCCTGCTCTCACCCAGAAAGGGTGGCCAGTACTGACTGCCAAGGACGCCACCCTTGCACGAGAGATGCAGCAACCCCAGGTGATCGTTTCGGCCTTGTTAGGCCTCGTCAGGATGGTATAGCTGACACCGCTCTAGGCACCTTGAGCAAGGGGTCCATGTCTGGATGACCCTGTATACTTGTAGTGAATAAAAGAGAGCTTTGTGAGGGTCCTGAGGACGAGCAACGGCACTAGTGGGGTCCGCTCAGGTCTCACATGGTTTTTGCTTGATTGTGCCACTACAGGGATGAATGCTCCATATGCAAATCAGCATATCAGCAAAAAGCGAACAGAAGGCTCTTCTGTAGGTTGGCTCTCCATTCATAGCTATTACTCTCGCTGGTGGCATGCCAATGGAAGTGAGTGACAGTGATTTTTTTTGTCTGTTGTTTTTGATTGTTTTTTTTCCCCATGTTAGCCTTTTGTACATCTCAGTATTGCTTGACTTTTAACATAACACACTTTCTACTTAAGGGCTATCACAGTGTATCGGTATGTAAGCCCATATTACAGTGACACAGATGGAGACCAGTGTACAGGTGAACTAGGTGTTTACTGAAGCAAAGCAAACCTTGTAATCATAAAGGCGTGAGCAAGTGAGTAAATGGAGAAGTTGGGATAACTAGAAACATAGGTATACCAGGGACAGTGTAGGAAGGAGATTGGACAGATGAATAATGCAGCATTCAAAGGTTTGGTAGACAGTGGGATGAGCTGAAAGCATAGCGGGAACAGTGAAGGCAGGACTGATACAGTAAGAAAAGCGGAGGCAAGACTGGTACAACGGAAAGCACAACAAGCTGGTACAAACAGTGGATATGGCAAGCAGGCACTGGTATGGTGGGCATGGCAAGCAGGCATTGGCAAGCATTGGGGTAGCAAGACTTGGACTTGGAGTACAGTGGAGGTCTCTTTGAGAAGACAGTTGCTTGGAGTACAGAGTAGAATCAGAAGATGAACAATATCCTAATCATGATATTTATGTTACATCATTGTCACGATACTGCAGACATGGTCTCAGCTTCTTGACTGTTTAAACTCAAGGTCAACATCCAAGGTCTGCCTAACTGCTCATCGATTTACAGCTGGGCAGTGCAGCCTGGAGATCATGACTACACTGGGTGTTTCCATTCACTAAATCAGGGCGCAAGGCTTGCCAAGTCTGCAGTGACAAAATATTGTGCAACATGTTCTGCTGAGAAAATTGAGCTCAGTCACGGCATCCTGAAAACTTGGCACAGCTTTAATAACCTTTGTGGTTGTAAGGGAGAGGGGAAAGGATCATTGGCTTATTAAAGCAATGAAAGAGTTAATCCAAAACTCAATCAATCCATTAACAAAGCCCTTAATAAAGTCCTACAAGGATGTTTACTGAAATGATTTTCCTGCACCGCATGAAACGAGATCATTATCTGCAGAATGCATCCTGTTGTACGTTTATAAGAAATATAACCATCGTTACACTAGATTGCTAGCTAGTTAACCCCTTCATTCTCAAACACATATGGCTAGACTGCAGCAACGAAACGCAAAGTTAAATCTTAATTTTGCTGAACAAGTGCACATTTGCACAATGTATGTATGGGATGGAGGATTTGTTGTACGCAAGTAGTTTATGCTTTGTTTACCACCCTAAGGCTACAGCATTCCTCTAATTTACATGTTATCCCACAAAATTAACTTGAGTTACTAAAGATGGGGGTTGTAAACTGCCTTCAAGCATTCCGATATCTGTCCTATAAACAGGGCTGGTGCTCCCACTAAGCAAGCTAGGTAACCGCCTAGGGCGCACTGCCACCTAGCGGTGCAGCTGGCCCCAACCCGGGTTCCATTATTGTACCCATTCCTCATTGTGCGGCTCATGTAGCTGGCAGTGGCGGCTCGCAAAGCTGACATTGTCGGCTCGCAGACCCCCACTAGCGGTGCAGAAGGCGGGCGTCTTATGGTGACACGCAGGCGCTACCAGATGATGTGCGGGCACCACCACAGGCAGATGAAAGAAAAAAGAGGCAGAAGAGAGAAAGGCACAGAAGAGAGAAAGAAAGAAAGGCACTAAAGAAAGAAAAAGCACGAAAGAAAGAAAAAAAAAAAAGAGGCAGGTGAAAGAAAGAAAGAGGCACACTAAAGAAGGAAAGAAAGTAAGAAAGAAAGGAAGAGGCAGATGAAAAAAAGAAAAAGGCAGGAGAAAGAAAGAGGCAGATGAAAGAAAAGGCGAAGAAAAGAGGCACAGAAGAAAGAAAGAGGCGCAAGAAAGAAAGAAAGGAAGAGGCAGATGAAAAAAAAGAAAAAGGCAGAGGAAAGAAAGAGGCAGATGAAAGATAAAGCGAAAGAGGCACAGACCAATACTTGGCCTGACCAGTGGAGGGGTAACATGGGCACTGAACGACGGTGTGTGGCCCCGTGCACAGTGTGTGTCGTCCCCCCCTCCGCGCGCACAGTGTGTGCTCTTCCCATTTCAACAGTTAACAATTTCTTCTGCGGGGGGGGGGGGCGTAAGTAGCTGGTCTTGCCTAGGGCGCAAAAATATATAGGCCATGCCTATAAAGTATAGATCACTTTTAAATCCCATTTTATGCTGGAAATATATGTGTGGTCCTAAAACTGTTGTAACTAAATCAAATCTTCTATATGCCCCCCTTCCCCCAATCTGACCTAGGCGCTGTCGAATTATCTCCAGTCTTACATCATATATTTCCATTTCTTGCAACATCTCACACATAAACTTAATTTCCAGGAACTTGGTCTGATGCCTCTATCGTGAAACTTTTTGCATTATATGACATCATCAAAATAATGTTTTTAATGCTTGACTCTATGATGTAATGTCAGGAGTGAAAAGAGTTTGCCCTGTCTGTTGTCAGAGTCTCAATCAAACATAAGGCGCTTCAGTTTAGTGGGATTCACTAATGTGCAGACCCTTGTGGTCCCTGTGCTCCTTACCAGCAGGGTGGGAAGAGGACGGCTATGTGGTGAAGCTCCAGCACCAGAGCGAGCATCATGGAAACTAGTGGAATGTCGCTGTTGATAGATCCACATTAGGAAGGTGACCCCAGAATCATTCTTTTAGTTTAAACCGATACGTTCATATTTTTACCTTGATGTCTCATTCCTATGTTTCGTTTCCTCGTGTCAATTAAATGTGTTGATTCTATATCACGGAAGCAGTCATGATTAGGGATGAGCTGTTCGGGTTCGGACGGTTCGGAGTTCGACCCGAACTTTGGCAGTTCGAAAGTTCGCGAATTTCGAACTTTTTGGGCGTGTTAGTTTCGGGTTCGAAAAAAAAAAGAAATTTTGAAAAAAGTATAGAAAATGCTTAAAAAAATACTAAAAAATCTAGAAATAAAGAGACTCTTTACTGCAGAATATTATAAGCAACGGTTTATTAGATATTGAATTAAAAACTAATGTGTACGTGGAAAGATTATCAATTCTAAATGACCTCTGTTCACAAATGGGCATAACACCAGGTGTTTTTAGTCTGGTAATCAATTTGATACATTGTACAATATAGTGAGGGGGTCGGGTGGTGTCTGCTTCTGATTGAGATTTGAGAATTAATTTCCCTAAAACATCCTAATATGCTGCATTTAACCCTTTCGCTGCTGAGGCTTTTCACACCTCTGTGCGGAGGTCATTTTTACTGCTTTCGCTCATCATGTTTAACCGCGTTTTGTAGCCATATTTTGATATATGACCCAGACATATTATATATCGTTCTTTCCGGCAGACTTGGCAGATTCATAATATGTCGTCATTATATGTATACGTTATGTCATGTCTGTATATTTTAACAAAAAATGCAATAAAATTAGAATTTTCAATAATTTATTATGTGTAAAGTGGTTTTTTTCACATTTTAACATGCAATCGTTTGCGGTTATATTTTGTATGGGGTGCGCTTGTTAAAAAAATTAGAAATGGGGTCTCGTTACATTTTTTTTTTGGAAAATTTTGCTTTTTTTAAACAAACGCACCGCATACAAAAATCGTTAGTGCAGCATTATTGTTCACATTATAATTGAAATGGGAACAATATTGCTGCATTAACAAAACAAAAACAAACAAAAAACTTGTTTATTTTTTTTTAGAATTTTTTTAAAAATATTTATATTTTTTTATTTTTTTTATTTTTTAAAAAAAACATTTTTCATGCTCATGTTTAGTATCCTTGGAAAGGCCATGCTCTGGCCGATCCAACGATATCAAACATTAACCCCTAGCTGCCACGGATCGGGAGATAAGGGGTTCCAATGAACCCCCTATCTCCACCATTGGTGGCAGCTAGGGGTTAACTCCAGGACTGGCGTCATCATGCATAGCACGATGACGCCAGTCCTCAGGGGGAGTTCCTGGAGGCTTGGCCGACATCCAAGATGTCGGCCAGCTCCAGGAGAGGATCACGATCCGGCGCTTTTCAGCGCCGATTCGTGATCCGGCTCCCCAGGGGTTATCACAGCCACCGTTTGGAAGGGCCCTTCCAAACGGTGCCTGGATTAACCCTCTGCCCCCCGGCGATCGAGAGGGAGAGAGGTCCGAAGGACCTCCCCCCCCTCCCTTTCAGGCGCATCCTCTGCACATGCGGGGGGGGCGCCTGAATTAGATGTCATCGCGCTGCCGCAATGACATCTAATTACTCCGCCGGGGTCCCGGAGTGCTGGGCTGACATCCAAGGGGGAATCCGGCGGATTGCTGCCTCCTGTGCATGGACGCGCTCAGCGCGTCCATAGCACAGGAGAACCACTTGGCTGGACGCGCTGAGTGCGTCCATAGCAGCCAAGTGGTTAACTGGTGTTTGAAAAAATCTAAAGCAATGTTTTTTTCACCTCGGGATTAAACATTCACAGGGTTATTCAGAGAGCGGTGAAAAGCAGGAGAATAACTGGAGAATGGAAAATTCTAGGTCAAAATAGCCAAACCAGAAAAATTCTCCCATTTAACTCACTTTCCAAATTGGCTATTTGGTCTAGATTGTTCTCTTCTCCTGCCAGTTCTCCTGGCTTTCACCTCTCTCGGGGTTGTTCAGAGAAAGGTGAAAACCAGGAGAATGGCAGGAAAAGAGAACAATCTGGACCAAATAGCCGATTTGGAAAGTGAGATAAGGCTAGGGTCAGACTAATGCATTTTTCGCAGCGACCGTCAAAAAGTGCGTCCGAACGCATTGCCGTATTTTTTCACGGATTGCGCGAAAACGGTCATGCGATGCGCATTTTTGTGCGTGATTTTTTACGGATCCAAACCAGGAAACTTTGGGTGTCTGGACGTTATGTTGGCCGGATATGAGCAGGGTCTGACGTCTCCAAATCACGCACACACGCCGCTAGTGGATGCAGCGCACTCTGTATGTCCATACTAGCGGTTCTGCGTTCTCGAAAAAATGCGTTCATTTTCCACTTGCGTTGCGCAGCCGGACTTTCGTGCGACCGTACTTCGTATATTGGCCGTCATTGCCCGTCATTTGCTGCTAGTGCGGCCGTGATTAAGTGTGCCTAAACGCACGTTAAAAATTCGCTAGTCTGACCCTAGCCTAAATGGGCGAATTTTTCTTGTTTGGCTATTTTGACCTAGAATTTTCCATTCTCCAGTCATTCTCCTGCTCTTCACCGCTTTCTGAATAACCCTGACAGGGTTATTCAGAGAAAGGTGAAACTCAGGAGAATGACTGGAGAATGGAAAATTCTAGGTCAAAATAGCCAAACAAGAAAAATTCTCCCATTTATCTCACTTTCCAAATCGGCTATTTGGTCTAGAATTTTCCATTCTCCAGTCATTCTCCTGCTTTTCACCGCCAAAAAATCAGTAAACTTTTTCTGCGTGTCCGAAAATGTCTCCTCTTTTCATACAGACCGCCACCCCAAGCAGTTGTTTATGAATAGATTAAAGGAAAAGCATTTACCGTCATTTGAAATGTCATTTTTTGGTTTTTACATATTTCTATACATCCTAGAAATCCGCCACTTCACGGGCAGGCTATGGGGACCTCCTAGGCACGATATTTGAAGGAATTTTTGGTTTTTATTTTTAACCCTTATTTCATGGAAAACTCACTGTCCCTTTAAAAACGTTTTTTTTTTTACCTTTTGTCCTTGTTTCCTGTCCCCCAGGGCACTACCTGGACCCCCATACACCTTTTATGGCAAATATGTAGCATATATGCCCTCTTGGAGGGCACTCTAAAAAAACGAATTTTCAGCCCCATTGACTTGCATGGGGGTTCGGGTTCGGGTTTGGTCCCGAACAAATGGGAAGTTCGGGTTCGGGCTCGAACCGAACTCGGGGAGTGTTCGGCTCATCCCTAGTCATGATGTGACAATAAAATAATAATAATAATGTAATAATAGAAAAATTAATCTTTCTGATCTCAAATCCATTTTTTAAATGAAATGGCAATTCCCGTGCCGGCACACCTGCTGTTACCAAGGTGGGAATGGCAGTAACTAAGTACACTAGAGAAGTTATTCACTAAGGCTATAGTTTGGTGAACTTCTGGGGCCTATGATGCAGCAAGTGCAGTGAAAATAAGATGAATTTACTATTTAGGGAACGAACCAACCTAAAACGGGGACACTGCGCCTGAAGATTTCCCCTTAACGTCCCCGTTTTACCACCATATCACCAGGCTGGCGCTGATTCAGTAGCTTGCCCCGCAAACCAGCGGCAAGCCCCTGGATAATCGCGGCAACGCCAGCAAAGGAACACTTCATGGAGTCCAAAGGACTCCATGGAGGGTTGTGCTTTCGAGCCACGTGACCTGCATGATCTCACTCTCGCAAGATCGTGTAGTGCCACAGAGGGAGACTGGGGAGTATTTGTCCCCAGTCTCACTCTGCTCCCAAAAGCCAGAAGCGATGAATCCGGCCACTGCGATGAGAGGTGAGTATCTGATTTTTTTGGGGGGTTTCAGCTGGTGTTAACTGATTTTACAGAAGTGGAATCCATTAGCACCAGCTTCTAGCTGTGGTTAACTTTTCAGTTACCACAGTGGTGTGTTAAAATCGCTTTAGGACTTTGTAATCCTAACGCTAATTACTGATTGCACTTCCCATGTCAAGTATAGGGAGCGCAAAGTATAGTAAGCTCACCGTAATCACTGATGCGCTAATGGATTTTTTAACCCGTTAGCGTTCGGAATGTAATATATGGGGCATGTGCTAAAGGCACTTAGCCTAGCGCTAAAACTCGCCTATATGAGCGCTAATGCTGGTGTTAAGTTTGTAATAGTGCCCATAGTTTATGCTGCTCTTTTCACAGTAGCTTTTATTGAAATTATCCAGCATAGTTCTCCATGATGATTTCAATGGAGTTTTAGATGGTGTTTCCACCGTAGTTCCTCCCGTTCCAGTGTAGTTGTGACTGTGGTTCCCAATGGTGTTTCAGTCAAAGTCCACGACTGTTGTTTTTAAGCCAGAGATATCCTGAATGCAATGCGTTGCGCAGTGCGTATAGGTGGTGCTGCGCATCGTGAGGTCGTTGTGTACAGGCCCATCTTCTCTGCGCTTCTCTGCATGCTCAGCCAGGGTCAGGCCGCGTTGCTGACGCCCAGAGTTGAAAATTCGCAGCTTTGGCCACGATGTGACGCAGCGCGAAGCAACCGCTTTGCACTGTGTTACATCGCGTTCTCTGTATCTCTGGCTTTAGCCATTGTTTTCAGTGTTCTTCCTATCGGAGTTCAAAGGAGATCTAAAAACGTACATTCCCTGCTGTTGGCTTCAGAGAGATGGCCTAACCTCAGGCCGTCCCCCTGCAGCCAAATGATGCACATCGTGCGTCGGCTGCGGGGTGGACCAAAATCAGCGGCTCGCACGGTACCTGTTGGCCGGCGTTAATCCACTCCTGATGGGCGACGCCCACCCATCGTGAAGGGGTTAACATCCTCATTGGCTGTTTTCAGTTGAAATACAAAGGCTCATAGCTGCGCTGTTACATTCTGTTTCGTACTGCAATGGCCTCCCTCCTGCCTTGCCCCCCCCATTCTGAATGCCTCTGCCAGGCCCATCCACATCACCCTCCGCTCTGTCTCTGGCTCCCCATCCATTGTAGAATTAAATTAAAAATACTTACCTTGAGCTACACAGGTCTCACTAACTCAGCTCCCCACTACTAGGGATGAGCCGAACACCCCCGAGTTCGGTTCGCATTCGAACTCGAACTTTTCAAAAGTACGAATTCGCACTCGAACACGAACATGATCTCAATACAAGTCAATGGGACTCAAAGTTCGATTTTTAGAGTGCCCTCCAAGAGGGCATATATGCTAGATATTTGCCATAAAAGGTGTATGGGGGTCCGGGTAGTGCCCTGGGGGACAGGAAACAAGGACAAAAAGTTAAAAAAAAGTTTTTAAAGGGACAGCGAGTTTTCCATAAAATAAGGGTTAAAAATAAAAACGAAAAATTCCTTCAAATATTGTGCCTAGGAGGTCCCCATAACCTGCCCGTGAAGTGGCGGATTTGTAGGATGTATGGAAACATCGCCATCACAGACTCACACACGACACCTGGCACTCCCAGTCTGCATACAATGTATCAGATTCATGAGACCGGACTAATTAGAAGCACATGTTATTTCCAAACACTAATTAAACACCTGTTGTTTACGCCGTTTGAGAGCACAGGTCACTTAGAGGTGAGAATCTTTGCACCTAAACATTTAGACATTAGTTTTTAATTCAATTTCTAATAAACCGTTGCTTATAATATTCTGCAGTCTCTTTATTTCTAGATTTTTTTGTATTTTTTTAAGCATTTTTTATACTTTTTTAAAAAAAAAAAAAATTGAACTCGAACCGAACACGCCAAGAAGTTTGCGAACAGCCAAAGTTCGAATCGAACTCCGAACTGATCGAACAGAACAGCTCATCCCTACCCACTACCTGTCCTCACTAATCACCAAATACACCCCAGCCCGCTCCCTGAGATCAAACAGTGACCTGCGCCTAGCTTCTACCCGCATCACCTCTTCCCATGATAGACTGCAGGATTTCTCACTCGCAGCCCCTATCCTCTGTAACGCTCTACCTCGTGTGGTCAGACTTTACCCTAAAGACATTCCTATTTAGGGAAGCCTACCACCCGACTCACTGATACACCTCACTGCCCCAACCAGTCCATCACTCTCACCTTGCAGTCCATCACTCCCACCTTGCAGTCCTATCCTCCTGTTTCCACCCCGAACCTTCTAGATTGTAACTTCCCACTGGAATAGGGCCTGCATTTCCTCCTGTACTGGTATATTAAATGTTGTTCAGTCTCAATTTATTGTAACCCTGTTTATCTTGTGCCCATTGTTCAGCGCTGTGGAATATGCTGGCGCTATATAAAGAAAGTATAGTAATTATTATCACAGACACCTTTTTATAACTAAGCATTTATTACATGTTCTTGACTGGATAATACATTCCTTCTTCCGATCGGATTGCTAAATTCTTTTGCAATCTAGACCTGTCTGTCATGTCATTGCAGTAACTGGCTGCATTTTTCCTATTCTTGGAAGGTTTTGGGGGACAGATTACAGAGGAGGCTTTAGTTTAATTTCTGAATTATTGCCATCGGACGTTTGACTCCAGACATGACACATTTGCCCTACTTTTACTGTCTGGTGTTTATTACACATCATGTTCTTTTGCCTTTGACCGTTTTTTTGCATACTTTATTTATTCAAATCTAATTCTCCTGCACTGCATATAGCTGGATGCCTGAATTATAAGGGGTTAATCACTAAGCACCGACATCTCATTGAAAGAACGGTGGTTTAAATTCGACAAAATACAGTGGAGAAAGTAGGGCCAATGTACAGTGAATTCACTATTCAGCAGTGCTTTGCACCATTGATTCCGCTGTAGGTTTTGCTTAGGTTTCAATAGGATTTTGCCTGTGTTTTCACCGTAGTTTCTGCTGCGGTTATATAGCATAGATTTCATGAATTTTGTATATAAAGGAACTGCCACTGTAGTTCTTCATACTTTACAATATTCTTTCCAGTGTAGGTTTTGGCTACGTTGAACCATTTTAAGAGTTTACTTTAAGGCTGGGGTCAGACGAGCGTGATTTCTACGGACTGTACGTCCGTGCAGTACGGACATCGTCAGTACGGATGACGCAGTAGTGGTCACACAGTCCGTTTTTTCACTGAAGTTATTTTTTGACGGATGTAGGAGGGGAAAATAAATTACAATGAAAAAACATTCTGTCCGTCAAAAATGCTGGACGTATAAATGCAGTCCGTCTGACCATGCTCCATCACTCACACACAAAGCTATGCAGACGTTGTGGACGTGGCGCACTCCGCACGTCCGTTCTAGCAGTATTACGTTCTTGCCTAACCTGCGTCCGTTTGCCGCGGCCGTTGTGCGTCCGCAGTTCAGTGCGGACGTACTTCATGTGTCAGGCTCCAATGGACTTACTTTCATGCTATCACGGACGTACTTTTAGGCGCAATCACGGACGTGAACACTACGCTCGTCTGACCCCAGCCTTAAAGGTAAAAGCTTAACTCTAGCACTGCTTTCCCTCCGAGTTTTGGCAGAGGTGACATACTACCGGCCGCAGTATATAATGTGATCGCGGAAGAGAGGACTGAACACTGTATCCAGTCCAGTGGTTCTCAGTGCATTGGGAGCCTTTGGTGGGACTTAGTTCCCAAAGGTCCCAAAGTCCTGGAACATACATTCAGGTTCTGGAAAAAAAAACTAACAGGGTTATTGAAAGAGATCCGAAAAGTCACTGCACGTTCGGTGACGTTTCGTTCCCCGCACTTCGGGGCGATTTGGCGATTCCTAGTTCGCCGACCCTGCGGTGTATTCAGCAAAGCACCGCAGGGCCCCTGTAGTGCAGGGAATACACGCCGCAAACCCGCAGAACACTCACCGAATACTCACCGAAAACTCACCAAACACTCACCGAAAACCCGCAGAAACTGCCGCAAAAAACAAGTGAACACGCTGGAAAAATCCGAGCAGCGGTGATCACAGCGCAGAGCAGCCGCCGGAAAAAGCCGACTAGCAGACGGACGAGGTGAAAAAAAATAAACTGTTTGCTTTAAAGTTTGAAATTTGAAACGCTGTTTGCAAAAAAACAACTGAACGAAAATATCTGGAGTTTACATGAGATCCAATGAATGATAATAAAAAGGGCTGTTACAGAAAAAAAAAAACGATTTAAAGAAAAAATGGAAAAAAAAATTGACAAATAAATCCCCAAAAATGCCTGATGATCCTAAAAAAAAATTCGAAAAATAAAGAGACTTTTCACTGCAGAATAAAATGATAAACGGTGTATTAGATATTAGATTAAAACGGGAATATTTTTAACATTGAAGCCTATGGGATTCTCCTGAATAAACCTGTCGAATGAAACCACCGAACGGCAGGGCACTTCACTGACATTCTTCATCTGTTCAGTGTTCTCTGCATAGATTAACCACTGCTTCTCTATGGGGGATTTCACTGCGCTCGAACATGCACCGTACGTGCCGGCAATTCGCCAAGATTTGGCGAATTGCCTGCTCTCTGAATAGCCGAATGGCCCCGAAATGTCCCCATTCGCTGAAATTCAGTGTCTGGTAACATTTCGGGGCCAGATCGGCTCTCTTTGAATAACCCTGTTTGTCCTTGCACTTGAAGAGCTGAGAGCAAAAGCCTTTCCCCTGCGAGAGGAGCTTAGAGAAGTGGACCACTCAGATAAGTGGTCACACTATGCAGAATGTCCCTTTAAGATTAGCACATGCCTTAAATATTCATTTCCTTTGAAATGTCACGTGTTCATACAGCTAAAAATATAGGTTTATATTTAGTAACATTTGAACTTCACTACATTTATAAAATATCTTCCTTTCACAAAGATCACATTCCATGCAACATTACCGTAACTGACGGAGTGGAACACTTACCTGAAGCTATGGAATGACATGGAGTATAAGATATTTTTATCAATGCATTTCCACCGACCTGTAGTGTCTATTTACCTCATTTGTACCTCATCACTCCCTACTGTTTGGATCCTCCCAGCCCACTGACTGTATTTTGATGGCGCTGTGATCTGGTGCGAGATGGAGTAGGAAGAGGTGAGAGGGCATCATAAAACTCCATGGGCCATATTGCATAGTTGGTGCTAACTTAACCAGAGCTGTTGTAAACTTCCCAGAGCCATTATAGCCTATGGAGGTTTTAAGTTTACAACAGCTCTGGTTAAGTTAGCACCAACTATGTATTATGGCCCCATGTTGTGATGCAACCTGTGGCTGTTGTCTGTCGACTGCCAGTCTATCCTTTCTACAATTAAACATTCTCTGCAATCCAATCAACCTTTTTAATCTCTTATGAAATATTTTATTAAATTGACCACTATGTATTAGCTATACGCCTACTCTCCTCACTTTATAGTATGTATGACCCCATTGACCCGGCACACTGGGGTTTACCATAATAAAGTTGCCTCCTTGTGGGTGACCTTAACGACAACTAAAACAAATCACCGGGTTAAAAAAAAGACCATTTTAGGACAAGTAAGTAAAATAGTCAAGAATAGCTTCAGTCAACGATGTTGCCATTGTTTCAAATTCAACTGGTTGTTGTGAGTTCCATGCTGGATTACAGAATTTTACCCAACTGGGGGTTATATTGCACAGTTGGTGCTAATGTAGCGTCTCGATATGTATACGTTAGCGCTAGCATCAGTAAGTTTAACGTCTGATATTGATACGTATTGAACGTGTTGACATTCCAATCTTGCGAACGTTGTTTACTTTGCATAGAAATATATATAACCTGATTTGGCTTAAATATTGCTCTCTGGGGTCCTGGGATCTCACGAATACATGGAAGATAATAATAAAACACATTTATGTTGCAGTATAGCTTATATAAGATAGTAATAAGTGCAGAATTCTGATAATGTCCCACTCACAAATAAAGAGCCCAGACACTGGCTCTGAGTGGGTCCACACGTGCGGGTTGGTTGCCTTCAGATTTCTCAGGTGACCCCCACCTTATTAGGAATCTCTCATCCACAATCATGTCATGGAAAGCAGAGAGAGAAAAATTCCTTGCGCGATCTGATGAGCTCACAAATTGGTATACTGCTAATTTCGTACTTACATTTCAAGGAGCTCACATAGCTCTTGAATGAATGCCCATGGGTTTTTTGGGGCTGGAAAACCCAAGTGAAACCACCAAGGATCCAAAAGATGGCACAGCATGTACCGGTATGGAGATAAAAAATCTAAATTTATTAAAACATAACTAAAATATGCTCCAGAACAAGAGCTATGTGAGCTCAAATGTAACTATGAAATTAGCAGTATACCAATTTGTGAGCTCACCAGATCTGCGCAAAGAATTTTTTTTCTCTCTGCTTTCCATTACATGATTGTGCATGAGAGATTCCTAATAAGGTGGGGGTCACCTGAGAAATCTGAAGGCACCCAACCCGCACGTGTGGACTCACTCAGAGCCAGTGTCTGGGCTCTTTATTTGTGAGTGGCACATTATCAGAATTCTGCACTTATTACTATCTTATATAAGCTATACTGCACCATAAATGTATTTTATTATTATTATCTTCCATGTATTCGTGAGATCCCAGGACCCCAGAGAGCAATATTTGCGCCATATCAGGTTATATATATTCCTTTACTCTGTGTGCTTTTGGTTTAGGGGAAACCACTTTATCCTGATACTGGCCATTTGGGGTGCCTTGGTGGTGGATGCACGTTGTGTGGCACTACACCATCTCTTGTGCATTTATTGATTGAGTAGTGTACTTTGCGTCTCCTATACTTAACATGAGGAGCGCAATCTATTTTTAAGATCTCGATAAATGAGGTATTACAAATTACCGTCGGGACGCAACATGAAGAATTTTACCACCTACTAAAACCTGGTGATAAACGATTTTGCATTTGCAGAATATTTTAACACACTCCAAAAAACTCCTAAAAATCCCATACTCACCAAAGAGTGGTGCAATTCGCTGCTTCTTCTCGCCGGGACCTGAATGAGACTGGGAAGAAATATTTTCTAGTCTCCCACCTCAATCACTCCGAGGCGCTGCACTATCTCACGAGAGTGAGCTCGCAGCCCCAAAGGGCAAGGCACCATGGAGTATTAAGGACTCCATGAGCTGATACTCAAGGCATCGCAGGAGTGCTACTGTGGGTATCAAGGAGCTAACGCTGCGTTCTGGGACAAGGTGCTGAGATAGCACCTTCCCGAGACTAGGACGTTAACATGGAGACGGTAAGGGAAAATCCTGCAATCGCACATTATCTTGCTTCAGGAATGGAATCTGGCCCTGGGACTGAGATGCTACAGAGAGCTGGTGATGGATCACTCTTTGTGTGACCAGGTATTTTTAAATGTAGGCTTCCATGTGATATTGAGCTGCACCTCCTAAGACTCTTAGCCAGGATGCTGCAAATTCAAATCCAGTAAGAACAGAGAGGATCTCACATCCTGTAAATTCAGCAAATATTCAGGGTATCGTGCAGGGGTTAATTGTACAAAGCTGCCTTTATCTGGCTGTTGTTTGCATTCCTATCCAAGCTGTTACGCAGAGTCAAGCACCTTATAACTTAAATCAGAGCAGCTACTTTCAAGTACTCAAACACTGATGTTCTTTCCAACATTTGGAAAACCCAGTGTGGTAAAAAAGAAAAAAGGAAGCTCAGTCTTGGCCTCAAGTATCAGAAGAATGCCATTAACGTCAAGCCTGGTCCGATCAAAAGGGGGCTACAGCCGTTCTGTCATGTCATGAGCGGGCGCCTTGCCAGCACTCACACAATGTCTTTTATGTATGAGCTGGGCTGCAGGAGTGGAACAGAAACATCACCAGGAGCCAGAAAAAAGATGTATACTATCTATTATAATAAACGCAGCCCTGGTCCAAAAGAGGAGCAACATGGCCCATGGCACGCATAATCCACTAAAACACAGAGCAGGGTTTAACACGTTTTTAACACAAAACAGCATCACCTTATCGGAAATGCTCGCGAGCATTTCAGATTTTGTTTTGTTTTTTAAACCCCTGCATTCTGAAAACAGTGGAGACACCCTGCTGGGAGAATGCGAAGGGTCCTCAAAGCCGCGTAGCAAATCAGGAGAAGCGGTCTTGATTTGCCCCTGTAGCCCAAGTAGGACCAATAGGAGAGGCTCATGTAAAAAGGGGGCTGGGCTTTGTGGGGCCTCCTTAAAACCATCTATCACAAGGCAGGAGGTGTATTCAGCAAGCACCACAGGGCTGACGAAGTGCAGGGAAAAGCTGCTGAACACCTGGCGAAAACCCAGCGAATGCACGCCGAAAACACGTAAAAACATCTGGATTAACCCGTCGAAGACGCCGGAAAAACCCGAGCAGGAGCCGATCACACACAGCAGCGAAGCCTCCGCAAAAACCCAACACCGTAGAAGAGTGAAGTGAATAAATTAGCAAAACAGTTTGCATGAATGATTGAAAAGTGAACCATTGTTTGCAAAGAAACTACTGAGCGAAAATGTCTGAAATTTACATATGAGGTCCAGGGATTGATAATTAAAAAGGGCTGTTACAGAAAAAATAAGTAAAGTTAAAATAAAAAAAAACAGAAAAATGCTTAAAATATCCTAAAAAATCTATAAATAAAGAGACTATACTGCAGAATTTTATAATGAATGGTTTATTAGATATTTAATTAAAACGGGAATATTTTTAACATTGAAGCCTATGGGATTCTCCTGAATAAACTTGCCGAATTAAACCACTGAATGGCAGGGCATTTCGGGAACCTTTCACTGCTGGTTTGTGTTCTCTGAATAGCCAAAGCAGTGCTTTTTTATGGGGATTTCACTGCCCTCGAACAGGCACCGAATGTGCAGGCAATTCGCCTGCTCTCTGAATAGCCGAATGGCCAAGAAAGGTAACCGAATGCTGATTTTCAACGTTCGGTTACCTTTCTCCAGCCATTCGGATCTTTTTGAATAACCCTGTAGGCAGTGGCGTAGCGTGGGGGGGGGGCTGGGGGGGCCGTGGCCCCAGGCGCAGTTTTGTTAGGGGCGCATTTGCGCCCCTAAAACTGGCCCGCGGGTTGAGGGGACCCAGATGCCGGGCAGCGGGAGTGCCTGCCCGCCGCCCGGTCCTGAACAGTCCGTCCTGTTCTTGAAGGGGATGCGGCTGCGTGCAGGCGCAGCCGGTCACGTGGTCCGGCTAATCAGGTGGTACTGAGTCTCTGTACCACCTGACTGGCCGGACCGCGTGACCTGCGCACGCACGCAGCCGCCTCCCCTTCAAGAACAGGACGGACTGTTCAGGACCGGGCGGCGGGCAGGCACTCCCGCTGCCCGGCATCTGGGTCCCCTCAACCCCTGCCGGAGCAATATCCAGGTGAGAGCTGGGGCAAATCCATGAGCTGGGGGCAAATCCATGTGTAAGCTGGGGGGCAAATCCATGAGCTGGGGCAAATACATGTGTAAGCTGGGGGGCAAATCCATGAGCTGGGGCAAATACATGTGTAAGCTGGGGGGCAAATCCATGAGCTGGGGCAAATACATGTGTAAGCTGGGGGGCAAATCCATGAGCTGGGGCAAATACATGTGTAAGCTGGGGGGAAAATCCATGAGCTGGGGCAAATACATGTGTAAGCTGGGGGGAAAATCCATGAGCTGGGGCAAATACATGTGTAAGCTGGGGGGCAAATCCATGAGCTGGGGCAAATACATGTGTAAGCTGGGGGGCAAATCCATGAGCTGGGGCAAATACATGTGTAAGCTGGGGGGCATATCCATGAGCTGGGGCAAATACATGTGTAAGCTGGGGGGCATATCCATGAGCTGGGGCAAATCCATGTGAGAGCTGGGGCAAATCCATGAGCTGGGGCAAATCCATGAGCTGGGGCAAATCCATGAGAGAGCTGGGGCAAATCCATGTGGGAGGTGGGGCAATATCCATGTGTGAGCTGGGGCAATATCCATGTGTGAGCTGGGGCAATATCCATGTGTGAGCTGGGGCAATATCCATGTGTGAGCTGGGGCAGTATCCATGTGAGAGCTGGGGCAAATCCCATGAGCTGGGGCAATATCCATGTGTGAGCTGGGGCAATATCCATGTGTGAGCTGGGGCAGTATCCATGTGAGAGCTGGGGCAATATCCATGTGTGAGCTGGGGCAATATCCATGTGTGAGCTGGGGCAGTATCCATGTGAGAGCTGGAGCAAATCCCATGAGCTGGGGCAATATCCATGTGTGAGCTGGGGCAATATCCATGTGAGAGCTGGGGCAATATTCATGTGTGAGCTGGGGCAATATCGATAACGTGTCCACAGGTTGGGGGGGCGCACAATTCTTGGCTGGCCCCGGGCGCTGACAACCCACGCTACGCCACTGCCTGTAGGTGTAAAGGGCCCTGCTCATAGGAGCTTACAGTCTAGAGGGATTGGGGTTGAGGAAGACAAGGGAAATTTTACTGGACAGCAGGATCATTAGTGTCAGTGGTTTGGGAATGGTGGGGCCATTGAAGCAGTTTCAATCATGTGTGAGTAGGTGAGAAGAGGGATGAGTTGCATCAGTGATGTCGTACACTTATCTGAAGAGATGGGGTTTGAGGGATTTCTTGAAGGCAGGAAGATCAGGGGGAGCTTGATAGGGAGAGGCAAGTCATTCCACAGGACCAGAGCTGCCCTCGTCTTGGGGGCGACAGTTGGCCGTGTGAATGTAGACAGATGACAGGTGGAGATCACCTGCCGACCGGAGTTGGCTACACAGGACGTGTTTGCTTAGTAACAAAGACATGCAAGGGGGGTTGAGTTATTGAGCGATTTGAACGTGAGTGTCAGTATTTTAAACTGTATCCTGAAATGTACAGGAAGCCAGTGGAGGGACCAGCAGAGGAGGAGGTACGCGAGGTACATCTGGTGAGAAAAAATAAGCCTTGCCCCTGCATTCATTACAGATTGCAAAGGGGCAATACGGGAAATGGGAAGGCCAATAAGGAGCGAGTTGTAGTAATCAAGTCGTGAAATGATAAGAGCATGAACCAGCACCTTCGCGGTATCTTGCGTCAGAAAGGGGCGGACACGGGCGCTGTTCTTGAGTTGATAGTAACAAGATATGGTCACTGTCTGGACGTGGGGAGAGAATGTTAGGTCAGAATCGAAAGTGACACCAAGGTAGTGAGCTTGAGGTGTCGGGCTAATGAGCTAAAGGATGTTTTACGAGGGTTAATAATGTTCGAAGGTAATATGTTTACAACATGTTTACATTGTAATTTGTAACACTGTCATTGTGTATATATGGATAAAAGTTAAGGTATAAGTTATTGAAAAATTTGTGTCCTGCAATAAAATCCAACGTAAAAGAAAGGTATTTTTTGTGGTGTCAGTTATTGTGAAGAAGTTTTGGGGTCCTGTCTGGAGCAGGAAAGTGAATAGTGGGAAACTCATGGCCCCTGGGTTTAAAAATTAGGCTGTGGGCCTGAAGGCTGTGATATCTTAAGGTAACCGACACATTGTTTTCAGAGAGAGGTCAAAAGGATACTGCTCAGTCTCAGAACGCCAGCAACAATGCCAGCTAAGCGCATCTCGGAGCTTACGGTACAGAGACAGCACCGCTGTAACCCATGTTAGACAGCCGAAAGAGCTCTCCAGTAGACAACAGTCAAACTTTGGAGTTTTAAAAAAAGAAATTCAAACAACGGCAGGAAATCGATCATACTAATTGTCAATATATCAAGTCTAATTCAGATGAGAGGCAGATCTGTTTTATCTACTACATACAAAAGTCTTATTTATTTGCTAAAGAAGGTTTTGTTCGTTCTTTGTTAATTTTCTCCGGGAAGAATTCCACATCTTAAACCTAATTCCAAGAATTTTTCATGGCCAATTTCTCAGACTAAAAAACACTAAATAGACAAGTAATCGCAAACATGGATATTTGTTCAGAGACTCAAGGAAAAAAATATATAAATAAGGAGATAAAACAAAAAGGCCTAATTTGTTTTGTTTCTTCCCTTCAAAATTAATCTCCCGGCAAATTGGACACATAAAAGTGTTATCTGGAGTGATGAGAGCACAGGACATTAAAAAAAAAAAAAAAAAGAGAATATATCTTCCAGATGACAGCTTTTATCTCGAGTGAGCGGCAGGGAGGAGGAATATGAAAAAATGCTTATAAAAAACAAAATACATGTTAATATATATCATTTTTACTTTTAAGCCCATTAGTGTACATTGTTGGAAAGAAAGGGGTTAAAAAGCAATGTGATTGAAATTCTCCGTATTGCTTGTATGCGACCAGACACTGTCAGTTCACCAGAATGGAAACTAAAACCTAAACTTTCACAGAAGTAGAATTCAAGAAAAATGGAATGTGAAACTGAACAAGCAAAACCAGATTCCAGATGTTTCTTCCTCTGCCTAGTGAAGAGTTTTCGTTAAATTACATGTATGCAGAGATGGGCAACTAAATTAATAAGGGGAATGGAAGGTTTAAGCTATGAGGAAAGGCTAACAAGCTTAAACCTGTTTAGAGAACGGCGCCTGAGAGGGGATCTGATAACTTTATATAAATATATACGGGGCCATTATAAACCATTGTCTGGAAACCTATTCATTAATAGGACTATATACAGGACACGTGGACACCCATTTAGACTGGATGAAAGGAAATTTAGCCTAAAGCATAGGAAGGTTATGTTACGTGAGAACAATAAAGCTGTGGAATTCTCTGCTTGTTGAGGTGGTTGGGTCAGAGTCTGTACATACTGTTAAACAACGACTGGATGACTTCCTGATCCAAGGAGAAATCTGACGCCATTCTGGGGTCAAGGACCTTTCCTCCAGAATGTTGCATATTGGTGAGCGCTTCAGACTAGGAGTTTTTTGTCTTCTTTTAGATCAACAGCAGTAGGTGATGTGTGAAAGGCTGAACCCAATGGACGCATGTCTTTTTTCAGCCTATGTAACTAAGACCCCAAAAATAAAATGGAAACAAAATCTTCATATTTTGTTTTTCAGAAAATGTAAGGTCTGCCCATAAGACAGAAGTCAGCTGGTAAGCCAGCTGAGGAAGTCGCTAGTCGCGGCGTAACACGTCCTGGATCACAGTCTAACTTATGAAATGTTTTTATACTTTCCTTTTTAATAAATTTACTACAAGAAAGTCCCTGCATGCACCGTGGGTTTTCTTGGATTTGACCACCAACAAATCCATATGCGCTTCACCCCGAGCTTGGATAAGCTCCAACAAACGTGAGTTTAAAATCGTCACACGATCCATTTTTCTATTGTGTTGCACCGGATCTGCACAAGGAGATCCCTTTATTTCTCTCCTTTGTCTCTATCCATATTGTTGCGACGACAGATTCTTGAGAGAAAGGTGTGGGTTGCCTGAGAAGACGCCTTCTAAAAATACCCAGATGCGTTGGTCCACCTAGACCCGGTGTTAGGGCTCCAATTTTGTGAGTGGACTAACTATATATAATAACATTCTGATTACTGTGTATGGCATATTACACCAATATATGCTAGATTTTGTTTTGCTTCTTATGTATATTCATATGGATAAGTTTATCATGGGAACCATCTGAACCCCGAAGCGTTGACATTCGCGCTGACCAGATACGCATTACCAGAAGTCAGTATGCACTTGAGGTGCCCAGGTTTACTTTTGCTCATTGAATAAGGCTATAAATTGTGGTAAAAATTTAGTAAATGTGTAGAAGTCATTCAAAACTTAAAAACTACCCCCTTCCCCTTTGTTGTTGTCAATGGAAGCGACAGAATAGCTCAGCATTGCGGCAAACTGAACTGCTGTCCCAATGTTTGGCTGAAAGGTGAGAGCAGGAAAGTTGTCCTCGTATCGGTGGGTCTCCTGTCCTTGAGCCAGTGTATGTGTGCTAATTTACATACGCCAAGAGAAGAAACAGCTACCCATATCAGTGAGAGCAAAAGGCTTGCCTGACCAGGTAAAGGGCTTCTCTGGTGCTTCTCCATTGCAATTTCTGTAGTCCCCAAAGTATAAGGAAAATTTTAAGAGGGTAAGTCCCTCAAAATGTGTTGCAATATTTTGGCCAAAAGCATGCATGAAGAGGGCCTTTGGTTGAAACCTTGTGTTGCACGTCTGCAATAAAGCAATTGACACGCTTTGCTCCAGTTACAGATCTTTTTACCAGCCGGTGTTCCTGCAAAAGCAAATACAACATTTAACCTCTAGCTCTGGCAGTGATACAGGAAGCGTTTGCTGTCTCTCGATACATCATAGAGAATTACCATGGAACATTACACTTCCTTGGTAAATCCCTCCACTCCCAACCACGCTCACGTCATCTACTGGCTGGAGGTGATTTTCACAGCTCAATGCACTACAATGGTATTACTATTCCCCTAGAGATTAAAAGAGAAAGCCTTACATAACTCAAAGGCATCCTGCAATAACCAAAACCAGATCATAGAGGCGTGGTCCGAGCTACTATGCCACACCTGCAACACATTTTGAGGGTTTTATTCACTTGGTAAATACTACAATTTTTCATTTACAGTATAGCCAACATCACAGGGAAAAATTAACCTTGCTCGGAGATCTAAAAAACTTGGTGCTATAAATAATAATAATATTACCATCATTTATATAGCACCAACAGTTTCCACAGCTCTCTACATTAAACTACAACATTACAAACAAACGTAGGAACCAGAGACCAACGGTGTAGAGGGCCATCCTCAGAGGACCTTACAATCTAGAGGAATTGGGGTACAGATGAGAACAAAAGGAGTTACAAGTTTCCATCTTATTAGTGGTCAGGATCTATTACTACCATTTGTACCAGAAATGGTGACAGGTACAATAAGCTATGAAAAGTATAATGACTTTGAAGGGGAGGTGAGGAGAGGGATTAGTCAGGAATGTGATGCACTAATCTGAAGAATAAAGTGTTTTGAGGGATTTCTAGAAGGACCGGAGATTAGGGGAGAGTCTGGTAGGGCGTGGTAGGTCATTCCACAGGATCGATGCTGCTCTTATAAATGATGATGGTAATAAAACAATCAGCATATTGGAAAATATGTATTGTTAACTATCTATAATTAAAACTCAGATTCACACCCAGTTGTGCCAATCCCTTCCTGCATTACCATGCAGGATCTACCTCTGAGTCTTCCCAACATTACCACTTGGCTTTACAAAGCAGCTTCCCGTTCATAAATCCAGGAGCGGCAAAGGCAGGTTATTCTTGGCTTGGCTATAGAAGCGAGAGAAGAAGATAAAAGTATTAGTAAAAACCTGTCTGCATTTCAGATCATCAAGTCTTGACATCCTCTGATTATCATATCAAGTGAAAAAAAGGTTTGGATTTTCATCTGAAATCTCTTGAGTGTTCTCATCATTATTCATATATATTAACTCAAACAGGGATTACACTGAGAGCAACTACCCAAAGGTAGTATCCATAATCTTAAACATCCGCTTAATACAAATGACCCACTATCCGATCCGATCCACTATAACGTCATTTTTTTTTTTTTTAAAGCCATTTTCTTACATTTTATCCCACGATTCTGAGGGTGACGCAACCCAGTGGCGTAGCGAGGGGGCAGAGAGGGGCACTTGCCCCCGGGTGCCTGTCAGGGGGGGTGCCGGAAGCAGGAGTGGACCAAGGTTTTTTTTCCCCCAGAACTACTGGGTACAAAACCAGAACTTCTCTGGTGGGAAAAATCAGCGTGTGTCCCCCGCAACTAGCTGTACGGAGAGGAGGCACTGCCCCCTACAGCCTGCTTCCCTATGTGTGAGGCCAGGAGAGAGAGAGGCAGCCTGAGACAGCAGCAGAGGTAAGGGGATTCCCTGGGGGGGCCTTAGTGGTAGGAAAGAGTAAAAAGGTTTCCCAGGGGGGGCACTGTGTCTTTCCTCCATGCTGTCATGACACTGCCCCCTGTCATTACAGCAGACACAGTGCCCCCTGTCATTACAGCATGGAGGGGAGACACAGTGTCCCCTGGCATTACAGCAGACACAGTAACCCCCTGGCATTACAGCAGACAGAGCCCCCTGGCATTACAGCAGACACAGTGCCACCCTGACATTACAGCAGACACAGTGCCCCCTGGCATTTCAGAAGACACCGTGCCCCCTGTCATTACAGCATGGAGGGGAGACACAGTGCCCCCCTGGCATTACAGCAGACACAGTGCCCCATGGCATTAGAGCAGACAGTGCCTCCCTGGCATTACAGCAAACACAGTGCCCACCGATCATTACAGCAGACACAGTGCCCCTTAGTCATTACAGCATGGAGGGGAGACACAGTGCCCCCTGGCATTACAGCAGACACAGTGCCCCCCAGTCATTACAGCAGGGAGGGGAGACACAGTGCCCCCTGGCATTACAGCAGACACAGTGCCCCCGGTCAATACAGCATGGAGGGGAAGGCACAGTGCCCCCTGGTATTACTGCAGACACAGTGCCCCCGATCATTACAGCATGGTGGGAGACACAGTGCCCCCCTGTCATTATAGCACTGTGAAAGGAATTCTTTAACTTTTCAGAATTCCTGGATTTTTATATAATTATATATATAATTATTTGAGAGTTGTTTTGCTGTGGAGCTCTGTGATACGCTCATACACACCGCACATTACTGTGAATTTTATTGCTGTGGATTCTGTGATACAGTAATGTGCGGTGTGTATGAGCGTATCACAGAATCCACAGCAATAAAATTCACAGTAATGTGCGGTGTGTATGAGCGTGAGTTTTATTGCTGTGGATTCTGTGATATGCTCATACACACCACACATTGCTGTGACTTTTATTGCGGTGGAGCTCTGTGATAAGCTTATACACACCACACATTACTGTGAGTTTTATTGCTGTGGATTCTGTGATACGCTCATACACACCGCACATTACTGTGAGTTTTATTGCTGTGGATTCTGTGATATGCTCATACACACCACACATTGCTGTGAGTTTTATTGCGGTGGAGCTCTGTGATAAGCTTATACACACCACACATTACTGTGAGTTTTATTGCTGTGGATTCTGTGATACGCTCATACACAATGCACATTACATTTCCATCAGTGGTTCCCTGTTACTAACAGGGTCTGAACAGTGTCCATGGCTGGCAAAATGGGGCTTGGGAAGTCACCCAGTCAAGATACACAGTATGTGAGCAGGGCCAGACTGGGACATAAAGTAGGCCTGGGCAATTAAAAGCACAGCACCCCTTTTTTTTTTTTAATAAGATAAATCACACACATGCATAGCCATACATTTACACAAATTTACAGACACACTCACAAACCATATATTCCCTCCATGCACACATTTCCAGAACACATACACGCAGAGCTCACATGTAGAGCGCACACATACACACAAACACACACACATACAGATCACACACACAGGCAGATTACAAATACACACACAGGCAAATCACAAACACAGGTAGTTCACAAATACACAAACACAGGCAGATCCCACACACACACACACACACACTGCCCCCTCTCTTTTCCTCCTAACAGCATAAAGAACTTAGCAGTTATCTGCAGGTGGAGGTTCCCAGTTGGTGTATGGAGGGGGCGGAGCCAGCTTGTCACTCAGTCGGTGTGGTGTCGGATCTGGTTCCTCGCCGAGAGCTGGTCCAAGCAGCCTTTGTATGAGGGTTTTATACAAATTATGTACAGTTTTATAGTTTTATAAGAAAGTATGTTCTTAATAAATACGGCATAACATTAAATAGGCTTAAACAAAACGACCCTTTAAGCTGGTATATATAAAAAAAAAGAAAAGGAAAAGGTCCTTATGCCTAAATAATAAACCAAATAATTATTAAATATATTTTACATTAACCGTTTCTCAGTGTAAAATAACAAATTTTTTCATACAAAACGTCTCCGCAAGAAATACAAACCCCAAAAACTGAGTGTCAAATGGGTGAGAAATGACTGCTTGGAACAACTCTTGACGAGGAACCAGATCTGACACAACACCGGCTTCCTCTTGCTGGCTGGTGGACTGCGTTCCTGAGTGGCTCCCAGAGTGTTACTTCCAGCGGCACTCGTCTTCTGAAGTGTGGCCGCTCGGATGGAGTTCCCTGTGGGGACTGGGAGCCCGGACAGACGCTCGCCTTTATACAGATATTGGTCAGCTGCTTGCACAACCAACCTGCTTCTCTGCATATCAGTCGGTAGTATCAGCTGCTGGACTGCTTGTGCAGCAGTCCGGCAGCTGCCTGGCCGTGCAATCCATCGGCCCAACGGGCAAACTCCGGGGCCAGTCCAGACCTGTATATGAGCAGTATGCTCCTTCTTTCACCAATAACTGTATACATACCAAGCCACAACTTTATACACACAGCCTTGTAGACATCACTAAACGCGCACTCTTACGCAAGAGACAACATTACAATATAATAAATATAATGCGGATCAGCAATGAAGGAGTTTGTGACGTGAATGAGGCTTGTTAGCTGACATGACATCCCAGCATGCAACTGGGCAGAAAACGGGAAGTAGCTCCTTGTACCCTTTAATGGTGCTCAGAGCTCAACATGCTGGCATTCTTCAGGATTTATCTTATTTGTTTTCTAGTAAAAAGAAACCACTTATTATCCATGTGAGATACACAATACCCTGCGATCGAGCAGAGTTTGTCTCTGCAGGACATATTCGAAACTTGTGGAAGTTTATTCAGAGAATTGCTTTGTAATTACTACCAGGAAGCAGAATATATTCAGGGTAATTCAAAAAGATCCGAATTGCTTGAGAAAGGTAACCGAACGCTGAAATTCAGCGTTCAGTTACCTTTCTTGGCCATTCGACTATCCAGAGAGCAGGCAATTCGCCAAATCCTGGCGAATTGCCTGCACATACGGTGCCTGTTCGAGGGCAGTGAAAACCCCATGAAAAGCACTGCTTCGGCTATTCAGAGAACACAAACCAGCAGTGAAAGGTTCCCGAAATGCCCTGCCATTCGGTGGTTTAATTCGGCAAGTTTAATCAGGAGAATCCCATAGGCTTCAATGTTAAAAATATTCCCGTTTTAATTCAATATCTAATAAACCGTTCATTATAAAATTCTGCAGTAAAAAGTCTCTTTATTTATCGATTTTTTTTTAGGATATTTGAAGCATTTTTCTGAATTATTTTTTTAAAAGTCAGATTTTTTTTTAACTTTTTTTAAGTTTACTTATTTTTTCTGTAACAGCCCTCTTTATTATCATTCCCTGGACCTAATATGTAAATTTCAGACATTTTCGCTCAGTAGTTTCTTTGCAAACAGCGTTTCACTTTTCAAACATTCAAGCAAACTGTTTTCCTAATTTATTCACTTCACTCTGTCTGCGGCTTTCTCAGCTTTTTCCGGCAGCTTCGCTGCGTGTGATCGGCTCCTGCTCGAGTTTTTCCGTGGTTTTCGGCAGGTTAATCCAGATGTTTTTGCGGGTTTTCGGCGTGCATTCGCTGGGTTTTGAAGTTCGTATTCGTCGGGTTTGCTGCAGCCTTTCCCTGCAATTCGGGGACCCTGTGGTGCTTGCTGAATACACCGCAGGGTCACCGAAATGGGATCGGCAAAAGGAACCGAATTGAAGAGAACGAAAAGTCACCGAACGTGCGGTGACTTTTCGAATCTCTTTGGATTACCCTGATTGTTATTTTCCCAATTAAAAAAAAAAGAATTCAGAGATTGGACAATAAATAATTAGCATTTCTCTACATTTTCCAGTATCGTGAGTGACCACAACCGTAGTATATGTGAAAATGATTACTATTTTTATGCTGGGGGAAATAATTGTGGTATTTTTACGCGAAGTTGGTGAAGTAACACTGACTATGAATATCTGACTTCCCCCTGGACTGTCAGTTTGGCAGAACAATAGGTCATATATAACCTTCTCAGCGAAAGTTTGACAAAATAATTTCTCTTTGAGTTCACCATACCTACGCGGTGACCTCCACATAACTGGGAAATCGGCTCAGCCAAGACTGGTGACAAAATATACATACATACAGAAAAAATGGCGTTGCGCCCATACTCAGAGCGGCTGCAACAACCAGGAGTAACAACCCAGTTCATGTATAAAATAAAGCAAGAAAAAAAAAGTGTCATCTGTGCTCATTTCTATACAACTCCATGCGAAACAAGACACAATTAGAGGTTTTTGTTTGCTAGAATGGCCATTGAATTTAATAAATGGTGATATATAAATATTCCTGGGACAGTTACAAAGGAAATGTAAACGTATTAACACTTTCAAGAATATACAAAGAGCACCGAATTTCCACCGAAATTTTGGTGCTCTTTCATTCCCCGCACTTCAGGGAGTCAAATTTGCCAACCCTACAGTGAATTCAGCATTCACCGCAGAGTCCCCAAAAATGCAGAGAAAAAACACCAAACGCACCCGCCGATTCTCCGCAAAGAATCGAACACAAAAACTGCCGCAAAACCATTGAAAAAATATCGGATCGATCGGATAAGTCATGAAAAAAAACCGCAATTCTTCCAACGATCCACTGTAAAACCACTGCACGCATCCGAAAAAACCTAATGATCTGCCGAACAGAGCACCAATCAGCCACCGGAAAAACCCGACAAGCCAATGAACGTTGTAAATGAAAAAAACAATACACATCAACTGTTCAAACGCATTTTCAAAAAAACTACTAGACAATAATGCCTGGAAATAATATATCAGGTCCTGTGAATAATAATAAAAAGGTCTGTTACAGAAAAAAAACCAATTTAAAAGAAATTGCAAAAAAAATTGGCAAAAAAAAAAAAAAAAAACATGGCCTAAAAATCTTACAAAATAAATAACTAAAGGGACTTTTTGCTGAAAATTAAGAGAATAAACGCTTTAATAAATATTTGATAAAACTGGGAATATTTTTTACATCGAAACCTATTCACCAGGGATTCGCCTGATTACCGTAGATACTCGAGTATAGCGTGACTGGAATATAACGCGATCGATAGAGATTTATTTTGGAAATGAGAGAATACTCAAGACTCGTATATAACGCGAGGAGCAAAATTATAAAAGTATACTGTACCGGTAAAAAATTAAAATCCTTCCAGGTTCTCTCAACACAGTCAGGCTCCCCCTCAGGCCAGGGTGTTCTGCTCTAGAATGATTGCAGTTGTTACTAAGTATGAAGTGACGGCCATCCGTCTTCTTTACTAGCGATTTAGATGGCTGGCGGAGGCGAGCGAGGTGATTGATTGGCTTGAACCGAGCTTACCCTCTGGCCAAGCTGGATCCCACCTCTCCCGAATCCGTAAGTTCCTGAAGTGTTTGCAAGCATCAGGGAGCCCGCATTCACCAGCGAGACTACCGGAACTTCCAGGAGACTTGGGATCTAGAGCAAGGCAAGTTTTTTTTTTACACGCGATGCAGATGTCTCGAATATAACGCGACCCCTCCAATTTTAAAGGTAAATTTTTGTCACCAAACTCTAGCGGTATACTCGAGTATCTACAGTAAACCTGATAAATGAAACCACCGAAAATCAGGACATTTCACTGAAATTTCGGTGCTGTCCTGTGTTTTCTGAATTGATTAACCATGCTTCTCTCACTGATGTCAAAGGTCATATATTTCAGAACTGGGTGTTTTGGCTTAACATTTGGAATTCTTTGTCAATTCACGTCTTCGAGGATAAGCCTGCATGATGTATGCAATTCTGCTAATATATATATATATATATATTTATAACCAGAAACAAATCAGGTGCTAATTACTCACATTATTGTATCCACTATATAATCATATTATCATTACTATACTAATCACTATTTAATCATCAGGGTCAGGGCCACATGTCCTTGTTCCTGACATCTGGCATGCACAAAGGAAATGTATCAAAATGAGAAGTGCAAAAAAAAGCAAATCTACCCACAACCTTCTTACGCTGAAATCTGTGGGCGTCTCATGATAATGGGTTTATATTTTGTTTAGAGCAGAATAACAGATAAATAACAAAAAAAAACCAGTAACAATTCTAAAATTATCAATTTCCTGCCGCAGACACCTATATACAGTATTAACATCAGTCATGTAGGTGGATGGACTTGCGTTCTACGCGGTCACCATCCTTATGGATATTATTAGGGAGAGACTGGCAACTTCTGACACGGTAAACACATGGGTCCAAATACAGAAAATCCACATATTTCCTCAATTCATATATATAAAATGCCTGCGGATGTATAACTTATATGTATGTGAAAGGAGCTGTGGAAAATGTGTTTGGTGGGTGATGCAAGTGTGGCACACATGGCTGGCATCATGGGAATGACAGCCCATGCTATGTTCTAGGGGCCAATGGCTCCAGAGGGCCCCTGGGTCTTGCCAAACCCTGTACAGCTTTTCTAAGTGGCACAGATTTTGGGTCTCTCCCTGCCACCCAGGATTGGCCCATCATGATACTGACAAATTTCCCAGTGGGCCGCAGCATCTGAGGCTGGTAAGAGCACTCTCTCACATCATCGATCACCAACAAGGGACACTTTTTGTCTCCCTGCTGGTCCACCAAGGATTTAGGCCACTCCTTGTAAAATATGGTATGTAGAAAGGCAGGCAATAGGTTTTATTTTTAATACTGTGTGCAGATAGGTGTGTATGAATGCATGAGTAGGTTAACGTACTTACATGTTAGGGGGAACATACCGCAGATTATTAGGGTGAGCACAAGATATAGAGTGTCTTAAGTGCAAATCCTGGGCCTGATTCCCACCTGATTTAGTGAAAATGGTTCCAGAGGTTAATTTAAACTCCTCTGCACGTGTCACAGTCGAGCTGCAAACAATGTAACCATGTGTAAAAATCCCATATTTACCTCAGGTCCTGCTATGCAGAGGGCGGCACGATCCATTGCTACTTCTGGTTGTGAGTAATGTAAGACAATTAGTTCCCAGCGGTCTTCCACAGATCTTGGAGAGCTTGAACAGGGTCGTGCACAGTTTCATGGAGTACAATGGACTCCAGCAGCAGATACCCACGATGATAGCCACTGTTGGAATATCACGGGAAATGATCAGTAACAGGGACACAGTAAGGGAAATCTACTTGTGCTGATTTTCTCCCTCACCATCTCCCTCGTGCCTTGGTCAGAATTGGGCCCCCTTTATTTTATTTATGTGTTGCGCAAGTTTCATCTTTTTCACCAGGAGAACCATGGTTTTGCATCTTCTATCCAAGTCACCAGCTCATGGACCAACCAAATGCCAAAAGACGTTGAGGCTACACACGATTGAAGATGTCATTCCAACACGTAAAGTTCCAGTCTGTGTGAGGCCTAGTTTTCCTATTTATAGGGCAACCACAAGTTATTTTCCTCCTTTTATCCCGATATCCATTTCTTTCTCTTCCTCCATTAGCCACTATGTCCCATTGTGGTACCTAAACAACAAATCCAAGGCTCCCTGGTGATGCCAAGCTGGATGGAGTAGCAGTAACATCACTGCTTTATAACCGTGGAGACCCAGGTTCGAATCCTGGCCATAGCACAGAGCTCCAGTACGTGTCCTTGGGCAAGACACTTAATGGTACATAGTTGCCTATCACACAATATCGGCTGTGGAGTCCAGTGGTAACATCTCTACCTTTCGACCGTGGAGAAGCAAGTCAAAATACCATTCAGCACATCCCTCCAATCCAACTGTGGAGAAGTCCCGACATTACAAGACGCAGGTTCAACCTAACCACCAGGTCGCTGATCTATAATTATGGAAAGACGACCCAATCCCAATCAGAAGATGCCACCAGCGAGTGTCCTTGGGCAAGATATGGATGCGCCTACCTCACAAAAATACTTGCACTTCTCATAGATTGTAAATTCCCTTGGGAACAGGGTCCCCCTGAATCAGGTCATCATCCATGTGTGGTATTCTAATGTATCAGCTCTTTGTACACTGACCTTGTAAAGCACATATAAATATGTGGCGCTATATAAATAAAGGATAATAATAATGCAACCACCGTCTGCATTAGATACGACAAAAGCAATGTAATTAATTTGGTTGCTCAACATCTGGTTCCATCTCTAAAAGTATTGTAATCACAGGTCTAGTCCTAAGAAGATAAGTCCAGGAACCAGTGGCGTAGCGTGGGGGGGCCTGGGGGGGCCGTGGCCCCGGGCGCAGTTTTCTTAGGGGCGCATAATTTCAAAAGAAATTTGCGCCCCTAAAAGTTGAGGCCCGGACTGACCCGCCGGGCCCTCGGGCGCCGCCCAAGGGCCCGCGGGTTGAGGGGGCCCAGATGCCGGGCAGCGGGAGTGCCTGCCCGGTCCTGAACAGTGAGTCCGTCCGTGTTGAAGGGAAGGCGGCTGCGTGCAGGCGCAGGTCATGTGGTCTGGCTAATCAGGTGGTACTGAGTCTCTGTACCACCTGATGGGCCGGACCGCGTGACCTGCTCACGCACGCAGCCGCCTTCCCTTCAACACGGACTCACACGGTGTTCAGGACCGGGCAGGCACTCCCGCTGCCCGGCATTTGGGCCCCCTCAAACCCTGCTGGATCCGGAGCTGGGGCAATATCCATGTATGAGCTGGCTGCCGCTGGGGCAATATCCAGGTGAGAGCTGGGGCAATATCCATGTGTGAGCTGGGGCAATATCCATGTGTGAGCTGGGGCAAATCCATGTGTGAGCTGGGGCAAATCCATGTGTGAGCTGGGGCAAATCCATGTGAGAGCTGGCAGCTAGGGCAATATTCATGTGAGAGCTGGGACAAATCCATGTGAGAGCTGGCAGCTGGGGCAATATTCATGTGAGAGCTGGGGCAAGTATCCATGTGAGAGCTGGGGCAAGTATCCATGTGAGAGCTGGGGCAAATCCATGTGAGAGCTGGCAGCTGGGGCAATATCCATGTGAAAGCTGGGGCAATATCCATGTGAGAGCTGGGGCAATATCCATGTGAGAGCTGGGGCAATATCCATGTGTGAGCTGGGGCAATATCCATGTGTGAGCTGGGGCAAATCCATGTGTGAGCTGGGGCAAATCCATGTGTGAGCTGGGGCAAATCCATGTGAGAGCTGGGGCAAATCCATGTGAGAGCTGGCAGCTAGGGCAATATTCATGTGAGAGCTGGGACAAATCCATGTGAGAGCTGGCAGCTGGGGCAATATTCATGTGAGAGCTGGGGCAAGTATCCATGTGAGAGCTGGGGCAAGTATCCATGTGAGAGCTGGGGCAAATCCATGTGAGAGCTGGCAGCTGGGGCAATATCCATGTGAAAGCTGGGGCAATATCCATGTGAGAGCTGGGGCAATATCCATGTGAGAGCTGGGGCAATATCCAGGTGAGAGCTGGGGCAATATCCAGGTGAGAGCTGGGGCAATATCCAGGTGAGAGCTGGGGCAATATCCATGTGTGAGCTGGGGCAATATTCATGTGTGAGCTGGGGCAAGTATCCATGTGAGAGCTGGGGCAAGTATCCATGTGAGAGCTGGGGCAAATCCATGTGAGAGCTGGCAGCTGGGGCAATATCCATGTGAAAGCTGGCAGCTGGGGCAATATCCATGTGAAAGCTGGGGCAATATCCATGTGAGAGCTGGGGCAATATCCATGTGAGAGCTGGGGCAATATCCATGTGAGAGCTGGGGCAATATCCATGTGTGAGCTGGGGCAATATCCAGGTGAGAGCTGGGGCAATATCCAGGTGAGAGCTGGGGCAATATCCAGGTGAGAGCTGGGGCAATATCCATGTGTGAGCTGGGGCAATATTCATGTGTGAGCTGGGGCAATATCCAGGTGAGAGCTGGCTGGGGCAATATCGATAACGTGTCCACAGGTTGGGGGGGGCACACAATTCTTGGCTGGCCCCAGGCGCTTACAACCCACGCTACACCACTGCCAGGAACTCTCCAAGATTTCTGCTCCTCGATAACTATTGACATGTTGTACTTAATTCATCACTCTAAATTCAAATCACTCTAAATTCAACGTCTGTCATCGATATTCCTTAGTTGATGCTACACTGATCTGAAATCAGTTTGCATTTCGCATCTTGAGCGACTTATTCACTGTACGGTTCAATTTCGCGGCAGTTCATCTATTCAGAAAGCTGTCAATTTGCCAAATACTGGTGAATTGATAGCGAAATATGGTACAGTTCACCGCAAACCGCCACAATTCAGAGATCTTCGGCGGCAGCGAAATTGTCCCATTGAGAAGTAATGGGTAATCTATTCAAAGAACCTTTTTTATTATTTCCACACATTTTCATGCATTTTTATTGTTTTAAATACCTTTTAAAGACTAGTAGAGTTTGTTTTCTTTATTCTGTAGTTCGGCAGTGTTCGCCGCTCAGTTTGTTCACCGTTCATCAGGCTGGTCGGCGGTGGCGGTATTTGGCAGCTCCACGGGCAGCGACCCTTCACTGCAGGGTCGGCAAACTGGAATCGCCGAAACACACCAAAGTGCGCTGAACAAGGAAGAACCGAAATTTCACTGAAATGTTGGTGCCACTGTTTTCTGAATAACCCCTTATATGTTCTTGGGAGGAGACGGATCAAGAGTACATACAGCTACGTATAACTTTAGGGGTTATTCAGAGAGGTCCGAAATGTTGCGGAAATGTAATCAGACACTGAAATTCAGCGCATGGTGACATTTCGAGGCCATTCGGTTATTCAGAAAGCAGGCAGTTCAAATTTTGACGAACTGCCTGCAAGTACGGTGCCTGTTCGAAGGCAGTGAAATCCCCCATAGAGAAGCAATGGTTCGTCGATTCAGAGACACTGAACAGCAGTGAAAAGTTGTCGAAATGCCCTGCTGTTCGGTGGTTTTATTCAACAGGTTTATTCAGGCGAACCCCATAGGTTTCAATGTTAAAAATATTCCCGTTTTAATCTAATATCTGATAAACCGTTTATTCTTTTAATCTGCAGTAAAAAGTCTATTTATTGATCTTTTTTTTTTTTTAGGATCTTTTAGACATTTTTCGAGGTTTATTCAGCAAAATTTTTTTGTTCTTTTAAAATCTTTTTTTCATTTGTCTATAACATACCTCTTTATTATCATTCATAGGATCTTATATGTAAATTCCAGGCATTTTTGTTCAGTAGTGTTCTTTGCAAACAGCATTTCAATTTTGACACTTTCAAGCGTACTATTTTTTTTTCACCCCGTTCGTCTGCGTGTCGACTTTTTCCGGTGGCCGCTCTGCGCTGTAGTCGGCGGCTCATTGACTTTTTCCAGTGTGTTCGGTGTTGTTTTTGCAGCGGTTTCTGACGGTTTTGTTGAGTGGGTGTTCGTCGGGTATGCGGCGGGTATTCCCTGCACTCCGCGGACCCTGCGGTGAATGCTGAATACACCGCAGGGCCCACCAAAGTGCAGGGAAGCGCGGAAAACGAGAAAGCACCTCTTTGAATAACCCCTTTTGTCTTTCACGTTACTTGGGGAGCAGAATTTCTTTATGAACAAAACTAAAGAAAGAAATTGCTTTAATCTATGATATGTAAATTGGAAATATTCTCTGTACCGGTTTCACGGCTTGATACACGTAATATATACCGTAATTGGCATTTCCATTGCAATTTTCGGATTTAGTAGCTAAACAGCAATTGTGTATCCAGTGTGTGAAACAAATTATTGTTATTAGTTCAATCAGTGATCAGAAACATTGTCATATACAGAGTTATTCAAAGAGATCTGAATTGCTGGAGAAAGGTAACCGAACGCTGAAATTCAACGTTCGGTTACCTTTCCTGGCCATTCGGCTATTCAGAGACCAGGCAATTCGCCAAATCTTGACGAATTGCCTGCACATACGGTGCCTGTTCGGTGCCTGTTCGAGGGCAGTGAAACCCCATGAAAAAGCACTGCTTCATCTATTCAGAGAACACAAACCAGCAGTGAAAGGTTCCCGAAATGCCCTGCCATTCGGTGGTTTCATTCAGCAGATTTATTCAGGCGAATCCCATAGACTTCAATGTTAAAAATATTCCCGTTTTAATTCAATATCTAATAAACCTTTCATTATAATATTCTGCAGTAAAAATTCTTTAAGCATTTTTCGGGATTTTTTTGCCAAAAGTTTTGCAGATTTTTTTTAAAAAAAAAAATGTTTTTAAACATTTGTTCTTTTTTCTGTAACAGCCCTTTTTTATTATCATTCATTGGACCTCATATGTAAATTTCAGACATTTTCGCTCAGTAGTTTGTTTGCAAACAGCGTTTCACTTTTCAAACATTCAAGCGTACTGTTTTTTCTCTTTCTTCACCTTCTTCGTCTGCGGTGTCGGCTTTTTCCGGCGGCTGCGCTGCGTATGATCGTCTCCTGCTCGGGTTTTTCCGGTGTTTTTGGCGGGTTAATCCAGATGTTTTTGCGAGTTTCGGCGTGCGTTCGCCTTCGTTTTGCAGGGAGTTTTCGGCAGGTTTGAGGCGACTTTTCCCTGCATTTTGGCGGCCCTGTGGTGCTTGCTGAATACACCGCAGGTTCGCCGAAATGGGATCGCCAAATCGAACCGAATTGAAGAGAATGAAAAGTCACCGAATGTGCGGTGGCTTTTCGATTCTCTTTAAATAACCCTGATAGTAATTCTTTCAGGCGCTCAGACAGTTAATGTTATTACGCACAGGATCAGTGAAGACATTCAGTTTACATTAGTCATCGCTTTGCTTCCTGCACTTCGTCAGCTCCCCGTGCTCCTCTCTCATTGGGAGCTCGCTATGAGTGGGAGTGTTTGTATTCAGTATTATACTGCTGATTTAACATGAGAAATCATCCCTGAGACTCAGAAAACGCTGTGTCACACTTCGTTATTAATGACCCCGGACCACATGATCGAAAATTCTGGGAAGCGACGCGTAGATTCCCAGAATAACCAGAAATACTGTAAACAAAACCCTGGCGTAGCGACCAAACCCATTCCCAAAATCTACCCCCTATCAAATCTGCCTCCCTGGAATTTTCAAAGAGTCTGACGTATAGGATTGCCTCCATCTTTTTTTTTTTTCTTTGATGTAACATTGCTTTTCTGATGAAATTCGAGGCAAAGGTCGGATTGTGGTTTAATCCAGAAGGTTCAAAAATTGATTGTCTTCAAAGTAGCTAAAACCAGAGAGGCATTACAAACAAGTGAAGAAGATATAATCGGGGTTATTCAAAGAGAATCGAAAAGTCACCGCACGTTCGGTGACTTTTCGTTCTCTTCAAAATCGGTGTGATTCGGCGATCCCATTTCGGCGACCCTGCGGTGTATTCAGCAAGCACCACAGGGCCGTCATAGTGCAGGGAAAAGCCGCTTCAAACCTACCGAAAACTCACTGCAAAACCTGGCGAACGCACACGGAAACCCGTAAAAACCTCTGGATTAACTCCGCCGAACACGCCGGAGAAACCCGAGCAGCCGCCAATCACAGTGCAGAGCAGCCGCCGGAAAAAGCCGACACCACAGACGAATGGAGTGAATAAAAAACCAAAACAGTACGCTTGAAAGTTTGAAAAGTGAAACACTGTTTGCAAAGAAACTACTGAACGAAAATGTCTGAAATTTACATAAGATCCAATGAATGATATTAAAAAGGGCTGTTACAGAAAAAAGAAAAAACGATTTAAACAAAAAACTGAAAAAAATAATTTTCCAAAAAATACCTAAAAGATCCTAAAAAAATCTATAAAAAGAGACTTTTTACTGCAGAATATTATAATCAACGGTTTATTAGATATTAGATTAAGACGGGAATATTTTTAACATTGAAGCCTATGGGATTCTCCTGAATAAACCTGACGAATGAAACCACCGAACAGCAGGGCAATTCGGCAACTTTTCACTGCTGGTTTGTGTTCTCTGAATAGACGAAGCAGTGCTTCTCTATGGGGAATTCACTGCCCTCGAACAGGCACCGAACAGGCACCGTATGTGCAGGCAATTCATAGAAACATAGAAACATAGAAAAATGTTGGCAGATAAGAACCTTTCGGCCCATCTAGTCTGCCCAATTACATGGATACTTTACCTGGATTTATCTTTTGTTTAGGATAGCCTTATGCCTATCCCATGCCTGCTTAAATTCAATTACTGTTTTGGCCTCTACCACTTCTACTGGAAGGCTGTTCCATGTATCCACCACCCTCTCAGTAAAATAATGCTTCCTGATGTTACTTTTAAACCTTTGCCCCTCTAATCTAAGACTATGTCCTCTTGTTTTGCTACTTTGTTTTCTTTTAAATATACTCCCTTCCTCTACCTTGTGGATTCCCTTTACGTATTTAAATGTTTCTATCATATCTCCTCTGTCTCGTCTTTTTTCCAAGCTGTACATGTTAAGATCATTAAGCCTTTCCTGGTAACTTTTCTCCTTCAAGCCGTACACCATTTTAGTAGCCCTTCTCTGAACTCTCTCTAAGAGGTCTATATCCTTCTGGAGATACGGTCTCCAGTACTGCACACAGTACTCCAAGTGAGGTCTCACCAGTGCTCTGTACAGTGGCATGAGCACTTCCCTTTTCCTACTGCTAATACCTCTTCCTACACAACCAAGCATTCTGCTAGCATTTCCTGCTGCTCTATTACATTGACTACTTACCCTTAGATCCTCTGAAATAATAACCCCTAAATCCCAACCCTCAGATGTTGAGGTTAGGACTGTATCAAATATTCTATATTCATCCCTTGGGTTTTTACGTCCCAGGTGCATTATCTTGCACTTATCCACGTTAAAACTCAATTGCCACAGCTCCGACCATTTTTTTAGTTTACCTAAATCATTTGGCTGATCCCTCCAGGAACGTCAACCCTGTTGCAAATCTTTGTGTCATCAGCAAAAAGACATACTTTTCCATTAATACCTTCTGCAATATCACTAATAAAAATATTAAAGAGAATGGGTCCAAGTACTGACCCCTGAGGTACCCCACTGGTAACAAGACCTTGCGCCGAATAAACTCCATTTACCACAGGATTCGCCAGGATTTGGAGAACTGCCTGCTCTCTGAATAGCCGAATGGCCAGGAAAGGTAACAGTACGCTGAATTTCAATGTTTGGTTACCTTTCGGCCACAATTCGGATCTCTTTGAATAACCCTGTATATATCCACCTCCCAAAATATCTAATGGCCAAAGAGAGGCACTTTATGGAAGGTCGCTGGAGGCACGGACAGATACAAAACCAATTCTTGAGTTTTCAAAGACTACACAATGTATCATGGTCGTTTATTTAAATAACAAACTTTTCTGGGCTATGTTTTTATTTTCTGTTCTGTTTTTAATTTCCTGTTTTTATATATATTGTTATTCTAAACACAGATGGAAGCATGAGGTTAAACGGGAAATCCATTATCTCCTAAACACTGCTTTCCCAAAGATATTCAATTCAAAAATCAAAATGCAGTGATAAATGTTTATCTTAACATTTCGAATTACTTAAGGAGTTATTCAGAGAGATCCAATCTGGCTCCGCGGCTTTTTCCGACGTGTTCGGCGTATTTTTTTGTGGTGGTTTCTGCGGGTTTTCGGCTGGTGTTCAGGGAGATTGCGGCGGGTTTGTGGCTTTTGCAGTGGTTCAAAGTGATCCGATACTTCAGATCGTATCGACTGCGTTCTTTAGGTGGATTTTCGGCTTATCGGCGATTTTTCTGTGGTTTTGCGACGGATTTTTGGATCTGTTCCCTGCACTCCAGGGACCCTGCGGTGAATGCTGAATTCACCACAGGGTGGGGAACTTTCATTCACCGAAGTGCAGGGAACGAGAGAGCACCGAAATGTTGGCGACATTTTGGTGCTCTCTGAATAACCCCCTATAGGGGTTATTCGGAGAGCACTGAAATTCGAGCAAAGTTTTGGTGCTCTCTCCTTCGGCGACCTCAATTCAAAGACCCCATGTTGAATTCAGCATTCACCTCAGGGTCCCAGTAGTGCGTTGAATTGTCCCACCGAACACATCCGATAAACCGCCGAATTGATCGGATAAATCGAGAAACAACTGCCAAATTGAATCAAATCTGAAAAACTGCAGAAAACCCCCCAAATTTATCAGAAAAACCTCAGAAAAAGCACCAAATCGATCCGAAAAACCACCAACCGCAGCCGACGAATTGCCAAACAGACCACTGAACGACTCCGACCAGCCGCCGAATGCCTCTGGAAAAAGCCGACCAGCTGCCGAACAGTGGTAAATAAAACAAACAAAAAAAATGCAACTTTTAGGCTGGGGTCAGACGAGCGTAGTGTTCACGTCCGTGATTGCGCCTAAAAGTACGTCCGTGATAGCATGAAAGAAAGTCCATTGGAGCCTGACACATGAAGTACGACCGCACTGAACTGCGGACGCACAACGGCCGCGGCAAACGGACGTAAGGCAGGCAAGAACGTACAACCCCTAGAACGGCCGCACAAAGTGCGCTGCGTCCGCAACGTCTGCATAGCTTTGTGTGTGAATGATGGAACGTGGTCAGACGGACTGCATTTATACGTCCAGCATTTTTCACGGACAAAATGGTTTTGCTTTTTAATTTATTTTCCCTCCTACATCCGTCAAAATATATACGTCAGTGAAAAAAACGGACTGTCTGGCCACTACTGTGTCTTCCGTACTGACGTACGTCCGTGTGCACGGACGTACAGTCCGTAGAAATCACGCTCGTCTGACCCTAGCCTTAAAAGGCACTTTAAAATAATATAATGCATGAAAATGCATTGAAATAATGTATAAGGTCCTATGAATTACAATGAAAAGGTCAGCACAGAATAAACAAAACCATTTAAAAACAATCGGAATCAAAAATTTTGCAGAAAAAAATCCTGAAAAATGCTAAACATTTTGAAAAATAGTAAAGAGACTTTTTGCTGCAAATGAAAAAGAATAAACAGTTGAGTAAATATTTAATAAAAAAGGAGAATTTTTTTGCTATGAAACCGGTTTGCTAAGAACGGTGAAAAGCCGGAGAATGACTGGAGAATGACTGGAGAATGGAAAATTCTAGGTCAAAATAGCCAAACCAGAAAAATTCTCCCTTTCATCTCACTTTCCAAATCAGCTATTTTGACCTAGAATTTTCCATTCTCCAGTCATTCTCCTGCTTTTCACTGCTCTCTGAATAACCCTGTATATTTCACTGGCAATTCGCCAATATTGGGCGAATCACCAGCTTTTGGAATAGCCAAATTGCACGAAATTGCACTGTAAGTGGAAATTCACCGTTCGGTGCAATTCGGTGGCAAATTTATTTATTTATAAAGAATTTTACCAGGAAGGATACATTGAGATTTCTCTCATTTTCAAGTATGTCCTGGGTTCAAGAACATTGAAATGTTACAGTTGTTACAGAAATACAAAAGTAATACAATGCAAGATATACAAAAAAAAAACCATACAAATATACAGATTAACAGAAAATAAATATGTAGGAAATAGTCATTATGTTACATGTTTACAGGTGCATTCTGTATTGAGGTATGTTAATAGGAAGCTCGAGTGACTTAAGACTGGGGGAAGATTTGATGGTGTCTGGGAGGTTATTCCATAACTGCGGTGCTCTGTAGGAAAATGAGGATCGAGCCACTTTCTTTTTGTATTGTGGTATTGCAAGTAAGGTGCAGGTCCTGGATCGGAGGTTATAGGATGAGGGAACTGCTGGAGGAAGCAGTCTATTCCGATAGGGTGGCAGCCTCCCAGAAAAACTCTTAAACACCTGGTTGGAAAGGTGAAGGGTGCGTCTAGATTCCAGCGACGGCCAGTTTAGTTCTTTTAACATGTCACAATGGTGGGTCATGTAGTTACATTGTAGCGCAAAGTGGGAGAATGAGTTATACAATGTAGTAAGTTTCTGGAGGTGTGTTAGTGGGCAGCTGCATATACTACGGCCCCTATTACACGCTTCGCGCAAATGCGCTCGCGCAGCGCATTTTTTTGCGCATGCAAAAAACTTTATCGCGCGAAAATTAACGCGCTATTCCGATCCGAGCGCATTTTTTCAGCCTTCATGTTTTTTCATGCGCAAATCCGACGTGCAAATTCGTGCGCAAATGAACGTTGCGTGCAGGAATCGGTGTTTTTTCACGGGACTCAGCCAATCAGAATTAAGAACCACCAATTTCTAAAGTTAGGCTGTTGCGGCTGTCAAAGTCAATCTGCGTATACAGTATGTGCTGCAGCAAAAATTTTTTGACAAATTATTAATTTTTTATGTCTGGGTATGTGTAGAATGTGTAACTGTACTGTGCTGTATTTTTTTTATTGCTGAGTTATTTAGTTTCGGCCACAACTATCATATTTGCAGTTAACACCAAGTTTTCAAAGACGTTACGAAAATTTGCGCAAACGTCGTACGAGCGACATTTGCGCGAAGATTGTAATACCATCCGCACTAACGCATTTGCGCTCACAATGTAAAGTATAGGATGCGCGCACGAACTTGCGCTCGCGCTGGGTTCGTGCTGGGTCAATCGCAGTAGACGATAACGCGCATCGTTTGCGCGAACGTCGTACTACGACGTTCCGCGCAAATGGTTTTGTCCTCGCACAAAAGCGCATTTGCGCACACGCAAATGCGCTGCGCGAAGCGTGTAATAGGGGCCTACATCTCCGTATTCAATAGCCGGCATAAGCATTTGTTGTACAATCTGCTTTCTTACCGCGGGGCTCAGGCAGGATTTGTTTCTGTACAGGGCACCTAGTTTGGGGTAAAGTAAAGTTTAGATGAGAGTTTTTCAATGTGGGGGCCAAAGGATAGATTTGGGTCTAACCACATACCTAGATATTTGAGAGAACTGACTGTGCCATTTGATTTTGTCCCAACAAATTCAGCTCTCTTTGAATAACCCCTTATATGTCCAGGAAAATGACATGTAAATTGTGGCCCCAGTTCCAACCTTTCCACTATCAGGGAGTTGTTAATGGAAAATATCAGTGCAACCTGGAAACCATTAGCGATTCCCTATTCTCGTCACTATTCGAAGCGAGCACCAATGTTAGCAGCTTGATTTGTAACAGAACGAACCACTAAACAATACTGACAGCGGGGCTGTGCACTGCCACTGGTAACGTTTCCTCAGTCCATAGGATTCCATGTAGAGATGAGTGATCCTACCCAAGATTGTGTATGCGATGTGTGCTGGGTCCGTGGACAGACACTGGGATCTATTTGTTTCTACTGAATACGGCCAAAGGAAGTGGAAGGTCGCGCCATCCTCTGCACCATGGGCCCAGGGGGTTTTTGGTTTTCTTTTCTGTTATTTTAAGTTTTTGCGAAAGCAAAGCAAGCATCCCATTTTATAATACCATCTCAAATGAGAATAACAAGCCACCACGGAAAAAGCTTGTTATTCTCTGGCTGCTTGATAGTTACCGCTACCCATACAAAGTAGAGGAGCCCTTACTTTGCAAGAAACAGGCGTCAAAGCCGAGTCGCTAGCAAATTTGTGGCTCAGCTGAAATAGCAACTCCAGACGTTACATTTAATGTCCTCACTGGTTAAATTTATCGAGTGAGCCATTAAATGAACGGTTGGTCACCCTTTTATTTTTTGATGTCAGGATGCAATGAAAATATATTAATCCTAAACACCTAATCAATTCTACAGACCACTCAAGGTGACACATTTCCCGTCAATGCAATAATTCTGTCACATATGTTATAGCCCTACCAGGCAATCAACCCTGATCTCTTCGTTTTCATTAAAGGGTGTATTTATTCATGGCGTGTTTTTACATCCCCCCCCCACACACCCATTTCCTGGCAGGATATAAATTTGCCAACATTAATATAAGACAAATATCCACACCTTATCTGGGTCATTTATATCAATAAAATGTAATATAATCTACACTTTAGAACAGGGATCTCAAACTCTGACCCCCAGATGTTTCGGAACAACACTTCCGATGATTCTCTGGTCATTTATTTCATTCGAAGAAATCTGGGAATTGTAGGCAATGGACATCTCAGGGGCCAGAAATTGAAACCACCGCTGGTTTAACAACTCATTGCTGGCAGTTTTATTATTGGAGCCAATTATGCACCTGAACACTCCGCACATATGAAAGAGTCCCTAAAAAGTCACTGCACACCCGAATATAGGGAGAGAGCACTACATATACAAATGTACACTCTGAAGGTGTGGAGGAGCTTCTAAAGAGACAGCTGAACCCTTGAATATGTGGAGGAGCTCCTAAAAATGCACCCCAACAACGTGAATATATGGAGGAGCCCCTAAAAAGACACATGCACATTGTAGGTATATACAGAGCAGTGGTTCCCAACCGCAGTCCTCAAGTCCCCCTAACAGGCCAGATTTTGAGGATTACCTTAGGGAAATACAGACTGAATCCTGCAATCACTGAGCAGCAAATCATATCACCTGTGCTGTGCTACAGATATCTGGCAAACCTGGCCTTTTAGGGGGACCTGAGGACCAAGGTTGGGAACCACTGATATAGAGAATCCTTTAAAAAGACACCCACACATTATGGTGTGTGTGTGTGTGCGTGTGTGTGTGTAAAAGGAGCTGTGTATGAATGATAGGAGTTGTGTGCTGTCTGTATGTGTAATGACATGAATCATTTTTGTCAACTATCATGATTTCCTCGTGTGACACATGCTTTCCCCTCAGTACTCCTGATCACCAGGTAGCCCTAAGCTATCACCTGTGAATACCTGCTCAAAAAGTTAAGATCATAAGTAGGGATGAGCTGTTCGGTTCGATCAGTTCGGAGTTCGATTCGAACTTTGGCCATTCACAAGTTCGCGAACTTCGAACTTTTTTGGGTGTGTTCGGTTCGAGTTCGCAAAAAATAAAAATTTTGAAAAGAGTATAAAAAATGCTTAAAAAATCTAAAAATCTGCAGAATATTATAAGCAACGGTTTATTACATATTGAATTAAAAACTAATGTCTAAGTGCAAAGATTCTCACCTCTAAATGACCTGTGTTTTCAAATGTCAAACAGGTGTTTTTAGTCTGGTCTAATGAATTTGATACATTGTATGTACAATGAGGGTGTGGTGTGTCTCCTGATGTGTCAAACAACACCTGTGCTTCTGAGAAGTGTTAATTTCTCTCCTAAATCTTTTTGTAATATGCTGCATTTCACCGCTGTGTGCTCAGCTAATTTTTACCGCTTTCGCTCATCATGTTTAAACGCGATTTGAAGCTACATTTTATTAAATGATGCAGACATATTAGATATCGTTCTTTCCGGCAGACTCCGCAGATTCATAATATATAATTTTTATCTGTATACGTCATGTCCTGCCTGTATATTATGACAAAAAATGCAATAAAAATTTAATTTTTAATCATCTGCCGTGTGTAAAGTGTTTTTCTTTCACATTTTAGCACATGAGCGTTTGCGGTTATGTTTTCTATGGGGTGCGCTTGTACAAAAATTAGAAATGGGGACTTATTACATTTTGTGGGGGGAATTACGTGATTTATAGCAAATGCACCCCATAGAAAAAAATCATTAGTGCATCATCTTTCACATTATAATTGAAATGTGAACAATATTGCTGCATTAATAAAAATAACACACAAAAAAATACATGTTTTTTTTTACTTTATACCTGGTCGTGTTGGGTATCATTCGAAAGGCCATGCTCAGGCCTTTCAATTGACACCCTCCATGACCCCCTAGCTGCCTGGAGATATCGGGGCTCAAATGAACCCCCTATCTCCACCAGGGGATTGGCCTGGGCAATATATATACGCATGATGTGAGCTGGTCTGGGCAATATATATATATACGCATGATGTGAGCTGGCCTGGGCAATATATATACGCATGATGTGAGCTGGCCTGGGCCTGGGCATTATATATACGCATGATGTGAGCTGGCCTGGGCAATATATATACGCATGATGTGAGCTGGCCTGGGCATGGGCAATATATATACGCATGATGTGAGCTGGCCTGGGCAATATATATATATGCATGATGTGAGCTGGCCTGGGCATGGGCAATATATATACGCATGATGTGAGCTGGCCTGGGCAATATATATATACACATGATGTGAGCTGGCCTTGGCATGGGCAATATATATACGCATGATGTGAGCTGGCCTGGGCATGGGCAATATATATACGCATGATGTGAGCTGGCCTGGGCAATATATATATAGGACATGGGATAGGCATAAGGCTATCCTAAACAAAAGATAAATCCAGGTAAGGTATCCATGTAATTGGGCAGACTAGATGGGCCGAAAGGTTCTTATCTGCCAACATTTTTCGATGTTTCTATGTTTCTAAAGTGAAATTTTGATGTGTCTGAAATTGAAACTTACGTGACAACTCTTATTTTTTTTTCCCGTTAATTTACATTTGTTCAATACAGTTAATTTTAATTTGTTTAATAGAGTTAATTTAAAATGGTTTAATACAGTTTATTTATATTTATTTTACCTTTACTATTGGTGCTTTTCAAACTTTATTCTTAAATAAAAAGAAATTTAGCAGTTTCATGTTGTGTCGTTTTTTGTTTTTTTTGGGGGGGGGTGCAAGTAGCTGGTCTTGCCTAGGGCACAAAATAGTCTAGCACCGGCCCTGACCGCATGGTCCACCCCTGCACCCTTCCACAATACCACAGAGGGGTTACTGTATGATGGCATTTGCTGGCCTGGGTACCAAAGGCACAATATCTGGGTGCACTGACGCCTTTACCAGATTCATATCTTTTTAATATAGGACTGCATGGTCCACCCCTGCACTCTTCCACAATACCACAGAGGGTTTAATGTATGATGGCACTTGCTGGCCTGGCACCACAGGCACAATATTTGGGTGCACTGCCACTGACGCCTGTATCAGATTCATATCCTCAGAGGGGTTACTGTGTGACGGCACTGTTGCCGACGCTAAAGGCCCAATTTTAGGCTAGGGTCAAATGAACGCATTTTTCGCAGCGAACGTCAAAAAGTGCGTCCGAACGCATTAAGGTGTTTTTTCACGGAAAGCGCTTAAACGGTCATACGATGCGCATTTTTGTGCATGATTTTTACGGATCCAAACCAGGAAACTTTGGGTGTCTGGACGTTATGTTGGCCGGACATGAGCAGTGTCTGACGTCTCCTAATCACGCACACACGCTGCTATGCGGATGCAGCGCACTCTGTACGTCAGTACTAGCGGTTCAGCGTTGTCGAAAAAATGCGTTCATTTTCCACTTGCGTTGCGCGCAGACTTTCGTGCGGCCGTACTTTGTATATTGGCCGTCATTGCGCATCATTTGCTGCTAGTGCGGCCGTGATTAAGTGCGCCTAAACGCACGTTAAAAGTGCGCTAGTCTAACCCCAGCCTTAAAGCACCTATTGTTACTTTCATCCAAAGCCTGCATAAGTTTTACAATAATTTAGCCAAAAAAAAAATCACTAAACTTTTTCTGCGTATCCGAAAATGTCTCCTCTTTTCATACAGGCTGCTGCTCCAAGCAGTTGTTTATGGATAGATTAAAGGAAAAAGCATTTACCGTCATTTGAAATGTCATTTTTTGGTTTTTACATATTTCTATACATCCTAGAAATCCGCCACTTCACGGGCAGGTTATGGGGACCTCCTAGGCACGATATTTGAAGGAATTTTTAATTTTTATTTTTAACCCTTATTTCATGGAAAACTCACTGTCCCTTTAAAAACGTTTTTTTTTTTTTTTTTTACTTTTTGTCCTTGTTTCCTGTCCCCCAGGGCACTACCCGGACCCCCATACACCTTTTATGGCAAATATCTAGCATATATGCCCTCTTGGAGGGCACTCTAAAAATCGAATTTTCAGCCCCATTGACTTGTATTGAGTTCGAGTTCGAATTCGAACATTTGGAAAGTTCGAGTTCGAATGCGAACCGAACTCGGGGGTGTTCGACTCATCCCTAATCATGAGGGGTTTTATGTTAGGTCTCGCTTAATTCCAGAGATATCTCACATGATTACATAGTTATTAGGCCTTTCATTAGGGATAATGGAAGACATGGAATTTTCAGGCAAAAATACATTCAGGATAATAGATCTTTGTTGGTTTAAGTGTTTTTGACTTGTGTGTGTTTGTGTGTGTTTGTGTGTTGTTGCTTTAAAACTGTCATATAACTTCAGTTTTTTTGGTGTTTTTTTATTTATTTACATTTTAAAAAGCAGATGCTGAGAATCAAGGGTGTTTCATGTCAGTGGGACCCTTGGATATTGCGTGCATGTTACAAAAAACAAGTCCAATTTTGGAGTTTTAGCTAGTGTGATGGGATAAGTGGAGTTATGTTGTGGATGGTGTTAGATAGTAAGCGGTTAAATAATGGAGGTGGTAGTGTAAGGCTGGTGGCGTCAGATGAGTGCGCCATGTGCGCCCGTACTGACGTGCTTACCGACGTCCATCGCAGCATTTTGACGCTGCAACAGGGCCAGTCACACGCTTGTGCACGCTTGTGCGCGCATGCAACAAGCGTCCGTTATCCAAGCCTCTCCGTCATAGCGCTAGGAAATGCGTTGACGGAGCTGCAATGCGCGATTCTCCATAGGAGGATCGCGCTTTGTAGCGCTGAGCACACTGAGTGCATTCAGCGAGGTGGCCAGACGGGCGTCGAGTGGAAGGAACGTTCACTCTCACGGATGTTCCTTCCGCTCCCCAAAGACGCTCGTCTGACACTAGCCTTAATGGGATAATGGGTTAGTGGGATGTTGTAGGTGGTAGTAGGGATTTTTTAGCTAGTGGAGGGATAAGGGAGGGTGGTTGGTGAGTGGGGGCATAGAGTAGTCTCAATTTACAATTTTTTTTATAAAATTATTTGGTCCCTGCAGTATATGGTAATGCTGCTCCAGCTCCCGTTACTCTATTTTTAGTTTTCAGTGTATGTGCTTTCAGATGGTAATTCCCGTGGTCCATATTTGTAGTTTGTTTTTGAAGCTTCTTTGCTGTTTCCTCCCACCATTTAAAACTCTGGTCAAAAGTTAGGATTTATTTTATTCTTAGAATGGTTTCATGTCTTTCTGGGGTTAAGGATCTCATGCTTCAACTATGACATGAGGTATAGAAGGGGCTGTCCACAAAAGTGGAAATGTGCAATACTAAGACCTACATAAATTTTGATTCAATCAAAATTACAGAGCACAAATACTCCAAATTCTCTGCTCTTGAAGACCGGTGATGTGATGACCTGTGCGGTAGACATGTGCATTCGTTTTAGTACTAAAACGATTTAGTCTGAATTTTGGGATAATTTAGTTTTAGTATGACTCAAGAGATACGAAACTGCTCAGTACAAAAAACGAAAGAAACTAAAATAAAATGCACTACATTTTAGTTTCAGTCCTTTATGTGATATTACATTGATGAGTGAAGGAGACCAGTAATGAAGCGCAACATCACAAAGCTACAGAAAAGGTTTGTATGCGTAATCCTTCCCGACCCCTACCCGAAAATCTGACAGTGATAGAGCTCCAGAATACACACTCGCAGCACAGACAGCCAGCACAGGAGAGGAAACCTTTACTTAACCCTTGCGTGTCTATGAGGCAGAGAAGATGATAAAAGCAGCTGGAGAAGGAAAACATTCAAATAAATCACACTGAAAGCTAATGACAGAGGAGGGCTGGATAGTAAAAACCCCTTTATAACAAGCAGCGCTGGGAGAAGAGAGGGACTTTATAAAACGTGTGTTATCTCCCCTCCCGCTCTGCATAATAGGCGCTTAGGTCTGATACATTTTATATTATCCCCCTTTCCTCATCTATAATACACGTTTTATATAAAGTCCCTCTCCTCTCCCAGTGCTGCTTGTTATAAAGGTTTTTTTTACGTCTGATACATTTAGTATCCAGCTCTCACAGTTACTCTTTATGAGCCTTCAGTGTGATTTATTTGAATGTTTTCCCTAGATTTAAAGTGCTTTATTTTATTATAAAAATCAATTTGCACCAGTCATCTCTTCTCTGAGCTCTCAGACCGATTCACTTTAATATTTTCCCTCTCCCCTGCTTTTATATTCCTGTGTCTCCCCCACAGAGATACAACGTTTAAGTAAAAGTTCCCTCTCCTGTGCTGGATAAGCATTGCATTCCGAAGTTCTGCACCCTCCACATGACAATGTAGTAGAATGTTCTATACAGAGAGGGTTAATGCAGGTGGATGTTGTATACATTATACAGAGAGGGGTATTAATTAATGCAGGAGGATGTTCTATACATTATACAGAGAGGAGCCTTTTTTTTAGCCCTTTAAATCCAGTGGCTGTGAGCACTGAGATCGGCAGCTTGTTATATTATCTCTCAGTACAATGTATCAGGCTCAACTGTTACAGTAACTGACTGTAACAGTGCTCAGAGTTTCAGTAAAACAAGGAAATAATATTGTTCTAACCTCTTATATATAAAAATATTATTTACAAGTTTTATTGAAACTCTGAGCGCTGTGATGAGCAGCAGTCAGTTACTGTAACAGCATTGCCTGGCACATTGTACTGAGAGTGAGTGATACTGTAACAAGTAGCGATCTCAGCCCACTAAGGAGCCACTACAATAGTAATTGTATCCACTGGTTTTCAGATGAATGAAATTAGTTTTCATACTAAATAACTGAAAATGAATTTCTTTCGCAACTAAATAAATTGCATTTTAGGACTAATCCATTAGTTCAAATCAAATTTTGTGCTGTGCACCTGTCTACTGTGCGGTGCAATCATCAAACTGGGGATTGTTAGGGTGGCACCCGGCATGAGATAAGGTGCAACCTATATTATGGGGTTAAAAGCTTGGTTATGCTTTGCAGATTAGAATTTTATTAAAACAGACAGGAATTGCAGGTGAAGACGCCACTCGGCTGGCCAGGAACTCTCTGCAGGCTCGGCTGGAGTGATGACCACTACAGACACAACTAGGCAGGACAACACAACAAGAATTGGCAGAATGGCACACCACTGATAAGCAGGATGGCACAACACTGATAAGCAAGTTGGCGCAGCACAGTTAGGCAGGATAGTAGAGCACAGCCAAGTGGGATAGCACAGCACAGTTTGGCGGGGTCTTGCTTGACTGATGGGCAGGTACTGACGGTAAGCGCTGCTGCCTGTCTAAAAAGATCAGAGCAGGGCTCAGCACATGCTGGCATAGGTTTGCAACACCAGATGGTAGAGGTTTGAGGCAGGGAAATCAGACTCAGATTGGACCAAACGAGGCTGGAGCAAAAACCATGTCCAGGCTGAAAACTCAATGGTAGAGCACTGAACCATGATGGGAATTCCCTTAAATAAGAAGTTGGTCAAGTGCTCTGCAAGACAGGTGGACTCATAGATGGGCTAAAGGCTACAAGAATGTCCCAGACTGGATGGGGGGGGGGCAAGACACAAATAAGAGCTGGCCTGGATCGGCTCATGTGTATGATATCATGGTGGCTTTCCTATGGGCTCCAGGGCTGGAAGCATAACAGAGATCCCAGGAAATGGCAAACAGGTTTTAGAGCACAGTAGTGGAAAAGCATCTGTCCTGGACTCACAGAGGCAGTCCCTATTAAGTCCTTATTAACCCTTTCCTGCCCCAGTTGGGAAGCACGTTTCCATGTCAGATTAGAGTGATCCTTTGTGGGAGGGCCCACTCATACATTACGAAATTGATATGATGCAAATTCCACACCATGTCCTGTCAAATATCTGCTATACACCAAAAAAAAAAAAAAACATATGCGCACTTCAATATGAAAAATATTTGCAAAATGTTATTAGAACAAACAAAAAATACCGGTAAGGCTAATGTCAGACGAATGCAGTCTGAGTGCACTCTGCCTGTGTGAATAACGGATAGACGTACTGACTGAAGATACTGTAGACACCACACGATCAGTTTTTCGTGACGGACGTAGAAAAAAAAAGGGAAATATGGGAAATAAAATGAATATGAAATATGAAAAAAATTTGAAAAGGATATGAAAAGCCATTTTGTGCATCAAGGTGCTGGACATTGCAAATGCTCTGCGTCTGACATCTCATCACTCACACAGAACGCTACGTGGACGTGGCACACTCTGCGCATCCGTCTAGCGGTTTTACGTTCTTGCCTAACTTGCGTCTGTTTGCCACTTGTATTGTGCGTGCGTAGTTCGGTGCGCACCTACTTCGTGTGTGGGTCTCTATTGATCATGATTCTATGCTACGACGGACGTTAAACTGTGTGGCAACACGGACGTGTTCACTGCGTTCGTCTGACGCTGGCCTTAAGCGCCACGTGTAACTTGGGTACAGAATTTAGTACAAAGAAAAACAGCTTACATCGAAATTCAGGCTGTTATATTCCTATAGAATTCAAATGATACAAGGGTTTCAATTAGACATGTGCATTCGTTTTAGTACTAAAACGATTTAGTCAGAATTTTGGGATAATTTAGTTTTAGTATGACTCTAGAGAAACGAAACTGCTCAGTACAAAAAACGAAAAACTAAAATAAAATGCACTACATTTTAGTTTCAGTCCTTTTTGTGATATTACATTGATGAGTGAAGGAGACCAGCAATGAAGAACGCAACATCGCAACATCTGAAGATCTGCACCCTCCACATGCCAATGCAGTAGGATGTTCTATACAGAGAGGGGCATTAATTAATGCAGGAGGATGTTCTATACATTATACAGAGAGGGGTATTAATGCTGGAGGATGTTATATACATTATACAGAGAAAGGTATAAATTGAGGAGGATGTTCTATACAGAGAGGGACATTAATTAATTCAGGAGGATGTTCTATATATTATACAGAGAGGGGTATTAATAATGCAGGTGGATGTTGTATACATTATACAGAGAGGGGTATTAATTAATGCAGGAGTATGTTCTAAACATTAAACAGAGAGGATCCTTTTTTTTCAGCCCTTTAAATCCAGTGGCTGTGAGTGCTGAGATCGGCTGCTTGTTACATTATCTCTCAGTACAATGTATCAGGCTCAGTTGTTACAGTAACTGACTGTAACAGTGCTCAGAGTTTCATTAAAACAAGGAAATAATATTGTTCTAACCTCTTATATATGAAAATATTATTTACTAGTTTTACTTAAACTCTGAGCGCTGTGATGAGTAGCAGTCAGTTACTGTAACAGCTTTGCCTGACACGGGGCAGTATTCCAATGTTGGTGCTAACTTAATCAGTGCTGTTGTAAACTGAAAACCTCCATAGGCTATAATGGCTCTGGGAAGTTTACAACAGCTCTGGTTATGTTAGCACCAACTATGTAATATGGCCCATAGTGTGAGGAGAGTGAGAGATACTGTAACAAGCAGCGATCTCAGCCCTCTGAGGAGCCACTACAATAGTAATTGTATCCATTGGTTTTCGGATGAATGAAATTAGTTTTCATACTAAAGAACTGAAAACGAATTTCTTTAGTAACTAAATAAATTGCATTTTAGGACTAATCCATTAGTTCAAAACGAAATTTTGTGCTGTGCACATGTCTAGTTTCAATGGGTATTCCAATATCCCTGACGTAGAGCATATATACCATAAAAAACAGCACCCAATCGTGTAATACAGTGCAAATAATAATTATATCAAGACAGAGCTAAATTATACTCACATAGCCTCTTTTTAATGCAACTCTGGGTTGTTAAAGGCCTACTCATCTGCTGTATATATCCCAGTAGCACATAAGGCGAACAGCAGGAAGAAAAAAATAGCGCATATAGTGCAGTATGTTCACACTTTCCAGGTGATCAGAATAGAAGATGGATGGAATCTTACTCACCCTTTACGGAGTATCACGCTGACCCTGGGTATCACGCATACAGAGTGTTTCATAGGCACACTCTTAATAAGCCATTCAGAGGTGGTCATCATCTTCCCTTCCTCCTTTCCTCCTCGCTGGTCCAAAAACCCAAAGACAAGTGGTCAGGGTAGTCAAAGAATTTAATGATAAAAGATATGCATATAAAAAATAAATCCTAAGAATAATTATAAAAGAATGGGCCAAACACGTTTCACCTAAGGCTTCATCAGTGGCAAAAAATAAAGGTATTATATTCATAGATTTATATAAATAGCAAAGGGCGGCTGTAAGTCGTGTTTGAATTAAGCAAGCACATTAGGTGATCAAAGTGGTCACCATTAACATCCAGACACTTTGATTTTGACACACTATTTCATGAACAACACTGACTAGAGTGTCCACAAGGATTGCTCTGCATGATATTTCAATGTCTGCCTGTAGTGCAGCCAGCGTTGGTGGTTTTCTGTGGTATACCACATTCTTTAGTGTTCCCCACAGATAGAAATTGAGGGGTTTTAAGTCTGGGAAATGTAGAGGGAATTCAAAAACACTTCTGCATCCTATCAAACGTCCTGGCAGAATGTCATTGAGGCAAGGGCAGACTGACAACTGATGGGGCCCCCGGGCAAAAGGAGAGCATGGGGCCCCCTTGTGCCCCTAACATACACAAGTCACACCCACATAAAGCACCGTAAACATACATACAACACCCACATGAGGGTGTATGGGTGTGTCTGATGACTGAAGGTGTATGTGTGTATGTATGATGACTGAGGACGTATGTGTGTATGTATGATGACTGAGGGCGTATGTGTGTGTATGATGACTGAGGGTGTGTGTGTGTAATGGCTGAGTGTGTCTGTGTGTAATGGCTGAGGGTGTGTGCGTGTAATGACTGAGGGTTGTGATGTTTCCACAAACATGTTTATATTCTTTCTTTATTGGTTGACTTGTATTAAAGCAGTCACTTACTTCTGGATGACCAAGTTGCACTTTATTAATCTCTGTAGACCAGTTTCCTCACAGAGCTGCCTCATAACACTGCTCTGCTTCAGCCGCCATTTTACATCTCCCAGAACATTCCCCTCAACCGACAACAGGAAGTGAAAAATCACCTCAAAGCATAACAGGAAGTAGGAAGGCAGAAGAAAAGCAATGCATCATTCACAACCAACAACAGTCGATATCTCACAATACACACACACACCATACATTCTTACACAGTCTAACAACCCATACATCACATCTCCTTCCCTTCAACAAAAAACTTTTTCTTAAAATAATAAATAAAACATAAATGCGCAAAAGTAAGCAACAATAAATGAACTGTAAAATGTCTAATCAATCTGTATCATTGTGTCCATCAACTTCCAGATCCTACATCTTTTGTTCAGGTCTTCTCCTACTCGAATACCATTTACGCCTTCTTACTAAAGAGTTTTTCCTATGTAGCGCTCACTCCCGTAGAAGCCGCTGAATAAACCTCTGGTTAGTCTCACCGCACTAGGAAATAACTATACACCAGCACTGTTGTGGATTTTTATGTATTATATTCTTTACTGATCCCAATAAAGCAGCATATATTACGCATATACGGTATTTAAATGACAAGAATTCGTAACGCGGGAAAAACACGCGGCGGCAAAAGAAACGGTTAACCCCCTCAGTTCTGGAGTGTAAATCCCGTGAATAATAGCTCAAAAATGTGTATGTGTGTGTCTCGGGTACCCGGGTACTGTATTCAACTGGCCAGTGAATGAAACAAAACAATCTTCGACTAGTCACCGTTGGGGCCCTGTGAATTTAAACAATATTGCAGCGTGCGTTTCTTATTTGGGAACTGCGGCCTGGGAGGCCTCTCACCCATCCGATGAACGAGACTGTCCAGCACCCGATGCCTCAATCAAAGGATCTTCTCCGCTGTATACTGGGACTCCGTACCACTGAATCTGTTCCCTGCTTTCCAAATCTCCGCAATTGGAACAACGATCCACCGCCTGCACTCCCAATCGATCAGCGGGGTCTCCTAACTCGGGGTCCTGCCGGATCTAACTCTTCCTCCAGACCTCTCAGCGCTGCGCAGGTAGGTCTTAACACGGTCACTGTCCCGATCTCCAGCACCAGTAAGACAGCATCTGTACTCCAGCCTGGTTGCGATCCCTGACAGCTCAAACGTGCGTCCTCCACCTTTCACTGCTCCACTCCCTCTGCTCTCCCTTGCACGAGGCTGCTGATCTCTTTCCTCTTCCTGTACCACCTCCTTCCTGTCCTCACGCAAAGGATGATGGTCGGTGTAGTTCTGTTTTGTCCAGCATAGTCTAACAATGTCTCTGTCTCCCTCTGGTGGCAGCAATAGTTCAATGCACCAGAATACAGTGTTTTTAAAGCAGCGCTACACCTACTATAGTCCCTTAACAGATCTTGTGGTTGCCAGCGGCTTGTGGCCCTTCTCACCATTGTGGAATGGCGATTATTTCCTTGTCCAAGGCCTGTATGTTCACCTGTACTGTGTCCTGGAACGTATCACTGCTGATTGCCAATGATTGGCCCGATTATACACACATATCCAAACAGAATCCTCTTTCTGATAACAACGACCTGCTTTTCCACCTTGCATCTTTGATTGTTGCTGGATGACCCTATGATGAATCTCAGGTTTTAGAAGATCCAACTTTGTTTTGAGTACTCGGCCTAACATAAGGCAGGTTGGATGAGGTGTATTCCTATACTGTAGGAGGAAATCAGACAGATGTTGTTCAGGCCTCTTTCCCTCTGCTCTTAAGCTCCTCAGAAAACCTTTGAGCATTTGAACAAAGTGTTCTGCTTGACCATTAGTTGCAGGATAATACGGTGCTGTTCGATGATGATGAATATCATTTTTTTTTTAAGAAAAGCTTTAAATCTCTCAGAAACAAAACTGTGGGCCATTATCTGAAACAAGCTCTCTGTGCAAGCCAAAAGTTGCAAATAGTTTCTGTAATGCCTTTATAGTAGCATCCGCAATGGTCTGTGACATGAATATACCTTCGGGCCATTTAGAATGTGCATCCACCACAATCAGATACATTTTATTTTCCACTGGTCCAGCAAAGTTTATGTAAATTCTCTGCCATGGTGATAGAGGCTAGGTCCAAGGTTGTACTGTAAGTCACGTTGTGCTTGGGCACATCCATTGCAACCTGAAAATAACGGGCAATATCCTCATCAAGGGTTGTCCACCACACATGACCTCTTGTCTTCTGCTTCATGCGGACTATGCCTGGATGACCTTCATGCAGAATTTCAAGAATTTGTTGTTGTAACACAAAAGGAGTAACAACCCTTTCTCCCCAGATTAAACAACCATCTCGAATCGATAACTCCTAGCCCTTGTTTGGAATGACTTGAGATGTACTGGAGTCTTTAGTGGCCAACCTTTTTGTACGTAAGCAAGTATTTTCCTCGGCACAGAGTCCTTGTTTGTCTCCTGTGCAATTTCTTTAGCTGTTATCGCTTCAGAAAAGTATATTCTAGATCTTTCTGTGGTAGGTAATTGTGAATCCAATTTCAGTGGAAGCCTAGAGAAGGCATCAGCATTTGCATGTAGGGCATTCGGACGATATTGTATTTGGTATTGATAGGCCCCCAGAGTAAAGGAGTACCTCTGAAGCCTTGCTGCTGTCGTAATTGAGATACCTTTCTGTGGGTTACAAATTGTCAATAAGGGCTTATGGTCGGTAAGCAATGTGAAGGGTCGACCATATATATATAAAGATGGAATTTCTTTACTGCCCATACAATGGCCAGAGCCTCTTTATCTATTTGAGAGTATTTTTTTTCTGCAGCTGTGAGTGATCTAGAGGCAAAAGCCACTGGCCTGTCTGTTCCATCAGGCATGGAGTGAGACAGAACTGCCCCAAGTCCATAAAGTGATGCATCACAAGCAATGGAAACTGGCTTTTCCAAGTCATAATGTACTAGAAGACGTGAGCTATGAACTAGCTGTTTTGACTTCCGAAAAGCTGAAGCACATTCTACCATCCAACGCCACTGTCGTTTACTTTCTAGAAGACGGTGTAAAGGGTAAAGCACATGAGCTAAATTCGGCAAAAAACGGTTGTAATAATTTAAGAGACCCAGATAGGATCTTAGCTGTGGTACATTTTGTGGCGTTGGAGCATCCTGTAAGGCCTTGACCTTCTCATCTGTTGTATGCAGTCCATTTTTGTCAATCACATGAGCACAAGATTCAAGACGATCCTGCATAAAGTCACATTTATCCAAGTTCACCTTCAATCCATATTCCATAAGTCTCTTCAAAACTGCCTCTTCGTTTTTCTTATGCTCCTCCTCGGATTTACCGGTCACTCTAACAGGCACTGTGTTCCAGGAATACCAGCCAACACCTTGTCCATTGTTCGGTGCCAGACAGCTGGGGCAGGTGCAATGCCAAAAATATGCGATTACACCTGAATAGCCCCCGATGAGTATTAATGGTAAGAAGTGGTCGAGAATCTGGATGTACAGGTAACTGTAGATAAGCATTTCTTAAGTCAATTTTGGTGAATTGCCGGCCACCAGCCAGTGATGCAAAAATATCATCTACCCTAGGAAGGGGATATTTATCTATTTTAAGCTGCGTGTTAAGAGCCAATGCGGAAATCCCCACAAATCCGTATTTCGCCACTACTTTTCCTGACTGGAACAATTGGCGATGCCCACTCACTGTTGTGAACTCGGGAGATGATATTCAGCTCCTCTAATCTCTGTAATGCCATGATTGAAGATGACCCTGATCGGAGAATGGAGACTGTGAGTGGTTTGGACAAATGGTACAAGAAGATGAGGACTATGTAGAGAAAATGGTGTGGACTGATGTAAAATTTCCAATGTGGTCTCTTCAGAATACGTTGTATGCTTGATCTGTTAATTCCAGTCTCACGTGCACATTGGTTTGAGAGCTTTGCGGTGAACGTGTAAACTGTTGCAACACCGTATCCGAGGAAGCAGGACTTGTTGCTCTGCGACGCCTTCTAGATCTTACTTGTGCACATCACACAAAGTGCTGTCGGTTTCGAACTTATCACGAATACATGTGATTGTCAGTCGTGTAGGTGGTTCTATTCCAAACTCTCGTCACCATTATCGTTGAACATCACACACATTTTCAAATTTACAATATCAATTCAAAATGGTCTAGGGTTGCTCAAAAGTCAAGTGTGCCTCCGCCATTTTCATTGACTCTCTGGCGGTCACATGATGATATCCGCAATGGTGCGACTGATATATCGTTAAAGGACATTGCTGCCACAATTCAATACAGGTTTTAGAAAAGGGTATAGATAACAACTGTTAAAGTGTGTATACATTTTATTGGCCCCTCTGTATATTTCATTTGGTGAATGAATCCCATTCACTTTGCCTTAAACAGAATGATTCTGGAACTTGTATTATCAGAAATAGAAATATGGTTTGACATGTGAATTTAACACATTAACAGGGTTATTCAGAGAAAGGTGAAAACCAGGAGAATGACTGGAGCAAAGAACAATCTAGACCAAATAGCCGATTTGGAAAGTGAAATAAATGGGAGAATTTCTCTCGTTTGGCTATTTTGACTTACAGGGTTATTCAAAGAGAATCGAAAAGTCACCGCACGTTCGGTGACTTTTCATTTTCTTCAGTTCGGTACGATTTGGCGATCCCATTTCGGCGACCCTCCACCACAGGGCGTCATACCGCAGGGAAAAGCCGCCGAAAACCTGCCGAACACTCACCGCAAAACCCACCAAAACCCGCAAATACATCTGGATTAACCCCGCCGAACACAACAGAGAAACCCGAGCAGGAGCCGATCACAGCGCAGAGCAGCCGCCGAAAAACCCGACACCGCAGACGAATGGAGTGAGAAAAAAAAACTGTTTCCTTGAATGTTTGAAAAGTGAAACGCTGTTTGCATAGAAACTACTGAACGAAAATGTCTGAAATTTACATATGAGGTCCAAGGAATGATAATAAAAAGGGCTGTTACAGAAAAAAGAACAAACGTTTAAATTTTTTTTAAAAAAAAAACATCAAAAAAATTTTGGCAACAAAAAGTGTGATTAAACCTGCCAAATGAAACCACCGAGCAGCAGGGCACTTCAGCAACTTTTTACTGCTGTTTGGTTTTCTCTGAATAGATTATCCATTGCTTCTCTATGGCGGAGTTCACTGCCGTTGAACAGGTACCGTATTTGCTGCCAATTCGCCAAAATTTGCCAAACTGCTTTGTGACTAGCCGAATGTCCACAAAAGTGCACCGTACGGGGAAATTCACTGGTCGGTGCAATTTCGGGTCAGAACAGCTGTCTGTGAATGACCCAGTTAAACTTCACCCTAAAAGTAACCCTGACAATAACTCTAACCCTAATAATAATCACTGGTGTTGAAGACTTTAAAGGTTAGGTTTATAATCAGTGATTTTTTTCTGGGAAAATAGGTGGGGGTATTCTCACGACCAGGGAAAAACAGTGATTATTATGACTATTTTTCGTGTCCTAATAAATACTCTTTTATTAACCCTTTAAGGACAGAGGCAATTTTACAATTCATTCTTACTTTTTGCAGTGCAGGGAGCAGATAATGTGGCGATTGTAGGAGCAATACCAGCCTTTTGGGTGCAGGGCAAGGGGACAATGCCGGACTGCGACAAGAACACAGATGCAGACTTTTACACACAGCAGCCTGTTTAAAGACAAATACATGCATTTATACACACTGTTATATATATTTATATACATACACACACCTCCACCCGAGAATCATGTATAACCAGGCACAGACCCCCAGAATTTAACATAGCCAGGCACAGACCCCCAGAGTTAATTATAACCAGGCACATGCCCTCAGAATTAATTGTAGCCAGGTAGGGACCCCAGAATGAATTCTAGCCAGGCAGGGACCCTCAGACTGAATTATAGCCAGGCAGCGACCCCCAGAATGAATTATAGCCAGGCAGGGACCCCCAGAATTAATTATAGCCAGACACATGCCCCCAGAATTAATTATAGCCAGGCAGGGACCTTCAGAATTAATTATAACCAGGCACATGCCCCCAGAATTAATTATAGCCAGGCAGGGACCCCCATAATTAATTATAGCCATACACATGCCCCAAGAATTAATTATAGCCAGGCACGGACCAACAGAATTAATTATAACCAGGCACATGCCCCCAGAATTAATTATAGCCAGGCAGGGACCCTCCGAATTAATTATAACCCGGCACATGCCCCCAGAATTAATTATAGCCAGGCAGGGACCCCCAGAATTAATTATAGCCAGACACATGCCCTCAGAATTAATTATAACCAGGCACATGCCCCCAGAATTAATTATTATTATTATTATACTTTATTTATAAAGCGCCATCATATTCCACAGCGCTGAACAATGGGTATGATAGACAGGGTTACAATACATTGAACAACATTTGATAAACTGATACATGAGGAAACGAGGGCCCTATTCCTGTGGGAACTCACAATCTAGAAGGGTTGGGGTGGAAACAAAAGTGACTGCAATGTGAGAGTGATGGACTGGTTGAGGCAGTGATCTGTATTAGTGTGTTGTGTGGCAGGCTTCCCTGTATGGGAAAGTCTTATACGAGAGGGAGAGATGTAGATAGTGGAGGGGTTGGTGGTACAGAGGCAGGAGTTCCATTTTAGGATGAATGCAGAGTAAAAGAGTAGAAGAGACAGGAAGCGCATTGTGCAGCAGTATGTGGATCTTGCACTTCCCTAATTCCAGCAGAGAGGAGGGGGAGCTGGTGGCCAGTAAAACACTGCAGAGCTTGCATGGGAGAGACCAGAAGCCTGGGATGAGTAAGAGTAATTAGAGAGAAGTGGAGACAGCTGGAAAGGATGCCTGAAATTAGAGGCCGGTCCTGTGTGGGGGGGTGGATGGGGAGAGAGGGTGGGTCTGATCAGTGATGAAATGAAATTTAGGCTGTGTGTTTCTGTGTGAAAAGGAAATTAGTTCAGGTAAGTGTCTAGGTGTTAGAGACCTTTGTAATGGGGGGGGGGCACTAGTGAAATACTAGCTACATATTCTATCTAAAAATGCGGCAATTTAGAGGATAATCAGCCAGAAATTAATAAATGCAGACACAAAATACAATTGCGATGATAGGATATTGCAGAATGTGATGGTGGCCATCGTGTTGAGCTCTGGATACCTGGGCTGTGATGTTGCTTGCAGGCTAATCAGTGTTGAAATTAAATTTGGGCTGTGTGTTTCTGTGTGAAAAGGAAATTAGTTCAGGGAAGTGTCTAGGTGTCAGAGGCCTTTGTAATGGGGGGAGGGGCACTAGTGAAATACTAGCTACATATTCAACCAAAAAATGCGGCAATTCAGAGGATAATCAGAGACTTTTTCCCCCAGTCTTTCCCTGCTCCCGCTGGACGGAGAAGGCGGTCGGAGCTGCGATCCTCGCCGCGGGACAGAGTGAGTATAGGATTCTTTTTTTTTATTATTATCAGAGGATAATCAGCCAGAAATTAATAAATGCAGACACAAAATATCAATTGCGATGATAGAATATTGCAGAATGTGATGGTGGCCATCGCGTTGAGATCTAGATACCTGGGCTGTGATGTTGCTTGCAGGCTGATCAGTGTTGAAATTAAATTTGGGCTGTGTGTTTCTGGGCTTTGATGTTGCTTGCAGGCTGATCAGTGTTGAAATGAAATTAGGGCTGTGTATTTCTGGGCTGTGATGTTGCTTGCAGCCTGATCAGTGTTGAAATTATATTATATTATAGCCAGACACATGCCCCCAGAATTAATTATAGACAGGCAGGCACCCCTAGAATTAATTATAGCCAGGCAGGGACCCCCAGAATTATACTTACCTAGCCTCAGGACCGCGTTTTCCTCTGAGCAGTTCAGGACTGCTCCTGCACACGGCTGTCTCCTCAGCCCTCTGAAGGCTGGGACACACTCTCGCAAGATCTCACGAGATCTCAGCATAGGCCGCGTCACAGCCTTCAGAGGACTGAGGAGGCGGCCACACGAGGAAGGAAAATCACGGCACACGTGACACTCAGGGGAATGCGGCCAGTCGAGCGGCTGCTAGCGGAATGCTGTTAATGCATTCTGCTAGCAGCCCCGGGTGCCCACAGCGGGAACCTACGTTCTCACAACATATTTTTAAAAAAGTGCCGGTACTCAGCTGGTAGGTGCCGGTACTCAGCTGGAAGGTGCTGGTACTCCGTACTGGCAAGTACCGGCTAATAAAAACCACTGGGGTTATTTAGAGTTAGGTTTGCATTTAGGTTTAAGGTTATTTTTAAGGTTAGTGTTATGTTTTTACCACTAAACCAGCAATACAATTAAAAATTAGGTTTTCCGTGTGATTTTTCCCTGCCCAAAGAGCCAATTATAAAGACCTTTCAGCCCTAAAACTCCATGAAAAAGTATATAGACAAGTGACGATAGTTGATACAAATTTTTATCAGGAATCAAAATGACGGTAAACCTTTATGCATTTTATTACTTTGTATTTCTGTACCTACTGTAACAATTCAATGTACTTGAACCCAGGACATACTTGAAAACGAAAAAAACTCTATGTATCTTTCCTGGTAAAATCCTTTATAAATAAATACATTTAAATCTCCTGACCCAAAAAGTGGCTGAATTCTGTCTAAAACTGCACTGAATTTTGGTGTTCTGGCCAAGTTAAGCAGCGGTTCTGGCGGGTTTTCGGTGGGTTTTCCCTGCATTCCTGGGACCCTACGGTGAATGCTGAATTCACCGCAGGGTGGGGAAATTTGATTCCCTGAAGTGTGGGGAACGAGAGAGCACTGTAATGTTGGCGACATTTCAGTGCTCTCTGAATAACCCTCTTTGTGCGCCCGCAGTTTTCCCCCTTGCACCTGCATTTTAACGCTGGATTACAATGCAGGTGCAAAAAATGCTGCCTGCCTTTTTTCCGTGTGGTAAAAGCCTGGATGCTTGCGGCAGCGCTGAGCGCAGCTGTGAGCATCCACTTGATGGAGACCCTAGGACTCCATTGAGTTCCCCCCTGCCAGTCACATGACCAGCTGGATCTCGCCTTGCATAGTGATCCGCAGGGAGAGACTGGGGGGACTTTTTCCCCCAGTCTTTCCCTGCTCCCGCTGGACGGAGAAGGCGGTCGGAGCCGCGATCCTCGCCGCGGGACAGAGTGAGTATAGGATTCTTTTTTTTTTTTTTTAGCCTAGTGTTAATGGATTCTGCAGAAGCGGAATCCGTTAACACCAAGTCCTGACTCTGGTTAACGTTTCGCTGACCATAGCCAGGCGTTTAATCAGCGCTGGGACTTTGCGTTCGCCATGTTAAGTAGAGGGAGCACAAAGTACAGTAACCTCGCGCTGAAAAGCGCAAGGTACCAAACGCAAACAGGTTACTTAACCAGTTTGCGTTTGGATTGTAATAGGCGATAAACACTGTGTTTTCAGGGGTGGGATTCCTAGTCTTGTACTTGGAAGGAATCAGTAGATGATTGCATTCTGCCGCTGGTTGCGGATATTACACTTTGCAGGGCACTATGGTTTATTCACGCCCCACTCACGCTTTAAACAAACCCAGGAAACCATGTCAATGTCCCCTGTATATCAGCAATATAGCATTGCTCAGGGTTACAAACTTGCTACAAATGCTCGATTTTACTCACATTTAGCAGTTGCCGCCCTTAGAAGAAGATGTTTTCCTAGAAAAATAACACATAAGAAACCTAAAAATATCCCTAAAATCTCTTTCAGTTCTCATTCTGTGTAACAGGCGAGCCACAGCTGTCATTAAAAACTGGAAATGAAATTGGTACATGTCAAACCTTCAGTCAGCATATTTCTAAAAGGAGGTTTTCATACAGTATATGTATTAGTTTTTAAAATATTTTTTGTAATACATTTTATACAAAATATTTTTTAATATCTTGATTCCTTGAGATCTATTTTGCCAAGAACAGAGATCTCTTTAAGGTGATCTATTTAGGTAATAGCAACAGCTCCCTTATTAGAAATAAAACCTATGGGTGCAAGCAGTGAGACTCTAAAGGAGTTATTCAAAGAGTGCCGAATTTCCACCGTATGGTGCAATTTGGCTGTTCAGAAAGCTGGCAATTCGCCAAGTTTTTTTTTTTTTTTGAGAAAGTATTTTACCAGGAAGGATACATTGAGATTTCTCTTGTTTTCAAGTATGTCCTGGGTGGCGAGTATGTACCGTTAGGTGTCTTGCGCAAGCACACTTGCTGGAGAGGTGCTCGTCAGGATCGAACCCATGACTCCACAGGCTCTCTCCACGCAGAGCAGTGATGTTACCTCTACTCCACCCACCCGGTATTGATGAATTACCAATCCAGTGCAATTCGGCAAGATTCAGCGGCAGGGAAATTCCCCATAAAGAAGTAATGTTTCATCTATTCCGTGAAAGCCAAACAGCACCGAAACGTTGGCGAAATGCCCAGATTTTCAGTGCTTTCAGTCGACAGGTGAATCCTACAGGTTTCTTTCAATGGAAAAGAAATTCACATTTTTATTAATTTTTTATTCAACCGTTTAAACGTTTTGCTGCAAATGAAAAGAATATTTATCAATTTATTTTTTACAATTTTTTTCAGCAAAATTTTTGTTCAATTTTTTTTAAATGGCATTTTTTTATTATTATTTATAGGACCTTATTCACTATTTCAATGCAATTTCAATCTCTTTTAAAAATTGCAGGGGGGGATTACCCCTGTTCGGTGGCTGAATGGCTTTGTCCAGCGGTCTCTTTGGCGGGTTGGTGGCTGCGTTTGGCAGTTTGTGGCTGCATTCGGCAGTCTGTTCAGCGGGTCGTTGGCTGCAATTGGCAGTCTGTTTGGCGAGTCGTCGGATGCATTCGGTGGATCCCTTTACTCACTTTGGGTACCCTGTGGTGAATGCTGAATTCACTGCAGGTTCGGCAAATTGACCTTGCCGAAGGGCGCCGAACAATAGCACACTGAAATTTCAGTGAAATTTAGGTGCTCTCAATAACCGCCTAAGTTTTGTTTGTACCCTCTTTTTAATCAATTTAAAAAAAAGTAGGTTTAAGAGTAAAAATTACATTCAGGGAAGTCTCTCACTGCTCCTGGGGGCAGAAGAAGTGGATGGAGCCGCCATTCTTGCCGCAGGATGGGAGGTGAGTATGTGATTTTTTGGGGGGGGTTTCAGCTGGTGCTGACTCATTCTGCAGAAGTGAAATCAGTTAGCACCAGGTCCTAGCTGTGGTTAAGTTTCGAGTTAACCGCAGTGGGACGTACTTAGCGTTAGGACTTTGTAATACTAACGTTAAACATAGCGAGCGCAAAGTACAGTAAGCTCGTGCTGAAAAGCGCAAGATCCGAATCACTAACGGGTTTTTTTAACCCGTTAGTGTTCGGATTGTAATATGGTGCGCCCGCGCTAAGGCAACCAGAGCTAACATTAACGGTCGCACAGGTGAGAGCTAACGTTAGAGTTAGGAGTGTAATATACAGGCCTGGTGCTAGACTATTTTGTGCCCTAGGCTAGACTAGCTACTTGCGCCCCTCCCCAGAAAAATTTGTCAACTGTTGAAATGTGGAGGGAAAACACACTGCACGCGTGGGGGGCACAAACTGTGCACAGGGACACACATTGCAGGGGGACAACACACACACTGTGCATGGGGCTGCACATGGTCATTCGGTGTCCATCTTACCCCTCTGCTGGTCAGGCCCAGGATCGGCCTGTGTCTTTTTCTTTCCTCTGCCTCTCTTTCTCTTTCTTTCCTCTGCCTCTCTTTCTCTTTCTTTCCTCTGCCTCTCTTTCTCTTTCTTTCCTCTGCCTCTCTTTCTCTTTCTTTCCTCTGCCTCTCTTTCTCTTTCTTTTCTCTGCCTCTCTTTCTCTTTCTTTCCTCTGCCTCTCTTTCTCTTTCTTTCCTCTGCCTCTCTTTCTCTTTCTTTCCTCTGCCTCTCTTTCTCTTTCTTTCCTCTGCCTCTCTTTTTCTTTCCTCTGCCTCTCTTTCTCTTTCTTTCCTCTGCCTCTCTTTCTCTTTCTTTCCTCTGCCTCTCTCTCTTTCTTTCCTCTGCCTCTCTTTCTCTTTCTTTCCTCTGCCTCTCTTTCTCTTTCTCTGCCTCTCTTTCTCTTTCTTTCCTCTGCCTCTCTTTCTCTTTCTTTCCTCTGCCTCTCTTTCTCTTTCTTTCCTCTGCCTCTCTTTCTTTCTTTCCTCTGCCTCTCTTTCTTTCTTTCCTCTGCCTCTCTTTCCTCTGCCTCTTTCCTCTTTTATGCCTTTTCTTTCATGCCTTTCTTTCTTTTGGGCCTTTCTTTTTTCTGCCTCTTTTTTTCTTTCATCAGCTTTGTGGCACCTGCACGTCATCTGGTGTCGCCTGCGTATCACCATAAGACCCCCACCTTCTGCGCTGCTAGCGTGGGTCCACTTTGTGAGCCGCCACTCCCAGCTACACAAGCAAACAATGAGGAAGGGGTACTGTAATAGAACCTGGATAGGTGTCAGTGCGCCCTAGGCTGTTGCCTAGCTTGCCTAGTGGAAGCACCGGCTCTGGTAATATAACCCACAATGTCACAGTCGGACAGTGCTAATTTGGGTTCTGAAAGATGGGGGGAAGGTTTTTTTAATTAATTAAACAAATTGTTAATTAGATGGAATTGTAATTGAAGAGATACAATTTGGCAAGTTGTTTTGAAACATTTTGCTTACGTAATGGGACTCTGTCTCAGAGAAGCTCTGTTGTTTGAAAAAGGTAAAGACGAGTTTAATAAGAGATGCTTTGTAACTCGATAGCGGTTTATCTAGTGAAGGATGCCAGGAGAAAGAATATTTGACAGTACCCTACTGATTAAATATGAATTATTTTCACTTTCCAAGATGGAGTAGATTGTACTATAACTCCAAGAATTATGCGGCTTCACTGATATCCAAGGACCAGCCGCAATACAGTGACCACCTTGTGGACATGGATAAAAGCGGCACACATTAAAAGTTCTTAACATCTAAACCAGTGGTTCCCAACTGCGGTCCTCAAATACCCCTACCAGGCCAGGTTTTTAGGATCACCTTGGGGAAATGCAGACTGAATCCTGCAATCACTGAGAAGCAAATCATATCACATGTGCTGTGCTTCAGATATCTGGAATACCTGACCTGTATTGGGTCCTGAGGACTGGAGTTGAGAAACACTGAAATTTCTGGACAATAAAAAAAATGTATTTAACACCATAAAAACACATGTGATTTTTTTTTTTTCCGGATGCATTTACAATGCAAGAAAAGATGCTCCAATTAATTTTCGGGTTATGGTTAGTATTTTCTGCTTGTTTTATGGTCAGGGTTACTTTTAGGGTTTAGCCTAACCAACAGATTCTGCTCCATTTTCACTTGATTTTGTCGGAACAGATTTTGCTCCTTCTTTTGATGCGAGCATAGCAAGATTCAGGGCCACAATGGCCACCTTTACCAATACAGCTGTGATAGAGTCTAGTAGACTTTCATGGAAAGGCATCAATGCCAGAGTATGGAAACTTTATGGAAAGTTAAATTGGTTAAGTGGAGGATTGGGTCCCATCCATATTAGCTTATTGCACATTGTACTGATGTGTATATATGTTGCATTACTTGTGTGTACACACTTATGCATGATTAATAGGGATGTGCATTTCGTTTCGTACCGATTCGTTTATCCCATGAAACAGGGCGATTCGGTGCTTCGGATTCGTCCGATGTTCAGAACCAGATCGGCGAAGAAATACACACCATCCGAAATATTTCCTGATACGAAACGAAAAAATTTCTTTATTTCGTATGGACATGAAATTTGTAAAATAGCAAGTTATTTTCGTTCTATTCGCGATTTTGGTTCCATTTCAGACAACGTATTTTCATATCGTTTTGAGTCCGTTTCGGTTCCGTTGCTGATTTTGTAATTTCGTATCGTCAGTCACTTTTTTCCACTTGTTCCTGTGCTTTCTTTCTGCATCAATAATATATTTATTTTAAATATTTAATTAGCTTTTCCCTAAATCCCCAGTCTAAATAAAGTTGTGCAATGCATATTCATAAGAAAAAACAGGATCTTTCATAAAAAACGATAGGTACGAAGGAACGAATTGGCAGGATTACCGTATCGACCGAAATATCGGAGCATCCGAAATACCATAAGTCTAAAGTCAAAATAAAAATCCGAGGAAGGACCCTTTGAAACGAAGAGAACAGATGATCCGAAAGACCGAAATTCCCCGATTTCACGAAACAAAAATCGATACGAAACACCAAGCCGAAACGAAACAAGCCAAAACTAAAATGGGCCAAAACGATCCGAAACAAAACTTTTGAAAAACCGAACGTGCCGAACCGAAACGAAACAAAAAAAGCACCTCTAATGATTAAGGTCCGATAGGATCGAAACGTCGCAATTTTCTACTACACTTCGTCAATAAAGATTTTCCATCGGATTTTATGAACTATGTTGCACGCCTTGAATCTTTTTGCTGTTACTTTGAGGCTGGGCGGACTTCACCAGTGTGGCACTAGTTCTTTCCACTGGCCAGGACAGGGCTCTCCCTGATCAGGTATGCCACGCAGTTTGTGTTTTTGTACTCTAGAGTAGGGATGAGCTGTTCGGTTCGGACTTCGGCCCGAACTTAGCCTGTTCGGTCTGCTCGCGAACTCTGAACATTTCCGGATGTTCGGCGCATGTTCGACCACAATGCACCACAATGGCCCACAATGCACTTTTACACTGGCCTGAAGCTCGTAATTGGCTACAGCCTTGCACCTGACCACAGGTCTGGTGCAAGACAGGTTCAACAGTATGCCAATCACGGCTCAGAGTCCTGATTGGGTAAATTTTGCCCAATCATCGGCTCACAGAGCTAAGTCCCGCAGCAAACTATATAAGGTTTCCACGCACCGCTTCAGCATGCATTTGAGAGGAGATTTCATAGGAGATTGTTGTTGTGTGTTCTTACAGCCGGTCTGGGGGGGGGGTCTCATTTCTACAAAACATTTGGGAATTGAGGTGATCTGTGTCTTGTCACACAGCCAGTACCACGCAGTATTTTGGGGGTCACAAATTTCTACAAAACATTTGGGAATTGAGGTGATCTGTGTCTTGTCACTGGCTGCCAGCAAGTATTTTGGGGGTTACAAATTTCTACAAAATATTTGGGAATTGTTATAATCCGTGTGTTCTCACTGGCTGCCACCCATCAGGGGGTCTCACTGATTTATAGGAGGTTTCTGAGATTTGTAATCTGTGGCTTCTCACTGCCACCCATCAAGGGGTTACACTGATTTATAGGAGGTTTCTGAGACTTGTAATCTGTGGCTTCTCAGTGCCACCCATCAGGGGGTCCCACATACTTCTAGCAGATTTATGCGAATTGTAATCTGTGGCTTCTCACTGCCACTCATCAGGGGGGTCTCACTGATTTATAGGAGGGAATTGTAATCTGTGTCTTGTCACTGGCTGCCAGCTATCAGGGTGTCTCACTGAGTTATACCAGAGTTCGGTAAATCTTTATTCTTTATACCAGAGTTGAATCAGAGTTCTGTATATATTTAATCTATATATCACTCACTAGGTCTGAAAGAACAAAAAGGACAGGCAGACGCTCCCAGACACAGATAAGAGGGCAAGCAGCCCCTGTGTCGGGAGGCTGTGTCTCTGGTCGTGGTGGACGTGGTGCATCCTCTGCAGGGGCACGCTTGTCCTTTCTAACTGGTGCTGGCCATCTTAAGCAGCAGCAACATACAGAGGACTTGGTGGATTGGCTAACCAGGCCATCCTCATCCTCCGAGTCCTCTGCCAGCCAGGCTTGTAGTGCTTTACAGTCCACCTCAGCTGACAAAACATCTAATGCAGCCTCCATGTCCACAGCTACTCCTGCCGTAGCCTCGCTATCACACACGGAGGAGTCAGCTGAATTGCTTGACTACAATGAGAGTGACATGCTGCTTGAGGATGCGCAGCAAGTACAGTGCTCTGATTCAATCTCTGAGGTTGAGCAAGGGAGTATAATCAACCTAGAGGAAGGGGGTGCCAGTGATGACACACAAATAACTGGCACTCATGTTGCCCCAGCAGCTGCAGCATACTGCCAAGTTGGCTCCAGTGATGAGGAGATAGGGGGTGAAGATGACATTGATGATGAGGTCACTGACTCCACCTGGGTGCCAGATCGAACAGAGGAATCAAGTGAGGAGGAGGAGGCACAGCAAACACGAGGCACAACATCCTCTATGACCAACCGTAGCACTAGCCAATCCAAGGCATGAGATGTCAGAGCTGCTCCGGTGCAGAGCGCTGTTGTCTCAAAGCACACATGCAGGAACTCTGTTGTCTGGGAGTTCTTTAAGAAATGTGCAGCAGTGCGCACCGTTGCTATTTGTAATCTGTCAGATGAGGCTTAAGCGTGGGAAAGACACGGACACTTGGGTACCATGTGCTTGAGGCGACATATGAACACCTGCCACACAGCCGGTTGGCGCAAAACTTTGCGTAGGTCCTCCTCCTCCTCTGTCTCTACCCCCACTGTATGTCCTGCCATGTCATTGCCTACAACCTCCACAGACAGGGATGATGCTACAGTAATGGATGTACCAGCTCCTTCCTCACAATGTAACATCATCCCATCAGCTGAAGATTTACACAGTCAGATTACGTTGCCGCAGCTGCTGCAGCGTAAGAGAAAAATATAGTCCCAACCATCCCCAAGCACAGCGTCTAAATGCCAGCTTAGCAAAATTACTCGCATTGCAGCTGCTGCCTTTCCAGCTGGTGGACTCTGCTCCCTTCCATGAATTTGCTGAATGTGCTGTACCACAGTGGCAGGTTCCAAAATGCTATTACTTTTCACGTAAGGCAATTCCAGCACTATACCAGCATGTGGAAGACAATGTTATCCTGTCATTGGGAAAGGCAGTCAGCAACAAGGTGCATGTGACTTTAGACACATGGTCCAGCAAGCATGGACAGGGCCGTTACATTTCCTTCACGGCACACTGGGTAACTGATTGCAGCTGGGAGGGATCCAAGACGGGGCTCTGTGCTGGAACTTGTTCATCCACCACGCCTCCAGAAAGCTGCTTGTATGAGGTCTGTCTGCTCCACCACCTCCTTCCTCTTCCTCCTCCTCCTTCTCTGTATCTGGCGAAGTGGCAGTTAAACCGGCGCGTGGCAGGGGCTACGCAATGGCTCAAGCAAAAAGATGTCATACTGTGCTTGAGCTGGTTTGTTTAGGGGACAGGAGCCACACTGGGCCAGAAATTCTGTCAGCTCTGCAGGGGCAGGTGCAGAGATGGTTAACACCATGCCAGCTTCAGCTGGGAATGATCGTCTGCAATAATGGCAGCAACCTTCTCTCCGCCCTACGCAAGGGTAAAATGACGCATGTACCATGCCTAGCACACATCCTAAATCTAGTGGTACAGCGTTTCCTAACCAAGTACCCAGGGCTGCCAGAGCTTCTCAGCCAGGCCAGAAAAGTCTGCAGCCACTTCAAACGGTCATTCCCAGCAAGCGTTCGCCTGGCAGAAATTCAAAGAGAATTCCACCTTCCCACAAACCGTCTGATCTGTGACATGCCAACCAGGTGGAACTCGACATTAGCAATGCTGCAGCGTCTGCACAAGCAGCAGAGGGCCATCAACAAGTACCTGTGTGAGTATGGCACAAGGACAGGTTCAGGTCAACTTGTTTCCCCCCCCACAGTGGCTGATGATCAAGGATGCATGCACTGTACTGTCACCATTTGAGGAGGCAACGAGGAAGGCGAGCAGGGACAGTGCATGCATCAGTGACACAATTCCTTTAGTGTTCCTGCTAGAGGCAGAGCAGCGGGAGGAAGAGGAGGCCTTCCCTAGCTCTCAAGGCCCCAGTCTTTCCGCAGACAGAATTCCAGCGGGTCCTACTCAGATCAGACAGGAGGAGGATGAGGAGGAATATTTAAGTAGTGGGGGCATTGAAGGTGGGGATTCCTCAAGGGAGGGATTCGTGTGCCCAGAAACACAAGGGCTAGTGCGTGGCTGGGAGGAGGAAGTGCACGATGGGGTCATCCTCATTGACCAGGAAGACTCAGAAGCTAATGCCACCTCCAACCTACGCTGCATGGGCTCCCTTATGATGCAAAGCCTGCTAAAGGACCCCAGGATTCGTGCTATCAAGGAGAGGGATCATTACTGGTTGGCAACCCTTCTTGATCCACGATACAAGGGTAAAGTTGCAGAGCTCATCCTGCCTGCACAGAGGGAGCACAGGATGAAAAAACTTGAGGACGCTCTAAAGCGACACTTGTGTCACACCTTTCCAGGCACTGGTAGGTTACCAAGTGATGACACACGTGCTTCTGAGGCTGCGGATGATCAGAGGAATAGTGGTGAAGGCCAGGGCCGCTTGACTGATGCATTTTTAAGTTTTTTTAGTCCACGACACCCAGGGACGTCAAATGTAGGCACCCATTGCCAGCGTCTTCACCATATGGTGCAGGACTACCTAGGGGCAAGGGCAGACCTGGATACCTTTCCAGCAGATGATCCACTGGCTTACTGGGTGTTGAGATTGGATCACTGGCCAGAACTTAGCCAATATGCTATGCAGCTACTAGGTTGCCCTTCATCCAGCGTGCTTTCTGAAAGGACGTTCAGTGCCGCTGGAGGTTTTGTCACAGACAAAAGAGTGCGTCTGTCCACCGACTCTGTAGACCGGCTGACATTTATAAAAATGAATCAGTCCTGGACCAGCAGTTATCAATCCCCTGATGCTGACGTAACGGAATAGATCGGGATGTCTTCTGCATGCACAAAACCTCCAGCACTGAATTCTTCCACAATACCACAAAAGGGTTACGGTGTGAATGCACTTGCTGCCATTAATGGCGCAATATTTGGCTGCAATGACGCCTGTGCCACATCTATATCATTTTAATTTTTGAACCGCAGGGTCCAACCCTGCACTCTTCCACAATACTACAGAGGGGTTACTGTATGATAGTACTTGCTGGCAGTCTGGCACCAAAAGCACAATATCTGGGTGCACTGACGCCTTTACCAGATTCATATCTTTTTAATATAGGACCGCAAGGTCCACCCCTGCATTCTTCCACAATACTACAGAGGGGATACTGTATGATAGTAATTGCAGGCCTGGCACCAAAAGCACAATATTTGTGTGCACTGCCACTGACGCCTGTATCAGATTCATATCCTCAGAGGGGTTACGGTGTGACGGCACTTTTGCCGATGCTAAAGGCCCAATTTTAAAGCACCTATTGTTACTTTCATCCAAAGACTGTATAAGTTTCACAATAATTTAGCCCAATAAATCACTAAACTTTTTCTGCGTGTCCGAAAATGTCTCCTCTTTTCATACAGACTGCCGCCCCAAGCAGTTGTTTATGGATAGATTAAAGGAAAAGCATTTACCGTCATTTGAAATGTAATTTTTTTGTTTTTAAGTGTTTCTATACATCCTAGAAATCCGCCACTTCCCGGGCAGGTTATGGGGGGGACCTCCTAGGCACGATATTTGAAGGAATTTTTTGTTTTTATTTTTAACCCTTATTTCATGGAAAACTCACTGTCCCTTTAAAAACGGGGTTTTTTTAACTTTTTGTCCTTGTTTCCTGTCCCCAGGGCACTACCCGGACCCCCATACACCTTTTATTGCAAATATCTGGCATATATGCCCTCTTGGAGGGCACTCTAAAAACCGAATTTTCAGCCCAATTGACTTGTATTGAGTTCGGGTTCGGATTCGGATTCTAACACTTGGAAAGATCGGGTTCGGGTACGAACCCGAACTCGGGTGTGTTCGGCTCATCCCTACTCTAGAGTATGGAACCTGGCTCACAAGATTAAGGAACTACACACCACAAGATTCATGGCTACAATCAGGGTGTTTTTGCACCACCATTAGCTTCAACTAAATTCTATTGCAATGGTTGGATTTTCTGACTCAACGTTTCTAGTATTCAAAAACTATGTGCTCTATTGTTTTGGTTTATGCATAACTTGCTCCTCTGGCAACAGAACTGAGGAGCCGCAATAATGCATCACATATACACCTGATATGCAACATATTTGATTTTCTGCGTGCAGCTTGAGGAATACATCATGGATCAACGCGACCAAAAAATTGTTATTACAAGAATTTTCCCCAAAAAAGGATTATGCCCAACGTTCAAAGGTTTCCATGCGGAGTGTGATTAGATCCTTTACAGAATGACAGAAGTTTGGAAGTGTGTGCAAAGCATGTCGGTGATGGTGAAAGTGGATTAAAAGCATGTTAAGGTCTATTTATGTAAACATCCAAGATAATCGTGCATTCAGCCAACAGCACAAAAATGTCAAGATTTATCAGAAAGCTTCTTTGCTAACAAGACGGTTAAAGACAGACTGCTCCTTAACGAGATTTCCCAATGTGTAGGATTGGCTTCGTACAGAATAGTAGTTATACAGAGGACAATAGGCAGACAGACGTTTTGAGGATAAGGAAGCGAGTACGTGGGCAGAGGACCAAAATAATTTGGACAAATACAAAGCACAAGGTCACACAGAGGACAATGTACTGATGGAAGCTAGAGGAGAAGGAAGCAGAATGGTCACATACAAGGCAGTGTAAGGATTAGGCTTGGAGAATTGAAGGGTAGGGTGGTAAAAAAAAAAAAGGGCAGTGGACTGGTGGGTGTAGGAAATGTATAGACTATGGTAGCCACCCTGAGTGCAGATCAAGCTGGAATGGGTAGAGAGCACAATTTTGGTCGAAGTCATCTTTCCTATTGGCAGTCGTTGCATAATTCAAACATTAACTAAAAAATTGGAAAAATTATTTTTTATTAACTTTCTCAGCACCCTCTACCCTACAGACAAATATAGAGGGGGATTTCATTAGTTTTAGGGGAAAACTATAAAGACCACCAAAAACTCCCCCATATGATACATCCTCAACCCCAAGCAGACCCAGGGCTCTATTCCATAGTTGGCGCTAATGTAGCACCTTAATATGTAAGATGCATGCCACTCATATTACCTTCCTGGCGCTAAACCCATTAGTAATCCGTTTGCGCATCGTTTTTTGCGCTTGCTTCCATGAGCTTACTGTACTTTGCACATCCTATACTTAACACGGGAAGCGTAAACAGTAATTAGCGTTTCGATAAAAAAGGTATGACAAAGTTATTACCACCGGGATGTGGACAGCCAAATCTTAGCACCACCTAAAAGCTGGTGCTACATGATCCTGCGTTTGCAAAATCATGTAGCACCCCCTAACCCCCCAAATAAATCCGATACTCACCTCTCATCCCGCGGCGAGAATGGTGGCCCGATCCGTCGCTTCATGTTGCCAGGAGCAGAGTGAGACTGGGAACAAATAGGTCTGAGTCTTCCTCCGCGACCAGCCTAGAGAGCGAGATTGCGCAGAGCTGGTGGCCTGAAAGCGCAACTGCACCCTCCATGGAGTCCTAGGAACTCCAGGAGGTGATACTCGAGGTGGCGCATAAGCACTACCACGAGTATCCCAACAATTAGCACTGTGTTTTGAAGCAAAGTGCTGCGGTAGTGCCTGTCCAGGTATATCGCCGTAACATGGGGATGCTACGGGAAAATCTGTAGGCGCAAGGAGGATTATTATTTGTATCTTGCAACAATGCGTTTTATAAAGCATTTTACGTAATCAGAGCCGGATTAAGTGTTTTCTGGGCCTGTAGCAGAAAGAGTTAAGTGTACATGCATCCTATCCTTTTTATTTCTTCGTGTTATTGCCATATCCGTAAATTTTCAGGGGGAGGTTCAGCAAAGCTCGCTAGGATACGTCTTGTACGTAGCTAAGATGCAGTTCAGAACACAATGTTACGCTTCAGTTTAAAAACAAACTTTCACCTTGATGGAGACTGCACAGAGCCGACTCGTAACATTATCCACGAGTCCACATAGCAAACTGGATGGTACAATAACGACCGACGGTAGAAGTCACATCATACTGAACATTACAACCCGCAGCACTATATTCTCCATGTTTTAGGAGAGAATAGGGGTTATTCAGAGAGCACTGAAATGTCCTCAACGTTTCAGTGGCATCTCGTTCCCCGCACTTCCCTGCATTTCGGGGAATTAAAGTTCCCTACCCTACGGTGTATTCAGCATTCACCGCAGGGTTCCCGGAGTACAGGGAAAACCCACCGCAAACCCGATGAACACTAGCCGAACACCCGACGAACACTCACTGAAAACCCGCAGACACCGCTGCACTAACCACGCCGGAAAAAGCCGCGGATCACAGCGCAGACCAGCCGCCGAAAAAAGCCAACAAGCTGACAAATGGGGTAAAAAAAAAACGTACGCTTGAAAGTGTCAAAAGTGAAACGCTGTTTGCAAAATAACTGCTCATCCAAAATGTCTGAAATTTACATATATGATCATATGAATAATAATAAAAAGGTCTGTTACAGAAAAAGAAAAAAACGCTTTTAAAAAATAACGGAAAAAAATCCTGAAAAATGATTAAATAAAGAGACTTCTTACAGCAGATTAAAATAATATAAGATTTATTAGATATTGAATTAAAACGGGAATATTTTTAACATTGAAACCTATGGGATTCTCCTGAATAAACCTGCCGAATGAAACCACCGAACAGCAGGGCATTTCGGCAACTTTTAACTGCTGTTCGGTGTTCTCTATCGGGGAATTCACTGCCCTCGAACAGGCACCGTACATGCAGGCAATTCGCCAAAATTTGGCGAACTGCCTGCTCTCTGAATAGCCAAATGGCCCCGAAATGTCACAATACGCTGAATTTCAGTGTCTGGTTATATTTCGGCGACATTTCGGCCCTCTCTGAATAACCCTGTAAGTCTTCAAAAGCTACCATGGAATGAAAAGCAGCATGAAAATGAGTAACATACAAATCAAGTCCGAAACTTACCAAAATGACTATTAAATTCATATTAGTGGTAGATAAAAAAATACAGAAAATAGTACTTATTGTTACTAGAAGCAATTCCTATAAGTAGCTTGATTTGACTCTTTTCTATGCTTTTTTGCACGAGCTTTTGCCAAGTATTTGTCACTTTACTGTAACTCAGCGTTTATTGACTCCTGAGTTCAAGGACGCCAATACACACAATAGAAACGCTGTGAGGTAGGCGAATCGCATGAACTGGGAAAACAAGCCATAATTGCCCACATTTCCATCAACAAATAACATGCACGACACGCCAAGGTGTGCCCAATGCACTGGCACAAGATCAAAATGGAAAAAATATATATATATTACCGTACTTCATTTCCCTTTGACCTAAAAAAAAAATAGAGCAGGTGTATTTTAGTTTTCCTCTAAAATAAAAGGAAAGAAAACTAAAACATAGAAACATAGAAAAATGTCGGCAGATAAGAACCTTTCGGCCCATCTAGTCTGCCCAATTACATGGATACTTTACCTGGATTTATCTTTTGTTTAGGATAGCCTTATGCCTATCCCATGCCTGCTTAAATTCAATTACTGTTTTGGCCTCTACCACTTCAACTGGAAGGCTGTTCCATGTATCCACCACCCTCTCAGTAAAATAATGCTTCTTGATGTTACTTTTAAACCTTTGCCCCTCTAATCTAAGACTATGTCCTTGTTTTGCTACTTTGTTTTCTTTTAAATATACTCCCTTCCTCTACCTTGTGGATTCCCTTTACGTATTTAAATGTTTCTATCATATCTCCTCTGTCTCGTCTTTTTTCCAAGCTGTACATGTTAAGATCATTAAGCCTTTCCTGGTAACTTTTCTCCTTCAAGCCGTACACCATTTTAGTAGCCCTTCTCTGAACTCTCTCTAAGATGTCTATATCCTTCTGGAGATACGGTCTCCAGTACTGCACACAGTACTCCAAGTGAGGTCTCACCAGTGCTCTGTACAGTGGCATGAGCACTTCCCTTTTCCTACTGCTAATACCTCTCCCTACACAACCAAGCATTCTGCCAGCATTTCCTGCTGCTCTATTACATTGACTACTTACCCTTAGATCCTCTGAAATAATAACCCCTAAATCCCTTTCCTCAGATGTTGAGGTTAGGACTGTATCAAATATTCTATATTCAGCCCTTGGGTTTTTACGTCCCAGGTGCATTATCTTGCACTTATCCACATTAAAACTCAATTGCCACAGCTCCGACCATTTTTTTAGTTTACCTAAATCATTTGTCATTTGGCTGATCCCTCCAGGAACGTCAACCCTGTTGCAAATCTTTGTGTCATCAGCAAAAAGACATACTTTTCCATTAATACCTTCTGCAATATCACTAATAAAAATATTAAAGAGAATGGGTCCAAGTACTGACCCCTGAGGTACCCCACCGGTAACAAGACCTTGCGCCGAATAAACTCCATTTACCACAACCCTCTGTTGCCTGTCACTCAGCCACTGCCTAATCCATTCAACAATATTGGAATCCAAACTCAAAGATTGCAATTTATTGATAAGCCTTCTATGCGGAACAGTATCAAAAGCCTTACTGAAATCTAAATAAGCAATGTCTACAGCACCACCTGTGTCTATTATTTTTGTTACCCAATCAAAAAAATCAATAAGATTAGTTTGGCATGATCTCCCTGAGGTAAACCCATGTTGTTTCTGATCCTGTAATCTATGTGTTTTTAGATGTTCAACAATCCTTTCCTTTAACATGGTTTCTATTAATTTCCCCACTACTGACGTAAGACTAACTGGCCTATAGTTCCGATTCCTCCCTACTACCCTTCTTGTAAATGGTCACAACATTTGCTAATTTCCAGTCTTCTGGGATGACTCCCGTTAACAGATTTATTTAACCAATCCTTGTTAACGGTTTTTCTATTACATCACTGAGCTCTTTTAATAATTTAGGGTGGATCCCATCAGGCCCCATTGACTTATTTGTCTTTACTTTAGACAGCTGCTGTAGAACCTCCTCCTCTGTAAACTGATATGTAAATGTCTCGTTAGTGTTTCCTCCTAACTGAGGTCCCTTTCCTTCCTTTTCTTCTGCAAAGACTGAACAAAAATATTCATTGAGGCAGTCAGCGAGACTTTTATCCTCTTCTACATACCTTTCTTCCTTTGTTTTTAATCTAACTAATCCTTGTTTTACTTTTCTTTTCTCGTTTATGGATCTAAAAAATGTTTTGTCCCCCTTTTTTACTGACTGAGCTATTTTCTCTTCTGCGTGTGCTTTGGAAGCTCTTCTAAATTGCTTTGCCTCTTTCTGCCTAATCTTATAGGTTTGCCTATCTTCTTCACTCGGAGTTTTTTTATAATTATTGAATGCTGTCTTTTTGTTCTTCACTATTTTGGCCACTTCTGCAGAGTACCACAGTGGTTTCTTCCCTTTTTTGTTTTTTTTAACAAGTCGAATGCAATTGCCTGTGGCCTTCAATAATGCTTCCTTTAAATAATCCCATTTCTCCTGGACTCCCTTTAAACTCCTTCAGTCTGATAATGACTCCTTCACACAAAATCTCATTTTAGAAAAATCTGTTTTTTTAAAGTCTAAAACTTTTGTTTTTGTGTGGTGCGGCTCCATCCCTGTTCTTATATTAAACCATACTGACTGGTTATCACTAGATCCCAAATTTTCACCTACAACAACGTCCGATACCAAACCTCCATTTGTGAGTATTAAATCCAATATGGCCTCTTTACGGGTCGGCTCCTCAACTACTTGTGTTAGAGATAATCCCAGTAGGGAGTTTAGAATATTTGTACTCCTGGTGCACCCAGCTTGTCTAATAAGAGCTTGTGTGAAGCCTTCTAAGTGAAGCCTTCAAAGTGAGCACTTAGAGATCTTCTGGAGGTAGTCTGAGGTTAGACAGACAGGAGGTAGAAAACCTACAAAAAGGTAAGATTTGTTGGTTTAAATCCATTCTTTTATAATGGCAGGCTTGGTCCAGTGTAAGAGCTGTCATGCATTTGTTTTTAGATCCAATTTTTGGAGGTTTGGAGTGTGCCTGATATGTAGGCAGCTCGCTTTATTGCAGCAGGAAATTGCCTGTTTGAAGTCTGAGATTTGTAAATTATCTGTTATGCTATGGGTATGACTGTTACAAAGCCACTGCCACAGAGGCCTCCTAGGAGCGGCAGATGGACTACTGTAGGATCTGGTAGACTTAGAGCTGTGGATAGAAAACAATGGCATGAAAGGTGTTTCCTTACGTTGGAATAAGGCTTGATAAGGAACATGTAGGCCCAGATTGGACCGGAAGCTACAAAAACTGCTGCAACTTGTACAAAAGTCATGACCTGTCACTTTGTGAGGAGTAGGGGGTAGAGGAAGTGGTTAAGCGTACTTATAAAGTGTTTGCTGTACGCATAATTGCTAACCTGATTTTCTACCCTCTCACACTCACTATTTTAGAGGTTCTACAGCAAGATCTGAAAGCGTTGGTTACATTATGAATCTGTGATGGCCTTAGTCTCACTGTGGCCAGGGGATGGTTATTCAGTGAGACCTTTGTAGGGTTACAGTGCTGTCATTTGATAGGTCTGAAGGAAAACCCTAAACTAATTGTCTTCTGGCTCACGTTTTTTTGTCCTTAGTTGGTGTTGGTGGCACTGTTACCTAAGTGTGTTGGTTTGGCATGTGTTATTCTAGGTATAAAGTGTCCAGAGGTTGGTCTTCCCAAGGTGGAGGTTGGTTAGGCAGTCAGGACTGTGGAAGGACGGTGAACAATGCGGTCACGCTGAAAGTGGGTTAGCCTTGAAGGGCTCCAAAGGAGAGAGATCCCCTAGGTTGGTGTGATTTCTTGGGTTTGAGATTAGGTTCTAATCCAACCGAGCCATTAATAGTGACTCACAAATGGCAAAATTTAAGCACGAACTGTTAACCATTACCGGCTCCCTATTAAAACCTCTATTCTGACCAAGCCGACAGATTATCGAATTGAGATGTAATAGTATGGTTTTGGTGACTCATACTGGTATCACTGGTATTGGCTCCTGGAGCTATTTGGAAACATTTGTTCCCAATGCATTGCTGTATATGGCAGAGGAAGCAGTGGATCTTCCTGTCCTCTGCACGGTTGGACAATAGGTCATTAAAGAATTTTTTGGTATATTTAAAAATGTTAAGTGTTTTTGCAGAAATATCACTTAACACCAATACGTGAGAGATTATATACTTTGCAGAACATCATCTCAAGCCAGGAAGAATGAACTACTGTAACGGCAGTCATCATAGACGCCGCAGAAAGAACTGAGCCGGTGCTGCTGCCACTTTAATTCCTGGCAGCACCTTTCACGACAGTATATAACACCCCTGGCTTTGTCCTGAGCTGCTTGCTTCCCTGAACTGCCTCCGTCCTGCTGCCTGGATAATCCAGTCGAGGTTGCTAATCCACAGGTGCTTCCAATAATGAACTGACACATAAATTTGATTTCCCAGACTGCCTTGCTTCAACTTTGAAATTGTTATGTTGTGCTTTCAAGCATGTCCTGTTTGTTTCTCTTGTGAGACAGCTGCTGATCCAAGACGCTTGCTCATCCAAGATCTCCCCGCTGCTTCATCAAGGTAGCTGAATCTCAGCCAAGTCCTGCATCAGCCTGTCCTGCGTCTCAGCCAAGTCCCGTTCCTGCCAGCAAACATTTTGCCTCTTTCCTCTCCTCTAACCTCTGTGCCCAGTCCCTGCATCTACTTTCCCATATACTTTCTACTTACCCATACCACGTGAATCACATATCGTGTCTGTCACTCCCTGCTGTGTGCTGCTAACAAACCTCCATTTATACATAGTAACACTCTGCAACTGTATCACCGCATCCTGGGCTCCTGCACAAATCCGTAACCGCTACCTTGGAATGGCAAGTTTTCTGTCTAGCTGCAAATGAATGTCTCCTATACAAAGTATAAGAGGAGTTATTTTACAGTTAGGAGATGGAACATCCAAGCCCCAACCAAAGGGTTCACTCAGTCGAAATAGCAGCTTGAGTCATTAAGCTAACGACTGGAGCCATTAATTATGAAGACCCCAGTCGTTATCTTAATGGCTTGATTGGAATATGGGCCCTACAACCAATTTTTGCAGAGAAAAAAAAGATACATTGACAAAAAAATGTGCTCACAGTACTATACCGCACAAACACACATTAAATCATGCGAAATATCTAAACGCTGTGACATTACAATTTCTGAAATGCTTAACTTTGAACCGAGGCATCTACTAGGCTGTTTGCGATGTCTGGTGAATATTGATAGGATTACGATGTTCATGACGGGAAAACACACGACTGTCAAACACAGTACGGCCAAAAGAAGATTCCTGGAGAAAAGGAAACTTTGATGGCAGGAAATATAGATAAAAGCCTCATGTTTCATATCTGTGGAGCTTATCTCTTTCGCTGACTTGCTCCGTAAACTGTGATGGAACAAACATATGGAATATGGAACTCTCTGCAGCACAAACATCTCCAAAGGCTCAGTATTTATTTCCTGCATTCCACTATTATCAGGCAAAGTGGATGACGAGGAAATTCCTGCACTTCGCCTAGAGTTTAGAAATAAAATGATAACATTTATTGTTTCCATTTCAAGTTTGCGTTTTATTGTAAGGGTAAAAAGATCTGGAGTTTGTTTGATCAATGTCCACAGTGAGTCAAGATCTGGATAAAAATTAAACCTGGTTGTCAGATCGGGAAATGTTTTTTTTGGAAAAGCTAAGCAGATTTCACACCGCACATTAATTGTAATGTTTAGTACATGAGACTCCATTCTGTGCGCCACAACAACAGGTAGATACAACAACTTAAAGTAAATTTATTTAGTATAAATTGTTATCAGAATCTTAGTATAGTATAAGGGATTAGCCTCTTGTTTGGCGCCCTTCGGCAACCTCAGTTCGCCAACCCTGCGGTAGGGATGTGCATAACTTTTTTTTCAGTTTTGGGTCATTTTTTTCGCGTCTTTTTTTGTTTCAGGTCATTTCGGACAGTTTTTTGTTTGGTTTCGGTTCGGTAATTCGGTGATCCGGATTGATTCGTTGTTTTGGATCGTTTCGGGTGATTTGGATCGTTTCAAGTGATTTGGATCAGTTGGTTCTTCGTTTTTTATAAGTTATTTCGTTTTATATTCCTTATTTAAGAAGGGAAGTAGATTACTACCAATAAAATGAAAGTTTCTTTACTTATTTATTCTTTAAGAATTTTTTAGGTATTTTTTGGGTGAAATTTTAGGTTTCCTAACTTTTTTTAAAGAAACAAGGCTTTTTAACCCATAGGTTTCAATGCAGCATATGAATCCGCACACTGCTGAGAAGCGCCTCTCTGCAGTATAATTAATGCAGCATATGAATCTGCACGCTGCCGATTCTTAAATAAGCAATAAAAAAACGAAATAACTCATAAGCAAAGGAAAACCAACTGATTCGAATCACCTGAAATGATCCGAATCACCCGGATCGATCCAAACCGAATCACCGATCTGAATCGCGCCGAAATTTCGGATCGATACGAAATTTTCGGATTGGTCAATATGTTGTTTTCGGAAATGCTCCCGAAATATGAAAATGGTGAATTTTGTACGAATTTCGATTCGGAACGAAACAAATTGCACATCTCTACCCTGCGGTGAATTCATCATTCACTGCAGGGTTCCTGAAGTGCGCCGAATCGATCCATCAAACGCATCTGAAAGCCGCAGAAAAATCACGAACGCATCTGTTAAATCACCGAAAAATCAAACGCATCCAATAATCTACCGAACAAAGTAATAAATGCAAGATATTAATAACAAAACACAAATATACAGATTAACACAGAAAATAAATATGTAAGTAATATAGTCACTATCCGGGTTATTCAAAGAGATCCGAATGGCTGGAGAAAGGTAAGCGAACGCTGATTTTCAGCGTTTGGTTACCTTTCTTGGCCATTCGGCTATCCAGAGAGCAGGCAATTCGCCAAATCCTGGCGAATTGCCTGCACATACGGTGCCTGTTCGAGGGCAGTAAAATCCCCATAAAAAAAGCACTGCTTCGGCTATTCAGAGAACAGAAACTAGCAGTGAAAGGTTCCCGAAATGCCCTGCCATTCGGTGGTTTAATTCGGCAGATTTATTCAGGCGAATCCCATAGGCTTCAATATTAAAAATATTCCCATTTTAATTCAATATCTAATAAACCGTTCATTATAAAATTCTGCAGTAAAGAGTCTATTTATAGATTTTTTTTAGGATATTTTAAGCATTTTTCGTGATTTTTTTTTTATTTTTTTTAAAAAGTCCGATTTTTTTTTTTTTTTTTTTAGTTTACTTATTTTTTCTGTAACAGCCCTCTTTATTATCATTCCCTGGACCTCATATGTAAATTCCAGACATTTTTCGCTCAGCAGTTTCTTTGCAAACAGCGTTTCACTTTTCACTCATCCATGTAAACTGTTTTCCTTATTTATTCACTGCCTCTTCAGCGGTGTCGGCTTTTTCCGGAGACTTCGCTGCGTGTGATCGGCTCCTGCTCGGGTTTTTCTGGCGTCTTCGACGGGTTAATCCAGATGTTTTTGCGGGTTTTCGGCGTGCATTCGCCGGGTTTTGCGGTTCGTTTTCGTCGGGTTTGCGGCAGCTTTTCCCTGCAATTCGGGGACCCTGTGGTGCTTGCTGAATACACCGCAGGGTCACCGAAATGGGATCGGCAAAAGGAACCTAATCGAAGAGAACGAAAAGTCACTGAACATGCGGTGACTTTTCGAATCTCTTTGAATTACCCTGTATGTTACATGTTTACAGGTGCATTCTGTATTGAGGTATATTAATAGAGATTTCTTAAGGGACTTTAGACTGGGGGGAAGATTTGATGGCGTCTGGGAGGTTATTCCATAACTGCGGTGCTCTGTAGGAAAATGAGGATCGAGCCACTTTCTTTTTGTATTGTGGTATTGCAAGTAAGGTGCTGGTCCTGGATCGGAGGTTATAGGTTGCCGACCAAGCTTTAAACTATAGTAAATGTTGCTAGAAATGGCTTGCTGTCAATAAGATACTTTGCTCTTCTCCTAAAAGACATGTACAGGATCAATGTGGCAGGTAACTTTTGGGGCTTACCTTGCTGTAAGCTTTAGTTCGGGATTGGCATTAGGTTACTGTGCGTTTAATGGCTCCTATGCAAATATCCCCAGCGTCCTTCCTCAGCTCTAGGCCAACCCTGCAAAGATGAGCTCACGCAGAGGAACCGCTTAGCGCCATGAAGTTCTAGTTCCGAACACTGCCTGCTTCACCCAAATATTCCAACTTGCGCCCCCCTAATACGGCAGCTTGATTGGAACAGAGTTGGTAACAGGGAAGTGCTGCGGAAGGGGGTGCTTAATCTTGGCCCACCAGATGTTTTTACTACATTTCCCACCAGACACCACACTCTTCACCTAATGAATGGCTGATTTATCAATGGGAGATGTAGTGCCTGAAATACCTGGAGGACCAAGGTTAAGAACCCTTGGTCTAAGGGTTATTATCAATAATTTTTATTAATAAGTCGGATTATTCAGCACTCTTGGTAAATTGGAATATGTGAACATAGTTGTGTATTTGTGTGGAATTTATGCAAATAGAGAGGGGAGTGTATATTTTAAAGCAGGAGTGTGTTAGATTCATGTAATGTGTTTCTAGGGGCGAAATACCAAATTTCTGTTTCGGCATGTTTGTTTATTTTGTCCTTGTGTCCCTCTGTTTTAATCTTATGTAGCACAGTGGGATATGTTATAATAAACAAACTAATAGTAATGATAATAAGAACAAATTACTGAACATGGACTATGGACATGGATAAGACATCTGTGACCCTCATATTAACTAACTAGTGAGGAGGAAGCAAAAAGAGTATTGTTACATGATTCATTTCCTCTTCAGATTTCACTGGTATTTAAAGTTCTTTAATTGTACAGAATGCTTAACCTTGAAACTGCTTCGCTGTTTATTCACCACTGTCTTTAAATAATGTATAAAATAATTTTCCTAGTGTAGTGTGTATGAGTGTGTCAGAGCTCCACAGCAATAAAACTCACAGTAATGTGCAGTGTGAGTAAGTGTGTCACAAAGCTCCACAGCAATAAAACTCACAGAAATGTGCAGTATGTATGAGTGTGTCACAGAGCTTCACAGTAATAAAACTCACAGTAATGTGCAGTGTGTATGAGTGCATCACAGAGCTCCACAGCAATAACACTCACAGCAATGTGCAGTGCCTATCAGGGTTATTCCGAGAGCAAAGGTGCTCTCTCATTTCTTGCACTTCGGTAAATCAAAGTGAATTCACCACAGGGTCCCCAAAGTGCAGGGAAAATCTGCCCACCGCATCTGAAAAAACACTGCAAAACCACCGCCTTGAACGGAAAAGCCACCGCAAAACTGCCAAAAAAACAGCAAACGCATTTGAAAAAAGCTGACCAACCACTGCAAAACCACCGTAAAAAACCCGAACGTGTCCAAAAAAAGCCAACAAGCCACTGAACACCGCGTCGACCAGCCGCCGGAAAAAGCTAACAAGCCGACGAATGGGGTAAAATACAAAAGCGTAGTGAGCTAAGTCATTAACCAGGCAGTTCAACTGGGGCCACCAGGTGGCAACTATATACACAGTGAGGAACACCAAAACATTGTGTGTATAGGCCTGTTCCAGAGGTCTGCAAAGAGGCCTCAGAGGACATAGGAGGTGGTTGGCCGTGCTCCTAATCCAGTACAACATGGTTTCGAAAGAGGTCGGCTTCACCGGCTGAGGTTGTGGAGAGAAACTTGCCACTGATTTGGAGGCTTAAGATGGTGGCTGGGTATAGAAGGATAAATTTGATGCCCTGGTGGTTTAACGTTGAGCAGAAATAAGTAAAAGCCTGGCGTCGTTGTGTGAACTGAGCAGAGATATCTCTGAAAATCAGGATGTTTTGATGTTGATAGGTGAGCGATGGAAGCTTCTTGTAAGCCATTAGCGCACATCTTGACAGTTCAGGAATTGTGCAATAACTTGCCAGGGTCTCGCGTTTTCGGTAGGGGTAGTCGCTGCCAGGCGATGAGTCCATTCAATAAGGATTGGCGAGATTTATCTGCAGGAATGGAAAGCGCAGAGCGAAGCCACTCCTGCAATAGAGTGAGCAATTCTGGAGTGCGCACAGATTCAGGAATGCCAATAAAATGCAGGTTATTACGGCGACTTCCGTTTTCCATATCATCTAGCTTATCCTGAAGAGTGTCAATTGTAGTTTGCTGGTTTTGAATCGTTGTGTTAAGTGCGACGAGATCGTCTTCTGTTGCAGATAGTCTGGTTTCCAATGCAGAGATTTGTGAAGCGTGTGATTGGAGTAAAAGAAAAGCGTATTGTCGAAGATTTACATTCTTGTATTGTTCTCATATATAGGTTTAAGGACTGATGCAACCTCTTTGGCCACCTAAGCAGCCTGCATAGAGGTCACAGCAATAGGTTGTGCGAGGGGAAAGGAAGCATCGTCTTCTGAATTTGGTGGGACAGGGTGGGTGAAAGGGGTGATGATGTGTTGATAGGAGAAGATTTTTTTGGAAGTCGAAGATGTGGTGTGCTTTATAGTTTGTCTTTGCTACAAACTTATTTATTATTATTATTATTATTCTTTATTTATAAAGCGCCAGCATATTCCGCAGTGCTGTACAATGGGCACAGTATAGACAGGGTTACAATACAATACATTGAACAACATTTGACAAACAGTACAGGAGGAGATGAGGCCCTATTCCCGTAGGAACTCACAATCTGGGAGGGTTGGGGTTGGAAACAGGAGGAGAGGACTGCAAGGTGAGAGTGATTGATGGTTGCGTCAGTGAGTTGGGTGGTAGGCTTCCCTAAATAGGAACGTTTTAAGGGAGCGTTTCAAGGAAGAGAAGTTAGGGGAAAGTCTGACAGTACGAGGGAGAGGGTTCCAGAGAGGTGATGGTGGTGCAATAGTAATCGGCGATAAATAGTTCTATACTATAATAGAGTAAGGCTTGGCGTGTCCGTCGCCAAGCCTTACTCTGCGCATGCGCGCGCAACCAGCGGCGGTTGGTTGCGCGCGCATGCAACCGCCGCAGCACGAGCCGGCTGTGCGCTCGCCGCGGCGGTTACAAGATGCACACAGCAGCCGGGTAGAGGCTGCGCTCGCAGCCGGGTAGAGGCTGCGCTCGCAGCCTCTACCCGGCTGCCGAGCGCATCCGAGCGGCGCCAGGGAAGTGAAAGTTTCCCCACTTCCGCTCTTTGAAGGACCCAAGCCCCGGTCACGTGACCGCGGCTTGGGTCCTTCAACGAGCGGAAGCGGGGAAACTTTCACTTCCCCGGCGCCGCTCGGAAAGGTAAGTATGGCGCCGAGCTCATGGGGCGGCTGTCTGAATGCCGATAGAGCATTCGAACAGCCGCCCCATGTCTGGTCTGGGGTCTGAGCTGGGGCATATCCATGAGCGCTTGGGGGGCAATATCCATGAGCTGGGGGGCAATATCCATGAGCGCTGGGGGGGCAATATCCATGAGCGCTGGGGGGCAATATCCATGAGCGCTGGGGGGGCAATATCCATGAGCGCTGGGTGGGCAATATCCAGGAGCTGGGGGGCAATATCCATGAGCTGGGGGGCAATATCCATGAGCTGGGGGGCAATATCCATGAGCTGGGGGGCAATATCCATGAGAGCTTGGGGGCAATATCCGAGAGCTTGGGGGGCAATATCCATGAGCTGGGGGCAATATCCATGAGCTGGGGGGCAATATCCATGAGCTGGGGGCAATATCCATGAGCTGGGGGCAATATCCATGAGCTGTGGGGCAATATCCAGGAGCTGTGGGGCAATATCCAGGAGCTGTGGGGCAATATCCAGGAGCGCTGGGGGGCCAATATCCATGAGCTGGGGGGCAATATCCATGAGCTGGGGGGCATTATCCATGAGCTGGGGGGCATTATCCATGAGCTGGGGGGCAATATCCATGAGCTGGGGGGCAATATCCATGAGCTGGGGGGCAGTATCCATGAGCTGGGGGGCAGTATCCATGTGCTGTGGGGCAATATCCAGGAGCTGGGGGCAATATCCATGAGCTGGGGGGCAATATCCATGAGCTGGGACAGTATCCACGTGCTGGGGCATATATCCACGTGCTGGGGCATATATCCACGTGCTGGGGCAGTATCCACGTGCTGGGGCAGTATCCAGGAGCTGGGGGCAATATCCAGGATCTGGGACAGTATCCACGTGCTGGGGCATATATCCACGTGCTGGGGCAGTATCCACGAGCTGGGGCAGTATCCACGAGCTGGGGCAGTATATCTACGAGCTGGGGCAGTATATCCACGAGCTGGGGCAGTATATCCACGAGCTGCGGCAGTATATCCACGAGCTGCGGCAGTATATCCACGAGCTGCGGCAGTATATCCACGAGCTGCGGCAGTATATCCACGAGCTGCGGCAGTATATCCACGAGCTGCGGCAGTATATCCACGAGCTGCGGCAGTATATCCACGAGCTGGGGCAGTATCCACGAGCTGGGGCATATATCCATGAGCTGGGGCAGTATATCCACAATAGACTGCCCTCTGGGCAGGCTTTCCACCTTGTTTATATATAAAAAGATATATATTGAGCGTAGACCACCATGCAGGGGGAGGGTAGAAAAATTAGGATAGTAATCCTTTTGGGAGAAAAAAAATGCAGTGTTGAGTAGAGAAACTGGAGACCAAAAGAGTCCGAGAAGAAGAGAAAAGAGAATTTGTCCCAGAGGAAAATATATACTGTATATAGTAATATTACAGATGTGTTAATGGTGTAGTCTCTCCGCTAAAGGAAGGTTGCTGGTAGGCATTGAAGGGACTATGGACCTGGACCACAATGGAGAGGGCTAGTTGCGGGAAGGTACATCTGACTGCCATATATATATTCAAACTGTGAGCGGTACCAACACAGCAAGACGTTGAGAATAGGGTAGGCTTCAATATGGCATCTGGCCACACAGCTCTCCTTCCAGCAGATGAGTAGGCGATGTGGATCGGCACCGGGGCACAGCAGAGAACAATCAGAGCAGCGAAGACCATTGGTGAGGAGCCCTGTCCGCCGCCCGAGCCACCACCCGCACGGATGAATGGTGATCGGCCGCACGAGGGGCCTCGCTCTCAGTTCGGGGCTCCCTGAGGTGTGGAGAAGGTGTCACATCCCGTAGAGCAGCGACCCAGCCTCCACTCACCATTGGAGGGATGAACGCTCCAGTGGGCACCTGCTCTGGAGGTAAACTGCACCGGAGCTGCTGAGATTGGGGCCTCAGAGACGGAGGGGATGGGAGTAGCAGCCATCCAGGATGGCCGTGAAACTGGATGTCCCATTTTTTTATTTTCGTCATATTCTGTGGAGTTGACTCAAAGGCCATTTCTGCCTGTTTGCAAATAATGAAGAACCTATGTAACATTGTACGAGATAAGAGTCTCCATCTAGACTTTAGAACTGTTCATCCCAGCAATATTTTTGTGAAGGATAAAAAAACACATGAAAAATTTAAACTGAACAAATTTATACTATTTTAATATTTTGTGGTTTAAATTGCTATTTTCCCCAAAATTTAAGTGTTGATTTCATATCTCATGTTTCAAATTCCTATGTTACTTTTAAAAAGATATAACAATTAGTCCAGAAGGTCTTTGAAAGAGCAACAAGTCTAAAGAAACAGACCAGGGAGTGAACAGTTCACTCGTTGCGTCTCCGAGGCGGCGAGCTGACCCAGGACCCCAGGAAGATCTCGAAGTCCTTCTCCTCTTGTTATGCCACGCTGTATGGCCCGGTCCTCGTCCCCGTCCCAGAGGGTCTCCTCTGCGACTTTCTCTCCAGGTCCCCTTTGTCGCAGTTTAGGCTAGGGTCAGACTAGCGCAGTTTTAACGTGCGTTTAGCCGCACGAAATCACGGCCGTACTAGCAGCAAATGACGTCCAATGCCGGGGAACATACGACGAACGGCCGCACGAAAGTTCGTCCGCGCAACGCAAGTGGCCAACGAACGCATTTTTTCGAGAACGTCAAACTGCTACTACTGACGTACAGAGTGCGCTGCGGCCGCATAGCGGCGTGTGTGTGTGATTAGGAGACGTCAGACGTTGCTAATGTCCGACTAACATAACGTCCAGACACAAAAAGTGTTTTAATTGACGATCCGTACAAAATCACGGACGAAAAGGCGCATCGTATGACCGCTATCGCGTATTCCGGGAAAAAATACGTACGTTCGTTCGAACGCACTTTTTCACGGACAACGTGAAAAATGCGTTCGTCTGACCCTAGCCTAAGCCAAACGCAATGAACGGCCATAGCTGCTCCCATCTCGGTGGAGGAGGTCTTGGGGGTGAGTCGGGATCTGCAGTCCTCCAAAGCCCTGTGCCGTGACGTATTTTCTGCTGCTTACTTTAACCCCTTAAGGACAGGGGCAATTTTACAAGTTCGACACTCTTCGAAAAGTAGAAGTGTGCTGAGCTCATTTTTTTGCTTATCGTGTTTAAACACGATTTGAAGTCACCTTTTGTTGTACGACCCAGACAAATTATATACCCTTTTTTCGTCAGACTCAGCAGATTCATAATATATCATTATTATATGTATATGTCATGCCCTGCCAGAATGCTGTAACAAAAATGTTAAAAAAAATGAGAATTTTCAATAACATTTCAATCATCCACAGTGTGTAACATAATTTTTTTCACATTTTGTCATCCGAGCCTTTGCGGTTATATATTCTATGGGGTAGGCGTGTAAAAAATTAAAACTGCGAACCCGTTACTTTATTTTTCTGAGAAATTACGTGATTTTAGCTAACCCCCCAAAAACCGTTAGTGCAGCCTCATTGTTCAAAGCCCAGGGCTTTGGAGGACTGCAGATCCCTAATCACCCTTTATTATTTCTTGATATATAATATGGAGATATGTACCTGGACATTCTGACCTGTAACTGACTGTGCCCTTCACATGCCTTGTTCGTATGCTGTTCTCATGACAATTCCTGTGTGTCTACTCTCCCCGTTTAGCGTACGATTGCATGTTTTGGATCTGTACTGTTTTTTCGCCTTATGTCTCCCACGTGATGTGTCTCCAATAAACATTGTAAAATTTTAATTAACGATATAACAATTAGTAATGAAATGGTTAAGCTCCTAGCACCTCCAACGAATTCACTTTTTAAATTATCAAAGATCGGCATTTTGGTGAATACATATTAAATTTGTTGCTTTATAATCTACAAATTATAGATGTGAAAGCAACAATATAACATGTCAAAAAAGACGTTCACATAATAGTATAAGCTATCACAGCCCAGATGCTGACACAGTGCTGGTTTTATTCACAGGGGTGCTGAGGAAGTAGTGGTTACCAGCAGAGCTAGCAGGAGTGTCAGGAAAAGAAGTCAAAAAGCTCACACACATATGATCCATCTTCCAAGAAGCCCAGCCCAGCACAATATGAGGGAATTCCCCTGAAAAAGCCAGGACCTTCCTCTTACACATCACAATCAGGCTCTTCCTGTAAGCCTGACCCATTACCTCACACAGCTCAGCCATACGATTTATGTCTCGGGACTGATGGCATTTATTCATCAAAATCCAATATAATTTTAACCATTTATTTAATGGACAGTGCAGTGCAAGACAAACGTCTTGTAGCCCTGGTTATGTTACAAGACGTTCCCCTGTCCAGTGTCTGGTAAATGCAACAATATAACCCAGCTACTCCCTGACACAAATCACTCGGATACATCCCAGCCCCTCACTGACACAAACCACACATATATAAACACTGCCCCTCACTGACACAAACCACACATATAACGCAGCCCCTCGCTGACACAAACCACACATATATAAACGCTGCCCCTCACTGACACAAACCACACATATAACGCAGCCCCTCACTGACACAAACCACACATATATAACGCAGCCCCTCACTGACACAAACCACACATATATAACCCAGTCCCTCCCTGACACACACCACAGATATAACCCAGCCCCTCCCTGACACAAACCACACAGATATAACCCAGCCCCTCCCTGACACAAACCACACAGATATAACACAGCCCCTCACTGACACAAACCACACATATATAACCCAGCCCCTCCCTGACACAAACCACACAGGTATAACCCAGCCCCTCACTGACACAAACCACACATATATAACCCAGTCCCTCCCTGACACACACCACAGATATAACCCAGCCCCTCCCTGACACAAACCACACATATATAACGCAGCCCCTCCCTGACACAAACCACACAGATATAACACAGCCCCTCACTGACACAAACCACACATATATAACCCAGCTCCTCACTGACACAAACCACAGATATAACCCAGCCCCTCACTGACACAAACCACACATATATAACCCAGCCCCTCCCTGACACAAACCACACAGGTATAACCCAGCCCCTCACTGACACAAACCACACATATATAACCCAGCCAGTGGCGTAGCGTGGGGGGGTGCCTCAGGGGCGGTCGCCCCGGGCGCAATTTTCTTAGGGGGCGCAAAATTTCAAAAGAAATTTGACCCATTAATATTTTCCAGCAGGGATCAGCAAGGTGTCTGCCAGTTTTGCCACACCGGCGGTGACTTAGCACTCAGCGTCCAGAAGGAGGACCAGGACATAAAATTCTGGTCCTGTCCCAACTCCTTAACGCTGACGTGAGTCACATGAAGCAGCGCAGCATTATTCAACGGAACACCCTGTACCACGCTTGTCAGTCCCCCTTGAAGCCCTGTTCCAGCCCCCCGCCGCTGGCAGCCCTGCAGCCGCTGAACAGGAAGGAGGGAGGGAGGAGCCTGTCCTGCAGCACATTTAAAATTCGGTCTCCACTAAGCCCCCTGGACAGCTCCCCCCCCGGGCCACCAGCAACTCCACGCAGGTAGGCGACACTGTATGACACCAAAGCAGCATGACCACCACACAGTGAGGGGGTACAGGGAGGGGGTGACTGTGGATACTGGGAGAGAGTGACTGGGGGTACTGGGAGAAAGTGGAGATACTTGGAGAGAAAAAGAGAGAGAGTGTGACTGGGGATGCCGGGAGACTGTGGCGGGGGTTACTGGGAGAGAGTGAGTGACTGGGGGTGCTGGGAGAGAGTGAGTGACTGGGGGTACTGGAGAGAGAGAGTGACTGGGGGTACTGGGAGAGAGGAGTGACTGGGGGTACTGGGAGAGAGAGAGTGACTGGGGGTACTGGAGAGAGAGAGTGACTGGGGGTACTGGGAGAGAGAGAGTGACTGGGGGTACTGGAGAGAGAGAGTGACTGGGGGTACTGGGAGAGAGAGAGTGACTGGGGGTACTGGAGAGAGAGAGTGACTGGGGGTACTGGGAGAGAGAGAGTGACTGGGGTACTTGAGAGAGAGTGACTGGGTACTTAGAGAGAGTGTGACTGGGGTACTTAGAGAGAGAGTGACTGGGTACTTAGAGAGAGAGTGACTGGGGTACTTAGAGAGAGAGTGACTGGGGTACTTAGAGAGAGAGTGACTGGGGTACTTAGAGAAGAGTGACTGGGGTACTTAGAGAGAGAGTGACTGGGGTACTCAGAGAGAGAGAGAGAGAGAGTGACTGGGGTACTTGGAGAGAGAGAGTGACTGGGGTACTTAGAGAGAGAGTGACTGGGGTACTTAGAGAGAGAGTGACTGGGGTACTTAGAGAGAGAGTGACTGACGGGTACTTAGAGAGAGAGTGACTGGGGTACTTAGAGAGAGAGTGACTGGGGTACTTAGAGAGAGAGTGACTGGGGGTACTTAGAGAGAGAGTGACTGGGGTACTTAGAGAGAGAGTGACTGGGTACTTAGAGAGAGAGTGACTGGGGTACTTAGAGAGAGAGTGACTGGGGTACTTAGAGAGAGAGTGACTGGGGTACTTAGAGAGAGAGTGACTGGGGTACTTAGAGAGAGAGTGACTGGGGTACTCAGAGAGAGAGAGAGAGAGAGAGTGACTGGACCAGAGAGAGAGAGAGAGAGAGAGTGACTGGGGTACTTGGAGAGAGAGAGTGACTGGGGTACTTAGAGAGAGAGTGACTGGGGTACTTAGAGAGAGAGTGACTGGGGTACTTAGAGAGAGAGTGACTGGGGTACTTAGAGAGAGAGTGACTGGGGTACTTAGAGAGAGAGTGACTGGGGTACTTAGAGAGAGAGTGACTGGGGTACTTAGAGAGAGAGTGACTGGGGTACTTAGAGAGAGAGTGACTGGGGTACTTAGAGAGAGAGTGACTGGGGTACTTAGAGAGAGAGTGACTGGGGTACTTAGAGAGAGAGTGACTGGGGTACTCAGAGAGAGAGAGAGAGAGAGAGAGTGACTGGGGTACTTGGAGAGAGAGAGTGACTGGGGTACTTAGAGAGAGAGTGACTGGGGTACTTAGAGAGAGAGTGACTGGGGTACTTAGAGAGAGAGTGACTGGGGTACTTAGAGAGAGAGTGACTGGGGTACTTAGAGAGAGAGTGACTGGGGTACTTAGAGAGAGAGAGAGAGTGACTGGGGTACTTAGAGAGAGAGTGACTGGGGTACTTAGAGAGAGAGTGACTGGGGTACTTAGAGAGAGAGTGACTGGGGTACTTAGAGAGAGAGTGACTGGGGTACTTAGAGAGAGAGTGACTGGGGTACTTAGAGAGAGAGTGACTGGGGGTACTTAGAGAGAGAGTGACTGGGGTACTTAGAGAGAGAGTGACTGGGGTACTTAGAGAGAGAGTGACTGGGGTACTTAGAGAGAGAGTGACTGGGGTACTTAGAGAGAGAGTGACTGGGGTACTTAGAGAGAGAGTGACTGGGGTACTTAGAGAGAGAGTGACTGGGGTACTCAGAGAGAGAGTGACTGGGGTACTCAGAGAGAGAGAGAGTGACTGGGGTACTTAGAGAGAGAGTGACTGGGGGACTCAGAGAGAGAGAGAGAGAGAGTGACTGGGGTACTTAGAGAGAGAGAGAGAGTGATGACGGGTACTTGAGAGAGAGAGTGACTGGGGTACTTTGAGAGAGAGAGTGACTGGGGTACTTGGAGAGAGAGAGTGACTGGGGTACTCAGAGAGAGAGAGAGAGAGAGTGACTGGGGTACTTAGAGAGAGAGTGACTGGGGTACTCAGAGAGAGAGAGAGAGAGAGAGAGTGTGACTGGGGTACTTAGAGAGAGAGAGAGAGTGTGACTGGGGTACTTTGAGAGAGAGAGTGACTGGGGTACTTGGAGAGAGAGAGTGACTGGGGTACTTAGAGAGAGAGTGACTGGGGTACTTAGAGAGAGAGTGACTGGGGTACTTAGAGAGAGAGTGACTGGGGTACTTAGAGAGAGAGGACTGGGGTACTTAGAGAGAGAGTGACTGGGGTACTTAGAGAGAGAGTGACTGGGGTACTTAGAGAGAGAGTGACTGCGGGGTACTTAGAGAGAGAGTGACTGGGGTACTTAGAGAGAGAGTGACTGGGGTACTTAGAGAGAGAGTGACTGGGGTACTTTAGAGAGAGAGTGACTGGGGTACTTAGAGAGAGAGTGACTGGGGTACTTAGAGAGAGAGTGACTGGGTACTTAGAGAGAGAGTGACTGGGGTACTTAGAGAGAGAGTGACTGGGGTACTTAGAAGAGAGTGACTGGGTACTCAGAGAGAGAGAGAGAGAGAGAGAGTGACTGGGGTACTGGAGAGAGAGGAGTGACTGGGGTACTTAGAGAGAGAGTGACTGGGTACTTAGAGAGAGAGTGACTGGGGTACTTAGAGAGAGAGTGACTGGGGTACTTAGAGAGAGAGTGACTGGGGTACTTAGAGAGAGAGTGACTGGGGTACTTAGAGAGAGAGTGACTGGGTACTTAGAGAGAGAGTGACTGGGGTACTTAGAGGAGAGAGTGACTGGGTACTTAGAGAGAGAGTGACTGGGGTACTTAGAGAGAGAGTGACTGGGTACTTAGAGAGAGAGTGACTGGGGTACTTAGAGAGAGAGTGACTGGGGTACTTAGAGAGAGAGTGACTGGGGTACTTAGAGAGAGAGTGACTGGGGTACTAGAGAGAGAGTGACTGGGGTACTTAGAGAGAGAGTGACTGGGGTACTTAGAGAGAGTGACTGGGGTACTTAGAGAGAGAGTGACTGGGGTAGGTATAGAGAGAGAGTGACTGGGGTACTTAGAGAGAGAGTGACTGGGTACTTAGAGAGAGAGTGACTGGGTACTTAGAGAGAGAGTGACTGGGGTACTTAGAGAGAGAGTGACTGGGTACTCAGAGAGAGAGTGACTGGGGTACTCAGAGAGAGAGAGAGTGACTGGGGTACTTAGAGAGAGAGTGACTGGGGTACTCAGAGAGAGAGAGAGAGAGAGTGACTGGGGTACTTAGAGAGAGAGAGAGAGTGTGACTGGGGTACTTTGAGAGAGAGAGTGACTGGGTACTTGAGAGAGAGAGAGTGGGGGTTGGGGGAGAGACTGGGTACTTGAGAGAAGAGAGTGACTGGGGTACTTAGAGAGAGAGTGACTGGGGTACTTAGAGAGAGAGTGACTGGGTACTTAGAGAGAGAGTGACTGGGGTACTTAGAGAGAGAGTGACTGGGGTACTTAGAGAGAGAGTGACTGGGGGGGGTACTTAGAGAGAGAGTGACTGGGTACTTAGAGAGAGAGTGACTGGGGTACTTAGAGAGAGAGTGACTGGGGTACTTAGAGAGAGAGTGACTGGAGGTACTAGAGAGAGAGTGACTGGGGTACTTAGAGAGAGAGTGACTGGGTACTTAGAGAGAGAGTGACTGGAGCGCAGGTACTTAGAGAGAGAGTGACTGGGGTACTCAGAGAGAGAGAGAGGAGAGAGAGTGACTGGGTTACTTGAGAGAGAGAGAGTGACTGGGGTACCTTAGAGAGAGAGTGGACTGGGGTACTTAGAGAGAGAGTGACTGGGGTACTTAGAGAGAAGAGTGACTGGGTACTTAGAGAGAGAGTGACTGGGGTACTTAGAGAGAGAGTGACTGGGGTACTTAGAGAGAGAGTGACTGGGGTACTTAGAGAGAGAGTGACTGGGTTACTTAGAGAGAGAGAGTGACTGGGGTACTTAGAGAGAGAGAGTGACTGGGGTACTTAGAGAGAGAGTGACTGGGTACTCAGAGAGGAGAAGAGAGAGAGGAGAGAGTGACTGGGGGTACTTGGAGAGAGAGAGTGACTGCGAGGTGGGGTACTTAGAGAGAGAGTGACTGGGGTACTTAGAGAGAGAGTGAACTGGGTACTTAGAGAGAGAGTGACTGGGGTACTTAGAGAGAGATGACTGGAGGTACTTAGAGAGAGAGTGACTGGGGTACTTAGAGAAGAGTGACTGGGGTACTTAGAGAGAGAGTGACTGGGGTACTTAGAGAGAGAGTGACTGGGGTACTTAGAGAGAGAGTGACTGGGGTACTTAGAGAGAGAGTGACTGGGGTACTTAGAGAGAGAGTGACTGGGGTACTCAGAGAGAGAGTGACTGGGGTACTCAGAGAGAGAGAGAGAAGTGACTGGGGTACTTAGAGAGAGAGAGAGAGAGTGACTGAGGGTACTTAGAGAGAGAGAGTGACTGGAGGTACTCAGAGAGAGAGAGAGAGAGAGAGTTGACTGGGGGTACTTAGAGAGAGAGTGACTGGGGTACTTAGAGAGAGAGTGACTGGGGTACTTAGAGAGAGAGTGACTGGGGTACTTAGAGAGAGAGTGACTGGGGTACTTAGAGAGAGAGTGACTGGGTACTTAGAGAGAGAGTGACTGGGGTACTTAGAGAGAGAGTGACTGGGGTACTTAGAGAGAGAGACTGGGGAGAGGAGAGGTACTTAGGGGAGAGAGAGTGACTGGGGTACTTAGAGAGAGAGTGACTGGGGTACTTAGAGAGAGAGTGACTGGGTACTTAGAGAGAGAGTGACGGGGTACTCAGAGAGAGAGTGACTGGGTACTCAGAAGAGAGAGAGAGTGACTGGGTACTTAGAGAGAGAGTGACTGGGGTACTCAGGAGAGAGAGAGAGGAGAGTGACTGGGGTACTTAGAGAGAGAGAGAGAGTGTGACTGGGGTACTTGAGAGAGAGAGTGACTGGGGTACTTTGAGAGAGAGAGTGACTGGGGGTACTTTGAGAGAGAGAGTGACTGGGGTACTTGGAGAGAGAGAGTGACTGGGGTACTCAGAGAGAGAGAGAGAGAGTGACTGGGGTACTTAGAGAGAGAGTGGACTGGGGTACTCAGAGAGAGAGAGAGAGAGAGAGTGTGACTGGGGGTACTTAGAGAGAGAGAGAGAGTGTGACTGGGGTACCTTTGAGAGAAGAGAGTGACTGGGGTACTTGGAGAGAGAGAGTGACTGGGGTACTTGGAGAGAGAGAGTGACTGGGGTACTCAGAGAGAGAGAGAGAGAGAGAGAGTGTGACTGGGGTACTTTGAGAGAGAGAGTGACTGGGGTACTTGGAGAGAGAGAGTGAGCTGGTACTTGGAGAGAGAGAGTGACTGGGGTACTCAGAGAGAGAGAGAGAGAGAGAGAGTGTGACTGGGTACTTAGAGAGAGAGAGAGAGTGTGACTGGGGTACTTTGAGAGAGAGAGTGACTGGGGTACTTGGAGAGAGAGAGTGACTGGGGTACTTGGAGAGAGAGAGTGACTGGGGTACTTGGAGAGAGAGAGTGACTGGGGTACTTGGAGAGAGAGAGAGTGACTGGGGTACTTGGAGAGAGAGAGAGTGACTGGGTACTTGAGAGAGAGAGAGTGACTGGGGGTACTTGGAGAGAGAGAGTGACTGGGGTACTTGGAGAGAGAGAGTGACTGGGGTACTTGGAGAGAGAGAGTGACTGGGGTACTTGGAGAGAGAGAGTGACTGGGGTACTGGGAAAAAGTGGGGGTACTTAGTGACTTGGGGTACTTGGATAGAGAGTGAATGAGGTATTGGGAGAAAGTGGGGTACTGAGAGTGACTGGGTTACTTAGAGGGTGACTGGGGGTACTGGGAGAGAGTGACTGGGTATAGCGTGAGTGGACCTATTCTAGGGTATACTGGGACAGGGTGACTGGTAGCAGTGGCGTAGCATGTGTGTTTCATTTTTTTTATTATATCAGTATTTTGTTAATATACAATACATGTGCTTGTGGGGTAAGGGGGTCAATACTCTACTGGTGGAAGGGAATCATGGTGTGTTACCATGTCCACAGGTTGGGGGGGGCACATAATTCTTGCCCTGCCCCGGGCGCTGACAATCCACGCTACGCCGCTGAACCCAGCCCCTCACTGACACAAACCACACAGACATAACCAAACCACTTACTGACACAAATCACTCAGATACATCCCAGCCCCTCACTGACAGTAATCACACAGATATAACCCAGCCCTTTAATGACACACTACACAAGCATAAGGGAGCCCCTCACTGACACAAACCACACATATCTGCCATGGTGGGTTGTGTTATAACTAAAGAGACAGCGGCATATGTAAATAGACCAGTGGTGTAGAGATGGAGGGGGACTTGCCCCCAGGAGTCTGACTGTATGGGCGCCGCAAGCAGAGGTGGACTGACCATCTGGAAAATCCCTTAGGGACGCACCTTGGGACCTCCCCCGCCCACTGATGTCATCACACATGGCCACGATGACATCAGAAAGGGACCTCCTCCAACAGTGCAGTGAAATCGCTTTGGACCCCCATATCTACTGAACAGTGAAAGGCAGAGGGTCAGGCTCGGTATTGTTGCATTTGGTTCATTGAATACCTAAACTGGAGCGCTGGTATTTCTGGTAAAGCGTCAGAGGTCGCTAAAAAGCAAGTAAGGGCTTCAGGACTTCATTAAGAGCAAAACACTTCCCTGGAGCTGAACATCATATCCCGCTCTAAGAAGGTTATAGGGAATGTACACACCATCACCGATTACACCATGCACTTTATCACGGTAGGCTGATATATAGACAGGGTTATTCAGAGAGCGGTGAAAAGCAGGAGAATGACTGGAGAAGGGAAAATTCTAAGTCAAAATAGCCGATTTGGAAAGTGAGCTAAATGGGAGAATTTTTCGCCCTAGAATTCCCATTGTCCAGTCATTCTCCTGCTTTTGCAGACAATAGGACCCAGATACTACTCACGAAAAATTGGGTAAACAGGATAAGAATCCCTGCTCCACGATTCCAAATTTAAAACCGCATAAATAAATTCCAGAAACCCATATATTTAATCAAAGGTGGATTTATTCCAGCACCAACAAGGCCGACGTTTTTACCAGAACTGATCTTTGTCAAGTCTAAAGAGTAACTGTGCAAAACATATATATAGTGTTCCAAATTGCCAATCAAATCTGCATTTGTTAGACACCACAGTATAAAAACAATTATGTCTGATTGCTATCCTGGTTAAAAGATTACTATATCTTTTAACTATTTAATTCATCATCTTTATTAAAGACACATTACATATTAAACATGTTCCAGGTTTCTATAGAACAGACATTACTAAAAGCCTATGACGAAACAGAATGTAGAACATCTAGCGCTGGACTAAAATATGACACTATACAATACCTAATTCTTACAGCTCCACAGTTATTGTCAGGGCCGCTGGCCCGTTGGCCCTGGGTTCCTGGCGTATTTCGCCCGGGTCCCGGTAAGGCAGTCTGCGACGGCATCCGGCGGTACCATTCCAAACCAGGCCTTACCTCGTGGTTCTCCGGGATCCCGGGTGGATCAGGGGCTGACTCATCCACGGGCGGCCCCCGCCGCAGCGCGAGGCTTCAGGCCTTGTCTAGGCCTCTGACAGGGTGTGCGCACGTGGTCGGGCTCCAACAAAATGGCACCCAGGGCGTGGCGCACATTAATGACATCACAGGTTCTCAATTGGGCCAAAGGAGGTTACAGGGTTTAAAAGGCCAGAATGCCATTACAGCCTTGCTCCAGTATTGAGATAGTTCTCCCTCTCCTAGCGCACAGTATTTGTTCTGTATTGACCCAAGTTTGTGACCACAGTCTCGAATCCCAGCCTGTTCCCTTTTACTCCGTGCCTTACTACGACATCCCTAGAGTTGTTCACCATCTTCTGAAGGGCAACCTGACAGTTATCCACGCAGGGTTAAACCTGTGAAGACATAATAAAGTGGTTAACTCCTTAAGGACCAAGGGTCTTCAAAGTCCATGTATTTATGACGCAAACGTTACGTCATTGGTCTTTAAGAGGTTAATGCATCTTGAGACTATCAATAAAAACATAAAAGAAAGAGAAGACTTATCCATACAAAAAAAAATTTGATAGGAAAGGCACAAAATCTGCCTCTCTGTTAAGGCCACGAGGCGCAACAGTATTTAGATGGTATATCCAGTAAAGTTCCTTCCTTTTAAGCAATTTCTCTCTATCCCCACCTCTTGATAACTTCGGTACTTCATCAATCACTTGGAAACGTAATTGAGAGATATCATGTCCACTCTCCACAAAATGTTGTGGGACGGAAGTTCAATTTTTTTGGTTCTGATATCTGATTTGTGTTTAATAAATCGGTTCTTTACTTTTTGCGTAGTCTCTCCAATATAAATCAATCCACAGGGGCACCTCAACAGGTACACCACAAAAGTGGAATTACAGGTGAAGTATCCCTTAATCTTAAACAAAATGTCTGGAATAAACATAGAAGTTCCTATGAATTGTAATAAAAAGGTCTGTTACAGAAAAAAAAGAAAAACCGCTATTAGAAAAAAATAAAATTGATTTTTTTTTTAAAAATACCTAAAAGATACTAAAAAAATAAAAGTAATAAATAAAGAGATTTTTTTACTACAGATTAATGGAATAAACGGTTTATTAGATATTGGATAAAAACAGGAATATTTTTAACATTGAATCCTATGATGTTCGTTCGCTTTAATAAACCTGCCAAATGAAACTCCAGACATCAGGACATTTCTTTGCTGTTCGGTGTCTCTGAACAGATTAGCCATTACTTCTCTATGGGGACTTTCACTGCCTTCGAACAGGCACCATACTTGCTGTCAGTTTGCCAAAATTTGTGCATGAGCATATCACAGAGCTCCACAGCATTAAACCTCACAGTAGGGGGCGGAGCTAATTGCTGAGGAGAGAAGACGCATCTTGCCGAGCTCCGCTGCGATAGCTAACGATTTAGAGACTTCTTGGGTCTATTTACCTGGTGTTAACCCTCTGAGTGCCATAGGAACTGCCTCTGACTGGGGGGGAGCGACTCCTGAAAGATTGCTGAGTTTCTGGCGGCGAGTCCCTGAGCAGGTCTACCCAGAGATCGTGAGTGCGGCCTAGTGCGGTGGCCATTTTGGATTTGGCAGTCCCTTCCTAATCGCCGCGAGGACGCTGCCGCGGACCAGAGATTAGAGATGGGTAGGAGATCTGTTAAAAGAGCTGTCCGGGCAGGGGGTCCCGCCAACAGGACATTCGCGATTCTATGGGCAGGGTTGGTGCTCCCCGTGCAGTGTCCCCCTCCCCCGTTATTCCGGCGGGGTACGGCTCTTCTGAGGATGGAGATTTTTACTGGCCTCAGGACAATGAGGAAGACCGGCGACTGCTTACTTCGCTAACCCCGGGGAAAGGATCGAAGGCAGCTGGTACAGCAGCTAAAAAGAGGGCTCAGAACGCCGTTCTCTGGCAGGAGCACTACAGGAGGCTTACCCAAACCCAGTGATGTCCTCTGCTGCACCACGGGGGAGTTCATAGGAGGACGCCTGGTCCACAGATTCGGACTCTTTGCTGTCCTCTGCTGGTGGTCCGGGGACTAAGGAGACATGACGGGAATCAGTCCCACCTAACCGTGATGGACGTGGACCTCTGTCAGTGGCCGGTCCACCGTCTTCAGGGCTACTTACCTCCGACAGTCGGCTTGAGGTCAATGATGATTCGCTCCCCTCCATAAAGGGTGATCTTTGGAACTTTATGGCAGAGATGAGGTTGTGGTGAGCTGAATTTTCAGGGATCCGGGCTAAGGTTGACGTAGTGCGAGCTGAGGTATTTGCGGTGCGGATTCATGTGGATGAGGAAGTTTCGACGCTTTCGACCCAGGTGGTGGAACTTCGTGCGCAGGTCGCGCTTCTGTCCCGCTCTGTGGAAACACTTGAGGCAAGGCATCGCCGACGCAATGTCCGTGTCTGGGGAATCCCGGAATCGGTACCTGCAGCGGATCTTCTGAAGTATGTGGATCGCCTGGGGCATCAAGTTATGGGTCTCTCTTCTGATTCTCCTGCGGTATTTGTCTCGGTATTCAGGGTCCGGAAGGCTGCGATGGCTCCGTCTGCTGCTCCACGGGACATTATTGCTACGGCGGTGGATGTCACTATGCAGGTGAACCTTATGTCGTCCCCGGGGGCACGGTCGGATGTGTCTTTTGAGAATTCGATACTCCAGATATACCGAGACTTACACTTTCTGACTCTAATGGCCCAGAGGAAATTTCGAGAGGTGACAACTTTCCTACGTGCACGGGGTGTAAGATATCGTTGGGGACTGGCGGGTTCCCTGGAGGTGAACCACAGGAATGTGCCTTATAATATTGCTGACCCCTCTGAAGCAGGATCTGTCTTATCTGGAATGGGTCTTTCTAGAGATGTGGCGGAGGACTGCCCCGGCTGAGCGACGGATTTTCGTTGTTCCACCTCACGTATCGCCTGCGTTTACCGTAGGCACGCTGGACGTTTGGTCTGTTATTGTTCTTGTTTCTAGGGTTTGAGCTGGGTTCTAATGCTTGCTAATTTTGGGTTCTCAGTGTATACTTCCGGAGCTGGCTATTTAACCCTTTTTTTTCCCCTTACTGCATGGATGACTTTTCTTGGCTGATATTTATATATTGTTATTCTTTTTTTTTAATTTTTTTATTCTCTCTCTCCCCGGTTTTTCTTTCTTTCTTTTTTTATGATGATGTTTATCTGTTTGATCTTTGTTGGCCCTGCGAGGCCTAAGTTCTGATGTTCTTATTGTGATTCGCTAAACTCTGTATAAATAAAGAATTAAAAAAAAATAAAAATAAACCTCACAGTAATGTGTGCCGTGTATTATGAGCATTCAGTGTTATATGGGAGTTCTGATTTATGAGTAAAAATAGTTTAAAAACCCCGTAAAACTCGGAGGGAGGGGTGACACCATCAGCTACCACACTGGGTGACACCAACCCTAGTGACGCCACTGCCACACACTAAGTACGTGCGCACAGAACTGCGCACGCACAACGCATGTGGCAAACGGACGCAAGTTAGACGAGAACGTAAAACCGCTATACGGACGCGCAGAGTGCGCCACGTCGACGTAGCGTTCTGTGTGAGTGATGAGGAGATGTCAGACGCAGCGCATTTGCAACGTCCAGCACCTTGACGCACAAAATGGCTTTTCATACCCTTTTCGAAGTTTTGTATCCCATAATTCCTTTTTTTTTCTACGTCCGTCAACAAAAACGGATCGTGTGGTGCCTGTCTACAGTATCTTCCGTCAGTACGCCCGTCCTTTGTGCGCGCACGCAGAGTGCACTCAGACTGTGTTCGTCTGACATTAGCCTTAAAGGGTATATTTTCTTTTTTACATAAATACAAACAGTGGCGCGTCACATCAAACAGTGTCCACAAACCCCCGTTACTATGCACCAATGGTGGTTTCCCCAAACCAGATATAGATCGATCAGACCCCAGACAAATAAATTGCAGCGGTACAGCGCACAAGAAATCTGGTATATGTACACGTATTAAGTTAGATCTATTACAGATGGTGGAATTCCAACCAGTTTCTCCTAAAGCAAAAATGGAGAAAATTATCGTGCAATATGAACTTATACCGGTATATTAAAAAATATCAACTCACATAACAAGAGCCTGGACTGGCTCTAGATTAGATCGCCTTTGAGTTTTCATTTTCATGTTTCACAGGTACCCAATCTCCTTTCCATTATTCTTCTGATGGGATCTCTAAGAAAAGAAGTACAACAAGGGACACTCCCTAGTATAATACTGCGTAAAAATATATAATAAATAGAAAGATACTCGAGTATACCGCTAGATTTTGGTGACAAAAATGTAACCTTAAAATTGGAGGGGACGCGTTATATTCGAGACATCTGCATCGCGTGTAAAAAAAAAAAAAACTTGCCTTGCTCTGGATCCCAAGTCTCCCGGACGCTCCGGTAGTCTCGCTGAAGTGAATGCGGGGCTCCCTGATGCTTGCAAACACTTCAGGAACGGATTCAGGAGAGGTGGGATCCATCACGGCCAGGGGCACGCTCAGTTTAAGCCAACCTTTCACTTCACTCACTTCCACCGGGCATTTAATCGCTAGTAAAGAAGACGGATGGCTGCCGGCTTCATGCTTAGTAACAACTGCAATCATTCTAGAGCAGAACACCCTGACCTGAGGGGGAGCCTGACTGTGTTAAGAGAACCTGGAAGGATTTTAATTGTTTACCGGTACAGTATAATTTTGTTCCTCGCGTTATATTCGAGTCTTGAGTATTCTCTCATTTTCATAATCAATCTCTATCCATTGCGTTATATTCGGGTCGCGCTATACTCGAGTAACTACAGTATTTCTTTTTGTATGAGACAATTGCACACAAACAGGGTTATTCAAAGAGATCCGAATTGTGGCCGAAAGGTAACCGAACAGTGAAATTCAGCGTTCGGTTACCTTTCCTGGCCATTCGGCTATTCAGAGAGCAGGCAATTCGCCAAATGTTGCCTGCAATTGCTGTTCGGTGCCTGTTCGAGGGCAGTGAAATCCCCATAGAGAAGCAATGCTTCGTCTATTCAGAGAACACAAACCAGCAGTGAAAAGTTGCCGAATTGCTCTGCTATTCGGTGGTTTCATTCAACAGGTTTATTCAGGCGAATTCCATAGGCTTCAATGTTAAAAATATTCCTGTTTTAAATCAATATCTAATAAACCGTTGATTATAATATTCTGCAGTAAAAAGTTTCCTTATTTATAGATTTTTTTGTATTTTTTAGTAATTTTTCAGGATTTTTCAGCAAAACTTTTTTTAAATAATTTTTTCTGTAACAGCCATTTTTATTATCATTCATTGGATCTTATATGTAAATTTCAGACATTTTCGTTCTGTAGTTTCTTTGCAAACAGCTTTTCACTTTTCAAACATTCAAGCGTACTGTTTTTATTTTTTCACTCCATTCATCTGCGGTGTTGGCTTTTTCCAGTGGCTGCTCTGCGCTGTGATCGGCGGCTGCTCAGGTTTCTCCGGCCGGTTCGGCTGCGTTAATCCAGATGTTTTTGCAGGTTTCGGTGTGCGTTCGCCAGGTTTTCTGGAGAGTGTTCGTCGGGTTTCCGGCGGATTTTCCCTGCACCACGACGGCCCTGTGGTGCTTGCTGAATACACCGCAGGGTCGCCGAAATGGGATCGGCGAATCGCACCGAATTGAAGAGAACGAAGGGTCACCGAAGTGACTTTTCAACCGTGCGGTGACTTTTCGATTCTCTTTGAATAACCCTGTTAGTCTTGATGGAGTCACCCCTGACTCTTGGATGTGCGCATATGGCTTTTTTTCGGGTTAAAATCACTAAACCCTCCACGAATGACAGGTAACAGGCAGGCAGATTAAAAGTAAGCGCTTTTATTTAAAATACAACCAGGACGCGTTTCGCTGATAAAAACGGCTTCATGATGATAAATCAGGTTAAAGGTGAGGTCAGATGCTGAGCGGCAGAGTAGAGGTCTACTCTGCCTGGAAGCTACAATAATAATGAAGCAATGTCAGGAGGGTGGTGTGGAGCCTCACGTGACCTGTGGTGAGCGTTTGTAACCGTTTGTTTGCTGGTTCAGAGCTGAGGGCAGCACTCTACAAGTAGCTGCCACATGCAGGACTGGATCCTGACAGGCATGGATCCTGACATAGAGGAAGTGTTAGGCAGCCGCAACAGCCGAGTCACAACAGGAATTTGAGGTTTGTCTTGACTAGCAGGGAAGCTGGTAACGACTCGCTCATTAACGTTAACAGCCGGAGTGGAATAGAGCTCTATGTCTGTACTGGCTGCAGGGCTATGTCTCAGCTACGCACAGCAGGGGCAATGTGGAGGTTAGCGTGCAAAACATATCACAGTAAACAAGCTTGGAATGAAACTGTACATTTTTCAACTCTCCTGTCATAACCGTGAGTCAGGTGTCTCTCATATAATTATTGTGCATGTTGGCAAAAAGGCTGGTCTGTTTGGGAGTGTGACCTTTAACCTATACCAAAAACAAATGTGTGCATATCTTTCATCCTCTGTCACAAGGATCTGAATCATGAGCTTGTCTCTCAGTGAACATGGCTTGAAACAAGCAGCAAAAAAAGAGCTGCGTCCAAAATCCTCCATCATGCTGCCATCAATTGGGGGCGCTAGAGGGTGATGAGGGACAACTGATATTAAAGGACTTGGAAGCTCTATACCAGTGTTTCCCAAATCTGTCCTCAGGACTCGTTGACAGGCCAGGTTTGCAGGATATTTGAAACACAGCACAGGTTCAGTCTGCATTTCCCCAAGGTAACCCTTAAAATCTGGCCTGTTAGAGGGTCCTGTGGAGAGGTTTGGGAAACCCTGCTCTATACCTTATCTCAATCCTTCCTAGCTCTCTCCTCAGAGAGAGCAATAACAGGCTAGATTTTAAGGATTTCCTTGGAAATGTAGACTGAATCCTGCAATCACTGAGAAGCAAATGATCACCTTTGGTGTACTTCATATATCTGACAAATCTGGCCAGTTAGTGGTACCAGAGGACAGGTTTGGGAAACACGGTCTTATACTATAATTGGTGTTTAATTTATTTTATTAGATAACAAAACAAGTTATCAAAACATCTCAATATGACAAAGGCTCGTCATATTTATTTATTATTTATTTATTTATAAAGGATTTTACCAGGAAGGATACATTGAGATTTCTCTCGTTTTCAAGAATGTCCATCAAATCTTCCCCCAGTCTTAAGTCACTCAAGAGCTCCCTATTGACATACCTCAATACGGAATGCACCTGTAAACCTACAAGAAAATATAAGATTGGTTCGTAATATTGTGGGGCACACATATATTTTCCCTCTACTATACCCCCTTTTCTTCCTCTTTTCCCCTTTATTGCCCCAAACTAGACGTCAGTTAAGTTTAGGGTTTCTTTTAGATTTAGAGTTACTTTAAGGGTTAGAGTTAATTTCAATTTTATGATTAGGTTTAAGGTTACTTTTAGGGTTAGGGTTAAAGTTACATTCAGAGATAGGGTTACTTTTAGAGTTACTTTTAGGATTAGGGGTAGGATTACTTTTAGGCTAGGGTCAGACTAACGCAGTGCGAGCGCGCGTGCAGCCACACTTTATCACGGCCGTAGTAGCAGCAATTGACGGCCAATGACGGGCAATATACGAAGTACGGCCGCACGAAAGTGCGGCTGCACAACGCAAGCATGACACCGCTAGTACTGTCGTTAAGAGTGCGCTGCGTCCGCTAGCGGCATGTGTGCGTGAATAGGAGACGTCAGACGCTGCTTATGTCCGGTCAACATAACGTCCAGACGCAAAAAGGGTTTTATTGATGATCTGTACAAAATCACGGACGCAAATGCGCATCGTTTGACCGCTATTGCGTATTCCGTGAAAAAATAAGTCCATTCGTTCGAACGCACTTTTTCACGGACAACGAGAAAAATGCGTTAGTCTGACCCTAGCCTTAGGGTTAGAGTTAATTTTAGTTTTATTATTAGGATTAGGGTTACTATTAGGGTTAGGTTACTATTAGGGTTACTTTTAGGGTTAGGGTTAAGGTTACATTCAGGGTTGGGTTACTTTTAGAGTTACTTTAAGGATTAGGGATAGGATTGCTTTTAGGGTTAGAGTTTATTTTAGTTTTATTATTAGGATTACTATTAGGGTTAGGGTTAGGGTTATTTTTAGGGTTAGGGTTAAGGTTACATTCAGGGTTAGGGTTACTATTATGGATAGGATTACTTTTAGGGTTAGTGTTAATTTTAGTTTTATTATTAGGATTAGGGTTACTATTAGGGTTAGGGTTATTTTTAGGGTTAGGGTTAAGGTTACATTCAGGGTTATGGTTACTATTAGAGTTACTTTTAGGATTAGGGATAGGATTACTTTTAGGGCTAGAGTTAATTTTACTCTTATGATTAGGGTTAGGGTTACTTATAGGATTATGGTTACTTTTAGAATTAGGGTTAAGGTTATATTCATGGTTAGGGTTGCTTTTATGATTAGGGTTGTAACAGATCTCTGTGTCCGGAAAGGGTCACATCTGCCAAATGCTGCTTCCTCACTGGACACCCAGTTTCTCCTTGTGACTCTCACACCTTTCTCTTGTACCTTAGCCACAGCTCAAGGGCCGGTGTATGTAGAGAGTCTGGCTAGCACCCCCCGGAATAAGCCGAAGCTGTAGACCTGGAGCCTTTCCTTGGCACAGTGGGCAGAAGATTCCTGGTACCCCAAATCATGAGTCGTGACTTCAAGCTTGGTCAGAATAGAACTGACAGTTTATTCACAGAGAAGACAGATAGAGTCAAGGATCAGCACATTTGCATACAATCAAACAGACAACATCACAGATCAGATAACTACTCAGGGCCTTCAAACAATGGAGAATGAGGGAAGGAGAAAGCTGGTAAACAAAAGGAATTTCTTACTGAGAGAATTTACACAATAGCAGGTACTAATACAGAGATCTACACTATACAGGGAATAACACACAGACATCAGAAATCTTTAGTTAACTGGCATATCTATAAAACAGTGAAAACCAAAATATATTTAACCCCTTAGAGACCGCGGACGTACCATGTACGTCACGGCCGCGGGTCTCTTTTAGACCCGCTGACGTACATGGTACGTCCTGCGGTCTTTTGAGCGCTGGAAGCGATCGGATCGCTTCCAGCAGCTCAAACGCCATTGCAGGCTGCCTGGGAGTCCAGGCATCCATGCAATGGCGGTTAGAAGTGCCGGGGCACCTTGTGATCGCTCCCCGGGAGCGATCAACATCCGGTTTGAGCGGAAAGGTGCCCCGCACTTCTAGAGAGCGTTGGAAGCGATCGGATCGCTTCCAGCAGCTCCAGGGCCATTGCACGCTGCCTGGGAGTCCAGGCATCCGTGCAATGGCGGACAGAAGTGCCGGGGCCCCTTGTGATCGCTCCCCGGGAGCGATCAACATCCGGTTTGACCGGAAAGGTGCCCCGCACTTCTACAGAGCGCTGGAAGCGATCGGTATCGCTTCCAGCTGCTCTGAGTATATTGCAGGGATGCCTCGACATCGAGGCATCCTTGCAATATGTTTACCTGCCGCCGGTCTGCTCAGTGAACGCTCCCCCCGAGCGATCACTTCCGGTAGCGGCAGGAAGTACTGAGTGCCACGAGGTATCGTGGCACTCAGTACAAAAAAGATCACATGAGTGATCAGGTGCTCTGCTGGGTGCCTCGAGGGATCAAGGCACCCAGCAGACTAAAAAAAAGTGTAAAAAAGTGTAAAAATAGAAAAATAAATGAATAAAAATGAATAAAATAAAATAAATGTGACAGCCAAGATGGCGCTGCCCTTCTAAGGGCAGGGTCATCTTGGGGCAGTGTGGGATGTTCCAAGCCTGCCTCATCAGAGAGGCAGGCTAGCAACATCCAATCAGAAGTTATAAAAAATCTAAATAAAATCTCTAATTTGTCAGGTCAGGTCAATATTTTGTAAATATTGGCCGTGACCTCTGTGATTCTCCCTCCCTCTCCTCACTTGTGTTTTGGTGAGCGAGAGAGAGAGATCAGATTTGACAGGTTAGAGATTTTAGGTAGATTTAGTGAGATTAGAAAAATTGAGGCAGATTTAGAGAGATTTTTGGGAGATTTAGAACAATTGAGGCAGGTTTAGAGGGATTTAGAGAGAGTTAGGTGTTTATTTGTATTTTCTTGTGAAACCCAACGGTTCTTCTAAGAACCAATAATCCGCTTATATATATAATAATTATAAAATTTTATAATCTATTATATATAATGTCTGAGAGGGTGTACAGCGCCGAGGAGGCATATGCCATCCTGGCGTCAGAATCTGAGGCATCTGCGTCGGACTCAGACCCAGATTTTGACCCCACTAACTGCTCAGAGACCTCGCTAAATACATCATCTACGCTGGCTGATGTATCTCCTAGTGATGTTTCTGATGCAGATCCTGGGCCACCACCTGCCAGCAGGAGACGCACAGCTCCAGCTGAGGAGTGGGTAGTGCCTCATCGCCAGAGGCCAGATATCCCTCCTTTCACGGCAAATCCTGGCATCAATATTGATGTTGTAGGATTTACCGCCACATAGTTTTTGCAGGTGTTTATGGGGGATGATTTGTTGGGCCACATTGTTGCCCAATCAAATCTGTATGCCCATCAGCATTGTGCTGCGAAGCCAGACTCCTACTTGGCAAGGCAGCAATGGACCCCGCTAGATGTGCCAGAATTTCTGAAATTCTGGGCACTTACTATGCTGATGGGCATCATAAAGAAGCCCTCAATTCGCTCCTACTGGAGCAGTAGCCCCATCTGCTCTACCCCCATTTACCCCCAATCAAAGTCACATAGAAGGTATGAAAACATTTTGCGTTTCATGCACTTCAGTGACAACAGCCTGTGCCCTCATAGAGAGCATCCCCAGTTTGACAGGCTGTATAAAATCCGCCCCCTGATTACCCACTTTGCCGCCAGGTTTGCAGAGGCTTATACACCTGGAAGGAATATCTGCGTGGATGAATCCCTAATGAAATACAAGGGAAGGCTGGGATTCAAGCAGTATATTCCTTCCAAACGCTCCAGGTATGGAGTGAAGGTGTATAAGCTCTGTGACAGCGAGAGTGGGTATACTCATGCCTTCCGGGTGTACGAGGGAAAGGATAGTAGCCTTGACCCTCCAGGTTGCCCAGAACACATGGGAACCAGTGGCAAGATTGTGTGGGACCTACCTTTTCCCCTGATGAACAAAGGGTACCACTTGTATGTTGATAATTTTTATACGAGTGTCCCTTTGTTCAAGCTGCTGTATTGTTTTGATACAGCAGCATGCGGTACTGTTCGCAAGAACCGCGTAGGGTTCCCAGCACAGCTTGTCCGCACCCGGTTAAAAAGGGGGGAGACCTCAGCTCTGCGCCAAGAGGAGCTGTTGGCAGTCAAGTACAGAGACAAGAAGGATGTATACCTTCTATCCACCATCCACACTGAGAGGTCTGTGGAGGTCTCTGTACGTGGCAGAGCTGAGCGCATCCGGAAGCCAGTGTGCATCAAAGCCTATAACCGGCATATGGGTGGGGTTGATCTGGCAGATCAGCTGCTCCAGCCCTACCAGGTTATACGGAAGTCAAGGGCCTGGTACAAAAAGGTTGCAATTTACCTGATGCAAACTGCAACCCACAATGCCTTTTTGCTATGCAAAAAGGCAAACCCCGGAGTGACGCTGTCCTTTTTACAGTTTCAGCTCCAGGTCATTTTGGGGTTTTTGTACCAGGATCCACCTGCTCCCCGGGCGGTGATGGGGGACAGAGTTGGGGCTACACATTTTATTTATAAAATCCCCCCTACTGAGGGCAAACAGAAACCCCAAAAAAGATGCAGGGTGTGTTTCAAGAGGGGGCAGAGGAGAGACACAATCTTTTACTGCCCAGAATGCCCTGGACAACCCGGTCTGTGTCTTGGGGACTGTTTCAAGATATATCACACTGTGCGTGATCTGTGATTTTTTTTTCCTTTCTATTTTTTCTTACACTCTAGTTAGTTCAGTTTAGTTTATTTTTTTTTCTTTTACTGCACCAGACTTTTATATTTTATTCCTACATTTTTATGTTCTACAATTGGTGCTGTATTTTGCCAAAATCTTTGCACACCTATGCATGGGGGGCATGGGTGTACTCAGGAGACCTTGCAGAAAACAACCTGGAGAGTTTTCATGCAGTAACCGACAACAGTGTCTCCTAAATCACAGTCCAAATCTAATGTGGGTGTAAAAATCTGAGAATTGAAAAAATTACACCACACACCTTCTCAAATGTTTTGGGCTAAAACCGTTGCATCCATGGCATCAAAGCACTCCATATGCAATACCTTGGGGTGTCAACATAACAAATATAAACAATTTTCTGGCAATAATTCAAACTGGGGTATGCGGTAGACCCAAAACCAAAGATAGGCCTAGCTGAAGAAATAATCTCAATTTCAACTCCAATGACAAAGTCATAAAAATTGTATTTGAACCTTCCCAAAATCCTGGCAAACCTATGCATGGGGGGCATGGGTGTACTCAGGAGACCTTGCAGAAAACAACCTGGAGAGTTTTCATGCAGTAACCAACAACAGTGTCTCCTAAATCACAGTCCAAATCTAATGTGGGTGTAAAAATCTGAGAATTGAAAAAATTACCACCACACACCTTCTCAAATGTTTTGGGCTAAAACCGTTGCATCCATGGCATCAAAGCACTCCATATGCAATACCTTGGGGTGTCAACATAACAAATATAAACAATTTTCTGGCAATAATTCAAACTGGGGTATGCGGTTGACCCAAAACCAAAGATAGGCCTAGCTGAAGAAATAATCTCAATTTCAACTCCAATGACAAAGTCATAAAAATTGTATTTGAACTTTCCCAAAATCCTGGCAAACCTATGCATGGGGGGCATGGGTGTACTCAGGAGACCTTGCAGAAAACAACCTGGAGAGTTTTCATGCAGTAACAAACAACAGTGTCTCCTAAATCACAGTCCAAAACGGATGTGGGTGTGAAAATGAAAAATGACCACCAAATAGTATCCAATTTGTTTGGAGCAAACGGTTGCATCCATGGCATAAAAACACTCCATTTACAATACTTTGGGGTGTTAGCTTACCAAATATATGCACGTTCATAAAATTGGGGTATGTAAAAAGGCCCCTAAAAAGAAGATAAGCAAAGAAGATACTGTATGTCAAATTAGAAAATTGACAAGCACATGTCAAAAGATTGGCGTAGCACCCCAAAAACAACAGAACAAATCTATATATGGGTGGTATCACTTTACTCAGAAGATGTTGCTGAACATATTTTGGGGTGTTTTTTGGCAGTAACCCATAACTGGATTTGACAATTCATGCCTAAAGTACAATGTGTGTGAAAAAATAACACAAAAAGTGACTACCTGAAAGTTTGACATAGCGCTAGTGCATGGAAAGTGTTAAAATACAACTCTTTGAAGTACCCTAGGGTGTGTCCTTTCTAAAAATATATGGTTTGATGGGGGTAAATTACTTTGGCCGGCTTCAAAAAATTCCCAAATAGGACATGGGTGCATGATGACGAAATGTGAAAATTCCAAGTTGGAAAACTGAAATGCGCACCCCCCAAATAAGGCCTATTAGCCCCCAAATGACCCGACATACCTATACATGGGTGGTGTCAATTTACTCAGAAGATGTTGCTGAACATATTTTGGGGTGTTTTTTGGCAGTAACCCATAACTGGATTTGACAATTCATGCCTAAAGTACAATGTGTGTGAAAAAATAACACAAAAAGTGACTACCTGAAAGTTTGACATAGAGCTAGTGCATGGAAAGTGTTAAAATACAACTCTTTGAAGTACCCTAGAGTGTGCCCTTTCTAAAAATATATGGTTTGATGGGGGTAAATTACTTTGGCCGGCTTCAAAAATGTCCCAAATAGGACATGGGTGCATGATGACGAAATGTGAAAATTCCAAGTTGGAAAACTGAAATGCGCACCCCCCAAATAAGGCCTATTAGCCCCCAAATGACCTGACATACCTATACATGGGTGGTATCAATTTACTCAGAAGATGTTGCTGAACATATTTTGGGGTGTTTTCTGGCAGTAACCCATAACTGGATTTGACAATTCATGCCTAAAGTACAATGTGTGTGAAAAAATAACACAAAAAGTGACTACCTGAAAGTTTGACATAGAGCTAGTGCATGGAAAGTGTTAAAATGCAACTCTTTGAAGTACCCTAGAGTGTGCCCTTTCTAAAAATATATGGTTGATGGGGGTAAATTACTTTGGCCGGCTTCAAAAATGTCCCAAATAGGACATGGGTGCATGATGACGAAATGTGAAAATTCCAAGTTGGAAAACTGAAATGCGCACCCCCCAAATAAGGCCTATTAGCCCCCAAATGACCTGACATACCTATACATGGGTGGTATCAATTTACTCAGAAGATGTTGCTGAACATATTTTGGGGTGTTTTTTGGCAGTAAACCTTAAAGTTCACAGTACATGTATTCTTAAATTGCGTTCAAAAAAAAGAAATCACCAAAACTTTTTTTTTCTCAAACTTTGGCATAGATTTGTGGTAAAATGGTTTGCATGGAAAGAGTCAAAATACCCCAAGTTTAATACCTTGATTTGTGTACTTTAAAAAAATATGTATATGTGGAGGGTTATTCAGGAATTAGTGACAGATATCAGTGTTACAATGTCACTATCACTAGTTTTGAAAATAAACTCTTTGGAAATGGCAAAGTGCTACTTGCACTTATTGTTGCATAAAATAAGGAAAAAAGCGAGGAATATGTAAACATTGGGTATTGCTATACTCAGAACTAAATTTAGAAACTACTAAGGAATTAAATTTTTTGACGGTTGTTGATACATAAGAAATTTTGGGGGTCAAAGTTCGAAAAAGTGGTGTTTTTTTCAAATTTTTTGTCATATTTCACAATGTTTTTATAGTAAATTATATGAAATGATGAAAAAAATGGTATCTTTATAAAGTCCATTTAATGACGAGAAAAACAGTGTAAAATATGTGTGGGTTACATAAACGAGTAAGAGGAAGATTTGTCCTAAACACTAACAGCGCAGAAACGTAAAAACAGCAGCGGTCACTAAAGGACGGATTTGTGTAAAACCGCCCGGTCACTAAGGGGTTAAAAGGTCCACCAGTTGCCCAATAGTCTCTTTCACGGGCCATAGTCTCTGGGCAGGAGGCTAGCGCACATCCCCCTCCAAGTCGCACAGTGACAGCGTGTTCTGTCACAAGGGTTAAGGTTAATTTTAGAGTTAGGATTTATGCTTGTTTTAGGATTCAAAATATTGCTTTGCACAGTGATTGCATTTTTTCAGTCATGAATACATTTATTTTGTAGGCGATTTGTTTTGATCTTTTGGAATACTGAATCACCTCTATCACCGTTCCATACCGAATCATACACGTTTACTAAAATGCATTATACGCATTCAGAGATATATCAGAGTTGCCGGACAGTTTAACTTTCGTCGTAGCATAGAATCATGAGCAATAGAGACCCACACACTAAGTGCGTCCCACCAAACTGCGCACGCACAACGCATGTGGCAAACGGACGCAAGTTAGGCAACAATGTAAAACCGCTATCATGGACATGCAGAGTGCGCCTCATCCACACGTCCGCGTAGCGTTCTGTGTGCGTGATGAGGAGACGTCAGACGCAGCGCATTTGCAACGTCCAGCACCTTGACGCACGAAATGCCTTTTCATATTAATTTTGTTTCCCATATTTCCCTTTTTTTCTACGTCCGTCATAAAAAACGGACTATGTGGTGTCCACAGTATCTTCCGCTAGAGCGTCCGTCCGTCTGTTGTGCACGCACGCAGAGTGCGCTCTGACTGCGTTTTTCTGACTCTAGCCTTAGTGGGTGCCTACGTCATAAAAACAGTGTACCTTCAAATTTTCACGTTCCTAGGTTAAACGGTTTCAGCTGGGCATTGATGATTCAGTCAGTCAATCAGGACTTTCGCGCTTATATATATATATATAGATAGGATGTGAGAGTGTCCATTCCTTGTGTGCAACGTGTGGAATAAAACGCATAATACCGTGCGATCCCACGTCACTGTGTTTTGAAATTTCACAAGAAACCAAAGTATTTCACAATAAATACAATGAACTGCAAACAGTACAACCTGGGGCTGACATCATGCTGGAGGAATAAATCAACAGAGGAAAGATTGAATCGTAAGTGACAGAATTGTGAAAATAAATTTGTAAAACAGTAGAAATTACGCAATGCGATGTTTGATTCTTTTAACGCACGATCCGTGTTTCTAGAATAAAAGCTGAACAGGTTCGCTTCCAGTGAGAATCATCTAACTGTACCTTAACACAAAAATGATGGTATATTAATAAACACATTGTATCTCCATACTTTGTGTTTTGTTCTGTCTCCCACGTCCCTGTAGATTGCAAGCTTGCGAGCTGAGCCCAGTTTAGTCTTACAGGTGCACTTTAAGAGATTGTAGGGCAAAGGGTGCACAGGCATCGCTGACGGCAGGCGTTGTGACTCATCCGTGAGCAATGACTGACAATATAGGAAATAGAAGTCACCACATGCAGGGTGCGTCACTACTTTACCTGCATTACGTGAGCTGATCAAATATCTTCATCCAATCCAAGACCTCACTATGTAACTTAGATAATAGTTTTTTGTTTTTTTTTAAGCTCACCTGCCGATCTCACCGTAATGGGGTTTGTTCGTGAATCCCACATATGCAGAATGACAGCCAGAAAGGCCGACATATGAACAGTGAGCTAAATAACAGACATAGAGAGATAACAGACATACATATGAACATTTAGACAAACGTGCAGACAAGCAAATACAAATATATAGATCAACAGATATTTCGAGAAATGCCATAATATGTAGAAATGATAATTATACATTTCTCCAGTACTGGAGACCGTATCTCCAGAAGGAAATAGACATCTTAGAGAGAGTTCAGAGAAGGGCTACTAAAATGGTGTACGGCTTGAAGGAGAAAAGTTACCAGGAAAGGCTTAATGATCTTAACATGTACAGCTTGGAAAAAAGACGAGACAGAGGAGATATGATAGAAACATTTAAATACGTAAAGGGAATCCACAAGGTAGAGGAAGGGAGTATATTTAAAAGGAAACAAAATAGCAAAACAAGAGGACATAGTCTTAGATTAGAGGGGCAAAGGTTTAAAAGTAACATCAGGAAGCATTATTTTACTGAGAGGGTGGTGGATACATGGAACAGCCTTCCAGTTGAAGTGGTAGAGGCCAAAACAGTAATTGAATTTAAGCAAGCATGGGATAGGCATAAGGCTATCCTAAACAAAAGATAAATCCAGGTAAAGTATCCATGTAATTGGGCAGACTAGATGGGCCGAAAGGTTCTTATCTGCCGACATGTTTCTATGTTTCTATGTTTCTATTTTATTTATTTATTTATTTATTTATTTATAAAGGATTTTACCAGGAAGGATACATTGAGATTTCGCTCGTTTTCAAGTATGTCCTGGGTTCGAGAACATTGAGTGGTTACAGAAATACAAAATAGTAAAATGCAAGATATTAACACAAGACCAAATATACAGATTAACAGAAAAATAAATATGGAGGAAATAAAGTCATTATGTTACATGTTTACAGGTGCATTTCGTATTGAGGTATGTTAATAGGGAAGTCTTAAGGGACTTTAGACTGGGGGACGATTTGACGGTGTCTGGGAGGTTATTCCATATTTGTGGTGCTCTGTAGGAAAATGAGGATCGAGACATTTTCTTTTTGTATTGCGGTATTGCAAGTAAGATGCTGGTCCTGGATCTGAGGTTATAAGATGAGGGAACTGCCGGGGGAAGCAGCATATTCAGGTAGGGTGGTAGCTTCCCAGAAAAGCTCTTAAACACGAGGTTGGAAAGGTGAAGGGTGCGTCTAGAGTCCAGTGATGGCCAGTTTAGTTCTTTTAACATGTCACAATGTTGTTTTCCTGCTATTGTTATCATTCTGTGTTGTTGCTGGTCACACACTTCTTTATTTTTTTGTGTAAATATAACTGTCAGAAAACTCACAGGAGCCGAATTATAGATTTCCCAAAAAAATTTGCTTTGGGGGTGTTTGCTTTCTGCTGTGATCAGGGCAGTAAGGAAGTGAATGCCCAGAGTGTCTGGAAGCCATCGTGACGTGATGTGAGTCATATACACGTGCAGAGTTAAGTAATAGGAGAATGGGCACGCCGGTCCAGTTTCCATTGGTTTCAAAACAAAAATATTTCTTGAGAAATGTCCTGCCATGGACCTGCGATGTTGATATATATGTTTAACATTTTTTCTTAAACACAAGGGGCTCTATCAGCTGGTGTGAGCTAAAACGACAATATGAAAAATCTAGCGCGAGTCGCAAAAAGGTAGCGCCTGACAACCTACCAACAGATCACCTTGTCCGCGGTAGTCCGTGTACAAGATTCCTTAGGGAAAGTCTAAGGTTAGGGTCAAACGAACGCGTTATTCGCAGCGACAGTCAAAAAGTGCATCCGAGCGCATTGACGTATTTTTTCACGGAATGCGCGAAACGGTCAGACGACGCGCATTTTCGTGGGTGATTTTTTTACGGATCATCAGTAAAACACTTTTTGCGTCTGGACGTTATGTAGGCTGGACATTAGCAGCGTCTGACATCTCCTAATCACGCACACACGTCGCTATGCCGAAGCAGCGCACTCTGTACGTCACTGCTAGTGGTTCTGCGTTCTCGAAAAAATGCGTTCATTTTCCACTTGCGTTGCGCGGCTGGACTTTCGTGCGGCCGTACTTCGTATATTGGCCGTCATTGCCCGTCATTTGCTGCTACTGCGGCCGTGATTAAGTGCGCCTAAACGCACGTTAAAAATGCATTAGTCTGACCCCAGCCTAAGACCCGGGCTGAGAACCAGCGCTAATGCATTGTATGGTGAAAAATAAAAAGCGCAAAAAAGCCACGTTTTTTTTTTTTTTTTTTAAAAGAATCGGAACCCCAAATTTCACCTGAAAAATACCTAATAAATTCAAAAAATTCAATAACTAAGAAGATTTTTTTTTGCTGCGGATTAAAAAAAATAAACGGTTGAAAAAATGAGGAATAAAAACAATAATATTTTTTACATTGAATCTTTTTCCTATACAATGCATCTTCTCACGTTTCCCCCGAAACACGCCGGTTTAACTACATAATGCATCTTTTACACGTAAGGCTGGGGTCAGACGAACGAGTGCAAACGAGCGTGCAGCCGCACTTTATTACGGCCGTAGTAGCAGCAAATGACGGGCAATGACAGGCAATATACGAAGTACGGCCGCACGAAAGTGCGGCCACGCAACGCAAGCGGCAAACAAACGCATTTTTTTGAGAACGTGATACCGCTAGTACTGACGTACAGAGTGCGCTGCGTCCGCTAGCGGCGTGTGTGCGTTATTAGGACACGTCAGACGCTGCTATTGTCCGGCCAACATAATGTCCAGACGCAAAAAGGGTTTTATTGATGATTCGTACGAAACCACGGACGAAAATGCGTATCGTATGACCGCTATCGCATATTCGGTGAAAAAATACGTCCATTCGTTCCAACGCACTTTTTCACGGACGACGCGAAAAATGCGTTCGTCTGACCCTAGCCTAAACTACATCCAGCGAGCAGAGAGAACACCTGCATTCCTTTCAATTGCCTGCTAATTTTGGGCAAGGAGTAGGACTTTTAACGTTTTTTTCCCTTTTTTCGTCAGTTAACACCAGGGTTGAGCATTAGGTAAATTTTTGTGATTAGCACCGGCACCAAACGATCTGTTGGTTAGAATAGCGAAGTGCTCTGTAGCCCATGTTAATTATAGGACACAGTAAGTACAGTAAGCTTGCGCTACGAATTACTGCGCGCTAAGTGGTTTTCGCCATTTATAGCAAGAGGCAAACGATCTGTTGTTCTGGCGCTAGACTGAATTTACCTGGCGCTAATGCGAAAACAGGCTGTCGCTAGGGTTGGCTCACACCACCTGATAGTGCCCAAGGGGTCTTCAGAGAGCACTGAGATGTCACTGACATTTTGGTGCTTATTCGTTCCCTGCACTTCGGGAAATCAAATTCCCCGACCCTGTGGTGAATTCAGCATTAACCGCAGGGTCCCAGAAGTTCATCCAAAAATCTGCTGAAAAATCACCAAAATCCCGCTGAAAATCTGCCGAGAATCCAGCGTAAACCCCGCCAAAAAGCTGCTGATATGATCCGAAAACTCGAATTGCTTTGAAAACCCTCCGAGCGTACCCAACGATCTGCCGCCAATCCACCATACACGTCTGAAAGAAAACAAAGATCCGCTGAACACAACACCGACCAGTCGCTGGAAAAAGCCGACAAGCCGATGAATGAGGTAAAAAAAATAGGATTGAAAGTTTCCAAATTTGAAATGCTGTTTGCAAAAAAACAACTGGACGAAATGTCTGGAATTAACACATAAAGTCCTATGAATAATAATAATAAAAAGGTCTGTTACAGAAAAAAGAAAAAACCGCTATTTAAGGCTAGGGTCAGACGAGCGTGATTTCTACGGACTGTACGTCCGTGCACACGGACGACGTCAGTACGGAAGACACAGTAGTGGCCACACAGTCCATTTATTCACTGACGTATATCTTGACGGATGTAGGAGAGAAAATAAAATAAAAAGCAAAACCATTTTGTCCGTGAAAAATGCTGGACGTATAAATGCAGTCCGTCTGACCACGTTCCGTCACTCACATACACAGCTATGCAGACGTTATGGATGCAGCGCACTTTGTGCGGCCGTTCTAGGGGTTGTACGTTCTTGCCTGCCTTGCGTCCGTGGGCCGCGGCCGTTGTGCATCCGCAGTTCAGTGCGGACGTACTTCGTGTAACGGGCTCCGATGGGCTTCCTGTCATGCTATCACGGATGTACTTTGAGGCTAGGGTCAGACTAACGTATTTTTCTGGTCGTCCCTGAAAAAATGCGCTCGAATGAATGGACGTATTTTTTCACGGAATACGCGATAGCGGTCAAACGATGCGCATTTTCGTCCGTGATTTTGTACTGATCATCAATAAAACCCTTTTTGCGTCTGGATGTTATGTAGGCCGGACATTAGTAGCGTCTGACGTCTCCTAATCACGCACACACGCCGCTAGCGGACGCAGCGCACTCAGTACGTCAGTACTAGCGGTATCACGTTCTCTAAAAAAAATGCGTTTGTTTGCCGCTTGCGTTCTGCGGCCGCACTTCGTGCATTGACCGTCATTGGCCGTCATTTGCTGTCATTTGCTGCTACTACGGCCGTGATAAAGTGCGGCTGCACGTGCGTTCGCACTGCGTTCGTCTGACCCTAGCCTAAGGCGCAATCATGGATGTGAACACTACGCTCGTCTGACCCCTGCCTAAAATAAATCGGAAAAAAAATTTGCCAAAAAAATCTCGAAAAATTACTAAGAAATCCTAAAAAAAATAAATCAAGAGACTTTTTGCTGCAGATTAAAAGAATAAACAGTTTAATAAATACAGTCAGGTCCAGAAATATTGGGACATCGACACAATTCTAACATCTTTGGCTCTATACACCACCACAATGGAGTTGGAATGAAACAAACACAATGTGCTTTAACTGCAGACTGTCAACTTTAATTTGAGAGTCTGTACATCCAACTCAGGTGAACGGTGTAGGACTTACAGCAGTTTGCAGATGTACCTCCCACTTGTTAAGGTACCAAAGGTAATGGGACAATTGGCTTCTCAGCTGTTCCATGGCCAGGTGTGTGATATTGCCTCATTACCCCAATTACAATGTGCAGATAAAAGGCCCAGAGTTAATTTCAAGTGTGCTATTTGCATTTGGAATCTGTTGCTGTCAATTCTCAAGATGAAATCCAAAGAGCTGTCACTATCAGTGAAGCAAGCCATCATTAGGCTGAAGAAACAAAACAAACCCATCAGAGAGATAGCAAGAACATTAGGCTTTGTCAAAACAACTGTTTGGAACATTCTCAAAAAGAAGGAACGCACCGGTGAGCTCAGCAACACCAAACAACCCGGGAGACCACGAAAACAACTGTGGTGGATGACCGAAGAATCTTTTCCCTGGTGAAGAAAACACCCTTAACAACAGTTGGCCAGATCAAGAACACTTGAACAAAGTCAACAATCAAGAGAAGACTTCACCAGAGTGAATACAGAGGGTTCACCACAAGATGTAAACCATTGGTGAGCCTCAAAAACAGGAAGGCCAGATTAGAGTTTGCCAAACAACACCTAACAAAGCCTTCATAGTTCTGGAACAAGATCCTATGGACAGATGAGACCAAGATCAACTTGTACCAGAGTGATGAGAAGAGAAGAGTATGGAGAAGGAAAGGAACTGCTCATGATTCTAAGCATACCACCTCATCAGTGAAGCATGGTGGTGGTAGTGTCATGGCGTGGGCATGCATGGCTGCCAATGGAACTGGTTCTCTTGTATTTATTGATGATGTGACTGCTGACAAAAGCAGCAGGATGAATTCTGAAGTGTTTCGGGCAATAGTATCTGCTCACATTCAGCCAAATGCTGCAGAACTCATTGGACGGTGCTTCACAGTGCAGATGGACAATGACCCAAAGCATACTGGAAAAGCAACCAAAGAGTTTTTGAAGGGACAGAAGTGGAATGTTGTGCAATGGTCAAGTCAATCACCTGACCTGAATCCCATTGACCATGCATTTCACTTGCTGAAGACAAAACTGAAGGGAAAATGCCCCAAGAACAAGCAGGAACTGAAGACAGTTGCAGTAGAGGCCTGGCAGAGCATCACCATGGATGAAACCCAGCATCTGGTGATGTCTATGCGTTCCAAACTTCAGGCTGTGATTGACTGCAAAGGATTTTCAACCAAGTATTAAGAAGGGAAAGTTTGATTTATGATTATTATTCTGTTCCATTACCTTTGGTCCCTTAACAAGTGGGAGGCACATCTGCAAACTGCTGTAAGTCCTACACCGTTCACCTGAGTTGGATGTACATACCCTCAAATTAAAGCTGACAGTCTGCAGTTAAGGCACATTGTGTTTGTTTCATTCCAACTCCATTGTGGTGGTGTATAGAGCCAAAGATGTTAGAATTGTGTCGATGTCCCAATATTTCTGGACCTGACTGTATTATATAAAAACAGGAATATTTTTTACTTTGAAGCCTATGGGATTCGCCTGATTAAACCTGTCGCATGAAACCACCGAACATCAGGGCATTTCTCTGACATTTCTCTGCTGTTCGCGTTCTCTGAATAGGTTAACCATTGCTTCTCTATGGGGATTTCACTGCCACCGAACAGCACTGTATTTTGCTGTCAATTCACCAAAATTTGGCAAACTTCCTGATTTTTGAATAGCCAAATGGCCCCGAAATTGCACCATATGGGGAAATTCACCGTTTGGTGTAATTTCGGAGCCAGTTCGGCTGTCTCTGAATAACCCTGACAGTATTCTTTCTTTGTTATTACCACACATCCCTAGTGTCCCTATGTTGGAGTTGCAGTCCCTATATTGGCTCCACGTGTCTCTTTTTTGGCCCTTTGAACCCTTGGGAGATGTAGATTATTGAAAGGTAAATGGAATTCCAGTGTCTTCCAATGGTTTTGCATAACTATTTCCTATGCTGTAATTCCCCTGGACATGACTAAGGCCCCGTTCACACCTGTGCGTTTTACAGTGCGTTCCCTATGCGCTGTAAAACGCCCAAACACGGAAATCCCATGATTTCCGATGGGGCCCATTCACACCTGGGCGTTTTACAGCGCTGTAAAACGCCCTACGCCCCAAGAAGTACAGGAGCTTCTTTGGGGCGTATTACATCAATGTGCTGTTATCGGCGTTTGCGCGTTTTTTTATCGAAAACGCGCATAAGAACGCTGGGTTCAAACGTCGGGAAAAAATGAGAGTATGAGATATGCTCAGGTGCGAACGGGGCCTAAGTGTAATACCCGATACATTCATATATAGTCTGTACATCAATACTGTGAGAGTTTCTAGGCAAACTTCCCATCCCCATCCCATTAACTGGCACTGATTGACTTGCTTTGGTTGTTAAGAAAGATCACCACACCCAAACTGATTTTATGAGCCCTCACCGCGTGATGCAATGTGGCTATTTATAGGAATTTCTGTGGTTCGTTGCTTGTATCGGTCACAGTGTTGCTGCTTTGTTTATTCATTGTGATTCTTTAATGATCGGATCACTAGTTCAGACTCTGTGATACATTGTCACATCTTCAATTACCCAATTTTAATATCCATCTTTTTCCATTGTTATATCAGGTGCGCCTTTGCTGTATATGTCTTTTTTATACTTTAACCACTTAAGGACCACATAACAGTTTATGCCGTCAAGCAAAGCAGTGCTTTAACGCCCAGCAACAGCAAAGACAGTCATGGGTAAAGCAGAGTGCGTGGCAATCACTTTTTCGCTGTCGATGACTGTCTGAGAAGCCAGTCTTATTAGGCTAGGGTCAGACGAGCGCAGTATTAACGTGCGTTTAGCCGCACTTAATCACGGCCATGCTAGCAGCAAATGACGTCCAATGCCGGGCAGTATATGAAGAACGGCCGCGCAACGCAAGTGGCAAACGAACGCATTTTTCGAAAACGTCAAACCGCTAGTACTGACGTACAGGGTGCGCTGCGTCCGCTAGCGGCATGTGTGCGTGATTAGGAGACGTCAGACGCTGCTAATGTCCGGCCAACATAACGTCCAGACGCAAAAGGCGTTTTATTGATGATCTGTACAAAATCACGGATGAAAATGCGCATCGTATGACCGCTATCGCGTATTCCGTGAAAAAATACGTCCATTCGTTCGAACGCGCTTTTTCACGGACAACGTGAAAAATGCGTTCGTCTGACCCTAGCCTAAGCAGAAGACAATTGTTGTATGACAGGCCAGCGATCGCTGCAGCAACCTATCAAAAATATGAAATTTCAGCATTGACACAGTAACACACCTCTAGCGATAGATGAAGTATGAAAGTCAAAAATCTATAAACATTTGGGATATATGAGGTTCTTCCACATTCTGAGCTGCGTTACTGTTTTCATTGTTATTATGTCCGCACAAATGACTATATTCAAAACGGAGAATTATTAGATATAAATATCTATTGCCGATAAACTGCTGTATCTCTCCTTTACAGAACAGTATATAATATGTGGGGGCAGGGCCGGATTAAGTTGTCTATGGGCCTGGAGCTGAAGATTTTGGGGGCTTTTTTTGGAATTTAGTGAAATGAAAGGATATTTTAGGTTCTTTTTTTTTTTTATAATTCTTTATTTTTCCATTTTTCAAAGACAAAAAGGGCATCATATCACAAAAACACAATTTAAGAGACTGCTACTGGTTAGCCCTGAGGAGCCACTGACAGAAGACCGCAGGGGAGGGACCCCGAAGAGGGGGGAGAAGAAGAAATAATAAAAAGATCGAAGAAACACAAACATAGAGGAAAAAGAAAGAGGAAGAGACCTCATAAGAAGGGGAGGAGGGGGAAGGGGATAGGGTGCCGCCCCAAAGGAGTACAAAACCAGGTATCACAACCCGCCAGAAAATCAAACAGTCCAGTCCTCAACCCACATCAAACTCCACCCAGGGGTCCCAGATCTTGCTATGTTGGGGCATGGTATCATGTACAAGAGAGCGATAAACGATCCATGTCCATATTATCTCTAATCCGAAGGTGCACCTGCGCCATAGACGGAAGGGACATAGATCTCCAGCCTTGGGCCACCGCTCTTCTAGCCGCCAAGACCATTTTATGCAACAGCTTATTCTCCGGTCTCGATAGGGCGTCCTGGGTGCGGTGAAGAAGGAATGTCCATGGGTCGAGAGCCACTCCACACTGCAGGACCTCTTGGATGAGAGCATGAATCTGAAGCCAAAAGCGTCGTATCAGGGGGCACGTCCACCACATGTGGTAAAACGAGCCCTTAGTGCCGCAACCTCTCCAGCATAAGTCAGAGGAAGACCTGTCCATGTGAGAAAGCTGTGAGGGGGTAACATACCAGCGAAACAACATCTTGTAAGCCTGTTCCTGGTGGGCCACATTGATGGAGCAGTGTGCCACATTGTCCCAAATATCCTCCATTCTTCACTGGGCAGGGCATCCCCACATCTCGCTCCCAGCATGCAACATAAATTGGGTCCCCCATATCGGAGAGCCTGAACAGAGGGAGACATAAAGCGAGGAGATCATTGATTTCATGATGCGAGCGTCATTACAACGAGCCTCAAACGCCGTCAAGGAAGACGTGGCGGCCGTACGGACTTCTGGCGTCCGCGCATAATCAATGACCTGCAAGTAGCGAAAGAAGTCCGCCGGTCCAACCGGGCCTCTGTGTCGAATGTTCGCAAACTGAAGCGGTGCACCCGCTGAGTAGAGGTGGTGGATCCTCTGAAGGCCCAAGTCCTCTAGATTCGCAAAAGGGCGAGGGCATAGGCCCGGTGGAAACTTTCAGTTGCGGAGAAAAGGCATCATAGCTGAATGTTCTTTAGCAAAAGTGAAGCGACTGTTCACAGTGTCCCAAATTTGTAGAGAGTTAATGGTGGCAGTGCAGGTGGAGCGAAGGATTGGACGATAGGTTTTGGGAAGCCAAAAATAGAATTGTGGCACGTCAGGATCAAAGAGATGCGACTCCAAGTCCGCCCAACGGTGCGTACCAGGTGGTGCATGAAAGGTAACAAACTGTGCTAGTTGGGCAGCATGATAATATTGTAACAAACTCGGAACTCCCAAACCTCCCACCGCCCTCGGTCTATGTAACACCCTTCTAGCCACCCTGTGTCATTTATTATGCCAGATGAACCGGTCCACATGGGACTGTAGATGCGCCAACGAGGCCGGAGGGACAGGCACTGGGAGGGTTTGAAACAAGTACAGGATTCGGGGGAGTAGATTCATTTTTACGCTAGCAATACGACCCACCCAGGAGACATTAAAGGCATCCCATGAGTCCATATCAGCTATTGGATCAGTACAGACGTTGGATCAGTACATCATAGTTAGCTCTAATCATTGCTGCGGGATCACTGGTCAGCTTCACTCCCAGATATGTGAGAGAAGAGGTGGAGAAGTGAAACCCCGTGAGGAGACGCAGCCGTTCGACCTCCGTTTTCGGTATGCCTACTGGCAACACGCGAGATTTATCTAAATTGATCTTAAACCCGGAAACTTCCGAGAAGTCACGAAGAAGGGAAAGCAAACGGGGCACAGATTGGACCGGGTCCGTGATGGTCAGGAGAAGGTCGTCCGCATACGCTGACACCAGGAATTCCTCCCCACCAACCTGTAAACCCGTGATGGACGTGGAGGACCGTAATTTATCCAGTAGGGGCGCAAGGGCTAAAGCGAAGAGCATGGGTGACAGGGGGCAACCCTGTCGCGTTCCGTTACCTATGTGGAAAGATTCCGGGGAGGCCCCCGTGGTGATTATTTTCGTAAGGGGGGAGTTATAAAGGACCGGGATAGCTGCGCAAAAGCCAGGGGGAAATCCCCATTGCACCAGTAGGTGAAATAAGTAAGGCCAGCCCACCCTATCGAACGCCTTCTCCGCGTCCAGAGAGAGGAGCAGAGAAGGCGTCCCCGTCGTGCGAGCTCTCTCGAACAGGACCACGTTTCTCCTTGTATTTTCGTATGCCTGCCTCGTGGGAATGAACCCGACCTGGTCCGGGTGAATAATGGAGGGGAGAAGTGCTCCTAGTCTGTTGGCCAGAATTTTCGTAAATATCTTATAATCAACATTCAATAAAGAGATCGGTCTATTATTGTGGGGGAAGGAAGGATCTTTGCCCTCTTTAGGCTAGGGTCAGATGAGCGCATTTTGTACGGACTGTGCGTCCGTGCAGTACGGTTGTACTTTCTGACTGACGACAAGGTAGTGGCCACACAGTCCGTTTTTTTCACTGACGGATTTTTTGACTGATGTAGCAGGGAAAATAAATTAAAATGAAAAAACATTCTGTCCGTCAAAAATGCTGGACGTATAAATGCAGTCCGTCTGACCACGTTCCATCACTCACACACAAAGCTATGCGGACGTTGTGGACGTGGCGCACTCTGCACGTCCGTTCTAGCAGTATTACGTTCTTGCCTAACCTGCGTCCGTTTGCCGCGTCCGTCAGCCCCCGCACTTCTGTGCGGACGTACTTCGTGTGTGGGGCTCCATTTAACACAATTGTATGCTATCACGGACGTACTTATGTGCGGCAACACGGACGTTAACACTGCGCTCGTCTGACCCTAGCCTTAGGAATCAAAATCACATCGGATCGGAGGAAATCCGAAGGCACCGACCGTCCCTCCAAAATTCCATTATATAGTTTAACTAGATATTTGCTCAAGTGGGGAGAGAACTTTTTATAATAAAAAGCTGTAAAACCGTCCGGGCCCGGGGCCTTATGGGGTTTCATTTGTTTAATCACTGATGCCACTTCGGCCTCTGAGACCTCTGACCCCAACCCCTCCAGCAAGAGGGGGGGGAGCTCCGGGCCCTTCCACGAGGCCAGGAATTCCCGCACCTCCCGCACATGGTCCGGATTTCGGAGGGAGTGATCCGGGGAGTGGTTATATAATTGCTTAAAGTATGCAGTAAAAATCTGGTTTACCTCGCTGGGGATAGTAGTGATCGAGCCCTGGGGCGTATGGGCCGAAGTCACCAATTTGGATCTAGTTTGGTTCCTCAATTTGCGCGCTAACATGGTGTGTGCCTTGTTAGAATATTCATAAAAGGTCCGCCTGGTCCAAGCTAAGGACCGGGCCACATCCGTCAGTAGGGCAGACTGGAGTTCCCGGCAAGTCCTGAAACAGGGCGAGCTTTACTTCTTCATACACCAGATCCACTTCTCTGCTTTTTCACATGACTTCCTCCTTAACTGTGTAATAATGAAGTCGAAATAGGACATCACGAGGTTGTTGGGAGTCAGCCCGGGGAGCTCTCAGGGCTCTGTGAATCCTGTCCATGAGTAACCTGGCCGGGGGCACCTCTGGTACCAAGCGTTTAAGAAGGCCCAGCACCGTCTCGTGTAGCTCCCGTGGTTGTACAGACTCGGGCAATCCCCGCAGGCGTATGTTGTTGCGGCGGGATCTATTGGCGACATCCTCAAGAGCAAGTTCCATACGGTCCATGCGGTGAGATAACGTGTCAGTAGTGCGCGCCAGCGCATTGTGAGTCGCCATGAGGTCCCCCGTGCCTTCCTCCAGTTCCCCAATGCGTAGGCCCAAGGCCCCCACTTCCGCACGTACCTCCATGGCTATTTTAGCTATGTCCATTGCCAGACTCGCCTGCATGTCCCCCATCCTGGCCAGAATCTGAGATATATCAGCTCTAGACGCTGGTTGGGACCCTCCTGAGACCGAGTCCATGCCTGTGTCCTCGCTGCGGTTCCGGCCGCCATCTTGGCTGTCGTCCAGGCCGCGGCGCTGGAAAATTGGCGCCACTACTGGGGTCGGTGGATCCTGTTTTTTGCCCCCTCGGGTGGTTCCCGGCATGCTCCCGGTAAGGGGGGATCGAAATGGTGGGTCAAATTGATCCGTGTGCTGCTGCTATGCTCCGGTTTGACGGCTAGGTGCGGGAGCTCCTACACCATGTGTCCGGCTCGGTCGGCGTCATTTTAGGTTCTTTAATAGCGCAGATACGGGTATATCTAACCAGGCAGATACGCAGGGTTATTCAAAGAGATCCGAATGGCTGCCGAAAGCTAACCGAACGCTGATTTTCAGCGTTCAGTTACCTTTCCTGGCCATTCGGCTATTCAGAGAGCAGGCAATTCGCCAAATGTTGGCGAATTGCCTCCACATACGGTGCCTGTTCTGTGTTCTGTGCCTGTTCGAGGGCAGTGAATCTCCATGGCTTTGTCTATTCAGAGACCAAAAACCAGCAGTGAAAAGTTGCCAAATTGCCCTGCCATTCGGTTGCTTCATTCAATTGATTTATTCAGGCGAATCCCATAGGCTTCAATGTTAAAAATATTCCTGTTTTAATTCAATATCTAATAAACCGTTGATTATAATATTCTGCACTAATCTCTTTATTTATAGATTTTTTTTATGATCTTTTAAGCATTTTTTGGGACTTTTGTGCAAAAAAACATTTCCGATATATTTTTTTTTTTAAACGTTGTTTCTTTTTTCTGTAACAGCCCTTTTTATTATCATTCATTGAATCATATGTAAATTTCAGACATTTTCGCTCAGTAGTTACCGTATTTTTTGCTCCATAAGACGCACCTGACCATAAGACGCACCTAGTTTTTAGAGGAGGAAAACAGGAAAATAAATATTCTGAATCAAATAGTGTAATAATGGATATTGCCCCAGCTCCTCTCATGGATATATACTGCCCCCAGCTCATGGATACTGCCCCCAGCTCATGGATACTGTCCCCAGCTCATGGATACTGTCCCCAGCTCATGGATATGCCCCCCAGCTCATGGATATGCCCCCAGTTTATGGATATGCCCCCCAGTTTATGGATATGCCCCAGCTCATGGATATGCCACAGCACATGGATTTGCCCCAGCACATGGATTTGCCCCCCAATTTATGGATATGCCCCCCCACTTATGGATATGCCTCAGCACATGGATATTGCCCCAGCTCATGGATATTGCCCCAGCACATGGATATGCCCCAGCTCACACAAGGATATGCCCCAGCTCACACATGGATTTGCCCCAGCTCACTCATGGATTTGCCCCAGCTCACACATGGATATGCCCCAGCTCACACATGTATTTGCCCCAGCTCACACATGGATTTGCCCCAGCTCATGGATATGCCCCAGCTCGCTCATGGATATGCCCCAGCTCGCTCATGGATATGCCCCAGCTCGCTCATGGATATGCCTCAGCAGCTCATGGATATGCCTCAGCTCACCTGCCGCTGCCGCCGCCGCGTTCGTCTCCCTCTGAGCGTGCATCCGGCAGCAGGAAGCTTGGGCACTCGCCTGGGGGAGCCACGTGACCGCGATCTCGCGAGATCGCGGTCACGTGGCTCCCCCAGGCGAGTGCCCAAGCTCCTTGTCGCCCGACGCACGCTCAGAGGGAGCCGAACGCGGCGGCGGCAAGTGAGCTGGGGCATATCATCATGGGGCATTCGCTCCATAAGACGCACCCACTTTCTCCCCACACTTGTTTTTGGGGAGAAAAGTGCGTTTTATGGAGTGAAAAATACGGTAGTTTGCAAACAGCGTTTCACTTTTCAAACATTCAAGCATACTGTTTTTTTTATCTTTTCACTCCATTCGTCTGCGGTGTCGGGTTTTCCGGCGGCTGCTCTGCGCTGTGATCGGCTCCTGCTCGGGTTTCTCGGGGCGTCTTCGGCGGGGTTAATCCAGATGTTTTTGTGGGTTTCGGTGTGCATTCGCCTGGGTTTTGCAGTGAGTGTTCATCAGGTTTGCGGCAACTTTTCCCTGTACTACAACGGCCCAGTGGTGCTTGCTGAATACACCGCAGGGTCGCCGAAATGGGATCACCAATCAAGCCGAATTGAAGAGAACGAAAAGTCACCGAACGTGCGGTGACTATTCGATTCTCTTTGAATAACCCTGACTGTGTGATTTAAATTTTCATTCAGATTTCAATCATTCACAGCTTGTAATATTATTTTTTTCACATTTTATCATCCAAACCTTTGTGGAGATAAAATGTGAAACGTGAACCTGTTACTGCATTTTTCTGAGACAATATACAATTTTAACAAAAAAATAAAAATAAACATGAAATATTTCCCTTTTGTTTTGGAGGATGATGTTTTATGAATAATATGACTATGTATAAACCACAGATTTTGCTCTCAGTGTGGGAAATGAGAAGGTGAGTAATGGCAGTGGTATTGCTCATTTTATACGTGACAAATGGAGAATACCATCGCTTTGCAACTAAAAATAAATAAATAAAAGTTTTTTGTTTTCTTTCCTTTTAGATTTTAGGCTGGGGTCAGACCAGCGCACTTTTAACGTGCGTTCTGGCGCACATAATTACGGCCGCACTAGCAGCAGATGACAGGCAATGACGGCCAACATACGATGTACGGCCGCACAAACGTCCAGCCGTGCAACGCAAGTGGAATTTGAACGCATTTTTCTGAGAACGCTGAACCGCTAGTACTGACGTACAGAGTGCGCAGCTGCGGCATAGCGGCGTGTTTGCGAGATTAGGAGATGTCAGATGCTGCTAATGTCCAGCCTACATAACGTGCAGACGCAAAAAGTGTTTTATTGACGATCCGTACAAAATCACGCCCGAAAATGCGCGTCGTCTGACCGTTTTTGCGCATTCTGTGAAAAAATACGTCAATGCGTTCGCACGCACTTTTTCACGTTCGCGGGGAAAAATGCTTTCGTCTGACCCTAGCCTTACATGGTTACATTTGGTATTAATGCAAAGGCCAATGACACCTCACTTGACCTTGTGAAGTGTAAAGATTAGTGATGCAGGGGTCCAAAGTCCCCCCCCCCAATGCTCTTCGCTGCAGTGAAGGTTTAGGTTTTTGATGTAACAATTCGTAACAAGGGATTGTGTCATCACCTCCACACTTTTTGGTGACATGAGGAATGTGCTGGTGAGTTATTGCAGCATCACTGTTCACTTTATAATTGAAAAGGTGAAAAATATTGCTGTGTTAGAAAAAAAATTCAATATCTAATAAACCGTTTATTATTCTACTCTGCAGTAAAAAGTCTCTTTATTTATAGATTTGTCTTTGGATCTTTTAGTCATTTTTCGAGATTTTTTCGGAAAAATATTATTTCTGTTTCTTTTTAAAAGCATTTTTTTCTGTAACAGACTTTTTTATTATCATTCATTGGATCTTATATGTAAATTCCAGACATTTTCATTGTCATTTTTCTGCAAACAGCGTTTCAATTTTGAAACTTTCCAGCGTACTGTTTTTTGGTTTTTTTACCCCGTTCGTCAGCTTGTTGGCTTTTTTCCGGTGGCTGGTCTGCGGTGTGATTGGTGGCTTTTTCTGGCGTGTTCGGCGTGTTTTTTGTGGCGGTTCCGGCGGGTTTTCGGCGGGTTTTCGGCAGGATTGCGGTGGGTTTGCAGTGGGTTGTCCCTGCACTCCAGGGACCCTGTGGTGACTGCTGAATTAATCGCAGGGTGGGGAACTTTGATTCCCCGAAGTGCAGGAAACTGTGAGGAGCAAAAGTGAGCACCGAAATGTCGGCGACATTTCGGTGCTCTCTGAATAACCCCTCTAGTGGGCACCATAACAGTATTGTTAAAACTGATGGTCATCATGGGGTTACTAAATAAACCAACTGTGTTATTTTATTATAATATAAAATGCCAAGAGGCTAACGCAGATTCTTTTTGCTTTATGCAACTAATATTTCTTGCAGAATTTAAACTGCGCTTCACTATCCAATAAGTCATTACACTTTTTATTTATCTTAAAAAATCTTACATTAGATATTTCAAGAGAATCCGTTGCTAATACAGAATAAATATTCTTTTAAAAGGTCACAATATGACGCAAAAAAATCCAAAATGTTAACTATTTTTTTATTTATTTAAAATATTTTTGAATTAAATATAAAAAAAATATTTACTTAACTCCTTACAAAATTCTCAGAAAATAGATAATAACACGTGTTGTTAATACTCATATTTTTCCATGTGTGAATATGTATGACTGTTCATGAGTGAAAACCATAGAGAGCTGAAATAATCCACAATCTGGTTAAACTCAAAATACCGTAATTAATGACATAAGATAAGTCAAAGCGATACGTTTATAAAAACGTGAAAAAGGAATGAAAAAAATGTAAGTTCCGCACTAAGTTCACTGATACAACGTCTGGGGGAGAGTGATACACATAGAGACTTCATCTTCTTAAGAAGGACCACAGATTATTTTCTTCCCTTCATATAAATAAAAAGATTTTTAATGGATGGATCAAAAATAATAAAAAAGACCCTCAGAGCTATTAGAAAATGTCTCATTATTTCAGACAAATTTTAGTCCCCTGAGTTCTGATATTTTCCATTAAGCGTTTATCGTGCATTTTTGCGTGTAGAATGTAATAGGGCTCCAAGTGTAGGAGCTATAGAATTACAATAAGTGGCAGCTAATGCCGAGCCACAAGCAAAGTAGTAACTTAGCAGCTGGATTGGAATAGGGCACCTAGTAGTTTGCAAAATTAACTCTTTCAGGTCTATTCAAAGAAAAGTGAAACTCAGGAAAATGACTGGAGAAGTGAAAATTCTAGGTCACAATCAGTGATGAGCCGAACACCCCCGTGTTCGGTTCGCATTCGAACTTGAACAATTTCAAAAGTTCAGGTTCGAACGCGAACCGAACTCAATGCAAGTCAATGGGACTCGAAAATTAGATTTTTAGAGTGCCCTCCAAGAGGGCATATATGCAAGATATTTGCCATAAAAGATGTATGGGGGTCCGGGTAGTGCCCTGGGGGACAGGAAAGAAGGACAAAAAGTTTTTAAAAAAAGTTTTTAAAAGGAACAGTGAGTTTTCCATGAAATAAAGGTTAAGAATAAAAACTAAAAATTCCTTCAAATATCGTGCCTAGGAGGTCCCCATAACCTGCCCGTGAAGTGGCGGATTTGTAGGATGTATAGAAACATTTAAAAACAAAAAAATGATATTTCAAATGACGGTAAATGGTTTTCCTTTAATCTATTAATAAACAGCTTCTTGGGGCGGCAGCCTGTATGAAAAGAGGAGACGTTTTAGTACACGCAGAACAAGTTTAGTGATTTTTTTGACTAAATTATGATGAAATTTATGCAGGCTTTGGATGAAAGTAACAATAGGTGCTTTAAAATTGGGCCTTTAGTGTCGGCAACAGTGCCATCACACCGTAAACCCACTGTGGTATTGTGGAAGACTGCAGGGTTGGACCCTGCGGTCACATATTAAAATGATATGAATCTGGTATAGGCGTCAGTGGCAGTGCACCCAAATATTGTGCCTTTGGTGGCAGCAAGTGCCGTCACACCGTAACCCCTCTGTGGTATTGTGGAAGAGTGCAGCGTTGGACCCTGCGGTCCAATATTAAAATTATATGAATCTGGTATAGGTGTCAGTGGCAGTGCACCCAAATATTGTGCCGTAGGTGGCAGCAAGTGCCTTCACACCGTAACCCCTCTGAGGTATTGTGGAAGAATGCAGAGGTGGAGGTTTTGGTAATGCAGAAGAGATCCCCGATCTATTCAGTTACATCAGCAGCTATAACAAAACCGGGTCAGCAATGTTTAGGCACTTGTACTGCGCTACTGTATGTGGTGGGAATCGGCGCACACCAGTAGCAACAGGAAGCAAACAGAACAGGCAGGGAATACACAGAGAGAATAGTCAAATGGCAGGCAAAGTCGGCAACAGATCGGGTCCTCAGAACAAGCAGGGTCAGTAACAAGTATACAAACTGATTCGGTAAACTAGCGATGCGAGAATAAAGGCTGAGACACACTCAGCGAAGAGAAGCAAACATTTTGCAGGCTTGACTTCACTCCGCTCCGCCTCGCAGCGTGTCTACATTGCATTACGTTTGCTTCTCACCGCACTGGACAGGAATCCACTAACTAAATTAAAATGTACACACAAAACCGTTTTATTTTCACATAGCACATGTTATATTGGCAAAAAAAGTTTCTGCTGAATAAAATACATCAAAAATTACTGTTAATTTAATAGGAATAGTATAAAAATATAAAAAAAAGGTAACCCCTGATCATATATATTATAGGGACACGGAGCGCTGTGTATAGAGTAGGGATGTATTGATACCACACACAGACATATACGTATATATCAACACGCAGACCTATATATACGTATATATCAACACGCCGATATATATATACACCCACCCACAGACCTCAGACCATATATACACATACGCACATGGGGGTGCCATGTGGACAATCTCAACTAAATGCGCCCCCCCCCCCATTTGGCTGATCCCTCCAGAAGAAATGTTGAACCCGACAGAGCCGAGAATATATATATTATTCTCTGCTCTATCGGGTTCAACATTTCTTCTGGAGGGATCAACCAAATGAGGGGGGGCCAATTAGTTGCCAAAATGTGTGTGTAATACAAGTCTGGATATATATATTTATAAGAATATAGATATATATCTTATCTATATATATATATATATATCATACCTGCCCTTACTACCCCTATAAATTTGCTAAAAATATACACACAAGAAAAACAAACCACTGCCTGAGACCCTGCGCAGCCCACATCCCACCCCCTTCTACCTGGCTGAATGTATCTAATATATACAATTAAATACATTCAGCACGGAAGAGAAAGAAAAAAATATATATTTTATGTTCCCGGAACATTTAAAAATGTCCTCGGATTTTTTTTTTTAAAAAATGTGTCGCCTTACCTTAGCCTGGTGGTCAGTGGGGGCTCCCTGGATCCTGGTTGTGGGGGGTCTGCCGTGGCCGCAGGTGCAGTGGCTCCCTCCCTGCGCCGCCTGTCTCTGCCACATGCACCCGGGCAGCTAGCCCGCACAGTCACAGCTCTGTCATCCGGCGGTCGGATGCTCCTCAAGGGGATCCTTGGTAGGCCCCGACAGGCTGCCCTCTACAGTGCCTGATTAGAGGGCCGTGTCTGCCTAATGTTTTAGTAACAAGAATGTTTTATCCCATAGGCTTCAATGTTAAAAATATTCCTGTTTTAATTCAGTATCTAATAAACCGTTGCTTATAATATTCTGCAGTAAAGAGTCTCTTTATTTCTAGATTTTTTTGTATTTTTAAAGCATTTGTTAAGCTTTTTTCAATTTTTTTTTTCAAACTTTTGGCGAACGTCCCAAAAAGTACAAAGTTCGCGAACTTTCGAACGGCCAATGTTCGAATCAAACTCCGAATCGATCGAACCGGACAGCTCATCCCATCCCTAGTCACAGTAGCCAAACCAGAAAAATTCTCCCATTTATGTCACTTTCCATATCGGCTATTTGGTCTAAGGCTAGGGTCAAACGAAAGCATTTTTACACGCGAACGTAAAAAAGTGCGTCCGAACGCATTGATGTATTTTTTCACGGAATATGCGAAAACGGTCATACGATGCGCATTTTCGTGCGTGATGTTTTACGAATCCAAACCAGGAAACTTTTTGCGTCTGGACGTTATGTTGGCCGGACACGAGCAGGGTCTGACGTCTCCAAATCACACACACACACACCGCTAGCGGGCGCAGCGCACTCTGTACGTCAGTACTAGCGGTTCTGCGTTCTCGAAAAAATGCGTTCATTTTCCACTTGCGTTGCGCGGCCGGACTTTCGCGCGACCGTACTTCGTATATTGGCTGTCATTGCCCGTCATTTGCTGCTAGTGCGGCCGTGATTAAGTGCGCCAGAACGCATGTTAAAAATGCGCTGGTCTGACCCCAGCCTAAATTGTTCTCTTCTCCTGCCAGTTCTCCTGATTTTTTCCTTTCTTTGAATAGACCTGTTAGAAATGCAACCAACCGATACTTTGGATACAGGATTCGTAAAGCTCACATATACAAAAAGAACATCAAGGATGCTCATAGTACCAAAATGTTACAGCACCAAATGGAAGACAGCTGTGACAGAAATTGAATTGTATCCTGATCCACTAATGTCTGACATACAGGGACTCAAATCAAATCCTTGGCATGGAGAAAGCTCACTCTTGACTATGAAAGTGTATCTGTATGCATTGATCTCAAGGAGATGTGAACTATGAACATAGCACTGTAGGTTTTACTTGTGACTTTTCAACCCCATGATGTGCAGCCAGCCTACAGGCTAGTTGAGCCTCATGGGAATTGTAGTTAAAATGCCATCTTGAAGACCATCATGCTCACGAGTGACAGGCTCGGTATCTTTCAAGAAGAGGTTGGGCTGGTAGAACAGCTCATGGCATGAGTCACAGGAGAATAAGTGGTGTCAGCTCCACCTGAGCTTCCCTAAATGTATTATCTTTTGTTCCCAAGTCAAGTAATGGGTGCGATGAGGAAGTTACCATCGAAAAATACAAAAACAGACCTAGCTATTTGGTAGTAAGCAATGTCTCACTGTGAGAACATCACCCAAATGTGAATAGAAAGCTTGTATTATATTCTGGGTTTATGAGCGATGATTATAGTTTCCTTGAGGCCGATTTTCATAAAGGACGGGAAACACCTCCTTAGTTTGCAGGGCTGTAAAAAATGAAGATGAGAAATTGTTGCATGCGTTAAGATTTGATATAAGCTTTATCGGAAAAGGAAAGTCTGCATTTTTTTGCCCCAACGTGTCTAAACTTGTCATGTCATCAATTACCCGTAAGTCACTTCTTCCTGTCTGTGGTGGATTCAAGGACGAGCTTCACGGCAGAAAAGGTTGCAAAGTCAAAATTTGTACCTTTTTTTTATGTCTCCATTAATATCAAAATATATTTATTAAATTTATACCCAGAGATGAAAATGATTGCATCCTTTGCCCTGTCAGCAATAAAACATTAATTGTGTATATGCACAATCAATACATTTTACCTGTAATTTTGGTTTTGCCCCACTATATTATGATTTATATATTTTTATATACCGGTAAATATTTTAAAGATTATTTTATATAGTTGATTTTAATATGTTGCATTTCTATTACTGTGATTACACCAGTATCCTTTGTCACACAATTACATTTTAGGACATAGAAAAAGCAAGTCGCTTTGGGTCCTGCTCTGTTGCACAGTTGCCCATCATCACCCTTTGCCAAGCAGAGTATCATAAGACTATAATATAAATAACTATGTAGAGAGGAAAGATATATTTATAAGGCTGATCAATTGCCTGGTTAAGGCTAGGGTCAGACTAAAGCATTTTTCGCGTTGTCTGTGAAAAAGTGCGTTCGAACGAATGGACGTATTTTTTCACGGAATACGCGATAGCGGTCATACGATGCGCCTTTTCGTCCGTGATTTTGTACGGATCATCAATAAAACACTTTTTGCGTCTGGACGTTATGTTGGCCGGACATTAGCAGCGTCTGACGTCTCCCAATCACGCACACACGCCTCTAGCGGACGCAGCGCACTCTGTACGTCCGTACTAGCGGTTTGACGTTCTAGAAAAAATGCGTTCGTTTGCCACTTGCGTTGCACCGGACGAACTGTCGTGCGGCCGTACTTCGTGTGTTCCCCGGCATTGGACGTCATTTGCTGCTAGCACGGCTGTGATTTCGTGCGTCTAAACGCACGTTAAAACTGCTTTCGTCTGACCCTAGCCTAAATGGGTAATTATGACTCAGTCAAGCGATGAAATGCTTGAGAGATATATATATATATATATAACTATGTACAGGTATCCATGGCTGAATTAGACCTCATTGTCGAAATGATGCCTGCAAAGGGGACCCTATAATTAGGTAAAATTAGTTACCTAAGGCTAGGGTCAGACTGAGGCAGTGCGAACGCGCGTTCTGGCGCACTTAATCACGGCCGCACTAGCAGCAGATGCCGGGCAATGACGGCCAATATACGAAGTACGGTCGCACAAAAGTCCGGCTGCGCAACGCAAGTGGAAAATGAACGCATTTTTTCGAGAACGTTAAACCACTAGTACTGACGTACAGAGTGCGCTGCGTACGCTAGCGGCGTGTGTGTGTGATTAGGAGACGTCAGACGCTGCTAATGTCCGGCCAACATAACGTCCAGATGCAAGAAGTGTTTTATTGATGATCCGTACAAAATCACGAATGAAACTGCGCATAGTATGACCGCTATCGCGTATTCCGTGAAAAAATACGTCCATTCTTCGAACGCACATTTTCACGGACAACGTGAAAAATGCGTTAGTCTGACCCTAGCCTTAGGCTTCGATCAGACTTTACATGATGTGAAGGGATTTGTGTGGAATGTCAGCATACACTAACAGGGTTATTCAAAGAGAATCAAAAAGTCACCGCACATTCGGTGACTTTTCGTTCTCTTCAATTCGGTACGATTTGGCGATCCCATTTTGGCGACCCTGCGGTGTATTCAGCAAGCACCACAGAGCCGTCGTAGTGTAGGGAAAAGCCGCCGCAAACCCGACGAACACTCACCACCCAGGCGAATGCACGCCGAAAGCCACAAAAACATCTGGATTAACCCGCCGAATACGCTGGAGAAATCCGAGCAGGAACCGATGAGAGCAGCTGCCGGAAAAACCCGACACCGCAGACGAATGGAGTGAAAAAAAAAAAACAGTACGCTTGAATGTTTGAAAAGTGAAACGCTGTTTGCAAAGAAACTACTGAGCGAAAATGACTGAAATTTACATATAAGATCCAATGAATGATGATAAAAAGGGCTGTTACAGAAAAAAGAAAAAAATCGGAAAAATCTTTTTTGCAAAAAATGCTTAAGATTCTAAAAGAATCTATAAATAAAGAGACTTTTACTGCAGAATATTATAATAAACGGTTTATTAGATATTGAATTAAAACGGGAATATTTTTAACATTGAAGCCTATGGGATTCATACATGCAGAAAAAATGGCGTCGCGCCTATACTCACCTGCATGCAACAGCCAGGAGTAACAGCCCAGTTCAGTTTCAAGAGAAAAAAGATGTTATCTGCGCTCGTTTCTATATATTTCCATGTACAACAAAACACTATCAGGAGGTTTAAGATTGTTTTAATGGCCATTGAAACGTAAATTCGCTCGCCCCAAAAAGGCACCTCTTTGCTCAACCAATGTACCAAAAGCTGCTCTTCTGAGCAGCTCCATGTCCCTCCTGCTGCTTTTCAGCTAAGGAGAGGCAGAAAATGGTGGGTTTATTTATACATGCACCAAATACTTCCCATTCGGGGTTGAAAACAAAAACATGGAAAAAGAAACAGCAGCAAAAATGACGAACTGGTGTTACAGCATAATATACATGCATACAGAAAAAATGGCATTGCGCCTGTACTCACCAGAGCGGCTGCAACAGCCAGGAGTAACAGCCCAGTTCATGTATAAAACATAACAAGAGGAAAAAGATGTCATCTGCGCTCGTTTCTATATACTGTATTTCCATGTACAACAATCCTATGAGATTCGCCTGAATAAACCTGTCGAATGAAGCAACCGAATGGCAGGGCATTCCGGCAACTTTTCACTGCTGGTTTTTGTTCTCTGAATAGATGAAGCTATGGGGATTTCACTGCCCTCGAACAAGCACTGAACAGGCACCGTATGTGCATGCAATTCGCCAGGATTTGGTGAACTGCCTGCTCTCTGGATAGCCGAATGGCCAGGAAAGGTAACCGAACGCTGAATTTCAGCGTTTGGTTGCCTTTCGCTAGCAATTCGGAGCTCTTTGATTAACCCTGTAAGCATTCGTGTGCAGACAGACTGTCATTCCTCACAACTACACCTTACATACTCTCATCTACTAAAAGAACTTTGTTCATAGATTAATTGGAATTTATTGAGTTCTTTAGCTGCACAGATCTAAAAAAGAATTGCATGCTTCATACAGATGTCTTTGCTCTTTTATTCTGTGTCTCAATTTTTAGTTGACACCGTGAAAACTACAAGAAATAAAACCAAATAATGTTCAAAATATGCATTTCTCAGTCCTTTACAACTGTGTCATGCAAAATGAACATGTCTTTCCAACAGAGATATGATAAATCCAGTTACATCATTAACAGATCACATTGTACATGTGAAGGGATATAAAAACAACATTATACACAATATAAAATAAATACATAGGTAAATTACTGTGTACGCCTCTAGACCACATGCAGTTAAGTTATTTTGAGGAGTTATGCAACACACTGCCCTCCTCCAGCAGCTGCTTTCTAACAGGAAGCTAGTGAGCACTTCTGCCTACTTTCTCTGGTGTATACAGCTCTTAAAACCAGGCTAGTTCTCATACAGTTACAAGTTTTTATAAAGCACTAACAAGTTCTGTAGCGCTGTACAGTGGGAGACCGAACAACAAATAAACATACAGGTTAAACACAGAGTACAGTAGGTGAGAGGACCCTGCTCAAGAGCTTACAATCTAAGAGGATAGGGGTGACACACTAGGTGAGGGGTAATAGAGAATGTGAAGTATTGGGGCGCATGTGGGCAGTGTGGGAAAATGGTGCAGAAAATGAACAGAGAGGGATTAGGGAGTGAGCTGATAGGCGTCTCTAAAGTAATGTGTTTTCAGAGACTTCTTGAAGGACTGGAGTGGAGAGACGGGGAGAGTCTGATGTTGTGGGGAGGGAGTTCCATAGAAAGGGGGCAGCTCGGGAAAAGTCCTGAAGGCGGGAGTTGGGGGTGAGGGTACGTGAAGCTGATAGCATCAGATCATTGGCAGAGTAAAGTGGTCGGGATGGGATGTACCTTTTAATAAGTGAGGAGATGTAGGCAGAGTCACGAGGGACAACACATCTTTAACCACTTCGATGCGGAGGACGCGCTGAGCGCGTCCTACACATGGCTGCTGCTGTGCTGAGGACGCGCTGAGCGCGTCCTCACTTTGGGGTCAGCGTTCGGCCGAGTTCCGGCCGATCGCTGGCCCCCCCGGTGCGGGCTGACATCCTCGATGTCAGCCCAGCATCCGGAACCGCCGCCGGTGAAATTAGGTGTCATCGCGGCAGCGCGATGACACCTAATTCAGGCGCCCCCCCCGCATGTGCGGAGGAGGTGCCTGAAAGGGAGGGGGGAGGTCCTTCGGACCTCTCTCCCTCCCGATCGGCGGCGTTGCGGGGGTTAACCCAGGCACCATTTGGAAGGGCACAGCCTGCCCTTCCAAATGGTACCTGGCATTAACCCCTGGGGAGCTGGATCGCGAATCGGCGCTGAAAAGCGCCGGTTCGTGATCCTTTCCCGGAGCTGGCCGACATCTTGGATGTCGGCCAAGCCTCCGGGAACTCCCCCTGAGGACTGGCGTCATCGTGCATAGCACGATGACGCCAGTCCTGGAGTTAACCCCTAACTGCCACCAACGGTGGAGATAGGGAGTTCCAATGAACTCCCTATCTCCCGATCCGTGGCAGCTAGGGGTTAACGTTTGGTATTGTTGGATCGGCCAGAGCATGGTCGTTCCAACGATACCAAACACGAAAGTGAAAAAAGTTTGTAAAAAAAAATAAATATATATTTTAAAAAAAAATTATAAAAAAAAATAAACACTTTTTTTTTCTTTTTTTTGGTTTGTTAATGCAGCAATATTGTTCCCATTTCAATTATAATGTGAACAATGATGCTGCACTAACGATTTTTGTATGCGGTGCGTTTGTTAAAAATCGTGTAATTTTCCCCAAACAAAAATGTAACGAGACCCCATCTCTAATTTTTTTAACAAGCGCACCCCATACAAAATATAACCGCAATTGCTCGCATGTTAAAATGTGAAAAAAACACTTTACACGCTGTTTATTATTGAAAATTCATATTTTATTGCATTTTTTGTTATAATATACAGACAGGTCATGACGTATACATATAATAATGACATATTATTAATCTGCCGAGTCTGACGGAAAGAACGATATATAATATGTCTGGGTCATATACTAAAATAAGCCTTAAAAACACGTTTAAACATGATGAGCAAAACCGGTAAAAATGACCTCAGCACAGAGGCGGGAAAAGCCTCAGCAGCGAAAGGGTTAAAAAACATGTCTCTTGACAGTTACAAGTTAGAAACATAGAAACATAGAAAATGTCGGCAGATAAGAACCTTTCGGCCCATCTAGTCTGCCCAATTACATGGATACTTTACCTGGATTTATCTTTTGTTTAGGATAGCCTTATGCCTATCCCATGCTTGCTTAAATTCAATCACTGTTTTGGCCTCTACCACTTCTACTGGAAGGCTGTTCCATGTATCCACCGCCTTCTCAGTAAAATAATGCTTCCTGATGTTACTTTTAAACCTTTACCCCTCTAATCTAAGACTATGTCCTCTTGTTTTGCTACTTTGTTTCCTTTTAAATATACTCCCTTCCTCTACCTTGTGGATTCCCTTTACGTATTTAAATTTTTCTATCATATCTCCTCTGTCTCGTCTTTTTTCCAAGCTGTACATGTTAAGATCATTAAGCCTTTCCTAGTAACTTTTCTCCTTCAAGCCGTACACCATTTTAGTAGCCCTTCTCTGAACTCTAAGATGTCTATATGCTTCTGGAGATACGGTCTCCAGTACTGCACACAGTACTCCAAGTGAGGTCTCACCAGTGCTCTGTACAGTGGCATGAGCACTTCCCTTTTCCTACTGCTAATACCTCTCCCTACACAACCAAGCATTCTGCTAGCATTTCCTGCTGCTCTATTACATTGACTACTTACCCTTAGATCCTCTGAAATAATAACCCCTAAATCCCAAACCTCAGATGTTGAGGTTAGGACTGTATCAAATATTCTATATTCAGCCCTTGGGTTTTTACGTCCCAGGTGCATTATCTTGCACTTATCCACATTAAAACTCAATTGCCACAACTCCCACCATTTTTTTAGTTTACCTAAATCATTTGTCATTTGGCTGATCCCTCCAGGAACGTCAACCCTGTTGCAAATCTTTGTGTCATCAGCAAAAAGACATACTTTACCATTAATTAAGTTCAGTTCTAAATTTTTGTATAAAAAGCGTTTGCTGTGGTTATAGCAGATGGAGATTACAGTATCTTATTTCACATGATGGTAAGTGACCTACTGCTGGATACACACACAAAGGACTTTCCCGTTCTCTGTTTCCAAATTAATTGCATTGATCTCACAAGGTACCCTGCTTTCCCTCAAGCTCTGTCAGACTGTGCTACCAAGTGAATTTGCACCATGAAGCGTGACGCTGTCATGGCTCCACCAGGATCTGCAGCACACCTTCGCGTTTAAACCCTTTCTGACCAAACCTCAGTTCCACACTAATCCATTTGTCTTGTGTGGCGCTGCCTACAGGCCTGGACCTGACTGCTGCCTTAGGATGACCCTTATCCAAGTCTCCCTATTTAGCCCAACCCCGGCCCTTATTATCCCCTTCCTATTAGTCAGTTCTAGCTCCCTATCCCTTTTCCCCAGAAAAAACACAGCCTTTATCTCGCTGTCTGGATGTGGATACTGCCATTCTAATGTCTGACTGTGTTCCATCCAAAGTATCCTATGTTCCAGGGGACTCTCAACCTGTACCCCGCTGACTGTCTGTAGATCCTGCCACCCTGCTGCCTGCCCACGGTCCTGCCATCTTGCTATCTGCCTGCAGGCCTGCCATCCTGATGTCTGCCCATAGAATTGCCATCATGCTGTCTGCCTGTGATCTTGCCATGCCTATGGTCCTGCCATCCCACTGCCTGTCCGGCTTGCCAGCTCCATTCCTGTATCGTCCAGTGTCCAACTCTGTTTGTGTGGCAAGCCAGTCCAGCCATGTGCCTTTAAAGTGTCCAGCGAATGTCCTCTACCAACTTCCTGTATTGCCCTTTGTTTATTGTTTCCATCAAATTCCCCAGTTTTCCTTGCATCCTCATTCCTTTTGTATTTCTGTTGTGTTATTTATCCTTTTTTCAGGTTCAATACATTTATTATTAACTTATTATTCTTGCCTTGGTCCATTTTCTTTTTGAACGGGGTTTCATTCTTAAGGAGGTACTGGTGCGCTATGGTAGAGGAAGAGAGTAACGAAAAAAAGGGTAAATGCCAGATGAAAAGAAAAGATGCTGGCAAAGAAGGCAACCGAGCCTCAGCAAGCACCCCCCAGGACCATCTCTCACGACACCATTCTCGTTTTGATCTGCAACCCCCTTTCCAGAAAGAGATGTATAACCTCAGGTGAACAATGGAAACAAGTCCACTAGTACCCCATCTGTTTATTCTCCTCTTGGGTTTCTATGTAATGCATCTATTGATCCTCCAGGGTCTGAAGTATTTCCACCTCTGCCACCCAATCTCTCAAAGATTTGGCTATGTCTCTAAAGTCTGGGTATCAGCGATGGTTTCGTTCTGGAGAATACATGTCACGATGTAATATGATGGAAAAGGGGACAAGCTGTCCAAAGGGTCTGCTGTTACTCTGTGGATTGCTTGCCAATAAGGTCGGATAACAAATCTGTAAATTAAGATTTGGCACTAAAATTAATCCCAAAATTGTATCAATCATTCAGAAAGAAATTATGAATGATGGACCCCTTACCTTATTCATACTTATGCTGGATGAGTGAACCACTGGTAGCAAATTGGTTTATTCTTCTTAACAAGCAGTGGTCCATGAATGACCAGTAATCCTCGCAATCTGATAAAGTCTGGTCCAAACGGTATAACCACCCAAACATCTGCATGGGTTGGGTCTGGGAGCCATGTCAAAATGCAATTGTGTTGAGTGGCATTGAACGGTGTCTCTGTTACCTTTGGGCGTTCTGTCTTTCTTCAGTTGGGGGAATTACTCTATTATAGCTCAGGTCTCCAGCAAGACAAAAGTAAGAACACCAGACCATGATGTAACATCATCTTCTTACATAGTGCTCAGCTACTGGGGAATGCTTACCTTTAGCATTTACGCATCTGGCATTGATTTGTGGTCAACCCTTTGCTTCAGATTAGGGATGTGCATTTCGGGTTTTGGAATTACGGAATTTTCACGAAATTTCCGATTTGTGCATTCGGATTCAGCCGATTTTCCGAAAATTTTCAGATCCGAAAACGAAACGAAATTTTGTTCGAAATTTTCGAATGGACTAGAAATGGGTAAAATCGAAAATCATTTTCGTTCCATTTGTAATTTCAGCTCCATTCCTGATTTCAGTTCCATTTCAGTAATTTCGGACAACGTATTTTTTGGTTATATCGCTGATTCTGTAATTTTGTATCATTCCCATCTCAATGTAACCTTCTTGTAAAACATGAGAAATCTCAATGTATCCTTCTTGTAAAACCAGAGAAATCTCAATGTATCCTTCTTGTGAAACCAGAGAAATCTCAATGTATCCTTCCCGGGAAACCAGAGAAATCTCAATGTATCCTTCTTGTGAAACCAGAGAAATCTCAATGTATCCATCTTGTGAAACCAGAGAAATCTCAATGTATCCTTCTTGTAAAATCAGAGAAATCTCAATGTATCCTTCCTGGAAAACCAGAGAAATCTCAATGTATCCTTCCCGGGAAACCAAAGAAATCTCAATGTATCCTTCCTGGAAAACCAGAGAAATCTCAATGTATCCTTCCTGGAAAACCAGAGAAATCTCAATGTATCCTTCCTGGAAAACCAGAGAAATCTCAATGTATCCTTCTTGTAAAACATGAGAAATCTCAATGGCAGAATTATCGTATCGACAGAAATATCGGATCCCAAAAACCATTAGTTTACGTCAAAATGAATAGACACTTTGAAACGAGGAGAACAGACGTTCCGAAAAACACGAAAATTTCTGAAATTACGAAAAAAGTCGATACGAAAAACGAAACGAAAACGAAGCGGACCGAAATGGAAATCGGTCGAAACGAGCCGAAACGAAAATTTACAAAATCCGAACGATCCGAACCGAATCGAACCGAAAAAAAATTGGTGCACAAGTCTACTTCGGATACTGTTGCTCTCCCAGAATACTGTGATTGTAGGCAGAGGCTGGTCATTATCCATAGCCACCCTCCTTATTTTCACTGTAGGCTTCTCAGTTTTTGGCCTTTTACTAAATAGCATTGTATCAGCATCTTGGTTAAACATAGGACATAAAATCCCATGCTTTGTTTCTGGAACATGGGCGTATTACCACCATGACGAATGTAGACTGGCAGGGGAACTCAGTTTCTCATTCTTTACATTTATAGTTCTGTGATTATTGATGTAATTAGCTGGTTTGATATAATTATATAAGCAGTCTAATGGCTGTTACTTGTTTTATGACAGATCGCACAGTGGAAGGGATGCTCAGATTACGGAAGGGATTTATTGTGTAACACAGGAGACCATTAATCTGATGCCTGACAGAGCAAGCAGTTTCTTTTTCTAACATAACATTATTCACTTTTATAAACTAAGATCCTTTAACATTTTACCCACCAAGACAATTTACATGAACTTAAACGGACATGGCGGCCATAGTTCCCTTTTAATCATTTGAAATATAAACACTTTATAAAAGGAGAATTATTGATTTGGGTTATGTAGGGTGATAAAAGGATGGGAGTACGTATGTGAGAGATGATCCACCTGCTATTGAGTGTGTCAGAGCACTGTCCAGTGGATTTCTTGATCTCTGTAGCCGGTCGACAACATCTCGGCATTTACCAAGATTACGCAATAGCCAATGCAAGCCAGTCCAATGTCTCCCTTCTCCTGCAATTACTTATCTCACATTAATGTAATACCAAACACTAACAATAACAATCTTAATACTTCTTATAACTCTCCAGAAAGTGTATTTGTGGAAAAAATATATATCTTTACAACAATTTTGTACATAAAAATAAAATTGCAGCTTCGTACATTAGGAAAGTCACACAGGGTTATTCAGAGAGCGGTGAAAAACAGGAGAATGACTGGAGAATGGAAAATTCTAGGTCAAAATAGCCGATTTGGAAAGTGAGATGAATGGGAGAATTTTTCCGGTTTTGCTATTTTGACCTAGAATTTTCCATTCTCCAGTCATTCTTCTGCTTTTCACCTCTCTCTGAATAACCCTGTTAACAAACGAGACGTATAGCAAAACAAGCTGGTCACGCTGAAGCAAATAATTTGGAGGACCCCACTCAAACGAGCCTGAAAATGTCATAGAATCAACTACATATCTGGTATTCCACAGACTGCATGTTACACTGTGGCATGATGATGTCATTAAAGTGATGCCGAAACACAATGCCGGGAACCAAAACACTGCTGTCTTTATTTATTCATTATTTTGTGTGTTTGCTGTTTGTGCAGGGAAATATGTAATTGTGTGTTCACACTAAGGACACACAGTTTTTATGCAGTTCTGAATTATGGTCCGGTTACTCCATAAACAAGGGTGGAATACAGGGTAAAAGTTTAAATTAGAGCGATGTTGCCATAAAAATGTGCTGTTTTGCCCTGAGGACATGTCTGTAATTAGATCATAATACTTTATAATTAACTTGGAGAATTTGTTCAGAGTTGTAGGTGAGGCCCTGTATTTATATATATATGTATTTATACACATATATAGTTACATACATAGGATGAAAAAAAGACGTGTGTCCATCGGGTTCAGCCTTTCACACACCACCTACTGCTGTTGATCCAAAAGAAGGCAAAAAACCCAAGGTCACCCATTTAGACTTTACAAAAGGAAATTCAGCCTAAAGCATAGGAAGGGTTATTTTACGGTGAGAACAATAAAGCTGTGGAATTCTCTGCCTGTTGAGGTGGTTGGGCCAGAGACTGTAGAGACTTTTTTTTTAAATTCTTTATTTGTAAAATTAAAGTGGTGTCACAATTCAACCGGCATAAATGTGGCCTCACAGGACCAATACAATAACTCTCAAGGGAAAACGCACTACAAAACAGAAAAATGTACGGCAAGGGTCTCCAGAAGTGAGGGAATAAAAAAAAAAAAACGGGGGGGGGGGGGACATTCAAACAGGTAGGGATCAGTACCAGGAGTGTGCCATTGATTAAAAAACAATTAACGGTTGTGAAGTCCGGGCAGGCAAAAGAGGTCAAAACAAGAGGAGGGAGGGGAGAAGAGATAAAAAAAGGGAGGGGGAGGGGACTGCCCAGAAGAGCGGCATTCCCGGCTCACTCCAGGGGCCCAGAGGGGAACTGGAGGCAGCAGAAGAGGCCACATGGCCGGGCGAGCTGGGGTCAGAGGAGACGATCAGACTCAGAGGCAACGGCTCGCCCAGATCAGCCCAACGTCCAGCATACCAAAAAAGGAAAGAAAAAAAAGGGGGGGGAGAGAAGGAACCCAAGTGCCCAAATTTCCAGACGAAACCATGTCCTCAGACAAATGAATTGTAGCGGTGCAGCGCACAGGTAATCTGTTATACATACACGTATTAAGTTAGATCTATTACAGATGGTGGGATTCCAACCTGTTCCTCATAAAACAAGAATGGAGAAAATTATCGTGCAATATGAACTTATACTGGTATATTCATAAATACAGGTTCCTATCAACTCACATAACAAGAGCCTGGACTGTCTCTAGATTAGATCGCCTTTGGGTTTTTATTTTCTTACTTCACAGGTACCCAATCACCTTTCCATTATTCTTCTGATGGTATTCTCGATGGAGTCACCCTTGACTCTTAGATATGCGCATATGGATTTTTTTCCGGGTTGAAATCCACTAAACCCTCCACGGATGACAGGTAAAAGGAAAGCAGATAAAAATAAGCGCTTTTTATTTACAATACAACTAGGACACGTTTCGTCGGTAAAAACGGCTTAATCAGCTGGCAAACTAGTTCTAACTTCATATAAAAATCTATATTGTTTTATTTTTACCGAGATATTGGGAAGACTATCTCTGGGGACTTTTATAGCGATCTTCTCTTTGTAAGCGCACTACCCTTCTCTTTGCATACCGTTAACAGCCCCCACCGTGTACAATCCACCTGGTGGTAAAGGGTTAATAGAGTTTTAAAGATTCAAGTCCAGACAGTCATTGCTGGGAGGTATTACTGGTTCCAATACAAATCCGGACTATAAAATGCTGATTACGCATGCACTGGCATTTTTGTGGGCACACAGCCAGAGCAGGTTAGGCTTCTAGGACCTGTTTCTCTATAATTCCCAGGCTATATACACACAATATCTGCATATAAACCATGGCAGAGTGCCATGCCGCTACCCAGCCCATGAAACTCACCCACCCAAGACTTGTCTAAACTTCCCCGGCTGTTCTTGGCAAGAGTTCAGTGTTCGTGAGTCTGTGCCAGGCCTTCCCACATGCAAACAAAAAAAAAATACAAGACAATCAGGAGTTTATTCATCTGAAATGCTTTATCACGCACATGCTATTTTATCTGCGGAGTCGGTCAATGGTTGAGCCTCAAGTCATACCTGCCTGCGTTCATTATGAACACCATCAGGGTTATTCAAAGAGATCCCTGATCTCAATTGTTCTCGATCCCAGGACATACTTGAAAACGAGAGAAATCTCAATGTATCCTTCCTGGTAAAATCCTTTTCAAATAAATAAATAAATAAATAAATCCGAATGGCTCCCGAAAGGAAAATCGGCGTTCGGTTACCTTTCTTGGCCATTCGGCTATCCAGAGAGCAGACAATTCGGAAAATCCTGGCGAATTGCCTGCACATACGGTGCCTGTTCGAGGGCAGTGAAATCCCCATAGAGAAGCAATGCTTCGGCTATTCAGAGAACACAAACCAGCAGTGAAAGGTTCCCAAAATGCCCTGCCATTCTGTGGTTTAATTCGGCAGGTTTATTCAGGCAAATCCCATAGGCTTCAATGTTAAAAATAATTCTGTTTTAATACAATATCTAATAAACCGTTCATCATAATATTCTGCAGTAAAGAGTCTCTTTATTTATAGATTTTTTAGGATATTTTAAGCATTTTTTGGGATTTTTTTTATAAAATAAATCCGATTTTAAAGTTAAAATCTTAACTTTAGTTATTTTTTCTGTAACAGCCCTTTTTATTATCATTCCCTGGACCTCATATGCAAATTTCAGACATTTTCGCTCAGTAGTTTCTTTGCAAACAGTGTTTCACTTTTCAAACATTCAAACGTACTGTTTCTTTAATTTATTCACTCCATTCGTCTGTGGTGTTGGCTTTTTCCGGCGGCTGTGCTGCGTGTGATCGGCTCCTGCTTGCGTTTTTCCGGCGGGTTAATCCAGATGTTTTTGCGGGTTTCGGTATAAGTTCACCCTCGTGTAGCGGTGAGTTGTCGGCGGGGTTTGCAGCGACTGTTCCCTGCATTTCGGCGGCCCTGTGGTGCTTGCTGAATACACCGCAGGGTCGCCAAAATGGGATCGCCAAATTGAACCGAATTGAAGAGAACGAAAAGTCACCGAACGTGCAGTGGCCTTTTTGATTCTCTTTGAATAACCCTGCATGTTATTGTCTGTATTAAAGCAAGACCATCATTGATGAGAATATTGCTAAAAAATGTAACTTTCAATACGGGATAATGTTTTACCTTTTCTTCCCACGGAGGCTCAGATTCCTAGTTTTTATTTCACATTTTAGTCGCAACTCGTCCACGCCCCGTGTCCTCTTGTTTTAAATCTAAAAAAGCAGTGATTTCAGAAGGAGCTCATTCCCACTTGGGTTTTAAAGACACTCCATGCGTTTTACACTGAGACACATCATCTGATTGGCAGAGTGACCACTAGCCGTTTCAGGCATCATCTGGAATGACTGAAGCTAGTTGGCCAGGTCTGGAAAATGCACGACAAAACTTTGACAGTAGGGAAGGGGTGAAAGAAGTATTAATAATTAACATTTTGGTGACTGCAGGCCTGTGAGTCGTAATAGTGTAGGAATGCAATATTCCAATAATTGATGGAGATGAGGTTTGTTTCTTGTTAAGCCAGTTTAATACGGTGATTATAGTTCCTGTGTCTTATCCACACAGAGATACAGAAAAAATGGCGTCGCGCCCATACTCACCAGAGCGGCTGCAACAGCCAGGAGTAACAGCCCGGTTAATGTATAAAACATAACAAGGGGAAAAAGTGTCATCTGCGCTCGTTTCTATGTATTCCATGTACAACAAAACACTATGAGGTTTTTGTTTGTTTCAATGGCCATTGCAACATAAGCTCAATAGAGTGAGTACCTAACCAATGTAACCAAAAGCCGCACTACTGAGCAGCTCCAAGCCCCTCCTGCTGCTTTTCAGCTAAGGAGAGGCAGAGAAATGGTGGGTTTTATTTATACACGCACCAAACACTTCCCATTTTTTTCCCTTGTTATGTTTTATACATTAACTGGGCTGTTACTCCTGGCCGTTGCAGCCGCTCCAGTGAGTATGGGCGCGATGCCATTTTTTCTGTATGTATGTATATTATGCTTGTAACTCCACTTCGTCATTTTGCTGCTGTTCCTCTTTCCATGTTTTTGTTTTTAATCCCAAATGGGAAGTGTTTGGTGCGTGTATAAATAAAACCCACCATTTCTCTGCCTCTCCTTAGCTGAAAAGCAGCAGGAGGGGCTTGGAGCTGCTCAGTAGTGCGGATTTTGGTTACATTGGTTAGGTACTCACTCTATAAAGAGGTGCCTTGATGTGGCGAGCGAGCTTACATTGCAATGGCCATTGAAACAAACAAAAACCTCATACAGGGTTATCCAAAGAGATCCGAATTGCTTGAGAAAGGTAACCGAACGCTGAAAATCAGCGTTCGGTTGCCTTTCCTGGCCATTCGGCTATCCAGAGAGCAGGCAATTCGCCAAATCCTGGCGAATTGCCTGCACATACGGTGCCTGTTCGGTGCCTGTTCGAGAGCAGTGAAAACCCCATGAAAAAGCACTGCTTCGGCTATTCAGAGAACACAAACCAGCAGTGAAAGGTTCCCCTAATGCCCTGCCATTCGGTGGTTTAATTCGGCAAATTTATTCAGGAGAATCTCATAGACTTCAATGTTAAAAATATTCCCGTTTTAATTCAATATCTAATAAACCATTCATTATAAAATTCTGCAGCAAAAAGTCTCTTTATTTATAGATTTTTTGCGGATACTTCAAGCATTTTTCCTTTTTTATTTTTTTTTTTTTTAAAAAAAAGTCCGATTTTTTTTTTTTTTTTAAGTTTACTTATTTTTTCTGTAACAGCCCTCTTTATTATCATTACCTGGACCTCCTGTGTAAATTTCAGACATTTTCGCTCAGTAGTTTCTTTGCAAACAGCGTTTCGTTTTCACAGATTCATACAAATGGTTTTGCTAATTTGTTCACTGCCTCCTCTGCGTCTCAGCTGCTTCGGCTCTGTGTGATTCGGCTCCTGTTCGGCGGCTTCGCTGCGTGTGATCGGCTCCTGCTTGGGTTTTTCGAAGGTTAATACAGATGTTTTTGCTTGTTTTCGGCGTGCATTCGGTGGGTTTTGCGGTTAGTTTTCGTCAGGTTTGCGGCAGCTTTTCCCTGCAATTCGGGGACCCTGTGGTGTTTGCTGAATACACCGCAGGGTCACCGAAATAGGATCGGCAAAAGGAACCGAATTGAAGAGAACGAAAAGTCACCGAACGTGCGGTGACTTTTCGAATCTCTTTGACTAACCCTGATAGTGTTTTGTTGTACATGGAATACATAGAAACGAGCGCAGATGACACTTTTTCCCTGGTTATCCACACAGAGGTTCCCCAACAAAGAAGGCTGGGTTATCTTGTAGCACTGTCAAAGTGTGTGTGTGGGGGGGACCTAAAGTTAGATCCCCATGAAAGAGATAGAATCCCAAACCGATGTCCACAACACCACAAAGTTAGCAACAAAGTGGTAGAACACTTCCCAGAATAGGTGTGGGCAGAGGGTGTGCCTGGTGTGCCCAAGCACACCCTAGTGTTGGGTGAAGAGGTTCTCTTTCACCTCTCACTTTGACATTTTAGATGTCTCTTATCTGGTTCGTGATGAACAACATAAAAACTGTCTGTTTCTCTGATTACCAGCGTGTTATTTCTAATGAAAAATGTGCATTTTAAGCAAAATCTTCTAAACATGAGTTTTCAATTGAGGAAAAGGGGGTTTGAGGGTCCTGAGAACGAGCAACAGCACTAGTGTAGTACAGGAGGGGTGGGGTCGTGCCTATTCCCTGATGGGGCGGCTGCAACCACCAAATGTATCCAGCCCAGTAACCTGTATAAAACATAACAAGGAGAAAAATATCATCTGCGCTTATTCCCATTATACCGTGTGAAACAAAACACAGTTAGAGGCTTTGGTTTCTATTAAAGGCCATTAAAAGTGTAAGCTCACCCGCCAACGTCAAGGCACCTCTAATGAGGGTGAGTCCTATCCAAAAATGAAGCCACAGGCTGCTGTGTAGCCAACCATCACTGGCCACGCTGCTTTTCAGTCATGAGGCAGATTGGTGGGTCATATTTATGCCCTCCCAGAAAAAAATCCACCTTGGGATCAAAAAACAAAGACACGAAGTGGAACATGCTGCAAAGATGACCTGGCTGGAGGTACAATAAAACATACATAGTACTCATGACTGAAAAGCAACAGCACTAGTGGCCTGCTCTACAGTGGGGCTCGCTCAGGTCTCACAAGGATTTAGCGCAATTGTGCCATTACAAATCAGACTGAAATCACCCAGAAAGGTGAAATCCAGACGTGGACCCCTTGCTCGAGGGGTGTCAGCTATACCCTCCTGACGAGGCCTAACAAGGCCGAAACGATCGTCGGGGGTTGCTGCACCTCTCGTGCAGGGATGACGTCCTTGGCATTCAGTACTGGCCGCCCTTTCTGGGTGTTTGTGTCTGATTTGCATATGGAGCTGTTGTCCCTGTAATGGCACAATTGAGCGAAAACCTTGTGAGACTTGAGCGGGCCTCACCGTAGAGCAGGCCGCTAGTGCCGCTGCTCGTTCTCAGGACCCTCACAAACCCCAATTTTTCTTCACTATCAGGGTTATTCAGAGAGGTGAAAAGCAGGAGAAAGACTGGAGAATGAAAAATTCTAGGTCAAAATAGCCAAACCAGAAAAATTCTCCCTTTCATCTCACTTTCCAAATCGGCTATTTTGACCTAGAATCTTTCATTCTCCAGTCATTCTCCAGTCATTCTCCTGCTTTTCACGCTCTCTGAATAACCCTGTATGAGTTTTCAAATGATCAATGTTCCATAGGTGCATACCATAATGCAATGGGCCGCGCACGCCAGTTCTTTACAGTATAGCGCACATCAAGTGAGAAATCACAAAGTCAAGCCCACCATTAATAGAGGACAATGTTCAACTGAAAACAAGGGCTGGCAGATTTCCTGTACTGCGTTTGGTCTTTTGTCTCCTTCACAACTTCCGTTACAAAATTGAACACTTTGCTTCCTTGGTTTTGGGTATTAATTGTGTGCCATATTTAATATAGTTTTTGATTATCTCCTCTAGTTCAGTTGGTCCCATACAAGCACTTATAGGCGTATTGTTGGTGGTGGGGAAAAAACTATCATACCTCCGTAGACATAATCCAATTCTCCCTCTTTTCCCTTGGAATGCATGAGACTTTTCTCTATCAGGGTTATTCAAAGAGATCCTAACTGCTGGCGACAGGTAACCGAACGCTGAAATTCAGCATACAGTTACCTTTCCTGGCCATACGGCTATCCAGAGAGCAGACAGTTCGCCAAATTGCCTGCACATACGGTGCCTGTTCGTTGCCTGTTCGAGGGCAGTGAAATTCCTCATAGAGAAGCAATGCTTCATCTATTCAGAGAACAAAAACCAGCAGTAAAAAGTTGCCGAATTGCCCTGCTGTTCGGTGGTTTCATTCGACAGGTTTATTCAGGCGAATCCCATAGGCTTCAATGTTAAAAATATTCCGTTTTAATTCAATATCTAATAAACCGCTGATTATTATATTCTGCAGTAAAGAGTCTCTTTATTTTTAGATTTTTTAGGATCTTTTCGACATTTTTTGGGATTTTTTTGCAAACATTTTTTTCTTTTAATACCGAAGTTTAAGAACAAACTTTGTCAGACAGATGAAAAAAAATAAAAAATACAAAAGAACACATTTTGGTTTGTTTCATCTGTATGACAAAGCATGTTCTTAAACGTCGGTATTAAAAGTTATGTTTTAGGCTAGGGTCAGACGAAAGCATTTTTCCCAGCGAACGTGAAAAAGTGCGTCCGAACGCATTGACGTATTTTTTCACGGAATGCGCAAAAACGGTCAGACGACGCGCATTTTTGGGCGTGATTTTGTACGGATCGTCAATAAAACTCTTTTTGCGTCTGGACGTTATGTAGGCTGGACATTAGCAGTGTCTGACATCTCCTAATCTCGCAAACACGCCGCTATGCCGCAGCTGCGCACTCAGTACGTCAGTACTAGCGGTTCAGCGTTCTCAGAAAAATGCGTTCAAATTTCACTTGCGTTGCACGGCCGGACGTTTGTGCGGCCGTACATCGTATATTGTCTGTCATTGCCCGTCATCTGCTGCTAGTGCGGCCGTAATTATGTGCGCCAGAACGCACGTTAAAAGTGCGCTGGTCTGACCCCAGCCTTAAAGTACCAGTGGAGTAGTTCACCAGCTTACTGCTTTGAATTCAGTTTTAAGGGTTACCCCATTGTTTCATTGTGTGTGAACTGAAAGTGGTCATTATGTAATAAAATACGTAGCATCCTACGTAATCTTTCAGATTTAGAATTACACCAGGATTATTTCTTTCTTTTGAATACACCCCATAAAGACAATAAATGTGGGACCCTACTTCACTTGCTGGTTCGGTCCCCATTATCAGCACACCTAGATGTGGGTACCATAACGAACATGAAAGATTTTAGGGTCTATTCAAAGAAAGGTGAAACTCAGGAGAATGACTGGAGAAGTGAAAATTTGAGGTCAAAATAGCCAAACCAGGAAAAATTCTCCCTTTTATCTCACTTTCCAAATGGACTATTTGGTCTACATTGTTCTCTTCTCCTGCAAATTCTCCTGATTTTCACCTTTCTCTGAATAACCCTGTTTGTGCAATAATCAATGTGGTACATCTCACATATTGTAAGTGCCACCTATACCCTCAGAACTTCACCTTTTGGAAGGTACCCTCTCAGCATTTAGTACGCAATTGATGACTCACTAAAAGATAATTCTGTTAAAGAGAACTCCCATATTTTGACTCATATTGATTTATACACCAATAAATGGCATGTTAATTCTTGTCCTCACTGATATGTTGTCTCTGTTGCACTTAATGTTTGTATTTATTTATGTCTGTCCCAAGTAAATGGGTTAATCTCATAAGAGCGGTCCTTGGGATATGAAGGATAGGACCTGCCCTGAAGTCGTCCGTTGAAGTGGTGGCTTATGCAATGTATGATTAGATATTTTTTTCCTAAATCAGGTGTTTTTTGAAAACGTTAAAGCTATAATAAATTGGAGTACTTGAAATTTGGTGTCTTGTACGTATTCATCTGCCTGAACCAATGAGTGGATTAACAAATAATAGAGGAAACCACCTCAAACCCCATCAAAGTTAACCAGAACCTCAAAGTAAGGCCCACACGTCAGTGTGGGGGACAACATCTGAAAGCCAGGTCCACCTTCATTGGGTGACACTGACAACACTCCAAAACCAGGGACTTGATTTAATTTTTCGGCAAGTTTTTTAACAAAAAATATCAGTGAGTTTTGACCAGAATTCTTTCAAAATATTAGCTGATTTGATTAACATTTTTTGAACTCAGCTAAAAATAAAGAAAATTATGCTGTAACAAACAAATGCTGGACAATAAAAGAGAATATTTTTGGCAGCATCATTTTGATTTTTGAAAAATATCATGCCTATTTGAAACTCCATTGTTAAATGAGGATTCCAGTATATAGTTACATAGATACATAGGCTGGAACAAAACATGTGTCCATCGGGTTCAGCCTTTCACACATCACCTACTGCTGTTGATCCAAAAGAACTAGGCAAAAAACCCAGTCTGAAGCTCTCGCCAATATGCAACATACTGGGAAAAAAATCCTTCAAGATTTCTCTTTGGATCAAGACGTTTATACCCACACATTAAATATTATGACCCTTAATATAATGTTTTTGCAGGAAGTCATCCAGTCGTTATTTAAAAGTCTGTACAGTCTCTGACCCAACCACCTCAACAGGCAGAGAATTCCACAACTTTATTGTTCTCACCGTAAAATAACCCTTTCTCTGTTTATCAATCCCTTTCAGCAATTGTTTTTTTTCCCTAAATCGATAATTTAGAACGGAATCCCTAAAACCGTAAATTCATTAGCGAGTATAGGTTGAAGTGTTGATAATTGAGCTAATTATTTATCGGGAATCGATATGATGACAAGACCGTAATTAAATTCGGCCGAATTCTAGCCAAAACTACACTAAATTTCGACAATCAGGCTGTATTAAATCTAGCCTCTGTTGGTAAGAAAGGGGCTGAACACCCCAAAGAGAAAAGGAGGGAGGATATGTTTGAGAGGTAGAGAAGAGGCAGAAGCAGCCCTTATAAGGGCCATTGTTACAATGAAGTTTCAAAGCACGTAAGGCTTTCTACAACAGGTCAACCGCTAAAAATTCTTCGAGGGGCCTCGTTGGTTTTGTAACGTGTTCAACAGCCCAGCCCTCCCAGAAGGTCCATTTTAAAACGGAAGGAATGCAGATTATATTAGAAATCACAAAAAATATTAATATAATCTTAAAGATAAAGTAATTTAAAGTTCCAAGTCATTTACTCACGTTATTTTCAGTTATTTATTAATTTATAATCGGCGCTATTACATTCTCCGCGCAAACGTTTGTGCACACGCAAAAACGCACTAACGCGAGGGGCAAAACCCTTAACGCAGAACGTCGTATTACAATGTCAGTGCAACAAACGCACATATACGTCTACCGCGGGTGAACCTGCGCGAACGCTTACTGTTCTTTGCGCGTCCTATACTTAACATTGTGAGTGCAAATGCGTTTGTGCGCTGGTACACGGATGGTATTACAATCTATGCACAGAAATTAACGCATAGACGTTGCGCGCATAATTTTAGCAACACCTAAAAGCTGGTGTTAATGGCACATTCTATCAACCTGACCGAACCCAAATACACCAGCCCAAAAAAAATATGCAGCAAAGTATAGTTACACATTCTACACATACCCAACCAATAAATTTGAGAAGTTGTGCGTGCTTTTTTTTTTTGATAGAGCATATATTCGCAGATTGATTTTGACAGGCGCAAAAACTTAACGTGATACAATTGTGGTTCTTAATTCTGATTGGCCGAATCGCATGAAAAAAACACAGATTTCTGCAAGCAACGTTAATGCGCGAGCGTTTTTGCACGTCCGTATTACGCGTGTTATTTTTTGACGGATGAAAAATGCACAAGGATTTTAATACCAGCGTTGTTTTACACGCGTTAACGTTTAACGCTTCGCGCAAAAATTCACGCGTTCTGCTTGCGTTTTTGCGTTAAGAATGTAATAGGGCCCAAAGTATTTTAGTAGGAAGGATACATTGAGATTTCTATTGTTTTCAAGTATGTCCTGGGTAATGTTGCCTGGGTAGTTGCCATCACCATCACTAGAGTGTACCCAGGCCAGCTTCAAAAATAGGTTTCTTGCATTGTGGGGGAGGGGGAAATTTAATTTATTCGTTCTTATATTTCATGCTTTTGCTTACAGTAGGTGTCGTTGGAAAATGAATTGGCAGCTCGAGGACATTTGTTATTACCTAATCAAGAACTAACAAAGGATAAAGAATGCTTCTCTGGAGAACCTTTCACCGCAAGGAATTTAAAGGTATTTTGACACTGCCACTGTATTTGGCGTGCGTGGATTACACAGGAAACAATCGATATATTGTACTGGAGACTTGTGTTTACACAGCTCTACTGCAAAACCGAAAAAAAATTTTTTTAAAGGAATAGTAAAGGTATGCAGGCCAAAGACGAAGAATCATACAGCTTTAAAATAATCCTCAGTCACTCATTTAAGGTGTAAATATACAATGTTAATTACACAAAACTAAAAGTAAGTTGGTATGTTATATCCAAAAAATGACACGGTAAAAAAGTTGGGTCTTTAAAAATAATCCTCTAAATCGTCAGCACCTGAATTTCCATAATAAGGGGCAGAAATCAGGGTTAGGGTTTGGGATAGAGACATTAGGGTTGAGGTTAGGTTACTATTTGTTATTGTTTAATAGGTAGGGTCACATTAAACGAAACCCTATTTGTTAAAAGGTTACAGAGTCTGACCCTCCTTTTGATGTGAGCGTGCTCGTGTCAAAAGAAGGAGCAGAATCTGTTGCCTAAAAATTCTGCAAAAATGGAGCAGAATGTTAGGGTTAACCCTAACTGTAAAACAAGCACAAATAGTAATCCAATCTTAATTTCTAACCCTAACCCTAAATTCTTACTGTAACTATACAAAATGATACTCCATATCGCTTGGAACATCAAATTCAGATGTGGCAGATACCGGAGCGTCAAAATTCGGTCGCAGCTGATTTGGAAGGTATTTCATTTGGCTGTGACAGAATTTCAGCATTTTTTTCCTTTACAAACTGACTGTCCTGTCTCTTTCATACTTGGAGGATGTGACGTAAGTCACTTTGGATTTAGGGTGCATGGGCATGGAGACATATTTGTAGGGTGCAGGCCACATAATCGATATTCATTCAGTGGCCTTTCCTGTGCAGAATGTTTGTGTAATCTGTGATTGTGCAAAATATTGTCTGTTATCTGTTGAAAGGATTAGACTTCCAGTCTACCCTGTCTGAGGTATGTGTTATCTGTTTCTATTTAAATACGTAGGTTGTAAATCTGCTGTCTGTATCTTGTTTATAATCCTGATTACCATTATCCTACCTCGTTAGAAATGTTACATAATGTTTGATTTCACTGTCTGTACGTAATCTACCGTATTTTTCGCTCCATAAGACGCACCTGACCATAAAACGCACCTAGTTTTTAGAGGAGGAAAACAGGAAAAAAAATATTCTGAATCAAATAGTGTAATAATGGATATGCCCTCATGGATATGTCCCAGCAGCTCTCATGGATATGCCCCAGCAGCTCTCATGGATATGCCCCAGCAGCTCTCATGGATATCCCCCAGCAGCTCTCATGGATATGCCCCAGCAGCTCTCATGGATATGCCCCAGGAGCTCTCATGGATATCCCCCAGCAGCTCTCATGGATATGCCCCAGGAGCTCTCATGGATATTGCCCCAGGAGCTCTCATGGATATTGCCCCAGCAGCTCTCATGGATAATGCCCCAGCTCCTCTCATGGATAATGCCCCAGCTCCTCTCATGGATAATGCCCCAGCTCCTCTCATGGATACTGCCCCCAGGCCCCAGCTCACCTCCTGCCGCCGCGTGTTCGGCTCCCTCTGAGCGTCCAGCGGCATGGAGTTTGGGCGCTCGCCTGGGGGAGCCACGTCACCAGCCGCGATCTCGCGAGAACTCGACTGGTGACGTGGTTCCCCCAGGCGAGCGCCGAAGCTCCATAGCTTTGGACGCTCTCAGGGAGCCGAACACTGCAACGTGCACTTTGCAGTATTCGCTCCATAAGACGCACACACTTTCCCCCCCCACTTTTTTGGGGGGGAAAAGTGCGTCTTATGGAGCGAAAAATACGGTAATTAGGTATCACATTCCAAGAAACAAATTTGTCCCATTGTCTGTTTCAGTGTGGTTGGGTCCCCCAGCAGTTTCTAGGAAGTTTTGTTTCTGTAAATGACCTGTGTGTGACCGTATAAATATATGTGTGTCTGTCCCTGATTAAAACCAGTTCTATTCTGATCCTACATGCAGTCACGACTCATGGTTTGGGTAGCAGCTATATTCTGTTCGCTATTCCAGCGCAAACTCCAGATCTACAGCCATAGTTTATTTCTGGGGGACACTAGCAAGGCTCTCTACCTGTACCCATCTTTAAGCTGTGGCTCGGGACCGAGAGAAAGGCACGAGAGTCATGAGGAGAACACGGGGATCTAGCAAGGATGCAGCATTGGCAGATGGGACCCTGTCGGGGTACTGAGATCTGTTACAGAGCGATCTCTTCCGTTAACACACATTTGATAGAGTAACTATGTGTCCATGTCATGTGGATGTAGTAGCTAGATATAAAAAAAAATATCTTACAATAAAATATATTACGAGACTGTCTTCCCTTCTTTCATTACAATCTCACAATGTTTTCTACCTTGCATGAATTCTACACATGGAATTGCTGATTGTATCTCGGTGCTCATGCATTCTCATCCATAAAACATATTCTCCAAAAAAATGAATGAGAAAATATCAGCAATTATAATGAATACCATGCAACATACACATACATGATCAATGACTTGATCGCAATTAGTAGTTTTGTAGCCACTATTCACGCAACTGGACCTGCAGTGATGGAGTGGTAAATTTTGTGCAGGAATGTGTAGTGTAAATGTTTAGTTTGCGTTTGTGCCAAAAAATAAAGTATCATAAACATCAGCCCCTGATAACGAATGCAGGATCTCGCTTTGCCAAAAAATCCCTGTTCACCCTCTCGGATTCAGGAACATCGATCTGCATTATCTAAAAATGTTGGCCGCTGTAAAGCAAATCTTGATTCTCATGCAGAGATAATCCGGATCTGTAAAATACCAGGATTGAGGTATCTAAGACTAACTGGAGAGCTGGTGAGCCTGATGAATATTTGCCAAGCGACCGAGATGTCACCAGATCACCAGATTACACAGACACACAAGTTACAAGCAGTTAAAGACCATTTTTGGTACACAAGGGGCTACTCACTAGATCCTTTCATGACCCATTTGTAGCTGTCTAGTTTTGTAATCAAGTTATTTTTACATGTCTTTTGAATGTTTTGCATCTCTTAATTTTACACATTCAACCATTTCAATTGATCCTCAATGAGTGACTGAGCACTCCAGACTCTGCACCCCGAAGGACTCTCAAGCTCACAACACAGAGGCACCACCTCTCCAGACTCTGCACCCCCAAGGACTCTCAAGGTATCCACGATTCGACCATGACGTCATTCAAGCCATTCCACTGCTTCACTCCTGCTGTGTTCTGCAATCTATGTATTATCAGGCTGATTAATGTTCCCTTTAATGCCTTCCCTCCAATTTTGATAGTACAAAAAACTTTTCTTTCACCACCACGCTTTCCCCTCCCCCACCTCCACTTCCTCCCCTTGCATCTCATTACCTGCTTGCTCTCCTAAAGCTCTGCCTCTTCCGTCCCACAGCTAGGCCCCAACTTATTCATTCCCCTCCACCTGTAGCCACTTTATTCTAATCAACCTGTGGCTTGCTATTCTCTCTCTAGCCACCAGATCCACACTCCCCTGCTCCCTTCTGTTTCACTTACCCCTGTCCTTTAGATTGTAAGCTCATGGGATGTCTGGCTGAGCACTTGTGTAAAGTGCTGTATCAGTAGGGCAAGTATCCTAAGGGCAGGGCCATCTCTTCCTTATGTGTTTTAGTAGGTCTCATGTCTGCACTTCCCCATTGTACAGCACTGCGGAATATGCTGGCGCTTTATAAATACAGAATAATAATAAAAAATCATGGGACATGTAGTACCAAAACGCTTGGAGAGCCAAGTTAGCTGACCAATGGACTACATTCAATTATAGTCAGTGGTTATTTCTCAAGTTTGTTTTGTATTAATGACATCAAAGCGAACCTGTAATGAATTAAACAACCTGCCCTTATCTTTGTTCATAAAGATCTGTGATATGTCATTATTTTGTGAGATATTTCAACAGAGGTGAGCCCAGTGAAGCTGCAGCTGCTGCATTGCTATTTTTCAGCGGTGCTGGGTGTGGCACTCACTTAACTTACGCTTAGGCTATGAATCTGGCATCAAAATTTCAGAGGATTGTGTATAAAAGGAATTGTTTGTGCCATTTCCAATATTACATAGTTGCATACATAGGCTGAAAAAAAAGACATGCGACCATCGGGTTCAGCCTTTCACACATCACCTATTGCTGTTCAGTGTTGATCCAAAAGAAGACAAAAAAAAAACCCTGTCTGAAGCGCTCACCAATATGCAATACACTGGGGGAAAAAAATCCTTCTTGACCCCAGAACGAAACCATTGATTTTTTTTCATAAACACTAGCCCATAGAATAAATAACCACAAAGGTTTGAATGATAATATGCGTAAGAATAAATCCGAATGGAAATTTACACTTTTTTGTCATTTTTTCTTATAGAAACTGAAATGACATATTTTGTATGTCCTGAGTCTGCTGAAAAGAAGGGTACATAATTTGTCTGGGTTCTACAACAAAACATGTCTTCAAATCGTGTTTAAACATGATGAGCGAAAAATGGTGAAAATGAGCTCAGCTCACTGGTGTTAATTAAACGACTCAGCAGCGAAGGGGTCAAGGGCTCCTCCCTCCCAGTGCTCCGCAGCAGCACTGCTGGGAAGAATAATTGTGTAATATATCACTTCCTCCCAGCGTTGTATTGCAGCCGCACAGGAGGAAAGAGCGCAGGTTTTCCTCCTTAGCGTCCTCGTTTTAGCGGGCAGTAATACTGCCCCTAATGTTTTTCAGGGTGCCATGGGTTCACTTTACATTTCAATACTGGGTAGCATTAGAATATCTCGATCCTCTTACTAGGATCACTCACTAATGCAGATCTGCCAACTTTTAGTAGGTCTAGACTTGGGTGAGAGGAAACGGGACCTCTGAGGGGGTGTGACCTTGACATGTCATCACGACTATGCCCCTCAAAAGAGGCATGTCTTGGTGGCGCATGCATGACAGGGTGGGCAGCTGCTCATATACAAGTTCTGATAGTGTATGGGCTTCAGAATTCCTGACTTTAACCATTTAAGCACCGCGAGTGCCATTAAACAGGCGTTCGACATGCACTTTCCCTCAGGCCTAGGGCTTCTGGGTGATCATGAGGACTGGGAGAAAATTGCATATGACACGACCAAGCTGTGTGATTTGGTAGGTCTGCCAATGGCATCGTCAGTGCATGCAGTGGAAAAAAACCTCATGGTCTTCTGAAAGGAAGCAGTAAAGTTTGTTGTTCATTGTAGTACCAATACTACAAGTAGCTCCAGCTTATCTTAACTCAAAAGGGCGTCTGACAGCTTTCAATATGCAATTGTTCTCTAAGTCATGAATTGCTGTAGAATTAATAGAGAATTGCATAGTTTAAGACACACTTTTCCAACACAAGGAATATCAGAGTTCTATTTGACATAAAACTCGCAGTTTCACTGACTTTTTAAAATTTTGACATATTATTTGTAGTTTAGCGAATAAGCCACATAGATCCTGTAAAAAAAAAAAAAAATTAGATTCATTCTGCCAGCCCTTGTAGTTTGCAAACTGATTCACGGGAAGATTAAAGATTCTCAAGGCCACAGATTGCTGGATTCTGCCCAGGTTCCAAAGTCCCGATCTGTCACCCGACACACTGACAATTTCATCGAAACACTGTATCCTTTTAGCAATGCAGACATGTAACATGGGGTTATAGACAGGTTTGCAGGGCGGGAGAGATTTGACTTCATTTGTTAACCTAGTTGATTTCTCATTAAAATGGAAATGAAAAAGAACATTTTAGACCTACAGGGTAATTCAAAGAGAATCGAAAAGTCACCACACGTTCGGTGACTTTTCGCTCTCTTCAATTCGGTTCGTTTTGCCGATCCCATTTTGGCGACCCTGCGGTGTATTCAGTAATGATGAGCCGAACACCCCCATGTTCGGCTCGCATTCGAACTCGAACAATTTCAAAAATTCGAGTTTGAACGCGAACACGAACCGAACTCAATGCAAATCAATGGGACTCGAAAGTTCGATTTTTAGAGTGCCCTCCAAGAGGGCATATACGCAAGATATTTGTCATAAAAGGTGTATGGGGGTCCGGGTAGTGCCCTGGGGGACAGGAAACAGGAAACAAAAAGTTTAAAAAAAAAAACTTTTTAAAAGGAGCAGTGAGTTTTCAATGAAATAAAGGGCTAAGAATAAAAACAAAAAAATCCTTCAAATATCGTGCCTAGGAGGTCCCCATAACCTGCTCGTGAAGTGGCGGATTTGTAGGATGTATAGAAACATTTAAAAACAAAAAAAAATGACGTTTCAAATGACGGTAAATGGTTTTCCTTTAATCTATTCATAAACAACTGCTTGGGGCGGCAGCCTATATGAAAAGAGATGTTTTAGGACACACAGAACAAGTTTAGTGATTTTTTTGGCTAAATTATGGTGAAATTTATGCAGGCTTTGGATGAAAGTAACAATAGGTGCTTTAAAATTGGGCCTTTATCTACTGATTCTAGTTCTATCTAAACCTATCCTGTTGGATCCTTGGACATTTTTGCTCTCCAGGCCGCTCCCTGAACTTACTTTCCATGAAAACAAATTATTAGCCAAAATTACCCTGGCCACGAGACGGGCTATGGCGTAAGTCTGGAGACAACCTCTCCCGCCCTGTATGGCTAAAGTATATGCCAAAATCAGAGACACTCAGGTTATGGACGAACTGACCGCTATAGTACGTTTTACATTGCCATCATATAGTAAAACTTGGGGGCCCTGGCTTGATGTTGGGTTATAATCTATGACGGGAATTCGGGCTATGGTCACGTATATAGGGCTTCTTGGCCCCTTTCACTTTTTTCTTCTTTGGCACTCCCCCCCCCACCCTTCTACATTTCCCTCTATAGCTTTTGACAGGTTGGATTAATATCTATGTTTTAGGATTTTGGCCTGGGCCGGGCCACCCATTCCCCCCCCTTTTTATTTTCCTTTCTTTCCCACCTTTCCTCCCTTATTTTTCACCCTATTTTAATGTCATAATATGGACAGAATTATAGTTTACCAGGATGCATATGTTTTGTGGATTGATATTGCTCTTTTGGCGCTGCGACGACATCTGCACCCATGTTATTCTTATTGTCCTAACGTCCAATAAAATTATGTTTATAAAATTGGGCCTTTAGTGTCGGCAACAGTGCCGTCACACCGTAACCCCTCTGTGGTATTGTGGAAGAGTGCAGGGTTGGACCCTGCGGTCAAATATTAAAATGATATGAATCTGGTACAGGCGTCAGTGCACCCAATTATTTTGCCTTTGGTGGCAGCAAGTGCCTTCACACCGTAACCCCTCTGAGGTATTGTGGAAGAGTGCAGTGATGGAGGTTTTGGTAATGCAGAAGAGATCCCTGATCTATTCAGTTACATCAGCAGCTATAACAAAACTGGGTCATCAATGTTTAGGCACTTGTACTGCGCTACTGTATATGGTGAGAATTGGCGCACACCAGTAGCAACAGGAAGCAAACAGAACAAGCAGGGAATACACACAGAGAATAGTCAAATTGCAGGCAAAGTCGGCAACAGATCGGGTCCTCAGAACAAGCAGTAACAAGTATACAAACTGATTCGGTAAGCTAGCGATGCGGGAATAAAGGCTGAGACACACTGAGCGTGTAGCGACGCACAGCATAGCGAAGCGAAGAGAAGCAAACATTTTGCAGGCTTGACTTCACTCCGCCCCGCCTCGCAGCGTGTCTACACTGCATTACGTTTGCTTCTCACCGCACTGGACAGGAATCCACTAACTAAATTAAAATGTACACACAAAAACGTTTTATTTTCACAAAGCACATGCTATATAGGCAAAAAAAGTTTCTACTGAATAAAATACATCAAAAATTACTGTTAATTTAATAGGAATAGTATAAAAGTATGAAAGAAAGGTAACCCCTGATCATATATATTATAGGGACACCCCCCACATACGCAAATGGGGGGGTGGCATGTGGACAATCTCAACTAAATGCACCCCCCCCCATTTGGCTGATCCCTCCAGAAGAAATGTTGAACCCGACAGAGCAGAGAATATATATATTATTCTCTGCTCTATCGGGTTCAACATTTCTTCTGGAGGGATCAACCAAATGGGGGGGGGGCAATTAGCTGCCAAAATGTGTGTGTAATACAAGTCTGGTTATATATATTTATAAGAATATAGATATATATATATTGTAACAGGGCATCATGTAGAGAGCAAGGAAAGGTCTTGTCCGGGGTTTATGTGTCACCCAGATTTCTCTCTTACACTTTCCGGAACCTCTAAGCACCTGGTTTTGCACTTTGCCTCAGTGGCAATTTAGTGCAGGTGAGGCAAACAGACATCGCTCTGGAGTCTGGGGAGCAGACGGTCTCTATCTGCTGGAGCACAAGGTTGGTCATGCTAGTTTGCTGAAGCCTGACAAACACTAGGTTTGCAAAGGTTGTTAGTGCCGGGACACGGCTAGGAATTTTCTTTGCTTTTGAACTGTTTATTTTGAGCAATATACAGTGTGGTGTATAACCTGTGGGTTGCTGCAATAAATGTACCCCCGTTTGAAGAAAAGTCACTGGTCTGGTCTCTGAACCTTTCAAGAGTGCTCACCCCAGAGAGCAATTGCACCCGCTACCTGTTTCCCAGCTCACATATGGTGGAGAACTTTGGGCAAGTGATAGCAAGAACCTGCTATTTAAAAGGCCAGTTACTGAAGTGAAAAAGAAAAAAAAATGGAGGATGTTATAAAACAGTTGGTGTTGGCTAATGCAGCACAGCAACAGGCTAATGCTACACAGCGGGACATGTTAAATGCTCTGCAGAAGCAAACTCAGGTGCTGCACACGCACACGCAGCAGCAGATCAGTGCTGTACAGGAACAGACACAAATGTTATTTGAAAAGCTTGTCAGTTGCTGCTGAAGGCGATCGCAAGACTCTGACGGAGGTGGTGCAGACTCTGGCACAGAGGTCTCCCCTGCAAGCTGCAGATTCTTCTGACAACTCCTCACCCATCCATGTCAGTCGCTTCCTTTCCAAGATGACAGCAGAGGATGATCCAGAGGCCTTCCTGTTAACATTTGAAAGAACCGCTGAGAGGGAAGCATGGCCTAAGACAAGGTGGGCAGGATTGATGGCGCCCTTGCTAACCGGTGAATCACAGAAAGCATATTATGATTTGGAGTCTGTGGATGCCATGGATTATGACAAGGTCAAGCTGGAGATACTAGCACGGCGAGGTGTTACTTTGGCAGTGCGAGCACAGAGTGTTAACAACTGGTCCTACCAAGCTGGGAAGTCACCGCGGTCACAGATGTTTGACCTCATCCACCTGGTCCGAAAATGGCTGCAACCGGAGTCCCCTTCGGGGCCACAGATCATTGAGCGGGTAGTCATGGATCGCTTCCTAAGATCCTTACCGATCGTCTTGCAAAAGTGGGTAACCCAAGGGGACCCCAAGTCGGTGGATCAGCTTGTGGAGATTGTTGAGAGGTACTTTGCAGCTGAGGACTTGAACGCCTCCCCGGTGAGCCCATGGACTTTCCGCCCAAAACCAAGGCCTCCCTCGGCAATCGGTAAGACTGTTCCAGGGAATGTGGGTGTGAGCGTGGCAAGGAGGCAGAGGGAAAAACTGCTGATTTAAACCGGGGAGGTTGGCATTCCAAAGCGGGAACACCAGTGCCCGTCAGCAGACCTAACCTGAGGAATGTAAGATGTTTTCGGTGCCAGGAACTTGGGCATTTAGCTGCGAACTGTCCATTAACTGATGAGCCTATGCAGTGTGACTTGTCTTTCAAGGAAAGACGGCAGTCTTTGTTTTCCACTGTTTCATGCACCGCGATGCCAGTAAAGGGAAAACACATGTGTGCAATAACTGTGAATGATAAGCATGTTACTGCTTTGCTGGACTCTGGAAGTTTAGTAACCCTTATTAAGGCTGAATTGATAGGCTCTGTGAACTTCCGGGCTAAAATGGTTGCTGTAGTGTGTGTACATGGTGATACTCGGGAGTATCCTATAGTAGCTGTGAAGTTTGGAACCGCACGGGGTGACCTGAGGCACTTGGTTGGGGTTGTGCCTCATTTGGTGCATGATGTAATTATAGGGAGAGACTTTCCTGAATTTTGGGAACTCTGGGAACACCCAGACTGTGCCACAGTTTTTAAACCAGAGACTGAATCTGAATACATGGATGCTGCAGAGCAGTTGTATTCAGAGGATCCCTCTTGGGGGTCCCCAGACTTTCCCTTCTCTGTTTTGGCAGGAGAATTGGAAGAGTCTGAAGGCCCTATAGCCAATGAGGATAGACTGCCCTCTGTTGAAACTGAAGTTACTCTAGAGTTTGCAGATCTTAACACACATAGAGAGAACTTTGGTAGTGAGCAGAGGAAGGATCCTACTCTTGTGAGGGCCTGGGAAAATGTTATGATGATCAATGGGGAACCTGTTGAACCAGGGAATAGGCTCTCTTTTCCTTACTTCATTAGTAATGATGACATGCTATATCGTGTGTATAAAAAGAACAATGAAATTATTGAACAATTCGTGGTCCCCAAACCATACAAATAGGTGGTATTGGAACTTGCCCATGGACACTTATTGGGGGGTCATTTAGGTACTGAGAAAACCACTGAAAGGGTTTTACAGAGGTTTTACTGGCCTGGGGTACAAAAAGATATTTAAAACTATTGCAAATCTTGTCCGGTTTGTCAAATGTCTGCACCCCTACCTCATTTTCAAAGTCCCTTAGTACCCTTGCCAATAATCGAGGTGCCCTTTGAGAGAATTGCTATGGACCTTGTGGGCCCGCTTCCGAAGTCTGCCCGAGGGCATCAGTATATCCTGGTCATTATGGATTACGCTACCTGTTACCCTGAAGCAATTCCCCTACGCCAGACATCAGCCAAGAATATAGCTAAGGAGTTATTACAGGTGTTTAGCCGGGTCGGGATCCCTAAGGACCTTCTGACGGACCAAGGTACCCCATTTATGTCACGAGTGACAAAAGAATTGTGCAAGTTGTTTAAGGTGACGCATTTGCGAACCTTGGTATACCATCCTCAAACCAATGGACTAGTAGAGCAATTTAATAAAACCTTAAAAAGCATGTTGAAAAAGGTTGTTGACAAGGATGGGAAAAACTGGGACTATTTGCTTCCATATCTGATGTTTGCCATCAGAGAAGTTCCTCAGTCCTCTACAGGGTACTCTCCATTTGAATTACTCTATGGGAGACACCCTCGGGGACTTCTGGACATAGCCAAAGAGACCTGGGAGGGGGAGAAGACACCCCACAAAAGCATTATTGAGCATATTTCGCAGATGCAGGACAGAATTACAGTAGTAATGCCAATTGTAAAAGAGCATTTAGCTCAATCGCAGGCAGCTCAGCAGAGAATATATAACAGGAATGCTCGAGTCTGCATTTTCTCACCTGGCGACAGGGTGCTGGTATTAGTTCCCACAGTTGAGAGCAAGTTCCTTGCTAAGTGGCAGGGTCCCTTTGAAGTGATAGAAAGTGTTGGGGAAGTAAATTATAAAATTCACCAACCAGGGAAAAGAAAACCAGAGCAAATATACCATGTGAACTTGCTAAAGCCCTGGAAAGATAGAGTATCGCTAGCTGCTGGGTTCATCCCAATAACCCACCAGCTGGATACTGAACACCCTCAGGTCCCTGAAGTAAAAATTGCTGAGTCGCTGTCTAAGTCACAAAAGCAGGAAGTCAGAGAGTTTTTAATAAAAAACCGAGAAAAATTTTCAGAGCTGCCTGGTCAGACGTTGGTAACACAACATGACATTGTTACTGAACCAGGGGCACGGGTTAAACTTAAACCTTACCGTATTCCTGAGGCAAGGAGGAAAGACATCAGTAGGGAGGTGAAGAAAATGTTTGAGCTAGACATCATTGAAGAGTCCAGTAGTGACTGGTCCAGTCCCATTGTCCTAGTCCCAAAGCCAGATGGGAGTTGGAGGTTTTGCAATGATTTTAGGAAGCTCAATTCAGTGACCAAGTTTGACACTTATCCTATGCCCCAGGTAGACGAACTTATAGACCGACTGGGCACAGCTCGTTATTTGACAACTTTGGACTTGACCAAAGGATATTGGCAGATTCCCCTGACAGAAGGTGCCAAGGAGAAAACGGCCTTCGTAACCCCTGAGGGTTCGTTTCAATATAAAAAGATGCCTTTTGGATTACAAAATGCACCTGCTACATTTCAGAGAGCTATGGACAAACTTTTGAGACCCCACCAACAGTATGCTGCAGCATACTTGGATGACATCGTAGTACATAGCACTGACTGGGAATCTCATTTGCCTCGAGTCCAAGCTGTCTTGGAAACTCTCCATAGAGCAGGTATCACTGCTAATCCAAAAAAATGTTCCCTGGGGTTAGAGGAAGCCAAATATTTAGGTTACACGATTGGGCGTGGAGTCATAAAACCCCAGCTAAACAAAGTAGAAGCCATTCAGGAGTGGCCACGTCCCACCAGTAAAAAACAAGTCAGAGCTTTCCTTGGGATAACGGGATACTACAGGAGGTTTATCCCAAACTTTGCAACTCTTGCAGCCCCATTGACAGACCTTACCAAAGGGAAGAATTTAATGGTCAAATGGTCCCCAGAAGCCGAGGAATCTTTCCAGGTCTTGAAGAGGGCTCTTTGTGCACAGCCAATCCTCTACTCCCCTGATTTTTCCAAGGATTTTGTAGTCCAAACTGATGCATCTGATGTTGGTCTAGGGGCAGTTTTGTCACAGGTACATAATGGTGAGGAACACCCTGTAGTGTACTTAAGCAGAAAACTAAACGCTCATGAACAGAAATATGTAGTGATTGAGAAGGAGGGTTTGGCTATTAAATGGGCATTGGATGCCTTAAGATATTATTTATTAGGGCGCCAGTTTGATCTGGTGACTGACCATGCTCCCCTCAAATGGATGGCACTAAAAAAGGAGACCAATAGACGTGTGAACCGTTGGTTTCTGGCATTGCAGGACTACAGCTTCACTGTGAAGCATCGCCCGGGTAAAAAAATGGCCAATGTAGATGCTCTGTCCAGAGTCTACGCTTGTGTAGCTGACAGTGTTTCACCCAGGGGGTTGAAACAAGGGGGGAGGGTATGTAACAGGGCATCATGTAGAGATCAAGGAAAGGTCTTGTCCGGGGTTTATGTGTCACCCAGATTTCTCTCTTACACCTTCCGGAACCTCTAAGCACCTGGTTTTGCACTTTGCCTCAGTGGCAATTTAGTGCAGGTGAGGCAAACAGACATCGCTCTGGAGTCTGGGGAGCAGACGGTCTCTATCTGCTGGAGCACAAGGTTGGTCATGCTAGTTTGCTGAAGCCTGACAAACACTAGGTTTGCAAAGGTTGTTAGTGCCGGGACACGGCTAGGAATTTTCTTTGCTTTTGAACTGTTTATTTTGAGCAATATACAGTGTGGTGTATAACCTGTGGGTTGCTGCAATAAATGTACCCCCGTTTGAAGAAAAGTCACTGGTCTGGTCTCTGAACATTTCAAGAGTGCTCACCCCAGAGAGCAATTGCACCCGCTACCTGTTTCCCAGCTCACAATATATATATCATACCTGCCCTTACCTTCCCCTATAAATTTGCTACAAATATACACGCAAAAAAACCAAACCACTGTCTGAGACCCCACGCACCCCACATGCCACCCCCCTCTACCTGGCTGAATGTATCTAATATATATAATTAAATACATTCAGCCAGGTAGAGAAAGAAAAAAAAAGTTTTATTTTATGTTCCCAGGGACATTTAAAAATGTCTTCGGATTTTTTTTTTTTTAGAAATGTGTCACCTTACCTTACCCTGGTGGTCAGTGGGGGGCTCCCTGGATCCTGGTTGTGGTGGGGGGGTCTGCCGTGGCCGCAGGTGCAGTGGCTCCCTCCCTGTGCCGCCTGTCTCTGCCACATGCACCCGGGCGGCTAGCCCGCACAGTCGCAGCTCTGTCATCCGGCAGCCACATGCTCCTCAAGGGAATCCTCGGGAGGCCCCGGCAGGCTGCCCTCTACAGTGCCTGATTAGAGGGCCGTGTCTGCCTGATGTTTTAGTAACAAGAATGTTTTATCCCATAGACTTCAATGTTAAAAATATTCCCGTTTTAATTCAATATCTTAAAAACCGTTGCTTATAATATTCTGCAGTAAAGAGTCTCTTTATTTCTAGATTTTGTAGTATTTTTTTAAGCATTTTTTCTACTTTTTTTTTTTATTAAAAAAAAAAAAAACTTTTGGCCAACTTCCCAAAAAGTTCGAAGTTCGTGAACTTTCGAACGGTCAATGTTCGAATCGAACTCCAAACCGGTCAAACCGAACAGCTCATCCTTAGTATTCAGCAAGCACCACAGGGTCCCCGAATTGGAGAGAAAGGCCGCTGCAACCACGACGAAAACTAACTGCAAAACCCGGCGAATGCACGCCGAAAACCCGCAAAAACATCTGGATTAGCCAATCACACGCAGCACAGCCATCAGAAAAAGCCGACACCGCAGACGAAGGCAGTGAATAAATTAGCAAAACAGTTTGCTTGAATGTTTGAAAAGTGAAACGCTGTTTGCAAAGAAACTACTGAGCCAAAATGTCTGAAATTTACATATGAGGTCCAAGGAATGATAATAAAAAGGGCTGTTACAGAAAAAATAAGTAAACTTTAAAAAAAATTATTATTTTTTACAAAAATTTAAATCCAGAAAAATGCTTAAAATATCCTAAAAAATCTATAAATAAAGAGACTCTTTACTGCAAAATATTATAATAAACGGTTTATTAGATATTGAATTAAAATGGGAATATTTTTAACATTGAAGCCTATGGGATGCGCCTGAATAAACCACCGAATGGCAGGGCATTCGGGGAACCTTTCACTGCTGGTTTGTGTTCTCTGAATAGCCGAAGCAGTGCTTTTTTATGGGAATTTCACTGCCCTCGAACAGGCACCGAACAGACACCGTATTTTCAGGCAATTCACCAGGACTTGGCGAATTGCCTGCTCTCTGGATAGCCGAATGGCCAAGAAAGGTAACGAACGCTGATTTTCAGCGTTCGGTTACCTTTCTCCAGCAATTCGGATCTCTTTGAATAACCCTGCTATTCTTTTGATGCTTCACCATAACTCACCAACTTCCCATTTGACTAAAAGAACCTAAATGTGTTCAAGAACCGAGTGCATTGCAAGTCGCGTTCATGCCGTTGCCGAATGATTACAGGGTGTGGCTCCCACTCAGCTATTTATATTAATCTAGTCTTAAAATTAAAGAATAGGAGAATATACTGGAAGGAAAAAGTGTCTGAATTTAAGGAACTGAAATGAATACAGTCATGCATGACACGAGAATGTTGCAAATACAAAGATTTTGATTGAGTGGAAAACAAAACACAAAATATAATAATCATTTTTAAGGCAGGCTTGGCAGCGGTTTCGGTAGTCCCATTGCACTGGACCATGTTGAGTAGAGTGGTTATTCAAAGAGTGCCGAATTTGCCACCAAATGGTGAATTTCCCTATACGGTGCAATTTTGCGCCAATTCAGAAAACTGGCAATTCGCCAAATATGCCTCTTTTACATAATAAATTGAAATATCTATTTACATTAGTGTTGTTGAACACCCTAATCAACATTGAGACCTTGGTTCGTAAACTTACCACCATTGCTACATAGATATTACATTGCTACATTAGACCTTGCTTTCCGCTACCATTAAAAACACATTACAGTACACATCGTGGTATTTCTTAGAAACAGTAGCTGGTAGATTTATTTATTTATAAAGGATTTTACCAGGATGGATACAGTGAGATTTCTCTCGTTTTCAAGTATGTCCTGGGTGGCAAGAACATTGAGTGGTTACAGAAATACAAAATAGTAAAATGCAAGATATTAACACAAAACCAAATATACAGATTAACAGAAAAATAAATATGTAGCCAATATAGTCACTATGTTACATGTTTACAGGTGCATTCCGTATTGAGGTATGTTAATAGGGAACGCTTAAGGGACTTTAGACTGGGGGAAGATTTGATGGCGTCTGGGAGGTTATTCCATATTTGCAGTGCTGTGTAGGAAAATGAGGATCGAGCCACTTTCTTTTTGTATTGCGGTATTGCAAGTAAGGTGCTGGTCCTGGATCTGAGGATATAGGATGAGGGAACTGCTGGGGCAATCAGCCTATTCAGGTAGGGTGGTAGCTTCCCAGAAAAGCTCTTAAACACCAGGTTGGAAAGGTGAAGGGTGCGTCTAGATTCCATCGATGGCCAGTTTAGTTCTTTTAACATGTCACAATGGTGGGTCATGTAGTTACATTGTAGCACAAAGTGGCAGAATGAGTTATACAATGTAGTAAGTTTCTGGAGGTGTGTTTGAGGGGCAGCTGAATACACTACATCTCCGTATTCAATAGCCGGCATAAGCATTTGTTGTACAATCTGCTTTCTTACCGCGGGGCTCAGGCAGGATTTGTTTCTGTACAGGGCACCTAGTTTGGGGTAGAGTTTAGATGAGAGTTTTTCGATGTGGGGGCCAAAAGATAGATTTGGGTCTAACCACATACCTAGATATATGAGAGAAGTGACTGAAGTCAGCGTGTCATTACATCTTGTCCCCACACATAGATGGGGTATTTTCAATTTGTGTAGTTTAGGTGCTGTTCCAAAGAGCTCTGTAACAGTTTTGTCAGTATTTAGTATTTATTATTTTTGTTATCTGCAATCCACTTTTCTACCCCTGTGAATTGTTCTTGCAGCACTGCCTCCAGCTGTGGGAGATTTGGTTGGCTGGTACAGATTACAGTGTCGTCTGCGTACATGTGTACAGTTGAGGCTTTGCAGACATTGGGCAGATCGTTTATGAATATTGTGAATAGCAGGGGGCCGAGTATCGAGCCTTGGGGTACACCGCACTTGACTGGGAGGGGAAGGGAAGATACCCACTCCAACAAATTTGCCTATCCTGATCCCTTTTGCATTTTTACTACTTTTTACCCAAAAAGAGAGACTCCAAGGTGGCAAATAAAAAAATATATATAGACTTCCGGCAGCACAGTAATGTCTTACATAAAGTCCAAATCTTGGCATGTCTCCATTATGTCCCAATTTCATATATTGGTCCTGGAGTGTCAAATCAAATCAAAATAAGCTTTATTGGCAGGACCAAATACATTTTAGCATTGCCAAAGCATATGGGGAGGTTATATAGGGTGGAGTGGGGTGGGGTAGTGGGACACATATGGGGGGAATGGGCAAGTCCATGGACATTATCAGGGGTAAGGGATAATGTGAAGGGGGATGGGGGCGAGTCCGTGTTGGGGATTTATAAGTCCGGGATCTCTCCTATGTTCACATATACAGACGTGTAATTTGTTGTACACATTACTGGCGTACAATGATCAATCAACAGGAAAAAAAGAGATGCCTCATGGTGCAATACATAACCGCACATGTCCCATGTTCCCCCATGGGGTACTTACAGTGCTTGTACCTCGGCTCTTAGGAAATTCACCTTTAGGGTTCTTTGAGGCAACCCCTAACCTTCTGCCGGATGAAATTCGATGAATGCTGTCACTCTTATGTTATTGTCTGAAGACCATATTACCTTGGCTCGTATATGTCTTTTTCTTGGCTTTATCAATAAACATTGTCATTTAACCCCCCCCCTCCCAAGATATAGGACTGTCTATTTGGACCTTGAACGGCCAATATACACTAGTGGCCAAAATTGTGGATACACCTTCTGACTTTCTCAGTTTTGGTTGTCAAGAAAATTCCTCTGTTTCCCTGGTCTGAAAATAGCTCTGACTTGAATCCCATCGAAAATCTGTGGTCAAGATTGAAACGAGTGGTCTCGAGCAAGAATCCAAGCAGCAAACGAGGACTCATTGAGGCTACAATCAATTCCTGGCATGATGTGATTACAGAAGAGGATGTTAAAAGACTTGTAGAGTCAATGCCTAGAATGTGTCAGGCAGTAGTTAAGGCCAAAGGCTATCCAACACGTTATTGAAAAAACACACTGTGACAAACTTGAAATGATCGGTTTTATGCTATATAATAGCCAAGATGCATTATGGGACATTTCCAGCGAAAATTGAACTTATTTAAAGATTTTTTTGTTGTTAAGGCATTCATTTACTATATTAAATTTCACTTGCGCTATGACATTTTTAGAAATTTTTATATAAAAAGTACTTTAACCTCCATGACGGTTATCCCGAGTGTCTCTCGGGGTTAAATTTCACCACTGAGAGCAGTAACCCCGAGCCACACTCGGGCTGCATACATCACCTGTCCCTGCGCTCCCTCACTGATCCCCGCAGTCTCCTCCAGCGATCGTAGCGTTTTACTTCCTGGATTCCGTCTCGCGAGGAGGGAACCAGGAAGTATGAGGGTTGCGATCACCGGAGGAGGCAGCGGGGGACAGCGAGGGAGCGCAAGGACTGGTGATGTATCCAGCAGCATCCCGAGTGTTGCTTGGGGTTACCGCTTCCAGCATAGGAATTTAACCCCGAGCCACACTCAGGATATCGCGGGGGGGGGGGGGGGGAGATAAAATAGAGCGCTTATAGACAAGGAATTTTGAAAAAAACAGACCGCCAGGGAGGTTAAACCGCAAAAGTTTGTAAAAATGTAAGGTGTATCCACAATTTTGGCCCCCAGTGAATAAATATACCTTTGCCGCATCAGCACCTCAGTTTGCTGTGATGTACAGTATTTGAGGTGAATCGAGAAGTAAGAGTCCTTGGGCAAGACACCTAACGGTACACACTCGCCACCCAGGACATACTTGAAAACGAGAGAAATCTTAATGTATACTTCCTGGTAAAATACTTTTATTTTTAAAAAAACAAATTGACAGTAAAATAAGGTGCAATTTTCTGCATTTCGGCAGCACTGACATTGTCCCATAGAAGACTATGTATCAATATGTGTGGAACCAGGAAGGAGAGTGTTTGTAACCAGGGGGAAGGATATATGTGTTACACTGCAGCTCAGCAGGATATAGGGGAGGAGTCACATGGACACGGACTAGTTAGCAGAACTGTAGATTAGAACTGTTATAAGATGATCTCTTAACCCCTTAACGCCGCAGGACGTACATTTACGCCCTGCATTAGGCGGGCTTTGCCGCCGCAGGACGTAAATGTACGTCCTCGCGTTTAGAGCCCCCGGGAGATACTCACCTTCTCCGGTCGCTTCCCACGCTGTTCTGACTCCCCCGGAGTCAGATCAGTGTGATCCTCCTCCGGCGTTGTGACGTCATCGCGCCGGTGGCGCGATGACGTCAGTTTCAGGCGTCCCCCCCGCCGGAGCAGGGGAAGCGCCTGGAGGGGAGGGGAGGGATCCTTTGGATCCCTCTATCTCCCGATCGCTTGGTCCCCGGCGGCTGTGGCCAGCATCGCTGGAAGGGTCACAGCCTGACCTTTCCAGCGATGTATGGGGGGTTAACACCTTAGTTGCCAGGTCGCGACCGGGCACTAATTTGTGCCCGATCGCGGCCTATTTCCGGTGGGGGCCGCCATCTTGGATGGCAGCCCCCACCTCTGGGTCACCCCCCGGTCAACTGACTCATCGCGCCATGCGCGATGATGTCAGTTAACCGGGAACCCCCTAGCTGCAAAGGGATTTCCTATGGAAATCCCTTGCAGGAGATAGGGGGGTTCTTTGAACCCCTTTATCTCCTGATCGGTGGCAGCTAGGGGGTCATGGTTGATATTGCTGGAAGGCCAGAGCATGGCCTTTCCAATGATATCAAACATGACCATGTTATATGTAAAATAAAAGTGTAAAAAAAGTAAAAATAAAAATAATAAATTAAATAATAAAATAATAAATTAAATAAAAAAAATTTTTTGTTTTTTTTAATGCAGCACTATTGTTCACATTTCAATTATAATGTGAACAATGATGCTTCACTAATGATTTTTTTTTTTTGGGGGGTTTTAGCTAAAATCACGCACGCAATTTCTCCCCAAAAAAAAAATGGGTTCCCCGTCCTAATTTTTTTAACAAATCTACCCAATAGAATATGACCGCAGAGCCTCGGATAATAAAATTTAAAAAAAAAAAACACTTTACACACTGTGGAAGATTGAAATTTTATTGAAAATTCACATTTTTTTACATTTTTTGTTATAGCATTTTGGCAGGGCATGCATATACATTTAATAATGATATATTATTAATCTGCCGAGTCTGACGGAAAGAACGATATATAATTTGTCTGGGTGGTATAAGAAATACGTGACTTAAAAATGGTCAAAAGCGCTCAGCAAACTTCTACTTCCGAAACAGCGCCGAAGTTGTAAAATTACTCCCGTCCTTAAGGGGTTAATAAATATATAAAACCCTGCAGCTGGAGTCAGAGACAATATTTACAGAATCAGTCTCATTTATACATGGTGGCAGCGGATCTAATTTGAAAACTACTCCAAAAGTAGATATGGAAGGTTTAAAAGCACCCAGTCTCCTGGATTTTCAGGCAAGAAATCTGTCTCAGGCATGGAAGAGATGGAAAGAAGAAATGCTTCTATACACAGACCTGGTCCTGGTTGATAAACCAGAAGAGATGAAGGTAAAGCTGTTCCTGTACTTGATTGGGGATAAAGGCAGAGAGGTTAAAGACACCCTTCTCCCAGGAGTGGCAGCTCCCTCACTGACTGTCCTAATGAAAGCATTTGATGATTATTGTGAGCCAAAACAAAATGAGACTGTGGAAAGATATAATTTTTTTTCACAGAGTCAGAGGGAAGAAGAAGGCATCGACGCATATGTCACAGAGCTGCGTACACTGGCAGCCACTTGCAATTTTGGTAATATCAGAGACTCTTTAATAAGGGACAGAATTATATGTGGCACAAGAGATTCTAACCTCAGGGAACGTTTACTGAGAGAAGTGGACTTAACACTTGATAAATGTCTACAAATCGGCAGAGCTGCTGAACTGTCTACAGAGAGGGTGAAGCTCCTGGAGAGGTCCAGCACCGGTGCAGTGTCAGTCCATGGAATGGAAACAAGCTACACTCTTAGGAAGAGTCCGAGCAGAATGGCAGAGACTCCACATAAGATAATACAGTGCATATATTGTGGTAAGCGTCACGAGAAACTGAAAGAGAAATGCCCAGCATTTGGAAAGCAATGTAAGGGGTGCGGTAAGGCCAATCATTTCATTAACCAGTGCCGTGCCAGTCTGCACCAACAAAGGAAGCCGGCAGTACAAGCTGTATATAAGGAAACAGCGGATTCAGAGGAATACGAAGACATTCTGGGTCTGACTTTGGAACCAGCTTTTCAGATTTGTGCACTGAAGAAATCTACGAGCAAATTTTCATCAGCTTTGTTTGCTACCATGCTCATCGACCAGCAAGCTGTGAGATTCCAAATGGATTGTGGGGCGGATTGCAATGTCCTACCAGCAAGGATGGTGAAAGACCAATCTAAAATTCTACCCTGTGATAAGATACTAAGGATGTACAATAAGAGTACACTGACACCAGTAGGGATATGTAAGCTCAAAATAAGGAACCCATGCAATCAAAAGTTATATCAGGCTGAATTTGTTGTCATTGACTCAGAGCTGTGTCATCCTATACTAGGAAGTAGAGCTATCCAAGCCATGGATCTGATCTCGGTGCAGCACCAAAATATCCTAACTGTGGAACAAGACAGCAAACAGTCAGATAGCGCTATGTGGGGCTGGTCAACCATCAACAAGGAGTATGCTGATATTTTTCAAGGAGTGGGCTGTCTAGAGGGAAAATTGAAATTGGAAGTGGATGCTCTTGTACAGCCTGTTAGACTTCCAAAACGAAAAGTTCCTGTAGCATTACTCAAACCCCTTCAAGAGGAGCTCGCCAGTTTAGAAAAACAGGGGATTATCACCCCTGTAGAGAGAAGCACAGACTGGATTAGTAGTATGGTGATAGTGAAGAAACCATCAGGGAAGTTAAGGATTTGCATTGACCCTAAGACTCTAAATAAAGCTTTGAGAAGGAGCCACTATCCTTTGCCTACACTTGATGACATACTTCCTGATCTAGCAAGGGCAAGAATTTTTTCAGTGTGTGATGTAAAGAGTGGATTTTGGCATATCGAATTAGAGGAAGACTCCAGCTACTTAACCACTTTTTCTACTCCTTTTGGCCGATACCGGTGGGTTAGGATGCCTATGGGTATTAGTCCTGCCCCAGAGGTTTTTCAGAGAAAACTAAATCATGCACTGGAAGGGCTACCAGGTATCAGGGTTATTGCAGATGATATCCTGATTGTAGGAGAAGGAGAAACTGATGTGGAAGCCATTAAAGATCACCATCAGAAGCTGAGGAAGTTACTAGATCGTTGCAGAGAACGACAGCTCAAACTAAATCCAGAGAAATTCCAGTTAAGAAAAACTGAAGTACCTTATATTGGTCACTTATTGTCAGCCCAGGGACTTCAAGCAGACCCCAGCAAAGTAAAAGCCATTACTGAAATGCCCCCAGACCCACAGACGTTAAAGGAATACAGAGATTTTTGGGGATGGTGAACGATCTTTCAAGGTTTTGTGAGAACATATCAGATGCAGGTGAACCTCTGCGCCAACTAACCCAGAAGGATGCAGTGTGGGAGTGGACTGAAGTGCAGGAAGGGGCATTTCAGCAGATCAAATCAAAAATCAGTTGTGCGCCAGTACTCAAGTATTATAACCCAGAAGAACCATTGGAACTACAATGCGATGCGTCAGAGAGAGGTCTGGGAGCAGCACTGATGCAGAGTAAGCAACCGTTAGCTTTTGCAAGCAGAGCATTGACGGAGACAGAGCAAGGTTATGCCCAGATTGAGAAGGAGTTGTTAGCAGTCCTCTTTGGCATGGAAAAATTTCATCAATTCACATTTGGACAAACAGTAGCGGTACAGTCCGACCATAAGCCCCTTGAAAGCATTATGAAGAAACCTTTACTTAAAGCACCCCGACGTCTTCAGCGTATGATGTTACGTCTTCAAATGTACGATGCATGTATCAGATACTGCCCAGGAAAGTCTCTGGCAGTGGCAGACACATTGAGTAGGGCTTATCTGGACGAGGGATCCGTGGAGGGCTCAGTGGAGCACCAGATTGAAATGGTAAACATGCTCCAATATCTACCCATCTCAAACAGGAGACTTGACGCTATACAAAAAAGCACCGATAAAGACAAGACTTTACAAGCAGTGAAGCACATTGTTTTGAGGGGATGGCCTCATGCAAAGGAACTGGTACCTCTAGAGGCTTCACCATTTTACCACATACGTGATGAACTGAGTGTACAGGATGGTGTACTATTCAAAGGCGAGCGAGTTGTATATACCATCTGAACTTCGATCTGATATTATGTCTCGGATCCATTCTTCACATTTCGGCGTGGAAGGATGTCTACGTAGAGCCAGGGAATCTGTTTACTGGCCAGGAATGAATGCGCAGTTGAAAGAGTACATTGACCAATGTGACATATGCCGGTCATTTGATACTAAACAACAAAAGGAGACCTTGATGCCTCATGAGATCCCAACTAGACCATGGGAAAAGATCGGTACTGATTTGTTCACATTCCACGGACACGAGTATTTAATAACGGTGGACTATGACTCTAACTTCTGGGAGATAGACCAGATTCAGGATACAAGATCAACAACAGTGATAAGAAAATTGAAGGCTCATTTTGCCAGATATGGAATCCCAGACACTGTATGTTCAGATAATGGACCCCAGTTTATTTCGATGGAGTTTAAAGAATTCAGTATGAATTGGGACTTTGACCACATTACCTCATCACCAGGATACCCCCAAAGCAATGGGAAGGTAGAGTCGGCAGTAAAAACGGCCAAGAGACTCCTGCAAAAGGCTGTGTCCTCTGGTAATGATCCTTACCTAGCATTATTGGATCATCGCAACACACCAACGCAAGGTCTGGAGTGCAGTCCTGCTCAAAGACTGATGGGTCTAAGGACCAAATCGTTACTTCCCATGAGAGGAAGTCTGTTAATGAAGGATCACCGGATGAATGACAGGCACCAAATTCTATGCACAAAACAACGTGCATTGCAAGCCGCTCAATATAATAGGGGAGCCAAAGACCTGCGGCCTCTAAATGTTGGCGAACAGGTGTGGGTACAACCACCAATTAACCAGGGAAAAGAGTGGCGGAAAGCTTGCCTATGAAGTTGTAACAGAGTCAGGACAAGTTCTGAGAAGAAATAGGAGGCACCTGAGAGGCACTGGACGATACAGGCCTCAAATAAGGACCCAAAGTAGCAATCAAGAGGAATATGACACGGACGAGACAAACCAGCCATCAATAGCAAATACCCCAGAAGAAGATCAGGAAGAACCACACTGAAATATCAGACACAGAAAGACTGGGGGATGACACCAATGTTCTACGAGAACAACCACAAGGATACAGAAACACCCAGACTAGAAGCGGGAGATCCATCCTAAAACCAGCATATCTAAATGATTATGTGGACTAACATGTGACCCACTACAAGAATCCGTTTCACGATCCATCTGCCTCCTAGACTTGAGCTAAAGGAAACAACTTCCATTTTCCCAAAAAGGGAAAGATGTATCAATATGTGTGGAACCAGGAAGGAGAGTGTTTGTAACCAGGGGGAAGGATATATGTGTTACACTGCAGCTCAGCAGGATATAGGGGAGGAGTCACATGGACACGGACTAGTTAGCAGAACTGTAGATTAGAACTTGTTATAAGATGATCTCTTAATAAATATATAAAACCCTGCAGCTGGAGTCAGAGACAATATTTACAGAATCAGTCTCATTTATACAGACTATAGTGTCTTCTATTCACAGAATGCTGAATTGCACCGTAATTCTGTCAAAATTCCCTGATTTTTGGTGTTTCGATTCAACAGGTTTCAATTTAAAAATGTAATATCTTTTTTAAAGAAAATTTAAAGACCATTTATGCTTTTCATTTTAAGCAAAAATCCTTTTTAATTTTTAAAAGACCTTTTTGTATTTTTTAGACAACATTCTTTTTAAAAAAAGACGTTATTTAATGATTTTGTAACAGAAATTTGTTTTCAACCACTTCAATGCGGAGGACCTCCCTCCCGATCGGCGGCTCTGCGGGGGTTAACCCAGGCATCATTTGGAAGGGCACAGCCTGCCCTTCCAAATGGTGCCTGGCATTAACCCCTGGGGAGCTGGATCGCGAATCGGCGCTGAAAAGCGCTGGTTCGCGATCCTTTCCCGGAGCTGGCCGACATCTTGGATGTCGGCCAAGCCTCCGGGAACTCCCCCTGAGGACTGGCGTCATCGTGCTACGCACGATGACGCCAGTCCTGGACTTAACCCCTAACTGCCACCAACGGTGGAGATAGGGAGTTCATTGGAACTCCCTATCTCCCGATCCGTGGCAGCTAGGGGTTAAAGTTTGGTATGGTTGGATCGGCCAGAGCACGGCCGTTCCAACGATACCAAACACTACTGTGAAAAAGTTTGTCAAAAAAAAAATGAAAAATAAAAATAAAAAAAATTATAAAAAAAAAATAAACACTTTTTTTTTCTTTTTTTTGGTTTGTTAATGCAGCAATATTGTTCCCATTTCAATTATAATGTGAACAATGATGCTGCACTAACGATTTTTGTATGCGGTGCGTTTGTTAAAAATAGTGTAATTTTCCCCAAAAAAAAATGTAACGAGACCCCATCTCTAATTTTTTTAACAAGCGCACCCCATACAAAATATAACCGCAATTGCTCGCATGTTAAAATGTGAAAAAACACTTTACACATTGTAAATTATTGAAAATACATATTTTATTGCATTTTTTGTTATAATATACAGACATGACATAACGTATACATATAATAATGACATATTATGAATCTACCGAGTCTGACGGAAAGAACGATATATAATATGTCTGGGTAATATACTAAAATAAGCCTTCAAAACACGTTTAAACATGATGAGCAAAACCGGTAAATATGACCTCAGCACAGAGGCGGGAAAAGCCTCAGCAGCGAAAGGGTTAAAAGGACCTTTTTTATTATTTAGATCCTTTTTTATGGATATAAACTCCTTTTAGGAGAAAAGGAAACTTACTTTTTTTTTCCAGTTCAGTGGATTTCACCAATACCAATTCTGCTCAGTTCGGTGGTTATCGGTGCAATTCGGTGGTTTTCGCCAACGTCTGATAACTACTTTGGCGACTCCAATTTTAGCAAAATACATTGAATATTCGCTAAATAGTGAGATCAATGTATTTTATGTGAAAAGGAATCGCTGAGGTGCGTCAAAATGCTGCAAAACACAAAGTGCTTTTCAGTAGGGATGTGCATGGCTGAAAATGTTTTTTTGTTTAGTTTTGTTTCGTTTTTAAATCATTTCATTTTCGGAATTTCGGAACTAATTTCGTTTCAGATCGATTTTAAATCGATTAGAATTTCATATATCAATTCGAATTTTGGATCACTAGATAAAACCCCAATTAATCAAATTTTGCTGTTAAAAGAAAAGCTAGGGTTAAATTTTAAGCTGTGTCACAGATTTAGTATTTGAGTCAAATGAAACAGTGAAACAAAATTAATTTGTTTCATAAAGTCCTTTGCTGACTATTACTTGTATTGTAAGTGAAGATCACTTCGATAGTTGATATCAGTTATTCAAATTTTTCTTTTATGACGATGACACAGTGTAAAACGAAATAAATTCGTTATATACCATTTCAAATTCTTATCGTATCGATTCGTTATTCGGACGTACTTCCGAATTATCAAATTTCGTTCCAAATTCTGAATTTTTCCAAAACGAATGCAGGTTGCCAAACGGAATCAATCAGGGTTATTCAGAGAGCAGTGAAAAGCAGGAGAATGACTGGAGAATGAAAAATTCTAGGTCAAAATAGCCAAACCAGAAAAATTCTCCCATTCATCTCACTTTCCAAATCGGCTATTTTGACCTAGAAATTTTCCATTCTCCAGTCATTCTCCTGCTTTTCACCGCTCTCTGAATAATCCTGCATGTATCACATGAAAAAAGTGATATAAAGGTTAAACAGGACATTGAAGCAATTTTAGGGGTGTAGATGCAGACAAAACATATTGAAGAGTTTCTATTGGATGTATTTTATTTTAGAGTTTTATTAGGATTGGAAAATGTGCAGAATCCCAGCACTTTGTGAAGCTTGCAGCACAAAACCGAGCCATTTGGACGGAGTCTTGCATGTCACCATGTCACTAACTGCCCTGACATTTGGACAGGATTAAAGGAAAACTGTTGAGTTTGGTTAAAAACGCAGTATAATCTGTGAATCCGGTCCCGCGTGGTCACATTATGTTAGTGCTGAGTCGGGGGGAAAAAAGGATAGCTTGAAGTTGAACTGCGCTATGAAGAATGTAGGAAGTTGCCCAATATTTCTATTTTAAAAACTGCTTTTTGTTACTTCGCCCAATAGTTGTAAGCTGCTGCCAGTAGCATGAGGGTTATGGGAGCAAAGTGATGAATGATAAAGCAACGGCTGCAGTGTCTGGCAGAGATATTCAGACCATCTGAAAATGATTGTTATATTGGTGATCCAGACAAAAAAAAACATACTTTTATTTGGACAAACTTTATACATCTTCAAGCCTAAATTAGATATTTCAAAGTAAACATATAAAATAAACAGAAAATATTTTAACCATTAAGGCTAGGGTCAAACGAAAGCATTTTTACACGCGAACGTAAAAAAGTGCATCCGAACGCATTCATGTATTTTTTCACGGAATATGCGAAAACGGTAATACGATGCGCATTTTCGTGCGTGATGTTTTACGAATCCAAACCAGGAAACTTTTTGTGTCTGGACGTTATGTTGGCCGGACATGAGCAGGGTCTGACGTCTCCAAATCACACACACACACCGCTAGCGGGCGCAGCGCACTCTGTACGTCCGTACTAGCGGTTCAGCGTTCTCGAAAAAATGCGTTAATTTTCCACTTGCGTTGCGCGGCCGGACTTTCGTGCGACCGTACTTCGTATATTGGCCGTCATTGCCCGTCATTTGCTGCTAGTGCGGCCGTGATTAAGTGCGCCAGAACGCACGTTAAAAATGCGCTGGTCTGACCCCAGCCTTATTCTTTGGGGAATATGTGCTACCAGGGTTACATAAGGTCTGGGGTCATTTTTGCACCTTAATTTTAGTAGTTTTGCCCCAGACAGCTCAGGGTGGTTGTTTAGCTCTTGACTGGGATTTGTCAATATTTCCACCAATTTTTGATGGGATTGGGTCTTTAGCTGCTGAAAAATATAATTTTTTTATGATTTTGAGGCATTTCAAAGGTTGTCCTGTAGTTTCCGATAAATGTTTGCATGTTTTCACAAACATTTCCCCTCACTGGCTTAAACTAACAGGGTTATTCAGAGAAAGGTGAAAACCAGGAGAATGACTGGAGAAGTGAAAATTCTATTTCAAAATAGCCAAACCAGAAAAATTCTCCCATTTATCTCACTTTCCAAAATCGGTTATTTGGTCTAGATTGTTCTCTTCTCCTGCCAGTTCTCCTGGTCTTCACCTCTCTCTGAATAACCCTGTTAGTTTAAGCCAGTGAGGGGAAATGTTTGTGAAAACATGTCGTTTATCACCTGTAGACTGCATTTTTAACTTTCTATTTAACATTCGGCTGCCATATGAAGACACGAACATAACCTCAGACTTGTCCATGCATGTATATGGCTGGAGCATCAGTCCCAATGCTCTGATGCAGGCTAACACTGTACCTAGGTAGTCCAGATGGTCTACCCAGGTATCGCTGTAGATTGCGATGTTGCCGAGGTATGCACAGGCATATTTCTGGAGTCCATCAACATGGCAATCTACCATCCGCTGGAACATGGCCGGAGCATTCTTCATCCCAAACGGCATGTCCTTCAAATGGTACAGGCCGAAGCGAGTGATGAATGCCAACTTTGGAATAGATTCCGTGTCCAGTGGGATTTGGCAGCATCCTTTGCATGGGTCGAGGGTAGTTAAAAAGTTACCTCAGACAATGTGGTTGAGAAGTTCATTGACCAGGGGCATGGTACATGCATCCGTGATGCTCCGGTCATTAAGTTTCCGATTGTCATGCCGGCTAGAGTATGCCCCCATTCATCCCTTCCCATACTGTGACAGCTCTTTGAAAAGGAGGTCTACCCTTCTCCCTGACGGCTGTCTATCACCAGCCACTGGAGAGCCTACTGGGAGTTCGGATCTCCTGACATACTTGGCGTGGACTTAATTTCAGGAGGAGCCAGACGGTTGAACCTGCCAACCCTATAATGCCTTTTATTGTAAAAGCATTGAGAGGCACCGGATTTGTTGCATGTACATATAGCTTATTTTCATGTAAAATGTCAACAGATGTTGGCGGATATTCCAGCAGCAGAAGAGAAAAAATAAACATAACCTACCACTATTGAAAACCACAACCACGAGATCTACGAACCGTAACTGACTTGACTTTAATTGACTTGGTATGTAAAAGCTAAATATAGTCTGCTTGGAATATGTCTTCTGAAATGTACAAACCATAGAAGACAGTAAAATTGCCGGGTGCTAAAAGGAAAAAAAAAGACACTACAATGTTGAGCACCATTACCTTTAATATGGTTACAGTGGGTCATCCTCACATGTTAAATCAGCGGAGCCAGACTAGCACCAGTGTATGATACAATTGACAGTTGCTGCAATGTCAGGTTATACAAAGAGCAAGAAATTTTGGGGAAATTTCGGTGCGCTTTCGTTCACAGACCTTGTTGTGAATTCACTATTCTCCGCAGGGTTCCCGAAGTGTGCCAAATGTGGAGTCGCCAAAGACCGCCAAATGCCTCCGCTAACCTCCGATCAGCCCGCCGGATTGACCGCCCGAACAGCAGAAAAGAAAAATATACAGAGCTCTGCTATTTTTTAAAAGGCGTTTAAAACAATAAAATGCATGAAAATGTGTGGAGCTAAAAAAGGTCCGTTACAGAATAATAACAAGAAAAAGAAATGGAAATCAAAAATTTCACCAAAAAAAAAATTCTAAAAAAAAAGAGTAAAAAAGGCTTTTTGCAGAAACTGAAAAGAATAATCGGTTGAATAAAAAAAATGGATAAAAAGATACTCCGTACAGTGAAAATCACAGTGGAATTCAGTGGCAAGTTCGCGCTCCTTGAATAACCCTGATAAAGTCACCCGGCAGTGGGATCATACAACAAAACTAGTAACAAGCTGATGATAATGCTGTGGCTAAAGAAGCACCAGTAACAATTGAATATGTAAAGATTCATGGACACTATTCTATAGTTAAGAAACCATTGGACGCCTTATGCGTCAATCTTTATGGCTGACGAATAATTTGGGATCTACATTGAAATCAATAACGAGATTTTCTCCCTTCACTGGTCATCTCGGTAACCACTCCAAACATGGATTACTATTGGACGCCTTGTGCGTCAATCCTTATGGCTGACGAATAATCTGATCGTTTGCCACTCTCCAGTTCCATTGGTTAATTTACCGCTTGGGGCGGTACCCACACAACTGTTAATAGCCCTGCCTCTACCTCAGTCCGTAAGCACTCCTGACGAGCCATTCCGGCGAAACGCGCGTCGGGTGCACTTGGCAGGCAAGAACTCTGTTTCTACCTGGGGAATTCGTATTTTTTGGATTTTGAATTATATATACAAATCTTCATTTTGTGCTTTTCTTATTATGATAACTTATGCAATCAATTTGCAGTACGTTTATACTGGGCTATTTGTGCCACTTCCCCCAACAGAAGTATCTTGCTCTTGTCTGTTCTGCTTCCATAATTGAAATACTTGCAGTACCTTATGGTCTTATAATTTCAACAATATCTTACGTTTTTCCAATACCTTGAAGTGACCCTCGAAGGTTACTTATTGTATTGACCATTGACCACCTATCTGCCGCTATATACTATCCTTTTGCAGAATTTGTTTTTATGATATCTTGTTTTTGTGAGCACTGTCTACTTATGTTTATTTTGTTTGTTCTATTTTTAAATTGAGTTCAATAAAAGTTAAATATTAATTTTGTCTCTGAGAGACACTAGTACTCTGATATTCACTTATCAGGGTAATTGAAGTTCATTACAATTATATTAGGGGTAGACCCTCTGGTCTCTCACTCCTTTCACTTTCCACTTTTTGATCTTTTTCTGGTTTTTGTTAATTGGTTACGTTCTACCATCTTGGTAGCGATCTATTCTATAGTTAATGCTAACATGTGGACGCTAACGTCAAAAATCTGCAGCTGTAGCTTTTCCTGCAGCATCCCCATGTTGACGTGGTATTCTGAGGCCCGCACTAGCTGAACACCTCGCCCCAGAATGCAGCACTAACCACAGTGATACTTGCGGTAGCGCTTTCACCCCGCCACGAGTATCACCTCCTGAAGTCCATAGGACTCCACAGAGGGTTGCACTTCAGGGCCGTGAGCCCAGCGCAATCTCGCTCATGCAAAATCATGCAGCGCTGCAGAGTGATCACGGAGGGAGACTGGGAACTCTTTGTTCCCAGTCTCACTCTGGGAACTCCAGTACTGGGAACTCTTTGTTCCCAGTCTCACTCTGCTCGTGGCAAGAAGAAGCGGTGGATCAGGCCAGCCTTCTCGCTGTGGGATTAGAGGTGAGTATGGGATTTATTGGGGGGTTTAGAGGGTGTTAAATGATTTGGGGCTTTATTCCATAGTAAAATTTTAACTTGTGCGTCCCGATGGTAATTTGCGTTAGCACTTTGTAATACCTTACTTACCGAAACACTAAAGTACGTTTGCACCCCCATGTTAAGTATAGAGTACACAAAAAAGTACAGTAAACTCACGCAAAAACTGATGCGCAAACGGATTACTAACAGGGATAGTACTAAATAGCGTCAGGAATGTAATATAAATGGAATGCGTTAAACACATTTATCCTGGAGCTAGCGCTTACATAGCGAGGTGCTACATTAGCACTAACTATGGAAAAGTGCCCTTAATCTAGGATCACTCCTTTAAACAAAAAAAAAAGATGACGTGTCTGGATCTGGGAAATCTTGAAACCCGATTATGCTCCATCTGCACCACTAGAGGCTCTGCACTCACAGCTGGACTCTCTCTGGGACAATTTCCCTTTTGCCGATCGACAGTTTAACTATGCAATCCATTTTTTTTTCATGCAACTTGTACCAGATCGTCCCGACTTTGTCTGACAAATCCCATTCAAATGGAAACGATCGCTAGATTGTAGTCACACAAAGTCGTCGGATGGAAATCAGAGGCAGTGGACGAGGGCTGAATCTCCTCCATGTTGTGGGACTGGTCGACGACGACGGACTTTGCAACCAAGCATTAAGAAGGGAAAGATTGATTTATGATGATTCTGTCCCATTACCTTTGGTCCCTTAACAAGTGGGAGGCACATCTGCAAACTGCTGTAAGTCCTACACCGTTCATCTGAGTTGGATGTACATACCCTCAAATTAAAGCTGACAGTCTGCAGTTAAAGCACATTGTGTTTCATTCCAACTCCATTGTGGTGGTGTATAGAGCCAAAAGATGTTAGAATTGTGTCGATGTCCCAATATTTCTGGACCTGACTGTATATCTATCTCCCATAGTAAAGAAGGACTAATGGATGCATCCACATAGACTCAATCTCTGACATTCCCTCTACATGTCTGTCTTGCATTCTCTGCCCTCGCCCTGCCTAAGGACACTTTGCTCATGCTCAGTTTGCCCCTTTTATGAGATTTCTGAAGTCATCCATACACTTGTTAATGGGCAATTACACGGAATGTCCTTAAAGAGGATCAGAGGGCACTCAATGGCTCAAAGAGACTAATTCCTATTGCTATGTGATGTGTAGTTGAAAATAGAGATGGCTATGCAAAATTAGCTCAGAATTTAACCTCAACAAGTAGTGCAAGAAACAATTACCCATGAGTGGTGTCAGGCCCGGATTAAGATCTCTATGGGCCTGGAGCTGAAGATTTTGGTGGGCTTTTTTTGCAATTTAGTGAAATGAAAACATATTTTAGGTTATTTAATAGTGCAGATACCGATATTTCTAACCAGGCAGATACTGTGGGAGTAAATTTTCATTCAGATTTCAATCATTTAAAGAGTGTAAAACATTTTTTTTTTCCCGTTCTATCATCCAAACCTTTGTGGCTATATATTCTATAGGGCACTCATGATAACAAAATGTGAAATGGGAACCTGTTACTGCATTTTTCTGTGAAAATATACAATTTGAACCGAAAAATGAAAAAAAAAAAAAAAAAGGGAATATTTCTCTTATGTTTTGGAACATGTTTTTTAAAGAATAATATCACTATGTATAAAACACTGACCTTGCTCCCAGCGTGGGAAATTAGAAGGTGAGTAATGGCAGTGGTATTGCTCATTTTATTCGTGACAAATGGCCAATGCCATCGCTTTGGAACTAAAAATAAATAAATTAAAAATTGTTTTCTTTTCTTTTATATTTTACATGGGCAGGTTTGGTATTAATACAAAGGTCAGACTCTGCCCTGTCCCAACGACACCTCACTTGACCTTGTGAGGTGTAAAGATTAGTGACGCAGGGGTTCAAAGATCCCCACAGTGCTCTTCGTGCAGGGCGGCGGTTTAGGTTTTTGATGTAACAATTCGTAACAATGGATTGTACCATCACCCATCACCTCCACACTTGTTGGTGACATGAGAAATGTGATGGTTAGTTAGTGCAGCATCATTATTTACTTTATAATTGAGAAGTGAAAAAAATATTACTGTTGGAAAGTAAATATTTATTATTTTATTGTTTTTAGTTAGAACCTGGTCATGTGTGGTATCATTGGAAAGGCCATGCTCTGGCCTTTCCAGTGATACCTCAGTTGACCCTGTAGCTGCTATGGAGTTGGAGATACATGGGTCCAAATGCAGACATAGTTATCTTTTCTCTGGGCCTATTCTGAGGCATGGGCCTGGAGCTGCTGCTCCATCTGCCCCTATGTTAATCCGGCCCTGAGTGGTGTCAGAAGTGTACTGTTACGGACAAGACATATTATGTTATGTCATCCAAAACAGTACGGGGTTTGCAGGTATGAGTCCAGTACACAGCAATACAACTAGTCAGGCAGCTTCTTGGCAATAACAAGGGTTTTATTGGATAAAACTGGAGATTGGGCTGAATACTGAAGATGGGTGGACGGGGCAGAAATAGGGCTGGACAGAGGAGACACAAAAAAAACAAGACAGAGACAAAGGGGCAAGACCGGAAGAGAGCTGGATACAGGTAGAAATAGAACAGAGAACACACAGGACAAGAGGAGAGTCACAGAAGGGAACTAAAGACACAGGTGACAGAGGCAGAGGGCACAGCTGGAAACACAGTGGGTTGCAAGGGAAGGTTGGATCCATGGTACACAGGTTACTCGTAGACAATTCAAATGGACACAGGCTCCAAATCACAATGTGAGACTTCAGTGTTGAAGCCCTGACTCCAGGACATGACTGTCATGTCGCACCCTATGAACCCTGCAGCATCAGTTCTGTACTGCTCTGAGCATTGTGATCAACACTCTCACAATAAAAATCACATCACATGGTACACTTACCTGAATAAAGGGCTACACCCCATTCCCAGCATTGGCTTTAACATTGCGGCCTTGAAGCTGGGCAAGAAAGACCTGTGCTCTGCTGATCCTGTTAAACTAACCTACTTCTCAGCTAAGAAGTCTGTTTCCTAATATCCCGCTTCCCCCAGGACACTCTCCTGCTTCTCTAAGCAACCCTGTGTGCTCAGGTACCAAGACCCCACCGTGTGTACCAAGACTCCACTGTTGTCCTCGGTTACCAGCAAACCACCACCCTTAACCCACCTGTATGTGACCACATAAAGGGCCCATATTCCTGCAATCCCAGTACCAGAAATGACAGGGACTCCCGGAGTCAGCACACACGTGGTTGGAGAGAACAGAGGAAATCTCGCGTGGACTCCAGTGAGCATGGAAGTTGCAAAAGGCAGAGCCAAATCCAGCTTGGATCAGTCTTGGAACAAGGCAGGAAAGGGGCTGTCGGAATCAGGCCGGCGTAACACCGGTATAGGCCCTCCTGCAAACCTTCAATGTCCCTCTGCTGGATTTCTGACAAGGGGGTGGGATCAGTTTTAAGTGGTGGGTTATGGTGCCCATCACCTGCAACCTTCACCAGCCGCCAATATATTGGAGCTACAGCATTAAAGGGATTCCTCCCTACTGGAACTAGTTGTTACAAAGCCGAACAGACCGGCACGACAGCCAGAACCAATAACCTGTGACAAAAGTCAAGAAAACCTGAAAACATTGGAAAATATGCATTTCAGTGATCCTTTAACCATTTCACGAACCTTAATCACAGATGATCCAAAAATCTGACAGGCTCCAGGGAATAATCACGGGGTTCCTTGTGGCCCGCACGCCTTTCTTCATATGTTGTTTTCAGTTTTCTACACAAATTGTGTTAAATTACAAAGAACTGCAAAATTTTAAAGGACAGGCTAAAGTACCTTTTCCTGAACTGTCTGATGGATCAGGTTTTCTAGCCATTGGTAGAAATCAACAACCTCAAAAGACTAAAAGAGAAAGCCATTTCTTAAACAAACCCACACACACAAACACACACACACACACGATGGATTCGAAGATGGGTAGACACCAATAGCAAAACACAGACAAGTGGAGGCAAACCGTGACAGAGTTAGACAGACAGCAAGACAGACAGAAATCGTGACAGAGCGATACAAAGTGAGGTACACACAGTGACAGCGTTGGATGCACAAACAGCATAACGGAAAAAACAGTGACACAGCTCGATACACAGATGGCAAGACACACATATTGAGACAGAAATAGTAAGTTAGGACATTTTATTACAAATATCCAGACAGCAAGAAAGACAGCATGAGACAATGACGCGGACAGTGAGACAAAGTGGGACAGACAGCAAGACGGAGCAATAATCAGGCAGTGACAGAGTTAGACAGCAAGATTGACAAACACAAGGAGACAATAATACAGAGAGTGAGACAGACACAAAGGGCCCTATTCCTGGCGACAAGAAGTGGCAGATCAGGCCACCATTCTCACCACTGGATGATAGGCGAGTTTCGGATTTATCGTGCGGGGGGGGGGGTTAGGGGGTGCTACATGATTCTGCAAACACAGAATCATGTAGCGCCTGCTTTTGGGACTAGCTAGAATATGACTGTCTGCATCCCAGCGGTAATTAGCGCTAGCACTTTGTAATACCTCACTTATCATAGTTACATAGGCTGAAAAAAGACATGCGTCCATCAAGTTCAGCCTCTCCCACATCACCTACTGCTGTTGATCCAAAAGGAGGCAAAAAACCCAGTCTGAAGCGCTCACCAATATGCAACACACTGGGAAAAATTCCTTCTTGACCCCAGAATGGCGTCAGATTTCTCCTTGGATCAAGAAGCTTTTACCCACATATTAAATATTATAACCCTTAATATTCTGTGTCTGCAGGAAGTCGTCCAGCCGTTTTTTTTATCGATACGCTAATGTACGTTTGCGTTGCCCATGTTAAGTATAGGATGCGCAAAGTACAGTAAGCTCGCAGAAGCAAGCGCAAAAACTGATGGGCAAACAGATTACTAATGGTGGTAGCGTCAGGAATGTAATATGGGGGGGCGTGCGTTAGATATTGAGGTGCTACATTAGCACCAACTATGGAATAGAGCCCAAAGTGAGGCAGGGATGGCAAGAGAGAAAAACGAGTCCGAGAGAGGCACGGAGACAGTCACAAAGAGTGATACAGAGAATGATGCACAGACAGCAAGACAAAGAGCAACACAATGAGCGACAGAGAAGGCAACAGTTAGATACACAGAAACAAAGACACAGGAAAAGCGAGAGACACAAAAAGTGAGACCTAGACACTGACACAGAGACACTGACAGGCGCATAAAGTGAAACAGGCAGAGCAAAAGTGAGGTAGAGAAAACCGAGAGAAAGACACAGAAAAAGAGAGCGAGACAGACACATGCAGATAGAGACACTTCCCAAACACTCAACTGAAACCGTTAAAAAAATTTTTTTTTTACGGTGGCCACTAATGTCACTATCAAACTGAAAGGTATTGCCCTGAGACCAGGACAAAGAGCAATATCACGTAAAAAACATGAAAATCATTGTTTACAAATACGTACTGTAACAAGAAATGACAATCTCCACGGTTTTTGCAAACAAGAGCATAAAAATTTATTAACAGTTCATTAATGCTTCCGACTTACAGATCCAAAAATATACAAAAGGTTTTTGTTCATATAGAAATAGAACTTTTTCTTCAGAATAATAATAATAAAAAAAAAAAAAAACATAAAACATCTTTAACAGATTACAGCTCTCCCGGTTCAGGTTACATAAGATTGCATCATAGTGAGTAAGCAGATCTTTCCCAGTCTTAAAGTATTGCATCACGGTGGGGAAAAGATTGCTTCTTCTTTTAACTTATTTAAATAACACTATTAAATGTGTGCTAGAGAGGCTCGCGGTCAGAAAATGGTTAAAACGCACTTTCCCTTAAAAAAATATATATCATTATACATTTTGGTGCATCATGGGGGATAAACTATAAATCCAGAGGCGTAAACGTGTGTGATCGCCCGAAATATAGAAGAGGAGGTTCACATTGTGCTCCGTTATAGATCGGTCCAATCTTTTATGTGTTCCAGGACATAATATTTTTATTCTCTTTTATCTCCATAAATTTTATAATTATTCGCTCCATGTAAGTGCTTGAAAAATATGTTTAAAAAAAAAAAAAAATTTGCAAATCTGCCAAAGTGCAGTCACGATATATATTAAAAAAATAAAAGATAAAAAAAAGGTATGGTATAAATCTCCCAAATGTTATCAAAAGTGCCAAAAATATATATATCTATTTATATATTAAAGATTCCTCACGTAGTAAGTGCCGAGTTCATTACAGGACGGCTACGGCCGGCGACCCAAGCCGGTTTGGGAAAGGGCCATCGGAAACGCTCTGTACGTCCAAGTCTGGCTGAGATCGATAGGAGTGACACTCCACTGATTGATTAGGACACCCAGGCTGTTGGCAGACTCTGCCTATAGCTGCATCTTCAAGAATTAGTTCCAGGATCTCCTCTGCCTTATTCGCGTTCATGCTGGACATATGAGGAAGATCCTGAAACGATTTGGGTGCGATGCTCGGCCACCGCTGCCCTACACGACTCATGCAGGTGGCAGTCCCGAGGATACGGATCTTATGGCTGCTTAGTACGTACCGCGTGCTTGCATCGAGCCGGGATTTAATCTGACACAAGGTGAGGCCTGGGTATAATGTTACTGCAGCTGTTAAAGAATTGCATCAGATGTCACGAAACCAGAAAAATATAAACATCGTATTATCGTACACATGGGGGCTGGAACGGGAATTGCTCGTCACAAACACAGAGGGCAATGCAGAGCACCCCTATCCCTTTTATAAATGTTGGGGGCTTATCAGCTAAACTGCGTTGTGGCAACTTGAAACCAGAAAACCACCCTGATATACAGCTCTCTTTATCTAGCGGTATATATAATATATATATACATTTTTTTGGTATTACATTTCAAGTACATGAAGGGTGTAACCTTGAACCCACATCATTGACCATCAACCACAAAAAAAAACAAAAAAAAAAAACAGGCTCTCTGCATGATGCAGCCGGCATAACCCAAAATAACATATCTTGGCGAATAAAGAAAGATAACCCCTACGATCCATTGTGACGGCCTGGGCTCCCAGAGAGGTCTCTGCATACAATACACAGTGCACATTCTGCTGATCAATATTGAATTAAATAATACCCAGGTTCCAGACATAGCAGCTAGATGTGATCAGTGATCACGGACCCCTCCCCTTAATAAAAATATATTATCTCTGTTACTTTCCGCACAGTTACGGCCGTGCTGCTCCATAGGTTAACAATCCATTTAAGCGCCGCGTACCGCAGGACAAGAGGGGGTTAATATTCCTGAGTCTTTCCCCACATCCTAAATCAGGGATCTCATACTCCGCCGTCCAAGATGTTGATAGCCTACAATTCCCAGGAGTCTCTAAATGCAATACACGGTCAGAGGATCATGGGAGATGCAGTTCAGTAACATCTGGGTAGCGGAGAGTCAGACAGCCGAGTCTTAAACAGTACATTACAGCAATATAGCATTTTACGAGCCGAGCGGGTCCTTTTTTATCTGGAAAACCTGTTAAATGACAGTCGACAGGGGAAGGGGCCGATAAACAGGACTTTAATCTCTTAAAAGGTCTGCCTGACGCCCCCACTGCTCCGTACTCCAGGGGATCATCCGCTTAATAGTAAACTAAACTCCACGACGTGGGGAAATTTTATGAGGGGGGGGGGGGTTGTATTTTTCTAAAGTTGTACATTTTACAAAAAAAAATAAAAAATTAACCCACCGTGGAGAATCCAAAGCTAATCATCCCCCCAATTCTAATGATATGGTGGCTCCTGTCTGTCACCTCCCTCCCCTCCTTTGATGATGCCTTACAGTGATGATGCGACGTCTCCTGGCGTCTCTCGTTTGGCACTGGCGGAATATACAGACTCTTTAGTGAATAATCCCTCCAGAGAAGCAGAAATCCCCCTGCTATCCCATGCCCAGTTTTGAAAACTGCCGACAGGGACCTGTGTGTGCTAAGCTATGGCTCATGGTGCAAAGATGTGCTGCAGCAGCAACGGCTCATCCTATGCCAAAAATCTACATCTACAATCTGACCGTGACAGATTTTCAGTACCATGAGCAGGTCAAACATTACAATACAATACCCACCCCCATACTGTACATGAACAGAACAGTACAAAACCGGCGGGGGGGGGGGGGTCTTCACATCCTGCATCCCCAGAGGCGGCAGGTCGGTAACAGCCGTGTAGATGTAGGGGTGCTCAGGTGTTTCACCACACAGAAAAGTTTCATTAAAATCCTAGGCTTCCAAGTCTTAACCCCGGGGGCCCCCGCAAACGTCTCTCCCAGATTTAGCGGGGTGGCGGGTTAGCTGTGGTCCCATGGCCCCCGGGGCCCCCAGGTCTAGCAGCGGCCGGTGGCTGCGTTGATGAGGGGCTCCGGCAGCTGCTTGAACAAGTTCCGCAGGGTGGTGAGCTCGCGGCTCAGCTGATCCACCTTCCTCTGGAGACGATCGTTCTCGGCGCTGAGCTCCAACACCTTGTGCTGGGTCTCCATGTTGCGGATCTTGGCCTTGTCGCGGCTCTTGCGCACGGCGATGTTGTTGCGCTCCCTGCGCAGCCGGTACTCGTCGCTGTGCTTGTCCAGCGTCTTCTTGCACTTGCCGCTGCCAGTCTTACCGTAGCCGCCTCCGCGCTCCGAAGGGGAGGGGGACCCGGGTGGGCTGTCGGACGAGGTGCTGGACAGGTTGCCGCTGCTGCCGCTGGGCACGGACTGGTACCCCAGAAACGACCTGATGGTGAAGGGGGACCCAGTGTTGCGCGCTGCCCCAGGCTCCCCATCCTTGCCCTCCCTGGGGGGGCCCTTGTAGCACTCTAGGGCCTCCAGCACGGGCTCCACCTTGGTCTCCCCCAGCTGGGGATAACCCACCAGTCCTGCAGCCGGGGGGAGCGGCTTCCCCAGCCCGATGTACTGCAGCGCCCCCTTGCGCATCCCTTTATAATCGTCCGCGGAGAGCAAGTCGGTGAGGAAGTCCCCGCAGGACCCTTCGTAAGTCCCGGCCACCGCTGCCGGGTTACCTCCCCCTGCCGGGGGCTCCAGGTACGGGCTGAAGTCTATAGCTCGCTCGTGCTCGCCGATGCTGTGCTCGGGGCCGCCGCCGCCCCGCCGCTGTAACTTGCCCCCGATGTAGTCCGCGGCGCCGCTGGAAGCCTCGTAGTAGAAGTTCCCGGCTTCCATGGATCTAACTGCCGGCGGAGGTGGTAGACATAGTGACGGGTCCCAGGGGAGCAGGCGTTGCATGAAAGCAGAGGGGGGTCGGGGTTCAGTGAGGAGGGGGTTGTCCCCTGCCCCTCTCCGGGGGGGGTCTCCGAGTGGCAGGTGGCGCCGCAGGCTGCGTTGAGTATCTACACCAAAGCCTCGCACCTTTGCGCTCTCTGCACAAACTAACCGGCGCCTCCAGGCGCTTCCCTATTTATACATTTCCGCCCAGTGCGTGACGTCACCACCAGGTTGTAGCTTGCTGTATCCATGGCAGCGGTCCGTCCCCCGTACAGCTGAGCCCTACTGCGCATGCGTCAGAAGATGACGTCCAATGCTGCCTGCAACCTCCAGGGCACAGGCCGGGAGAGGGTTAATCAGAATGAAAACCGAATCAACCTGGGCTTCCTGCACCACCAGGTCCAGCAGCAGAAAAATAATGATAAAAAGATTGAATCTCCATCCATGGAGAAGAAGAATTACACATTTTTGGGGCAAAATAAGAAAAAGTATCATTAAGGTTAGATACTGAAAAATGTAAAGGAAATCAAATGATATAAAAACAATAAAGGAGTGAAGCAGAGGTCTCCATAACCTGCATGCAGCATCTGTGTAAAGGCAGCAGCAGTGTACATAGATAATATATATCTGCTGTCAGGGATCCATTGTATAGAGTGATAATGATTTTAATTATAGACCAGAATAATTACATTAATAAAGTGACATCACACAAGTTGTTTTCTCAATAATATGTTTTTTTTTTTTTTACCAAATTGTTAAACAAATTACCAAAATCTGGTCTTTTGAAGTGGAAGGGGAGCTCTATCCGTGGAGGTCTGCATGCGGTGACCTATGACAATCCGAAATATTTTTAGACTGTTCTGGCCTCTGCTGCATCAGCAGAAAAAATAAATCAGTGCGTACAGCGCTGCTATTGAGGGAGGCTGTGACAACGCACGCAGTTGCATGCTGAGCAGGTGGAAGCGGCCAAAACGTGGCCTTAACTGAATCTTCACCAATCAGCTCGCTCGTATGATCGGCGGCGCGTCTTTCATGCACAAAAGTTCAGTATCTCCGAGCGCTCGACTACGCTTCTGAATTCGAGGTGGTGCGCAGGAGGTTAAACTGCAAGACACACTGAGTGAGCACGCAATGCCACTATCTGCGCATTGCACTCCTTTACTGTGATGGCGTGTGCAGGGACGGATTAAGGCTCACTGGGCCCCTCTCCTTTCCAAGCTGACCCAGTCCATTTTAGTTGTTGACCTGTCTGACTATAATGCAGGTTGCAGCAGTACAAATATTTATTCATGACAACACAAAACACTGTACAAACTAAGCCAAGCTTAGGCTACATAACGTTCTACAAAAATGGAATTATACAACATCTATTTTAAGGAGCCCCTAAAAAGACACCCTGCATGCCTGGAGGGGCCCTATAAAAACACCCACACACCCAGAATACCTGGAGGGGCCCCTAAAAAAACACCCACACACCCTGAATACCTGAAGGGGCCCTTAAAAGACATACACACAACCTGAATAACAGGAGGGCCCCCTAAAAGAACACCCACACACCCTGATTACCTGGATGGCCCCCTAAAAAGACACCCTCACCCCCTGAATACCTAGAGGAGACCCTAAAAAGACGCCCACACACCCTGAATACCTGGAGGGGCCCTAAAAACACATCCACACTTGAATACCTGGAGGGGCCCTAAAAAGACACCCATACACCCTGATTACCTGGATGGGCCCCTAAGAAGACACCCACACACCCTGAATTTCAATTTTTTTAATTAACCCTGTGGCTGCAGAGGACGTGTGGGGAACGTCCTCATTGACTCCCGCTATATGCAGGGGACGTTCCCCACACGTCCTCCGCAAGCGGGAGCCCCCAGAGAGATACACTGCGCGATGACGTCATTTTCAGGCGACCCCCCGGCAATGCCGAGAGATCGCCTGAAAGGGAGGGGGATCCTTTTGGATCCCTCTTCCTCCTGATCGGGAGGGTCTGCAAAGAAAAAACAGGCACCGCTTTAAAGACATGCCATTCAGTGCCAGATCGCGATCTAGCTCCTGGATGGCGGCTCCACCTCCGGGTCCCCCCTCGCTACCAGTCTATCAGTTATCTGGGGAACCCCTAGCTGCCTGGGGATTTCCTGAGGAAATCCCCTTGTGGAGATAGGGGGTTCCTTTGAACCCCAATATGTCCCGAACCGTAGCAGCTAAAGGGCATGAATGATACCAAACATGGCCATGTTTAAAGTAAAAAAATAAAAATAATAAAAAATAAAACCTGTTTTTTTTGTGTGTGTTTTTTTATTAATGCTCATATTGTTCACATTTCAATTATAATGTGAACATTGATGCAGCACTAATGATTTCTTTCTATGGGGTGCGTTTGTTAAAAATCACGTAATTCCCCCCCCCCAAAAAATGTAAGGAGTCCCCATTTCAATTTTTTTTTAACAAACGCACCCCATAGAAAATATAAATGCAAAAACGTGCATGATAAAATGTGAAAAAAAAACACTTTAAACTTGTAGATGATTAAAAATTCAAATTTTATTGCATTTTTTTGTTATAATATACAGGCAGGACATGACATATACATATAATAATGATATATTATGAATCTGCGGAGTCTGCCGGAAAGAACGATATTAAATATGTCTGGGTCATATAATAAAACGTGGCTTCAAATCGCGTTTAAACATGATGAGCAAAAGCGGTAAAAATGAGCTCAGTACATAGCGGTGAAATGGCTCAGCAGTGAAGGGGTTAAAAAATAAACCTATATAAAAAAAGTATGTTGTTTGTGTAATACTCACCTCTGGCTTATGTCAGATCTGGTGAGAAGAGGTTGCTGGCTCCCAGTCTCTTCATTCTTCTCCCCCTCCCAGTGCAGGCTGTTCCACGTGCAGTGAGTGGACTGGGTGGGGGAGGGTGGTGAGGAGTCAGGGTTTCCCATGTGATTATGCTACCTGCTGCCATTGGCTGCCTAGCTGAAGCCAGCATCTGTTGGATGTCGGCTTCAGCTGTTCTCTGCAAGCCAAACAGCTTTGTTTTGGCTTGAGGCCCCCCAGCTTCATGGACCCGGGTGCCGTGGCCCCTACTGCACCCCCTATAGTTGCGCCACTGATTATGATCAATTTGCACTAATTTTATCAATATTGTTTTACATAGCTTCATTTGGTTTTTTTTTTTTCACCCTTTTCTCAACTTTGTTGTGCCCCCTTTGAGCCTGGTGCCCTAAGCATGTGCTTAGTCTGCTTAAGTTTTTTAAGAAACTGGCCAAGGTTACTTGTTGAATCAGGGGAGACATTGACAGTTGAGGTTTGACGGTTTGAGAGTCATTGACGGTTGACGTTACTTGTTCAAACAGGTTGTTTAATCAGGGACATAATTTTCACTTGATCCGAGTTAAAAACAAAAAATGCAAGGTTGCAAAGAGAGAACCCAGCAATGAGAAGCAGCAACTGTCACATATACCATATACTGTATATGTCTAATCCCTGCACGCAGACAATGGATCTGCACTGCCAGTCCTTAGGTGGCCAGAATACTAAATAAAGGACAGACCGATAGAAAACCAGAGTGATTGGTAATCAGAATAATATCAGGGTTAATACCAGATCGGATAGTCATGATTAAGGCTTATACAGCCGAAACGTTGTATTTTCCCTGATATGCAGTGAATAAAGAAAAGTTTTATACAGCAGCAGGTAACCGGTGTGGCCTATCCTTCGTTCTTATGGTCTATTGGGATTGCGGATCCTTCGTTTGAGCACCCGGTTACTTGCTTGGATTCCAGGTTTCTATGGTGTAGCCACGCATCGCCTATTTGTAGATCGGTTAGTCAGCCAGGTGCAAGGGGTCAATGCCAAATTGGATTGTCAGCCAGATGCCATTGGGTTACGAGCCAAAGGGATAGTCAGAGAAGCCAGGGTCATACTCAAGAGAGCAATAATGGAAAACACAATGAATGCGCTGAGGGGATATTGAAACTACGTCAGGGCAAAGGGCCAATGTTCAGGTGTCTGATTTTAAACTTGGTGGGCGCCGCACCCCGCCTGCATGCCGCACCCCACCTGCATCTGTGACCCGCGACCACGATCGGTGGCTACTTCACTCAGCGGCCAACCAGCAAGCAGCGAGGAAGCTGCCGGCTGCTGGGACATAGAAGCACCAACGCGGTACGTGACAGTAACTCATTGTCAGCTATGCAGCTCTCTCCTGTACCAATATAGAGCATTATCACTTATAGTATATGTGCTAATGATCTCCTGCCAGTGCTTTACTCTTTCTAAGTATCAGGTCTTTGCTGCTGCCCCAGGCCCTCCACATTCTGCTGCCCCGCAACTGATATTAAGTAAATATGACCATAAACATGAAGTGACGACAAATATTCAATATCTGTCAGCGCCATTTGAAACCAGAAAAAAATATCTTATTTACTAACGACATTTATTTTAGTTAACCCTTTCGCTGCTGAGGCATTTCACGCCTCTGTGCTGAGCTAATTTTTACCTGTTTCGCTCATATTGTTTAAACGCGTTTTGAAGCCTTATTTTAGTAAATGACCCAGACATATTATATATCGTTCTTTCCAGCAGACTCGGCAGATTCATAATATATCATTATTATATGTATACGTCATGTCCTGTCTGTATAATATAACAAAAAATGCAATAAAATTAGAATTTTCAATAATTTACAACGCTCAGCGCGTCCATAGCACAGGAGGTGCACTTGGCAGGACGCGCTGAGCGCGTCCTTAGCAGCCAAGTGATTAAGAGACTCATTCAGGGTTATTCAAAGATAATCGAAAAGCCACTGCACGTTCGGTGACTTTTTGTTCTCTTCAGTTCGGTACGTTTTGGCGATCCCATTTCGGCCACCCTGCGGTGTATTCAGCAAGCACCGCAGGGCCACCGAAATGCAGGGAAAAGTCGCCGCAAACCTGCCGAAAACTCACTGCAAAACAAGGACGAACGCACACCGAAACCCGCAAAAACATCTGGATTAACCCGCCGAGAACTCCGGAAAAACCCGAGCAGGAGCCGATCACATGCAGCACAGCCTCCGGAAAAAGCCAACACCGCAGACGAAGGAGGTGAAGAAAAAAATAACAGTACGCTTGAATGTTTGAAAAGTGAAACGCTATTTGCAAACAAACTACTGAGCGAAAATGTCTGAAATTTACACATAAGATCCAAGGAATGATAATGAAAAGGGCTGTTACAGAAAAAAGAACAAACGTTAACATTTTTTTAAAAAAATCAGCAAAACTTTTTGGTAAACAAATCCCAAAAAATGCTTAAAATATCCCAAAAAATCTAAAGGTAAAAAGACTTTGGATATTGAATTAAAGATATTGAGAGATATTGAATTAAAATGGGAATATTTTTAACATTGAAGCCTATGGGATTCGCTTGAATAAATCTGCCGAATTAAACCACCGAATGGCAGGGGATTTCGGGAACCTTTAACTGCTGGTTTGTGTTCTCTGAATAGCCGAAGCAGTGCTTCTCTATGGGGATTTCACTGCCCTCGAACAGGCACCGAACAGGCAACGTATGTGCAGGCAATTCGCCAAGATTTGGCGAATTGCCTGCTCTCTGAATGGCCAGGAAAGGTAACTGTACGCTGAATTTCAGCATTCGGTTACCTTTCTCCAGCAATTCGGATCTCTTTGAATAACCCTGACTGTCTCTTGATATGCCAGCACCTTTGATCCAGTAGATAAGGTCCCTTTACACAGTCAAGAAGCCACCACCTAAACACAATACAAGAGTATTTGAAGAATGGAAAAGGACAGATGGGCAGCTGGGATGTATATTGGTCTGTTATAGGCCCAATTCTACTCAATTTATTTATAAATGACCTTGAAATAGGCATCAAAAGTCATGTATCAGTGTTTGCAGATGACACAAAACTAGGAAAAGTAATACAATGTGAGCAGGATGTAACTTCGCTGCAGAGGGATTTAGATAGCAGATGAAATTTAATGTAGATAAATGCAAAGTTATGCACTTTGGAGTGAAGAACACACAAGCAACTTCTACCCTAAATGGTACGGAGTTAGGGATATCAAAGCAGGAGAAGGATTTGGGAATTATCATAGACTTCAAACTAAGTAACAATGTGCAATGTCAAACAGCAGCCGCCAAGGCCAGCAAGGTATTGGAATGCATTAAAAGGGGAATTCACTCTCGGGATGAAAACATAATTTTGCCTCTTTATAAATCAATGGTTAGACGCACCTTGAATATGCTGTGCAATTTTGGGCACCTGTCTTAAGAAAGGATATTATAGTGCTTGAAATATTGCAGAGACAGGCGACTAAATTAATAAGGGGAATGGAAGATTTAAGTTACGAGGAAAGACTAACAAGCTTAAAGCTTAGTTTAGAGAAACGGCGCCTTAGAGGTATCTGATAACCTTATATAAATATATACGGGGCCATTATAAACCATTGTCTGGAAACCTATTCATTAACAGGAATATACACAGGACACAAGGTCACTCGTAGGCTGGACGAAAGGAAATTCAGCCTAAAGCATAGGAAGGGTTATTTTACAGTGAGAACAATAAAGTTGTGGAATTCTCTGCCTGTTGAGGTGGTTGGGTCAGAGACTGTACAGACTTTTAAACAACGACTGGATGACTTCCTGCATACACAGAATATTAAGGGTCATAATATTTCATATGTGGGTAAAAGCTTCTTGATCCAAAGAGAAATCTGACGCCATTCTGGGGTCAAGAAGGAATTTTTTCCCAGTATGTTGCATATTGGCGAGCGCTTCAGACTGGGTTTTTTGCCTTCGTTTGGATCAACAGCAGTAGATGATGTGTGAAAGGCTGAACCTGATGGACGCATGTCTTTTTTCGGGCCTATGTAATTATGTATATGAAACCCCTTTGTTTTTCAATCATAAGGAAATTAGATTTGGAAGAAACTGAAATCAGTTTGAAGATTGGAAGCAGAATTATTAATAATCTCCACATTTCAACCTATAAATGTCTGAGGGCAAATAACTTTTTAGACATAATATGGAAAATCAATAGGCCATTGCCCATGCATCCGTTACATGAGCATAGATCCTATTGGAAAATAAGGGGTGGTTGAAACATCACCAAAGGAAGAGCGATAAACCCACAAGATACAAGGTAAACGCCTGTATTTTTGCGCGAAGTGTTAAACGTTAATGCGCGTAAATTAACGCTGGTATTACAATCCTTGTGCATTATTTCATCCGTCAAAAAATAATGTGCGTAAAAAAGACGTGCAAAAACGCGTGCGCATCAACGTTGCGCGCAGAAATCGGTGTGTTTTTTCACGCTATTCAGCCAATCAGAATTAAGGACCTTAATTGTCTCACGTTAAGTTTTTGTGCCTGTCAAAGTCAATCTGCGCATATATGCTGCATCAAAAAAAAACACGCACAACTTCTCAAATTTATTGTTTGGGTATGCGTAGAATGTGTAACTATACTTTGCTGTATTTTGTCTTCTGAGCTGGTGTATTTGGGTTCGGCCAGGACGTTCAGATTTGCCATTACCACCAGCTTTTCAAAGACGTTAAAATTATAGACGTTAACGCGCATTTTTTGCGCGGACATTGTAATACGACATTCAGCGCAAAGGGTTTTGCCTCTCGCGTTAATGCGTTTTTGCGCACGCGTTACCGTTTGCGCGAAGAATGTAATAGAGCCCATAATGTTTATTGAATATCTTAAAATGCATAAAAACGCAAGCGGACTCTTCCAGTCCACAAAACAGGATAAAAACAGGATAAAAACAGTCAGGTCTTCTCAATTACATAAGTATCACGTCCTCAGCAGGTCTGTAGAATAAAAACTAAATTGCAGAGCACAGCGTAACACTGTATGAAGCATGGGCCTACACACAAAATCCACAAATGGGATCCTTACATCAATGTATGGTAAGCATTAAGGGCTCTATCACCTAGTAGGTGCTAACGTTAGCGCCTCGATATGAAAGCTTTAGCGCCAGGATTCAGAAGTGTGTTTAATGCATGTGTAGCGCTGGTTTAAATCCTGCCACTGTAATTACTCGTTTCTGGCCACCAGGGGGAGACGAGCGCAATGTAACCCAATACTGGACACTTTGGGACTACGTTTTCCAGCATGTTTTGGGGCAGGGACAGGAAGTGGGTGGGGAGAACCGAGAGACATCCGCAACCTCGTGCGGAGGAGAGCCAGTGCGCGCCAAGGGGTAAACAGAGCAAGACGCACGTGAGACAAGGAGCGATTGTGACCAGGCCGGAGCGCAGGTGCTGCTTTGCAGAGCTGGAGATCGGTTTAAATTACTTGCCAGAGACCTAGTAATCCACCGGTGAGAAGTTTACACAGATACAGAGCTGCAGAAGGACCCCGAGTTAGGAGACCGCGATGATCTAATGGGAGTGCAGGCGGTGAGCTGAGCATCTTGTGGCAGAAACGGACAAGCAGGACAGGCGGATCCGGTGGCACAGAGTCCCAGTCAAGTCGAGCGGAAAGACGTCCTGGGTCGAGCAGAGCGCAGAGTATCTGGCGGCACCCGGCCACAGTAAAATAATAAAGCACGCTGCAGTTTGTCTAAACCTACAGGGCCCCAACGTGACTAGTCGAAGAAACATTGAAATCATTCACTGGCCAGTTGAATCTAGTACCCGGGTAACAACACACGCATACACACACACCTTCTGGGGACACAACCTGTACGGGACTCACATTCCAGCAACGAAGGGGTTAAAATTCCTTTTTCTTTTCCGCTGCGCGTTTCTCACATTACGAACTTCTGTAAATATATATGTATACCATGCTGCTCTATATATTCCAGTTTATTTGAGATCAGTAAACTATATAACTTATAAAATCCACAACAGTGCTGGTGTATATTTATTCCCTAGTGCGGGGAGACTGACCCGAGGATTAAATTCAGCGGCTCCTCCGGGAGTGAGCGCTACACGTGGGGGCTCGTTTCCGGGATCCAGTCTCTGGAAAAAACGCATTTAAAGGATTAAATATGGATCCAGACACTGCTGCCAAATGGTGTGAGGAGCAAAGTAGCCAGATAGAATCATGTATAGTCATGGATATTCCAGCAGACACTTGGGCCGAAGATCAGATTCGCCAGGCCGTGGCCGAGCTGACACCAGATCATCGGGGGTTAATCCTGGATATTAAAGCGAACCCAGATACCTCTCACACGTATGTTCTTTTCGAATGGAGAAAGAGTGTTCCGGTGTGTTTTCAGGGCGCGAGCGTGAAGCTGACCGATGAGGTGGAAGTTCAACTGATTCAGCCAAGTGTGCCACGTGGCGATCCCGTGAGTGTTCCCGCGCCCAGTCCGCTGGCCATGATTGGGCCTGAATTTATAGTGGCTATTGGAGATTTGCTGGGTAAATGTCAAAAAACAAGCCCTCCGCACACTAACTTTGGTTATCGACGGTTGAGAAATTTTACAGGAAACGTGCCAACTCCGGCGGGAGAAGAAACCTTCGAAGAATGGGTAGAACAGGCGATGCAGGCTCTGGATGAGTGGGACGTCCCCGAAGCACAGAAGAAGCAAAGAATTACTGAGAGCTTAAAGGGACCTGCGTCAGAGGCTGTAAGAAACCTAAAATTTAGTAAACAAGACTGCACCGCTCTAGATTATCTAAATGTACTACAGGAAGTTTTTGGGCAAACGGAAAAGGCTGCGGAGCTCGTGTACCAGTATGAACATACTTACCAGCGGAAAGGTGAGAAGATGACTGAATATATGAGGCACCTAGATAAGATTCTGCACCAGATGCTTCTTAAGAAAGGGGCCGAAACGGCCGAAATAGATAAGATCCGAATACAGCAGATCCTGAGGGGCGCTCAACCTCTAGATCCTGTGATACTACAGCTGAGAACCAGAGAAGGTAACCGAGAATTGAAATACCTGGAACTGATCCGAGCTGTCAGAGAGGAAGAGGCTCTACTCGAAGAGAAAACCCTTAGGAGAGGAGAAAGAGCTTACGCACAACCCGTGAGGCATAACGAATGTTTGCAAGCGGAAGATGATTCGTTAGACACCTATGGATCCAAAGTGGACGAACAGGAGCATCTGGTTGTTTTTATGTCCACAGAGAATGCTGCAAGACAGCAAATTCTTCCTACATACAGTGAAATCCACAAAACTGTTAAGAAAGTGCAAGAAGCTCAAGCTGAATTGCAACAGGCACACACGGACCTAGAGATCGGATCCGAAGTCATCGGGCAGTCTGGGGGTTGTGATGCATTGGCCATTGTGTGTCCTCGGCCTTCAGGGGCCAACAAAAGCGCTATGATAGTGGGGACGAATACTGACCTGGTGCGACGTCTCCTGACTCCTATAGTACTGGAAGAAGGTTCTACCAAGGGAGTACACCCGATGTTGCGTCCAGTCTATCAGCGAATGGTCGAAGAACAGAAGGCACCTGCCGAAGTGGGGCGCCTGTGGAGATTGGGAGGAACAGAAAAGGTTCTGCAATCAGGAGAAGTGGCGAGTTTCCGGGCTTCAGTCAAGTTGAATGGATCGCAACCAGGTCCCTATGTGGTACTGGAAACTGATTTTAATCATGGGAGTGAAGCCGGAGTCGAAGTAATCCCTGAAATAATCTCCACCAAAGCTTTGAAACGAACACGAGGAAGAGTCTCAGTCAGTGTATGTAATGTATCTGATTCTCCAGTGATCCTGAAAGCACGAATGCCTATCGGGCAAGTGGCGTCCGCTACGCCTCTCTCTCCTACCGATTTAGGAGGGTGAGCGAATAAAGAGATTCCAGCTGACAGGTTCTATCCCAAGGATGCTCCCATTTCGCCTGAATGGAAGAAACGTCTTCAGTCCCAGGTCCTAAAGTGGAGGGACTTGTTCTCAAAGGATGAGTTCGACATGGGTCTGGCTAAGAGTACTGAGCATCGCATTCGACTGCAGGAAGATAAGCCGTTTTGAGAAAGGTCAAGACGAGTTCCGCTGGGAGACTTGGATGATCTAAGAGAACAGCTGAATGAACTGCAAAGAACCAAGGTGATTCAAGAGTCCAGGAGTCCGTACGCTTCTCCCATAGTGATGGTTCGGAAGAAGAATGGTTCTGTCCGTCTATGCATAGACTATCGCACGCTAAATCGGAGAACCATCCCCGATCAATATGCCACTCCTCGGATAGAAGATGCCTTGCAGTGTTTGTCTGGAGCAAAATGGTTTAGTGTACTAGACCTGAAAAGTGGGTATCACCAGATACCAATGCATCCTGAAGACAAAGAGAAGACTGCATTCATCTGCCCACTGGGGTTCTTTGCGTTCAACAGAATGCCTCAAGGCCTTACGGGGGCTCCAGCAACGTTCCAACGGTTAATGGAGAAGACAGTCGGAGACATGAACCTGATCAAAGTGCTAGTGTATCTGGATGACATAATCGTGTTTGGAAAGACGTTGGAAGAACATGAGCAACGGCTGGAGAAGGTCTTGAAGCGGCTCCATGAAGAGGGGTTGAAACTGTCTCTGGAGAAGTGTCAATTCTGTTTGCCTTCCGTTACGTATCTGGGACACGTTGTTTCAACAGAAGGCGTTTCGACGGATCCTCGGAAGTTGGAAGCCGTAGCTTCCTGGCCTAGACCCCGAAATGTTACTGAACTTAGATCTTTCCTGGGATTCTGCTCTTATTACTGAAGGCTTGTAGGAGGGTTTGCCACGATAGCTCAACCACTGAATAAGCTCCTGCAGAAGGAAGATGCAGAAGAAGGCCACAAGGCCTCTGACCGAAATCCGTCGGCTCCAGGGCCAAGGAAGGCTCGAGAATCTATCCAAGGAGAATGGACTAGTCAATGCGAAGGTGCTTTCATGAAGCTGAAAGAGAGTCTAACTCGAGCTCCGGTCTTGGCCTACGCTGATCCTCATAAGCCGTACGAATTGCATGTAGATGCCAGCCGAGAGGGTCTAGGGGGAGTCTTATACCAAGAATATGGTGGATTGTTGAGGCCTGTAGCCTACGTGAGCCGGAGTCTTACGCCTTCGGAAAAGAATTATCCTACCCATAAATTGGAGTTCCTCACTTTGAAGTGGGTGGTGGTCGACAAGCTGAAAGACTATCTGTATGGAGCCGAATTTGTGATAAAAACGGATAACAATCCTCTTACCTACGTCCTTACTACTGCGAAGCTGGATGCAACGGGACATCGGTGGTTGGCCGCTCTGTCAGGGTTTAGGTTCAGCCTGAAGTATCGCCCTGGAGTGAACAATCGAGATGCTGATGCTTTGTCGAGAAGACCCTACACTGCAGAATGGACTCAGTTAACTGCAGATGGGGTGCAAGCTTTATGTCAAGGAGCAGAGCGCCGGGTCAAGGGAGGGATTGAAGCAGAAGCCATAGGAGTTATGGCTGCGGCTGTTCCAGAGTTCTACTGTAATCCTACGCAGCCGAGAGATGAAAGTTTGCCTACTTTTTGAAACAAGACCTGAGAGCTGACCAGGCTGGAGATCCTCTGATTGCATTAACCATGAAGGCCCTAAACGCGAACCAACGGGAAATTCTTCTGACAAATTCCCCAGAAGGGGCCAGATTGGTATACAAGGAGTGGGAACGGTTGAAGATGTTGGATGGGGTGGTCTACTGAAGGGGCCCCTCAAACGATGCTGGAGAGACCCAACAGTTGTTCCTTCCCACCAAACACAGAGAGGGTGCGCTACGGTCATTACACGATGACCATGGACATTTAGGAGCAGAGAGAACTTTTAAGCTGGTGCGGGACAGATTCTATTGGCCCTGCATGAGGCCTGAAGTTGAAAGTTACTGCCACTCATGTCTGAGGTGTATCCAAAGGAAGACTCTGCCAACCCGAACTGCTCCAATGAGCCACCTACAAAGTCAAGGACCCATGGATTTGGTGTGCATTGACTTCCTGTGCTTAGAGCCAGATGCTAGTGGGAAGGGAAATATCTTAGTGGTGACTGATCATTTCACGCGTTATGCCCAAGCTTTTTCTACGAGAGACCAACGTGCTCCTACGGTGGCGAAGGTTTTAATATAAAAGTTTTTTGTTCACTATGGACTGCCAAGGAGAATACACTCGGATCAAGGTAGAGACTTTGAGAGCCGGCTTGTTGGGCAATTACTGGAACTGCTGGGAATGCAGAAGACCCGAACTACACCATATCACCCTCAAGGTGATGCTCAACCAGAAAGATTCAATCGCACTCTGCTAAATATGTTGGGGACATTATCAAACAGAGAGAAGCAGAGCTGGAGTCGTCACATAGCCACGCTAGTACATGCATACAACAGTACGGAGAGTGACGCTACTGGATACTCACCGTACCGTCTTATGTTCGGAAGGGAAGCTCGACTGCCGGTTGATTTGGCGTTCGGGTTATCTCTGGATCAGACGTCGGATCGAAGTTCGGATACAGGATCTACAACCCGGTGATAGGGTTTTGTTGAAGAACTTGGGTGTTTCTGCCAGACATAAGTTGGCGGACAGATGGAGTTCTCAGGTCTACATTGTCTGCAAGCAACTGCCGGGTCTGCCGGTTTACCAAATTCGACCTGATGGGAAGGCTGGGCCTCTTAAAAACTGGCACCGAAATCATTTGCTACCTCTGAAGGAAGCTGTAAGGATACCAGTTGGAGACAAACTTTCTCTGCCGAACCCGCCTCCACCTGCTCCACGTTTGACTCCCGTTACTCGGTCTCAGCAGACACGAGTTGTTGAGGAAAGTGAAGGGGAAAGTGAAGAAGAAAGTTTTTGTCTGGATTGGGTGCGCTCACCAGAGCCTGAAGAAGTCGTCCCAGTTGCCGAACGGTGAGAAAGTAACCTGAGGCCTGAGGCTCCAGAATTCCAGCTGGACATTCCTGAAAACGCGTCCTATGATTACAGTTCTATGCCTTCATTGGAAGGATCATACTCCGAGGAGATGTCTGTTCCAGTTGTGAATGAAAGACCCGAACCTGTATCTGTAATACTTCCGACTGAAGAAGAGCTGATTGAGCCAGAACCAAAACGTTCTGTCTGACCCCCTCAAAGACTCACCTACGACTCACCAGGACATAGCACTGAAGAGGCTGTTACCACAGTGCGAAGGTTGCCCGAAGTGTCTGCTATGTTAGCTGAGGTAGCTAGAAGTATGAGTAAACTTGAGGATGTATACTTAACCCATTGTATGTTTGCTGCTGAGCCTATATATATCGACTGATGTAATGTTGAAATGTAATGTAACGGTTACACCTCCTTGGAGAGACCCAAGAGTTCTAGGAGGGGGAGAGTGTAGCACTGGTTTAAATCCTGCCGCTGTAATTACTCATTTCTGGCCACCAGGGGGAGACGAGCGCAATGTAACCCAATACTGGACACTTTGGGACTACGTTTTCCAGCATGCTTTGGGGCAGGGACAGGAAGTGGGTGGGGAGAACCGAGAGACATCCGCAACCTCGTGCAGAGGAGAGCCAGTGCGCGCCAAGGGGTGAACAGAGCAAGACGCACGTGAGACAAGGAGCGATTGTGACCAGGCCGGAGCGGAGGTGCTGCCTTGCGGAGCTGGAGATCGGTTTAAATTACTTGCCAGAGACCTAGTAATCCACCGGTGAGAAGTTTACACAGATACAGAGCTGCAGAAGGACCCCGAGTTAGGAGACCGCGATGATCTAATGGGAGTGCAGGCGGTGAGCTGAGCATCTTGTGGCAGAAACGGACAAGCAGGACAGGCGGATCCGGTGGCACAGAGTCCCAGTCAAGTCGAGCGGAAAGACGTCCTGGGTCGAGCAGAGCGCAGAGTATCTGGCGGCACCCGGCCACAGTAAAATAATAAAGCACGCTGCAGTTTGTCTAAACCTACAGGGCCCCAACGTGACTAGTCGAAGACACATTGAAATCATTCACTGGCCAGTTGAATCTAGTACCCGGGTACCAACACACGCATACACGCACACCTTCTTGGGACACAACCTGTACGGGACTCACATTCCAGCAACGAAGGGGTTAAAATTCCTTTTTCTTTTCCGCTGCGCGTTTCTTGCATTACGAACTTCTGTAAATATATATGTATACCGTGCTGCTCTATATATGCCAGTTTATTTGAGATCAGTAAACTATATAATTTATAAAATCCACAACAGTGCTGGTGTATTTTTATTCCCTAGTGCGGGGAGACTGACCCGAGGTTTAAATTCAGCGGCTCCTCCGGGAGTGAGCGCTACACATGCCACCGATATTACATTCCTGATGCTACACCCGTTAAAGCCCCAAAGAAACCAAAAACGGAATCAGTTAGCACCAGCTTCAAGCTGTGGTTAACATTTTGTTGCTACATCAGTGCGGTAATTAGTGTTAGGACTTTGTAATCCTAACGCTAATTACTGATTGCGCTCCCCATGTTAAGTATAGGGAGCGCAAAATACAGTAACCTCGCACAATCACTGATGCGCTAACGGATTTTCTAACCTGTTAGCGTTAGGGAGGTAATATGGGGGGCACGCGTTAAAGTCACTTAACCTAGCGATAACGCTCACATATCTGGGTGCTAACACTAGCATTAAGAGTGTAATAGTGCCCGTTAAGTCCCACACCTGGGAAAGGGTTTGGAATAATATTAGCCATGATGTCTGTGGCCATCCAAGTGGCCATCCAAGTTGTTCTCTTAGTTTGTTGAAGGGAAGAATATCTCCCATTTTGGCAATAGCAGCAAAATGGTAAAGGGCCTTATTGGCCCATAAAGGAGAGGTTTGTCCCGTCTGGAATGAAGACCGTACTGGGATCAATACCGAATGGGAAGACACCTGCTGATAATTTTTTGACGTATTTATCCAAAATCCCCAGTTCGAGTCTAAGAAAGGGGTTTGTTGCACATTGAAAAGGTCTGTGGGCGGGTTTTCCTCCAACGGACTCCCCCAACAAAGTGTTCCCTAATAAACCCTGTCCAGTATCCCCATCTTGTTTGACTGGTAGGAGTTTAACCACATTGCGGTTTGTGACAGACGAGCCGCAAGGAAATCTGAAACATGTCGGGAGCTCCCAGACTCTTTGCAGATATATGAAGGTAGAGAGTTTGTTTTTGAATACGCGGCTTGCGATGCTCCAGATAAATTTTGTGATAGCACGTTGTAACAGAATAATGTCATGTTTCCTAACGGTCAATGGGATACATCGGAAAAGATACAATAATTTAGGGAGTAGGGTCATTTTGACAGTTGCAATGCCGCCCAGCCAGGAGATGTGGAATTTGGACCAAGAGATCAAGTCTTTATCAAGAGATCAAATAAGAGGGAGATAAGTGACTTTATAGATATCAGACAACTTGGGAGTAATCTTTGTACCCAGTATAGTTAACATGGTAGAGGACCAGAAAAAGGGAGTAGACGTTTTCAGGACCTTGAAAGCGTCCGGGGCGATGGACGGGGAAGGGCTTCATATTTTCTCAAGTAAAATTTTTTTAATAGAGCAGGAGTGAATAATATCGGGTAAAGCCAGGATGGAGGACTCACGGTCAGTAAGGGTGAGGGACACATCATCAGTAAATAGCGAGATTTTATACACAGCTTCTGCCAAAAATAACCCTACGCACCATATCTACCTCCCTGATTCGTTTTGCCAATGGTTTGATGCACAACGCAAACAACAGGGTGGGGGGGAAGTAACATCTGCATGACCTTCTCCCTCATGAGCTGTTGTAGAGAGACGTGTTTATCAGTCAAAGGGTAGAACTATTATCTCCTAGTTTATGGGTCGTCTCCAATGATTTAGCTTCCTCTATTAGTGAAGCCTGGGTCACACGACCCCTGTGCATGCCTATGCCTGGGTCTATTTTTTTGTCCCAGTCGGGGCTTGATGTACAGTCAGGTCCAGAAATATTGGGACATCGACACAATTCTAACATCTTTGGCTCTATACACCACCACAATGGAGTTGGAATGAAACAAACACAATGTGCTTTAACTGCAGACTGTCAGCTTTAATTTGAGAGTATGTACATCCAACTCGGATGAACGGTGTAGGACTTACAGCAGTTTGCAGATGTGCCTCCCACTTGTTAAGGGACCAAAGGTAATGGGACAGAATAATAATCAAAAATCAAACTTTCCCTTCTTAATACTTGGCTGCAAATCCTTTGCAGTCAATCACAGCCTGGAGTCTGGAATGCATAGACATCACCAGACGCTGGGTTTCATCCCTGGTGATGCTCTGCCAGGCCTCTACTGCAACTGTCTTCAGTTCCTGCTTGTTCGTGGGGCATTTTCCCTTCAGTTTTGTCTTCAGCAAGTGAAATGCATGCTCAATGGAATTCAGGTCAGGTGATTGACTTGGCCATTGCATAACATTACACTTCTGTCCCTTCAAAAATTCTTTGGTTGCTTTTGCAGTATGCTTTGAGTCATTGTCCATCTGAAATGTGAAGCGCCGTCCAATGAGTTCTGCAGCATTTCGCTGAATGTGAGCAGATAATATTGCCCGAAACACTTCAGAATTCATCCTGCTGCTTTTGTCAGCAGTCACATCATCAATAAATACAAGAGAACCAGTTCCATTGGCAGTCATACATGCCCATGCCATGACACTACTACCACCATGCTTCACTGATGAGGTGGTAAGCTTAGGATCATGTGCAGTTCCTTTCCTTCTCCATACTCTTCTCTTCCCATCACTCTGGTACAAGCTGATCTTTGTCTCATCTGTCCATAGGATCTTGTTCCAGAACTGTGAAGGCTTTGTTAGGAGTTGTTTGGCAAACTCTAATCTGGCCTTCCTGTTTTTGAGGCTCACCAATGGTTTACATCTTGTGGTGAACCCTCTGTATTTACAGGGGGTGAAGTCTTCTCTTGATTTCTGACTTTGACACACATACACCTACCTCCTGGAGAGTGTTCTTGATCTGGCCAACTGTTGTGAAGGGTGTTTTCTTCACCAGGGAAAGAATTCCTCATTCATCCACCACAGTTGTTTTCCGTGGTGTCCCGGGTCTTTTGGTGTTGCTGAGCTCACCGGTGCGTTCCTTCTTTTTGAGAATGTTCCAAACAGTTGTTTTGGCCACGCCTAATGTTCTTGCTATCTCTCTGATGGGTTTGTTTTGTTTCTTCAGCCTAATGATGGCTTGCTTCACTGATACTGAAGGCTCTTTGGATCTCATCTTGAGAGTTGACAGCAACAGAATCCAAATGCAAATAGCACACTTAAAATGAACTCTGGGCCTTTTATCTGCACATTGTAATTGGGGTAATGAGGGAATATCACACACCTGACCATGGAACAGCTGAGAAGCCAATTGTCCCATTACTTTTGGTCCCTTAACAAGTGAGAGGCACATCTGCAAACTGCTGTAAGTCCTACACCGTTCACCTGAGTTGGATGTACAGACTCTCAAATTAAAGTTGACAGTCTGCAGTTAAAGCACATTGTGTTTGTTTCATTCCAACTCCATTGTGGTGGTGTATAGAGCCAAAGATGTTAGAATTGTGTCGATGTCCCAATATTTCTGGACCTGACTGTATATTAGGGCAGAAACTGAGGAGTCAAGAGATAATTGAGCCTGGTGAGTCTTGAGTCTATGAGCCAGTCAGGTCATTAGATACAGTATTGGCTGAGACACTCCATGTGATCAGTGCTCTGTAAGAATCTCATGGCAGCTGCAAAACTCCGCTCCTTTGGTCAAACTAAGCATTGAGGATACCAGGAGATTAAAGGGACACTCTAGGGACAAACAGTAACCCCTCAAGCCCCTTCTCACAACCCATTCCTTTTTAGCCCACGAGTGAGTGACTCCTCTTTAATGCAGCGCTGGGCATCCTCGACTTCTCCAGATTTTACATAATTGTCACATGACTGGTGGAAAAGGCCTGAGCATTTGATCGAGCCTCCAGCCAATTCATTGGTCCTCAGTATGAATGCATTGAAAGTGATTGGCTATGGCTAACTAGAACTGAACTACTGTACTACAGATCTACCTTGCCCAGAAGGTAGATCTGCAAGCACTGATAGTCCGCATTCTGGGTGGTGCGAATCCACCACACTCAGACTGCCGAGTCAGCCTTTCGGGAAACCTGCAGGGAAGATAGCTGCATGTTGACCCTCATTCAGTGACTCCCTCATGATGTGACACCCACAGCTAAAGCCAAACAAGTAACGATACCTCATCAAGGAATAAGATATTGCAATGATCTTTATAATAAATTGCAAACCCCAACAGAGAAAGCAGACGTGCTTGATGTGCAGTATACTGGCATTAAAAGTGCAGGCAGAGGGTTATGGGTAGGGCCAGGTTTGAAGGAAAATGGTCAGTGACTGTGACAGGTATAGCAGGATTCTGTGGTTCATGGACAGAGGTTCAGGGAGTAGTTTAGGGATGTAAGAACAGAGTAAGGTCTCAATGGGAAAGGTTAGGTTTGCAGAGACTGGAGTGGGGACAGTTACATTTACAAGTTATTATAAAGCGCTAACAAGTTCCATAGCGCTGTACATTACAATGGGAGACAGAATAACAAATATACATACAGGTACAACACAGTACAGTAGGTGAGAGGACCCTGCTCAAGAGCTTACAATCTAAAAGGAGAGGGGTGGCACACTAGGTGAGGGTTAATAGAGAATTTGAAGCAGCTGGGCGCATGTGGGCCTGTGTGGGAAGATGCAGTAGGAAATGAACAGAGGGGGATTAGGGTGTGAGATGATAGGCTTCTCTAAAGTCAAGTGTTTTCGGAGACTTCGTGAAGGACTGGAGAGATGGGGAGAGTCTATTGTTGCGGGGGAGGGAGTTCAAAAGAAAGGGGGCAGCTCGGGAGAAGTCTTGAAGGCGGGAGTTGGGGGTGCGGGTACGTGAAGCTGATAGCGTCAGATCATTGGCAGAGCGAAGTGGTCGGGATGGGATGTACCTGTTAATAAGAGAGGAGATGTAGGCAGGGGCGTCGTTATGGAGAGCTTTGTATGTGGGCACCAGTGTTTTGAATCGGATTCTATGGGAGACAGGAAGCCAGTGTAGAGATTGACACAGGGGTGAGGTGTGAGAGGTGCCGGAGGTGCGGTGGATGAGCCTGGCACAGGCATTCATAACAGACTGCAGAGGGAGAATCTGGAATCTCTTAAGGACAGAAAGAAGGAGGTTACAGTAGTCAAGGCGGGAGATAATAAGAGCTTGGATGAGCATTTTAGTCCTGATTAAGACAGGGGCAGATGCGTGCAATGTTTTTTAGGTGGAAGTAGCAGGATTTGGTTAGTGAACGAATGTGAGAAGTAAAAGAGAGATCAGAGTCTAGGAGGACACGAGGCACCGGGCCCGAAAGATAGAAGGGGAATGGGTGCAAGAATATTAGTTTTAGAGAAACAGGTTTGATGGGGAAAGTTTAGGGGTGCATGTAGAAGGAAAACACAGCAACACGATTAGCTTGGTAATATAGAGTGCATGGATACAGTAGGGTAGGAATGGGTTTAAAAGGACAGTTTATTATTATTAATATTATTATTTATTTTTTGAGCAAAACATCTGTCTGTTAAACATTAGGGCATAGCTTTGAAAAACAAATTAGTTTTTGTTTTGTTTACTAAGTTTGTCTTTTTGCTAATACAAATGCCTTTCGTCACCTGCAATCGCTGTTAGAATCTGCGGTGTTGGGTAACAGAACGTCTTTGATGTATTTCAGTGTCACTGTGACAGGCGTCTTCTAACTTCCTCTTAATTTCTTACAACTGTAAAACTCCGTGTGCGTCCGATGCAGCTTATCAGAAGATTGCTGTGAGGAGTTTTAAAAATGTTTTTATCAATAGAGTAATGTCGTGATGTGCACCACTGGGTGACTGATGACATCACAAGTCGTATATCAAAGAAGGATCCTAACCCATACATTTGGTACCCCTTAAACACCATATTCCATAGGGTGCAGTACACTCCATTTTTGTGACAGAATTATTATTAATAACCTCTGGTTTGTTTAATCCACCTAAATGCAGACTTGCGTTCTTTCAAATCCTTCCTGGTAAAATACTTTGGGCTCTATCACCCCCTTCAAGCTAACGCTACCGCACACGTTACCTACCACTAGCTTACAGGACGTGATAGCCCGCCGCACAGATCGCCTCAGATTCGCTAACGGGTTAAAAAACCCGTTAGCGCTCGTTAATTTGCGATTTGCAGCGCGAGTTTACTGTACTTTGCGCTCCCTATACCGGGGGAGTGCTCCCTATACATGGGGAGCGCAAAGAGCACAGATTAACTAGCTAGTTAGGATTACATGGTCCTAATGCTACTAGTACTTACTAAGAGCTGGCGCTACTTGGAATAGTTAACGCCAGCTCAGAGGTGTAGCTAACTGACTCCGCTTCTGCAAAATCAGATAGCTGCAGCTCAAAAAAAAACCAAAAATCAAATACTCACCTCTTATCCCGCAGCAATAATGGCGGCCCGATCCACTGCTTCTGGCCGCTGCGAGCAGAGGGAGTCTCCCTCCATGATCACTCCGCCAACCAGCAGGATCTCGCGAGAAGCCAGTCATGCGACCCGGCAGCACGATCCTCCATGGAGTCCTATGGACTCCATGGAACAGATGCTGGGGATGGCGCGTTAGCGCTACCCCCAGCATCGGCGAGCCTAGCGGCCGCTATAGGGCAGGCTGCTGGACTCAGCGCCTGCCACCATAATCTGCTGGTTAAACCGGGATGCAAAGTGGAAATTAGCGAATGCTAATTTTTCCCCTTAGCATCCCGGTTTTAGCGAGCGGCACAGGATAGTGCCCTTTATAAATAAATAAATAATAAAACCAGCAGGAAAGGAGTGTCTTTAATTAGCTTCTCTAGCTCATTCTATAGTTGCTCAGGTCACTCACGGCCCGATTCCTACCCAGCCGCTAACGGCTTGAACCTTTATAAATAATGGCTTGAGCAGCGGCGGTTCAGGAGTAGGGATGAGCCGAACACCCCCCGAGTTCGGTTCGAGCCCGATCCCGAACTTCCCATTTGTTCGGGACCGAACCCGAACCCGAACCCGAACTCCCATGCAAGTCAATGGGGCTGAAAATTCAGTTTTTTAGAGTGCCCTCCAAGAGGGCATATATGCTACATATTTGCCATAAAAGGTGTATGGGGGTCCGGGTAGTGCCCTGGGGGACAGGAAACAAGGACAACAAGTAAAAAAAAAAAACGTTTTTAAAGGGACAGTGAGTTTTCCATGAAATAAGGGTTAAAAATAAAAATGAAAAATTCCTTAAAATATCGTGCCTAGGAGTTCCCCATAACCTGCCCGTGAAGTGGTGGATTTCTAGGATGTATAGAAACACTTAAAAACAAATAAATGACGTTTCATATGACGGTAAATGCTTTTCCTTTAATCTATCCATAAACAACTGCTTGGGGCGGCAGCCTGTATGAAAAGACATTTTAGGACGCGCAGAAAAAGTTTAGTGTTTTTTTGTGCTAAATTATTGTGAAACTTATGCAGGCTTTGGATGAAAGTAACAATAGGTGCTTTAAAATTGGGCTTTTAGCGTTGGCAACAGTGCCGTCACACCGTAACCAGTGGTGTATTTAGGTTTTGTGCTGCCCTACGCCTGACTAAACTCGTGCACCCCCTAATTTAAATTTGAGGCACCCCTTCCTGTCAAGGGCACACCTCTTCCTGGTTAATCCCCACCCTTCCTCTTTAAGCTCCACCTTTTCCTCTTAGAACTCCGCCTTTTCCTCTCTTTATATTAAAATTGGATACCAAGCGCCTACTTGTATATTTTGTATACCATTTCAAATGTATCTATTGAGATAAATAAAATTATGAAATGTTTAAATTCAAGCATTTTTACAAAGATCAGCCACGCATGTCAAGTATACTGGATCACAGCCGCTCTAATTGGTTGAACAATAAAATCCACAGAAACGTGCACTGCATATGAGCGTATCACAGAGCTGCACAGCAATAAAACCCAGAGAAATGTGCACTGTGTATGAGCATATCACAGAACTGCACAGCAATAAAACTCACAGTAATGTGCAGTGTGTCTGAGTGTATCCCAGAGCTCCAGGGCAATAAAACTCACAGTACTATGCAGTGTGTATCACAGAATCTACAACAATAAAACTCCCAGCAATGCAGTGTTTGGTGTGTGTCAGCCTATCAGAATCCACAGCAATAAAAATTCCAGCAATGCAATGTGCAGTGTGTATGAGTGTATCAGAATCCACAGCAATAAAACTCCCAGTAATGCAATGTGCGGGTCAGCGTATCAGAATCCACAGCAATAAAACTCCCAGCAATGCAATGTGTGGTGTGTGTCAGCATATCAGAATCCACAGCAATAAAACTCCCAGCAATGCAATGTGTGGTGTGTATGAGTGCATCAGAATCCACTGCAATAAAACTCCCATGAAACCGAGTGTATATGAGCACACAGCAATTATTTATTCTACATTTACCGGCCTCCGTCCGCGGTAGGGCTGTGTGCAGAGTCAGCAGGGACTGTGTGCAGACTCTGCAGGAGGTCCCTCCAGGCCACGTTAGGATCGCGGCTGTGCCTGTGCGTGGAGCCATCTTGTCAGCAGTGGGGTGCCACTGCCAGAGGGTGCACCGTGGCTTTGATTCCCTTCCCGGTGGGTGTTCAGTCCAGAATAGAGTGACAGTCCATGTTAAGGAAAGGGTGGGCAGCTGCTTGCGTGCATGCGTGTCACGTGGTTCAGCCAGTCAGGTGGTACTGAGACTCAGTACCACCTGACTGGCCGGACCGAGTGTGACCTGCACGCACGCAGCCTCACCAGGAGCCAGGCAGCTCAATGACAAATTTCTATCACTGCAGTGTTGGTTAAGGAAAGGTCCACTTTAAACAGCAGTAAGCAGACAGGGCTTCATATTCTGCTGATACCCCCCCCCTTACCTGCCGTTTACTGTCATCTTCTCTCTCTGGACACAAATCACATCCCCCTCCCCTCTCCTAGAGCTGCTGCGGGGCAGGGGAGGAGCTATGAAGGGAGGAGAGGGGGATTTTTATTCTATTCGATTTTATTCCGTATGCAAACTCCATGCTCTGCTGCTCGTTGTTTGAGAACATAGCTCAAAGCTGACACACAGTGACAGTGGCATCTCCTAGTACCCCCTAATGACACCCCAATAATCACTGGTACCTGGGGCGGCCCGCCCTCCGCCACTCCTCTAAGTACACCACTGCTCTGGTGATATGCTCACACACAAGTTTGGCGAACTACCAGCAAGTACGGTGCTGTTTGAAGGCAGTGCAAATCCCCATAGAGAAGTAATGGTTAATCTATTCAGAGAACACCAAACAGCAGAGAAATGTCAGTGAAATGCCCTGATTGTTCGGTGGTTTCAATCAGCAGGTTTATTCAGGCGAACCCCATAGGTTTCAATGTTAAAAATATTCCCGTTTTTATGCAATATCTAATAAACCATTTATTATTTTAATCTGCAGTAAAAAGTCTTTATTTATCTATTGATTTTTATTAGTACCTTTTAGTAATTTTTCAGGCAAAATTCCCCCCCTTAATTTTAATAGCGGTTCTTCTTTTTCTGTAACAGAACTTTTTATTATCAATCATAGGATCTTATATATAAATTCCAGACATTTTCGTTCAGTAGTTCTTTTGAAAACAACAGGCCGTGGGTTTGCGGTGGCAGCATACAGCGGCCGACTCCATGCACTTTGGGGACCCTGCGGTGAATGGTGAATTCACTGCAGGGTGGGGAAATTTTATTCCCCGAAGTGCAGGGAACTACAGAACACCAAAATGTTGGCGTCATTTCGGTGCTCTGTGAGTAACCCAATTAGTGGTGAGGTTTTTTGTTGCCCCCTGGAAAGTGAAAGCCTAGGCTTTGCCTACCCAGACATACTTGAAAATTGGTGACATCTCAATGTTTCCTTCCTGGTAAAATAGTTTGCAAAAGTAAAAAAAAAAATATATATATTTTTTTTTTTTAGGGGTGGTGCCACCCAGCGGGCCGCCGCCCCCTGGAAAGTGCCGCCCTAGGCGGCCTAGGCCAAAATACACCAGTGACCGTAACCCCTCTGAGGATATGAATCTGATACAGGCGTCAATGGCAGTGCACCCAGATATTGTGCCTTTAGTGCCAGGCATGCAAGTACTATCATACCCTCTGTGGTATTGTGGAAGAGTGCAGGGGTGGACCATGCGGTCCTATATTAAAAAGATATGAATCTGGTAATGGGCGTCAGTGCACCCAGATATTGTGCCTTTAATGCCAGGCCAGCAAGTATCATCATACAATAACCCCTCTGTAGTATTGTGGAAGAGTGCAGGGGTGGACCATGCGGTCCTATATTAAAAAGATATGAATCTGGTAATGGGCATCAGTGCACCCAGATATTGTGCCTTTAATGCCAGGCCGGCAAGTATCATCATACAGTAACCCCTCTGTAGTATTGTGGAAGAGTGCAGGTGGGACCATGCGGTCCTATATTAAAAAGATATGAATCTGGTAATGGCATCAGTGCACCCAGATATTGTGCCTTTAATGCCAGGCCGGCAAGTATCATCATACAGTAACCCCTCTGTAGTATTGTGGAAGAGTGCAGGGGTGGACCATGTGGTTGGTCCTGTATTGAATTTTTTTTTTTATGGGCGTCAGTGCACCCAGATATTGTGCCTTTAATGCCAGGCCAGCAAGTATCATCATACAGTAACCCCTCTGTAGTATTGTGGAAGAGTGCAGGGGTGGACCATGCGGTCCTATATTAAAAAGATATGAATCTGGTAATGGGCGTCAGTGCACCCAGATATTGTGCCTTTAATGGCAGGCCATCAAGTATCATCATACAGTAACCCCTCTGTAGTATTGTGGAAGAGTGCAGGGTTGGACCCTGCTGTTCAAAAAATTAAAATGATATAAATCTGGCACAGGCGTCAGTGCAGCCAAATATTGGTTCTCTTGGTTACTGGATCTGCTGTCGGGCTTTCTGCACCTGCCGCAAGATGTCCAGCTCACCGCCTGCTCTCCCTGTCTGATCGATCTGCGGTACTCCTAACTCGGGGTCTTCCAGCTTCCTCAATATCAGCGCGGGTAGTCCTGTGAATCTCTGGGTCTTCCTCTGGTAAGGCTGAATAACCCGGTCTTTAGCTCTGTCAGGCCCCAGCTGCGCTCCGGCCTAGTCGCTGTCTCGTTCTGCTGCTCTGCGTCTTGCTCCTCTCACTCCCTGGCGCGCTCTGCCAGCTCTCTCCACGAGGCTCAGGATGTAAGTCTCTGTGTCCCACCCACTTCCTGTGTCCGCTCTCAAAGCATGCCGGGAAATGTAGTCCCAATGTTCAATGTCTCTTATCGCGCTTGTCTCCCTCCGGTGGCCAAAAATAGGTACTGCCACGACAGGGAATTAAACCCAGCGTTACACATGTTTACAGGTGCATTCTGTATTGAGGTATGTTAATAGGGAGATCTTGAGTGACTTAAGAATGGCTTTCAACCCTTGAGGTATGGGCCACTCAAGGATTGCAGACATCTTAGAGGGGTCCATTTGAAAACCCTCTGTATTTATTACATAACCAAGGAAGTGTACAGTGGTTATATAGAATAAATATTTATCTAGTTTACAGTAGAGGCCATTCTCCAACAACCTATTCAGCACGGTAAAGACGTGTTTATGAGGAGTCTCAATGTCTGGGCAATATACCAATATATCATCGAGATACACAATCATGAATACCTGCAAGAAATCCCTGAGAACATCATTAACCTTGTAACCCATCAAATAGCTCTGGTATTAAGAGTATTGGATATACATTCCTAATCATAATACGATTAAGACTCCTAGAGTCGATACATGGACGCAAGTCACCTTCTTTTTTCAATACAAAAAAGAAGTCCCAGTCCCAGCAGGGGATGAGGAACGCCTTATGATCCCACTGGCGAGGTTCTCTCTTATGTATTCCTCCATGATCTCATTTTCTTTCTGAGATAAGGGGTAAACACAGCCCTTAGGAGGCATGGTACCAGGGAGTAGATCAATGGCACAATCGTATGGCCTGTGGAGTGGCAGTATCTCGCAATTTTTCTTATCAAATACCTTTTTAAAGTCAATGTACCACTTAGGTACCTCAGTAGACAAAGGGGAGCAGTTGGAACGTTTAAACTGCTAATAGTAGTCATGGTCATGAGTAGGGATGAGCCGAACACATTCCCCGAGTTCGGTTCGAGCCCGAACCCGAACTTCCCATTTGTTCGGGACCGAACCCGAACCCGAACCCCCATGCAACTCAATGGGGCTAAAAATTCGGTTTTTTAGAGTGCCCTCCAAGAGGGCATATATGCTACATATTTGCCATAAAAGGTGTATGGGGGTCCGGGTAGTGCCCTGGGGGACAGGAAACAAGGACAAAAAGTTAAAAAAACGTTTTTAAAGGGACAGTGAGTTTTCCATGAAATAAGGGTTAAAAATAAAAACCAAAAATTCCTTCAAATATCGTGCCTAGGAGGTACCCATAACCTGCCCGTGAAGTGGCGGATTTCTAGGATGTATAGAAACAAAAAAATGACGTTTCATATGACGGTAAATGCTTTTCCTTTAATCTATCCATAAACAACTGCTTGGGGCGGCAGCCTGTATGAAAAGACATTTTAGGACGCGCAGAAAAAGTTTAGTGTTTTTTTGGCTAAATTATTGTGAAACTTATGCAGGCTTTGGATGAAAGTAACAATAGGTGCTTTAAAATTGGGCTTTTAGCGTCGGCAACAGTGCTGTCACACCGTAACCCCTCTGAGGATATGAATCTGATACAGGCGTCAATGGCAGTGCACCCAGATATTGTGCCTTTAGTGCCAGGCATGCAAGTACTATCATACAGTAACCCCTCTGTGGTATTGTGGAAGAGTGCAGGGGTGGACCATGCGGTCCTATATTAAAAAGATATGAATCTGGGAATGGGCGTCAGTGCACCCAGATATTCTGCCTTTGGTGCAAGACTGCCAGGCCAGCAAGTATCATCATACAATAACCCCTCTGTGGTATGGTGGAAGAGTGCAGGGGTGGACCATGTGGTTCTATATTGAAAAGTTTTTGATCTGGTAATGGGCGTCAGTGCACCCAGATATTGTGCCTTTAATGGCAGGCCATCAAGTATCATCATACAGTAACCCCTCTGTGTTATGGTGGAAGAGTGCAGGGGTGGACCATGCGGTCCTATATTGAAAAGTTTTTGATCTGGTAATGGGCGTCAGTGCACCCAGATATTGTGCCTTTGGTGCCAGGCCAGCAAGTATCATCATACAGTAACCCCTCTGTGGTATTGTGGAAGAGTGCAGGGTTGGACCCTGCTGTTCAAAAAATTAAAATGATATAAATCTGACACAGGTGTCAGTGCAGCCAAATATTGTGCCTTTCATGGCAGCGAGTGCATTCACACCGTAACCCTTTTGTGGTATTGTGGAAGAGTTCAGTGCTGGAGGTTTTGTGCATGCAGAAGACATACCCGATCTATTCCGTTACTTCGGCATCAGGGGATTGATAGCTGCTGATCCAGGACTGATTCATTTTTATAAATGTCAGCCGGTCTACAGAGTCGGTGGACAGACGCACTCTTTTGTCTGTGACAAAACCTCCAGCGGCACTGAACGTCCTTTTGGAAAGCACGCTAGATGAAGGGCAACCTAGTAGCTGCATAGCATATTGGCTAAGTTCTGGCCAGTGATCCAATCTCAACACCCAGTAAGCCAGTGGATCATCTGCTGGAAAGGTATCCAGGTCTGCCCTTGCCCGTAGGTAGTCCTGCACCATATGGTGAAGACTCTGGCAATGGGTGCCTACATTTGACGTCCCTGGGCGTCGAGGACTAAAAAAATTTAAAAATGCATCAGTCAAGCGGCCCGGGCCTTCACCGCTATTCCTCTGATAACCTGCAGCCTCAGAAGCACGTGTGTCAGCAGTAGCACTTGGTAATCTAACAGTGCCTGGAAAGGTGTTACACAAGTTTTGCTTTAGAGCGTCCTCAAGTTTTGTCATCCTGTGCTCCCTCTGTGCGGGCAGGATGAGCTCTGCAACTTTCCCCTTGTATCGTGGATCAAGAAGGGTTGCCAACCAGTAATGATCCCTCTCCTTGATAGCACGAATCCTGGGGTCCTTTAGCATCATTAGGGAGCCCATGCAGCGTAGGTTGGAGGTGGCATTAGCTGCCGAGTGTTCCTGGTCAATGAGGATGACCGTATCGTGCACTTCCTTCCTCCCACACGCACAAGCCCTTCTGTTTCTGGGCACACAAAACCCTGCCTTGAGGAATCCCCACCTTCAATGCCCCACTACTTTAATAGTCCTCCTCCTCCTCATCCTCCTCCTGTCTGATCTGAGTAGGACCCGCTGGAATGCTGTCTGCGGAAAGACTGGGGCCTTGAGAGCTAGGGAAGGCCTCCTCTTCCTCCCGCTGCTCTGCCTCTAGAGCCACATCTATAATTCCCCTCAGAGTGTGCTCCAGCAGGAACACTAAAGGAATTGTGTCACTGATGCATGCACTGTCCCTGCTCACCATCCTCTTGCCTCCTCAAATGGTGACAATACAGTGCATGCATCCTTGATCATCAGCCACTGCGGGGGGGGGGAAACCAAGTTGACCTGAACCTGTCCTTGTGCCATACTCACACAGGTACTCGTTGATGGCCCTCTGCTGCTTGTGCAGACGCTGCAGCATTGCTAATGTCGAGTTCCACCTGGTGGGCATGTCACAGATCAGACGGTTTGTGGGAAGGTGGAATTCTCTTTGAATTTCTGCCAGGCGAACGCTTGCTGGGAATGACCGTCTGAAGTGGCTGCAGACTTTTCTGGCCTGGATGAGAAGCTCTGGCAGCCCTGGGTACTTGGTTAGGAAACGCTGTACCACCAGATTTAGGACGTGTGCTAGGCATGGTACATGCGTCAATTTACCCTTGCGTAGGGCGGAGAGAATGGTTGCTGCCATTATCGCAGACGATCATTCCCAGCTCAAGCTGGCGTAGTGTTAACCATCTCTGCACCTGCCCCTGCAGAGCTGACAAAATTTCTGACCCGGTGTGGTTCCTGTCCCCTAAACAAACCAGCTCAAGCACAGTATGGCATCTTTTTGCTTGAGCCATTGCGTACACCCTGTCAGGCGTGGATTTAACTGCCACTTCGCCAGAGACAGAGAAGGAGGAGGAGGAGGAGGAGGAGGAAGAGGTGGTGGTGGTGGAGCAGACAGACCTCATACAAGCAGCTTTCTGGAGGCATGGTGGATGAACAAGCTCCAGCACAGAGCCCCGTCTTGGATCCCTCCCAGCTGCAATCAGAGTTACCCAGTGTTGCCGTGAAGGAAATGTAACGACCCTGTCCATGCTTGCTGGACCACGTGTCTAAAGTGACATGCACCTTGTTGCTGACTGCCTTTTCCCAATGACTGGATAACATTGTCTTCCACGTGCTGGTATAGTGCTGGATGGCCTTGCGTGAAAAGTAATGGCGTTTTGAACCTGCCACAGTGGTACAGCGTATTCAGCTAATTCACGGAAGGGAGCAGAGTCCACCAGCTGGAAAGGCAGCAGCTGCAATGCGAGTAATTTTTGTTAAGCTGGCATTTAGACGCTGTGCTTGGGGATGGTTGGGACTATATTTTTTCTTTCGCTGCAGCAGCTGCGGCAACGTAATCTGACTGCGTAAATCTTCAGCTACTGGGATGATGTCACATTGTGAGGAAGGACCTGCTGGTACAACATTACTGTAGCATCATCCCTGTCGGTGGAGGTTGTAGGCAATTGCATGGCAGGACATACAGTGGTGGGTAGAGACAGATGAGGAGGAGGAGGACCTACGCAAAGTTTTGCCCCAACGGGATGTGTGGCACTTGTCATATGTCGCATCAAGCACGTGGTACCAAAGTGTCCGGTGTTTTCCACGCTTCAGCCTCCTCTGACATAGATTACAAATAGCAATGGTGGGGTCTGCTGCACAGTTCTTAAAGAACTCCCAGACAGCAGAGTTCCTGCATGTGTTCTTTGAGACAACAGCGCTCTGCACGGGAGCAGCTCTGACATGTGATGCCTTGGACTGGCTAGTGCTACGGTTGGTCACAGAGGATGTTGTGCCTCGTGTTTGCTGTGCCTCCTCCTCCTCCTCCTCCTTCTCCCCTCCTCCTCACTGGATTCCTCAGTTCGATTTGGCACCCAGGTGGAGTCAGTGACCTCATCATCATCAATGTCATCTTCACCCCCTATCTCCTCGTCACTGGAGCCAACTTGGCAGTATGCTGCAGCTGCTGGGGCAACATGAGTGCCAGTTATTTGTGTGTCATCACTGGCACCCCCTTCCTCTAGGTTGATTATACTCCCTTGCTCAACCTCAGAGATTGTATCAGAGCACTGTACTTGCTGTGCATCCTCAAGCAGCATGTCACTCTCATTGTAGTTAAACAATTCAGCTGACTCCTCCGTGTGTGATAGCGAGGGTACGGCCAGGGCCGGATTAAGATCTCTATGGGCCTGGAGCTGAATATTTTGGAGGGCTTTTTTCGTAATTTAGTGAAATGGCGACATATTTTAGGCTATTTAATATATTGCATATATAGGTATATCTAAGCAGGTAGATACTGTTTGAGTAAATTTCCATTCAGACTTCAATCATCACAGCGTGTAAAATTATTTTTTCGTATTTTATCATCCAAACCTCTGGTTATATATTCTATAGGGAATTCTTGTTAAAAAATAATGAAATGGGAACCTGTAACTGCATTTTTCTGAGAAAAATATACATTTTTAGCCAAAAATTTTGGTATTTCCCATATGCTTTGGATATTGGTGTTTTATGAATAGTACGACTATGAATAAAACACTGTCCTTGCTCCCAACGTGGGAAAGGAGATGGTAATGGCAGTGGTATTGCTAATTTTATACTTGACAAATGGACAATACCATCGCTTTGGAACAAAAAATAAAGTTTTTTGTTTTTTCTTTTTCTTTTCGATTTTACATTGTCAGGTTTGGTATCAATGCAAAGGTCAGGCTCTGTCCTGTCTGACACGACACCTCAGTTGAACTTGCGAGGTGTAAAGATTAGTGGCGCAAGGTTTCAAATCCCCCCCAGTGCACTTCGCTGCATTGTGGCGGTTTAGGTTCTTGATGTAACAATTCGTACTAATGGAGTATACCATCACCTCCACGCTTGTTAGTGACATGAAAAATGAGATGGTGAGTTACTGCAGCATCATTGTTCCCTTTATAACTGAAAAACATTGCTGTGTTAGAAAGAAAAATAAAAATAAAGATATTTTTTTTTTGTTACATAAAACCCGGTCATGTTTGGTATTATTGGAAAGGTCATGCTCTGACCTTTCCGGTGATACCTCACATGACCCTGTAGCTGCTATGGAGGTGGATATATAGTGGTCCAAATGCCCATCAATGCAGACAAATTTATCTTTTCTGTGGGCCTATTCTGGGGGATGGGCCTGGAGCTGCCGCTCCATCTGCCCCTATGTTAATCCGGCCCTGGGTACGGCAGGAGTAGCTGTGGACATGGAGGCTGCATTAGGTGCTTTGGCACCTGAGGTGGACTGTAAAGCACTAGAAGCCTGGCTGGCAGAGGACTCGGAGGACTCGGATGGCCTGGTTAGCCAATCCACCAAGTCCTCTGTATGTTGCTGCTGCTTAAGACGGCCAGCACCAGTTAGAAAGGACAAACGTGCCCCTGCAGAGGATGCACCACGTCCACCACGACCAGAGACACAGCCTCCCGACACAGGGGCTGCTTGCCCTCTTATCTGTGGCTGGGAGCGTCTGCCTGTCCTTTTTGTTCTTTCAGACATGGAGAGTGATATATAGATTAATATATAAGAACTCTTGATTCAACTTCTGGTATAAAGATTTAAATAACTCTGGTATAACTCAGTGAGACACACTGATAGCTGGCAGCCAGTGACAAGAGACAGATCACCTTAATTCACAAATGTTTTAAAGAAATTAGTGAGCCCCAAAAAAAATTGCTGGCTGTGTGACGAGACACAGAAGATCACCTTAATTCCCAAGTGTTTTAAAGAAATTAGTGAGCCCCAAAATACAGCGTGGTACTTTTTGTATGACAAGACACAGATCACCTTAATTCCCAAGTGTTTTAAAGAAATTAGAGAGCCCCAAAAAATTGCTGGCTGTGTGACGAGACACAGAAGATCACCTTAATTCCCAAGTGTTTTAAAGAAATTAGTGAGCCCCAAAAAAAATTGCTGGCTGTTGTACGAGACACAGAAGATCACCTTAATTCACAAGTGTTTGAAAGAAATTAGTGAGCCCCAAAATACAGCGTGGTACTTTTTGTATGACGAGACACAGATCACCTTAATTCCCAAGTGTTTTAAAGAAATTAGTGAGCCCCAAAAAAAGTTGCTGGCTGTGTGACGAGACACAGAAGATCACCTTAATTCCCAAGTGTTTTAAAGAAATTAGTGAGCCCCAAAATACAGCGTGGTACTTTTTGTATGACGAGACACAGATCACCTTAATTCCCAAGTGTTTTAAAGAAATTAGTGAGCCCCAAAATACAGCGTGGTACTTTTTGTATGACGAGACACAGATCACTTAATTCCCAAGTGTTTTAAAGAAATTAGTGAGCCCCAAAATACAGCGTGGTACTGTATGTATGACGAGACACAGATCACCTTAATTCCCAAGTGTTTTAAAGAAATTAGTGAGACCCAAAAAAAAATTGCTGGCTGTGTGACGAGACACAGAAGATCACCTTAATTCCCAAGTGTTTTAAAGAAATTAGTGAGCCCCAAAATACAACGTGGTACTTTTTGTATGACGAGACACAGATCACCTTAATTCCCAGTGTTTTAAAGAAATTAGTGAGCCCCAAAATACAGCGTGGTACTGTATGTATGACGAGACACAGATCACCTTAATTCCCAAGTGTTTTAAAGAAAATTAGTGAGCCCCAAAATACAGCGTGGTACTTTTTGTATGACGAGACACAGATCACCTTAATTCCCAAGTGTTTTAAAGAAACTAGTGAGCCCCAAAATACAGCGTGGTACTGTATGTATGACGAGACACAGATCACCTTAATTCCCAAGTGTTTTAAAGAAGTTAGTGAGCCCCAAAAAAAATTGCTGGCTGTGTGACGAGACACAGAAGATCACCTTAATTCCCAAGTGTTTTAAAGAAATTAGTGAGCCCCAAAATACAGCATGGTACTTTTTGTATGAGGAGACACAGATCACCTTAATTCCCAAGTGTTTTAAAGAAATTAGTGCGCCCCAAAATACAGCGTGGTACTTTTTGTATGACGAGACACAGATCACCTTAATTCCCAAGTGTTTTAAAGAAATTAGTGAGCCCCAAAATACAGCGTGGTACTTTTTGTATGACGAGACACAGATCACCTTAATTCCCAAGTGTTTTAAAGAAATTAGTGAGCCCCAAAATACAGCGTTTTACTTTTTGTATGACGAGACACAGATCACCTTAATTCCCAAGTGTTTTAAAGAAATTAGTGAGCCCCAAAATACAGCGTGGTACTTTTTGTATGACGAGACACAGATCACCTTAATTCCCAAGTGATTTAAAGAATTAGTGAGCCCCAAAATACAGCGTGGTACTTTTTGTATGACGAGACACAGATCACCTTAATTCCCAAGTGTTTTAAAGAAATTAGTGAGCCCCAAAATACAGCGTGGTACTGTATGTATGACGAGACACAGATCACCTTAATTCCCAAGTGGTTTTAAAGAATTAGTGAGCCCCAAAATACAGCGTGGTACTGTATTTATGACGAGACACAGATCACCTTAATTCCCAAGTGTTTTAAAGAAATTAGTGAGCCCCAAAAAAAATTGCTGGCTGTGTGACGAGACACAGAAGATCACCTTAATTCACAATGTTTTAAAGAAATTAGTGAGCCCCAAAAAGATTGCTGGCACAGTGACAAGACCCAGAAAATCACCTCAATTCACAAATGTTTTAAATAAAGTTGTAAACCCCAAAAAAACTTGCTGGCACAGTGACAAGACACACATCACCTAAATTCAATGATATTTGGTATAAATGAGACCAAAAAGACTTGCTGGCACAGTGACAAGACCCAGAAAATCATCTCAATTCACAAATGTTTTAAATAAAGTTGTAAACCCCACAAAAACTTGCTGGCACAGTGACAAGACACACATCACCTAAATTCAATGATATTTGGTATAAATGAGACCCAAAAAGACTTGCTGGCACAGTGTGACAAGACCCAGAAAATCACCTCAATACACAAATGTGTTAAATAAAGTTGTAAACCCCAAAAAAACTTGCTGGCACAGTAACAAGACACACATCACCTAAATTCCCTGATATTTGGTCGAAATGAGACCCCCCAGACCCCCCCAGTAGCGTGGCAGACCGGCAGTAACAACACACACAACTATCTTCTTTGAAATCTCCTCTGAAATGCGTGCAGAATTGGCGCGTTGAAAACTTATATAGTGTGCTGCGGGACTTAGCTCTGTGAGCCCATGATTGGGCAAAATTTGCCCAATCAGGACTCTGAGCGGTGATTGGCATAGTGTTCAACCAGTCTTGCACCAGGCCTGTGGGAAAATGCAGTGGGAAAATGCATTGTGGTCCATTGTGGTCGAACATGCGGCGAACACCTGGAAATGTTTGGGGTTCGCGATCTGCCCGAACAGGCTAAGTTCGGGTCGAACCCCGAACAGTCCGAACCCGAACAGCTCATCCCTGTTCAGGAGTTGCAGCTCCCTTACTTTGTCGGTATTGACTACTGGTGCCCACTTTCACTTCATGGAGTCAAGGGTGACCCTGCATGAGCTGTGCACAATCTGGCAGGGGAACCGTAGAAAGACACCGGGAACTATTTGACCAGAGGATGCACGGCTCGCCCCTTCTTATATCTGTTGCCACTTCCTAGAATGAGGCTCCCTATTACCAGTTGCAGTGGAGCGGACACTCCTCAATACCACAGAGCGGCTTGTAATACCCCCTGCATGTCTTTTAAGGAGCCCTTTTTAATCTTGTTACATATTAATAGTGCCGGCTGGGTGGAGTAGAGGTAACATCACTGCTCTGCGTGGAGAGAGCCTGTGGAGACATGAGTTCAATCCCAGCAAGAGCACCTCTCTAGTAAGTGTCCTTGGGCAAGACACTTAACGGTACATACTCGCCACCCAGGACATGACTGCTTAGGTCTGTGACCTCCCGGTTCAGCCATACCCTTTCCCCCCAATAACCACACAAACACTTCTGTATTGGAAAGGGCATGGCCACAGCTTTTATTGAAAACCAACATGTAAATCCATTTTCTTCATCCATATATTTCTGACCCTACCGCGCATGTCCAGCGGTAGGCAGTTACACCAATTATTTTCCACGAGCTCATCGCCCCACCTGACCTTATTCAAGTGAGGGTCGTCTCCCCAATGCCCACCCGAAGGCGGCGTATTCCTTATCTGTTCCGTTGCTGGCAAGGCATCACGCCATCCATTGCTGTGACTTGAAGAAAAGAAAACAAAAACCACCGAATAAAAGGGGCGGGCGGGAATTTCTCTCTCCTGTGCTGTACCTGAGCCAAAAAGGTAAGACCCTCCCTACAGGGCTTTATATACCCCTGATGCCCCCCGCTGTTTTCCCCACAGTCCAAACACTCCTTCTCTGACCATCCTGACTGACCGGCCCAGCCCAGCAGTCATGCCCCCCTTCCTTATAAGTCCAGGGGCCTTCTTGACTGCTTAGGTCTGTGACCTCCCGGTTCAGCCATACCCTTTCCCCCCAATAACCACACAAACACTTCTGTATTGGAAAGGGCATGGCCACAGCTTTTATTGAAAACCAACATGTAAATCCATTTTCTTCATCCATATATTTCTGACCCTACCGCGCATGTCCAGCGGTAGGCAGTTACACCAATTATTTTCCACGAGCTCATCGCCCCACCTGACCTTATTCAAGTGAGGGTCGTCTCCCCAATGCCCACCCGAAGGCGGCGTATTCCTTATCTGTTCCGTTGCTGGCAAGGCATCACGCCAACGCCAGAGGCTGCCGCACCCCCCACCGGCAGTCTCTGCGCTCCCACCGCAGCCAGCGCCCTCTCAACGCCGCTCATAAATCCAGCCAATAGGATATCCAGCCCGATATCCGACAAATGCACCCCGTCATGACGCATGAGGTTCCCATTCTCTCCTTCCAATTCTGTGTGCCGCACCGCAATCCCTCCCAGACGCTCCACGAAGTGCGAAACCGTCCGGTTGACCCTCCGCCGGACCCGCTCCAGCGCCCTCGGTGCCGCGAATGTTTCCCATCCCGGCCGGGGGATGACCTCCGACCAAACTAACGAAACCCCGTCGAACAACCCCAGGCAACGTGCCAAGTCCCGTTTTATATCCTGAATTAAATCTACCGACCGAGCAATCCCAAAATCGTTACCCCCCGCATGGATCAACAAGACAATATTCCGTGGAACCCTCCGCGACAACAAGGACAACTCCCGGAAAACCTGAGCCCACCGCAGCCCTCGAATACCCAACCAACGAACGGTGACCAGATCCGGCGGGAAACCCAGGTTCCTCCCGTGCGGCCGACGTTCCGCCCGTTGCGCAGCCCAATGCACGTACGAGTGCCCGAAGATCCACACGAATCGATGCCGACCTGAAATTATAGTAAATTAGGCCGGATATATGACATGTAACGTTCCGACCGCCACCTTCCCAGGCGCCGCAGCATTTCCGGAGAAGCCCCCGCCCCCGCGGCAACCGTCGCGGCGCCGATGCGGAAAGAGTGTGGCGCATAAGAGGCCGGGTCGACGCCCAGGCCCCCTAAGCAACGCCGAAACACCGCTGTAAACTGGTACCGGGTCAAGGGGCACCCGCTTCCATGTACCAAGAATGATCCCTCTCCCCGCGGACGCAGGGCCAGGTACCGGTCCGTCAGTTCCCCCGGGCACCCAGCTCCCTCAATCCGCCCAAGGGTAACCCAGGCCCCCTACCACTTTGATCCGTCTTTGAGCGCGCAATAAAAATCTGGACCCCTCCCTCCACAGTCGCCACATGGCTCCCCAACAACGGAGACTCTACCCCGGCACTACGCGCTACTAATTCCCCCACCCGGAACGCCCCATAGAAACAAAAAGAAAAAGAAACCCGAAACAGCGCCACCTCGTAACTCGAAAAACAGATTTCCGGCAAGATCCGTAACAGACCGAAAAACAATTCTTCTGATACCGGCCTGCGACGATCTGGAGCCCGGCCCCGGCGCCATCCCGCCACCGCCTTCCGCAACCAAAAATCCCGACCGACATCCTCCCACCCCATTAATCGGCACAAGAAGGACAGGGCCGACAAAGCCTTCTGCGCTGCCGCTCCTGAGTGCCCTTCTCCTGTAAATCCGAAACAAAAACCAACGTTGCCCACCGCCGACCCTCGGTGGCCAACCAACCCTTCTCCTTTTCCGCCACCCTCGCCCATTCCAGCCAGACCTGCGTGTAGGACCGCCAGGTCGCCTCTGCCAAAGCGCTGTCCACCATCCTCCTTAGACTGGCGAAACGAGGTTCCACAGCCATGAAGGGAAAGCCGTCGCTGCCGCGGACGCCCGAGGAGCCACCTGCCAAAAACGGTCCCACTGGAACCGGGAGAGAGCGTCAGCAATTACGTTGTCCACACCTGGTACATGCGCCGCCCTGACAAAGATGTTGTGTTCAAGACAGCGCAAAAACCAAATGGCGCAGCAACGCCAACACTGGGGCCGAACCAGAAGACGAGCGGTTCACCACGTGCACCACGCCCATGTTATCGGTCCTAAAAATCACTCTCCGATTCGCCAACCTCTCGCCCCACAATTCCAGCGCCACCACGATTGGAAAGAGTTCCAAGAAGGTCAGGTTCCGCACCAAAGCGGAAGCAGCCCACTCCCGTGGCCAGGCCTGGGCGCACCAGGACCCCTGAAAGTAGGCCCCAAACCCACCTGAGCCTGAAGCGTCTGTGAACAATTCCAGGGAACCGTTGTCCACTTCCGCCTCCCGCCAGTAGGTACGCCCATTGTATTCTGCCAAAAACTTGCGCCACACCTCCAGGTCCTCTCTCAATGATTGAGTAACGCGGACAAAATGATGCGGCATCCTGACGCCCGCTGTCGCCAAGGACAACCGGCGACAAAATGCCCTACCCATCGGCATCACCCGGCACGCGAAGGCCAAGTGACCTAACAGCGACTGCAATTCCTGAAGCCGCAATTTTTTTGCGCCCAAGGCCCGCACCACCAAGCACTGCAACACCTCAATCTTATCCACCGGCAAGCGGAAAACCCTCTCTACCGTATCTATTTCGATACCCAGAAATGACATACGGCTACAGGGCCCCTCAGTCTTCTCCTCCGCCAACGGTATACCAAACTCTGCTGCAACCTCCCGGAATGTCCCGAGCAGCTCCGCGCAAACCGTCGACTCCCCAGGCCCTACGAATAGAAAGTCGTCCAGGTAGTGTACCATGGAGTTTTCACCGATCGCTGGCGCACCACCCACTCCACGAACGTCGAGAACAACTCGAAATAGTGGCAGGAGATGGAGCACCCCATCGGGAGGCAACGGTCGTAATAATATTTCCCCCGAAACGAGCAGCCCAGCAGGTGGTAGCAGTCTGGATGGATGGGAAGCAACCTGAACGCCGCCTCCACATCCACCTTGGCTAACCCAGCACCCCGGACCAGCCTCCCTAACCAGCTGAAGCGCTTCGTCAAAGGATGCATAACGTACCCGACAAGAATCCTTGCCTATGCCATCGTTAACTGACGCGCCAGCCGGATAGGACAGGTGGTGAATCATTCTGAATTTTCCCGTCTCCTTCTTCGAACCAGACCCAACGGTGAAATTCTCAAGTTTACGAAGGGTAACTCCCCGAACGGACCCGCCATCCTCCCTAATTGTACCTCCCTCATCAACTTCTCCCCCAACACCCTTTCATTGTCCCGCGCAGACACCAAATTTCCCGAAAACAATGGGAAGTCTGATGGCTCATGGGGAATATGAAAGCCAGTGTAAAACCCGTCCCGCAGGAGCACCGCCGCCTGACGACTAGGGTATCTAGCGAGCCACGGGAGCATCGCGCGGACGCGCACCGGCGAAACCCCGTCCACTAAACTCTTCCCGGCCGGCAGGCCTAGCAGCTGCACCCGCTCCCTTCTTAAAACACCTGAACAAGGGTGGGGCCCCCCCACCCCGAACACTCATGCCGGAAGCGGCACCCTGCCGCCCACCTGCATTGCGACTCGTTATAGAGCCAACAGCACCCCTTACTTCCACCCGCCGGCCCCCCCGGTGCCCTGGGGACAGCAGCTCCAAGAAAGGACTGCCCCCCAGGCCGCGCCGGCGTCATCAGCAACAGCCACAAGTTGGTGTCCTGTATGTCGAAACGCATGCCCGGGCGCACCGCCATTTTTTGTCTGAACTGTTGGTCATATCTGAACCAGCATTGCCCGCCATACACCTTATACGCTCCCCATATGAGATCTATATACGCAAACAAGGGTACGCACCGCTCCGGGTACCGCTCGCACACAATCCCACTATACGCCAAAAAACCCTGCATCCAAATCCCCCACGTACGCGGCAACGTCTTTTCCTTTCTTATCCTTTCCCTCCAACCCAAACTCTGTTTTTTTAGGGCGATCCACTGACTCCCTATCCGGGGAGACCAGGGACAGGACCTCCACATACTCCCCTTTCCAAATTTTCTCTTTGACCTCGGGGGTCACCTGCAATCCGAGTGGCGACAACTCGCATGCGCCCCCCCTTGCCCCTCGAGCGTGGACCCACTGGTACTCCGCGACCCCCCACTCTCCACCGAAACCCCCGTTTTTTCTGCCTCCCCCGCCTCCGTCTGCACCTCCGTCAAACACCGCGCCGGCACCTCGGCCGGCGCTGTTGCCACCCTATCCACTGGCACGTCCCGCCAGTGCTGCAGGGCTGCGACCAGGGCCTCTAGCCCCATCGGTCTGCCCCATCATCTGCAGCAGCGCCCGCACCCCTTGCGCCACAGAGTCCCTCGCCCTGGAAACGCCAACTTCCCCCCAAATCAGACTCACGTGCCGCCATGAGATGCGATGTGCCTCCAGGCGCGCACCGGTCGTGGCCACCGATCCGCCAACCGCTCCTCCAGAAGTTTGCGCCGCCATCCCAAAGCCACTCCGTCCGGAGCGCCGCACAGCCGAGTCCTGCGCCGGTCCCGCAAGAGCCACAGGACGCGCAGCTTGATGCAGCTCGCGTTGTAGGTGGACATCTGCTTCATCCTGGTCTCCATAGGCCTGGTTCCACCCGACCTCCGGCCCACTGTCTCACTGTCTGTGTCCCCCCGGGACTCCTGATCGGCGTTGCCTCGGTGCGCCGGAGGGGAGCCAATGCTGCCGGCGCTCCGCCGCCAAGGTCCTCCGCAGCATCGGGGGGTAAATGTTTCTTAATTCTGCAGCCGGCATGGGCGCCGCCATCTTGGGGGCGTGCCGTCGCGCGGCTGGCGTGACGTTGATGCCCTGCGCCGCGCTGCTCGACGCGGGGGGCGGAGCTACGCGCAGCAACAGGAAGTGATGGCTTTACCAGTGGGCTCCTCGACCGGATGTCCTGTTCCTTCCCCACGTGCAGCTCCATCTCTTCTCCCCGGCGGCCATCTTGGTCCCCCGCACCATGTGGCCTGAGCATTCTTCCTCCGTGGCCATCTTGCTCCACCCCATCTCTGCATCCACCGCCGACGACCTTCTCCTGGCTCCCAGCTCCCGCAGTCTCATGGGGCCCAAACGTCCTGCCGGCGTGTCCGGTACCGCCGCTGGCATAAGGGCCCCCTCGCAGCTGTCCTCCGGACGAATCTCTCCGTCCAAGCTGTGCCCACGATCTCTCAGGGGGCCAGGATTCAACCTCTGTGGAGGCCTCGATTGCCTCTCCCTCCTCAACTGTATTCTCCCCTCTGTAGTCACCGGGGACAGCTCCCTGCTCGGATCAGCATCAATAAGGTCCATGATTGTAGCTCCATGAGCTGCTGCGTGGGCCCGTAGCTGCTCCAGCAGAGCTTGCACTTCGTCAGAATTCCCTGACATGCTGGCCTTCACTTCCACTCCTGGTCCTCTGATACTCCCAGCACTCACAGCCAAATGTCTTTTCAGGGTAAGAAGTTTCCAAGGGAAAAATCCGCCAGCAGGAATACTGGAATTTCTCTCTCCTGTGCTGTACCTGAGCCAAAAGGTAAGACCCTCCCCTACAGGGCTTTATATACCCCTTGATGCCCCCCGCTGTTTTCCCCACAGTCCAAACACTCCTTCTCTGACCATCCTGACTGACCGGCCCAGCCCAGCAGTCATGCCCCCCTTCCTTATAAGTCCAGGGGCCTTCTTACTTGAAAACGAGAGAAATCTCAATGTATCCTTCCTGGTAAAATCCTTTCTCAAAAAAAAACAAAAAACATTGTAGGTGGAGCTGTCAATGAGACATCACTATGAATACAGAGGGTTCCAAAAAAAATTTAAACACACTTCAACGTGAAAAATAATGCATAAAAATTTTATTACTAGATTTACATAAACATTGAAAGGCAGCTGTAAGTTGTGTTTGAATTATGCAATCACATTAGGTGCTCAAAGTGGTCACCGTTAGCATCCGGACACTTTTGATCTTGACACACTACTGCATGAACAACACTGACTAGAGTGACCATAGGGATTGCTCCGTATGATATTTCAGTTTCTTCCCGTAGTGCAGCCAGCGTAATTTTCTATGTACACCCAGTGGCGTAGCGTGGGGGGTGCTGGGGGGGCCGTGGCCCCGGGCGCAGTTTTGTTTAGGGGCGCATTTTGCGCCCCTAAAACTGGCCGGGGGTTGAGGGGACCCAGCTGGCAGCGCGGGAGTGCCTGTCCGGTCCTGAAGAGTCCGTCCTGTTAAAGGGAAGCGGGCTGCGTGCAGGCGCAGCCGGTCACGTGATCCGGCTAATCAGGTGGTACTGAGTCTCTGTACCACCTGACTGGCCGGACCGCGTGACCTGCGCACGGCACCCCACGCAGCCGCATCACCTTCAACAGGACGGACTCTTCAGGACCGGGCAGGCACTCCCGCGCTGCCCGGCATCTGGGTCCCCTCAACCCCTGCGGAGCTGGAGCAATATCCAGGTGAGAGCTGGGCAAATCCATGTGTAAGCTGGGGTCACCATGAGCTGGCAAATCCACGTGTAAGCTGGGGCAAATCCATGAGCTGGGGGGCAAATCCATGAGCTGGGGGCAAATCCATGAGCTGGGGCAAATCCATGTGTAAGCTGGGGCAAATCCATGTGTAAGCTGGGGGCAAATCCATGAGTTGGGGGGCAAATCCATGAGCTGGGGGCAAATCCAGGAGCTGGGCAAATCCATGTGTAAGCTGGGGGCAAATCCATGCTGGGGGCAAATCCATGTGTAAACTGGGGCAAATCCATGAGCTGGGGCAAATCCATGAGCTGGGGGCAAATCCATGACCTGGGGGCAAATCCATGAGTTGGGGGGCAAATCCATGAGTTGGGGGCAAATCCCATGAGCTGGGCAAATCCATGAGCTGGGCAAATCCATGGTAAGCTGGGGGCAAATCCATGAGCTGGGGGCAAATCCATGTGTAAGCTGGGGCAAAAATCCATGAGCTGGGGCATATCCATGAGCTGGGCAAATCCATGTGTGAGCTGGGGCATATCCATGTGTGAGCTGGGGCATATCCATGAGCTGGGGCATATCCATGAGGGCAAATCCATGTGTGAGCTGGGCAAATCCATCTGTGTGAGCTGGGGTATATCCATGAGCTGGGGTATCCATGAGCTGGGCAAATCCATGTGTGAGCTGGGCAAATCCATGTGTGAGCTGGGGCATATCCATGAGCTGGGGCAAATCCATGTGTGAGCTGGGCCATGTTGAGCTGGGGCAAATCCATGTGTGAGCTGGGCAAATCCATGTGTGAGCTCGGCATATCCATGAGCTGGGGCATATCCATGAGCTGGGGCAAATCCATGAGCTGGGCAAATCCATGAGCTGGGCAAAATCCATGAGCTGAGGCAATATCCATGTGTGAGCTGGGGCAAATCCATGTGTTGGAGTGCATATCCATGAGCTGGGGGCAAATCCATGAGCTGGGGCAAATATCCATGGTGAGAGCTGGGGGCAATATCCATAACGTGTCCACAGGTGGGGGGGGCGCACAATTCTTGGCTGGCCCCGGGCGCTGACAACCCACGCTACGCCACTGTGTACACCACATTCTTTAGTGTTCCCCACAGATAGAAATCGAGAGGTGTTATGTCCGGCGAACGTGAAGGGAATTCAACAGCACCCCTGCACCCGATCTGAATGTCCTGGCAGAATGTTATTGAGGTTCCTACGTCATGGCGGTAGTGAGGTGGTGCGCCATCTTGCTGGAAGTAAAATTGCTCATAAAGTGCACGAATAGCTGGTAAAATGGATGTGCGAAGCATGTCGAGGCACACCGGACCAGTGACCGTGCCTTCAAAAAAGAATGGTCCAATTAAACCCATGGATGACACCATTTTCTGTACAAAGTCCTCATCTTCATGTACCATTTGTCCAAACCACTCACTGTCTCCATTCTCCGATCAGGGTCATCTTCAATCATGGCGTATAACAGTCTCAGGATATTTCCAATGTTCTCTCTTCAGAATATGTTGTATGCTTGATCTGCTAATTCCTGTCACGTGCACATTGCTCGACAAGACTTTTGCGGTGAGCGTGTAAACTGTTAGTACCGTATCTGAGGAAGCAGGACTTGTTGCTCTGCGATGCCTCCTAGATCTTTACTTGTGCACATCACACACAGTGCCTTCGGTTTCGAAGTTCGAACTGATCAGGGATCCGTGTGATTGTCAGTCGTGTAGGTGGTTGTGTTCCAAACTCACGTCGCCACACACATTTTCAAATTTCCAATATCATTTCAAAATGATCTAGGGTTGCTCGAAAGTCAAGTGTGACTCCGCCATTTTCATTAACTCTCTGACAGTCACATGATTATATCAATAATGGTGCGACTGATATCTCCAAAGGAAACTTAACACATTTCCTCCATAATTCAATATGGGTTTTAAAAAAGGGTATAGATAACAACTGCTGAAGTGTGTATACATTTTATTGGGCCGCTCTGTATTTTGCAAAGTTAGTAGAGGTTTACTCAACCTTGTATTTATCAGACCTGTCAGAGATTGACATGTATGGATCTTTTATTTTACATATTATTTTGAATGTTTTAGGGAATGGGGTTCCCTTCAATCAGAAGTCCCCTTAAAACTCTGCAGGAGATATAAATAGCACTTTGGCCCCCTTAGGCTGGCGTCCACTGGCATCATAGTCGGTCACCCGACTACAGACAACACCATCGGCCGATCTGGATAGTTCACTGGAAGCATCTGTGGACAACCCAGATCGGCCAATGGACAGGCTGCTGGGTGAAAAATAAAAAGTAAAAACCCCACTGCCGGGCCGGAGTTTCAGCATCAAGGACTGCCCCATCCTGCTGGGCCAGACCCCCACTGTTAAGGACTGCCCCGTCCAGCACAGCCAGCTCGTAGTGAAGAAAAATAAAAAATCGTCAGGCTGCGGGGGGAATCTACCCTTCCTCTCCCTGGTGATGAAAATGTTTCAGCACCAGGAAGAGCAGTGCTGAAGCCAGCTCGTAGAGAAAAAAAAACGCGAGTGAAAAAAACCGGAACCAAAACGTTTGCCTAAAAAAATCCATAAAAATGCCTAAAAAATCCTAAAATATCAATAAATAAAAAGGAATTTTGCTGTGAAGTAAAAAAATAAACGTTTGAATAAAAACTTTAATATTTTTTCCATTGAATCCTATGGGCTTCGCAAACGACAGATTTCCTATATAATCTATCGTTTCATGTTTCCCCTGCACACGCTGGTTATACTATACAATGTACCTTTTACATGTTTCCCCGATGCACAGAAATTTAAGTATACAAAGTATCTTTTACATGTTTCCCCGATGCACGGAAATTTAAGTATACAAAATATCTTTTACATGTTTCCCCGATGCACGGACGTTTAAGTATACAATGCATCTTTTACATGTTTCCCCAATGCACGGAAGTTTAAGTATACAATGCATCTTTTACATGTTTCCCCGATGCACAGAAGTTTAAGTATACAATGCATCTTTTTCATGTTTCCCCGATGCACAGAAGTTTAAGTATACAATGCATCTTTTACATGTTTCCCCGATGCACAGAAGTTTAAGTATACAAAGTATCTTCTACATGTTTCCCCGATGCACAGAAGTTTAAGTATACAAAGTATCTTTTACATGTTTCTCCGATGCACAGAAGTTTAAGTATACAAAGTATCTTTTACATGTTTCCCCGATGCACGGAAGTTTAAGTATACAATGCATCTTTTTCATGTAAACTTGTGCCAGATTGTCCAATTTCATCTAACCAAATCCCATGAAAATTGGAAGGAACACTAATCTGTTGTAATCACATAAATTCGTCTGAAATCGTCCGTCGGTGGTCTGATGCAGTGGAAGAGGGCTGATTCACCTGCATGTTGTGGGATCGGTCAAACGACTTCAGACGATATCGGGTGATCGCACATCACACAAATACGGTGCCAGTGGACAGCCAGCCTTAGACCTTAATATCAGCTTTAACTCTTTAGTTCATTCTGCATTTGCAGGAAATAATGATGTGTATCTTGCAACATCACTTGCATCAGCGTCAGCTCTCCCGTTCGCTCGTTACTTGCAGGAAATAATGAAGTGAATATTGCAGCATCACTTGCATCAGCTGAAACTCTTCGGTTCTCCCTCTGCTTTTGTAGTAAACTAGTGAATACTGCTCAATCACTTGCCTCTTCCCTTTTACAGAAACCTTTATTTTTTCTGATTAGTTCTAAATTAGTAAATGAACACATTTTAGGTCATGTATTAAAAACTATTTTAACACCAAAGTTCTAGAAGTATCAGTTGCCTTGGAAGCCAACATATTGTCAGGCTCCTCACCGCTGACTGAATGTTGCCTGCAATATATGTATTCTAGGCAGCACTCTTCATGTGCCGCTCAGCACCAGCAAGGAATTCCAGAACACAACCAGTTAATTCACAATCACACACACACACACATACCCACATGACCAGACCTGAATAAGGCCAGTGTCAGATGAGCGCACTGCATGCGCCTGTACTTGCGTGCCTCCAACACCTGTCGCAGCATTGTGACGTTTCGAAGGAGCCGGCCACGCGCTATAGTGCGCGTGCAAATTGTGCGTGCAACATCGGACGTGCTGAAAACCTTCCTGTCGAAACATTACGACGGGGCTGCAAAGCACAATCCTCCATAAGGGGAAATCGAACCTTGCAGGGCTGAGCGCATTAACTGTGCGAGGTGGCCACACGGGCATCAGAGTGGAAGGAAGTGGAACGTCCACTCTCACAGACGTTCCTTCTGCTCTGAAAAATGCTCATCTGACACTGGTCTAAAGGACCACATCTCCCACTAATCCAATATTGTTGCTTTGTTGCTCTTTTGGACTAGACGTGTATCTACTCCTAAAACCAACTTACAAACTGGTTCCCTCAGCCTGCTCCTCTGCCTCTACCTTCCAAGTTCGTAGTATTCTCTCCTGGACCTTCGTGTCTTTCCAAGTTCGTAGCATCCTCTCAAAGACCCCTGCTGTGCCTCAGACCCTGGTATCACCTGAAGACCCTCAAACACGCCAAGCCTCCTGGTAAACTCTCCAGTATTCCTATGTCCTATACCTTACTGTGTACTCCAGCCCCACCATGACACACATCACTCTCAGCTGGCTCCTGATACTCTGTTTCCTGCAGTCCACTACCCTCCACCCTTCTCTGTGCACGTGCGCCACCGCATACCTTGCTCATACCAGCAAGGCCCTACTGTACTGATCCTGACACAAGTTCTACGGTTTTCCACGTGACCTCTTCTTCTTTTTTGATTCTCTTCCAAACCTAAATACAGAAGGTCCAGATACTCACGAGGCGGAGAGCAAATTTTAGCCATAATTTTACCTAAATTTACTTTAAATATATAAATAACCTTTTCCTTTGTTTGTAATTGCACGTAAAAAGGAAAAATAAAGTATGGTTTCGATCTCGTTTCCATTTTCTGTATTTTCTCCATGATGTAACATTTACCAAAAGCTTTGCTTGTTGTCTCTTCTTTGTTTAATCTACAGTATTTAACAGGTATGAGGCAGCATGGGGAATGTTTAGATAAGGCGACAGGAGGGTATTGTTCTCTAGGCTGAGGTAAGAGATGGCAGCTGAATGACATATCACTTGGAGCTTAAAATGCTTCTAATCTACCCCCTGGTGATGTCCTTTGAATACATACAATGATCTGAGTCAGTGGTCAACCAATAGACTCCATTATATGGCCAAAGCCACACAATGAGCACCAAGTGAGGTAAAGATACTGGGGGTTATTCAGAGAGATCCGAAATGTGGCCGAAATGCAACCGGACACTGAATTTCAGCGAACGAGGACATTTCGGGGCCATTCGGCTATTCAGAGCAGGCAATTTGCCAAATTTTGGCGAATTGCCCGCACATACGGTGCCATGGTTGCAATGTTTGCAATGTGCAATGGTTCATCTATTCAGAAAACAGCTGAGGAATGTCAGTGAAGTGCCCTGCTGTTCGGTGTTTTCATTCGGCAGGTTTATTCAGGCGAATCCCATAGGCTTCAATGCTAAAAATATTCCAGTTTTAATTCAATATCCAATAAACCATCTATCATTTTATTCTACAGTAAATAGTCGCTTTACTTTTAGATTTTTTAGGATCTTTTTTTTTAAATCGTTTTTTCTTTTTGCTGTAACAGACCTTTTTATTATCATTCATTGGATCTTATATGTAAATTCCAGACATTTTCGTTCAGTAGTTTTTTTTGCAAACAGCGTTTCAAGCTTTCAAGCGAACCGTTTTTTTTTTTTCACCCCGTTCGTCTGCATGTTGGGTTTTTCCGGCGTGATCGGCTTGGTTTTGCAGCGGTTTCTGCGGGTTTTCAGTGAGTGTTCGGTGAGTATTCGGTGAGTGTTCTGCGGGTTTGCGGCGAGTATTCCCTGCACTAAGGGGGCCCTGCAGTACTTGCTGAATACACCGCAGGGTCGGCGAACTAGGAATCGCCAAATCGCCCCGAAGTGCGGGGAACGAAACGTCACTGAACGTGTGGTGACTTTTCGGATCTCTCTGAATACCTGACTGTGTATGGGCAGGGGGGACAATTTGCAACACGAAAGATCACACAATGGATGTCAACGTCACACTGTACACAGCGATTGGTTTCAGAGAGGCAGCAAATGGATCAGATCTGTGCATGCGCGCAGCTCCAATCCATCACTCTGTGCAGGGGATACTGTTCTTACGTACAGAAAGTGCTCAAGTCCCATTGTGCTGTGCAGTTTGCAGCTCCTTTGAGCGCAAATTGTGATAGAAAGTGCCAGGGACTTCCAGGTTCGGCCGGGAGTCCCTGAGACATAGAGGAAGAGCTGCACACGCAGAGGGACAAAAGGTTCATACATAAAAACCTAAAAAGAGAAACAAAAAGAAAAAGAGTCAGCAGCTTCTGCCCAATTATTAAAGGGCAGAAAAAGGGACCTCTGTTTTTTAATAGCGTGTTTCTTTAATAAGAGAGCCTCTTGTTTGCACCAACTAATACAGAGGTGATGTGCAGATATTGCACCATCCCATGGTGCTGTCTTGATGACTCTTCCAATGTAAGATCTTTTCAAGCAATAGTAATCATTATGCCATATTCCGGTACTATTGTGGTTTTTTTTAAGGTAACTAGTCGTTTCCCAATTTCTATATAATTACAAACCACTGTAACAAGTTCTTTCATGTGACTCTTTCAGTGCGCTCTCGTTTCCTGCACTTTGGGGAATCACATTTCCCAACCCTACAGTGACTTCAACATTTACCACAGGGTCTCTCCGGAGTGCAGGGAAAGGAACCGAAAATCCAGTGCAAAACTGCCGAAAGCTCACTGAAGACCCGCCGAAAAAACTTATCCAATACGATCCATAGTATCAGATCACTCAAACCGCCGCAAAAACACACGCCGAACACGTCTGGAAAAAGCAGACGAGCCGCTGACCAGCCTTCGGAAGAAGCCAACAAGCCGACGAAAGGGGTAAAAAGAAAAAAAAGTTTGAAAGTGTCAAAATTTAAACTCTGTTTGCAAAAAACTACTCAATGAAAATGCCTGGAATTTACATATAATATCCTATGAATAATAATAAAAAAAAAAGGTCTGTTATGGAAAAAAAATCTGCAATTTAAAAAAAGAACGGAAAAAAAATTGCTGAAAAAATCCCAAAAAATGCCTAAAAGATCCTAAAAAAATCTATAGATAAAGAGACTTTTTGCTGCAGATTAAAATAATAAACGGTTTATTAGATATTGGATTAAAACGGGAGTATTTTTAACATTTAAACCTATGGGATTCAAACCTGTTGGATGAAAACACAGAACAGCAGGGCACTTCAGCAACTTTTCACTGCTGTTCGGTGTCTCTGAATAGATTAACCATTGCTTCTCTGTGGGGAATATCACTGCTGTCGAACAGGCACCGTACTTGCTAGCAAACTGCCTGCTCTCTGAATAGCCAAATGGCCCCGAAATGACACCGTATGGGGAAATTCTGTTTAAAATAATAAAAATGCTTGAAAATAATATAAACACCTTTTTAGAAGAATATCAGAGTTCTGGTTTTATTTATGCAGTTCGGCGGTGGTCGGCGTTCAGCTCGGTAGCTTAAAGTTCGACATACTTTTGGAACCCTGTGGTGAATAGTGAATTCGCTGCCGGGTCTGTGAAATGGAATCGCCAAAGCGCACTGAAGTGCGCCAAACTAGAAAGCACTGAAATTTCACCAAAATTTCAGTGCTTTCTGAATAACCCTAAGATTTGATTTCCTTATCAACAGCATAAATATTTATTTTATTTATAAAGTATTTTACCAGGAAGGATACATTGAGGTTTCTCTCCTTTTCAAGTATGTCCTGGGTCTCTCAATATCTCAATTCATGGCAGTTCACTTTTTGGTGAATAAATTGGCTTTAATTGCAACTGCAGAATTAAATTGGATACTGTTATTTGTATAAAAAAATTGTATTTATCTAATCAATTTTGTTATAATATGGTTTTACAGGGTTATTCAAAGAGAATTGAAAAGCCACCGCACGTTTGTTTGAATCTTTGGAAAGTGAAACGCTGTTTGCAAAGAAACTACTGAGCGAAAATGTCTGAAATTTACATATAAAATCCAATGAAAGATAATAAAAAGGGCTGTTACAGAAAAAAGAACAAATGTTTAAAAAAAAAAAAATCGGCAAAAAATCGTTGACAAAAAAATCCCGAAAAATGCTTCAAAGATCCCAAAAAATCTAACAATAAAGAATCTTTTTGCTGCAGAATATTATAATAAACGGTTTATTAGATATCGAATTAAAACAGGAATATTTTTAACATTGAAGATTATGGGATTCGCCTGAATAAATCTGCCGCATGAAGCCACCGAATGGCAGGGCAATTCGGCAACTTTTCACTTCTGGTTTTTGTTCTCTGAATAGAAGAAGCATTGCTTCTCTATGGGGATTTCACTGCCCTCGAACAGGCACCGTATGTGCAGGTAATTCGCCAGCATTTGGCAAATTGCCTGCTCTCTGGATAGCCGAATGGCCAAGAAAGGTAACCAAACGCTGATTTTCAGCGTTCGGTTACCTTTCGGCAGCCATTCGGATCTCTTTGATTAACCCTGATTGTTTGACCACAGTCGCACCAGTCCTGTTAAGAAGTTAATATTTCATTTTTTTTAAAAAAAATATTTTGACAAAACAGAATAACATTTTATTGAACAAGCTATTAGTACGTTGGCACAGACACTTCATTAATTCAAGCATGTGGGTTCATTTATACTTTCCAATCACCCCATATTTATCAACACAGACCTGCATTGTTGAATTTTTGCTACATTTTCAGACCAACTTTCTTGGTAGAGCAGCAACATATTAATCAGTATTCATAACAACACATTCCTCATACTCGCATTCGTCTTTTATATATCCAGTAAATTAGGACAAAGGTAAAACACATAAACATAAACAAGAGGTGAGGAGGACACTGTACAAATGAGTTTACCACCTTTTGAACATTAATTTAAGAAATAAAGAATTAATATTTAAAAATATCGGCTGGATGGAGTAGAGGTAACATCACTGCTCTATAACCATGGAGACGCAGGTTCAAATCTTGGCCAGAGCACCTCTCCAGTAAGTGTCCTTGGGCAAGACACCTAATGGTAAATACTCGCCTACCACATAATGGGCCCTAATACAATCTTCGCATAAAAAATAACGCGTGCGCAAAAACGCATTAGCGCGAGGGGGAAAACCCTTTGCGCTGAACATCGTATTACAACATACACGCAAAAAATGCACGTTAACGTCTAACGTGGGTGAACCTGTGTGAACCCTTTGCGAGCGTAATGTACTTTGCGCGTCCTATACTTAACATTGTGAGCGCAAATGCGTTTGTGCCCTGGTACGCGGAGGATATTACAATCTATGCGTAAATTTTAACGGACAGCGTTTGCGCGCATAATTTTAATGTCTTTGAAAAGCTGGTATTAATGGCAAATCTGAACGTTCTGGCTGAACCCAAATACACCAGCCCGAAAACAAAAATACAGCAAGTATAGTTACACATTCTACACATACCCAAACAATAAAATAGAGAGGTTGTGCGTGTTTTTATTATTGCTGCAGCATGTATACACAGATTGATTTTGGCAGGCACAAAAACTTAACGGGAGACAATTGTGGTTCTTAATTCTTAATTGGTTCTTAAGTGGCTGAATTGCGTTAAAAAAACAGTCCGCACACCGATTTCTGCACGCAACGTTAATGCGCGCGCATTTTTGCGCGTCTTTTTTACGCCGTTATCTTTTGATGGATGAAAAAATGCGCACGGATTGTAATACCACCGTTATTTTTCGCGCGTTAACGTTTAACGCTTCACGCAAAATAATGTAATAGAGCCCAAAATCGGCTGTGGAGTCCAGTGGTAATGTCTCTACCCTTCGCCCGTGGAGAAGCAAGTCAAAATCCCGTTTAGCACATCCCTCCAACACAACTTTGGAGAAGTCTCGACTTTACGGGAAGCGGGTTCCACCTAACCACCAGGTCACTGATCTACAATCATGGAAAGACGACCCGATCCCACTCAGAAGACGCCACCAGCGAGTGTCCTTGGGCAAGTCGCCTAACGATATGGATGCGCCTACCTCACAAAATACTTGTACATCTCATAGATTGTACGTTCCCTTGGGAACAGGGTCCCCCTGAATCAGGTCATCATCCATGTGTGATATTCTAATGTCTCAACCCCTTGTACACTGATCTTGTACAGCGCTGAGGAATATGTGGCGATATATAAATAAAGGATAATAATAAAAATAAATAAAATCTTTACATTCTTGGTTTAAAGTCTGTGTCATTCAAGATCAGTGTAGTTTTATGCAATATATGTATAATATTCACTTGGATACATGTGGACAGTGGAGGGCCTTATAAAAAATATATACATATAACTTCTGCTTGTGTCTCCATATGTCTCTTGTCTGTATCCTCCTTTTTGTAAAGCGCTGCTGAATCTGTTGGCACGGTATCAACGCACCTAATGTACCGTAATAGTGGATGTTGCAATTTATGGTGCACTGAGGACCCCTAGAGGTACGATGGTATGACAGCCTGGATACAAAATATACAGAATATTATTTTTAATATATGTAATAATGATTAAGGCTAGGGTCAGACTAGCGAATTAGCGTTTAGGCACACTTAATCACGGCCGCACTAGCAGCAAATGACGGCCAATGACGGCCAATATACGAAGTACGGTCGCACGAAAGTCCGGCTGCGCAACGCAAGTGGAAAATGAACGCATTTTTTTGAGAACGCAGAACCGCTAGTACGGACGTACAGAGTGCGCTGCGTCCACTAGCGGCGTGTGTGCGTTATTTGGAGACGTCAGACCCTGCTCATGTCCGGCCAACATAACGTCCAGACACCCAAAGTTTCCTGGTTTGGATCCGTAAAAAATCACGCACAAAAATGCGCATCGTATGACCGTTTTCGCGCATTCCGTGAAAAAATAAGGCAATGCGTTCGGACGCACTTTTTGATGGTCGCTGCGAAAAATGCGTTAGTCTGACCCTAGCCTAACTCTGAGTTTGTGGGTGGAGAGCTGCGCAATCTTGGCACAAGACATTCCCCAAAAATTGGATGACCAGACAGTTATAAATATCAAACTTCAGACAAAGTCCTTCTGGAAATCTGAAGATGAACCCAACGGGTCCTCCATAGTCTCTGCTTCAGATCTAATACTTGAAGAATATACCACCAGGTGTACGGCTAATGCTGACTTCGTACCGTTATTTGGGTTTTTGACAATAGAAATAGCTACTGGTGGACTGACATCTATGTGTCCCACATTGCAGCACCTTGGATACTGAGCAAAGCACTCAAAGGTTTCGTCACCGCTCCGGTTTGTTCCTTGATTGCTCTTTGGCTCCATGTGGACACTGGAAGGTTTCCCTACTGACGTCTTGCAGCTTCCGCACATCATCATCGCGCACTTAGTTTGAAACACAGAAAGGTCTTGAGTCAAGACATTTAGAAAGTTTGGTTTCAGCAGGAGGTATACCATGGGGTTGTAGAGCGTCGAAGATTTGGCAAATGCTGCTGCCAGCGCGAATGCAATGGGTGGCACTTGGGTTGCGTCTCCAAAAGCCGACCACATGGCTATTACAGCATAAGGAGTCCATGCCAAAAGAAATCCAATGCAGACTGCAACGCTCAGCTGGAATAGGAGAAACAACCAGGTATCATGTGACTTATTAAAACATAGCAGATATTTATCATAATATTAGGAATTATCATAGAAAAATGTCCCAATGATAACAAAAATCAGAGTAACTTTGATGCGCAAGCTACACTATTCGTGCGTGTGTCAAATACATATTTAATATGTTTACCTGTTTTGTATTTTTATATAGCCTTCTGCTTTACAATAAGCAGGGAGGTGTTGTAGTACCACAAACGTGGCTCAGTCACCCACCCCAAAATACACAAAGGTATGATCACTAGGGGGGTTATTCAGAGAGAGTCGATCTGGCCCCGAAATGTAACCAGACACTGAAATTCAGTGTATGGTGCCATTTCGAGGCCATTTGGCTATTCAGAGAGCAGGCAATTCGCCAAATTGCCTGCACGTGCGGTGCCTGTTCGAAGGCAGTGAAATCCCCCATAGAGAAGCAATGGTTAATCTATTAAGAGACACCGAACAGCTGAGGAATGTCAGTGAAGTGGCCTGCTGTTCGGTGGTTTCATTCGTCAGGTTTATTCAGGAGAATCCCATAGGCTTCAATGTTAAAAATATTCCCGTTTTAATCCAATATCTAATAAATCGTTAATCATTTTATTCTGCTGTAAAAAGCCTCTTTATTTTTAGATTTTTTAGGATGTTTTAGGCAATTTTTGGGATTTTTTTGTCAAAAATGTTTTTCAGTTTATTTTTTTAAATCGTTTTTTCTTTTTTCTGTAACAGCCCTTTTTATTATCATTTATTGGATCTTATATGTAAATTCCAGACATTTTAATTCAGTAGTTTTTTTGCAAACAGCATTTCAAATTTCAAACTTTCAAGCGAACTGGTTTGCTTTTTTTTCATCTCGTTCGTTTGCGTGTCGGGTTTTTCCGGCGGCTTGTCTGCGCTGTGATCGGCGGCTGCTTGGATTTTTCCGGTGTGTTCAACTTTGTTTTTGCGGCGGTTTCTGCGGGTTTGCGGTGAGTGTTCGGTGCGTATTCGGTGCGTATTTGGTGCGCGTTTGGCGACTGTTCAGCAGGTTTGTGGCAAGTTCTTGCTGAATACACCTCAGGGTCGGCGAACTAGGAATCGCTGACTTGCTCCGAAGTGCAGGGAACGAAAAGTCACCGAATGTGCGGTGACTTTTTGGATCTCTCTGAATAACCCTGTAGGTTTAATGGTAGCAAATTACTCATTGGGAAGGGAAGAAATGTATGGACGAGTACGTGGTTTACCAAGGTAATGTCGCCACCTTTTGGTTGCATTATGTCATATAATGTCAAAAAAAGACACTTTTTAAAAATGTTACATAGCATTTGGACCGTAGGGAAAAAAAATATGTGTTTGACAAGAAGAACTAACGCATTTGATCAAAATTAGTACCAAAATAGCCTAATTTTACTGATACTAGTGTTACTTTAGGGTTACTGTTACGGTAAGGGTTAAAAAATTAAGCGAAAATGGAGCAAAATCTATTGCTTAGGGTTAATCCTAACGCTAAAAGTAACTCTAACCCTAAAACAAGCACAAATAGTTACCCTAACCATAAAACTAATACCAGAGTCATGAAAATTATGTTAGTATGGTACCAATTTTGACAAAAAAAAATGCATTTTTTCCTGTCAAACACACACAGTTATTCAAAGAGATCCGAATTGCTGGTGAAAGGTAACCAAACGCTGAAATTCAGGATTCGGTTACCTTTCCTGGCCATTCGGCTATCCAGAGAGCAGGCAGTTCGCCAAATGTTGGCGAATTGCCTGCACATACGGTGCCTGTTCGAGGGCAGTGAAATCCCCATAGAGAAGCAATGCTTCGTCTATTCAGAGAACACAAACCCAGCAGTGAAAAGTTGCCCAATTTCCCTGCCATTCGGTGGTTTCATTCGACAGGTTTATTCAGGCGAATTCCATAGGTTTCAATATTAAAAATATTCCCGTTTTAACTCAATATCTAATAAACCGTTGATTATTATAATCTGCAGTAAAAAGTTTCTTTACTTTTAGATTTTTTAGGATCTTTTAGGCATTTTTTGGGATTTTTTCGCGAAATTTTCCGTTTTTTTTAAAAATCGTTATTTTTTTCTGTAACAGCCCTTTTTGTTATCATTCATTGGATCTTATATGTAAATTTCAGACATTTTCGTTCTGTAGTTTCTTTGCAGACGGCGTTTCACTTTTCAAACATTCAAGCAAACAGTTTTTTTTTTCTTCTCATTCCATTCGTCTGCGGTGTCGGGTTTTTCTGGTGGCTGCTCTGCGTTGTGATCGGCTCCTGCTCGGGTTTCTCCAGCGTGTTCGGCGGGGTTAATCCAGATGTTTTTGCGGGTTTCGGTGTGCGTTCGCCGGGTTTTACGGTGAGTGTTCGTCGGGTTTGCGGAGGCTATTCTCTGCACTACGACGGCCCTGTGATGCTTGCTGAATACACCGCAGGGTCGCCGAAATGGGATCGCCAAATCGCACCGAATTGAAAAGAACGAAAAGTCACCGAACGTGCGGTGACTTTTCGATTCTCTTTGAATAACCCTGATAACTTTTTTTTGCTAGTATCCTAATGCTAAGGAACATTTTTAAAAGGCGACTTTTTTGATATGTTGTAACATAACGAGTCCATAAAGTGGTGACATTTCTTCACCTTACCGGTTAAGGAGAGCTTTGTGAGGACCAGTATTTCAAATTGAATTGTAAAACGAACAGCATTACTAGCAGCTCCTTCATCTCAGCCTTATTATGAGCCACCCATGGTCCTTGTTTATTTATTTATTTATTTATTTATAAAGTATTTTACCAGGAAGGATACATTGAGATTTCTCTCGTTTTCAAGTATGTCCTGGGTTCAAGAACATTGAAGTGTTACAGTCGTTACAGAAATACAAAGTAATAAATGCAAGATGTTACAAAACAAAACACAAATATACAGATTAACAAAGAAAATAAATATGTAGGTAATATAGTCACTATGTTACATGTTTACAGGTGCATTCTGTATATAGTCACTATGTTACAGGTGCATTCTGTATCGAGGTATATTAATAGAGATCTCTTAAGTGACTTTAGACTGGGGGAAGATTTGTTGGTGTCTGGGAGGTTATTCCATATTGATGGTGCTCTGTAGGAAAATGAGGATCGAGCCACATTCTTTTTGTATAGTGGTATTCTAAGGTGCAGGTCCTGGATCGGAGGTTAAAGGTTGAGGGAATTACTGGGGGAAGCAACCTATTCAGGTAGGGTGGTAGCTTCCCAGAAAAGCTCTTAAACAGGTTGGAAAGGTGAAGGGTGCGTCTGGATTCCAGCGATGGCCAGTTTAGCTCTCATGTCACAATGGTGGGTCATGTAGTTACATTGTAGCACAAAACAGCAGAATGAGTTATACAATGTAGTAAGTTCATGAAGGTGTGTTTGCGGGGCAGCTGCATACACTACATCTCCGTATTCAATGCTATTAATGTACAATATGTAAAAAATTACCTTTACAATCAAGCTGTGAACAGCAGTCCCTTTATACTGCGGGGAGAGATGCTGGCGCACAGCATTTCTTGAGCCTTTCACCATCAGGAATATGAGGGTGTAGGAGCCAAGGATCAAGGAGCAGGGTATGATATAACAGAAGACAAACAGGGATGCCGTATAGGAAATGGCCTTGTGTTCTTGATTTGAAGCCTTCCAGTCAATACAGCAAGCGGTACCATATGGTTCTGGTCCATAGCTGCCCCAATCTGCCAGGGGAGCTGTGGCAAACACAAATGCATAAGCCCAGACACAAAGTATCAAGATCCGAGAATGTGACGATGAAAACTTATTTCCTATTGAAAAGGATAGATATTGTTATTATCAGTGGTTTGTAAAGACAATATAAATACCTTGCAGGCCTGTACAGGAACAAATACATAACGTTGTGGATCGACAAGGATTATGACAACCAATGTCCCCACCCCATGACCAAGATGGTAATGGAAGAGGAAGACAATATCCTCCAATATATTTAATCAGAATACTAGCCTTGTCTATAATTGTTTGGGCTCCAAAAGTATATATGAAAGGCTGAACCTGATGGACGCATGTCTTTTTTCAAACTATGTAAGGTTTCAATGGGATTTTTTTCTACGGAGCCCCGTAGAGCTGTTATCCATGGTGCTCAATAGGTTTCAGCACCAAGAATAGCTGCTGTCCTTGGTACTGAATAGGTTTTTTTCCCCTTATTTTTCAGGCATGAAATTTGTAGGGTACAGCATAAACAAATATAAAAAAAAGTCTACTCCTTTAATCGGAGGCTAAATGAACAGTCAGAATCACTCTCTGAAGTATTGGGCAGCTAAGCCGCTTACCAACCAGTGAAAACAAAAATCTGATGTACTTTCCTTCTGTGTTCAGGATTGCACTTGCTGCACCCTGCACCAAGACTGCCCTCTCAGTGGGAACCACATATCCTATAAGGGCAGGGCAGTTCTAATTCAGCATCGGCTGTGGGTTAACCCTACATACGAAGAAGGGTGTCCTCCATCCTCCTGCTGAAAAACATGTCGTCCACCACCCTGCCCTTAATCACAATGTCGCAATATACATTATATATATATATATATATATAAACACACACACAGCTATAGGTGTATGTATATATATAGCGAAATATACAAACATGCCTACATATGCATTCAGCTTTACACACAGACCACCTCTCATTAGCACAGCTTTACAAACAGACCCACATTAGAAAAGCTTTACACACTGATCCCTCCCTTAGAATAGCTTTACACACTTCTCCACATTAGCACAGCTTTACACATTGATCGCCCCCTAGCTCAGCTTTACACACAGACCCCCAATCTCAAATTATACTTTTGTTAGCCGGAGGGCAGCGTGCCGACTCAGCTGCGTTCTCACCACGCACAGAAATATCTTAATTGAGTTGCCAGTGAATGCTTCTGTTAAACAATCCATTCATTATGATTTCTTGGAGCGGCTTCTAATTAAGCACATTAACAAGTAATGGCATGTTTAATTGGAGCAATCCACTGCCACGTGATTTCTGCCTCTTCTAAGTGTATTGCCAGCACAAGCATTAAACGGCGTCCCCTAATGTCTTAATCCTTTCTTTCCCATTAATAATGTGTGGAGCCTAAGGCTCGTGTCAGACGAGCGCACTGATCACGTCCGTGTTGCCGCACATTTGTACGTCCGTGATAGCATATAATTATGACCAATGGAGCCCCACACACAAAGTACGTCCGCACCGAACAGCGGATGCATAACGGACGCGGCAAATGGACGCAGGTTAGGCAAGAACGTAAATCCACTAAACGGACGCACAGAGTACGCTGCGTCCGCAACGTCCGCATAGCTTTGTGTGTGAGTGATGGAACATAGTCAGACGGACTGCATTTTTTTGACGTCCATAATTTTTGACGGACAAAATGTTTTTCATATTAATTTATTTTCCCTTCTACATCAGTCAAAAAAAAACGTCAGTCACAAAAACGGACTGTGTGGCCACTACCTTATCGTCAGTCAGAAAGTACGTCTGTTGCGCACGGACGCGCAGTCTGCACAGAATGCGTTCGTCTGACCCTAGCCTAATTGAAGGTGTTAGAGATAAGAAAATCATTGGAACACCAGATTTTTTTGGGAGGTGGACGTAGAACAAGAAAATGGTTTTGTTCATAATTAAAAGAAGGACTGTCAATGGTATTTTTTCCTTTAATTCTTCACCCTTATTTCGGGGGGGTGTGGGTTACCAGGAGAGACATGCCTCTGAGACTCAATTTAGTTTATTATGCCCCCACTTCATTCATTATGCTCCTGTGACCCAATTGAGTTTATTACACCCCCACTTCATTCATTATTCCTCTGTGACCCCATTTCATTTGTTCTTTGCATTTTTTATTCCCCTAGGACCCCATTTAATTGATTATGCCCCCACTTCTGCCCCATTAAATGTATTATGCCCCCATCGCATTATTTCTGCTTTGGGCCTTTCCTGCATTGCACCCTGCAATTTCTCGATCTGCAGCTTCCACAAAATAATACAGGTATGCACATACACTATTCTTTTTTTTTTTTTTGTATTCAAAATTTTTATTTTGAAAAGGCATCAGCAATAACACATACAATATAGAAGGACGGTCAGACTGTACAACAACCACGCAGGGCTAAGTCTCAAAAGGCATATAATCAGAGAAAACTCCACAAATCACATTGCAAAAGCACAGAGACACGTAGTGCGGTAGGGGTTATCCAAAACAGGAAGGGGAGGGGGGGACACACCATAAAATGCTCCAGGACCCTAAAAAAAAAGGGAAGGGAAAATAGATATAGAAAAAAGGTGGCTAAGGCCAATTATGTGACTTTCCTGGCTCACTCCTGAAGGTCCAAAGGACCGGTCGGAGGCCATGGAAATGTGCAGGTCACAAGACCTGGGGTATTCGAGGGCCAAGTATGGCGGGCAGAGCCATGGTAGCCGCCACAATGGCACACCTTGAGGTAGCACCAAACGCCAAAAGAAAAAATAAATTAAATAAAATAAATAATAAATATTTACACCATGAGGTGGTGTGCAGAAAATAAAAACAAAAGGGGGTGTGAGGTGGGGGTCAACAAAATAACAAACTCAGCTAAGAAACGATCAAAAACATTGCATGAAATAGCAAAAACAAGTGTCCTCAAAGTCATCCCCGAGTGGGGGGCTCATCAAGTAGTAGAAACATATTGCATCCCTGGGTGGGGGATCTCATCAAAAGATATGATGGGGGGATGGGGTGTCTCAGCAAAAAAAAAAAGGGGGAAAAAAGGTCGGCGGATAGGACCAGCAGATTAAACATAAAACAGCAAGGGGAGAATCCAAATAAGAGTCATCGGGGTGAAAGAAAATGTCTGCAGGAGAAAAAACAACAGGTCGTCTAAAAAATAAAAGATTCATTATCCCGTGTCCCGAATTGGTAGCATAAGTAAGACAGGTAGTACACTGCATGCGAGACCGGGGCTACCGACCACAGCGAGCCCGCAGTCACAAAGCTGACCTCCAAGTCGCTTCTGGACCCGAGCCTCTCCATATCCTCCTCCTTCAGATGCTCGGGGCCTTCTGAATGGCCATCGACAGGGGGTCAGTCTCCACAGGCTTACGGTTGGAGTACGGCTTCCCCGGGTCCGGTGAGTCCAGTGCTACCCGGACATCGTGAGACTCCAGCTCGCCCCCGCCAGACAGCTCCGGGGTCAGTTTCCCAGTCAGGTCGCCGGTCCCGACGCACCTCTCCAGATCATCAGCCACGGTCCAGCAGGGTTCAACGGGACATGAGGTTGGATCTTCTCCGGGAACATCTACCTCCCGGTTCTCTGCATCCACTCTCCGGCCTGCAGGCGCCCGGCCAGTCCTCCACGCGGCCATCAGTCGCCCCCATGAGCCTTGGGAAATCGGGCTCTCTTCCTCCACCCCAGTTGCGCCAAGCAGGCCTCAAGGGCCGCAAACGCAGCCTCCATGACACCGGTGGGGAGGGGGGTCCACTCCAGGCCGCGCCTTCCCGCCCGCTCCATCAACAGCAGGTCCCCGGGCACCGTAGATACAGCTGGAAGACAGGGGCCCTCCATCCTCTCAGTCCGCAACTGCCAAGCACCGGGTCAGGCTCTCTACAAGGGAAGCAGGAGGGACAACGAGCGCCCGGAGGCAGATGGGTAGGCCGCAAGATGGCCACCAGGCAACCAGAACCGCCGGGCTAAAACTCGGCTGTGCTCCAGGTGGGGGGCAAAAACGGTACCCGGAGCAATCCCATTATGGCCAGCCGTCCAGGGACCCTAATAATGGGCAATTTGATGAGGGGCTCCAGCTAAAAACCCCCGAGATCAGGCGAATCCGGCAAAGCTCCCTCACGACACATCTTGTCCCTTTCAGAGCCAGCCACGCCCCCCCCACATACACTATTCTTAGCTGTCTGACATATCGTGCAAACTGTGCTGTGGTCGAGTCTCAGGCCTTGTTCACACCAAATACAGAGCAGACCTGCTCAGGTTTCTGCACACGTACGCTAGGCTTTAGAATAGATGCGTTTTGCGTTCCAGAGCGTTTTTTTTTCCCGGAAGCTAACAATGTTATGACTGAGGTCATTTCCTGCTTCCTCTGACCTTGTCTCACATGTAAAATTGTTGCAACATGGATCCATGGGATGCAGGCATGCTCCTGGTGATGGTTATACTGCTATGCCAAAGTGCTGTAAGGAGACGTAATTTTTGGGTGCACCCACTGATGAGTGGAAGAGATCCAAAGGGCCAGTTCGGGACTCTATATGCAGTTTTTTTTTCTTTATGGTTAGTTTTTTGCATTGAATTGCATTGCGTTGCGTTTTTGACACGTTTTTGATGCATTCCAGAGCAGGTCCAGAGCAGGTAAAATAGGGCTTGCTGCAGTTTTTTCACCTGCTCTGGACCTGCTCTGGAACTGAACGCTGCTATGTGAACTAGAGCAAAAAATACCATTGGAATACATTGGACGCAGTTTTGATCCGGTCTGCAACTGCTCTGCTCTGCTCCGCACCTGCTCCGCACCTGCTCCGCGATGGTGTGAACAAGGCCTCAGAGTAATGTTTAAAAGGTGAAGAGCACTCAACGAAGTCCTGCTGTTTGGAGGGTGCACCCCACTTGGATCTACCAATGCCTTATTTGTCACGTAACAACATCAATATGCCTCATGACTGGCAAGGATGGTAATGGGTATAATAAGGAAGTATAAGATCCTATGAAAATAGAAATATAGTGCAGTATAGCCACCAGAATGTAGCCCAAAATATGGATAAGTCTCACAAGATCATGATTCATAAGATCTTGAATGTTTTATCCATTTTTTGGGCTACATTTCTGCAGCTATACTGCACTATATTTGTATTTTCATTTACAGAGGATCTTAAACTATCTTGTTATACCTATTCATTTGCAAAGAAGGACCAGAACCACCTCCTGGGAGCACCTTGTAGTCTTTATATAGTTAAGTATAATCCTTTATTTTCCCCATATTGTAATGTTAAGGAGGGGAATGGGTAATGGGGAAGCCACACCACCTGAACCAAGTTTGGCAGCATCTGGACTACAATAACCACGGGTCTCTCAGAAGTTACATAGAAAATGTCGGCAGATAAGAACCTTTCGGCCCATCTAGTCTGCCCAATTACATGGATACTTTACCTGGATTTATCTTTTGTTTAGGATAGCCTTATGCCTATCCCATGCCTGCTTAAATTCAATTACTGTTTTGGCCTCTACCACTTCAACTGGAAGGCTGTTCCATGTATCCACCACCCTCTCAGTAAAATAATGCTTCCTGATGTTACTTTTAAACCTTTGCCCCTCTAATCTAAGACTATGTCCTCTTGTTTTGCTACTTTGTTTCCTTTTAAATATACTCCCTTCCTCTACCTTGTGGATTCCCTTTACGTATTTAAATGTTTCTATCATATCTCCTCTGTCTCGTCTTTTTTCCAAGCTGTACATGTTAAGATCATTAAGCATTTCCTGGAAACTTTTCTCCTTCAAGCCGTACACCATTTTAGTAGCCCTTCTCTGAACTCTCTCTAAGATGTCTATATCCTTCTGGAGATACGGTCTCCAGTACTGCACACAGTACTCCACAGTTACGGAGCTTTATGGGAATAGTAGAGGTTTAATACCCTCATTCGTTTTGTAGAGCACTGTTTCCCTTTGAGCTGAGACCAGTGACAGAACTTTTTACTCTTTGTGTTATACTCAATGTATAAACTTTTGTTTCCATCTCCTTATTTGACAAAAATTTATGAGGATTTTGAGCAAGTTAAGATTTACATAGCATGACCCACCGTATGACGGGTAGCAAACTTTCATGCAGCAGACCACACTAAGGAGCGTCAGGTTTGTGAGGCTGCACAGACCAAAGAGCATTCCACAGAAAGCATAGTAGTTACATGTGATTTCATCAAACAGCCACCTGGTGGAGACAGAGAGACATGCTGCATTAGATGCTCTGTAGGGGCAGAGACACTTACCTCTATTCAGTGAATCTTCCCTAAAATCTCTGTATAATTTAGGAGATTATTATTAAGTTTAAATATTCTACACCCACTATTTTTAAATATTCCCCAGCTTTTTCACAAAAGGAATTAACTTAGTCCCTTTTTCCTGTATAATGGAAAACAATTGCCCTTTAACTCACCGTTTAGCAAATAAGCCCCAAGTTCTCCATCTCCCTGTCATGTACCAGTGTTAGATTGAAGAGCTTGCATGGTCTCAGCTGTGCGGATGGTACAATAAAATTCCTCTCAAATGCCAAGGAAATCAATATTTTCTATTAAATGTGCCTTTTATTCTAAGGTTTTGTAGGACTTTACCGTAATAAATAAAATCGCAAAATAAACTACTAGAAGAAAGTAATCATTTCATCACCATAAATTTGCAGAACAAAAATTTAAATAGCATGTAATGAAGAGAATGATGTGGAATGGAAACTACACAAATTGCAAAATCCCCCATCTATGTTTGGGGACAAAATCAAATGGCACACTGAGTCACTGACCACAGTCACTTCTCTCAAATATCTAGGTATGTGGTTAGACCCAAATCTATCCTTTGGCTCCCACATCGAAAAACTCTCATCTAAACTTACCCCAAACTAGGTGCTCTGTACAGAAACAAATCCTGCCTGAGCCCCGAGGTAAGAAAGCAGATTGTACAACAAATGCTTATGCCGGCTATTGATTACGGAGATGTAGTGTATGCAGCTGCCCCGCAAACACACCTCCAGAAACTTACTACATTGTATAACTCATTCTGCCGCTTTGTGCTACAATGTAACTGCATGACCCACCACTGTGACATGTTAAAAGAACTAAACTGGCCGTCGCTGGAGTCTAAACGTACCCTTCACCTTTCCAACCTGGTGTTTAAGAGCTTTTCTGGGAAGCTACCACCCTACCTGAATAGGCTGCTTCCCCCAGCAGTTCCCTCATCCTATAACCTCAGATCCAGGACCAGCACCTTACTTGCAATACCACAATACAAAAAGAAAGTGGCTCGATCCTCATTTTCCTGCACCGCAGTTATGGAATAACCTCCCAGACGCCATCAAATCTTCCCTCAGTCTAAAGTCACTCAAGAGCTCCATATTAACATACCTCAATACGGAATGCACCTGTAAACATGTAACATAATGACTATTTCCTACATATTTAATTTCTGTTAATCTGTATATTTGTGGTTTTTTTAATATCTTGCATTTATTACTTTGTATTTCTGTAACAACTGTAACATTTTAATGTTCTTGAACCCAGGACATACTTGAAAACGAGCAAAATCTCAATGTATCCTTCCTGGTAAAGTCCTTTATAAATAAATAAATATGGCTTTCAGTGGACAGAGCTGTTTGCGGATAAGGATGCTGGACAGGATTTTGAGAAAGTCTGATTGTCACAATGATTAAAAAATGATTAAAAACATAAAATGCATAGCGCCCACGTGTCCCATATCTTGGGAGAAAGTCTTGATTCGGACCTCCTGTCTTTCTATCACTGAACAGTGAGATATCAGAGAAAATCTGAAAAGCTCTAAGGCCGGGGTCAGACGAGCGTTTTGCAGACTGGAAGGAATGTCCATGAGAGTGGACATGCCTTCCACGCTGCAAGACGCTCGTCTGGCCACCTCCCTGAGCGCAGTTAATGCGCTCAGCGCTGCAAGGCTCGGTCCTCCTATGGAGGATCGTGCTTCGCAGCCCTCTCGAACGCGCGTCATAGCACTTTTGACAAGGAGGCTTTCAGAACATCCGCCGCACGCCCGCTGTAGTGTGTGGCCGGCCCCGTCGAAGCGTCACAATGCTGTGACGGACCATGGGAGGCACGTCAGTATGAGCGCACATAGTGCGCTTGTCTGACCCCGGCCTTAAGGAATTATTTCATAAGCAAACTTGCCACCGAATTGCACCAAACGGTGAATTTCAAAGTACGGTACAATTTCGTGGCATTTCGTCTATTCAGAAAACTGTTGCTGAATCACCGAAAATCAGGTCATTTCCCTAACACTTCGGTACAGTTTGCCGAGTTTGGTGATCTTCGCGTCAACTAAATTGTCCCATAGTGATGTAATAGTTAATCTATTCAGAGAATGCCAAAGTGCACCGCAGAGTCAGTAAAATTCCCTAATTTTCAGTGGTTCTGTTCGACAGGTTGAAGCAGGCGAATCCCAAATGATTCAATGCAAAAAAATATTAGCGTTTCACACTTTTTTATTCAACGATTTATTCCATTCATTTTCAGAAAACCGTCTTTTAATGTATTTATTTTTTGGAACTGTTTTTTGTATTTTTAAAGATGAAATCTTTGATTCCCAGTTTATATTTTAAGGCTTTTTTTTCATTCTGTAACAGACCTTTTTATTATTTTTTATAGGACTTTTTTTATTATTTAGACACATTCGAATGCATTTTTATTGGTTTAAACACCTATTGGAAGAACAGCAAAGTTCCCTTTTGTTTCTTTTCTGCAGTTCGGCGACGGTCTTTGGCAGCGTTCGAGGGTGTTCAGCAGTCGGTCTTCGGCTGCTCCATGTTCGCCGTACTTCAGGGACCCTGCAGTTAATAGTCAATTTACTGCAGGGTCAGCGAAATAGAATCGCTGAAGTGCTCTGAACGAGAAAGCCCCAAAATTTCACTGAAATTTCAGTGCTTTCTGAATAACTCCTTAAGTGAGGGTCACCGAGAACCTTTATGGTGATGGGAGTGCTGATAACAATTATGAGGATATAACCTAAAAGGTTAACCTTGTTTATGGTTCAATAACTTTAATCAATGGTCAGAATGTTGTTGTTGCTAGTTGCGAAGTCGTGTTCGACCCGTCGCAACCCCATGGACAACGACCCCATGGACAACTCCAGACCTTCCTGTCCTCTACCATCTTCAGGAGTCCATTCAAACTCACACTTACTGCCTCAGTGGCTCTATCCAGCTACCTCATTCTCTGTTGTCCTCTTCTTCTTTTGCCCTCAATCTTTCCCAACATTAGGCTCTTCTCCAGTGAGTCCTTCCTTCTCATTAGGTGACCAAAATATATGAGTTTTATCTTCATGGTCATAATAGAGCCCTTTAATCTTATAGGGTAAAGGAGGGATACCTGAAGGTTTCAGTGAAGTCCCAGACCTAAGTAGGTCCCTCTAACACAGACCTAGCATAATCTGATGAGGTCATGACAGACAGATAGACTAGCAGGGTTATCCAAAGAGATTCGAAAAGTCACCGCACGTTCGGTGACTTTTCGTTCTCTTCAATTCGGTTCCTTTTGCCGATCCCATTTCGGTGACAATGCGGTGTATTCAGCGAGTACCACAGGATCCCCGAATTGCAGGGAAAAGCTGCCGCAAACCCGACGAAAACTAACCGCAAAACCTACCGAATGCACGCTGAAAACAAGCAAAAACATCTGGATTAACCTTCGAAAAACCCGAGCAGGAGCCGATCACACGCAGCGAAGCAGCCGAACAGGAGCCGAATCACACAGAGCCGAAGCAGCTGAGACGCAGAGGAGGCAGTGAATAAATTAGCAAAACCGTTTGTATGAATCTGTGAAAATGAAACGCTGTTTGCAAAGAAACTACTGAGCGAAAATGTCTGAAATTTACACAGGAGGTCCAGGGAATGATAATAAAAAGGGCTGTTACAGAAAAAATAAGTAAACTGAAAAAAAATTTTTTTATAAAAAATCGGACTTTTAAAAAAAAAAAATTAAGAAAAATGCTTAAAGTATCCTACAAAATCTATAAATAAAGAGACTTTTTGCTGCAGAATTTTACAATGAATGGTTTATTAGATATTTAATTAAATCGGGAATATTTTTAACATTGAAGTCTATGGGATTCTCCAGAATAAACTTGCCGAATGAAACCACCGAATGGCAGGGCATTAGGGGAACCTTTCACTGCTGGTTTGTGTTCTCTGAATAGCCGAAGCAGTGCTTTTTCATGGGGTTTTCACTGCCCTCGAACAGGCACCGAACAGGCACCGTATGTGCAGGCAATTCGTCAGGATTTGGGGAATTGCCTGCTCTCTGGAATAGCCGAATGGCCAAGAAAGGTAACCGAATGCTGATTTTCAGCGTTCGGTTACCTTTCTCAAGCAATTCGGATCTCTTTGGATACCCTGTTTGTGTACACAACCATTGGATAACATACCTGTGTGCAAACAAGGATGGGATGGCTAAGGGAAAGAGAGTTATGGTCATGCCAAGGTCGCTGACAGCAAGATTCACAATGAAGAATTCTGCAGGTTTAAGCATAGATTTCTTCTGATATGCCACCAGCAATAGCATGGAGTTCCCAGTTAAAGAGAAGAAACCTGCAGGAATAAAAGACGTATTTCTATAAAAATGTTACAGTAGCAGCTCAAACAGAAAATAGAAATGATCCATTTAATTTAAAGATGCTTAACATGACTCCAGGCAGTTCCACTAAGAAATCAAACCTGTCCGGCCCAATCTGAGCTTCTATTTAATTCAATTTTATTACATTTTAAAATATTACCAATGCTGACGGTAGGTCTCAGGATACACTAAACTTTAACACACACTGTTAACTAATCCTGCGCCATGCCTCTCTTATTTGTTTTAAATAAAGTTGATTTTACTCCCACAGTTACGTCATGCTCTGAGATTGCTTACTCCCCCGATTGAATTTCCCACTTCTTTCCTGCATCTAGTAGTAATGATGGAGGTCAAACAAACAATGCTAATTGCAAAGCTGTAGGCTATGGCATAAACTGCATTTTATGTAAAAATAAAACGTTGTCCCAAGCATCAGGTTTTCTGTTGAAAGAATTCTAAGCAATCAATTTTCAAGCGAGTTTGAAAAAAAAAAAATTAATTTCAGAGCTTGGCAGAGCAAGAAGAACAAGACACCTGCGTGAATGGAAACATATCAATGCAGGGATATTCATTGGCATGCGGGGTCATCAAGAGTTTTCACTATTGGTTTTATAAATTTTGTACAGATAGAGACACAGCCAGATAGGCAGTTATACAGACAAAAAGCTAGATAAACAAGTAGATAGCGTGATGATATAGCCACTGGACACATGGATCAATTCTTCCACTTTTTTTTTTACTGTACAGCCATGGACTTGCAGGGTACAACAGGAAAATAAACAAATATAAAACAAACACCTATTCCTTTATGCGGAGGCTAAATAAACATTCAGAATTCCTGTCTGAAATATTGGGCGGCTAGGCCGCTTACCAGTCAGTGGAAACAACATCAAATATACTTTCCTTCTGATCAGGATTGCACTTCCTACATGCTATGTTATATATATATTTTTTTTAATGTACGTGAAGGGCTAAGGACTTTTCTGAAGTCAGACCTGCTTGCCAAATGGGGGTTGTGCACATTTATTACAAACACAAACATAAGTAGCAGCTCACATAAAGATAAAATATTGTAACACTGTTTATTACTTTACCAAACAGTGAATAGACCACTCCAAATATAATGTCATTGTGTTTCGATATTGATGAATGAATTCCTGAGGTTTCAGATCCATTTCCCATCTGACAGAAGAAAAGAAGCAGGAGGAAAATGAATTCCATGTCACACGGGCAAATTGTCTACACATAATATCACATTCTATTATTAGGTTTAGCCCAGAAACTATTTCCATAAACCTCTACCAGTGAAACCCGGGGGAATGCCTTACCAAGATTGTGTTACTAAGGGCAATTGTGCCGCAAAGAAACAATAATGGGACAGTCTGAGCTTGGCCATCAGCTAAAAGTGCTGGTGGGCTGTAATGGTTAGATGATCAAAGCATCTCATCAATCAGCCACCTCTATGGTTGGGTGGGAGATGACGAAACCTTCTTGACCAGCCCAGTGACACGTTTTTGAGTGTGAGTGGTGGCATCAAGTTGTCGTTAATGAATGTATATCAGGATTTGCTGCAAAGTTACCCATGTGTGTCAATACATTCAAAAACAAATGCACCCCAGAACCACAGACCAATGATATCTAACCTAATTCAGCCTCAGGATTGCATCCATGCTCAGGCCAAGTTGCTTGGCAGTCTGTCATGACTTTTAGCATTGAATTCCAGTGTTTGGCTCGGATGACTTCATGGGGATTTAATTCTTGACCTCAAGATACAGAACCGCTGAACACAAGTCATCTCTGATTCTCAGCGAAGCCATAAATATACTGGGTTATTCAGAGAGAGGTGAAAACCAGGAGAATTGCCAGGAGAATGAACAATCTAGACCAAATAGCTGATTTGGAAAGTGAGATAAATGGGAGATTTTTTCTGGTTTGTCAATTTTGACCTAGAATTTTCCATTCTCCAGTCATTCTCCTGGTTTTCACCGCTCTCTGAATAACCCTGATAGTATATACAGCCACATACTTAACAGGAATCAGAATGCTGGTACGTTCTCAGCTAAATTATCTGAACAGAAAATTGGCCGAATTGAGGTAAAAAAATACACAAAAATGTAGTGATTGGGACAAGTTAAAGGGACACTACCACCAAGAAATGAAGGGCTAGATTATATACCGAACGCTAACTGTAGCTTTCGGATATGTAAGCATTAACGTCAGCATAAGTGACTTTACCGCATGCCCCCCATATTACATTCCTGTTGCTAAACCCCTTAAAAATCTGTTTGTGCGTCGGTGATTGCATTAGCTTGCCCAAGCTTCCTGTATTTTGCGGCTCCTATACTTAATGGGGAGCGCAATCAATAAGTGTTAAGATAAGTAAGGTATTACAAAGTTCTAGCGTCAATTACTGCACCGATGGGCTAAACTAATTTTTACCAAGTGCTGAAAGTTGGTGCTAACTGATTACACTTTTGCAAAATCATTTAGTACCCGCTAAACCCCCCAATAAATCCGATAATCACCTCTCATCCCACAGTGAGATCGGTGCCCCGATCTGCTGCTACTTACTGCCAGGAGCAGAGTGAGAATAGCCGCCAATTCCCCTCGGTGATCACTCGCCCAGCAGCACAACCCTCCGTGGAGTCCTATGGACTCCAGGAGGTGATACTCGCGGCAGCACGGAACCGTATCCCTGAGGGTAGCACATGGTTCCGGGGCAAGGTGCTGATTTGGCACCTGCCTTGGGGTTTCACGCTAAAATGGGAACGCTACAGGGTAGCCTACAGGGGCAGGTTTTCTCCGTTAGCGTCCCCATTTTAACGTGAGCAATGTAATCTAGCCGTAAATGTTTTATTGTGTTTATTCTATGTTGCTGATATCTTAGATCTACTTCGTATCTCATGTATGTTTAGTTCTGAAAATATTTTACTCTATATGTGTCACTGTGTGCATTCATTTTGTGATCTTTTTTGTTGTAAACTGCCCCCCTCCCACACACATCACTTGCTCCTCACTGTGTGGCTTTGGCCATAGAATGAGTATATAGGTAAGGTCTCCAAAAATCCAACTCATAAGGACTGCATTGCAGTGGCGTAGCATGGGAGGGGCCTCGGGGGCGGTCGCCCTGGGCGCAATTTTCTAAGGGGGTGCAAAATTTCAAATTAAATTTGGAACACTAATATTTTCCAGCAGGGATCAGCAAGGTGTCTGCTCACGGACACTGATGTCCATGAGAGGCCTTTGCATGGGCAGCCACCAGTTTTGCGTTGTCGGCGGTGACTTAGCACTCAGCGTCCGGAAGGGAGGACGAGGACAGAAAATTCTACTCCTGTCTTGACTCCTTCTTAACGCTGACATGATTCACGTGAAGCAGCGAAGCATTATCCGACGGAACACCCTGTATCACGCTTGTCAGCCCCCTTGAAGCCCTTTGCAAGCCCCCCACCGCTGGCAGCCCTGCAGCCACTGAACAGGAAGGAGGTAGGGAGGCACCTGCCCTGCAGCACACTTAAAATCCGGTCTCCACTAAGCCCCCTGGACAGCTCTCCCCTGGGCCACAAGCAACTCCACGCAGGTAGGCGACACTGTGTGACACCAAAGCACCGTAACCAACACACAGTGAGAGGGTACTGGGGGTACTTGGATAGAGAGACATTGACTGGGGGGGTACTGGGAGAAAGTGGGGGTACTTGGAGAGGGAAAGAGTGACTGGGGGTACTAGGAGAGAGTGACTGGGGGTACTGGGAGAGAGAGGGTGACTGGAGTTACTGGGATAGAGTGACTGGAGGTACTTGGGGAGAGAGAGAGTGACTGGGAGTTACTGGGAGAGAGAGAGTGACTGGGGTACTGGGAGAGAGAGCGTGACTGGTGGTACTGGGAGAAAGTTGGGGTACTGAGAGAGAGAGAAGGAGAGATTGACTGGAGTACTGGGAGAGAGTAACTGGGGGGTACACGAAGAGAGAGTGACTGGGGGTACTGGGAGAGAGTGACTGGGGGTACTTGAGGGAGAGTGACTGGGGTACTTGAGGGAGAGTGACTGGGTACTTGAGGGAGAGTGACTGGGGTACTTGGAGAGAGGGCGAGAGTGACTGGGGATACTGGGAGAGGGTGACTGGGTATAGTGTGAGAGTGGAACTATGCTGGGGTATACTGCGACAGGGTGGCATAGCGTGGGGGCATGTGTGTTTCATTTTTTTATTATATCAGTATTTTGTTAATATACATGTGCTTGTGGGGTAACGGGGGTCAATACTCTATCAGTGGAAGGTAATCAGGGTGTGTTACCGTGTCCACAGGTTGGGGGGGCGCACAATTCTTGGCTTGCCACGGGCACTGACAACCCACGCTACGCCAGTGCTGCATTGTGTGGGATATATGCAAAGGACATCCCCAGGCAGTAAATTTAATTTGAGAAGCCCATTAACAGATCTCATTCAGATGCCATTTCTTAGCTCTGGTTGCCTGGACAACACATTAGATCCCCTGATGCCTTGTCTAAGCATTCCATCCCCGCCCAAAATGTCTTGTCACTAAAGTTTTATTCCATAACACAGGTGGAAAGAGAAACCATAAGATATTGGTAAATGTTGCATGATGGAAAAAATTTATTTTTCCTTTTCCATGCAATTGCTTCAAAAAGGGAAAAAAACTACAGTATGTGTTTTATAAAGTGTGTTTTTTTTTCGCACATGTAATCTAGTTACAGCCTATGCAAGTGGTAGTGTTCCTTTAAATCGAGCGAAAAATGTGGAACATTCCCACCCCCTGACCTCATGTGATAGGTGTTATATACTGCCAGAATTCAGATATGCCTTTTTATTCATCAATAGGTCACTTACAGTTTTTGGGGTTTATTACAGGACAGTTTTCATGGCCGCTTTCTGTTACCTCAGATACTCCTCTCACACACAGAGATAGGGCGGGGCTCTCTCCAACCGACAACATCCTCTCATCTCTCTCATGCGCACAGGAAGGGGCGGGGCTTCAGCACAGGCAGCATCATATGTTCTCACTTACATAGCAGCTCCACCACAATAGGGTACACAATGTTGTGTAAACTGCCCTTCAGTCTGTGGGCCATATTACAAACATGACGCTAAACCTGCGCCTACAGGTTTCTCCTTAGCATCCCCTTTTTAACATGATATTACAGCACAGGCGATAAACCAGCAGCCTGCACCGTAACCCGGTCCATAGGACTCCATTGAGGCTAACACTGCCAGTCACATGACCTGCAGCATCCCACCTCGCGAGATACGGCAGGTCGACTTAGTAATTCACAGAGGGAGACTGGGGGACTTTTTTTGTCCCAGTTTCTCTCTGCTCCTGGCGGCAAGGAGGAGTGGATGGAACCTGCTGTTCTCGCCAAGGTATGGGAGGTGAGTATCTCTTTTTTGGGGGGATTTTCTGCTGGTGCTGATGGATTCCACAGAAGTGGAATAATTTAGCACCAGGTCCTAGCTGTGGTTAACGTTCGAGTTAACCGCAGCAGGACGGTAATTAGCGTTAGGACTTTGTAATCCTAAGGCTTATTAACACTTCGCCCTCCCCATGTTAGGCATAGGGAGCACAAAGTACAATAAGCTCGCGCTGAAAAGCGCAAGATCCAAATCGCTAACGGGTCTTTTAACCTGTTAGCGTTCGGATTGTAATATGGTGCGTCCGCGCTAGGGCAACCAGAGCTACCGCTAACGCTCACACAGGTGAGCGCTAACGTTAGGATTGTAATATGGCCCTGTGTGTATAATGTGTATATGAAACACAAACGCGTTACACTTTTAGACTTGGGTGTCATCACCAAGATATTTAATTTTATGCAAATATTCCAAAATAATAAAAAAAAATCCTAAACCCTTCTGGTCCCCAGCATTTCCAATAAGGGTATACTGGCTGCTCAGTCTGTATTCATTATGACTCATGAGATGATATCAGCAATCCGTGGTCACTTTGAACTTTTACAAAGAGCGATAGTGCGCTCCAGGGCCATAATACGGCCACCAATAAAGCATTTAGCCGTATTTATTGCCATATCCACTCTGCGGCTGCACGCATTTTTAGTTTCTGATGCAATAATAAAATTTTGATTTTGGGATAAGGAGCTGACTGAGAACACGCTGCTTCACACTGTAAGGGGCATCAGTTCCCTGAACAGTTAGTCAGATCGACAAACTGAATGCCGAAATTTGCAAGACCTGGACCTTGTCTCATAACATCAGCCCCCCTACCACGTTAGTCAACCAGGAGTTACAGCTACAAGTTTTTATAAAGCGCTAACAAGTTCCGTAGTGCCGTACAATAGGTGAGACAGAATAACAAATATACATACAGGTTCAACACACAGAACAGTAGGAGGGAGGACCCTGCTCAAGAGTTAACAATCTAAGAGGAGAGGGGTGACATGCTAGGTGAGGGTAGAGATGTGCAATTCATTTTGTTCCAAATTGAAATTCGGACGAAATTCCCCACTTTCGTGGTTCGGGAGCATTTCCGAAAATTAAATATCGACCACCTGAAATTTCGGATCAATCAGAAATTTCAGATCGATTCGATGATTCGGGTCATTCAGTGATTCGGATCATTTCGGCGATCCGGATCATTTTGGCGATCTGGTTCATTTCAGATGGTTCGAATCAGTTGGTTTTTCACTTTTTTATGAGTTATTTCGTTTTTTATTGCTTATTTAAGAATGGCAAGTAGATTACTACCAATAGAATGAAAGTTTATTTACTTACTTATTCTTTTAGGATTTTTTAGGCATTTTTTGGGAGAAATTTTGAGTTTCCTAACTTTTTTTAAAGAAACAAGGCTTTTTAACCCATAGGTTTTAAAGCAGCATATGAATCCGCACACACACTGGGAAGCGCCTCTGTGCAGTATAATTAATGTAGCATATGAATCCGCACACTGCCGGGCAACGCCTCTCTGCAGTATAATTAATGAAGCATGTGAATCAACACACTGCCGGGCAGCGCCTCTCTGCAGAATAATTCAGCATTTGAATCCGCACACTGCCGGGCATCGGCTCTCTGCAGTATAATTAATGAAGCAATGCTTCTTCTATTCAGAGAACAAAAACCAGCAGTGAAAAGTTGCCGAATTGCCCTGCTGTTCGGTGGTTTAATTCAACAGGTTTATTCAGGCGAATCCCATAGGCTTCAATGTTAAAAATATTCCCGTTTTAATGCAATATCTAATAACGTTGATTTTAATATTCTGCAGTAAAAAGTCTCTTTATTTATAGATTTTTTAGGATCTTTTAGGCATTTTTCATTTTTTTTTTTAAATCGTTTTCTTTTTTTCGTAACATCCCTTTTTATTATCATTCATTGGATTTTATGTGTAAATTCCAGACATTTTCGTTCTGTAGTTTCTTTGCAAACAGCGTTTCACTTTTCAAACATTCAAGCGAACTGTTTTCTTTTTCTTCACTCCATTCGTCTGTGGTGTCGAGTTTTTTTCAGGCGGCTGCTCTGCGCTGTGATCGGCGGCTGCTCGGGTTTCTCCGGCGTGTTCAATCCAGATGTTTTTGCGGGTTTCGGTGAGCGTTCGGCGAGTTTTGTGGCGGCTCTTCCCTGTACTACGGCAGCCCTGTGGTGCTTGCTGAATACACACCGAAGGGTCGCCGAAATGGGATTGTCAAATCGCACCGAATTGAAGAGAACGAAAAGTCACCGAACGTGCGGTGACTTTTCGATTCTCTTTGAATAATTACCTTTTCCTTTTTAATTAGAATAATAATATCAGTAAGATAAAAATAGACGATGATGAATAAAAGTAACTTGTCTGAGTGTCTCTGTCTTGCCATTAGATTAATGAAGGTGTCAGGGCTGTGTGATTCATGGGACATTACAATGAAGGTGATAAGCAGGAACTGAATGTCCTCTGCCATCTACTTAAACAGGCAGTAACCCTTTGTGTGTCCCTGGGAAATATTGTGATGATGTACACAAACCTCATGCAACAGATGACCTTAGAGCAGAACTCAGGGGTATTGGTGAGTCCTGACATTGCGAAGGGATAATCGAGAAAGAAATGTGAAGCAAAGAAACATCATTTAAATAAATTGCTCTTATTAGAGACGTGCTCTGTTTATTATATTATCATTTAACAACATTTATCCTTTTAGTGCATTACAAACAGCTTACATAATATTAAAATAAGCACAACACATAGACCACAAACAAAAATACATTACTGTATTTATTCAAATGTATCATTGTTGTGACATAAAAGCATTAAAACCACAAAACAATGTGTAATCATGATGATGAAACAAATAACAATCATCATAAATTACCCCCCCCCCCTTTCTTACCTCCACTGCAGACTCCTGGGAGATGCACTGTGTTACCTGTATGACCTTCTCACATTGTCTCCTGTCACATTGTCTCCTGAATCCTTCCCCATAAATCACATCACATAGGTTTTGACATTAGGTTTTCCAGATGTTATTGTCTCCACCACTAGGCTGCTATAAAATAATCCCAGAAAGGCTGGCCCAGAGCCCTGTATGTGTGATCCTGCATGAGCCAGTGGGATGTGACTTGCAGCAGGATGTGTCTCTGGAGATGCTCACCAGCAGGTCTGGCAGAGTGAGGGCTCAGTGATCTCAGAACTTTCTATGGCTGGAGTTGTGCAGGGAGAAAATTCCAACCTGCAGAAAGAGCACTGTGTCCTTCCAGCTCTGCATCCCCAGTGTGTCTGTGTCTGTCAGCGAGATCTTATTCTCCTGCCTCTGGTGACACTGCATCCTCTGCACAAAGACCAAGTGACACTGCACCCTCTATACACACCAAGTGACACTGCATCCTCTGCACAAAGACCAAGTGTCACTGCACCCTCTATACACACCAAGTGACACTGCATCCTCTGCACAAAGACCAAGTGACACTGCATCCTCTATACACACCAAGTGACACTGCACCCGCTATACACACCAAGTGACACTGCATCCTCTGTACAAAGACCAAGTGTCACTCACTGCATCCTCTATACACACCAAGTGACACTGCATCCTCTGCACAAACACCACGTGACACTGCATCCTCTATACACACCAAATGACACTGCATCCTCTGCACAAACACGAGTGACACTGCACCCTCTATACGCACCAAGTGACACTGTATCCTGTGCACAAACACCAAGTGACACTGCACACTCTATACACACACCAAGTGACACTGCATACTCTGCACATACATTAAGTGACACTGCACCCTCTATACACACACCAAGTGACACTGCATCCTCTATACACACACCAAGTGACACTGCACACTCTATACACACACCAAGTGACACTGCATCCTCTGCACATACATTAAGTGACACTGCACACTCTATACACACACCAAGTGACACTGCATCCTCTATACACACACCAAGTGACACTGCACACTCTATACACAAACCAAGTGACACTGCATCCTCTGCACATACATTAAGTGACACTGCACCCTCTATACACACCAAGTGACACTGCATCTTCTGAACAAACACCAAGTGACACTGCACCCTCTATACACACCAAGTGTCACTGCACCCTCTATACACACACCAAGTGACACTGCACCCTCTATACACACCAAGTGACACTGCATCTTCTGAACAAACACCAAGTGTCACTGCACCCTCTATACACACACCAAGTGACACTGCATCCTCTGAACAAACACCAAGTGACACTGCACCCTCTATATACACCAAATGACACTGCATCTTCTGAACAAACACCAAGTGACACTGCATCCTCTATACACACCAAGTGTCACTGCACCCTCTATACACACACCAAGTGACACTGCATCCTCTATACAAACCAGGTGACACTGCACCCTCTATACACACACCAAGTGACACTGCATCCTCTATACACACCAAATGACACTGCATCCTCTGCACAATCACCAAGTGACACTGCACACTCTATACACACACCAAGTGACACTGCATCCTCTGCACATACATTAAGTGACACTGCACCCTCTATACACACCAAGTGACACTGCATCCTCTGCACATACATTAAGTGACACTGCACCCTCTATACACACCAAGTGACACTGCATCCTCTGCACAAACATCAAGTGACACTGCACCCTCTATATACACCAAATGACACTGCATCTTCTGAACAAACACCAAGTGACACTGCATCCTCTATACACACCAAGTGTCACTGCGCCCTCTATACACACACTAAGTGACACTGCACCCTCTATACACACCAGGTGACACTGCACCCTCTATACAAACCAGGTGACACTGAACCCTCTATACACACCAAGTGTCACTGCACCCTCTATACACACACCAAGTGACACTGCATCCTCTATACACACCAAGTGACACTGCATCCTCTGCACAATCACCAAGTGACACTGCACACTCTATACACACACCAAGTGACACTGCATCCTCTGCACATACATTAAGTGACACTGCACCCTCTATACACACCAAGTGACACTGCATCCTCTGCACAAACATCAAGTGACACTGCACCCTCTATATACACCAAATGACACTGCATCTTCTGAACAAACATCAAGTGACACTGCATCCTCTATACACACCAAGTGTCACTGCACCCTCTATACACACACCAAGTGACACTGCACCCTCTATACACACCAGGTGACACTGCACCCTCTATACAAACCAGGTGACACTGAACCCTCTATACACACCAAGTGTCACTGCACCCTCTATACACACACCAAGTGACACTGCATCCTCTATACACACCAAGTGACACTGCATCCTCTGCACAATCACCAAGTGACACTGCGCCCTCTATATACACACCAAGTGACACTGCATCCTCTATACACACCAAGTGACACTGCATCCTCTGCACAATCACCAAGTGACACTGCACCCTCTATATACACACCAAGTGACACTGCACCCTCTATACACACCAAGTGTCACTGCACCCTCTATACACACACCAAGTGACACTGCATCCTCTGCACAAACACCAACTGACACTGCACCCTCTATATACACCAAATGACACTGCACCCTCTATACACACCAATTGACACTGCACCCTCTGAACAAACACAGGGTTATCCAAAGAGATTCGAAAAGTCACCGCACGTTCGGTGACTTTTCGTTCTCTTCAATTCGGTTCCTTTTGCCGATCCCATTTCGTTGACCCTGCGGTGTATTAAGCAAACACCACAGGGTCCCCGAATTGCAGGGAAAAGCTACCGCAAACCCACCGAAAACTAACCGCAAAACCCAGCGAATGCACGCCGAAAACCCTCAAACATCTGGATTAACCTGCCGAAAACCACGGAAAAACTCGAGCAGGAGCCGATCACATGCAGTTGAAGCCGCCGGAAAAAGCCGACACCGCAGAAGAGCGAAGTGAATAAATTAGGAAAACAGTTTGCTTGAATGATTGAAAAGTGAAACACTGTTTGCAAAGAAACTACTGAGCGAAAATGTCTGAAATTTATTATCATTCCCTGGACCTCATATGTAAAGAGGGCTGTTACAGAAAAAATAAGTAAACTTAAGAGAAAATTTAAAAAAAAAAATCGGACTTAAAAAAAAAAAATCAAGAAAAATACTTAAAATATCCTAAAAAATCTATAAATAAAGAGACTTTTTACTGCAGAATTTTATAATGAACGGTTTATTAGATATTTAATTAAAACGGGAATATTTTTAACATTGAAGCCTATGGGATTCTCCTGAACAAACTTGCCGAATTAAACCACCGAATGGCAGGGCATTTCGGGAACCTTTCACTGCTGGTTTGTGTTCTCTGAATAGCCGAAGTATTGCTTTTTCATGGGGATTTCACTGTCCTCGAACAGGCACCGAACAGGCACCGTATGTTCAGGCAATTCGCCAGGATTTGGCGAATTGCCTGCTCTCTGGATAGCCGAATGGCCAAGAAAGGTAACCGAACGCTGATTTTCAGCGTTCGGTTACCTTTCTCAAGCAATTCGGATCTCTTTGAATTACCCTGACTGTTTGCAAAGAAACTACAGAACGAAAATGTTTGAAATTTACATATAAGATCCAATGAATGATAATAAAAAGGGCTGTTACAGAAAAAAGAAAAACGACTAAAAAAAAAAAAAAACGAAAACAATTTTGCCAAGAAAATCCCAAAAAATGCCTAAGAGATCCTAAAAAAAATCTGTGAATAAAGAGACTTTTAACTGCAGATTATAATAATAAACGGTTTATTAGATATTGGATTAAAACAGGAATATTTTCAACATTGAAGAATTTGGGATTCTCCTGAATAAACCTGTCGAATGAAACCACCGAATAGCAGGGCATTTCGGCAACTTTTCACTGCTGTTCGGTGTTCTCTGAATAGACGAGGCATTGCTTCTCTATGGGGATTTCACTGCCCTCGAACAGCCACCGTATGTGAAGACAATTCGCCAACATTCGCCCGACCAGAGGAGGGGGTAAGAGGGGCACTGACAGACCGCCCATGTGCAGCCCCCGCGCACAGTGTGTGTGTGTGTGTTTAACCCCCACCCCCGCATTACAACAGTTAACAATTTTTTTTGGGAGGGCCCAAGTAGGTGGTCTTGGTCTAACTAAGGTGCAAAATGGTCTAGCACCGGCCCTGAATATATCCCACGCAGTGACAGGTGTTGTTGTAATGATATAATCAACGTTATCAACTTCACCTGTGAGTGGTTTTAGGCTCATGTCAGACGAGCGCACCTAGTGCGGACGTGCGCCCGCACTTACTGGCAGTAATCGCAGCCGCGTGATGCAGCGACGGACGCGGGTCACACGAACTGCGTGCGCAGCAAGGGTCTGTCTAGGGAACGAATCCATTGACGCGCTAAAAAGCGCGTCAACGGAGCTGCAAAGTGCGTTCCTCCATAGGAGGATTGCAATTTGCACAGCTGAGGGCAGTCAGCGGCAGCAGAGAGTGGAAGGAACGTCCGTTCTCACGGACGTTCCTTCCGCTCTGCAGTGCGCTCGTCTGACACGAGCCTAAATGTTGTGGTTGATCAGTTTATACAATACTGGATGTATATTACTTACTAATGGATATAATAAAATGTATATAATACTGAACGTATATAATACCAGATACTCACGACACAGACTATAAAACAAGTCCTGTTCATTTTCTGTTTGTTATACTGCATGATCTCCATTATTCTGTGGCAACTGCTGTTAGTGATGCTCCTACAGTTTAACAATCAAAAATTACTGCAGAAATGACAGAATAGCTACAAGGTGACACTTCCCAGACAATCAAAGCCTTATCCGCGCTGTTTTCTCTGCAGTCATGTGATTATAATTAAATTCTGGGCTTCACGCTGTGATATAACTATAAGGATTCGCTGTGAAGAAAAATTTAAAAAAGGTCAATACTTTCCCTACACTCCTAAACATGTAAACAACAAAGGACACCTGTAGTAAAAACCACATAAACACCGTGCAATCTGATTGTTTATAAAATTCCCTGCATCAGGATAATTTAATCTGCACACAGTTACAGTTACAAGTTTTTAAAGCGCTAACAAGTTCCGTAGTGCTGTACAATAGGAGGTAGAACAACAACATACATACAGGTTCAACACACAGAACAGTAGGAGAGAGGATCCTGCTCAAGAGCTTACAATCTAAAAGTATAGGGGTGACACACTAGGTGAGGGTTAATAGAGAATGTGAAGCAGTGGGGCGCATGTGGGCAGTGTGGGAAGATGCAGCAGAAAATGAACAGAGGGAGATTAGGGAGTGAGCCGAGCGGCTTCTCTAAAGTAATGTGTTTTCAGAGACTTCTTGAAAGACTGGAGAGACGGGGAGAGTCTGATGTTGCAGGGGACACCACATATAGGAGAAAAGCAGACTTATCTGAAACTCTGGATATCCTTTACTTGCCACCACTCGTGACCTCGACACCTCAAGGACCAGGATGGAGTCAGCTCGTGATAAAATAACAGCATTTATTTAAAAAACATAAAAATGCCAAATGAACAGTATCCAACGCCTTTTGTCCCCTCACTGCATTGGGACTCCATCAGGGATATGCAATCTCCTGCTCACTCTGTAAATATATACACCCATAAGTACATTCGTAATTATTTATAAAGGATTTTACCAGGAAGGATACATTGAGATTTCTCTCGTTTTCAAGTATGTCCTGGGTGGCGAGTATGTACCGTTAGGTGTCTTGCCCAAGGACACTTACTGGAGAGGTGCTTGTCGGGATCGAACCCATGTCTCCACAGTCTCTCTCCACTCAGAGCAGTGATGTTGCCTCTACTCCACACAGCCGGTACTCGCAGGTGCATTCCGTATTGAGGTTTGTTAATAGAGATCTCTTAAGGGACTTTAGACTGGGGGAAGATTTGATGGCGTCTGGGAGGTTATTCCATAACTGCGGTGCTCTGTAGGAAAATGAGGATCGAGCCACTGTCTTTTTGTATTGTGGTATTGCAAGTAAGGTGCTGGTCCTGGTTATAGGAAGAGGGAACTGCTGGGGGAAGCAGTCTATTCAGGGAGGGTGTTAGCTTCCCAGAAAAGCTCTTAAACACCAGGGGCCATATTACATACAGTAGTTGGTGCTAACTTAACCAGAGCTGTTGTAAACTTCCCAGAGCCATTATAGCCTATGGAGGTTTTAAGTTAACAACAGCTCTGGTTAAGTTAGCACCAACATTGTAATACAGACCCAGGTTGGAAAGGTGAAGGATGCGTCTGGATTCCAGCGACGGCCAGTTTAGTTCTTTTAACATGTCACAATGGTGGGTCATGTAGTTACATTGTAGCACAAAGCGGCAGAATGAGTAATACGGGTGCCAGACAAAATCCCTACAGCCAGATTCAATAATGCCAACATCCCGACGGCCAACTTCCAGATAGAACTAGTGCTGGACATCCCAACTTCCCTACACGGCCAACTTCCAGACATCCATAATCTCAGTGGCTAACCCTAATACTAACACCCTAACCCTAGGTTTAAGGGTGTTAGGACTAGGTTTAGGGGGGTTAGGGTTAGGTTTAGGGGGTTATGGCTAGGTTTAGGGGGTTAGGGTTATGGCTAGGTTTAGGGAGTATGGGTTAGGGCTAGATTTAGGGGGGTTTGGGTTAGGGCTAGGTTTGGGGGGATTAGGGCTAGGTTTAGGGGGTTAAGGGGATAGGGCTAGGTTTAGGGGGGTTAGGGGATAGGGCTAGGTTTAGGGGATTAGGGAGTAGGGTTAGTGTTAGCCGCTGGGATTTTGGATGTCTGGAAGTTGGCCATCAGGGAGTTGTCTGTAGGGAAGTTGGCCGTGTAGGGATTAGGGAAGTTGGCCGTCGGGATTTTGGCATTAGGGAACCTGGCTGTAGGGATTTCGACCCAAACCCGAGTTATACAATTCCAGCTGCAGAGCAGCACCACTGTGGCCAAACTGTGCACTCAGCATGTATCAAATATCACTTGCCACAGGAGAATAGATCAGTGAATTTTTGATATATATTAAATGGAGATTAAGTCTCAAAATCGCCATCGCAATCCCTATTTAACAGAAGTCCAACAGACAGTATGTACCAGTAAGTGGTTACATCTCATGAGGGCAGCCATTCGATTGTTTATGATAGCGACATATTGTGATGGAGTACATTGATGTTGTGGCAGGTTTAAACATTTTGCGATCACAATATGTGAATAAAACTCTTCCATTATTAATATATCTCCAGCTAGGTGTTTTAAAATCTCTAACATATCTAAGTGGGATGCAATGTACATATAATTGTATCCATTGCCATTAATAGCACCCTATATAAAATACATGTTAAGGTTTAAATGCAGCCTCAACCAGTTCTGTATTATATACAGTATAAAAATCTTCAATATGGAGTACTGTGTGCAGTACTGGAGACCGTATCTCCAGAAGGATATAGACATCTTAGAGAGAGTTCAGAGAAGGGCTACTAAAATGGTGTACGGCTTGAAGGAGACAAGTTACCAGGAAAGGCTTAATGATCTTAACATGTACAGCTTGGAAAAAAGACGAGACAGAGGAGATATGATAGAAACATTTAAATACGTAAAGGGAATCCACAAGGTAGAGGAAGGGAGTATATTTAAAAGGAAACAAAGTAGCGAAACAAGAGGACATAGTCTTAGATTAGAGGGGCAAAGGTTTAAAAGTAACATCAGGAAGCATTATTTTACTGAGAAGGTGGTGGATACATGGAACAGCCTTCCAGTTGAAGTGGTAGAGGCCAAAACAGTGATTGAATTTAAGCAGGCATGGGATAGGCATAAGGCTATCCTAAACAAAAGATAAATGCAGGTAAAGTATCCATGTAATTGGGCAGACTAGATGGGCCGAAAGGTTCTTATCTGCCGACATTTTTCTAATATGCAAGGTATGCACCACCTTCCAATTTCTTTTCACAGTATATACACCCAGGTGGTGCTGATTCTACACGCTAACACATGTAAGTACCAAATCAAGAATGGTCGCAAAGGGATTTCATTATAAAATCTATTGGTATGCTTAAAATCCCTGAAGTGATGTTCTTTCTTGTTGGGATATATAGGTATACTATATATATATGTGGAAAACAAATATGTATATAAATGCGCTTAATAAATACCAAAGAAAATACTAAGGGCTCTAATACATTCTTCAATTCTACAATGTCCGCGCAAAAAATGAGTGTTAACGTCTAACGCGGGTGGACCTGCGCGAACCCTTTGCGAGCATAATGTACTTTGCGCGTCCTATACTTAACATTGTGAGCGCAATTGCGTTTGTGCCCTGGTACGCGGATGGTATTCCAATCTTAGCGCAAAATTTAACGGACAAAGTTTGCGTGCATAATTTTAACGTCTTTGAAAAGCTGGTGGTAACGGCAAATCTGAACGAACCTGGCCGAAACCAAATACACCAGCTCGAAAAAAAAAAAAATACAGCACAGTATAGTTACACATTCTACACATACCCAAACAATAAAATTGATAAGTTGTGTGTGTTTTTATTATTGCTGCAGCATATATACTCTGATTGATTTTGACAGGTGCAAAAACTGAACGTGAGACAAATGTGGTTCTTAATTCAGATTGGCTGAATCGCGTGAAAAAACAGTCCGCCCGCCGTTTACTGCGCGCAGCGTTAATGCGCGAGAGTTTTTGCGGGTCTTTTTTTTTACGCGCTGTATTTTTTGACGGATGAAAAAATGCACTCGGATTGTAATACCAGCGTTAACGTTTAACGCTGCACGCAAAAAAAATAGCACTGCGCGAGCGTTTTTGCGCAAAAAAATGTAATAGAGCCCTAAATAAATGCAACCTGTGTAGCACAAGAAATACAATAAACCTTTAAAAAAAATTTACTGGTACAAGCTTAAAACCATAAATACTATGTGGCGCAGACAATGTGTCAACAATTTCTTTTCGTGACTAGTAGCAAATCAATCTAAATTGTCTTATAAAGGGACTGTGCTTAAATTGCATGCAGCAAAAAGCAGCCAAAATACAGAATAAAGCGGTGCTTAAATGTAATATTCAGGTTCCAGATGTATCTTTTGGATTAATACCTCAAACAATAAACAAATGGGCAGATGATAGATAGACAGATGATAGTGTCGCCTATCTATCTATCATCTGTCCATTTGCTTATTTTTTGTTTGAGGTTTTAATCCAACAGTTAAGTACCGCTTTATTCTTTATTTCGCATGTTTTTTGTTGCATGCAACACAAGTACAGTCCCTTTATATGACAATTTGGATTGGTTTGCTACTAGTCATGAAAAGAAATTGTTGACACATTGTCTGCGCCGCGAAATATAATATATATATATATCAGTTTTCGGGAAATCAGATTAAACTGCACCTCCCATCAAGCTGCATGTGAAGGAAGATTGGCACCTTGCTATACCTTTTGCAGCTGGATGGGGCTAATCCCAAGATAAATCCCTAACGGGGCATTAGGCAATATTCCAATCTAGACGAGACCCATGGTACATGCCACTTCAATGCAGCAGAGATGTATGGCAAGCCAGCTGTCATTTAAATAGCCTGTAGCGGTGACATACATGCAGTCCTGTAGCAGGTTTCCTTACAACAAAGCTATGCGTTCATACGGGATAATTAGCCAGGGTGCTGCTTGCAGGGGGATGGAGAGGGCTCCCACTCATACATTGCAGCACTCTGGATATGAGTGGAATATGGTGTGGAACATTATAATTGGGTGCTGGTTGCTAAGAGCACTACCATCCAAATAAATATTGCATCGTTTTGGAAATCAAGTTGGTGTCTGCCTTCAGCACAGAGCGATCTTGCACCTTGGGCCTGCCTTCCATCTGCGATGTCATGCCCTCACGGCTGACTGTGGCCGGCCGGAGGCATGGGGAGGTCCCCCGTTGCCACAGATCTCGGTGTGCTGACTGGTCAGGTTCGGACCGTGGCGCAGCCTACTTCACCAGTGTAGCCTCCCCCTGCAGTGGCTCCCGGGTGTTAGGAACAGCATCCGACCGGTGGGACTCCCCCTCTCAGGGGGACTCGGCAATCAGGTCCCTGACCCCGGGATGCATGGCCGGAGCTGGTGCCCATGGCTCAACGGCCACACCTCACGTGGGGCGTCAAGCGGCTGTGCTAGGGACTGTGGCCCTGGAGCAGGTGTCTGGGATCTGGGCACCTAGGTTTCCAGCCCTCCCACTAAGGAGGGATTGGGAGGGTTAGGGGCTCATGGGTGGAGTCTTCTCCAGGCTCACTATTTAAGCCCAGGTCACTTGGGGACAGGTGCTCAGTTGTGTTTTGCTCACATGGTGGCTATTATTCCCATTGTTACTTGGATTTTTGACCCTTTGCCTGTTACTTCGCCTTTGAACCTTTGCTGTCTGGACCGAGCCTTTACTTGTCTGACTACGATTCTGCCTAAACGCTTTGAATACCCCTCTTCGCCCTCTGTCCAAGGTATTGCACATAGAGATCCACCCATAAAACCACAATGGTCTCCTTGCGAGGTGCTCACCTCTGGATGAAATGAAGAGCAGATGGATTTTTCATGTTGATGGGTCTTGGTACACCAACACCCAGTATGGAGGAGGCAAATAAATTGGTGGCTGAAACTTTGTCTTCAGGCTCTGCGATAACTAATGCTCTATTCTGGTTTACTGCAGGGATTCCTTGCATGTATAATGTTATTTCAGAGGACCTAAGGGTAAGTAGTCAATGTAATAGAGCAGCAGGAAATGCTGGAAGAATGCTTGGTTGTGTAGGGAGAGGTATTAGCAGTAGGAAAAGGGGCTCATGCCACTGTACAGAGCACTGGTGAGACCTCACTTGGAGTACTGTGTGCAGTACTGGAGACCGTATCTCCAGAAGGATATAGACATCTTAGAGAGAGTTCAGAGAAGGGCTACTAAAATGGTGTACGGCTTGAAGGAGAAAACTTACCAGGAAAGGCTTAATGATCTTAACATGTACAGCTTGGAAAAAAGACGAGACAGAGGAGATATGATAGAAACATTTAAATACGTAAAGGGAATCCACAAGGTAGAGGAAGGGAGTATATTTAAAAGGAAACAAAGTAGCAAAACAAGAGGACATAGTCTTAGATTAGAGGGGCAAAGGTTTAAAAGTAATATCAGGAGGGCGGAGCTAGCTGAGGAAGCGAGCGGCTGCATGTTGAAGGAGCTCCGTGATAAACACGGTTTTTAAAGTTATTTCCGCCGCTTGCTCGCACTTGAGAAACGCTCTACGGCCTCTGGGGGCACTGGGGGACTTGGTGAGTTTGCCTTACCCCCTGAAATTGACGCTCCGGAGTGGATTAACCCCCGCAGCACAATCGGGGCCTAGTACTAGCGGCCATTTTAGAAGCCTGGAAGGAGATTTCTGAGACCTTTTACCGCTCTTCTTGTTTGTGCCTGCGCTTTTGGTGACATGCCCACCGGTCGCTCACAGAAGCTGGGGTCCAGACAGAGGGACATTCGGGACTCCATGAGAGGTGGGTCCACTTCGAAGGGAGATGCGATCTCCTCCTCCCTCCCCCCGGGCTATGACTTTTCGGAAGATGAAGAGGACCCCTGGCACTTGGGTGGTAGCTCTGCGATGACCTGGATCTCCCCACGATCTCGGACACCAGACTCCCAACCACTATCTGCAGCAGCAAAAAAAAGGGTGCAAAAGAAACGAAAAGCAGCGCTGACGGCGTCTTTGAGTGCCTCACTTACTGCTGGTGGCCTCTCTGACAGGGATTCGGCTGAGGAACCCCAGCTTTTAGCCAGCAGTAGTGTGGCTTCATTACGACAGGACGTTTTGAGACCGGGTGCCCAACCGCAACAAACGAGAGCGACCTCACTCGAAACCCGTATGACACAGCCTGAGGAACGACGGCAGGAGGAGGATGATGATCTTCCTCTTACGAAAAGAGACCTTCGGAGGATCCTGGACGAACTCCGGGAGATCCGGGGGGTGTGGAAACCTGAAGTGGCGGCGGTTCGGGAGGAGGTTGCAACAATCCGTGCGCAGGTGACAGCAGTGCAGGTGACGACTTCTACAGTGCTATCGGAACATACTCACCTGTTGGGACAGGTCGCTGGTCTAAGATCCCAGGTTGAGCTTTTGTCCCGCTCTGTGGAGATGCTGGAAACAAGACACCGCCGTCGTAACGTCAGGGTCCGAGGCATCCCGGACTCTGTGTCGTCGGATGAACTCCCAGCTTATGTGTCTCGTTTGGCCCTTCGGATGGCGGGACTCCCTCCTGACAAGCCAGATGTGATCGGATCGGTATTCAGGGTTCGGAAACCTGCGGCGCTTTCGAAGGGGACACCCCGTGATGTCGTGGTGGCCTTTCGTGACGTAGCATTTAAGGTCAAGCTTATGTCTGCTCCTGGCGCAAGAGATCCAGTGAAATTTGAGGGCTCCACGTTGGCTTTGTATCACGACCTTCCATTCCAGACTCTGCTTGCTCGCAGGCGGTTCCGTCCTGTGACTGCGGTTCTTCGTCGGAGGGGGATCCGTTATCGGTGGGGCTTGGCGGGAGCATTGGTGGTGACACATAATAATGTCCCCTACACCATCACTGATCCTGAAATCGCCTGGTCCGACCTTGAAGCGGCGGGCATCTCGCCGGACCCTCCGGAACTTCAGCCAGACTGAGACCTGAGCGATATTGTTTAGCCACCCCCAGCTTTTTTCTTCTCTGTTTACGTGTCACTGGTCTATAGATAAGCTCTGAGTATAATTTATCAGGACAATTTATGGCATTTACGTTGATAGTCCTACATGCTTATGTGTTTCTTTTGTGTTTTCCTCCTTCACTGAGGTTGGAACTTCTTGCTTTTTGTTTTTTGTTTTTATTATTCCCTTATTGACCTGTTACTACTTGCATCTTACATTATCTGACTGGCTGACCGTAGTTAGTTTGGCCAGCCCTAGAGGGCTGTCTTTTTCTACGTTTGATTTCGTGAATTTCTTGTTATGTATAATTCTCTAAATAAAGAATTAAAAAAAAAAAAAAAAGTAATATCAGGAAGCATTATTTTACTGAGAGGGCGGTGGATACATGGAACAGCCTTCCAGTTGAAGTGGTAGAGGCCAAAACAGTAATTGAATTTAAGCAAGCATGGGATAGGCATAAGGCTATCCTAAACAAAAGATAAATCCAGGTAAAGTATCCATGTAATTGGGCAGACTAGATGGGCCGAAAGGTTCTTATCTGCCGACATTTTTCTATGTTTCTGTTCCGGCCTGCATCCGATTCTGGTATGTGATGTGAATCCAATTTTCATTGCCCAGTCTCTCATGAAGGCCGGATCTGTGGACAAGTCTTCCCATATCCACACATGACTTCTGGAGCTCAACCAGAGTGACCATCAAGTTCTTTGTTACCTATTTTACCAATGCCTTTCTCCTCCGATTGCTCGGTTTGGCCAGGGTGGCCGGCGCTGGAAAAAGTCCTGGTTGTTGCAAACATTTAACATATACAAACGAAAGTGCCGATGAACCCCAACTAAATAAGCAACTAAATAAGCATATAAACGGATCACAATGTGGACTACATTAATCAATATGAGACAGGCCAAACTAAAAAAGAAATCTGTAAAGGCAGAGGACATAAAAAAAGATTATAGCATAAGGCTGTTTAATACATAGATAATAAAACAAAGTATAAGTGTTTACTCACAGGGTAAATGGGGCAACAAAGGCACAGTATGAATAACAAATCTCCTGAACTCACATGATGTCTGGATGGGATTGTCCTGGCCGTCCTTTTGCTGCAGGAGGTAAGGTGTCAGTTCAGGATAGACAGCCTTCCTTGACATAAATAGTCTGCGAGATCCCAATCTACAGCTTTCTCACGATACCTGCCACTTCCCATTTTGTCACGTCAAGTAGAATGGGTTGACTCGGCCTGCGCCTGTGCTTGATTTATTGTCATATGTTTAGAGATTTTCTCTTCAGGCATATTCCTATTTCCAGTAAGTGTTATGTAATTCTTTTATACTCTAGTCACAGCAGGAGAGAGTGACCACAGAGCCAGCGTCTGGTGCAAATTATTCCATTTTATGCAGTGATCTTCAAGTATGTTCACATCAGAATTTGCCTCTTGTTTATGTGTTAGTTCACACAATAAGTATTTTTTTTCCATGTTCTCCTTCCCATCTTACCTCAAATAACTTTGTTCTTTTTAATGAATAGACTTTATTCTGTCTTCAGATTGCTTGTACATTGAAACGCACGTGCTGCCAATATTTTATTTAAAACCATATATAATCATAAAAATCTATAGATATATTTAAAAGTATTTTCTCTTTATTTTTATGATGTATAGGCGTTGACAGTCCCAAAGTAAAAACAACCAAATTATATACAAAGTTACAAATTTGATTTAAGTGAGCGTTTTAAAAATAAAAAAGGTAATTATATATAAATAAAAAATGATCCACATGGATACACTCAAGGACTCAATAAAAATTAATCTTTTATCAAAGCTGCATTAAAAAGTTTTGACTTTCGACCCAACATCGGGCCTTTATCAAGGACCCGATGAGAAACTTTGATACACCTTATAATCTTGATAAAGACTCAACATTAGGTCAAAACGTCGGAACTTTTTAATGAGCTTTGATTAAAAGATTAATTTTTATTGACTCCTTGAGTGCATCCATGTGGATCATTCTCATATATTTTTTGGATATTGACACCAATGCTTTACTTTACTCATCAGAAACAGTGCTGGTTTCTTGATGCTATATATATGACATACAGAATGGGACCAAACGCTGCAATAAGTCCCGCTGTAAACTATGCCAACATATATGTGACAGCAGCACTGCCGACACAATAACATCACATACAACATCAAGGACTCGTACCTCTGCATGTCTACCAATGTGGTGTACTTGATCCAGTGCACGGCCTGTAAAATGGGCTGCTATATTGGTGAAACTAGCCTTGAACTGACTCTCAGGATGAACCTGCAAAGACCCTCCTTCAAGAACTACCAGGAAAATACATATTGTACCCCGGTGGGACATCACCTCAATCTAACGGGCCACTTCATGCAGAACCTCAGAATTAAAATCCTCAAAAGGAAGTTTTAAAGATCCTCTGACCCTTAGACATTTGAAATGAAAATGATCACATATTTTAACACCATGAAAGAAGGGCTCAATGTGGACTCTGAATTTTTAACCCATTATCATAACGTCACTTAACATTCAGAATGCTGGCTGGAGTTTCGTTTTTTTTTGTATGTCTTTTTCTGCCTTCAGTTTTTTTTTTTCCTTTTTCCAAGTTGTCATGTTCATATCACTGTTGTTTTAGGGCCTAAGATCTCTCATGTGTTTATTTTCCCGTTTTGACCATACCATTTGACTCTTAAAATTTAAGAGATCTAACCTCCACCCGTGTGCCCCTTAACCCTTTCGCTGCTGAGCCTTTTCCCACCTCTGTGCTGAGCTCATTTTATTTTTGTATTTAAGATTTTATTTTGTAAATAAAGTCAGCAGAAAATCAAACAAATATAAGCAGGGGCCACGCAGGGCCAACTACAGCAGAATTACCACGTGTGGAAAACAACAAACAAACAGGGGGGGGTCTCAGCGTATAATAATAATCAATAAGGGGGCAGGGGGTGAAAGGGGGTATGGCATGGTGTGGTGCGAAAAAGGCCGACGATAGCGTCTTCACACGCAGGGTCAATACGGTTGCAGGTGGGGGGGGGGTCGTAAAGAAAAAGGGGGGTGTCTCCAAAAGAAAACTCCAAGAAACGCAGAAAAACAAGGAAATGGGAAGGGGTTAATAGGCAAAACTCAAAGTCTCAGCAGTGGTGGGTCAAGAGAAAATGCGTCAGAAAATGGGGCGGCTCGGATATACAGTCCAACTGTCCCTTCAGCCCGCATCTAGAAATAAAGTCGGGCGGGGTGCAGGTAGCGCGACCGCCAGTAGGCCACGGCACCCCACAGCCGCCCGACCCTCAGCATAGGAGAAAAAATCAGGGCCTTGCAACGTTCGTGCCGTTCCGTAATGACGGCCTCCAAGATTCCTGTGCAGAACTCCCCGGTACTTCGATGTATGTATCTGCGCCTTCCCTACCGTCAACTTGGGGGGAAGCGGTGTCCCAGATCCGCCGGAAAACAAGACTCGTCGTGGGGACCAGGTCAGCCCGTGGGCACCTCCGCTGGATCTCCTCCGTTGGGCTGCTTGACGTCGCCGCGTGTGCGGCCATGCTTTTCTGATCGCCCACCTAGCGGGACCGCCTGTCCCGGGTCCCCGAGGGGGCACCATCGACATCCAACTCGCCAACTTGACTGCTCTCCAGGGGGTGCGGGTAGAGATCCTAGCGCAAGCAGGTAGGCACCTCTGGAGGGGGCGAGCTTCAGGAACCGGAATCCCATCTAGGCCGTTAATTTTGTCGCCCTTCTCCTCGGGCGTAGCAGCAGCAGGGCAGGGTACCGCGGCATGTTGCAGCGAATTAATCCCCAGCACTGACGTCAGCCGGTGCCATGTACCACGTGTCATCGGGCGCTCATCGTCTGCCCCGAGCAGCAACTCCAGGCAGGCTTCAAGTTCTGCCAGGGCGGCCTCCATGCTTCTGGCGAGGGAAGGATGAACCAGCCGCCGCTGGTCCACGTTCATCCCCACAATCTCTGCTGTAGGAACAGCCTCAGCAGCCAGGGGACAGGGGCCCTCCATCCCCACGGCTCGCCGCAGCTGTGTTCCCCGATATGTAGGCTGCAGGTGGATCGGGTTGCACTCGTGCTGGGGCCTAAGCCCCAAGATGGCCGACGACAGAGCAGGCCCGGCAGGCAACAGAGACCCAAAACGACTCGTCTCTGGTCCGGAGGGGGGACTAAACGGGCTCCGGACAGTATAACTCCGGTGGCCAGCCGTGGTGGTACCTCAATTTATGAAAATCGTCCTGTAACTGTCAGCTGGAGGTCCCCAAAAGCGGCAGAAGTGTGGAGCTCCACAAAAACACGTCTGCCTCCGCTGGTAGCCGGCCACGCCCCCCTGAGCTCATTTTAACCGGTTTCGCTCATCATGTTTAACCGCGTTTTGAAGCCTTATTTTAATATATGACCCAGACATATTATATATCGTTCTTTCCGGCAGACTGTGCAGATTCATAATATGTCATTATTATATGTATACGTTATGTCATGCCTGTATATTATAACAAAAAATGCAATAAAATTTGTATTTTCAATAACTTACAATGTGTAAAGTGTTTTTTTTCACATTTTAAAATGCGATCGTTTGCGGTTATATTTTCTATGGGGTGCGCTTGTTAAAAAAATTAGAAATGAGGAATCGTTACTTTTTTTTGGGGAAAATTACGTGTTTTTTAGCAAACGCCCCCCATAGAAAAAATCGTTAGTGCAGCATCATTGTTCACATTATAATTGAAATGGGAACAATATTGTTGCCCTTATAAATCTAAAAAAAAACAAAAAAAAAACCATTTATTTTATTTTTTTACATTTTACATGGTCATGTTTGGTATCATTGGAAAGGCCACGCTCTGGCCGTTCCAATGATAGCAAACATTAACCCCTAGCTGTCATGGATCGGGAGATAGGGGGTTCATTGGAACCCTCTATCTCCACTATAGGTGTCAGCAAGGGGTTAATTTCAAAACTGGCGCCATCGCGCTCTGCGCGATGACGCCAGTCATTAGGGGGATATCCCGGAAGCTTGGCCGACATCCAAGATGTCGACCAGCTCCGGGAGGGGACCGCGATACGGCGCATGTTGGCGCCATATCGCGATCCAGCCCCCTAGGGGTTAAAGACAGCCGCCGCTTGGAAGGGCAGGCTGTGCCCTTCCAGGCGGTGCCTGCCTTTAATCGCTGGCCCGCGGGGAAGGGGAGGGGGAGAGGTCCGAAGGACCTTCCCCCCCCTCCCCTTCAGGCACCTTCCCTGCAATGGCGGGGGGGGTGCCTGAAATAGACGTCATCGCGCATGCGCGATGACGCCTATCGTGCCCGCCGGGGTCCCGGAGGCTGGGCTGACATCGATGAGGTCAGCCCGCACCGGGGGGCCGAGCGATCAGCCGGAATACCGGCTGATCGCGGCAGCAAAGGGAGGACGCGCTCAGCGCGTCCTCCGCAGCCAAGTACCAATGCAGTTGGACGCGCTGAGCGCGTCCACCGCATTGAAGTGGTTAAGGTCTTAATTTTCAATTCTAGGATATTGCTCAGTATAGCGTCCAGACCTAAAGAAGAGAGGAATCCTCCCGAAAGCTTGTCTTTTAAATGTAACATTAGTCCAATAAAAAGGTATCACTACGTACTGCTATACTCGTGATTATTTATATATACAGTGGCAAGAAAAAGTATGTGAACCCTTTGGGATTACGTGGAGTTTTGCATGAATTGGTCATAAAATGTGCTCTGATCTTCATCTAAGTTACAACAATTTGAAAAACACAGTCTGCTTAAAATAATACAACACAAACGTTATTTTTAGAGTTTATCAAGACATTTTGCAGGAAAACGTAAGACCATCTGTCCGCCAACTGAAGCTCCGCAGAGGATGGGTGATGCAACAGGACAATGACTCAAAGCATATAAGTAATTCAACAAAAGAATGGCTTCAACAAAACAAAATACGCCTTCTGGAGTAGCTCAGTCAGAGTCCTGAGCTCAACCCGATTGAAATGCTGTGGCATGACCTTAAGAGAGCAATTCACACCAGACAACCCAAGAATATTGCTACACTGAAACAGTTTTGTGAAGGAGTGGTCCAAAATTACTCCAGATCGTTGTGCAGGTCTGATCTGCAACTACAGGAAACGTTTGGTTGAGGTTATTGCTGCCAAAGGAGGGTCAACCAGTTATTAAGTCCAAAGGTTCACATACTTTTTCCACCCTGCACTGTGAATGTTTATATGTTCTGTTCAATAAAAACATATGTTTGTGTTGTATTATTTTAAGCAGACTGTGTTTTTCAAATTGTTGTGAGTTAGATGAAGATCAGAGCACATTTCATGACCAATTCATGCAAAACTCCACGTAATCCCAAAGGGTTCACATACTTTTTTTTGCCACTGTATATATAAGTTTCTACAAGGGTTGTGGTGAAGGACTAAAAGTGAGATAAAAAGCCTCCACACTATAATAAGTGTGTTTAATATTGCAGAAGCCACCTGCACATCAGTTTCCTGTATATACACACACACACACACAAAAGAATTATAAACATTAACAAAACACAACCTAATCAAAGGTGGCTCCTCTGCTTTTGTGGAGAGTTATGACTGACAGCAGACTTTAAAAAGTAGAGCAATCTTCATTGAAACTAATGGGATGTTTCTGCAGACTGTTCCATTTTTAGAACTTTACCCTGGAATTGCTCCTGATACAGAATCTCAAATGGATATTTATATACCCGGACATAGCTTCATCTGAAGCTCTCACATCAGCTATGAAAATACATTTTATTAGCAGAGATCAGTAAACTATAAAGATAGTTTTTGGCAGGAAAACAGAGTTTCCTTCCCCAGAAGTACAGATAATAATGCAGTGCTGCACCAGAGTTAACATTGGCAGAATCACCACTCATGGTACCCATTACCAGTAGCCAGGGCTAGACATAATTTTCTTGGCTAATAAGAGACCCATGTATGGTAGTTTGACGACTGGATTTCACTGCTGTACATTTTCAGTCTCGCAGTTTCCTGTAAATTTACCCAGAATGCCTCAGCCTTCGCTCATTTCACTTTCCCACAAAATAAAACACAGGCTTTGTGCATTAGTAAAGTGTGTGGGAGTCTATAAATCAATCGTTTTCCACGAAAAGTACAACTAATGAAAATTAAAATACACCAAGTGAATCTTTCCTGGAAGAATGGAATTAAAAGGAATGCATGTCTGAATGAGACAGGACCAGCAGGGACTCTGTCCGCAGAAGAACTGTGTACTCTAGAGAAAGAGACGGGGATCAGAGTCTCAACTTTATTATGTACAAGTAGTGGCTGGAATATTAAGACATGATGTTTTAAATCAGAACTCATCTTTAAGTGTCACGTACCTCCGGCGCCCAGCAGTCTCCTCCATGCTGCTCGCATGCCGAGCGCCGATCACGTGACGCCTGGAGGGGTGGGGCACATTAGGAAAGCGCAATCTGGTATATAAGGCCTTCAGTTAGCCCAGAGCAGCGCACTGTCATGTTCTCACACTCCCACAGTGCTCCCAAGTGTTTCTGATTGAATTTATTGATTTGTGCTTTGACCTCTGGCTTTGGAAAACGATTACTCTTGTGTATAGACTTCTGGCTTTGGAAATCAACTACTCTTGTGTTTAGACCTCTGGCGATCTACTACTCCAGTGTTTTGTCCGCTGCCTCTGCATTATTGTGTATACATATATCTGACATCTGAATGCAACAATACATACGCTTTATTCTGGTCTCCGTCTGTTCGCTTACGTAGTTGCTATAAACGACCACTATAAGGATCAGAATATTAGGGCAACCCTGCATACAGGGATCATATACTTATATCCGTGAGGAATCCGTGACATTAAGTCGCAACATAATGGAAAGAACACCGACTTGTTTGCTTAGGACCTTAAAAAACTCATGCACTCCTCCAAAGCTAGCATCTCTTCTTGAGTGTTAACTTATCTGTACACATTGCTAGCTCCATGTATCATCCCTCTCCAGACATCCCAACCTGCAAAAACTAATTTCGGGGAGGCTAACCGCCTGCTCGCTGCCCCCCCCCATGCTTTATTTTATAAATTTTTTTAAATATAAATTAGAAACAGTGTGTATTACACAGCCAGGATACCCCCCGGACGCTCTCTGTATAACATAGTCATGATACCCTTCAGGCCAGGGTGCACTGCTCGCTACTAGTACTGTCCCTAAATAATGATTGCAGTTAGTTCTATCCAAGGCTAGCCGATGGCCACCCATCTCTTATAAGAACGAGGAGACAGATGCGGAGCGTGGTGACAACGAACGCAGCGTGAGAATCGTTCGTCCGTCAGTGACGTCACCCCTGAGTGATGACGGCGGTGGGGTTGCAGGGGGCTGGCTCTCGGCAGACACAGTGGAGGAGCCTGCTCCAGGAGGCAGCCTAGGTCAGAACTACACCTTCCGGCGTGTTGTGCCGCGGAGTGAGGGCCAGAGCGCATGCTCTGTTTTTAAGCTAATTGTTGAATGATTATCTTAAACAGATAATCCGCCCTCCGACTGAGCCCAGACTCCCGAATGAAAATCCAGGAGTTCCAGAATTGTTTACGGGCGTCAGGGAGCCTGTATTCACTTCAGTGTGACTCCCGGCACTCCCGAGAGACTTGGCATCCCTCACCTCTCCAAGAACCCGATTCAAATTTTAATCCTAGTAACATCAACAATAACCCATAAATTATGTCAAGTTCCAAAAACCATAATAAGCTTTCTATAAAAGAAAATATACAAGCCAACAACGGTGGCCATTGCTTCTTCAGTGGTGGAATTCAAAACAATGTTCATTAACCTGCTAGAACAAATTATTCCTTGTTAAGAAGGTTAAAAAGAAAATGTAGTGGTTCATAGCTCCATGAGCTTTCCTGTAAGTAGATCAAACAGCTGAAGCAATCTACAACAGTGAAGAAATGCAGTTTTTAGCACACAAGGACTTCTAAAAAACTGTCCCAACTGTTCCTTCAGAGCGACTTGTGCCTAAAATACTAAATTTTTCCATTTTTATTTGTTCACCAGTTTACAACTTTGTTGTATACAAAAGTTGTGTACAAAATTTTTGTTTCTCAATTTTTTAAAAAGGCTTTTTTATTCTGTAAAAAAATAAAATAATAAAAAAGGTCTGTTAAAAGGGCCTTTTTTATTAGAAACATTTTAATATTTTATTGGTTTAACCTCCCTGGCGGTCTATTTCTTCAGAAAATTCTTTGCAGAAAACGGTCTATTTTATTTTTTTTTGCCCCCCCCTAGCGGCATCCCAAGTGTGGCTCGGGGTTAAATTCCTATGTGGGAAGCGGTAACCCTGAGCAACACTCGGGATGCTGCTGGATACATTACCTCTCCCTGCGCTCCCTCAATGTCCCCAGCTGCCTCCTCCGGCGACCGCGACCTCATACTTCCTGGTTTACTCTTCAGGAGAAGGAATCCAGGAAGTAAAATTCTGTGATCGCCAGAGGAGACTGCAGAGATCATTGAGGGAGCGCAGAGAGAGGTGATGTATCGAGCCCAAATGTGTCTCGGGGTTACCGCTCTCAGCGGTGAAATTTAACCCAGAGACACACTCGGGAACACCACTAGGGAGGTTAAACACCTATTAGAATAGACTTCCACGGTGACTCCAGTTTTGGGAAAATATAATGACCATTCGCTAAATAGTGAATTCACCGTATTTTCGGTGTAATAGAATCGCCAAAATTGCAAAGCACGCTTTGTGAATAGATCCTAGAGTTTTGCAATGTTTTTCATTTTCTTATTTTGCACATGGGCTAGGTATGCAAGAATACAGGTGGTTGAAAGTGCCGGTGCTGCCAATATTGCAATGCTGAGGAACGCCTGCATTTCACAAAACTAAAATCCAGAGAATGACAGTAAAAGCTTCACAGGGCAGCTATGTCTGCTGCTCTTTCAGTTCAAGTTTGTGAAGAACCCCATAAAGGAGGTCTTTCATTGACTTTACGTGTCCTGTATTGTATTACCGCTACGATCACCTTATGTACTTAAGAGGGAGCATCTGATTGGGTTTGTATTTTGGGTTGAGCTACTCCTGGTTTCCTACAGGTGAGACAACATACGATTACTGGTCAAAGAACTTCACTCAAAACTTTATCCGTATATTGGAAAGTGGCAATGAGGCTCTGAGCATCTGAATCATTAGAATATGAACCGGTAATGTGATGTAGGGTTGCTAGACTGTAAGAATGTATGGTGTGTGTGTAGTGTGAGGTATGGACTGTTGGCTGTGAATGATGCATTGCTTTTCTTCTGCCACCCTACTTCCTGTTTTGCTCTGAGGGGTTTACTCACTTCCTGTTGCCAGTTGGTGGGAATGTTCTGGAGAGATGTAAAATGGCGGCTGAAGCAGAGCAGTGTTGAGGCAGCACTGCAAGGAAACTGTACTACACAGATTAATAAAGTACAACGTGCTTATCCAGAAGTGACTGTTTTATACAATGCAACCAATAAAGTAGGAATATAAAACACATTGGTGAAAAACATCAGAGGTATTTAAAGTCAAATTGACTAGCGTGGGCGATGAGCATATACAAGCACGTCTCCAGCCACAGTCAAGACAAAACACCTGCACGAGTGAAATTTATTGTCTTTATGCTTTAAGTGTCTCTATGGAACTAAATCTCCAAGTACTTTGAGAATGGTCTGCAAGTTGACGCTTAACCTTGCACATGACACTTTTTATATGAATGCTCTGTTTTTGAAGATGTTTTCTATACAGGTTTATAAAATGAAGAGTTCAGGAGGTCATCAGTACAATCGCAATGCAATTACGTGTATTGTGTTATTTCTGTTACTCTGCTGGTAATTGCGTGGCTTGGAACACATAATGTCAAACCATTAGGAGTTACGCGACAGGATTTTGTGTTTCAAGTCTATATGGAAATAATTGATGTGTTTGGAGTACAGTTGTGTTCAAAATTATTCAACCCCCACTGAAATTGAGTGTTTTGGCCAGTTTGACATTGATTTTGATCAGTCATCTTGCTTACAATAAAATCAAAGAGGCACGTGTAGGTCAGACACATATAACATAACATTTATAATGAAATAACCACAAATGTCTTTTCTGTGCTCACATCATTATCAGTTTTATTCAACCCCCAAGTGACATTCAATCTTAGTACAACATCCTTTTAACAGCTTTTAAACGTGAAGCATAGCTTGACACAAGTGTCTTGCAGCGATCTACGGGTATCTTCGCCCATTCGTCATGGGCAAAAGCCTCCAGTTCAGTCACATTCTTAGGCTTGCGCACTGCAACTGCTTTTTTTGAGAACCTCTGGTGGGACTTAATCGGATTTAAGTCAGGTGACTGCGATGGCCACTCCAAAATGTTCTAGCCTTTAATCTACAACCATGCTCTAGTGGACTTGGAGGTATGCTTGGGATCATTGTCCTGTTGAAAGGTCCAACGTCTCCCAAGCCTCAGGTTTGTGACGGACTGCATCACATTGTCATCCAATATCTCCTGGTACTGAAGAGAATTCATGGTACCTTGCACACGCTGAAGCTTCCCTGTACCTGCAGAAGCAAAACAGCCCCAAAGCATGATTGACCCCCCGCCATGCTTCACAGTAGGCAAGGTGTTCTTTTCTTCATAGGCCTTGTTCTTCCTCCTCCAAACATAGCGTTGATCCAGGGGCCCAAACAGTTCTAATTTAGTTTCATCAGTCCACAGAACACTATCCCAAAACTACTGTGGTTTGTCCACATGACTTTTGGCATACTGCAGTCGACTCTTATTCTTTGGAGACAGCAAGGGGGTGCGCCTGGGAGTTCTGGCATGGAAGCCTTCATTACGCAGTGTGCGCCGTATTGTCTGAGCTGAAACTTCAGTACCCACATCTGACAAATCTTTTCTCAGTTCCTCAGCAGTCACATGGGGACTTTTCTCCACTCTACGCTTCAGGTAGCGCACAGCAGTCGAGTCAGCATCTTCTTTCTGCTACGACCAGGTAGCGTTTAAACAGTGCCCTTTGCCTTGAATTTGCGAATGATGCTTCCTATGGTCTCTCTTGGTATGTTTAACATCTTTGCAATCTTCTTATAGCCATTGCCCTTCCTGTGAAGAGTAATCACCTCTTCTCTTGTCTTCCTGGACCATTCTATTGACTTCCCCATGTTTATAACCACACCAGTAAATGTCTAGAAGGAGCTGAGTATCACAGTCATTTTAAAGCTGCCTAATTGGTGCTTATTATGCTTTATTGCTGCTCCGTGACATCCACAGGTGTTTTCAATACCTGATTGAAAACACTTGAATGAACCTGTTCTTCAGAGTGGTAGTCTTTAAGGGGTTGAATAATTGTGTCAATGAAGAATTCACAAAAGAAACATTTACTACTGTATTACAAAACCAATTGATGTCATTTTAGTTGCATATGGTGCTTTAAAAAGTCCTTGTAGGATTTCATTCTGAATACAATTACAAATGTACACTAAATTCCCTAAAACCCTTTACAGCATTGGGGGTTGAATAATTTTGAACACAACTGTATGTGTAGGACGATAGTAGCATGCTCACAAAAGACGCAGAGCTCACAAAATATTCACTACGGTACCTACAGACTCTTTGAAGTGAACATATTTATAAAGGCTCATTTGATGCGAAGCAGCAGCCTCGTTCCTCAGTCGGAAATGTACTTCCACTGATTGACGGAGCAATGATAGAGAGTAGAAGAAACCCACTCACTCCTGGCACATGAGTTATTGAAGGAGATGTCACATCTCCACCGAAGGCCAATCAACTATGTCCACCAAGTAGGAACACTGAGCGCCTAAAGTGGGTAAACAGCAGCCTGCAACATGTCAAGGGTCTTCAGGATACTGTTGTGTTTTTGCCGATGGGCAATTTATTTATTGTGGTAGCACAGTTGGGTTGGTATCTCATTCTTGAAGGCAACAGCAAAATAATGGTATTGTGGTGTGATTTACTTTGGCATAAGTTGGGGCCTTTATAGTGGCTCGGGTAAGACCAGAGGCATGTTAACCCCATATACCCACAACCATCCCAGATGGACCAATAACCCAGTGGTCCATTGCTTAGTCGTGAGGTGTAGGATAGCGTGTGGTTTCTGGTGATATTAAGCATGCAATTTGAAAAGTGAAGATTGAGATGGTTCAAGTTTAGCTTCAATAACAGATACTCTGCAACTGCAACTAAATGATCGAGTCATGCCAACTCAAATTGTCACACCTATTTGGGGTACTTATTTGTTCTATGGAGCCAACACCATTTTTTTTGGGGGGGGGGGGGGGACTCCCTGATGGGATCAGAGAAGTATTTGTTTTATTTCTTGATATTGAGTTCAAATCACTCTTCCAACGCAGTAAGTACATATCACATTTACTGCAACGTGTGAAACCTTGTGAACATCAGGAAAATGGTAATTAAAAAAAAATACTTGTGTCCTTAAGGATCAAATTGGAATGAAAATAACCTCAGAGAACACATGAGTATTAGTCCAAACTGTACAAAATATTACTTTAACCCTTTCATCGCTGAGCCATTTCACGCCTGTGTGCTGAGGTCATTTTTACCGGTTTCGCTCATGTTTAAACGTGTTTTGAAGCCATATTTTATTATATGACCCAGACATATTATATCATTATTATATGTATACGTCATGTCCTGTCTGTATATTATAACAAAAAACTGCAATAAAATTAAATTTTTTTCAATAATTTACGTGTAAAATGTTTTTTCCACATTTAAGGCTAGGGTCAGACGAACGCATTTTTATGTTGTCTGTGAAAAAGTGCGTTCGAACGAATGGACGCATTTTTTCACAGAATACGTGATAGTGGTCATACTATGCGCATTTTCGTCCGTGATTTTGTACGGATCATCAATAAAACACTTTTTGCATCTGGACGTTATGTTGGCCGGACATTAGCAGCGTCTGACGTCTCCTAATCACACACACACGCACGCCGCTAGCAGACGCAGCGCACTCTGTACGTCAGTACCTGCGGTTTCACGTTCTCGAAAAAATGCGTTCATTTTCCACTTGCGTTGCGCAGCCGGACTTTTGTGCGACCGTACTTCGTATATTGGCCGTCATTGCCCGGCATCTGCTGCTAGTGCGGCCGTGATTAAGTGCGCCAGAACGCGCGTTCGCACTGCCTCAGTCTGACCCTAGCCTTAACATGCGTGCGTTTGCGGTTATATTTTCTATGGGTTGCGCTTGTTAAAAATATTAGAAATGGGGTCTTGTCACATTATTTGGGGGGGGGGGGGGGAAATCACGCGATTTTTAACAAACGCACCCCATACAAAAATAGTTAGTGCAGCATCATTGTTCACATTATAATTGAAATGGGAACAATATTGCTGCATTAACAAAGCAAAAACAAAAGTTAAATTATTTTTTTTTTCCTCTTTACATTTAACATGGTCATGTAATCGTTGGAAAGGCAATGCTCTGGCCAATCCAACAATACCAAACATTAACCCCTAGCTGCTACGGATCGGGAGATTGGAACCCCTATCTCCACCATTGGTGGCAGCTAGGGGTTAACTCCAAAACAGACATTGCGCTATGCAAGATGACGCCAGTCGTCAGGGGGGAGATCCCGGAAGCCTGGCCGACATCGAAGATGTCGGCCAGCTCCGGGAAAGAAAGGATCGCTATTGGGCACCGAATAGCGATCCGGTCCCCAAGGGGTTAAAGCCAGGCACCGTTTGGAAGGGCAGGCTGTGCCCTTCCAAACCATGCCTGGCTTCGATCACTGGCCCGAACTGAAGGGAGAGAGGTCCTCCCCCCTCCCTTTCAGACACTTCCTCTGCACTCGTGGGGGGCGCCTGCAATAGATGTCATCATGCCGCCGCGATGACATCTATTTGTGCCCTCGGCGGTCCCGGATGCTGGGCTGACATCGAGGATGTCAGCCCGCACCCGGGGGGGGGGGGCACAGCGATTGCAGCCAGCGATCGGCTGGATTATGGCCAAAAGGGAGGACGCATCCTCCGCAGCGAAGTGGTTAAAAGACATAAACATTACTTTAAATTTACAGGTTTAATGCAGAGTTAAGTCAGGGCGTAATGGCTACAAAACAAAGTTGTTTCATTCATATTTGTCCAAGATTTTTTTTTTTTTGTGTTGTAAATAAAAATAAATATGTAAGTTTTGTTGTTTGGCATCTGGACCCTAGAAAGAAAAAAAGAATCATATGAATAATTTGTAAACTACATTAGTGGTTCTTCTTTCAGGTGCTTGAATCAGCAGAGTTAGGTGAGCTCACTCTGGAACAGGCAACGAAAGCTGCCCATGTGAGAAGCAGACTTCCCTTGGGTCAAAAACCTGCTACGGTCAAAGTCTGTCCCTGAGACTCGTTGAAGCCCTGAACTGAAGTCTTTTGAATTGAAATGGATATTCTGAAGGTATAAGCGGTATTCATGGTATGGACACCGACTCCTCTGTCCAGAACCGTACCCCCCAATCACATTTCTGTGGAGTGCTTTTACTTGAAATCTGGTGCCATAACAGAGCTTGGTGGGTTGAGATTCCACAATAGCAGCACAGGTTCTCCCACGCTGCAGCATTGAGGGTGCGTGTGAGGCCTGGCGCGAGAGGGAAGCAGACATGCTGGAGTAGTGAGGGAGTGTATGAGGCCTGGCTGTGAGAGGAGCTGCTGAGAGACTCCATTATATGTGAAGTAACAGCATCCCTCTGATCTGCTGATCCAGTGGATCAACTGGATTTTTGGAAAATGTTCAAAAATAAAACACCCTTGTTTCAAAGATTGTAAATACCAATTTACCACCCGTAATATCTTTGATTTTTGAAATATAGGTATACTGATAAAGTCACCCACTTTTCAAACCTAACTGGATTTTCTGAAAATGGTAAAAGGTGTTTATTTTTCCATGAAGAACCTAAATACCAATTTTCAGTCTGTAACATCTTCCGTTTGAGATATATGTATTTGGTTTAAAAGTCACCCCTTGGGGTGGAATTTCCACAAATTCTTAAAATGTACCTTCAAAATTTCACATTCCTAGGATAAAAGGATTTGAGCTGGGCGTTGAGTCAGTGTTATAGCTGACTGCACTATACCTATGCGATCACTTTAACTAGTGGCTCCACCCCAGGTCAGAGGGCACGTCAGCCATCTTCAGGAGTCAGTGTGATGCAGTTATGAAGGCAGATACATGATCCTGTGTTCCTGTAGTTATCCACGCCTGTATATAACAGTAAGTGTCCTGCAATAAAGCAATGGTGAACCCGACAGCCCAGCCTCATATCTGAACAAGCAGAGAGCATAACAGTGGCGATGAGAATGAGATTTGTAAAGGTCTGCTCAGCCTGAAAAAACAAAAACAAAACCGGGATTGAAAGCCAGATAAAGCACACACTGCCATCCAGCAGCATGAACATGGCACTGATAGGCACATTAACTGAGTTTGATGGAGAGAAAACTTCCTGGAGCTCCTGGGCTGAGAGATTAGAGCAGAACTTCAGTGCCAACACCATACCCCCTGAGAGACAGGTTGCAGTGTTTCTCACAGCCATGGGGCTAACACACATGACACTCTAAGAGACCTTCTATTCCCAGAGAAACGAGCAACCAAGGCTCTACAGGAACTTCTGAAACTATTAGAGGATCACTTTCAGCCAAAACCGCTGGAAATTGCAAAAAGATTTTGTTTTTATCAACGGCAGCAGCAGCCGGGCGAAGATATTTAAGCCTATGTGGTGGCCCTTCGCAAATTGGCCTCCACCTGTTCATTTGGGGAGTACCTACCGACAGCTTTGAGGGACAAGTTTGTCCTGGGACTGAATAGTGAAATGATTCAAAGGAAACTGACAGAAAAGGGACTCGCCCTTACAAGCGCAGTTGAGATAGCATCAGTCATGGAGATGGCTGTCAGGGATACGGAGGAATTGCACCCTCAGAGTCACAAAGAAGGGGTGAAAGAGGACGTTTTCAGAACCGCAGTTGCTACAGCCAACTGGAGATACAGACCCAAACCCACGCCAGCTTGTTATCGGTGCGGTAATACAGACCACGACTCCAAAACCTGTTTAAGGATCAACCTTGTTATCAATGTGGAAAAATGGGCCATCTCAAGCGGGTTTGCCGTAATAGGAATGTACAAGGACAAAAGCCGCAGTACCCTAAGAAGACTTACAAGGTACAGAAACTTACATCATCTTCATCTGACTCAGTTTATCTATACATCGTATACACTTGTCACACCCTGCAATGACAGTACAAGTAACCATTGAAGGGAAGAGACTATAAGATGGACGTTGATACAGGAGCTGCAGTGTCCGTTATCACACAAAAACAGTGGAAACAACTTCAGATCCAGGCAACTGTCCGCCCCACTCCAATAAAGCTGCAGACCTACTCAATGCAAGTACTCCATCCACTTGGTTGCGCAAAGGTAAAGGTATCATACAAGGGCCAGACACAAAGACTACCACTATATATCCTGAAAAACGGAGGACCGCCTCTCTTTGGCAGAGATTGGATCACTCATCTGGGAATGCCAGATATCATCAAGAATCCTTGCAAAACCCTGACAGTTCCGTCAGGACATGATGATGGATGGGTGGAATCCTTAAAACAGCGTTTCCCTGAGGTTTTCGTTGACGAGTTAGGGAAAAATCAAAAATGTCTGTGTGAGGCTCAAGCTGAAACCGGATGCTCATCCCAGATTCTTCAAGGTTCGGACTACCGTTTGCCCTTAGAGCGGGAGTGGACGCTGAACTAATCCGGCTGGAAGAACAGGGTGTCATTTCCAAGGTAGAGCGCAGTGCTTGGGGCATCACCTATTGTTCCAGTAAAGAAATCAAATTGTGAATTGCGCATCTGTGGGGATTTTCGCATGGTACTGAATAGCCAACTGGAGGTAGACCAGTATCCTCTACCCAGAGTAGGGGACATCTTCGCTTCACTTGCTGGGGGACAGAAGTTCACCAAGATTGATCTACGACAAGCTTACGTACAGTTTGAGGTCCACCCCTCTTCTCGAAAATACCTCACCAATAACACTCACAGGGGTTTGTACAAATACAAATCGAATGGTGTTTGGCAGGCCATCTGGCAAAGAAAGACGGATGACATTTTAGCACATTCCCGTCACTCAGTGTCTATTAGATGACATGCTCATCACTGGTCGCACGGACCAAAAACACAAGCAGAATGTAGAGCTCGTTTTACAAAGACTTCAGGACCAATTTGACAAAATGTAAATTCATGGTGCCTAAATTGGAGTTTTGAAGCCACTTAGTAGATGCAGAGGGCATTCATACTGCTGAAGACAAGGTTGATGCTTTAGTCAAAGCTCCAGCCCCAACAAGTGTCCATCAACTACGATCCTACCTTGGCCTGCTTAACTACTATAATAAATTTCTTCCAGACCTTGCTCATACATTGTTTCCACTGCATAAGCTCCTGGAGAAACACTCCAGGTGGGACTGGTCAGCTGAATGTCAACAGTTTCCGTTTAGAGGACTCAAAAGCATGTTAAGAGTCACGGATGCTTGTACACTACGACCTCCAGAAGCCTCTTATGGTCTGGGCGCTGTTCTTTCCCACATCCTACTGGATGGCTCTGAGAAACCGGTGGCCTTCGCCTCCAGATCCTTGACGAAGAGAGAGAGCAATTACTCTCAAATTGATAAAAAGGCACTTGCATTGATATGGGCAATTCGGAAGTTTCACCTTTACCTGTATGGTAGAGAGTTTATCATTTTAACGGATCATAAACCGCTTCAAATTTTTAGCCCTGACAAAAGGAATCTCTCAGACAACTGCAGCCCGTCTCCAGCGCTACGCCCTGTTCTTGGGAGCATACAGCTACCACATACAGTATCGAAGTCATGATGCAAATGCAGATGCAATGTCCCGTCTCACAGAACTGCCTCTAGAGTCGACACCATCAGTCAAGAGTTGTACGTACACCACCTCACACCTCCTGACTTCGAGAGATAGCCGCCCATACTGTGAAGGATACCCTTCTGACAAACGTGCGTCCCTTTATACGAGACGGCTGGCCTGTGACAGTATCACAGGAACATGAACCTTACTACAGGAAGTGAATGGAATTGTTATGGGGAGACAGAGTGGTCATTCCAAAAAACCCTCCAGAGACACATCTTGGACTTGCTACATACTGGTCACCCTGGAACCACGCGGATGAAACAGAAAGCACGGGGTTATGCGTGGTGGCCAAACATAGATGCAGATATCACGGCATATGTCAATGCTTGTGTAGGATGTGCACAAACTGCCAGAGACCCCCCCCCCCGAGGATGCATTCAACCCTGGACTTTCATCCAGTCCTACCGCCTCCAACACCCCGCCTGCTGGAGGGCGTCCAACGCCCTCCTGACCACTTCCATTTTCAAGAAGGGATCATAGACTTCCATCGGTCCTCGCGTAGGGCCCAGAAAGATACAGATGATTGGGCCCCGCAATTTTCTTCAGAAGACTAGTCAGTTTTTCAGTGACACTCTCCAAGTTCCTCAGATGAACGGTGTTGATTGTTATGGTTGTTGATTTGTTACTAGGTTGTTAGGTTGTTCTGTTTTTGTTTTTTTTGGGGTGGGGAGGAAGGTGTTATAGCTGACTGTACTATACCTGTGCTATCACTTTAACTAGTGGCTCCGCCCCAGGTTGACACAGGTCAGAGGGCACAGCAGCCATCTTCAGGAGTCCGTTAGTGTGATGCAGATATGAAGGCAGATACATGATCCTGTGTTCCTGTAGTTATCCAAGCCTGTATATTAGGGATGCACCGATACCACTTTTTTAAGACCGAGTACGAGTACCGATACTTTTGTTCAAGTACTCACCGATACCAATTACCGATACTTTTATTTTATGCCATGTGACGCTTTCCAATAAGAACAGACCTCCTATATTGCCCCCCCAGCTCATGGATATTGCCCCCCCAGCTCATGGATATTGCCCCCCAGCTCATGGATATTGCCCCCCAGCTCATGGATATTGCCCCCCAGCTCATGGATATTGCCCCCCAGCTCATGGATATTGCCCCCCCAGCTCATGGATATTGCCCCCCCAGCTCATGGATATTGCCCCCCAGCTCATGGATATTGCCCCCCCAGCTCATGGATATTGCCCCCCAGCTCATGGATATTGCCCCCCCAGCTCATGGATATTGCCCCCCAGCTCATGGATATTGCCCCCCAGCTCATGGATATTGCCCCCCCAGCTCATGGATATTGCCCCCCGCTCATGGATATTGCCCCATTGCTCATGCATATTCCCCCCCCCCTCCGCTCCGCTCATACTTTCCCGGCGTCGCTGAAGGAAGGTAAGTATGAGCGGAGAGCAGCTGCAGGGCCTGTCTGAATGCTCTATCGGCATTCGGACAGGCCCTGCAGCTGCTCACTTTGTTTATACTTACCTTCCTTCAGCGACGCCGGGAAAGTTTCCGCGCGTGCGCTGGTTGGAAGGACCCCAGCCGTGATCACATGGTCCCACGTGGTCGCGGCTGGGGTCCTTCCAACCAGCGCGCGCGAAGACATTCTCGGCGGCGCTGAAGGAAGGTAAGTATCGCAGAGCTCCAGGGGCGGCTGTCCGAATGCCGATAGAGCATTCGGACAGCCGCCGCAGCCCCTCGGATACCGGCAAGCCGGCTCAATGCCGGCTTCCGGTATCGGAAAAAAATATCGGGGGTACTGCACGAGTACCAAGTACTCCTGCAGTACCCGGTATCGGCACCGATATCGATACTAGTATCGGTATCGGTGCAACCCTACTGTATATAACAGTAAGTGTCCTGCAATAAAGCAATGGTGAACCTGACAGCCCAGCCTCATATCTGAACAAGCAGAGAGCATAACAGTCAGGACTGACAGACACACACCCACGTATATAGGTGTTCACTCAGTTATACCAGAACCTATACAAGATTGGCACTGTATTATCAGCATTGTGCCAATTAATAGGATGGCACTATCCACCAGATGTCCCATAAAAAATAAAAAAAATTCCCTGTATAAATGAAACAGCAGAAAGGAGAATATAGGGCAGACAAGTTGGACTTGAAAATGCCAATGAAGTATAACAATGGAGATGCTCATCTTGGGGAGCTGGCTCTAGGGTGAATTATGTTGGACATCTTTTATAGCTGGTGTCTTATCCCCACATCGATGGTACTGGAGCAGGAAAACCTGAGGAAAATTAAGCCAATGAATATGACGAAACTGGGGCAGGATACCAGAATCAGAAGGAAATCAAAAATTGTTTCGCTGAGCTTTCAGCTTCCTCAGTCAAAACAGATTTTAAATTGGAAGGAGGGGGGGGGGGTAATAAATTGTTCTAGGATCATTACAAAAAAAAAAAAAAAAACACTAGAACTCAATCGTGAAGCATTCAGGACACAAGCACAGACTTTGCTTACTTCAGATTTCCAACTTCAAGACAAAATGTAAATGACATTTGCGGACTGAAGCACATAATGCATGGGTGTTTGTGTTATCTTTTAAGGGACACTATAAATACCAACGTACTGGTCATGGTGCACTGAATTGTCCCTCCAGCTGTCCCTGGGTGCTATGGTTCTTCCATGTTCAAGGCTGTTGAAATTTAAAATTTAAAAAGTTTAAGATTTCTAGCAGGAAAAAAAAAATCCATTGTTTTTTTTAGTTTAATTGCAGGAAAATTGTGTCTACTGAAGGGCCAGGTGTCCTCGATCACTGAGGGATTGTAATCCCTGGTTCTAGAGCGCCACCTTCTGATCAATTTAAAAAAATAAAATGCACGTATTGCTCAAAAAATAGTGGGATGAAAGAAGATTTGCTGTATTAGGAATGTGATAAACTTCAGAGTGTGAGGAGGGGTGGCAGAATGTGCAACATCGGTTTATCTTTCTGGAATGAAGGAAACGTCTCAAATCATGCACAGAAATAAAGTCCTGAGGCAAGGGTTTTAATTGAAATTTGTTTATAGTTTAGATTTTTTTACTGTCATCACAGCAATCATATACAATAAAATACACACAAAAAAATAGCATTAGATCACTCGCAACAGTATAGGACTGTACTCTATATGGCACTATAGACAGAGGACTCCTAGGTAAAAGCAAAAGAAAAGTGGACGTGCCAGGTTTCAGTTTGCAAGTTACGTGGCATTGCAGATTATTACTTCTGTGGATGTAATTGACTAGATGGCAACTAAAATCTCAAGTGGCCCAGCATAAGCAGAAAAAAAAAAAAATTGGGACAAGGGGGACCAAACCAAAATGAAGCTATAGCAGGAAGGATTAGGCACTGTACATTTGTTTCATATAACAGATTATGTTTCTCTTAAATTTCAAGCTTTATATATACATACACTGTACCTATATACACATTAATATGCAAAATACTTCAACGTTTCAAGAGCTACTTTAGATTTATAGCGTATTATAGCAAGACTGTATACTGTGTGTATTATGGGAAGTCTGTTACTATGGATAGGAGGGGGCAGTATGTCATCTTCCATGCTTTCTTCTATTTCTTAAAGTCTGTGGGTTTAGGATCCTGAGTGCAACTTGCCAGCGAGGGGTAATGATCAGAAGATCAGGATGATGTGCAATTAAAATTCTCAGTGACATACATCAGACATTGCGTATTTATGGGGCTGTTCTAGAGCGAGATCCAAGGGAGGGTTTACAAGCAGAAGGAGGGGGTATGGTGCAACCAGAAACAAAAATTACATAGTATTCATTCAAGTCATTTTCGAGCTGCACAAGTATTCTCGTAGCTGATACAGCATCATGAGTATTTATAAAATAGCGCATATGTAGAGGGGGGGGGTCAAAGAATGCCCAGGATGGCGAGTGGGCAGAGCTTATTTAAGGTTTCTTTTCATATACTGGATGTGGCATTGCTAACAGTAAAAAAGCTGCAGGGTAAGCAATAAAACGTTAAAGGCGGCATGAAAATGTAACAGGTGACATTAAACCTTTTGTTTTATGACTTAAATAGATGGAGCATTTCACTCACGGACATAGCCAGTGGGTATTTCCTTTGTGCTGTGTACACACAAATTAAGACATCTATACATGTCTGGCAAACTCACAAAGCTACCAGCAGATACAAAGTGAACAGATAGATATCCATGGAGCTTGAATATCCAGACACAATTGCCACAGAGCTTTGCCAGCCTTGGATTTCGTGACTCCTACAAAAAAGCTGAAATTGTTACAAAGCCAGGGGAGCCATTCATTTGCCTGCCCCTACTGTAGAGAACCAGATCTTTCCGATTCAGGAAGAATTAAAACGAAGATACAAGACTGTATTATTGAAGGTAGGTCTGGGCACCCTATTTCAAATGGTTACAATGGCACAGAATTATGTAGCGAGTCAGTCAGTGCTCCGGATTGTCATTCTAGGCATAAATACCAGGGTCTGTATTAGCCATGAAACAGATGGTGCAGGATGCAGTCGTTAGGGTAGGCACAGACAGAAGCACACAGCTCAGTTACACCCTAAAAGCATCTGCTAATCACAAATATAAACGTTGATTTATGTAGAAAAGGCGTACAAAGAAAAGTCTTCCAAGCACCTTCCTTAAAGGAAACAACCAAGTTCAGCAGGGCTGGGCCGGGAACCAGTTTGGAACATGCCTAGCTAGGTTGTCATTATTTCACATTGTCAGTATTAATGCCCTGCAGCATGCCTAAAAGAGAGAGTGTGAGTGTGTGAGTGAGAGTCATCCCTTGTAGCAGAAGAGGAGGCAAAAGGATTGATGCGAGTTGCAGGAAGCTTAACTAGTCACAGCAAATTGATTTCCTCCCCCCCATAGTTTGGCCAAGGAGTGTGGCCATCCCATAAACTCAAAAATATGCAATCTATACCGTTAAAGGTCTATATGAGCAACTATGCACTGAAAAGAAGTCACACATAGGGATAGGGGTATTGAGGTTGTCTGTTAAATAAAAGGTTTAAAAATCAGAGTTACCGATGTTTACCTGTTAAGTGAAGAGCCAGCCTATAGTAGACAGACAATGGCAGCACCCAGCAGTGAGCACGAAGGGTGCACTTTTAAAATCATAGCACCCCTCAGATCATATTGAAAGGATCCAGACTATTCAAGCACTGCAGACGACTCAGACACCTACTGGTAGTTCTGAAGAATACAAACAAAGGCGAGGACATCAGGACAGGGTGCGGGTCACGTCACCAAAAACAGACGGAGGAATTAAGTTAGAAAGAAAGGAGTTCCACTCGTGAAGGATTTAGAAACATGGCTCATACATATTTACATTTTTAATCAGTGACAAAGATCAGCACTTTGTGAACAGCAATGACACCTAGAACAGCAAAACCTGACAATGCCAAGTTACTTTTAAGTCATTATCCTATTTTAAAACTGATGGAACTAAAATATATATTCTGCGCGTTTCACAATTTCAAGTTCGAAAACACAGATGGGAATGTGATATAGAAGGGACTTTAAATAGGTTTGTATAGCTGCTCAGTAAGGGGCTGGCACTGCTGCATTACTGAGGACCCAAGTATCTAAAAGAGAGGTGCTAGCACCATTGCAGTGCTGTTTTAGAGTTGCATACCTCACAATAGTCAATCTACAGCACAATGTGCCCAACTGCAACCTGGACTGTAAAGACAACATCTGGGGTAGGGTTCGTGAAAACAGTTCCAGACGTTAGCTTAACCTCCCAGGCAGTCTCTCCCCCCCCCCCCCCCGAGTGCGGCTCGGGGTTCAAGCTGAAAGCGGTAACCCCGATCCACACTCGGGCTGGATACATACCTGTCCCTGTGCTCCCTCGCATTCTCCTCTAGCCGATTGTGGCGTCCTGCTTCCCTTCTCACGAGAAGGGAACACGGAAGTAGGACACTGCAATTGGCCAGAGGTGACAGCGAGGGAGCACAGGGACAGATGTGTATCCAGCCCAAGTGTGGCCCGGGGTTACCGCTTTCAGCAATGAAGTTTAACCCCCGAGCCACACAGGAATACCGCCAGGGGATTTGGGGGGGGGGGGGGTACAGGTTCTGACATAAAAATAGGTCAGAATCAGACCGCCAGGGAGGTTAAAATACTCTATAGCGATCATAGAGTCTTAAGCCTTGCCAGCAGCGCAGTTTGAGCACATGAATGTCTCCTATACTTTAGATTAGGTAATATTAATTTGCACCTAGATAAGAACAAGCTATTCTGACCTAGCTTGTTCTTTACAGTCTCTAAAACCTTGTGTTTAATCCTGTAATAACGCTATTTAAATCCCTCCACTTAATCCCATACTTACCTCAGGCTCTGTGTTGCAAAGGGCTGTGTGATCCACCGCTTCCGCTGGTCGCAAGCAGAGTGTGACTGGGAACAAATAGTTCCTATGTCCCTCCGGGTCACGTTCCAAGGTGCCTGTGCATTTGGGTTCCCACACAAGGCTCCATGGAGTCCTATGGATCGCAGGAGTTAAGACCAGTAACAGTATGCACCTGCTTGCTCACAAATATTCCGAAACCAGCCACAAATGCGAAGGCTGGGTTAGAAGAAGACTGGAAGTAGGGAGACTGCGCCTGGGTCAAAATCCTGTCTGTTACTGGCCTATATTACAGAAATCTTAAAAAAGATGAATAAAGGGCACTGTAATTCAGCAACATCTGCAGGGGAGTCTGGCGTTTGGGATCCCCAATTTAAAGAATTATGGAACATCACTAGATATGTGACCTGTTCTGAAAAATACAAAACTATGAATACATTTCCTTATGACTGCAATGTCTTCTCTTGGAAAGGTAGCTCATGTGCATCTGCGGTGCCAATAGCACTTTGTCAACATTTGCGTTTGCCTAGCATTATGGTGAGTGTAGTTCAAACATCTGGCCATCGAAGAGCATGGCGATGAGTGGTGCTGTGATCAGGAAGCACGGACAAACTTAAAGTGCACTTTAAATAGAACTCTGAGAAGATGTGTATATATAATGATTTTGCCCACCCCCAGAGTAACAAGAGTCGAAACACCATGATTGTAACAGGAAAAGGCATGTGCACATTTTCTTTTCATACAGTAAGGATAATTGGATTATAAAGGGAATTGTGCTTCCCATGTACTTGCTAATAGTATACAAACTGCCAAAGAACTGAAAGAAAGGGTACAGCTTTTGAATACACTATGCTGGACAACACAAACACTGATCGTAAAGATATCAATTCTGCAGTCACGACATGCACACCAGACACTGAGAACCCCACTGAAGGAATTCTTCAATTGGCAAATTATTCCATTGATTAGCACATAGGGTTATGATAAAACACCTGTGCATGTTGAGTCTATCGGGATGAAGCACTTTGTCACCTAGCAGATCCTTTAAGGGATTACTTGCTATAGAAATTAAAAGGATTTAGATGGGGCAAAAAAAAAAAAAAAAAAAAAACATTTTACATTATTCAGGCAAAATGCCACTCTCCAGCAGATGGAAACCAAGACTGCCAACACCTGCAGACAAAAAAAAAAAAAAAAAAAAAAAAGAACACACCAATAGCAATGGGGACATGCCCATCTTTGTGTGAATCTGTCCAAGCATGTATTTTTTTTTAAAAAAAAAAGAAAAATCTGAATTAACAAGCTGATATAATTTTCAACAAGAAGCATCTTTATGAATGCTCTACCCTCCCCTTTGTCACGAACACCTAGGTTTCTTCATGAAAAAGAAAAAAAACTGCATGGTTTAAATTTAAATAGCAAGACCATAAGGATTATTGCACCGTTTTAGCAGCAAGGACTAGAAGCATCCACAGTATTTCTGAAACCATAAAACCAGCTTATTCGTTTAGCCTCCTCCCTGAACGCGTCTGTGTTCTTGTTCTAGAGGTCGGTGAAATATTTCTGTTGCGGTCCATTGTTCGGTACGTTAGCCCTTTGTCGAGATGAACTTGTGAGTTTATCTGTACACAAGGTGAGACAGCTGGGGGGATTTATAGTTCAACTGATTGTTTGGTGCAAATTTATGGTGATCGCTTTTTCGGCAACAATATTCATGACAGTAAGAGACGATACAATTGTCGCATGAGACTTTGGAACAGATTGTGCAAGTGTGTGATGCTCCTATCTGGTTACAAAAGCCACATCGCACCGTACTGGAAGTTTTAATTTTGGGATTTTGCTGAGAAGCCCTGTCGTACGATGCAGTCCCATAAGAGGACTTCTCTCGTATACCAGAGCCGGTGGAGTAGGCGTCACTTTGCACAGCAGTTTTGATTGACAAGCTGCTCTGCTTCAATGCTGGTCCATCTGGCCTATAGATAATCATACTGTCGCACTTTTGGCATAAGGGGCTCCCGGAGGCTATACTGCAGTTTTGGCACTTCATAAAACCTGTCTCTTTGGTTAAATGTGAACGCTTGTGACAAGACGGATTCAGATCGTTTTTCAGCAGCCATACGTCGGGCTTGGCAAAGTCCTGCCGTTTAACGTTTACCATTCTAGATTCCTGTTCGGTGTATAAATCCACATCGTCATCAGGGGAGAAATAACCATAGGTCAGGTTTGTTCGTGAAGCCCCATTCGGGTTGGACGAAATGTTTAAGAATTCATTAGAACATCCATGCAGAGAGGTGGACATGGTCAACAAGGAAGGAGACGGCCACATGATTTCATCTTTGAGGTCGTCCTCTGCATCTACTAGAATTGGCTCTTTCCTCAGACTCAACGTGGCCATCAGTGGTGGCTTGTTTTTGCTATCCCAGTAGCTGTCATAGGTGTCGACTGATTTAGATGGTTTGGTGACTTTCTGCTTGAAGTAGTCCTTCGATGGGGCTCTCTCGCTCGCAGATTTCTGGAGGACCATCCTTGCCATTGATACGTTCAAAGTCTCTTTACTTTCCACTCTACGTTTCATTTCGTCTGTACAGCCCCGGACGTCTTCATTGCTGTTCTTTCTCTCGCTCACGACATCAATTTCCAAGTAACCTTTGTCTTTCACTTGTAAATAAATCTCTAGAAGTAGTTCGCACTCAACTCTGGCTAGGAAAAGCTCAAATGCAACTCTCTTCACTTGAGTACTGTCCACGTGGTCCTTTAGCTTGTAAACCGTTCCGAGCTCTTGTACGTATCCCATATTGTTCAAGATATGTCGGATATCGTCATCAACCAATGCTGCTCTAACATAATAGACAAATGGCCCTGTGTAGGTCTGGCATGAGAAGGGAGAGAGAAAAGAAAAGTCACAATTCTCAATGATAAACATACTGTACATCATAATTACTGCACGTCCCTCTGCCAAGGGCCATGTGAAATCCCAGAGCCAGGCAGCAAATTGCTCCTAGAATTATACCTCTAGCACCATATTTCTGTATTATTCCATGAGAGTCATACAAAATGAGGGACCCTAAAATGTATACTTGGTGCCTAGGTTTCTCAGAAGATTTCTCAAACCCTGCTTTACTGTATTGTCACCTGAAAACTGTTGAATATAACTGGAGGCTGACTTGTTTTTAAAGAATGTGTTGCCATACTACCAATGAAGCAAACCTCAGCTCTTAGTATTTTAAATACGAGGAAGCTCTTTGATTTTAGCACTTAGACAATGCTCTTACAGATTATAGTAAACCTGAGCCTGTAAAACTCCGGAGCCAACAGCACATTTCCAGGAGCCAGACACACATTTCTGTCAAGCATAGCTTTGTGTAGAATACAGAAATAAGGAGTCAGAGGTAACAATCGAGGAGCCTGTGGCTACCTGTAATTGAGAAGCACTGCATTAAGTTGTCCGGGAGACAAATTTATAAATTCCATCTTTTAAATCTGTTAAATTCAACCACAAAATTGGCAATGCTCCCAGACCCATGAAAGCATTATGCTTATTCAATGCACTAGTAACAGAAAACGAAACCATGAACTAGGGGGCTTGACAGACCTAGGTAGCCATGGCTCCAAGAAATCTACACAGGCAAAAAAAAAATAAAAAAAAAAATCCATATATGTATCATATGCTGCACTTAACGCACATTTCATAACCGTGCTACCGAGACTCATAAAATGCACCATACGAAATTTATAGCATTGCAAACATTTAAAAACACCTGACGACTACAGTTTCAACTTTCAAGTTGAGTGTTTATTTACCAAACATAATACATTGCATGTCTGCCACTTCGCAGTGGAGTGCTCGGAATTGTATATCCTTCCAGACACACAGTTATGATATGTGTGTCTGAGTGCAGCCCTCGTGTGTTAATTGGCTAGCAGAGCCTTTTCAAACCATGCATTGCAGAGAGCTCCAGGAGATGGCATGTCCCAGGTAAGTGGGTTAATCTTGTAAAAGTCTTTACAATGGCATAGAAGAGGACGTGCATCGCCCAAGCCTGCCGCATTGTTTATGCATGATCAGATTTTGCAACTAAACCCTCAATTTAAAACTTTTTAAACCTTTGGCTGTATGTTTGGGTAAAGTACCCTGAATTTTGTGAGATATGTGGCTAATTCAGTCTATGGTAATAAGTGCAAATAAAAAAATCCCAGTATTGCAGGATGCAGTGATACGGTTTAAACTGGGATAATTTTAACTATAGAAGACTTAAATAGGGATGCATGACCTTTATTTTAAGACCAAGTACCGATACCCCCTTTTTTTTGTTTTTAATGTCATGTGACCACTTTCAATAAAATAAAAAAATAAAAGGATTTTGCTGAAAGCCTGTTCAATTTGTGTTAATATTGAAATGTATGGCCAGACACCCCATTTACCCACTGCGCACAAATCCCAGAACACACAGAATTCTACCAGGCCCCTCCAGCTGGCCGAGTCACAGTGAGCAGCCGCTGACTTGTGAAGGTTGGAATGTGGCCTCCAGCAGCGTTCTAACCTTCAAGCCGGCGGCACATCCCTACTTTGAGTATAAGGTCTATTCACAACACCCCAAAATTGCGTGCAATTTCGGTGTTTTGAAATTTGCCGTACTTCGGCGATTCTATTTCACTGACAATATGGTGAATTCGCTATTTAGCAAATGTTCACTGTATTTTACCGAAGTTGGAGACGCCTAAAAACAAACTTCAAAGTAAAATTTAAAAATTGGGAAGCAAACACTTAGTAATTTTGCTGAAAGTGAAAAACTAACTTTAAATATAAATTTAAAAATGATATTACATTGAAACCTATGGTATTTGCCTGTTTAAACCTATCGAACTTTAATGCAGAAAATCAGGTCATTTTACCGTTCTGTGAACAGATTAACCATTACTTCTCTATGGGACAATTTCAGTGCCGCCAAAGACCAAATACCGTATTTCATTTTGCGAATTGACAGATTGACTGCCCCAAAAGGTGAAACTCACCATTTGGTGCAATTCGGCGGCAAGAGGTTATTCACTAACCGCCAAAGTCTTTATTCAACATTTAATACCTAAAAGACAGATTCATTCTTGAAATCATGCCTTTTAAATGTAACGTTAGTGGAAATAAAAGTATCACTGCATCCTGCAATACTCTGGGATAACAACACACACACGCTTAGGTTTCATAACAATTATCAAGCTCAGCAATAAAATGGTGTAAGTTCTCACCTTGATACTTTTATATTCTTTCTTCCATGGATATAGGAAAAGATTAATACCAATCGTCTCCAGCATCGCAGCCGCATTGTGGAGAGAGCGCAGATTAGAAGACCGCAAGCATTTCAAAGCATTTTCACAGACTTCATAGAATCTGATCAGCCGGAATCTATAAACCGGATCGATTTTTGGCAAGCTGAGTAGTGCCGAAGCTGCCGTGCGCAGATACTCATCATTGATGGCTCGCTGCTTGTTGTCAGAAGCTTCCAGTTTGGACTCATGGAACTGTACATACTTTCTGAAGAGGTCTTCCTTGTACTTCGTATCCATTGAAATAGAGTTGCAGTCACAGTGGAGAACTCTTGGCATCCATGGCTTTTCTAGGGTAGCGTGTTCAACCAGATACAGGGAAGATTTGTCATTTTTACAAATCCTGAAGAACAAAGTGAATGAAAAAAGTGAATATTGCATTTTACTCTGCTAAATTGTATATGAGCACAAAGGCCCACAAAATCACAAAGGCCCACAAAATCACAAAGGCCCATAAAATCCTCAAGACGGGTGTGTGTGTAAAATACATATGAGATATTTACAGTTGTGTTCAAAATTATTCAACCCCCACTGAAATTGAGTGTTTTGGCCAGTTTGACATTGATCTTATTCAGTCATCTTGCTTACAATTAAATCAAAGAGGCACGTGTAGGTCAGACAAATATAACATTTATAATGAAATAACCACAAATGTCTTTTCTGTGCTAACATCATCAGTTTTATTCAACCCCCAAGTGACATTCAATCTTAGTACTTAGTACAACATCCTTTTACAGTTATAACAGCTTTTAAACGTGAAGCATAGCTTGACACAAGTGTCTTGCAGCGATCTACGGGTATCTTCGCCCATTCGTCATGGGCAAAAGCCTCCAGTTCAGTCACATTCTTAGGCTTTCGCACTGCAACTGCTTTCTTTAAGTCCCACCAGAGGTTCTCAATCGGATTTAAGTCAGGTGACTGCGATGGGCACTCCAAAATGTTCCAGCCTTTAATCTGCAACCATGCTCTAGTGGACTTGGAGGTATGCTTGGGATCATTGTCCTGTTGAAAGGTCCAACGTCTCCCAAGCCTCAGGTTTGTGACGGACTGCATCACATTGTCATCCAATATCTCCTGGTACTGAAGAGAATTCATGGTACCTTGCACACGCTGAAGCTTCCCTGTACCTGCAGAAGCAAAACAGCCCCAAAACATGATTGACCCCCGCCATGCTTCACAGTAGGCAAGGTGTTCTTTTCTTCATAGGCCTTGTTCTTCCTCCTCCAAACATAGCGTTGATCCATGGGCCCAAACAGTTCTAATTTTGTTTTATCAGTCCACAGAACACTATCCCAAAACTTCTGTTGTTTGTCCACATGACTTTTGGCATACTGCAGTCGACTCTTCTTATTCTTTGGAGACAGCAAGGGGGTGCACCTGGGAGTTCTGGCATGGAGGCCTTCATTACGCAGTGTGCGCCGTATTGTCTGAGCTGAAACTTCAGTACCCACATCTGACAAATCTTTTCTCAGTTCCTCAGCAGTCACACAGGGACTTTTCTCCACTCTACGCTTCTGGTAGCGCACAGCAGTCGAAGTCAGCATCTTCTTTCTGCCACGACCAGGTAGCATTTCAACAGTGCCCTTTGCCTTGAATTTGCGAATGATGCTTCCTATGGTCTCTCTTGGTATGTTTAACATCTTTGCAATCTTCTTATAGCCATTGCCCTTCCTGTGAAGAGTAATCACCTCTTCTCTTGTCTTCCTGGACCATTCTCTTGACTTCACCATGTTTGTAACCACACCAGTAAATGCTAGAAGGAGCTGAGTATCAGTCATTTTAAAGCTGCCTAATTGGTGCTTATTATGCTTTATTGCTGCTCCGTGACATCCACAGGTGTTTTCAATACCTGATTGAAAACACTTGAATGAACCTCTGTTCTTCAGAGTGGTAGTCTTTAAGGGGTTGAATAATTGTGTCAATGAAGAATTCACAAAAGAAACATTTACTACTGTATTACAAAACCAATTGATGTAATTTTAGTTGCATATGGTTCTTTAAAAAGTCCTAGTAGGATTTCATTCTGAATAAAATTACAAATGTACACTAAATTCCCTAAAACCCTTTACAGCATTGGGGGTTGAATAATTTTGAACACAACTGTATATATTCTGACCTCTCAATGTGCCACTTTATTATTAGTTACACCTTGCGAGTACGGGTTAGACCCCCTTTTACCTTCAGAAATGCTTTAAGTGTAGCAGCACGATATAAGCAATGTTAAAGTTGCTAGTGTCATACATTGTTCTATACCTTTACCCAATGATCAAGGGCAACATTGGTGTACAAGAGATATACACTTCTCTCTGGGGTGTTCTATGCGAGTAAAGAAATAAACTCAACCACAGGCATCAAAAAGTCCATATATCCAGAGACCCCGTGTAAAAAAAAAAAAAAGTAAAAAAAAAAACAATTAACTAGAAAAAGATTAACAGGGTTATCCAAAGAGATTCAAAAAGTCACCGCACGTTCGGTGACTTTTTCGTTCTCTTCAATTCGGTTCCTTTTGCCGATTGCATTTCGGTGACCCCTGCGGTGTATTCAGCAAACAGCACAGGGCCCCCGAATTGCAGGGAAAAGCTGCCGCAAACCTGACGAAAACTCACCGAATGCACGCAGAAAACAAGCAAAAACATCTGGATTAACCTTCGAAAAACCGAACAGGAGCCGAACAGGAGCTGAATCACACAGAGCCGAAGCAGCTGTGACGCAGACAGAGGGAGGTGAATAAATTAGCAAAACCATTTGTATGAATCTGGGAAAATGAAACGCTGTTTGCAAAGAAACTACTGAGCGAAAATGTCTGAAATTTTCACAGGAGGTCCAGGGAATGATAATAAAGAGGGCTGTTACAAAAAAAATAAGTAAACTGAATCAAAAAAAAAAAAAAAAAATGCTTAAAGTATCCGAAAAAATCTATAAATAAAAGAGACTTTTGCTGCAGAATTTTATAATGAACGGTTTATTAGATATCGAATTAAAACGAGAATATTTTTAACATTGAAGTCTATGGGAGTCTCCTGAATAAATTTGCCGAATTAAACCACCGAATTGCAGGGCATTTCGGGAACCTTTCACTGCTGGTTTGTGTTCTCTGAATAGCCGAAGCAGTGCTTTTTTATGGGGATTTCACTGCCCTCGAACAGGCACTGTATGTTCAGGCAATTCGCCAGGATTTGGCGAATTGCCTGCTCTCTGGATAGCCGAATGGCCAGGAAAGGTAACCGAACGCTGAATTTCAGCATTCGGTTACCTTTCTCAAGCAATTCGAATCTCTTTGGATAACCCTGTATCACTTGTACTCTGAGCTAACCTCACTTGACACGCATTTTGCCAACAATGGTTCATCAGGAATACAATGTCATCTGCCATTAAAGGGATACTCTAGGCAACATGACCACCTAAGCTATTTTAGGTGGTCATGATGCCCGGAGTATTTCCCCCTCTGTCCCTCCTCCCTCCGCTCAGCCGATCTGCAGAAAAGGCTGAAAACAGCTGAGAGAGGCGGAGGACTTTACTCCGCCCTCCCAGCTGTCAGTCAGCAGAGCGGGAATCATATTTCCCGCTTCTGCCGACTTTTGCCGAGTAGGAGACGTCATCGCGCTTTCAGCGCGATGACGTCTCCTACTCCCCGCAGAAGCTGGCGGCTCCCTCTGAGGGTTAGTGTTGCGCGCATCCTCTTGCGCGCAACACTAATCCTCAGAGGGAGCCGGGAGGAAGCCTGCCGATTGGCTGGCTTATGTGAGAGGCGCGCATGCGCGCTTCTCACGTAAACCAGAAGCCAAGATGCAGCAAGAAGAAGGACGGGAGCGGAAGAGGAGGGAGGTGAGTATAAAAAAAAAAAAAACGCCGCTGGAAACAAGAGGATTTTAAGGTAAGTATTGCAGTTACAAGAAAAAAAAAAAAAAAGAGAGTTTTTATTAAGGGAATAGGGATAGGTTAGGATAAAAAACGGGGGGTGATTATTTTGTTGGAGTGTTCCTTTAAGTTCTTAGCGTATCATGGGAAGTGTAGTTCCAAAAGATTTGGAGGAGCAAGGTTGCTGACACCTGTTGTAGGAAATTGGTACCAAAAATACAGGGAACGAATAGACCCCTGCATCTCCTGTATAGGGTATTCCCTGCCAGATGAGAGGGATGCCCAATTTTGGTTATTACCATTAGTGGGCAGGGGAAGCCCTACAGCAAGAGTTGTAAGCCTGCTTGTGGGAGAACCCCAAATTGGCACCAGGTTGACACCATTCTGTGGGACCTCGTATGGGCTGGCTACAGCGAGCCAACCTGTCCAATTATCAGTAGAGATGCACTGATACTAGTATCGTATCGGTGCAGATACCCCGATACCAAAAGCCAGGGCGGAGATGGAGCCCCCAGCACACACATAAATATATACATTATATTATTAGTGTGTGTGTGTGTGTGAGATATAGATATATATATAACATAAGATCAGTGTAATTTTAGAAAGAAGTAGGTAACAAGTCACAAGTCTGGGCACCTCTGCATTACTTGAACCTACTGAATCGGTTTCATAATTTGGCGAAGATCCATCTCCAGGGAAAGTCTGAAATTTTCACAACTCCAATTGTTCTTGCAAAGCCTGAATGACCATGCTGTACCTTTCTATCCTGAAGCTCTTTACAACCTTTATACATTTGTTTAGACACTTCAATTTGCTTGGCTACACGGTGACAGAAATCACCTGAGAATTAGCCACAGGAAGACTCAAAAAAAAATAATTATTAAGTGTGGTTAAAGGGCACCTGCACCAGTCAAGGATCAGTCTAGAGGTGGTATTCCACCAGAACTGGTCTTCAAGATCAATGCAATATATAATCCCGTAAGGAGATATTTCAACAGCTAGTTACTCTGCTCCAGTGTTTGATGCTGCCTTGTTTGGCCCCGGTGACAGGGCTTGAGGAGTGAGCAGAACGCTGTCTTCCTAGGATGGCTCCTCCACTCATAGCTGTTACTCGAGAGCAATAGTGAATTACATAAAGTGTTATTTTTTTTGCTAAGACAACACAAATGTAAAGGGAGTCATTTCCTGCCAAGTGAGTCCACCATCCAGTGGTAATGACTGGTGCACTTTGTACACAAGCCATCTCACGTATCAGAGAGAAACTTTTCTATGACCCAGAATGCCTTGGAGGGATCGTCAAGTTGACAAACTACTTTTGAAGCCCAGAATAGTATTTCAAAAACATTTCTCAAAACCAAACAATTTACAGAAACTCTCCGACCTTGCCTAAAAAGTAACTCGTGGGATTTCTATTCGCTGTGGCAGAAAACCAATAAAACAATTAGGGAAGGACCGATACGCTTTAAAAGTACTCAGCGATACCGAGTACCAATACTTTTAAAGTCATGTGATGCTTTCCAATAATAAAGGATTTTGCTGAAAGCCTGTCCGGTTTTATGTTAAAATGAAAAGTATGGCCAGAAACCCCATTGTACACACACACACACACACGGGTATACATGTATCTGACGCCTGTGGGGTACATTTATATAGAATACACACACTTTTCAGACCTTATACTAGTCATGGGGCAGCTGTCCGAATGCTCTAACGGCATTCGGACAGGCCCCTGCAGCTTACCGTGTTTCTTACAAATCCATCGAGCGCCGTCGGCAAAGTCTTCAAGCAGCCGCTCGTTGGGAAGCCCCCAGGCGCGATCTCTCAAGATTGCTCACAGCACTATCTTGCGCCTGGGGGCTTCCCAACGAGCAGTCGCTCGAAGACTTTGCCAGCGGTGCTCGTTGGATTTGTAAGAAGCGCATTAAAAGGGACAACAAAAAATGACCCCCCTCCCCCGTTTTTTAATCCTAACCTATCCCTATTCCCTTAATAAATTGTTATTTTTTGTTTTTGTAACTGTAATACTTACCCTAAAATCCTCTTGATAGATATATATATATATATATACACACACACACACACACTCACTTCCGCTCCCGTCCTTCTATCCGACTTGCCTTCTGGTTTACGTGAGAAGCGTGCATCTCACGTAAACCAGCCAATCGGCAGGCTTCCTCCCGGCTCCCTCTGAGGATTAGTGTTGCGCGCAAGAGGATTCGCGCAACACTAACCCACAGAGGGAGCCGCCAGCTTCTGCGGTGAGTTGGAGACGTCATCGCGCTGAAAGAGCGATAACGTCTCCTACTCGGCAAAAGTCGGCAGAAGCGGGAAATATGATTCCCGCTCTGCTGACAGCTGGGAGGGCGGAGTAAAGTTCTCCGCCTCTCTCCGCTGTTTTCAGCATTTACAGCTGAACCGCTGAGCGGAGGGAGGGGGGCCAGAGGGCAGGATACTCCGGGCATCATGACCACCTAAAATAGCTTAGGTGGTCATGTTGCTTAGAGTATCCCTTTAAGCTGCAGGGGCCTGTCCGAATGCCGTTAGAGCATTCAGACAGCCAGCCCCTCGAATGCCGGTAACCCAGCTCAATGCTGGCTTCCGGTATCGGCACCGATACTAGTATCGTATCGGTGCATCCCTAAAAACAATCCTTTGGAAGTTGATCTGAAACTTAGGACGCAGTAAGAAATGTTAGGAGTCAAACACTGGCCATTTAGAACTCAGGTTTAGGAGCCAAAGGTTTCACTTCCAAAAACTGATGGCCACTTGCGGCTAGTTTAACCGAGCATTGCCTTAAAAAACAACAGTGAACGCAAGGTTAATGTTATTAATCATAGCATAACAAATGTACTGTATCCCGTAAGCCAATACAAAAGGAGTGGCAGCTTGGTGTGTACTCACCTGGGATATTCCCCAGAGCAAAGTTTAATCAGGAAATTAAAAGGAGATTCAGCTTCTGACTTTAAATCTTGGTTACCAAAAGCTTGTAAATGCAATGGTATACAGTACATTGAAAAGAAATATTGGCATAATTCAAACTTGCAAGGTTAATGTGTTCCCTGTGGGGAATGAAAATTCACTCATGTAAGTAAAAGAACTTCCTTCTAGCAGCGCCCCCCCCCCCCAACAAAACTATCAAAACTTTACTGCTGCGTTGCAACAGCCAGGGAGAAGTTCGAGAGACCTGGGATACTCGCTGCAGTACCAGAATAAGATTTAGGCTGGGGGCACACTAGGCGTCTTCTTGTGCGCGTTACCGGCACAGCGTTGTGATGCCGCAGACGGAGCCGGTCACATGCTTGCGCACGCACTTAGTGCACGTAGCATGCGTGCACCTAGCGATCACTGTCGATGCGCTAGGACGCGCTTCAACAGGGCTGCAAAGCGCGATCCTCCTATGGAGGATCGCACTTTGCAGCCTTGTGGAGGGGGGCAGGTGGGCGTCCAGGGGGGGCCGGTGCATTAACGTTTTCTCTAACGCACGCTAGTGCGTTAAAGAAAACGCCTAGTGTGCCTCCGGCCTTAGAGGGCTATAATGACTGAAATCCCTGTACAGTACTGACAAGGTGTTACAGAAATTTAAACCGGCTGGGTGGAGTAGAGGTAATGTCACTGCTCTGCATGGAGAGAGCCTGTGGAGTCATGGGTTCGATCCCAGTGAGCAACCTCTCCAGTAAGTGTCCTTGGCAAGACACCCAACGGTACATACTCGCCACCCAGGACATACTTGAAAACGAGAGAAATCTCAATGTATCCTTCCTGGTAAAATACTTTTAGAAAAAAAAAAAAATTCCATATGCATGCATTATGCCACAGATATTACATTGGTATTTTGTGGAAGCTGCATTGCTAATAATCGCATTAGGATCACTACAAATCCCCATAAGCTTGAGATCTGACTATTATCTACCTTAAATCACATTTACTGGATTTGACCAAAAGGCCATTTCTGCTTGTAAGTCAATAAGGCAGACCCTGTGTGAGATACGGGACGCCATCTAGGAGTTTAGAATCTTTTATTCCAGGAATTAAATAACGCAAGATTTCTAGTTTAACTATTGCATGTAGTAAACGTGCGTGTTTCCCTGGGCATTTTTTCCACTCAAGTAAGTAGAACACAAACAATTTATGAATATTTGGGAAGTTACCATTCCAAAAATAGGCTTTAAGATTCATGTTTAACCCCTCCGCTTCCACTCTCCCATTTTTGACCTAGAGTATCCATTTAATTTTAATGACTGGTCTAGGTAAAAATTAATGTTCTTGGATAGAACACTGGCTAAAAGATAGACTACAGAGAGTAATCATAAATGGTACATTTACACCAGTGGTAAGTGATGTCCCTCAGGGGTCTGTTATAGGACCAAATTTATTTATAAATGACCTTGGATTAGGCTACGAAAGTCACGTGTCAGTGTTTGCAAGACTAGAAAAGAAATACAATGTTAGCAAGATATTACTTCGCTGCAGAGGGATTTAGATAGATGAAATTTAGTGTAGATAAATACAAAGTTATGCACTTTGGAGTGAAGAACACACAATTTATAGCCTAAAATGGTACTGAGGGAAATCAAAGGAGGAAAAGGATTTTGGAAGTCAGAATTAGGGCTGTGCAATTAAACCGCAAAAAAAAAAAAAAAAATCCCAATTTAAGCACATGTGATTTCTAAACCGCATAAGGCTGCGATTTTAGCTATTAATTTTTTCAGCTCCCTGTAAGCTTCCAGCGGCATGGAGCTTTGGGCGCTCGCAGGGGGAACCACGTGTACAGCCGCGTTCTCGCGGCTCATCACGTGGTTCCCCCAGGCGAGCGCCCAAGCTCCATGCCACCGGAAGCTCACAGGGAGCCGAACACGCAGGGCAAAGAGGTGAGCTGGGGGCAGTATATCCATGTGCTAATCGCAAATAAAATTGCAATATTCATTCAAAAAAAAAAAAAAAAACGCAATATGATTGATTATTTTGGCCATATTGCACAGCCCTAGTCAGATTACAAACTATGTAACAATGCCCAATGTCAAACAGCAGCCGCTGGTCAGCAAGGTATTGGCATGCATTAAAAAGAATTCACGCTCGGGATGAAAACATAATTTTGCAGCTTTATAAAGTTAATGGTAAGAAGTAGGGATGCACCGATACCACTTTTTTAAGACCGAGTACCGATACTTTTGTTCAAGTACTCACCGATACTTTTATCTTATGTCATGTGACCACTTTCCAATAAGAACAGACCTCATATAAAAGCCCCCAGGTCTCATGGATAATTGCCCCCCACCTCATGGATAATTGCCCCCCAGCTCATAGAAATGTCCCCCAGCTCATAGAAATGCCCCCCAGCTCATAGAAATGCCCCCCAGCTCATAGAAATGCCCCCCAGCTCATAGAAATGCCCCCCAGCTCATAGAAATGTATCAGGCCTCCAAAGTTTATTGTAGGTCTTGTCTGCCCCTTCCCCTAATGAAAGGAAATAATAGGGGGGGGGGGAACGGAGTGCTGGGAGTCGGGACAGCAGGACTCTGAAGTTTATATTCAGTCTGTCTGTCCCCTCTATCTCTCTCTCCCCATCCCCTAAACAAGAAAATAAATTGATAGGGGGGGGGGAAAAAACCGGAGTGCTGGGACAGTTTTTTCCCCCTATCAATTTATTTTCTTTTGTTTAGGGGATGGGGAGAGAGAGAGAGAGGGGACAGACAGACTGAATATAAACTTCAGAGTCCTGCTGTCCCGACTCCCAGCACTCCGTGTTTTTTTTTTCACCTTATTATTTCCTTTCATTAGAGGAAGGGGCAGACAAGACATACAATAAACTTTGGAGGCCTGATGCAGCGGTTCGGAGGCCTGTCCAGACACTCCGATAAACAAGTTGCTGGCCAAAATAAATTACCGGAGTGTCGTGACAGGCCTCCGAACGGCTGCATCAGGCCTCCAAAGTTTATTGTATGTCTGTCCCTTCCCCCGCAGACTAACAAAAACAAGTTGCTGGCCAAAATAAATATTTTTTTTCGTTTTGGGGGGGGGGAGGAGAAAGAAACAGCCAGAACATACGCACCTGCTTCTAGTGAGACGTGCCAGTCCCACGTGATCTATCAGTCTCTCGCTGCGGTGATGCGCTGCCTCGTGCGAAGAACACGCACAGAGTGAGCGCCGGATGCCGCGATTGAAGCGCCGGAGGCCGCGATTGAAGCGCCGGAGGCCGTGATTGCTGTCCCACTGGAGCGAAAGTATCGGTAAAAGTATCGGACGATTTTTGACGAGTACGAGTACTCGTCAAAACGGTAATATCGGCACCGATACTAGTATCGGTGCATCCCTAGTAAGAAGCACGACATATTCAAGGTGTAATTTTGGGCACTTGTTTAAACAAAAGATATCATAACTAGGGATGCACCGATACCACTTTTTTAAGACCGAGTACGAGTACCGATACTTTTCTTCAAGTACTCACCGATACCGAGTAACGATACTTTTATGTCATATGACCCTTTCCAATAAGAACAGACCTCATAAAAATGCCCCCAGCTCATGGATATACTGCCCCCCCAGCTCATGGGATATGCCCCAGCTCACCTGGGGCTCTCCGCGATACTTACCTTCCTGGGCAACGCCGGGAAAGTCTTCACGCGTTGCGCTCGTTGGAAGGACCCCAGCCGCTATCACGTGGGACTGTGATCGCGGCTGGGGTCCTTCCAACGAGCACACGCGGGGAAACTTTCCCGGTGTCGCCCAGGAAGGTAAGTATCGCGGAGAGCTCCAGGTGCCTGTCCGAATGCTCTATCGGCATTCGGACAGGCCCTGCAGCTGCTCACCACGTTCATACTTCCCTTCCTGGGCGACGCCGGGAAAGCTTCTGCGCGTGCGCTCGTTGGAAGGACCCCAGCCGCGATCACAGTCCCACGTGATCGCGGCTGGGGTCCTTCCAACGAGCGCAACGCGCGAAGACTTTCCTGGCGTCACCCAGGAAGGTAAGTATCGCGGAGAGCAGCTGCAGGGCCTGTCTGAATGCCGATAGAGCATTCAGACAGCTGCCCCAGCCCCTCGGATGCAGGCTCAATGCCGGCTTCCGGTATCGGAAAAAAATATCGGGGGTACTGCACGAGTACCAAGTACTCCTGCAGTACCCGGTATCGGCACCGATACTAGTATCAGTGCAACCCTAATCATAACACTAGAAAAAGTGCAGAGATGGGCGACTAAATTAATAAAGGGGAATGGAAGGTTTAAGTTACGAGGAAAGACTAACAAGTTTAAACCTGTTTAGTTTAGAGAAACGGCGTCTTAGAGGGGATCTGATAACCTTATATACCGTAAATATATTCAGGGCCATTATAAACCATTGTCTGGAAACCTATTCATTAACAGGACTATACACAGGACACGGTCACCCATTTACATTGGATGAAAAAGGAAATTCAGCCCAAAGCATAGGAAGGGTTATTTTACCGTGAGAACAATAAAGCTGTGGAATTCTCTGCCTGTTGAGGTGGCTGGATCAGAGACTGAACAGACTTTTAAACTACGACTTGATGACTTCCTGCAAAAACAGTTACTGCTGAGCCATTTCACCTGTGTGCTAAGCTAATTTTTACAGTTATGTGCTCATGTTTAAACGTGATTTGAAGGCATGTTTTATTATATGACCCAGACAAATTTTTTTTCCAGCACACTCAGCAGATTCAGAATATCTCATTATTAGACGTATACGTCATGTCACAGATGCCGGCTGCATTTTCTGCAGATTTTCCATTAAGGTGTATGCCATTTAGTCCATGTATCGGTTTAGTTGGCAACTCTGGCTCCTGGATTGTGATTGGTTGGAATTTCAAACCAGGCTCCCGGGCATCGGTGAACACTTAAGTGCATTTGTATTCGATTCTGAAGGGGGGGTTTAACCTCCCTGACGGTTTTCCCGAGTGTGGCTCGGGGTTAACTTATTGAACCGAAAGCAGTATCCCCGAGCCACACTCTGGCTGGATACATACATGTCCTGCGCTCCCTCGCTGATCCCTGCAGTCTCCTCCAGCCGCTCGCAACGTCACACTGCCTGGATCTCTTCTCGCGAGGAGTGAACCAGGAAGTGCGACATCGCAATCGGCTGCAGTGTGACTGCGGGAACAGCGAGGGAGCGCAGGTACATGTAAGTATCAGCCCGAGTGTGGCTCAGGGATACCGCTTGCCTTTCAGTATTGAAAGTTAACCCCTGAGCCACACTAATACCGCTAGGGGGACAAAATAAATAGAAACAGACCGCCAGGGAGGGCAAGTCACAAAACACTACTTTTATTATGCTCATGTTCACATGATAATTGTTTAAATGAGGCGGAATAGCGGGATAGGTCTTTTTTTGTAAAATCCAGTCTCTGCAGCCAGTGTCCATGACACATGTCCTGCCAGAATGCTAACACCAAAAAAAATAAAATAAAATAAAAATTTTCCATTGAGTCTGATGTCAGAGGAACGCAGTCTGAGCGCACTCTGCGTGCATGCATAATTGACAGACGTACTGACGGAAGATACTGTAGACCCCACACAATCCGTTTTTGTTGACGATGTAGAAAAAAAACCGCTACGTGGACCAGGTGCACTCTGCGCGTCCATGGTAGCGGTTTTACGTTCTTGCCCAACTTGCGTCCATTTGCCACGTGCATTGTGCACGTACGTCGTGTGTGGGTTTCTTGACCATGATTCTATGCTACTATGGACGTTAAACTGAGGCAACACAGATGTGATCACTGCGTTCATCTGACAAGGGCCTAAAATTTCAACCATCTACAGCATGTAAAATGAAATTTTTCACATTTATATCATCTAAGCTTTGCAGTTATGGGGTACGCTTGTTTAACCCTTTCGCTGCTGAGGCATTTCACACCTCTGTGCTGAGTTCATTTTTACCTGTTTCGCTCATATTGTTTAAATGCGTTTTTGAAGGCTTATTTTAGTATATGACCCAAACATATTATGAATCTGCTGGAAAGAACGATATATGATATGTCATTATTATATGTATACGTCATGTCCTGTCTGTATATTATAACAAAAAATGCAATAAGATATGAATTTTCAATAATTTACAACGTGTAAAGAGTTTTTTTTTTTCACATTTTAACATGCTAGCAATTGTTGTTATATTTTGTATGGGGTGCGCCTGTTAAAAAAAAATTAGAAATGGGGATTTGTTACATTTTTTTGGGGGGTAAATTACATGATTTTTAAAAAACGCACCGCATACAAAAATCGTTAGTGTAGCATCATTGTTCACATTATAATTGAAATGGGAACAATATTGCTGCATTAACAAAAAAATGTTTTTTTTATAATTTTTTTAAAAATACGTTTTACGTGGTCATGTTTGGTATCGTTGGAAAGGCCATGCTCTGCTCTGGCCAAGCCAACAATATCAAACATTAACCCCTAGCTGCCACGGATCGGGAGATGGGGGGGGTCATTGGAACCTATCTCCACCATTGGCGGCAGCTAGGGGTTAACTCCAGGACTGGCGTCGTCGTGCTATGCACGACGACGCCAGTCCTCAGTGGGAGCTCCCGGAGGCTTGGCCAACATCCGAGATGTCAGCCAGCTCCGGGAGAGGATCACGAACTGGCACTTTTCAGCACCGAATCGTGATCCGGCTCCCCAGGGGTTAATGTCAGCCACCGTTTGGAAGGGCAGGCTGTGCCCTTCCAAACGGTGCCTGCCTTAACCCTGTAGCCCCCGGCGATCGGGAGGGGGGAGAGGTCTGAAGGACCCCCCCCCCTTTCAGGCGCCTCCACCGCACACGCGGGGGCCCTGAATTAGATGTCATTGCGCCGCCGCAATGACATCTAATGTCCCCCCTGGGTCCCGGAGTGCCAGGCTGACATGCTAGATGTCAGCCCGCACCGGGGGGGGGGGGGGCCAGCAATCGGCCGGAATCCCGGCCGATTGCTGCCTCCTGTGCTAGGACGCGCTGAGCGCGTCCATAGCACAGGATGTGCACTTGGCATGACGCGCTGAGCGTGTCCTTAGCAGCCAAATGGTTAAAAAAAATTGAAATGGGAACCCATTACTGTAGGAACCATAGAAAATCCCTGGGCAGCTAAGGGTTAATTCCTAAACCGACATGGCACCCATGAGCGATGAAGTCAGTGGGTGGGGAAATGCCCCAGAGGCTTGGCGGACGTTTGAGACTTGTCACCTCCAGGAAAAGTCTGCGATCCGGCCCCGATTGCAGACTGACACCCGAGAAGTTAAAGAGAGGCATCACTGGAAAAGGTCAGACTGTGACCTTTCCAGCTATGCCCCATTTTTTTTTTAACTATTTACTGATTTGGACCCCTCTCCCAAAGGATCTCTCCCTTTCAGTGCACGACGAGGGGGGGGGGTTATTAAAAAAAAAACTGACGTCCTGCGGCTGACCCCGGTGCAAAGGGTCTTACACTGTGGAGATCCCATGACATGTGGGGGACGTCCTCTGCACACAACGTACCGACCCAAGGACGTCCCCCACATGTCATCTAGGAGCAAAAGAGTTAAGGCGGGTTTTAAGATTTAACATTTGATAATGGCTACTTGATCCAAGGAGAAATCTGACACCATTCTGGGGGTCAAGAAGTAATTTTTCCCAGTACGTTGCATATTGGCGAGCGCTTCAGACTGGGTTTTTTGCCTTCTTTTGGATCAACAGCAGTAGGTGACGTGTGAAAGGCTGAACGCATGTCTTTTTTTGACCTATGTAACTGATTCTTTAACACTAGCTGGTGTGTCGATAGTTTGAAAAATCAATAAAGAAAAACCCCTTACATTACATTAATTCAAAACACAAAAACATCACCTTTGCATAAAGAAATTCTTAACGGGTCAAGGTGCATGGACACAGGGTTTGAGAAAGATGTATTTTAGGTCTAAAATATACAGGGCTGCAAGCAACAATTATTTTCATAAATCATTTAGATGGCTGATGACTGTTTTTACGTTAGAGGACTATTATATAAAAATCAACCTGAGCCCCCCTTTTTTCCCCCCCATGAGCGATTATGAACCATTGAACTATGAGCACTGATAGAAATGATGTCTGCACGAAAGCTGGGTGAGAAGGGGAGCATTCCACATAGTCTGACCACTTTAATAAGCTAAAGTGATCAGGGTGCACAGAGTGTCCCTTTAACATAATTTAAATGAACAAACTGAGAAGGAGGGCCTGAATATGGGAGGGAGCGTGTTTGGCAGAAGAGACCTGACCTGTGTCTGCGAGGGAGTTTGCGGGGAAGAGACCAGAACAAAAGAGAGGGAGGATCCAGGTCCAAACCAGACAGGGGGAGGCAGGGTGGGTGGGGTGCTGGCACAGGACTCCAGCTCCAAGTAAGGATAAACCACCAGCAGTACAACTACTTCAACCAGAAGCTGTACCCCAGGGTCTGTGTTATAGTTCTACTGCTGTTAATTAAAAACATTGCTTGTATAGGAGCTAAACCATATAAACTAATATAGCGCTGCGCCTTCTATCAACTTCGAAAATAGCATCTGAGGTTATTAACATAGAACTTGCTCTGACTCTAAGCAATATGTGCTGTACAGAGAATAAAAAAATAAAATAAAAATAGAGTAGAATAGTTATAGTGGTCTCAGTCGTAAGAATATGCAAATCCCCTTCTTCCATTTCACCAATTTGTGAATGACCCCTCCTAGTCCTGTTCCACTAGAAAAAGTAAAAAAAAAAAAGGAAAAGGAGACCATGTACTTTTTCAGAACAGTATCGTTGTTTCCTTAAAGCTTATTTGTCTTAGGCTAGGGTCAGACGAAAGCATTTTTCCCCGCGAACGTGAAAAAGTGCGTCCAACCGCATTGACGTATTTTTTCACGGAATGTGCAAAAACGGTCATACGACACGCATTTTCGGGCGTGGTTTTGTACGGATCGTCAATAAAACACTTTTTGCGTCTGGACGTTATGTAGGCTGGACATTAGCAGCGTCTGACATCTCCTAATCACGCAAACACGCCGCTATGCCGCAGCTGCGCACTCAGTACGTCAGTGCTAGCGGTTCAGCGTTCTCAGAAAAATGCGTTCAAATTCCACTTGCGTTGCATCGGCCGGACTTTTGTGCGGCCGTACATTGGCAGTCATTGCCCGTCATCTGCTGCTATTGCGGCCGTAATTATGTGCACCAGAACGCACGTTAAAAGTGCACTGGTCTGACTCCAGCCTTAACCTTGCTAAGTGCTGGAGTTGCGTCACAGATCAGATTTCTCCAGGACAGCATTGTACCAGGACAGTCATAATGCCATTTTTCAGATAGCTAAAACCACAATGCACAGAGAAAAGATATTCGAAAATAACAGGCCCTGTAAAAATCATTCTACAACCTCATGGGTCTTCGGCCAAATTACAATTAGCAAAGTATAAGGCTAGTGTCAGACGAGCGTCATTGGAGAGCGGATATTCCTTCCACATCGCTGAGTGTGCGCAGTCCTATGGAGGATCGCGCTTTGCAGCCCCGTCAAAGCATCCTAGCGCATCGACGGGGATGCTTTGATAACGGACGCTTGTTGCGCGTGCACAAGCGTGTGACCGGCCCCGTTGTAGCGTCACAACTCTGCGCCGGTAAGCACGTCAGTACGAGCGCACATAGTGCGCTCGTCTGACATCAGCCTAAAAGGGTGTAGTAGAACTTTGATATTTAAAAATAAAAAATAAAAATGCATCACAATTCCCTTTAAATCTTTGAAAAAGCTTTCCAGATTGTGAATTTGTTTTACTGAAAAATAAGAATGCCATTGATGGATTTTACGGGTTTTACAGGTCCCCATCTTTTTTGACCTCTAACCTGATATCGATGGTGCTCTCCGTACAAAACAAAAGCAGAAACTTCCTCACTCTGAAGAAAATAAGGAGCATGAAAACCACATAACCTCTATATTTTTCTTATATTAGTCTTGGAAAACTCAACGACAGCTCAATACATTGCTGCCTCAGTTTGTGAAACTTAATTCAGCCGCCCACTGAGATTCACTCAGTCTCACCAACGCATTGATAAACCACTAGAATTGTACATCCGTAAAAAGGTTAAAAACCATTTAATCCAAAAGATACTGACACCGTGCATGCAGGTACCTATAGGGCTGGCTGAGAGATGCAACTCACAGGGTTCATTGCAATAAGCAGAACCAGCGCAGACTCTATGGTCCGGACTTGTGTAAAACCAGCAAGAATGCAGCCATAATGACACCAGGAAAATGATCAAATGTCTTTTTAGGAATATTTGTCTAGAATACACTGAAGATTTAGGAAACAGGTACAGAAATTCTTTGGACCCCTGTATCTCCATTTTAAAAACACCCCACAAAGTCAAGTTAGGCATCATTGGACAGGACAGAGGTTGGCCTTTCTAATGACACCAGACATGGGCATGTAAAATAAAGCAAATTGTCACGTATAAAATGAGCAATGCCACTGCAATACTCACCTTCTCATTTCCCACACTGGGAACAATACAGTGTTATTCAGAAAGAGTTGAAAAGCAGGAGAATGACTGGAGAAGGGAAAATTCTAGGTCGAAACAGCCAAACCAGAAAAATTCTCTCATTAATCTCACTTTCCAAATTGTTCTCTTCTGCCATTCTCCTGGTTTTCACCTTTCTCTGAATAACCCCAATAGTATTCAAAAAAAAAAATCTAGTTTTTCAGTTTTAGGTTAAAATTCCATATTACCTCTGAATAATGCAGCAACAGGTTTCCATTTCATTTTTTTTTATTTATTTTTTTAACAAGAGTGCTCCATAGAATATATAACCACAAATGTTTGGATGATAAAATGTAAAAAAAAAAAATTACAAGCTGTGACTGATTAAAACCTAAATGGAAATTTAGATTTTTTGTTATAGCATACTGACACACATGACATTTTGTATCTCCTGTAAAAGGATATATAAATTTGTCTGGGTCCTATAATAAACCAGGACTTCAAATCTGTGTTTAAATAGGATTAGCACAAAACAGTCAAAATGAGCTCAGCACATGGGGGGTGTGAAAAGGCTCAGCAGTGAATATGCACATGGGGGGGGGAAAGAGTCACACTTTGGGGACTACAAAATTAAGAACCGAAAATTTCCATAGGGATTTGAGAGGAATGATTCAGAGATTTCGGAGCCAAGGGTAAAACTATACAGGGCATTGGCTTCCAGGCTACAGGATTAGAAACTATAGAAACATAGAAAAATGTCGGCAGATAAGAACCTTTCGGCCCATCTAGTCTGCCCAATTACATGGATACTTTACCTGGATTTATATTTTCTTTAGGATAGCCTGCCTATTCCATGCCTGCTTAAATTCAATTACTGTTTTGTCCTCTACCACTTCAACTGGAAGGCTGTTCCATGTATCCACCACCCTCTCCGTAAAATAATGCTTCCTGATGTTAATTTTGAACCTTTGCCCCTCTAATCTAAGACTATGTCCTCTTGTTTTGCTACTTTGTTTCCTTTTAAATATACTCCCTTCCTCTACCTTGTGGATTCCCTTTACGTATTTAAATGTTTCTATCATATCTCCTCTGTCTCGTCTTTTTTCCAAGCTGTACATGTTAAGATCATTAAGCCTTTCCTGGTAACTTTCGCCTTCAAGCCGTACAGCATTTTAGTAGCCCTTCTCTGAACTCTCTCTAAGATGTCTATATCCTTCTGGAGATACGGTCTCCAGTACTGCACACAGTACTCCAAGTGAGGTCTCACCAACATATTCCCCACCCACATATTCATATTTCCCACCCACATATTCATATTTCCCCCGTATAGCTACGTAGCATAATGACCTAAATGCATTGCAATTATCTGCATGTGGTTGTTATACAAGGAATGCAGTATTCATTGATTATATGTGAAGATATTAATCTAGGCCTCTCATTTTATAGAATACAGGTAGAGTTAAAATTGGGTAAAGCCCACAGGACACAAAAACGAGTAATGCCGGAGGAAAAAAAAGAAAAAACCACGGCATGGTTAATCCTAGGTTTTGGGTCAACTGAAGTGTTTTATCAGGAAGGATACACTGAGATTGCTCTCATTTTCAAATATATGTCCTGGGTTATAAACTACTCAAATCTCTAGACACCCCCCCCCCCAAGAAAAAAAATAAAATTCACCCAGCAGCATTTGGGTAGATCGGGGGTTTACCCTGGGAACCCCCAATGTATTATTACATTGCAGGTTTTACCCAAAGTTGGTGGCTAATGTCAGTTTCACATGTGTTATCCTGGGTTTATCACAGTTTTGGACTTTTTATATCAAAATAATTTTCTAAAAACATTGGACATGTGTGTATATACATAATTATTTTTTTTCCCGAGGAAGGATACATTGAGATTTCTCTCGTTTTCAAGTATGTCCTGGGTGGTGAGTATGTACCGTTAGGTGTCTTGCCCAAGGACACTTACTGGAGAGGTGCTCTGGCCGAGATTTGAACCTGTGTCTCCACAGTTATTCTGAAGACATGACCCTGTGCTGCTTTGAAAGAACAGAAAGAAATTAGAGCACACACAAGGGTCTAAACGTCTCCATTGCTTGGTTTATAAAATCTGCACACACACATTGATGTGTCTTAGCCAAAACATCAATATATAAGCAGATATTACAAATAAAGCTATGGAAATTTTTTGTGAAGACCCTTGTATGAGAATAATGTGTGTGAAATATATATACATACACACACACACACACACACACAACTGGGCTCCTTTAAAACATAGGCCAGTGTAAGACGAGCGCACTAGGTGCACCCGTACTGACATCCATTGCAGCATTGTGACGTTGCGACGGAGCCGGCCAGACGTTTCTGAGCGCACATGAATTGCATGCGCCACAATGGCGGTGCTGCATCTGTGAAGCAAGCCTCTCCGTCAAAGCGTTAGGTCACGCATTGACGGAGCTGCAAAGAGTGATCCTCCATAGGAGGATCGAGCCTTGCAGCGCTGAGTGCACTAACTGCGCTCAGCGAGGCGGCCAGACGGGCGTCAAGTGGAAGGAACGTCCACTCTCACGGACGTGCCTTCCGCTCTTCAAAACACTCGTCTGACTTCAGAGGCCACGCTTTAGGTCCCTTGCGAAGCTTCATTGGGCAATCATTTAATTGTCCTGATGAAGGTTCCCTTGGGAACTGAAACGTTGACATTTTTTAAAGGGATTAAAAAGGTGAAGTTTTAAAGAAACTCAGATTACCTAGAGTGACTATCTGGTAAAACCAAGCACCGGGTGTCTGGTTTAGTGGAAGCTGCGTGTGCAAGAAACTTGTGGACGCATGTGCGTTACTTGTAACACACATACCCCCAATTGCCACGCAAATAAGCTATGGTTTATATTCGCTATACCAGTATCGTTTGCATGGATTTGATGAACCAGTATGGTCCATGTCACAATAATTCAACTATAAATAGCATTAACCCTTTCTGCAGCCCCTGAATAGAAACTATTAACCCTTACTGTACAAACAGATCCGAGCCCTGCATGGCCTCTGTCTGCAGCCCCTATAGCAAGGTTCTCAAACTCTGCCGCCCCCCCCCCTCCAGATGTCTCTGAACTACAACTCCCATGATTTTCTGGACATCTATTGTATTCAAAAGAACTGTAGGCAATAAACATGTAGTGGGTCAGAGTTTGAGACCCCCCGTCTAGTGTCATACCCTATTAACCCTTGCTATGCAGAAGCCAGACATGGTCCCTATAGACACATATCACCCTTTTCTTGTCAGGCTGATAAAGACACGGTGAGCCGAGCAGTGGAGGGTGAGGACCTGCTGCACCAGCCTCTGTACAGAGGTGATAAATGCCAATGTCCCCGTGGCCCGGGGAGAGCGTGGAATGAAGGGCTGAGGTAACAGTAAATCCCCCGCCACACACAGGAGCTTCCCGCGCTGCAAGCCCTGACACGGCGGCGCTGCGGCCTCCTCACAGACACACGTTACTGCCGCAACCCCCTCCTCAGAGACAGCTGCGATACTCACCCCGACCCGGTATGGCAGCAGTCTCCTTCACAGCCCGAGCCGCAGCTTCTCTCACACCGCCGCCATTACGGAAGAGCGCTTCACTTCCTCCTTTTGCTGACGTCAGCGCGCAGGCGCACCGCGAGGACTGGGGGCGGGAGCGGGCACGTCAGAGTCACCACTCAGCCCACGGGAGCGCGCTTTTTTGCGTGTAATGTGTAATATGTGTGAATTGTCAGCTTTAGTGGCTGCTCACTGTCTGTGACCTGTCATTTATTGTATAATACACAATGCGAATTAAAAAGTATGGCCATGACCAACCAGCAGATCACATGACCAGACAGAGACACTAGGGACTGTGGCTTTTGATGGGGCCTGAAAGAACATGCTCATCAGTAATGACATCACAAACGTTCAGCTCTATGTCATTCAGAACTAGAGCAAAATAACGTATTTACAGCCAACGATTTCTAGCAACAATTGTTTGAGTTTACAGACTTATTTATGTTTTTTTTTTTTTTTACCTTTGCAGCTCTGTTATACACCCTGAGTATATGAAGGAGCCCCTAAAGAGACATCCATCCACCCCAAGTATAAGGAGGAGCCTCTAAAGAGACACCAGTGCACCCGAAATATATGGAGGAACCCATAAGGGTCACACGAACGCATTGTGTCCGTAGTGACCCCTCCCAGTGTGTCGTAGCGTTATGACAGCTCGACCGGCCACACGGCGTAACGTGCGTACTAGTATCGCATGTTACAATGGACGTGCGTCTTCCTCCCTGTCCGAACGCTACAGAGGGCATTGGACAGGTCTACAAAGCGCAATCCTCCATAGGAGCCTTTGCAAGGCTGAGCGCACTAACGTGCACTCAGTGAGGTGGTCACACGAGTGTCTGAGCGGAAGAAACTACCGTTCTGAAGAACGAAACCTCCATGCTCGTGTGACCCCAGCCTAGAAGGTCACCGTCACACCTTGAATATATGGAAGGAGACCTAAACAAACACTTGCAAACTCAGAATATATAGATGAGCTCCTAGAATCAGATGACCAGATTTTTAAAATGAAATCCGGGGACATCTGTTTTTTATTGGCAAACGGTAAAAAGAAACTATTTTATTAGCGTATTATCCTCAAATTCTATATGCAGTGTATTTGGTATGTGCGGTATATGGAGTCACTGTATGATATGTATATAAGTTATTTCTCACATCTTGGTCATGAGATTAAAAAAACAATACTTCTTAGAATTTTTTGAAATATGACGACCAAATGTTGAGAAGATAAAATAGAGAAAAACTTTCAATGCATATTTGTATTTTATTCTTGCCAAAGAATACTGCTTCAACAATAACAATATAACTTAACAGTGATTCATTTCTTTTACTGTGCCCCTTGGCAATGAGGAGAGAGAAGGATTCCCCCTCCTCCTAAGTGGTGCACTAAATAAGACAGGAAAATATCACAGATGAGTATGTCCAGAGCAGAAATGGCCAAATCTGACTGGTCATTCACTAGGCAGCTAGGGTATAAAAGCCACAGTCCTTAAGGGGTTAATGAGAGGTTGATTTTCCATAGTGTTATGTTGCTGTTGTTTTTTCCTTATGTGTGTGTTGGAAGAGAAGCCACACCCACCCTACCATATATGGGTGTAATAGAACAGTAATGTTATGTGACATCATAATAGCTGGGAGCGTAAACAAATGTGTGTGCATCATCAGAGCTCAGACTAGTTCTCAGCCCTGAGGAGAGAGCATTAAAGCATTGTGAGGAACGAGTGGCAACCTGAGAAACCAGGAGCGACATTACGTCTCTGTATCGTACCCTGTATTAGTTTGTAAACTCTGTGTACAGAAACATTAATTCTCTGTATTACACATTTTGTGTTAGATTGTATGCTCTGTGAGATTTAAATTGATGTCTGTATTGTAACTTTGTAATAGATTGCAAGCTCCACCAGCAGAGATATTATTTTTCTCAAAATTGTGATCTTTATATTAGATTGTAAACTTTGTGACAATGAATATAATTTCTCAGTATTAAGACTGTTTCTTAGATTGTAATCTGTGTGAGCAGGAACAAATTTTCTCTGTATTTTACCCTTTATATTAGATTGTTTCTCACTAATGTATCTTTTTATTACATTCTACGTTTGTGAACTCAAGAATGCGGAGTGTAACAAATAGGCGATGAGTGAGGAGCAACATGTTTTTTTTCCTGTATTTTATCTTTGTATTAGATTAGGGGACAATAGGACAATGAGTGAGGAGCAACATTATATTCCTAAATTTTATATATTTTACTATTTGTATTAATAGATTGTTTCAAAGCTTATACGCTTTGTGTATATCAGAATGAACAGCAGGGACATACCGTGTCTTTTCACTTGCTGCGGCGAAAAGGCCAGCACGTTGACTATATATACTGTATATATATGCCTGCAAACATAAGAAAAATGGCTACAGTTGCCCCCCCCAGATGCTGTCCAGTGTGGTTGCTCTCCTAGCTGCCCTCTCAATTCGCTACTAAAGAGGTACAATGTAATGAGTGAGACAAGGCGCTAGAAGCAACATGATTAACCAGGAGCAACAATATATCTGTCTTGTACCTTTGTAATAGATTGCAAGCTCTGCCAGCAGGAACATTTTTTGTTTGAATTGTACCCTTTGGAATAGATTGTAAGCTCTGCGAGCAGGAATATTATCTATTTGTATTGTATCTTTGTATTAGATTGTAAGCTCTACGAGCAGGAACATAATTTCTCTGTAATATATTTCTTGTATTATAATGTAAGCTCTGCGAGCAAGAACATTATTTATATTAGATTGTAAGCTTTGTGAGCAGGAACATTAGTTCACGGTATTTTATGTTCCGTAGTAGATTGTTTGTCCCTGTTGTTCCTCTATATTAGATTGTAATCTTTTTGGATTTTAGCATGAAGACCAGGGGGCATACCGTGCCTTTTCACTGCTTGGGCAAGAAGTCCAGCACATCAAGCTCCCACTACCACCACTCCTGATGTGCCATTCAGCGTAGTCACTGTACTGTCCTTCCCTCGATATGCTACTAATGAGGAGCAATGTAACGAGTGAGATGAAGAACTAGAAGTAACGTGATTAACAAGGAGTATAATTTTATCTCTGTACCTTTTGTATAAGAGCAGGAATATCATTTTTCTATATTGTATTTTTCTATTGGAATGTAAACTCTGCAAGCAGGAACATTAATTCTCTGTATTGTATTTTTTATAGAGATTGTAAACTCTGTGAGCAGGAAGATTAATTCTCTGTAATTTTTGTATCAGATTGTTTGGCTCTGTTGATCCTCTATATTAGATTGTAAGCTTTGTGGATTTCAGCAGGAAGACCAGGGGACATACTGTGCCTTTTCACTGTTTGGGACAAAAAATCCAGCACATCAAGCATCCACTACCACCACTCCTGATGTGCCACTCAGAGTAGTCACCCTCCTGGCCTCTCATCAATACGCTAATGAGTGAGACGAGTAACTAGAGGTAAAGTGATTAACGAGGAGCAATAATATATCTCTGTATTTTAACTTTTGTATTAGATTGTAAACTCTGTGAGCAGGAACATCATTTTTCGGTATTGTATTTCTTGTATTAGATTGTAAGCTCAGTGATCAAGAACATTATCTCTCTATTTTTTGCATTTGATTGTAAGCTCTATGAGCAGGAATATTAATTGTCTGTATTGTATTTTTGTATTAGATTGTAAACTCTATGAGCAGAACTATTATTTCTCTGTATTGTGTTTTTTGTATTAAATTGTAAACTCTGCTGGCAGGAACATTATTTGTCTGTATTGTACCCTTTGGAATAGAGTGTAAGCTCTGTGAGCAAAAACATTGTTTGTATTAGATTATAAACTCTGAGAGCAGGAACATTGATTCACGGTATTGTATTTTTGTATTAGATTGTTTCTCTATATTAGATTTTAATCTTTGTGGATTTTAGCATAAGGACCAGGGGGCAAACCGTGCCTTTTCACTGCTTGGAGCAAGAAGTCTGGCACATCAAGCGCCCACTACCACCACTCCTGATGTGCCACTCAGAGTAGTCACCCTCCTGGGTTAACAAGGAGCAATAATATATCAGGAACATTATTTATTTGTATTGTATATCTTGTATTAAATTGTAAGCTCTGTCAAGAACATTATTTCTCTGTATTTTTTGTATTTGATTGTAAGCTCTACGAGCAAGAACTTTAATTGTTTGTATTGTATTTTCATATTAGATTGTAAGCTCTGCTGGCAGAAACATTATTTGTCTGTATTGTACCCTTTGGAATAGATTGTAAGCTCTGTGAGCAGGAACATTATTTCTTTGCCTTGTATCTTGTATTAGAATGTACAGTCTACAAGCAGGAACATCATTTCTCTGTACTGTATTTCTGTATTAGATTGTAAGCTCTGCGAGCAAGAACATTATTTGTATTCGATTGTAAGCTCTGTGAGCAGGAACATTAATTCACGGTATTGTATTTTCTGTATTATATTGTTTGTCCCTGTTGTTCCTCTATACCAGTACTCCTGATATGCCACTCAGAGTAGTCACCGTCCTGGCCTTCCCTCGATAAGTTACTAATAAGGAGTAACGAGTGAGACGAGGAACTAAAAGTAACGTGATAAACAAGGAGCAAAATTATATCTCTGTACCCTTTGTATAAGAGAAGGAACATTATTTCTCTGTATTGTATCTTTGTATTACATAGGAAGCTCTGCAACAAGAACATTACTTGTTTTAGAATGTAAGCTCTGTGAGCAGGAACATTATTTCTCTGTTTTGTATTTTTATATAGATTGTAAACTCTGTGAGCAGGAAGATTTATTCTCTGTAATTTTTGTATTAGATTGTTTGGCTCTGTTGTTCCTCTATATTAGAATTAGGGATGCACCGATACCACTTTTTTAAGACCGAGTACGAGTACAGATACTTTTGTTCAAGTACTCACCGATACCAAGTACCGATACTTTTATTTTATGTCACGTGACGCTTTCCAATAAGAACAGACCTCATATAAAGCCCCCAGGTCTCATGGATATTGCCCCCCCCAGCTCATGGATATCCTGCCCCCCAGCTCATGGATAATTGCCCCCCAGCTCATGGAAATGCCCCCCCAGCTCATGGATAATTGCCCCCCTGCTCATGGATATGCCCCCCTGCTCATGGATATGCCCCCCTGCTCATGGATATGCCCCCCTGCTCATGGATATGCCCCCAGCTCATGGATATGCCCCCAGCTCATGGATATGCCCCCGTGCTCATGGATATGCCCCCCTGCTCATGGATATGCCCCCAGCTCATGGATAATGCCGCCGCCCCCCCGCCCCCCGCTCATACTTACCTTCCTTCAGCGACGCTGGGAAGTCTTCGCGCGCGCGCGCTCCTTGGAAGGTCCCCAGCCACGACCACGTGGGACCATGTGATCGCGGCTGGGGTCCTTCCAACGAGCGCACGCGCGGAAACTTTCCCGGCGTCGCTGAAGGAAGGTAAATATGAGTGGAGAGCAGCTGCAGGGCCTGTCTGAATGCTCTATCTGCATTCGGACAGGCCCTGCAGCTGCTCACTTTGTTTATACTTACCTTCCTTCAGCGACGCCGGGAAAGTTTCCTCGCGTGCGCTCCTTGGAAGGACCCCAGCCGCGATCACATGGTCCCACGTGGTCGCGGCTGGGGACCTTCTAAGGAGCGCGCGCGCGCAAAGACTTTCCCGGCATCGCTGAAGGAAGGTAAGTATAAACAAAGGGCGGAGAGCAGCTGCAGGGCCTGTCAGAATGCCGATAGAGCATTCGGACAGCCGCCGCAGCCCCTCGGATACCGGCAAGCCGGCTCAATGCCGGCTTCCGGTATCGTAAAAAAATATCGGGGGTACTGCACGAGTACCAAGTACTCCTGCAGTACCCGGTATCGGCACCGATATCGATACTAGTATCGGTATCGGTGCATCCCTAATTAGAATGTAAGCTTTGTGGATTTCATCAAGAAGACCAGGAGGCATACTGTGCCTTTTCACTGTTTGTGATAAGAAGGCCAGCACATCAAGCATCCACTCCCACCACTCCTGATGTGTCACTCAGAGTAGTCACCCTCCTGGCCTCCCATCAATATGCTAATGAGTGAGACGAGTAACTAGAGGTAAAGTGATTAATGAGAAGCAATAACATATCTCTGTATTTTAACTTTTGTATTTTTTTTGAGAAAGTATTTTACCAGGAAGGATACATTGAGATTTCTCTTGTTTTCAAGTATGTCCTGGGTGTCGAGTATGTACCGTTAGGTGTCTTGCCCAAGGACACTTACTGGAGAGGTGCTCGTAGGGATCAAAGCCATGACTCCACAGGCTCTCTCCACACAGAGATGTTACCTCTACTCCACCCAGCCGGTATTAGATTGTAAGCTCTATGAGCAGGAACATTATTTCTCTGTATTGTGTTTTTTATATTAGATTGTAAGCTCTTCTGGCAGAAACATGATTTGTCTGTATTGTACTGTTTGTAATAGATTGTAAGCTCTGCAAGCAGGAACCTTATTTCTATGTATTTTTTGTATTAGATTGTAAGCTTTGCGAGCAGGAACATTAATTCTCTGTATTGTATCTTTGTATTAGATTGTAAGCTCTGTGAGCTGGAACATCCTTTATCTGTATTGTGTTTTTTCTATTAAATTGTAAGCTGTGCAAGCAGGAACATTAATTCTCTGTATTGTGTTTTTTATATAGGTTGTAAGCTCTGTGAGCAGGAACATTAATTATCTGTAATTTTTGGTATTAGATTATTTGGCTCTGTTGTTCCTCTACCTTAGATTGTAAGCTTTGTGGATTTCAAAAGGAAGACCAGGGGGCATACTGTGCCTTTTCACTGTTTGGGACAAGAAGTCCAGCACATCAAGGATCCACTACCACCACTCCTGATGTGCCACTCAGAGTAGTCACCCTCCTGGCCTCTCATCAATACGCTAATGAGTGAGACGAGTAACTAGAGGTAAAGTGATTAATGAGAAGCAATAATATATCTCTGTATTTTAACTTTTGTATTAGATTGTAAACTCTGTGAGCAGGAACATCATTTCTCTGTATTGTGTTTTTTTGTATTCGATTGTAAGCTCTGCTGGCAGGAACATCATTTGTCTGTATTGTATATCTTGTATTAAATTGTAAGCTCTGTGATCAAGAACATTATTTCCCTGTATGTTTTGTATTCGATTGTAAGCTCTATGAGCATGAACTTTAATTTTCTGTATTGTATTTTTGTATTCGATTGTAAGCTCTATGAGCAGGAATATTATTTCTCTGTATTGTGTTTTTTGTATTAGAGTGTAAGCTCTGCTGGCAGAAAAATTATTTGTCTGTATTGTACCCTTTGGAATAGATTGTAAGCTCTGCGAGCAGGAATATTATTTCTTTGTATCGTATCTTTGTATTAGCTTGTAAAGTCTGCAAGCAGGAATATAATTTCTCTGTACTGTATTTCTTGTATTAGATTGTAAGCTCTGCGAGCAAGAATATTGTTTGTATTAGATTGTAAGCTCTGTGAGCAGGAACATTGATTCACAATATTGTATTTTTTGTATTAGATTGTTTGTCCTTGTTGTTCCTCTATATTAGATTGTAATCTTTGTAGATTTTAGCATGAAGACCAAGGGGCATACCGTGCCTTTTCACTGTTTGGGACAAGAAGTCCAGCACATCAAGCACCCTCTACCACCACTCCTGATGTGCCACTCAGAGTAGTCGCCCTTCTGGCCTCCCATCAATACGGTATCGAGTGAGATGAGTAACTAGAGGTAAAGTGATTAATGAGGAGCAACGATATATCTCTGTATTCTACCTTTTGTTTTAGATTGTAAGCTCTGCGACCAGGAACATAATTTCTCTGTATTGTGTTTTTTGTATTAGATTGTAAGCTCTGCTGGCAAGAACATTGTTTGTCTGTTATGTATTTCTTGTATTAGATTGTAAGCTCTATGAGCAGGTACATTATTTCTCTGTATTGTGTTTTTTATATTAGATTGTAAGCTCTGCTGGCAGGAACATTATTTCTCTGTATTGTATTTTTGTATTAGATTGTAAACTCTGTGAGCAGGAACATTAATTCTCTGTATTGTAGTTTTTGTACTAGATTGTAAACTCTGTGAGCAGGATCATTAATTCTCTGTATTGTATTTTTGTATTAAATTGTAAACTCTGTGATCAAAAACATTATTTAGATGTTTTTTTGTATTTGAATGTAAGCTCTACGAGCAGGAATATTAATTGTCTGCATTGTATTTTTGTATTAGATTGTAAGCTCTATGAGCAGGAACATTATTTCTCTGTATTGTATTTTGTATTAGATTGTAAGCTCTGCGAGCAAGAACATTAATTCTCTGTATTGTATTTTTTGTATTAGATTGTAAGCTCTGCCAGCAGGAACATTATTTGTCAGTATTTTATTTTTTGTATTAAATTGTAAGCTCTGTGATCAAGAACATTATTTCTCTGTATTTTTTCTATTTGATTGCCTGCTCTATGAGCAGGAACTTTAATTCTCTGTATTGTATTATTGTATTAGATTGTTTGTCTCTGTTGTTCCTCTATATTATATTGTAAGCTTTGTGGATTTCAGCATAAAGACCAAGGGGCATATCGTGCCTTTTCACTGCTTCGGGCAAGAAGTCCAGCACATTGGCTATATATATGTGCATGACCATAAGAAAATCAACCTTTGGCCCTCCTGGCCTCCCCTTGATACGCTACTAATGAGGAGCAACATAGAGAGTGAGATGAGGAGCTAGAAGAAACATAATTAACGTGGAGCAACAATATATCTCTGTATTCTACCCTTTGCATTACAGGGTTATTCAGAGAGAGGTGAACACCAGGTGAATGACTGGAGAAGTGAAAATTCTAGGTCAAAATAGCCGGTTTGAAAAATTAGATAAATGGGAGAATTTTTATGGTTTGGATATTTTGACCTAGAATTTTCACTTCTCCAGTCATTCTCCTGGTTTTCACCTCTCTCTGAATCACCCTTTTAGATTGTAAGCTCTTCAAGCAGGAACATTATCTGTATTGTACCCTTTATATTAGATTGTAACCTCTTTGTCCCCAGGTAATTATTTCTCTGTATTGCATGGAGTGTTCAGGCAGCAGCTCCAGTGATATGCAGCTGTAAACATGAAGAGGCTGATCCAGGGAGTTAACCGATCGCCATTATTGGGATCAGGAAGGAATTTTTTTCACCTTGTTCGATATTTCACAAGGTGTTTTTCGCCTTCCTCTGGATTAGCCTTATTTAATTAATGCTGGCCAGTACAAAACTTACTTTTCTCTAAATTTATTAATAAAATTTTTAAAACGTTACCTTTTTCTGGTTGTCAATCATTATGAAAAATAAACCCTTTGCCATGGTTTTTTGTAATATAATGACCAAATGTTGAGACTAGGATAAAATAGAGAAAAACGTTTCAATGCATATTTTGTATTTTATTCTTACCAAAGAATTCTGCTTCAACAATAACAATATAAATTAACAGTGATCCATCTATTTTACTGTGCCCCTTGGCGATGAGGAGAGAGGGGTCCAAAGGACCCCTCTCCTCCTAAGGACTCCTGGAACAGCCAGTAAATTAGTCATCATTGCGCCCCAGCGCAATGATGTCATCGCGCCTCCCATGGTCCCACAGTGAGGGCCGACACCCGGGATGTCAGCAATCACTGTTTGGTGGCCAGGATCAGTGCCAGTTAACCACGGGGCCGCACGGAAGTGTCGTTTGCACGGTTGTGTACAGATTGACGACACGCTCAGCGTGTCCTCCGCAGCAAAGTGTTTAACTATGGATTAGCGCAGCACTCCACATGTTTTCAAACTAAATCTCCCATGATACTCTGGTACTCATTAGATTGAGTCAACCACATGGGAAATATAGTTCTAAAACATCTGGGAGGGTTGAGGTTAGCTAAACCATGGTTTAGAGTGTCCCTGCTATGGTCTGCAGCTGTTATACACCTGCACATCCTGAACGTATAGACAATAAAAAGTGGGACAAAAGGATTTTAGCCTAACGCAGAGACTGCCCATGTCTGAACAGGGACACTCTGGAGGTACAGTGGCAAGAAAAAGTATGTGAACCCTTTGGGATTATGTGGAGTTTTGCATGAATTGGTCATAAAATGTGCTCTGATCTTCATATAAGTCACAACAATTTGAAAAACACAGTCTGCTTAAAATAATACAACACAAACGTTATATGTTTTCATGTGTTTATTGAACATAACATGTAAACATTCACAGTGCAGGGTGGAAAAAGTATGTGAACCCCTAGCCCAGGGGTCAAAATTTCCACTCGCCTGCTCGCATTTGGCGAGTGGAAATTAAGGGTGGGCGAGTGGAGATGCACACGCAGGCAGCACGATAAAGTATATCGTTGTGCCTGCGCTGCGTATTCCAGTGGCAGCCGTTTTTTTCTTTTCGGCCGGCAGAAGCCACTTCCGGTAAAAGGGGGACGGGAGAGTGAATTTGCGCCTCCCTGTTGTGGCACTCTAAGGACCAATTGATTCCTCGCGCCGGATGTTTCCCATCTCTGGTTTTCATGCTGTACCCGGCATGCCCTCTGTCTCTCTATGCTTCACTCTCACTGACGCTGCTTCGGGGAGACCGGCTGAACCTCTTACTGATCTCAGAGATTTGCTCGGCGCACTCGCCCATTTGCTGTACCATGTGAACCATCACGGGAAACTGCGCCGAGCAAACATCTTGAATCAGTAAGAGGTTCATCCCGTCTCCCCAAAGCAGCATCAGTGAGAGTGTAGCATGGAGAGACAGAGGGCATGCCGGGTACAGCATGACCAGAGATGGAAAACATCCGGCGTGAGGAATCAATTAGTCCTCAAAGTGTCACAACAGGGGGGGGTGCAAATTCCCTCTCCCACCCCCCTTTTACCTGTTACACGCTGGATGTCCCTTCACGCTGCGCTCCTCCTCTTCCGGGCACAGCGTGAAGGAGGACCCAGCATGCCTCAGCGAGTGAGGGAAGCGGGGATTATCCCCGCCCCCTCACTCTACTACTCGCAAGGACAGGTAAAGGGAGGGGGGTGAATTGCAGGGGAGTTAGGGGGGTTAATTGTGGGAGGGGGTGATTTGCAGGGGAGTGGGAGGGGGGTGAAAATTGCAGTGGGGGGTGAAAATTGCAGTGGGGGGTGAAAATTGCAGGGGAGTGGGAGGGGGTGAATTGCAGGGGAGTGGGAGGGGGTTAATTGTGGGAGGGTGTGAATTGCAGGGGAGTGGGAGGGGGGTGAAAATTGCAGTGGGGGGTGAAAATTGCAGTGGGGGGTGAAAATTGCAGGGGAGTGGGAGGGGGGTGAATTGCAGGGGAGTGGGAGGGGGGTGTGAATTGCAGGGGAGTGGGAGGGGGTGAATTGCAGGGGAGTGGGGGGGGGGTGAATTGCAGGGGAGTGGGAGGGGGGTGAATTGCAGGGGAGTGGGAGGGGGTGAATTGTGGGAGGGGGTGAATTGCAGGGGAGTGGGAGAGGGGTGAAAATTGCAGTGGGGGGTGAAAATTGCAGGGGAGTGGGAGGGGGGTGAATTGCAGGGGAGTGGGAGGGGGGTGAATTGCAGGGGAGTGGGTGAATTGCAGGGGAGTGGGAGGGGGGTGAATTGCAGGGGAGTGGGGGGGTACGCCTCGCCAACAGGTGCCGTCGCGCAGCACTAATTTTGGGCCCTCCCCGCAGCCGGCGTGCAGTGCGCGTCATTGGCTGCAGGGGACGGCTTGATTTCAGGCCGTCCCTGTGCAGCCAATGACGCGCACCACGAGTCAGCGCGCGCAGGCTGCGGGGAGGGGCCGAGGCGGCCCCATTGAAGACGGCGGGGCGTACCTGTACGCCCCGCGTCTTCAAAGCCCGCCCGCCGCCAGGACGTCATGGAACGTCCTGCGGCGTTAAAGGGTTAAAAGAGAGAATTCGGTTCCACTTGATATATCAGATGCATAAACCCCAAATTAATTTGGTCCTAAAAACTGTTGGCGAGGAGTCTGTACTTAATGGATGATATTACTTGGATCTGATGTCTGGGTATATATGTGCCTGGCGTCTGATGTCTCGATATACATGTATCTGGAGCCTCGGTCTGGTTAAAGTTATTTATTTTTGTAACTTTATTCTGAATAAAACCTTTAACAGTGTAATTTCATAAGATAATTTAAGGGGGTGTGTTTAGGGGCGGAGTTCAGAGCAGGGTAGGTGGGGCAACTGGTGGCGAGTAACTTTTAAGGTCTGGCTAGTAGCTTGGGACTTGAAATTTTGAGCCCTGCCCTAGCCTAATGACTTCTCCAACAGCTAATTGGAGCCAGGAGTGAGCCAACCTTGAGTCCAATCAGTGTGATATTATTGGATGTGTTGCTGAAAGCTCTCCTGCCCTTTAAAAACACACACCAGTTTTGGGTTTACTGGTTTCAAGAAGCACTGCCTGATGTGAACCATGCCTCACAGAAAAGAGCTCTCAGAAGACCTACGATCAAGAATTGTTGACTTGCATGAAGCTGGAAAGGGTTACAAAAGTATCTCCAAAAGCCTTGATGTTCATGTGTCCATGGTAAGACAGACTGTCTACAAATGGAGAAAGTTCAGCACTCTTGCTACTCTCCCTAGACGTGGTCGTCCTGTAAAGATGACTGCAAGAGCACAGTGCAGAATGCTTAATGAGGTAAAGAAGTATCCTATAGTGTCAGCTAAAGACTTACAGAAATCTCTGGCACATGCTAACATTTTTGTTGCGACATCTACAATAAGGAAAGCATTAAACAAGAATGGAGTACATGGGAGGACACCACGGAGGAAGCCATTGCTGTCCAAAAAGAATATTGCAGCACGTTTGAAGTTTGAAAAAGAGCACCTGGATGCTCCACAGCACTACTGGCAAAATATTCTGTGGACAGATGAAACCAAAATTAAGTTGTTTGGAAAAACACACAACACTATGTGTGGAGAAAAAAGGCACAGCACACCAACATCAAAACCTCATCCCCACTGTAAAACATGGCGGAGGGAGCATCATGGTTGGGGCTGCTTTGCTGCCTCAGGACCTGGATGGATTGTTGTCATTGATGGAAAAATGAATTCCAGAGTTTATCAAGACATTTTGCAGGAAAACGTAAGACCATCTGTCCGCCAACTGAAGCTCCGCAGAGGATGGGTGATGCAACAGGACAATGACCCAAAGCATACAAGTAATTCAACAAAAGAATGGCTTCAACAAAACAAAATACGCCTTCTGGAGTGGCCCAGTCAGAGTCCTGACCTCAACCCGATTGAAATGCTGTGGCATGACCTTAAGAGAGTGATTCACACCAGACATCCCAAGAATATTGCTACACTGAAACAGTTTTGTGAAGAGAAGTGGTCCAAAATTACTCCAGATCGTTGTGCAGGTCTGATCTGCAGCTACAGGAAACGTTTACTTTGGTTGAGGTTATTGCTGCCAAAGGAGGGTCAACCAGTTATTAAGTCCAAAGGCTCACATACTTTTTCCACCCTGCACTGTGAATGTTTACATGTTCTGTTCAATAAAAACATGAAAACATATAATGTTTGTGTTGTATTATTTTAAGCAGACTGTGTTTTTCAAATTGTTGTGACTTAGATGAAGATCAAAGCACATTTTACGACCAATTCATGCAAAACTCCACGTAATCCCAAAGGGTTCACATACTTTTTCTTGCCACTGTATACTGTAAGCAGGTTGGAGCATTTACATACATGACTATTTGTTTTCCTTTGCAGTGCTTTCATAATGGAGAGGGACCATGGGAAATGTAGTCTGGAATAGCAGACAGAGTAATGCATGCTGCACTCTTATTTAAAGTGACCAGGCCTTTGTTATGCAGCTGATGGCCATGTTTGCATTGGCAGTCTACATTTCCCATGATCTTCAGATCTAATCAATAAAGACAGGGCTCTACCAGACATCTTTCTGCAACGACACCTGAACTGAAGAGTCTGGGCACAGCCTGCTAACCCTGATGACTGAAGAGCCTCCATATCTTGGAGAAGAAAATCCCCATCCTCAGCCTAAAAGGGGGTTGTCAGTCTGCCCGATTCACATTGTGTCCAGGGGGGCAGTGGCCCATGGGTTGCCAGGTTGGCCATGTTTTCCTGGACACGTATTACTGCTTCATGCAGAGGGGGGAGCACAGGGAAAAGTGCTGCCCTGCAACATGTATAATTCATAAGCTGCAGAAAATAAATAAAGGCAGGTCACCTGGAATTCCTTTTTGATTTCTTACCTGCAGCGTATGGATTTCTACATGCTGCGGGGTGACATTTTTCATGCACTGCTCATCAGCATGAATAAATTATGCAGAAAATGGTGTAGCGACTAGCGATCACAATGTTCCTTTCAACAAATAAAGTCACAATTCCAAAAAATGCTTCTAATTTCTTCTTCTTTAAATGACCGCAGATAAAACAAAGAGAACATATCATAGTGCAACCCGTGTAAATAAACTAGTGAGCACATTTGTATATGGTAGCACTCACATGGAAAAGAACTCTCCTGGTTCAAGGTAATGCACTTCTGGGTAATTAACCGGCCACCCAAATGGCCTTCTGATAGAACGATCCTTCAGAACCTTGAATATAAAAAGGTAGGAACCATAGCGCAGACTGAAATGATGGCAAAAAAGGATGAACATATGAGATTTACTCGCAGAGTGTAGGACCTAGCCCAGGTCCACAGGAAATGCGCCCAGACGTTGTTTACGAGGTACAACATTCAACAAAAACCTGATCCAAATGATGACAAATGATGAATAAATTATATGTGTCCAGGAAAATATAGCTGATTTGGCAACCCTAAGCGGCCTGCTCCTCCCTGGCATCTCACGATTACTCTCTCCTCCACCCGGCCATAATTCACTCAGTACTCACCGCCGCCACTTGCATTTGCATTTTTTTCAGGACCTTGCGCACCGCTGATGACACAACGTGCGCAGCTGTGCAATCCGGAGCCCCGTTCAATACCTCAGCAGCTGCTGAATTGCTGCAGCGCAGCAATTCAGTTTGCTGCAGCAGTGTCGTTGAACGCTTTGGATGCGAATTTTGAATCCAAAATGGCCGACGATTTTTTAATGAAAGATTCAGATTGTTTTTCGTATGACTCGGACAAAATATAATAAAGAGAAGTAGTCAGCACAATTCCGTTTTGTATGCACACACCACAAATGACAGTTTTTATTGAATAAACGTTATGTTTACTTCTGAAACAAAATATAAATTGAACTATAATATATGTGCAGGGGTAAATAATAAATAAATATTTTGTGCTTTGGTGAACAAAAACCTCAAAATTAACATTGCTGTACGGAATTGTTACTTCCTTCGTGGCGGCGGCCATCTTGCTGTACGGAATTGTTACTTGCTTCATGGCGGTGGCCATCTTTAATACGTCCCACTCAGCTACTCGCAGCAAATCCTCGGGTCGCTGCAAGTGCTAAGTTAGCAGTGCTGAGCGTTGAGTGGCTGAACGGCGTTCAATGGCAAGTTGCTAACTTAGCACTTGCAGCGGCTGAGGTATTGAACGCGCCTCGGGAAGGTGCACACTGGAGCTCTAAACACTAGAGAAGATGCGATTTACTTCATCTGGGTTGTGCAAAGCTCTCAGCGTAAAATCTAATGGCTTTGACACATGGCTAGATTGGGGATACAAGCCAGATTTATCTAGTATACAGTACTCTCCTCCAGCACTTCACCTGAAGCCTGTATGCAAATTAAAAAACATTTAAGTTCCGGGGACATAATTTATCCGTGGACTGCCCCCAAAAACTGGGGACGAATGGTCACCCTACCCTAGGGAGACACCCCGCATACCCTGAATATAGGGAGGAACCCCTAAGGCTGGGGTGAGACAAGCGTTTTTCAAAGCAGAAGGAACATCCGTGAGACTGGATGTTCCTTCCACTCTGACACCCGTCTGGCCACCTCATGAGCGCGGTTAGATGCGCTCAGCGCTGCAAGGCTCGATCCTCCTATGGAGGATCGTGCTTTGCAGTCTCGTTCAATGCACGTCTAGCGTTTCGACGGGGAGGCTTTCGGCACATCAGCTTGTAGTGTGCGCAATTCGGGTGCGCGCTACAGCATGTGATCGGCCCCGTTGAAGCATCACAATGCTGTGATGGACGTTGGAAAGGCACGTCAGTGCGGGCGTACCTAGTGCGTTCGTCTGACGCCAGCCTAAAATGACACTCACACACCCCAAAAACATGGAAGAGTCCATAAAAAGACACCTGCTCACCCTGAATATATAAAAGAACCCCTAAAAAGACACCCACAGAGCCCAAGCATACAGAGGAGCTTCTAAAAAGAGGGCAGCTATTCTGGGTTTGCATATATATATATATATATAGATATATCTCAAATATGTTACAATGCCTTAAATGTATATCACAACCCACAACAGCAAACCACATCCTAAAGAACATAAAATCAAAAGCGGAATGTGTGAGTGTGTGTAACCCTGCAGCTTCCTGCTCTGATGCCTACTAAGTTATTTTTATACTCGGTCACGGTTCCCCATGTATGCTCATTGGGCATCGGTTGGTGAGATGACCTATATTAAGGGTCATTCCTGTATCCAATACAGCTGATCAGCCATACTTTAAGAGCTCTGCCCCCTCAATCTACTGCCTTATTCCCAGGCTGTGCACCAACTGGTAGACAGGCATTTCGTGGCCCATAGACATGCCGCAGTGTTCAGGCCCACCCGCCGCGGGGTTGTCATACTACGCCACGCAGCGGCAAACGGTTAAAAAAAAATAAAAAGGTCTGTTACATGAAAAAAAACGCCTTTTAAAAAAATTGGGAAACAGAAATTCTGCCTAAAAAAATACAAAAAGGTGTTATAAAAATAAAAAAGGCTTTTTGCTGAAAATGTAAAGAATAAATGTTTTCATTTTTTTTTTAATATGATATTACATTTTTACATTGAATCCTATGGGATTTGCCTGTTTAAAAATGGCAAACTGAAGCACCGAAAACCAGGGCATTTCGCTGACACTTTGTTGCAATTTGGCATTCTAGGAATAGATGAACCATTACTCCTCTATGGGACAATTTCGCTTGGTGGTGTTAAATCCATAAAAATTTTATTACCTGGCTACATAGCTAGGGATATTCTTATGTGTTTCATGTAGATCGCCGAACTGCCGCGCAATGCACTGTGGTTTGCCGTCAATTCGTCTGTATTTGGCGAATTGACAGTTTAGTGAATAGACGTACTGCCGGTGAAATTCACTGTTCGGTGCAATTTGGAGGCAAGTTCTGTGCTTAGTGAATAACCTCTTTAATGGATATGGGCAGAACAGCCATCGGGGGTGACAGCCCATTATATGTTCAGGTGTCCAGTAGCTCAAGGGGGCCCTGGGCCCTTACCAAACACGAGTCACTCGAAGTTTCCATGTGAAACTGAACTGACTTAACGGGATAACAGGAAATTTCTCGGTGTGCCGGAGCATCTGGGGCCGGTAAAAGCACTCTGGCTAATCACTGAGGGAGTGATTAGTGTTTTTTTTTGAGATATAAAGTTTTTTAATTTATATTGTTAACAGTGCAAGGTATACAACTGACAAACAGAATAATGTGAGTAACAGGATCGTGCAAGAAATCAGCAGAGGACAATAATGTCACAATGAATTAACGCAGCAATATAGTGGTCACTCACAATTACAAATCGTGTGATTCGCCAGGGTGTATAGCAGTATGTGTGAGGTGAACCAAGCAGCAGATTGCGCATACAAAGTGTGCTCAGAGTCTTAGGCTCATAGGTGGAGAGATCGTGTTAACTCCACTTATTGAAGACTTTTTAGAGAAAGGCGGAGATATCTTTGCTCAGTCAGTGTATGCAGATCAGCAGGCGAGTGATAAAGTAAGTGCAAACGGTAAGAAAACCTCTGAAAGAAGAGAAAGGGGGGTACTTTCCTGTTATCCGGACCACATCCAGTTTTTATAGTTTCATAGACAGAACATCAAAACGAATAGAGTTAGACAGCTTTGAAACGAGGAGAACAGACGTTCCGAAAAAACGAAAATTTCCGAAATCACGAAAAGTAGATACAAAAAACGAGCAAAGTGACATGAAAATACGAAAAATGGTCGATATTCCGAAAAAAAAATGTACCCGAAAAACGAGTCGAGCCGAACCGAATCGAAACAGACATCGGTCGAAACGAGCCGAATCGAAAATTTTAAACATCCGAAAAATCGAACCGAAAAAAAAATCGGTGCACAAGCCTAGAATAAACTGAGTGAATTGTCATAGTTTTATTTTTATAGATAATGAACTGAAAAAACGGGAAGACAAACATATGAGAACGTGTGACCATTAATAAACTGTAACATATGACAACATGACTTGACTTATAATTGAGATACTGGTGGCCGGAAAGTTAGGGTTAGGGGGTTAGGGTGTTAGAGTTAGAGGGTTATGGTAACCCTAACCCTAACCCCCTAACCCTAACTTTCCGGCCACCAGTATCTCAATTATAAGTCAAGTCATGTTGTCATATGTTACAGTTTATTAATTGTCACATGACTCAGTTTATTCTGTCTACAAAAAATGACACTCCTGACAGCATCTCATCAATTCTTTTTGCAGTAATTCTTTTAGTTCCGATTAAATACTCATCTTATCTCCCTCGGATGTTCCTCCCTCTTCGGCTTAGGGCTTCCAAAATGTGGATGTCCCTGCATCTTTGTCACAAATCCCTCCAGATAATATGAAGCTGGTCCCTATACACAGAGCTCTATCTATCCCTCCGATCCTTGAATGGTCAGAAATCTGGCTATCTACAGGGACACAAACACAAACAAGGGTTAATAGGCCCCAAAAGGCAACCAGGCCTTCACAGATACTCTCCTCATACAGAGATGTAGAGACAGGACAGGGTTAACAGGAGTAACTAGCGTAATACACAGACAGGAGGAGTCAGAACACAAACATATATAAAGCCAAATCGTACATAGAAATCAGGGTAGTCAGTAATCGCCGATTCGGTACACAAGACGTGGTTCTCATACAAAGCCAAATCGTAATAGAAGTCAGGGTAGTCAGGAATTCGCCGAATCGGTACATAGAGGGTGATTCTCATACAAGCCGGGTCAGTAATAGCAAAAGAGTCAGTGAATCACAAAAGAGTCGAATCACTAAGCACTGAGGGAAGTAACTCCATGACAGGGCAATGAGCCGGATCGCGCCGTCTGCTCTTAACCCCATAGTGAAAAGGACAATTTGCACAAAGTGCAACAAGAGTGGTAGTACAATAAATTTTAATGGTAATAAAGCATATCACAAAATAAAAAAACCCCATAGTGACTGGACGGTTTTACAAAAATCTGTCCGAAAGTGCCCACTGCTGTTTTTACGTTTCTACACTGTTTGTGTTTAGGTCAAATTTTCCTCTTACTCGTTTATGCAACCCACACATATTACATACCATTTTTCCCGCCATTAAATGGACTTTCTAAAAATACCGTTATTTCCATCATATCCTATAATTTACTCTAAAAAAAATGAAATATGATGAAAAATATGGAAAAAACACACTTTTTCTAAATTAATCTCCAAAATCTACAACCGCCAAAAAAGACCCCAGCTAAATAGTTTCAAAATTTTGTCCTGAGATTAGAAATACCCAATTTTTTACATGTTTTTGTTTTTTAACCCCTTCACTGCTGAGCCATTTCTCCTCTGTGCGCTGAGCTCATTCTGACCGTTTATGCTCATAATTTTTAGATGCCCATGCCAGCTTAAGACCTATTTAATTAACCCCCAAGACAAATTTAACCCTTTCGCTGCTGAGGCATTTCACGCCTCTGTGCTGAGCTCATTTTTACTGGATTCGCTCATCACGTTTAACCGCGTTTTTAAGCCTTATTTTATTATATGACCCAGACATATTATATATCGTTGTTTCCGGCAGACTCGGCAGAGTCATAATATATCATTATTATATGTATACGTCATGTCCTGTCTGTATATTATAACAAAAAATGCAATAAAATTAGAATGTTCAAAAATTTGCAATGTGTAAAGTGTTTGTTTCACATTTTAACATGCGAGCATTTGCGGTTATATTTTCTATGGGTTGCGCTTGTTAAAAAAATTAGAAATGGGGTCTTGCTACTTTTTTTGGGGGAAAATTACGCAATTTTTAACAAACGCACCCCATACAAAAATCGTTAGTGCAGCCTCATTGTTCACATTATAATTGAAATGGGAGCAATATTGCTGCATTAACAAAACAAAGCAAAAAAAAAAGCGTTTATTTTTTTTTTAAATATTTTTTTATTTCTTTTAATTAACCTTTACATGGTCATGTTTGGTATCGTTGGAAAGGCGAGAGGATCATGATTTGGCGCTGAATCGTGATCCGGCACCCAAGGGGTTAAAGGCAGGCACTGTTTGGAAGGGCTGGCTGTGTCCTTCCAAACCGTGCCTGCCTTTAGCTGCTGGACCCCGGCGATCGAGAGGGAGAGAGGTCCGAGAGAGGGACCCCCCTCCTTTTCAGGCACCTCCTTCGCACTCGCGGGGGGGGGCGCCTGAAATAGATGTCATTGCGCCGCCGCAGGGGGGCAGCAATCAGCTGGAATCCCGGCTGATTGCTGCCTCCTGTGCTAGGATGCGCTCAGCGCGTCCGTAGCACAGGAGATGCACTTGGCAGGACGCGCTCAGCGCGTCCTTGGCAGCAGAGTGGTTAAAAAAATAAAAAATGTAAAAGAAAATTTAAATTATTTAAAAAAAAAAACAAATTACAAACCTGGTCATGTTTGGTATCATTGGAAAGGCCAGGATCAAGCATGACCCACTAGCTGGTTCCAAAGGATCCCCCTATCTCCACTTGGCAGCTAGGGGGTTAACTTGCCCACTGACGTCCTCACATATATGGTGAGGATGTCAGTGGGTGGCGGGTGACCTGGAGGCTTGGCTGACATCCAAGATGTCAGCCACCTCTGGGTTTGAATCACGAGTCGGCGCTGAATGGTGCTGAATCGCGATTCGGCAACGGAGGGGTTAATGCTATGCACCGCTGCAAAGGGGAGACTCTCCCCTTTCCAGCGGTACAATCTTTTTCTTATAGCTTTAAAACCTTGGGGAGATAGAGGACTCCAAAGGACCCACCCTCCTATTCCTGATTTTTACAGCAGGCACCGGGTGGCGATGACGTCATTGTGCCTCCTGGGCCCCCTGGAAAGGCAGGGCAGACTTCCAGCCTGCCAGACCGCCATGGGAACCCAGCGAGGAAGGTGAGTATCGGGAGGGAGGTTAGGGGACTCTGACGTACCATGTAGGTCCCCAGGTCTAAGAGAGACTTCCCGATCGGACGTACCTGGTACGTCAGGGGTTGGGAAGGGGTTAAACCCAGCAGCTCGGCGTCATAACACCATGCCCCGATTCCCCACGCGACGTACTGAAGCTGGCGCATCGCCTGGCACCCAGCCAATTAATCACGTGGACGGTGCCGCCGCACTGCCAGCATCGGGAAAAATCGCCACCCTGCATGCCCGAAAAAAAGTCACCCTGCCCCCAGCAGTGTGACCAGGATCTGAAATCCCACAAGTGGCTGGCTTGCTCTCCCGCAGACTGCTGAATAGGGCTTTTCACAGCCTTCTACCTTTAAGCGCTGCTCTGTACCGGTAGGAAAGTGGTGGGAGAGGACCCTGAAAAGCCCTGTTCCGCGGTCTGCGGGAGAGCAAGCAAGCCAGTCACTACTGATGTAGCTGGCGTCTCAGTGATCCCTGATGTCAGGATACAGGTTCCGGGGTGGCAAGGTCGAGCCAATGTGCAATGAAGGAGTCTTACAAGGCAGATATATATGTATAGTTATACGTATCTGGCGGCGCGATTGCAGTCGCTTCTTGGCATTCAGATGGTCCTCACGGTGTGAATCATAAATGTCCAATATGGATTATATATAAAAAAACACAAATGGCAGAATGATAGTGCAGGGTGTACAAGCAATGTTGGAATAGATGACAATAAATTGTTCCACTCACAGACAAAGAGCCCCGTCACTGGCTCTGAGTGGTTCCAAACATCTGGGTCCTTTATCTTCTTAGTAATATTTAAAGGAGACCCACTCCCTTTAAAGTTGGTATTTTCTTTATCTCATCAAATATGGAAGAAAACATAAAAACAAGGACCTTCTTGTGTAGATCTACCACAGTATTGATAATATATATAATAGTGGTATCAACTCACATTGGGTGGAGCTTCTAACCAAGCTCTAGGTGGGAATGCCAGTGGATTTATTGAATAGGTTAAATCCACGAATACCTCTGAATTCCAAAACAGCAGGGACCAGACTTTTCTTTATAAAAGAAAAATCTTTAATTTAAAACATAAAATAAAATAGAACATGTTAAAATTAACATAAAAATGCTCTGTATATCGCCAGAACGCGTTTCGCCATAGGATTAGGCTTCTTCAGCTGGTTTACAGAGATACTCTGCGGTGTACCATACATATAGTCCCTTAATTGGGTATTAAAAGGTCCCATGTGTTTGGAATGTCCGGAAATAGGTTGGCGTGCGTGTCACGCATCCATCTATCTGCTCCCGTTGTGCGCCGCCATCTTGCGCATGCGCAGTAGTGACCCATGCGTTCCATGTGCTTTAGCTTGATGTTTCCGGTATTTCCCATTTGATTGATGGATAAAGAGCAACTTGCGTTTGAATTTCTGCAGGTCTATATAAGTGTTGAAACTATTCATTTGCTTTCTAGGTACAAATTTCAAACCCCGGTTCAGAAGACAAATTTCACCACGTGTGAGTTCCTTTCCACTGAGATTAAATATTCCCTCAGGGATTATACTCTTCCTCTTCCTCTCTTTTCTTTTCTGAAGGTCTCTCCCCCCTCTTCTTCCTCATTTTCTAAAGACCTCTTCCTTGAGTTCCCTTCCAAAGGTCGACCTCCCTCTGCTCCTTTCAATTTTTCTTTGCGTTGTTCCAGAGGGTTCAGAGGTTTCCCTCCACCCTCCCATTCCTGATCTGTCTGAAAAGAATGATGATCTCCCTCAATACCTTCCAAAGCCTGGAAACGATTTCTCAATTCCAGGGGTTGTTGATATTGAGGGTGGTTAGAGTAGTGGGAATAATGTGGGTAACCCCCTCCTCTGTAATGACCCCTATGTCCACTACCTCTTGGATATCTTCCTCTTCCCCTTCTTCCTCGTCTAGGGGATTCATAATAATTGGTGTATCCCCATTTGTAATGAGAGGAATGCCTTCTTGAGGGGGTATATATTGGTTCTTGTGGGTAGGGTTTCTGGGGGGGGTTTATTTTCATCCTCACTGTTTCATCCTCTTTTATGATGACTTCTTTATGTGAGGGGGTATTGGTTTTCATATTAGTTCTATTTATTTCTTTATGGGTCTCAGGCCAGGTGGAATTGGTCTGATATATACCCTTAGGTCGTTTCCACTGTTGGTAGGACTCCCTATATGTTGTAGTATTTTCTTGAGAGAATAGCCATACTTTGTTGCTGGCATAATCTCTCTTATCACGAATGTATTTACTCTTTTTTCTTGTGGATACTTCTTTCTCAATTTTTTCTAAGCTTACCTCTATACGGGAGAAGATACTATTCTTTTCTTCTAACAGTATACCCTCAGTAACTTTGTTATATAAATCCTCTATCTCATCGTTAAGTTTTAACAGTATATTTTTCCGTTTTAAAATGATTTTCTCCATCATCGTGATGGAGAAACTTCGCAACATACTGCACCATTCTTCTAAAAATAAATCGTCTTTTTTATCTATCAATGGTTCTTTTTGCCATCGTAACCCCCTTGGGTTGATACCATCTTTTATATATCTTTCTAGGGTTATAATGTCCCATTTCGTCCTAATTTCTTTTTTGAGAAGGTATTCTAATTTATTGGTTAACATCTTTTTATCAATATACGCTTCACTTTTTTTATCTTCAAGAGTGCTGGTCGCACTATCTCCAAAGATGTCCTCTAAATTAATTTTACTTTTATTCCTGAAATCCATAGTGGCAGCTGCTCGGAACTCTCTTGGGTATATAATTGACAATATAGGGAAGAAGCAGAGAGAACACTTAGCGCTAAATATAAATGGTGTATAGTAGTGGGCTGCTCAGATAAACACCTATGTACACCCTATACAATAAACAAATAGAAAAAATTGGGCCTAAGCCCCTGTGTGAGCGCACTTATCTGTAATGGATAGACTTGAGTGGAAAACTCCAATAATATTCTTGATCATAATGACCTAATAATGAAAAAGACAAAAAAACTCCATGGTGCAAGTACCGGTGTATTTGGTGGTTGCAGCCAACCCTTCGGGGAATAGGCGCGACCCCACCCCTCCTGCACTATGTATGTTTCAATGTACTTCCAGCCAGGTCATCCCTGCAGCAAGACTCCGCTCCATGTCTTTGTTTTGATCCCAAAGTGGATTTTGTTTCTGGGGGAGCATAAATAAAGGCCCACCAGTCTACCTCATGTTTGACAAGCAGCATGAGCAGGTATGGTTTGCTATGTAGCAGCCTGTGGTTTCATTTTGGTTAGGACTCGCCCTTATAGAGGTGCCGTGACGTTGGCGGGCGAGCTAGTCTTATAATGGGCATTAATAAGAAACCAAACCTCTAATTGTGTTTAGTTTCACACGGTATAATTGGAGTAAGCGCAGATGACATCTTTAGGTGTGGCCTGGTTTTAAGCATGGAGCATTCAGCTAAATTAGACAACACCTGAGCGCTGTATGGTGGAGGTGAGTCTTGGTAATAACTACTGACAGTCTCACAATTATGAGCCAGCACTAGTTTTAGGTTTTTTATTATGCCGGCGGCGACGCTCCTTACACCTGATCAGGATGCATGCGTTCTGTCTATACTCTTCCTTCCCTTCTATGCAGGAAACAATGGAAGTAGGGATGCACCGATACTAGTATCGGTATCGGTGTCAATACCGGCATTTGCACCAGTACTTAGTACTCGTGCAGATGCCACCGATTCTGGAAGCCAGCACTGAGCTGGCCTGCCGGAATTGTCCACTTGTATAAAATGAACAATACCACTGCCATTACTCACCTTCTCATTTCCCATGCTGGCAGCAAAGTCAGTGTTTTATACAAAGGCATATTATTCATAAAACACAATCCTCCAAAACACAATCGAACATTTTCATTTTTTTCACTGTTAGTTAAAATTGTTTACTTTCTCAGAAAAATGTAATAACAGGTTCCCACTTCTAATTTTTTTAGCAAGGGTGTCCCATAGAATATATAAACATGAAGGTGTGGGTGATAAAATGTGAAAAAAATAATTTAAAAAGCTGTAAATGATTGAAATCCGAATGGAAAATGTCATTTTTTTTAAACATCTTTTGTTATAGAATTTTGACGCGATATGACGTATACACATAATAATAGGGATGCACCGATACCACTTTTTTAAGACCGAGTACGAGTACAGATACTTTTGTTCAAGTACTCACCGATACCGAGTACCGATACTTTTATCTTATGTCATGTGACCGCTTTCCAATAAGAACAGACCTCATATAAAGCCCCCAGGTCTCATGGATATGCCCCCCAGCTCATGGATAATGCCCCCCAGCTCATGGATATGCCCCCAGCTCATGGATACTGCCCCCCAGCTCATGGAAATGCCCCCCAGCTCATGGATAATGCCCCCCAGCTCATGGATAATGCCCCCTAGCTAATGGATAATGCCCCCCCAGCTCATGGATAATGCCCCAGCTCATGGATAATGCCCCCCCCCAGCTCATGAAAATGCCCCAGCACATGGATTTGCCCCCAGCTCATGGATAATGCCCCCCAGATCATGGATAATGCCCCCCAGCTCATGGATACTGCCCCCCAGCTCATGGAAATGCCCCAGCTCATGGATACTGCCCCCCAGCTCACTCTCCGCTCATACTTACCTTCCTTTAGCGACTCCGGGAAAGTCTTCGCGCGCGCGCTCCTTGGAAGGTCCCCAGCCGCGACCACGTCGGACCATGTGATCGCGGCTGGGGTCCTTCCAACGAGCGCACGCGAGGAAACTTTCCCGGCGTCGCTAAAGGAAGGTAAGTATGAGCGGACAGCAGCTGCAGGGCCTGTCCGAATGCTCTATCGGCATTCGGACAGGCCCTGCAGCTGCTCACTTTGTTTATACTTACCTTCCTTTAGCGACGCCGGGAAAGTTTCCGCGCGTGCGCTCGTTGGAAGGACCCCAGGCGCGATCACATGGTCCCATGTGGTCGCGGCTGGGGGCCTTCCAACGAGCGCGCGCGCGCGAAGACTTTCCCGGCATCGCTATAGGAAGGTAAGTATAAACAAAGTTAGGAGAGCAGCTCCAGGGCCTGTCCGAATGCCGATAGAGCATTCGGACAGCCGCCCCAGCCCCTAGGATGCCGGCAAGCCGGCTCAATACCAAGTACTCCTGCAGTACCCGGTATCGGCACCGATATCGATACTAGTATCGGTATCGGTGCAACCCTACATAATAATGATATAATTTGAATCTGACAAATCTGCTGAAGATAAGGATAAACAATATGTCTGGGTCCTGTAATAAAACGTGACTTTAAATCGTGTTTATATACATGATGAGCACAAAACGGTCAAAATGAGATCAGCACACAGGGGGTTAAATGGCTCAGCAGTGAAGGGTTAATTGATCTTGGTGGCCCCTCTCTACTGTCCCAGCTCTTCACACAAAACAAGCCTGGGAGGCTGTCTATCAGCAACCCCTGCACTGCCTTCCAGGATTTTGGTACTGTAAGGGACTCAGGCCAGAAGGTGGCCGCCATCTTGAGCCAGGCGACCATCTTGTTCAGAACATTGGTTCATCTGAATGTAGATAGCAAATATTAGCTCAATTAGGATTTAGCTTGCATAGTTCTTTGGAATGTTTTAAACTAACAGGCAGAGCAATTAAATTAACAAGATCCAGGTGGATGCTGGCACGAAGTGACAGGATGAGAAAGTAGTTACATCAAGGTCAGAGAGCTGGGGTCTGAACAAAGAGAGATGTGAAAACCAGACCAGGCCTTATCTAAAGAACACAATAAACAAGTCCTAGGGAGGTGGGCATAAGCAGGATCCAGAAGAGTGTTAAATTCTCAATTGTCAAAATACCATGAAAGCTGCCAATTTATGACCAATGTGTGGAATGTCTTTGTATTCCGCCAAGGGAGATACAGACCCACGTGGGGTGGGATAGTGTCACCGTGGGGTGGGCTAATTGGGATGTACCTAATTATCTATTCGGGGTATAAAACCCCATGTCTGAATGTAATCCGGGCTCAGTTTTAGCGATTCAATCCTGGCTGAGTGGTGACGTCACAATAAAGTTTGCCTTTCCTGAAGAGACTCGTGTCCAAGCAGTCATTGTCCGCGCCGGTCCGACTTTACTCCCGAGAGAACCAGGTAGATTCCGTAACAGTAATCAAAACCTTTCATCAGGGCAATTGTTTGCTGTTTTTGGGGTAAACATTGATAACAAGCATTTGATTGGTTGTTCGCTGCCAACTGCCACAATGCTTCCCTATTGGAAGAACCTCACTGAACAGCCTGGCACCCAGCAGCTTCCTGGAGAAGTGCAGATAACAGGGTAGTTTTTAAACCTTTTTATACTTATTATTCATTTTAATGAGGGTTAATAATTAACCCCTGAATGTATCATTCTTTTCATTGGCATGGAGTTTCAGTATAATAATTTTTTCCTGCCCACTCGCCGAGCTGTATTGGTGGGTGAGGTAACCCATTAGGCTCATAGGACTCCTAGTTCCAATATAGGATACAGCTACTTAGCTGTCACAAAACATTATTCGAAGCTCCACAGCGAGGCTTGGAACGCACAGTCGATTTTAGTGACGTCATCGGGTGTTTGCGGAAATGGACAGAGAAAGCCGACTTGGGTTGGAAGAAGTGTCATGGCGGGGGAGCAGCAGCAGCAGCAACGCTGCCTGGGGGCCGGAGGAGCGCAGGACACAGACCCCTTGGACCGGTTCATGTGCCCGATCTGCTTAGAGATCCTGGATGGCCCAATGAGGGTGAACTGCGGCCATATGTGAGTGCCAACCGAACTGCACCGTTATATTCACCAAAATACTGCCATGTCTCTCCTTATAATGAAAGAAAACCTCTCTATAAACGCAAATTACCACGGACAGACCATGGGATGGGTGATATTACCTAAAGGGTCTTGGGGGAGCAGGCATGTAGAGAGAGAGGAGGGGGAGGGCTGTGCGGGGAAAATGAAAGTGAAAGTATTTCTTCTGGTTTCCTGTTAACCCGATTCCTTTTTAAGATATCTTTTAAATTTAGGGTTTCCATATTGGCAGTGTTTTAATGCAGAGGGTAAGTGCAGCGGATAGTGATGCCCTGCAACATGTATAAATCGTATGCTGCAGGAAGGAAATCAAGGCAGGACACCTGGGATTCCTCTCAGATTTTTTTTAACCTGCAGCATATGATTCAACATGTTGCAGGGTGCCATTATTCATGTATAGTCCATCAGCATGCATAAATTATGTGTCCCGGAAAACCTGGCCAATCTGACAACCCTACTAATACGTGTTACAGCTATTTGCAGCGATTCTTTAATTCCTTCTCGTTATCGCCCATTAAATCCAGTGTTTCCCAAACCTGTCCTCAGGACCCTCTAACAGGCCAGAGTTTGCAGATCACCTTGGGGGAAATAGAGACTGAATCCTGCAATCACTGAGCAGCAAATCCTATCACCTGTGCTGTGCTTCACATTTCTGGAAAATTGGACCTGTCAGTGGGTGCTGAGGACAGTTTTGGGAAACCCTTTCATCGATTTGTAAGCTCTTGAGCAGGCTCCTCTTCTTATTCCGTGTGTCTATTTTTTTTGGACTCCTTGTACAGAGTTGCAGAATATTCTGGCACTTTATTAATAGATCGTAATACTAAAGATGACTTATACAGGGTCTTTGGCTGCACACATCACCTGATGCTAGAGGTCTACTCAGCTTGGGTTATCACACCATGAAAGGAGCAGCCAGTTAGGCATATCAGAGAAGCTCCCTGTTGTGGCACATTTACATATATAAAATACTGTGGGGCTGGGCTATGTGTATTCAACCTCGGACCTAGCGAGATAAACTTAGAATCCAGACAGAATGTCCATGAAAACGGAAATGACAGGAGATCGTGATTACCTGGGCCACTGGTCTATATAGCCCTGAATAGAAATCGTGTGTGTGTGTGTCACCATTCCATGACATTAATGCCTATGTACACCACCAGCTTCATAATAGTTTCCAGGATGATTTGTGAGTCCTTGGTCTTTCCTGTAGAATCCTTATTCGTTATCTTTATCTTGTAATTTGTATCTCTACAAACAAGTTGGTCCATAGACTTCATGTGTAGCGACAAGCAATGTTTATTTATTTGTTTCTATTTCAATATGAAAGTTGGCTCTGGTGCTATACATGAAACTCCTGGGGTGCTGGTCCTACTTGATTGGCCAGTAAAAGCAGACGGACGCTAGGCTGTAGGAAGGTGTGTGTGTGGGGGTGAGGTTTCTATATATAGATCTGTGCTGGACAAATGTATTTCAGGGGGTTTGATTACGAATGATGGTATTTAGATGCTTCAATATTTGTTTCTTTATACTGGATCCATACTGTCTTGTTAATCTTTTCTTTTTCTTAATTTGAAGGTGTGTGTATGTGTATATATATATAACACACACCTCTTTTTTTACTGTGAGTTTCGTTTCCTGATGTTCCATGTTGCTGCATAAAGTAAACAAACGGAAACTAATATGTGGGCACAAACACCTTCCCCTTTTTCCGTCTCTGCACTTCGTGGGCTGTTGACCTTACTTTTGGGATATTTTAACTGGCTGATGGGTCTTTTTCATAACCTCAATGCGTTAAACTGCACACCCATAACCAGAATGTCTGGGTGGGGGCCAGTTTATATAAGTGCACGTTACGTGGTGCTTATGTGTGAATTTCAGGCAGTGTGTACGCAGTCTGTAATGTTTCTTGACTGTTTTTTAATTTCACAGCAGTTCTATCATATTTGCTTTTTTTTAAATTATTTTTAATTTACAGTTCTTGTAAGCACATAAAAAATAAAGCTTCTGGTTGAATCCATAGACCCTGACCTGTGGTGTGTGTGTGTGAGTGCCCTGACCTGTGGTGTGTGTGTGTGTGTGAGTGCCCTGACCTGTGGTGTGTGTGTGTGTGTGAGTGCCCTGACCTGTGGTGTGTGTGTGTGTGTGTGTGAGTGTCCTGACCTGTGGTGTGGTGTGTGTGTGTGAGTGTCCTGACCTGTGGTGTGTGTGTGTGTGGTGTGAGTGTCCTGACCTGTGGTGGTGTGTGTGTGTGTGTGAGTGCCCTGACCTGTGGTGTGTGTGTGTGTGAGTGCCCTGACCTGTGGTGTGTGTGTGTGTGTGTGAGTGCCCTGACCTGTGGTGTGTGTGTGTGAGTGCCCTGACCTGTGGTGTGTGTGTGTGTGTGTGAGTGTCCTGACCTGTGGTGTGTGTGTGTGTGAGTGTCCTGACCTGTGGTGTGTGTGTGTGTGTGTGTGAGTGTCCTGACCTGTGTGTGTGTGTGTGTGTGTGAGTGTCCTGACCTGTGGTGTGTGTGTGTGTGTGTGTGAGTGCCCTGACCTGTGGTGTGTGTGTGTGTGTGTGTGAGTGCCCTGACCTGTGTGTGTGTGTGTGTGTGTGTGTGTGAGTGCCCTGACCTGTGTGTGTGTGTGTGTGTGTGAGTGCCCTGACCTGTGGTGTGTGTGTGTGGTGTGTGTGTGAGTGCCCTGACCTGTGGTGTGTGTGTGTGTGTGTGTGTGTGAGTGCCCTGACCTGTGGTGTGTGTGTGTGTGTGGTGTGTGAGTGCCCTGACCTGTGGTGTGTGTGTGTGTGTGTGTGAGTGTCCTGACCTGTGGTGTGTGTGTGTGTGTGTGGTGTCCTGACCTGTGGTGTGTGTGTGTGTTGTGTGAGTGTCCTGACCTGTGGTGTGTGTGTGTGTGTGTGTGAGTGCCCTGACCTGTGGTGTGTGTGTGTGTGAGTGCCCTGACCTGTGGTGTGTGTGTGTGTGTGAGTGCCCTGACCTGTGGTGTGTGTGTGTGAGTGCCCTGACCTGTGGTGTGTGTGTGTGAGTGCCCTGACCTGTGGTGTGTGTGTGTGTGTGAGTGCCCTGACCTGTGGTGTGTGTGTGTGTGAGTGCCCTGACCTGTGGTGTGTGTGTGTGAGTGCCCTGACCTGTGGTGTGTGTGTGAGTGCCCTGACCTGTGGTGGGTGTGCGAGTGCCCTGACCTGTGGTGGGTGTGCGAGTGCCCTGACCTGTGGTGTGTGTGTGTGTGTGTGTGTGTGAGTGCCCTGACCTGTGGTGTGTTGTGTGTGTGTGTGTGAGTGCCCTGACCTGTGGTGTTGTGTTGAGTGCCCTGACCTGTGGTGTGTGTGTGTGTGAGTGCCCTGACCTGTGGTGTGTGTGTGGTGTGTGAGTGCCCTGACCTGTGGTGTGTGTGTGTGTGTGAGTGCCTGACCTGTGTGGTGGTGTGTGTGTGTGTGAGTGCCCTGACCTGTGGTGTGTGTGTGTGTGAGTGCCCTGTCCTGTGGTGTGTGTGTGTGTGTGAGTGCCCTGTCCTGTGGTGTGTGTGTGTGTGTGTGTGGAGTGCCCTGACCTGTGGTGTGTGTGTGTGTGTGTGTGAGTGCCCTGTCCTGTGGTGTGTGTGTGTGTGTGTGTGAGTGCCTGACCTGTGGTGTGTGTGTGGTGTGTGTGTGAGCGCCCTGACTGTGGTGTGTGTGTGTGAGCGCCCTGACCTGTGGTGTGTGTGTGTGAGCGCCCTGACTGTGGTGTGTGTGTGTGAGCGCCCTGACCTGTGGTGTGTGTGTGAGCGCCCTGACTGTGGTGTGTGTGTGAGCGCCCTGACCTGTGGTGTGTGTGAGCGCCCTGACCTGTGGTGTGTGTGAGCGCCCTGACCTGTGGTGTGTGTGAGCGCCCTGACCTGTGGTGTGTGTGAGTGCCCTGACCTGTGGTGTGTGTGAGCGCCCTGACCTGTGTGTGTGTGTGAGCGCCCTGACCTGTGGTGTGTGTGAGCGCCCTGACCTGTGTGTGTGTGAGCGCCCTGACCTGTGGTGTGTGTGTGTGTGCCCTGACCTGTGGTGTGTGTGTGTGTGCCCTGACCTGTGGTGTGTGTGTGTGTGCCCTGACCTGTGGTGTGTGTGTGTGTGCCCTGACCTGTGGTGTGTGTGTGTGTGCCCTGACCTGTGGTGTGTGTGTGTGTGCCCTGACCTGTGGTGTGTGTGTGTGTGCCCTGACCTGTGGTGTGTGTGTGTGCCCTGACCTGTGGTGTGTGTGTGTGCCCTGACCTGTGGTGTGTGTGTGTGTGCCCTGACCTGTGGTGTGTGTGTGTGTGCCCTGACCTGTGGTGTGTGTGTGTGTGTGTGCCCTGACCTGTGGTGTGTGTGTGTGTGTGTGTGCCCTGACCTGTGGTGTGTGTGTGTGTGTGTGTGCCCTGACCTGTGGTGTGTGTGTGTGTGTGTGTGCCCTGACCTGTGGTGTGTGTGTGTGTGTGCCCTGACCTGTGGTGTGTGTGTGTGTGTGTGTGTGCCCTGACCTGTGGTGTGTGTGTGTGTGTGTGTGCCCTGACCTGTGGTGTGTCTGTGTGTGTGTGCCCTGACCTGTGGTGTGTGTGTGTGTGTGTGTGTGCCCTGACCTGTGGTGTGTGTGTGTGTGTGTGCCCTGACCTGTGGTGTGTGTGTGTGTGTGTGCCCTGACCTGTGGTGTGTGTGTGTGTGTGTGTGCCCTGACCTGTGGTGTGTGTGTGTGTGTGTGTGCCCTGACCTGTGGTGTGTGTGTGTGTGTGTGCCCTGACCTGTGGTGTGTGTGTGTGTGTGTGCCCTGACCTGTGGTGTGTGTGTGTGTGTGTGCCCTGACCTGTGTGTGTGTGTGTGTGTGCCCTGACCTGTGGTGTGTGTGTGTGTGTGTGTGCCCTGACCTGTGGTGTGTGTGTGTGTGTGCCCTGACCTGTGGTGTGTGTGTGTGTGCCCTGACCTGTGGTGTGTGTGTGTGTGCCCTGACCTGTGGTGTGTGTGTGTGTGCCCTGACCTGTGGTGTGTGTGTGTGTGCCCTGACCTGTGGTGTGTGTGTGTGTGTGCCCTGACCTGTGGTGTGTGTGTGTGTGCCTTGACCTGTGGTGTGTGTGTGTGTGCCCTGACCTGTGGTGTGTGTGTGTGTGCCCTGACCTGTGGTGTGTGTGTGTGTGTGCCCTGACCTGTGGTGTGTGTGTGTGTGTGCCCTGACCTGTGGTGTGTGTGTGCCCTGACCTGTGGTGTGTGTGTGCCCTGACCTGTGGTGTGTGTGTGTGTGTGTGCCCTGACCTGTGGTGTGTGTGTGTGTGTGTGTGCCCTGACCTGTGGTGTGTGTGTGTGTGTGTGCCCTGACCTGTGGTGTGTGTGTGTGCCCTGACCTGTGGTGTGTGTGTGTGTGTGTGTGTGTGTGCCCTGACCTGTGTGTGTGTGTGTGCCCTGACCTGTGTGTGTGTGTGTGTGTGTGCCCTGACCTGTGTGTGTGTGTGTGCCCTGACCTGTGTGGTGTGTGTGTGCCCTGACCCATTCTATATTTATCAACAAATTTCTCAAAGACATCAAAGCAAGTATCATGTACAACATTTGTCCTATTTTGTTTCATGCAGAATGTTTGTTTCTTAGTGTTTGTTCAACATATATTTACTAATACTGTATAAGCAAAATCATTACTGGGTTGGTCACGACACGGTGTAATGACATTTTTACCATTTTCACTTTGTGTACATTCTAAGTGTGCCACCAGCAAAAACTGCCAAATTGAGGCGCAAATGTCATGTTTAGGAAGTTATTATTTACAGTGTGTGTCATTTCTTAGATATATCCTATATTAACCCTTTGAGGTTATCAAAAGATCCATCAGCCAGAGTTAAAATGTCCCAAAAAGCAAGGTCAACAGCCCACAGCCCACAGGGCACGAACTGCAGAGAGGGAGAAAGGGGAAAATGTTTGTGCCAACATATTCGTTTCAGTTTGTCTACTTTGTTCTGGAACATGGAACATCAGGAAACAAAACATACAGTGTGATATATATATTTCTCTTAACATGAGCACCGCACTTCAGCTTAACAATACAATACAATACAGTAAGAGTTTAGGGGCTCTATTCCCTAGTGAACGGTAACTCTAGTGTTCGGGTGAGTGTTACCATCAGGATAGGTGACTTTGAAGCATGCTAAGCCTAACAAAATGCTTTCTGTACTTTGCACACGCTATACTTAACATGGGGAGCGCAATGCCTTGGTATTGTAGCCGGAGTCAGACAGGTTCACTTCATTAACGGCGCCGGACCAGACACAAGCAAGGATTGTCCAAACACGAGTCTCTTCAGGAAAGGCAAGAGTTTATTGTGTCGTCACACAAGTGCTCACACAGGATTGAATCGCTTAGAGTGAGCCCCGATTACACAGAAACATGAGGTTTTATGCCCCAAATACATAATTAGGTACATCCCCATTAGCCCACCTCCCTATGACACTCTATTCCACCCCACGTGGGTTAATACCTCCCATCATTAATTTGAACACAAAGAACATTCCACATATAACTATAAATTGATACACTTCTCGTTAGTTTGACAGTCTGTGATTTGTTTGTGCTGTCTTTCTCCAGGGAGGGAGGCACTCCCATCGGCTATATTTATTCAGATGGCCTGGGGCCCGGTCTTCTATACTCCTTCGTCTTTCCACGGGCCCAACAACCTTGGAATATCTACTTCTCCATGCCAGAAACAGCAAAGATCTTTCATAAGGCTGTAATTGCTTTTCTGCTAATCTAAACGCATTCCTAAATTTCTACGTATACCTCATTCTAGTCTCAGCTACAAACCTGTCTAGTTATATACAAGTGAACCAATATTCTGAACAAGATGGCCGCCTGTGTACAATGGCGGCCGTCTTCCAGCCTATTTCCACTTCAGTATAAGTAAGGTATTGCAAAGTCCTAGCGCTAATTATCTCGCTGATGGGTTAACAAACATTTACAGTCACCTGGTGCTAACGGATTTTGCGTTTTGCAGAATAATTTAGCACAAGCTAAACACATTTCTGCCTAACATAACCTTTCATCAAGCAGGTAAATATTTATTGGTCTGTCTAATGGTAATACAGTGTTTTCCTGGGTGCTGGCTGGGAGTGTGGTTCCCTGTGTTTACGGAATGAATAGCTATGTGACATGTTCAGTTTGTTTTTGCTTCTTTCTTTTTTACAGATTTTGCAGCCCGTGTCTGCACCAGTGCTTGAAGCAGAAAAACCCTTTGTGCGGCGTTTGCCGCTGCTCATTAAGCCCTGGGAGGAGGGCAGTGGAGCTGGACAGACTGATGGAGACCTTCGAAACGTCCTGTAAAGGCTGTAGTAGAAAGGTATATTCAGAATCCAAATCCACTAACCTTTACACTGGTTTACTCCTTTCAAACAGGGATGCACCGATATTTGTTAGAGTACTTGGTACTCCTGTAAATGCTTCGATACCCAGGAGCTAGCGCTGGGCTGGCTTGCTGGTATCCGAGGGGGCTGGGACTGCTGGCAGAAGGAATTAAAGGGCATTTTGCCAGCATTCCCCTCCGGCCTGGCCATGTGTTCTGCTGAGCGCTGGCTGGCTGTGTGTTACTCCGCACAGCCGTCGGCTTGTGAAGGCTGTGACACGGTCTCCAGCCGAGATCTCGTGGGGACACGTGAGCGCATCACAGCCTTCACAAGCCGGTTGGAGGAACACGCTCGGGCTATATGTGATAAGGTGGTCTGTGCCGCGCTATACTTGATTCGGAACAGTGCCGTAACTACAGGGGTCGCACTTGGGACCGGGCCCTGGCATTCACCATTTGAGGGGTGGGGGGGGGGCCCAGGCAGTGGTGGGACCACTGGTAACCCTTTAAGGACCAAGGGTCTTTAAAGGAAATGCATTTATGACTGAACAATTCTGTCATTGGTCCTTAAGAGGTTAATTAGGTAGCAGAGACCTTGTTATTTTTCCTCTGGCTATCCATCATGAGTTTGACACTTCCTGGTGTCTCATTGCAGGTCTGGTGGTCGCTTGCTTGTATCGCTCAAGTGTGAGGTGTCCCTATCTGTCTCTTCAAACAAAGTAGTTCTTCTGCACACTGTTTTCATAAAATTGTCACAAAAAGGGTGTTCCTCTGCAAGGACGACTCACCAAGGTCCTATAAATGTGTAACTAAACCACAATAAATAAAGAGGGCACAACCATGAAATAATATATACCAAAAGTATAAGAAGAAATATGTCAGTAACAAGAGTAAAGTATCACAAATGTTACATATGTATGGAATTTAATGCTATGGTAATAGTAATATAATAGGGATACGAGGCGATATGTTATAGTATTAAGTTTGGAAACCAGCAATTTTTGGATAACGCAGGAGACCTGTATACAGCTATTTTTGCAAAATGTTTTTTAGTAAAAATGTCAAACTCTCGCTGGGAGGGGCGCCCTTCATGGATTCTTGCACCGGGGCCCTGAGGTTTCTAGTAACGCTTCTGATTCTGAGGTCTGTGCCGGGCTATACGTGATCCCGAGGTGTGTGTCTGGCCAAACATTTCAATATTAACATAAATTAGACAGGCTTTCAGCAAAATCCTAAATTATTTATTGGAAATCGGTCACATGACTGAGTACCTGAGAAAAAGTGTCGATATTGGTACTCGTTCTGAAAGTGGTATCAGTGCAATCTATATATAACACCTTGCTAGTACTGGGTTGGTCCCCTTTTACCTTCAGAACTGCCTTAATTCTTTGTGGCATAGATTCAACAAGGTCTTGTAAATATTCCTCAGGGATTTTAGTCCATATTGACATGATAGCATCTGGTAGTTGCTTCACATCCAAGATGCAAATCTCCTGTTCCTCCACATCCCAAAGGTGTTCTAATTGATTGACATCTGGTGACTGTGGGGGTCATTGGAGTACAGTAAACTCATTGTATGTGTGTGTGTGTATATATATATATATAACAGTTGTGGCGGAGGACAAAAAGTGAGATAAAAAGCTTCCACACAATAATGGTTATGTTTATTATTGCAGAAGCCATCTGCACATCACAGCAATTCAAAGAACTGCATCCCAGAGCTCCTGTGCTACATTCCCCACATGTAGCAAGGAACTCTGGGTAGGATATGCAAATGACATCTGTATTGCTTTTATTGCATCCTGTTTCTGTTTTTACAGAGAATCCATAAATCAATGCTATGACATACTATGGCTTTTTTAGCATAGATCAGGTTTATGCAACTGGTCAAAGCCACTCCTAGGACAGCGCTGTTTCGGGTTTATTGGACCCTCATCAGCAGGAGCTAGGCATGACCAGTTCCAGTGGATGCTTGGACCCGTAGAGCAAATCAGTACTTACAACGGTTGTGGTGGAGGACTTTATATTCATAATTACATAGTCCGAAAAAAAAGACATGCGTCTATCGAGTTCATTAACACAGCCTTGGTGTATTGGATGCCTTGTGTTTGTGGATTTGTTGGGTTAGGCCCTTGGGATCCCATGGTGTTTGGCACCATCCAGTGGCACCTTGTGGGCTTCACTAGTGTGGTCTTTTTTTGGATTCCTTTTAAAGCCAGACCTTTGCCTAACACGTGGTGTTAGATATGACTGGTGGATGAGACGTAAGGAGTATGACTTCACGTTTGTGACAAATCCGTTCTACGTCTCTTGTCTGTTTTTTCCTTTTTTTTTATGTTTTACAATGGGTTTTCTGTCAAATGCCAGCAGTGTAAGCCTGGGCCAGATCTGTGGGGTTGAATCGCCAGGTTCCCGGATCTCCAGGTTTTGGGGTGTGCGTGTATGTTTCTGGGCGATCCAGTTGATCCATTTTTTTTTTTTTTTCTTCTATGTAAAAACACGTGGCTGGTTATTCCCCTGCCGTTCCTACACAGTCATCGTTATCTGTCTGAAAGCGGTCTGGGGATCCCCGTCCAAGCTGACTAGTTGTTTCATAGATTTTATTTTCATTGTGGGGGGAAAGTCCACCTCATAAACCAAGGGAATTTCCATGCGATCAGAGATAGATTTCATCCGCTTCACACCGTGTCAGTTTTCCCTCCCTCTGTATATTAAAATCGGCTACATGTGCTTGTGTATGAAGGCTGCTTAGGTTTAGGCTTGTCATTTAAACCCCCAAGCCTGAGCGCCTGTAAAGTGAGAAAAAGCCACTATTAATAGTTACATAGTCTGAAAAGGGGAAAAAAAAAAAGCCATGCGTCCATCGGGTTCAATCTTTCACACATCACCTACCGCTGTTGATCCAAAAGAAGGCAAAAAACCCAGTCTGCAGCGCCCGCAAATATGCAACACACTAGGGAAAAATTCATTCTTGACCCTGGATGGTGGACAGATATCTCCTTGGATCAAGCAGCTTTTACCCTCAATTTAAATATTATAACCCACACAGCCGCTGTTGCGCACGCTTTTCGTGCACGCGCAACAGCGTGTGGCCGGGCCCGTCTCACAAGGCTGCAACTTGACTCCGGACGTCAAGTCTGTACGGGCGTATCTAGTGCGCACGTTTGTCACAACGGCCTAAGACACTGTTTCTAAACTAAACAGGTTTAAGCTTGTTAGTCTTTCCTCATAACTTAAATCCTCCATTCCCAGCGTTAATTTAGTTGCCTGTCTGTGCTCTCTTTCCAGCGCCAGAAATCTATTTTTTAAATTGTGCCCAAAATAGCACGGCATATTCCAGGTGCGTCTTACCATTGAGACTTATTAAAAGGACTAGGTGGAAAGCCTGCCCAGAGGGCAGTCTATTGTTGTCGCCAGCTCATAATTCACGTCCACATAGTTTTTTTTTCAATGTCCTATCCAAGAGTATCTCTCTATATAAATACGTTTAACGCGTCCATCGCCATCCCATCCGCAACAGGAGGGCCGACTGAGCAGCTGTGATGGGTGCGCGCACAGCTGACAGCGCATTACAAAGGCATTTATGTATTAGAGCAGGTTCCTCTTCCCTCTTAGATTGTAAACTTACGGGAACCGGACCCTTAGATTGTAAACTCGTGGGACCCCCTTAGATTGTAAACTCGTGGGACCCCCTTAGATTATGTTGGGCTTGGGCGGGCATTTTTTTTTGTAGCGTATACATTATGTGTATATTTAATGGCACATGGTATGCATGGCCTGTCAGGCTGGTATTTAGGCACACTGGTATTATGAGACACTGGTATTATGAGACACTGGTATTATGAGACACTGGTATTATGAGACACTGGTATTATGAGACACTGGTATTATGAGACACTGGTATTATGAGACACTGGTATTATGAGACACTGGTATTATGAGACACTGGTATTATGAGACACTGGTAATATGGCTGGCAGACTGGTAATATGGCTGGCAGACTGGTAATATGGCTGGCAGACTGGTAATATGGCTGGCTAACTGGTATTGTGCATGGCAGACTGGTATTATGCGTGACAGACTGGTATTATGCGTGACAGACTGGTATTATGCGTGACAGACTGGTATTATGCGTGACAGACTGGTATTATGCGTGACAGACTGGTATTATGCGTGACAGACTGGTATTATGCGTGACAGACTGGTATTATGCGTGACAGACTGGTATTATGCGTGACAGACTGGTATTATGCGTGACAGACTGGTAATGTGGATGGCAGACTGGTAATGTGGATGGCAGACTGGTAATGTGGATGGCAGACTGGTATTGTGGATGGCAGACTGGTATTGTGGATGGCAGACTGGTATTGTGGATGGCAGACTGGTATTGTGGATGGCAGACTGGTAACGTGGATGGCAGACTGGTAACGTGGCTGGCAGACTGGTAATGTGGCTGGCAGACTGGCATTGTGCGTGACAGACTGGTAATGTGGCTGGCAAACTGGTATTGTGCATGGCAGACTGGTATTGTGCATGGCAGACTGGTAATGTGGCTGGCAGACTGGTATTATGCATGGCAGACTGGTAATGTGGCTGGCAGACTGGTATTGTGCATGGCAGACTGGTAATGTGGCTGGCAGACTGGTATTGTGCATGGCAGACTGGTATTGTGCATGGCAGACTGGTAATGTGGCTGGCAGACTGGTAATGTGGCTGGCAGACTGGTAATGTGGCTGGCAGACTGGTATTATGCATGGCAGACTGGCGTTATGGCTGGCAGACTGGCATTGTGCGTGACAGACTGGTAATATGGCTGGCAGACTGGTAATGTGGCTGGCAGATGCAGGCCGGGCACGGAGGAGATGCAGGCCGGGCACGGAGGAGATGCAGGCCGGGCACGGAGGAGATGCAGGCCGGGCACGGAGGAGATGCAGGCCGGGCACGGAGGAGATGCAGGCCGGGCACGGAGGAGATGCAGGCCGGGCACGGAGGAGATGCAGGCCGGGCACGGAGGAGATGCAGGCCGGGCACGGAGGAGATGCAGGCCGGCACGGAGGAGATGCAGGCCGGGCACGGAGGAGATGCAGGCCGGGCACGGAGGAGATGCAGGCCGGGCACGGAGGAGATGCAGGCCGGGCACGGAGGAGATGCACAAAACAAATCCGATCGAATTTGATCCAATCAAATTTGTTTTGTCCCTTGCGCACGCCGGCTGTGCGCGTGCCGCGGCCTAGTTAGGCCTTGTTTATATTTATACCCTCATCAGGAACAATTCCACTTTGGGATTGAAAAAAAAAAAAAAACACGGAAAGAGGCAGCAGCAACCATTGACCTGGCTGGGGATACAACAAAATAGGGATATACCGATACTAGTATCGATATCGGGGCCGATATTACCGTTTGCATGAGTATTTGTTACTCCTGCAAACGGCCTCATACATTGCTTGCCAGTATCCGCGGGGCTGGGGAAGCTGGCCGGGCGCGTTGAAAAGCACGCGGCCAGCGTTCCCTCTCCGACGCGGTATACTCACCCATACTGAAGGTCTGGTCGCTTGGCAGTGATGCGTTCCCGTGGCCACTGGGCGCTCCTGTGACGCTGCCTCTCGGCTGGAGACAGAGTCACAGATGCGCCCAGCTGCCACGTGATCGCATCACTGCCAAGCGACCGGACCTTCAGGATGGGTGAGTATATGGCGCCGGAGGGGAATGCTGGGCTGCGTGCTTTTCATGCACGCGGCCAGCTTCCCCAGCGTGTGAGCTGGGGGGCAAATCCGTGTGAGCTGGGGGGCAAATCCGTGTGAGCTGGGGGGCAAATCCGTGTGAGCTGGGGGGCAATCTGTGTGAGCTGGGGGGCAAATCTGTGTGAGCTGGGGGGCAAATCTGTGTGAGCTGGGGGGCAAATCTGTGTGAGCTGGGGGGCAAATCTGTGTGAGCTGGTGGGCAAATCCGTGTGAGCTGGGGGCAAATCCATGTGAGCTATCACCATGTGAGCTGGGGGTATTCTGTGGATATATATCTAGATCTCTCTGGGGGTATATACAGTTGTGTTCAAAATTATTCAACCCCAATGCTGTAAAGGGTTTTAGGGAATTTAGTGTACATTTGTAATTATATTCAGAATGAAATCCTACAAGGACTTTTTAAAGAACCATATGCAACTAAAATGACATCAATTGGTTTTGTAATACAGTAGTAAATGTTTCTTTTGTGAATTCTTCATTGACACCATTATTCAACCCCTTAAAGACTACCACTCTGAAAACACTTGAATGAACCTCTGTTCTTCAATCAGGTATTGAAAACACCTGTGGATGTCACGGAGCAGCAATAAAGCATAATAAGCACCAATTAGGCAGCTTTAAAATGACTGTGATACTCAGCTCCTTCCAGACATTTACTGGTGTGGTTACAAACATGGTGAAGTCAAGAGAATGGTCCAGGAAGACAAGAGAAGAGGTGATTACTCTTCACAGGAAGGGCAATGGCTATAAGAAGATTGCAAAGATGTTAAACATACCAAGAGAGACCATAGGAAGCATCATTCGCAAATTCAAGGCAAAGGGCACTGTTGAAACGCTACCTGGTCGTGGCAGAAAGAAGATGTTACCTGAAGCGTAGAGTGGAGAAAAGTCCCCGTGTGACTGCTGAGGAACTGAGAAAAGATTTGTCAGATGTGGGTACTGAAGTTTCAGCTCAGACAATACGGCGCACACTGCGTAATGAAGGCCTCCATGCCAGAACTCCCAGGCGCACCCCCTTGCTGTCTCCAAAGAATAAGAAGAGTCGACTGCAGTATGCCAAAAGTCATGTGGACAAACCACAGAAGTTTTGGGATAGTGTTCTGTGGACTGATGAAACAAAATTAGAACTGTTTGGGCCCATGGATCAACGCTATGTTTGGCGGAGGAAGAACAAGGCCTATGAAGAAAAGAAAACCTTGCCTACTGTGAAGCATGGCGGGGGGTCAATCATGCTTTGGGGCTGTTTTGCTTCTGCAGGTACAGGGAAGCTTCAGCGTGTGCAAGGTACCATGAATTCTCTTCAGTACCAGGAGATATTGGATGACAATGTGATGCAGTCCGTCACAAACCTGAGGCTTGGGAGACGTTGGACCTTTCAACAGGACAATGATCCCAAGCATACCTCCAAATCCACTAGAGCATGGTTGCAGATTAAAGGCTGGAACATTTTGGAGTGGCCATCGCAGTCACCTGACTTAAATCCGATTGAGAACCTCTGGTGGGACTTAAAGAAAGCAGTTGCAGTGCGCAAGCCTAAGAATGTGACTGAACTGGAGGCTTTTGCCCATGACGACTGGGCGAAGATACCCGTAGATCGCTACAAGACACTTGTGTCAAGCTATGCTTCACGTTTTTAAAAGCTGTTAGTACTTATAACTGTAAAAGGATGTTGTACTAAGATTGAATGTCACTTGGGGGTTGAATAAAACTGATAATGATGTGAGCACAGAAAAGACATTTGTGGTTATTTCATTATAAATGTTATGTTATATTTGTCTGACCTACACGTGCCTCTTTGATTTAATTGTAAGCAAGATGACTGAATGATCAAAATCAATGTCAAACTGGCCAAAACACTCAATATCAGTGAGGGTTGAATAATTTTGAACACAACTGTACATGTGAGCTAGGGGCATTTTAATGAGGTCTGTTCTTTTTGGAAAGCGTCACATGACATAAAATAAAAGTGTCAGTACCCGGTCTTTAAAAAGTGGTATCGGTGCATCCCTACAACAAAATATACATATATGCAGGAAAAACAGTTTTGCGCCTATTCCTTACCAGGGAGGCTGCGGAAACCAGAAGTACCCATCCCACTTTGGGCCATATTATATTCCTCGCGCATGCGCATTTGCGCGAGGACAAAACCATTTGCGCAGAATGTCGTATTTCAACGTTCACGCAAACAATGCGCGTTATCGTTTGACGCGGATGGACTTGCGCAAGCGTGATGAACTGTGCGCATCCTATCCTTAACATCCACTTAACGCATTTGCGCTCACAATGTTATTTCAATAGATGCGCAACTTCCTACGAACAACGTTTGTGTGCATAATTTTAATGTCTTTGAAAACCTGGTGGTAACGGCAAATCTGAACGTTCTTGCTGAAACAAAATACACCAGCATGGAAAAAACAAAAATACAGCACAGTATAGTTACATATTCTACACATACCCAAACCAAAAAATTGTGAGTTTGTGCATATTTTTTTTATTGCTGCAGCATATATACTCAGATTTACTTTGACAGGCGCAAAAACATTAGTCAGTCAATTAAGGTGAATTGATGTCAATTAAGGTTCTTAATTCTGATTGGCTGAATCCCGCGAAAAAAACAATCCGCGCACTGATTTACATGCGCAACGTTACTGCGCGCGTATTACACTTCGTTTCGCGCGTTTTTCTTTTTTTTTACTAATGTTATTTTTTGAGGGATGAGAAAATGCGTTCGGATCCAAATATCGCGTTAATTTTCGCTTTAACGCTGGACAATGCATGCAAAAAAATTGCGCTGCGCGATCGCATTTGCGCAGAGAATGTAATATGGCCCTTCATGTATAAAACATAACAAGAAAATCCCAAAGTGGAATTGTTGTTGGTGAGGGTATAAAAATAAACCCACCAGTCTCTCTCTTGGCATAGAAGGAGCATGAGGATATGCGGTTGCTTAGAAAGTGGCTTTTGGTTTCATTAGGTTAGGACCCACCTAACCAGAGGTGTCATTGCAGTTCAGCTTACACTTTAATGGCCATTCAAGTAAACCCAAACCTCTGTTTTGTTTCGCATGGAGCTACAGTGGTGAGTGCAAATGATGGCCTTTTTTTCTAATGTTTAATACTTGAAGTGGGCTTGATACTTCTTCTGGTCTCCGGTAGGGAATAGGCGCAAAACCGTTTTTTCTGCAATGATTAAACCCTGATCTTGGACACTAGAAAAACCAGCAGTCAGATTTCTGTGTAAAAGAGCATTTACTCTTTATAGGGCTGAAACAACTAATCGATGATTAAAATAGTTGTCAACTATTTCCATTATCGATTTAATGGGTGTCGATTAATCGTCCTGTGTACGGCACACACTGTTTAGAGTCAGAGATAAACTTAAATAACCTCAGCTTCGGAGCTGATTGGAGAAGACGCGCTGCTGCTTTACTAGGTATGATTTAGGTCTAGGTTTAGGCCAGACACAACCAGTTTGTTTTATTCTGTTTACAACAGTAGAACTAGAACACAAACAATAGGATACTGCCACTGGGTGAAGGAGCTGTATGCCTGTTTAATCCTTACTTGAAGCTGGAGTCCTGTGCCACCATCCCTGCCACACCCTCTTTGGTTGGGAACTGCCATTCCCTCCCTTTGCTCTGGTCTCTTTTCCCCAAACTCGCTCCCATACTCGGATCCGGTCTTTTGTCCATACCCACTACCTCCTCACACTCAGGTCAAGTCACTTTCACTTGAGCAAAGTCACTCCCTTCCACCTCCAGTCCCTCCTCCCACTCAGTTTGTTCGCAAAATTATTTAAAAGGGACACTCTACGTACCCTGACCACTTTAGCTTATTAACTCCGATTTCATGCGGACATTATCATCTATGACCAAGTGCTTGTAGCCGCGTTCATTTGAGAAAGCAAAGATGGGCTTAAGCTGTGCATGCAGCATCAACCCATTCCTCTGACCAAGCGCTCGCATACCTTATGTGAAAAGTACACAAGATACGCAATTTGCGTATGTAGGTACGAAAGTTACGTACACTACGCAAATTACTTTTGAAAAAGGGGGAGGGGTTGTGTTTTTTTTTTTTACATAAATAAAAAAATGTTTACTTAAAAGGAATTTTTTTTTTTTTTTATCCGATGAATCGATTGGTTGGTCGATCGATTTTATGAGAATCGTTAGGGCTGCAACTAACTCTTTGACGTTTCTGTCGTTTCCCACAGATGTTCGTGTCACAGCTACGTACACATGCTGCTCAATGCTCAAAGTACGAAACGTATGTTATGGAAGGTATAAAGTCTGTGCAGAAGGAACAGACTCCTCACACAAGGTGAGAATCCTCTCCATCTTTGCTCATTTTCTAATTGCAATCTTTTCCTGACAGACACATATTTGCAAATAATGTAAACCCCCTTGGATCTGTGATGGTGAACCTTGGCACGCCAGATGTTTTGGAACTACATGTTCCATGATGCTCAGTCACACTAAAAGACTGGCCGAGCATCAGGTGAGCCGTCACTGCCCTATTATATGGCCTCTTGTCAGTGTCTTGTAAACGGGCACATTCTCCTTCATGTCGCACTGAAGATGTTTGTTTTTAATGTTCAAATTCTATTTTGGATTACTTTCTCAATGTAACTAGTGGTGTAGGGTTATCTCTTTTTTTGTTTTTTCTTTTCTCGCAGGGATGTCCCTAATAGATTCACTTTTGTCTGTCCCTTCTGCCGCGAACATAACCTTGACCAAGAGGGATTGGTGGAGCATTGTAAGAAGTACCACTCCACAGACCCGACACCCGTGGTAAGACTTGCCAAAAGATTCTGTTTGTGATGTTCCAAGTAGAATGCAAGGAAATGTTGTCAGAAATGGTATTTTTTTGATCAAAAGGACAAACTCCTCAGGCTGGCCATCAACTAGGTCCATAGTCAGGCGACCAACTTGGTCATCCGCCTATGACAACGACGTCGGCCCATCAGGATCATCCACCGGAAGCATCTGGACGACCCAGGTTGGCCGAAGGACAGGCCGACGAACACAAAAAACAACAACAAAAAAAAGGGGGTTTCGGCACCAAGGACAGCCCGTCGAATGCTGCCGAAGCAGAAAAAAAAAATCCATTGCCAAATGTTGCAGGGTGGGAAGGGGGGGGGGAAACCTGTCCCTGGTGCTGAAATAGGTTTGAGCACCAAGGACAGCAATGCTGAATGCAGCCAGCCTGCAAATGGGGGAAAAAAAGCTGCGTAGGGAGAGCTTGGTCTTTTTTTTTATCAAAAAAAAATCCAGAAAAATACCAGAAATAAAAATCAAACTAAAAATAAAAAGGGTTTTTGCTACAGATGAAAAAAAGAAATGGTTGAATTAAAAGAAAATCTATTTTTTTTACATTGAATCCTATGGACTTTGCCTGTTGAACTGTATCACGTCTCTACGGGGCAATTTCTCTTAGCCGCGGCACGGCGGTTTAACTATACAATTCATAGTTTTTTTTTCTTCATGTAACTTGTATCAGATCATCTGATTTTTGGCTGACAAATCCCATTGAAATGGGAAATATCGCTAATCTGTTGTAGTCGCAAAAAGACCTCTGAAGTCGTCGGATGTTGTGGGAATCGGTCGGATGACGACAGACTGTATCTGATGATCGCACCATCGCACAAAAAACGGACCCAGTGGACTGCCAGCCTTAACTATCAGATGGAAAAAAGACTCTCATTCTCATTCAGACTGTGGCGGAATTGGAGCGTCATTTATGGGAGCAAGGGATGAGCGTTAGAAGTGAGGGTTAATTTACTATTTGTTCTTTAGGGTTAGGGTTAGAATTTAATGTTGGTTACAAATATTAGGGTTACGTTTTGAGGTGAATCGTGACATTTTGCTCACTTATATTTGCTTTGTTTGTGAGCAACAGATTCTGTCACCATCGTTTTGACACTCTTTCTCATCTAAAGAAGGTGCAGAATCTGAAAAGGATCCCCCCCCCCCCAACTTAATTTTAAAAGCTGTTTTTTTTTTTCTTTATTTTAGGCAGGTTTTTGGCAAAGTGCATCCTCCGTTTTCAGTTTCGGGCTAGAATTTTCATTTCTGTGCATCCCTAGTTCCAGGTTCATCGAAGATGCCACTTTTGGGACTGAGGTGGACATCAGAATTATCCTGGTCTCTGTGGACCTATTCACTAGCATTGTGGAAGAATAAGAGGGAACAGATGGATGTGAAAGACTATTCATGAGCAGTGGCATAAATTTTGGGGTGGCAGAGGACACAGTTGCGACTAGACCCATCTCTTAAGGCTGGCGTCAGACGAGCGTTTTGAAGAGCAGAAGGAACGTCTGTGAGAATGGACGTTCCTTCCTCTCGACGCCCGTCTGGCCTCCTCTGCACTTTGTGCACTCAGCGCTGCGAGGCTCGATCCTCCTATGGAGGATATGGTTGCGCTCGTCTGACACCGGCCTTAGGGGGCTTTACAAAGCGATTCGGTGGATCCTGTAGCATAGCATGTATCGCCTTGTATATGTGTGCATGTGTAAGTCCTTGCCCAGGAACACCTTGTTCACCCCTGTTCATAGGCAGCAATGTTTTCTGGTTCAGAGGCTATGCTGGGAGGGGAGTGGTTTACAAAGGTTTAACCCTTTGACAACAGTTGTACCTTTTACAGTAGGGTATTTGTAACCCAATGAGGTTTTGGTAGTGGTAAAGACATTGTCACATGTTGCACCCCGCTGTCACGTTATAACAATAGATCTGTTTTTGCCACGTCCATCACTGGTCTGTTTCCCTTGGTAGGTGTGTCCTATCTGTGCCTCCATGCCATGGGGAGATCCAAGTTACAGGAGTGGCAACTTCATGTTTCATGTTCAACGCAGGCATCGCTTCTCCTATGACACGTTTGTGGTAAGTGTGACTTAGAACTCATTGCTCTATGAATGTTTCCCTGTATCTTCTAGATCTATAGCAATAGATTGATCGATAGATATATCTTCAGGTGGTCCAGGCCCTGCCCAACCTTTTTTTGTGTGCGCACACGTTTATTTCGTAGTCTATAATCAGTGACATGTAGGTGAACATCTTTGTGTGACCTAAATAAATCTTTGAGGGTTTTTTTAGTTGACACTTTTGAATCCTCTTCAGGAAACCTCTTGTACCATTCTGATTATTTCTGCAGTTCTTTGCTGAGCTTACTGACTTGTGTATCTGTAATATTGTTATTCGCTGGTCTAACTTTCAGTCATGATCGCTGTAACACCATATTCTGGGTGACATCAGCTCTGGTCCCTCCCAACCTTTTATTTCTGGAATGCAGCCAATCTGGTGTGGTCGCTTGTTCCCATCCCATGCTCGAAAACCGAACCCTCTGTTCCTCTGCGCAGGCAGCTCCTACTCCACCATGTGATTCAAGTTCATAAAAACATTCTTTGGCGTCACAGAAAATTAGGAGCCGAGTGTAATGTGTAATATATATATATATATCTATCCTTAAAGGAAATCTGACTATTGCCCCATTTCCTTTACTAAAAACATTTGAAGTAAATATATGTATATATTTTCTACACCCAGCAGCGGAGACCCATCCATCTTTGAACTTTTCGCTAGTTTTGCCACTTTAAAATGCAGGGAAAAAAGGCTTCTGCAAGTAAAAATCCACCTTTTAGACTGCGGTCACACGAGCGCACTTGAGAGCGGGAGAAACGTCAGAGAGTGGACATTCCTTCCACTCTAACGCCTTTGTGGCCGCCTCACTGAGCACAGTTTTTGCACGCATCCGTCCTTTTCTTAATCAGGACTGCACTAAAATGCTCATCAAAGCTCTTATTATCTCCCACCTTGACTACTGTAACCTCCTTCTCTCTGGCCTTAAAAAAAAAAAAAAAAAAAAAAGATTCTCCCTCTGCAGTCTGTTATGAATGCCTGTGCCAAACTCCTTCACCTCACATCCTGCACCTCGCACACCTCTCCCCTTTGTCTATCTCTACACTGGCTCCCTGTCTCCTATAGAATCCATTTCAAAATATTGATGCTCACATACAAAGCTCTCCGTAACCACGCCGCTGCATACATCTCCTCCCTTATTAACAGGTACATACTATCCTGACCACTTCGCTCTGCCAATGATCTGATGCTATCAGGATTTCGCCCGAGCTGCCCCCTTTCTATGGAACTCCCTCCCCGCAACATTAGATTCTCCCCGTCTCTACAGTCCTTCAAGAAGTCTCTGAGAACACTTTAGAGAAGCCTATTGGCTCACTCCTTAATCCCCTCTGTACATTTCATGCGCCATCTTCCCACCCAGCCCACACGCTCCCACATACTCTATTCATGCTCACCTAGTGTGTCACCCCTCTCCTCTTTGTAAGCTCTCGAGCAGGGTTTTCTCTCCTGCTGTTCTGTATGTGTAACGTATGTTATTCTGTCTCTCCCATTGTACAGTGCTACGGAACTTGTTGACGCTTTTATAAATACTTGTAACTGCGCCCAGCGCTACGAAGCGCGATCTTCCTATGGAGGATCGCGCTTTGTAGCCCTGTCGCACGAGCGTTGTGGCTTTTCGACAGGGAGGGATTGGACACGTCCGTTGTAGCTCGCGCACCTAGTGCACACGCTACACCGTCGAGCCATCAGAAAGCTTTGACGGACTCAGGAAGTAGGGGGGGGGTCACACTTGGTGCGCTTGTGTGACCGCAGCCTTAGGCCGGGTGCACACGAGCGTAGTCTGCTGCGCACAGTACGTGTGTTAAAAAGGACGCACTTTATGACAGAGATTGTTAGACGCCAGACTGTTATTTTTGACGGACGTCTATATGGCGTCAATCCTAGCGCTTTCGTGTTGGTGTTTCCATGACGGACGTCTTCAGCGCGCATTATGCGTTGCACTCGTACTACGTGTGTTGTTCTCTATCCACGTCATTATATGCTAGAACGGACGTCATATAGTGCGTCATAACGCGTGTACTGTGTGCAGCAGACTGCGCTCGTGTGCACCCGGCCTTACTTATACATTTTAACTGAGGACCTCTTTTCGTATTGCACTGTCAATGAACAGATCACCAAAGCTGTGTGTTCACTGACTAAACCTTGGCCCCCACATCGAAAAACTTTCCTCTAAACTTTACCCCAAACTAGGTGCCCTGTACAGAAACAAATCCTGCCTGAGCCCCGCGGTAAGAAAGCAGATTGTACAGCAAATGCTTATGCCGGCTATTGAACACGGAGATGTAGTGTATGCAGCCGCCCCACAAACACAGCTTCATAAACTTACTACAGTGTATAACTCATTCTGCCGCTATGTGCTACAATGTAACTACATGACCCACCATTGTGACATGTTAAAAGCACTAAACTGACCATCGCTGGAATCTAGACGCACTCTTCACCTTTCCAACCTGGTGTTTAAGAGCTTTTCTGGGAAGCTGCCACCCTACCTGAATAGACTACATCCCCCAGCAGTTCCCGCAACATATAAGCTCCGATCCAGGATCAGCACCTTACTTGCAATACCACAATACAAAAAGAAAGTGACTCGATCCTCATTTTCCTACAGAGCACCGCAGTTATGGAATAAACTCCCAGACGCCATCAAATCTTCCCCCAGTCTAAAGACCCTTAAGAGATCTCTATTAACATACCTGGATACAGAATGCACCTGTAAACCTGTAACATAATGACTATTGCCTACATATTTATTTTCTGTGTAAATCTGTATATTTGTGTTTTTGTTTTTAATATCTTGCATTTATTACTTTGAAATGTTACAGTTACAGAAATACAATGTTCTTGAACCCAGGACATACTTGAAAACGAGAAATCTCAATGTATCCTTCCTGGTAAAATCCTTTATAAATAAATAAAATAATGTGGTGCATTTCATGTGCAGCTTGATTGGCCAAAATTGACATCAAAAGATTGAGATTATATGTGATATTAACTTTCTCTGTTCTGGTTTTCCCCCAAGGATTACAACGTGGATGAGGAGAGTATGATGCACGAAGCTCTCGTTCGATCGTTGATGGATAACTGAAGCAGGAGACCCTGTGCATTATTTTTTTTTCTTCTGTAACCACCTTGACATAACCTGCTCATTGCCTACACATGCAAATTCTCTCTGTAGCAAGATTTAGAAGCCCGTTGGCAATAGACGGTTGCAGAGTTCCTCAGTGATCCATTTATCTTTTGTACGTTAAGAAATTCAGGTGCTCCTACATATTTATGGAGATCGTATGAAGGAAATAGTGTCTGTGTTTCAAATCCTGAATTGTTTGTTTTCTATTGTTGTTTATTTAATTTTTTTCTTCTCTCCTGTAACCAAACTGTTTGCTGTCCCTCCTCCATAGTTTTTGGAAGTTTAAAAAATGAATACCCGTTCCGGGTGGTGGGTAGACAGCTCTGTCAGAATTTACCACTATGTTTTCTCTAATGGATTTTAAATCCTAGGATGGTGCGAAACATGCTGTACAAAAAATGTAAGTTTATTATGTTATGGACCTTTGTGTTCCAAACATTTTAGACCTTCTCTGGAGATTTCCCCCAGCCACAAGGGATAGCAACCATGGCTTCCTGATTTTTGGGAACTACATTTTCCATGTGGCTGTCAGCCTGAGCATCATGGGAGATGTAGTTCCCAAAACATCAGGGAGCCAAGGTTGCTGACCCCCCCTGATCAAGACCGTTTGGTCTTCTGTTTCATAATAATAAAGCTGGTGCAAAAAATATTCACCCCCATCGTATCGTAAACTTCAGTTTTTGACCTACAGTCACCAAGGGATCTAGAAGAGGAATAGAATTCTAAGCAGACAAGTGGTACATCCCAGATATTTTATAAATATGTATGCATACAATAGTCTTTAATACAAACAGTTTATCATAAAACAATTTTCACATATAAATTACACATAAAATACCCTAATAGGAGGATAAATTCTAACCAGATGTAGCCACGTTGGCCCCAGTTCTCTCTGACGTAAAACCAGAAAGAGTGGACCACCAAGTAAGGGATGTGTAGTCAACCTACCCTTCTACAAAATGCCACAGTAGGACTCTTACACAGCGTTGTTTGTATCCATTACAATATGAGCAGCCCCTCCAATGCTGTAAAACCTCTGAGCAGCCGGCTCGTCAGATGGGAAGACTGGTAAAGAACAAAGAAAGGAATCCAGGTATTCCACTGGTGGTAATAAGATAGCAGCGAATACCAGGTGGCAACATTTCGGCAGTTTGTCAAGGCCCGGATTCAATTGGCGACCGGTCAATAATGCTGCGATCTTATTACTGCCATTTGGAGTGTCTGGATTCTTTTTGATGGCGTTGACCCCCCCCCCCCCAATATCTGGAGCAACAAATCTATTGTAAGCCTATCTGGGGGGGCTCTGATGGAAAGCCCTCTAGAGCCCCCCCCCCAGATAGACTTACAATAGATTTGTTGCTCCAGATATGGGAGGTCAACGCCATCAAAAAGAATCCAGACACTCGAATGGCAGTAATAAGGTCGCTGCATTATTGACCGGTCGCCAATTTAGGGAAGACCCAGTAAAGGCAGAAGACCTGGCCTAATTCTAATCACAACCCTATAATTCCTCTACAAACCGTCCCCACGAGTTACCTGCTTGCATATAGGTACATCTGATCTTCCATTTTTCAGCTTTTTGATATCACCTGTAAATCTTAAACTCTGTACAACCTGCCATGACGGCAGTGATTAGCAGCCGCACTACAAATGCCTTGGTGAGGTTGTATATTTTTTTACATTCTTATAGTTTATAATAGCAGCTAGTAATCTTGTTAATACAAAATACAAAACATAGGTTTATTATAAACACACTCGGCGTGCCCCTCGGCGGCATAATCCAGCACCGTGCCTCACTTCACAACGCGTGTCTCCAGATCCAGAGGCCTTACATGTCATTAACTTCAGTAAGTCTGGATTGGGGATTTTTATGTCGTGTTTTATTTATTTTTTTCTTCATGCGTTTCGGTTTGGAGCTGAAGATTTTTTTTTCTTTGAGCCCCTTTTACAGTACAGTCAGTGTTGACCTGTACTGGAGCTGTGTCTGACAGATCACAGGTGTTTGGAATATATTTAATTTTCCCGACATATTTATTCCCCCCCCCCTTTCCCATTTTCCCACCACCTATAGCACTACAGCTGTCAGTCTCTGTATTTTAATACACCCCCACAACCCCTTCTATAAAGCATTTTCTATCCTTCTGGTGTCTGAATCTCACCTGGATGGTTAGACACTGCACCTGATTGGTGTTTTTGCGCCCCCCCCCCCCAATCTTAATGACTGTTTCCATAAGTAACGGCCTGATTGGTATAGTATGTTAGGATTAACTGGCTGACATTGTATATTCTAGCTCCGGGGTTCAGAGAGTTAAATATTCTACAAGCAGCCAGGCTACCTCTTACTTCTGATTATGCAATTCTGCTTTTCATCTCTCTGGATAAATCTTGTGATTTTTGCGATTATTTTACAGAACCGGTGTTTATTAATCTTCACTCCAGATCAGCAATAAAGGAATAAAAAGGAAAACAATCTGCTTTTTGGTTTTTCTTTCTTTCTATAAAGTCGTTCCTATTAAACATTGGGCTCGAACGCGTCAGTCAGGAGGTCATAGCGCTGCGCCTACATCGCCTTTGAATTGCTAACGAGTTAAAAAAAACGTTAATGCTCGTTAATTTGCGATTCGCAGCGCAGGTTTGGTACTTTGCGCTCCCTATACCTAATACGGGGAGCGCAAAGTGAAAGCACAGATTAGTGTTAGGATCACTTGGTCCTAACGAAGAAGTTACCACCAGCTCAGGTGCAGGTAATGGATTGCGCTGCTGCAGAATCCATTACCTGCAGCTCAACCCCCCCCCCCCCAAACAAATACCTCTGCCCGCAGTGAGAACAGCAGCACGATCTGTTACTTATGACAGCTGGGAGCAGAGGGAAGAAAGTCCCTGGTCTCCCTCCGCGATCACTCCGCCGACCAGCAGGATCTCGCGAGAGGTGAGATCCTGCCGGTCATGTGACTCGGCAGCACGATCCTCCATGGAGTCCTATGGAAGGAATGCTGTGAACGGCGCTGTAACTGCCCCAGCATCCGCAAGCTTAGCGATCGCTAAGGGGCAGGCTGCCGGACTTGATGCCTACCACACAATCTGCTGGGGAAACCGGGATGCTAAGGAGAAATTTTAGCTCCGGACAGCTGATAAAGGCCAAACAAAAAATAGTAGAGAAGAGCTGACTGTCCAAGATTTTTTTTTTTTTTCCTTTTTTATCCTTCTTGCCTAGCAGTGTTTACCAACCCTGTCCTTAAATTCCTGTATCAAGTCAGGTTTGCCAGATATCTGAAGCACAGCACAGGTGATATGATTTGCTGCTCTGTGATTGCGGGATTCAGTCTGCATTTCCCCAAGGTAATCCTTACAAAAACCTCCACCATTTATTTTTATTTTTTTTGACAACTGTGGATTGGTTCGGGACACCCCCACACATGTTACCAGGGACCCCTTTAACCTGGAACGAGACCAGAGTCCCTATTACGGCTGGATATGGCAATTATGGAGGGAAGTGGGTGAACGTCGCACAAGATTACCAGTTCTTGTAATTAGGGCTGCAACTAATGATTATTTTCATAATTGATTAAGTGGATGTACCGGCTGGGTGGAGTAGAGGTAACATCACTGCTCTATGACTGTGGAGACACAGGTTCGAATCCCGGCAAGAGCACCTCTCCGGTAAGTGTCCTTGGGTACATACTCGCCACCCAGGACATACTTAAAACGAGAAATCTCAATGTATCCTTCCTGGTAAAATACTTGCTATAAAAAATATTTTTTTTATATTTACTTAGAGGAGAGTTTTAAATAATGTTCCTTTTATGTACAAAGAATCCCAAAACGCACATGTGGTTTCCAGTAAGAAGTATAATAGCAATTGTTTGTGCCTGTGCTAAAAAGTCCAGTGAATAAACAGAGTACGGTGTATTGAAAAATCCAATATATAAATAAGGGGGTCAGCAGCGATATATTTCTCCTTGCTTCTCTCGGTGAATCTCCAAAGACAAAAAAAATATCGAAAAATCGTGTAATTCTGAAAGGAAACTGCTGTCCCTAATTTATGGCAAAGGAAATAAACTCGCACTCTACAGCTTTGAAACCTATGAGATTCGCCTGTTTTTATTATATTCAACGGTTTCTTTTCATTTGTAGCAAAAAGTCTCTAATTTTTTTTGTCATTTTTCGGGATTATTTTTGGCAAGATTTTCAATTCCCTTTTTTTAATTTTATAACAGACCTTTTTTATTGTTATTCATAGGACCTTATTTTCATGCATTACTTTTTTTTTTTTTTTAAACTCCTTTTGAAAGTTGGGGCTTTTTCCAGATGCCTTCAATCAATTTGGCGCACTTCGAGGATCCTACGTTAAATGCTGAATTGAACTCGCCAAATTGCACCGAACGAGAGAGCACTGAAATGTCGGTGCTCTCTGAATAACCCCTATAGGGCTCTATTAAATTCATTGTGCAAAAGCGCACACGCAGCGCATTTTTTTTTTCGCATTAACGCGTGAAAAATAACGATATCAAAATCCGAGTGCATTTTTCCATCCGTTAAAAAATAACGCGCGTAAAAAAGACGCGCAAAAAACGCACGCACAAAATTCTGTGTGGACTGTTTGTTTTTCTTTTCACGCGATTCAGCCCAAAAAAATCAGAATTAAGAACCACAATTGTCTCCCGTTCAGTTTTTGCGCCGATCAAAATCAATCTGCGCATATATGCTGCATCAATAATAAAAACACGCACAACTTCTCTAATTTATTGTTTGGGTATGTGTAGAATGTGTTACTATACTTTGCTGTATTTTTTTTTTTTTTTTTGGGCTGGTGTATTTGGTTTCGGCCAGGAGGTTCAGATTTGCCGTTAACACCAGCTTTGATAAGACGTTAAAATTATGCGCGCAAACGTTGTTGTTAAAATTTGCGCATAGATTGTAATACCATCCGCGTACCAGCGCACAATGTTAAGTATAGGACGCGCGCAGTACATTACGCTCGCAAAGGGTTTGCGCAGGTCCACCCGCGGTAGACGTTAATGCGCATTTTTTGCGCGGACGTTGTAATACGACGTTCTGCGCACAGGGTTTTGCCCCTCACGTTAATACATTTTTGCGCATGCGTTAACGTTTGCACGAAGTAGTTAAGAGCCCCTAGTATCTTTTAATTTGTGTTCCTGTGAAAACTACAATGTGTCAGAGCGCAGATGCACTTTACTTTGTATGGCACTAGGTGGAGCTGTACAGACGTACAACCTGTCCATCTGATAACAGGATAGCCACCAGCAAGGACATTTATTCCAAAGAGTATATAACCTTTTCATTTGCTCCCTGTGGTTCCTTTATTGTTCTTATATCAACTTATGCAATGCAAATTACAGCAGGTTCATCTGCCTAATGGCCTTTTGTGTTGCCAACCCAAACCACTTTGAGAGGTGTCGATGTCTCAATTCATGGAAGTAGGTGTGCCTCACCACTGCTTTCGTTCATCCATTTGTGACTTCCAATGGCTGCGGGACATGCTATCTATGACACACAACCTTTTTACATTCCAGGTCCTTGCACCTATAATATTTGGACATCCTGTGACAGCAGGCTCCTTACTGCAACTCTTTTGATGTGTGCAGACAGAAGGACAACAGCTGTGAACATCACCATGTCCATAATCTGAACGTACACAATCCGAGCATCAACATGTTCACAAACCTCAAAAACAAATGGCCGAGAAATAGTCTCCACCAAGTTAGGTGGTTGAGCCCATCCCTTGTACATATTGATCTTGGGGTTTTGCAGGAATGGGAGGTCTGCTTGGTAGGGTGTGATGAACCATGGCTCCGCATCCATAGGAGATTCCTCATCCATTAATAAACCTCTACCATCCACAATTAAATAGTTGAAGTGATTGCTTGGTCAGTCTGAGTGTTTTATTGAGTGTCCTTGGTCCTACAAGAATGGCCTTAATCTGGGGGAAACTTTTCTTGCGTCAGAGACCTGTTGACCAATTAAAGAATTAACAGGAACTTGACTTTTTTTTATTTTATTTAAAGGATTTTTACCAGGAAGGATACATTGAGATTTCTCTCGTTTTCAAGTATGTCCTGGGTGGCGAGTATGTACTGGTAAGTGTCTTGCCCAAGGACACTTACTGGAGAGGTGCTCTTGCCGGGATCAAACCCATGTCTCCACAGGCTCTCTCCATGCAGAGCAGTGATGTTACCTCTACTCCACCCAGCCAGTACTTTAGAGTTGGCACTGAGAGAGGGCAAGGGTATCCATGTTTATTTTCCTATCAACCCTGCAAAGTTTTACGGGTGAATATGGAACTCATCTGAACAGCGAGTATCCACCAAGTGGTGAATTACAAATTTCAGAAAAATAAATAAATAAATCACAGTATTCTGAGAATTACTCCATCTGCCCCAGGATTTCACTTTCCCATCAGGTCATCTGTTGGTGCATAAGCCCTCACGTCTAACTTCCCAATTGTGCCCGACCGTATTATGTTATCACCTGTGTCTACTGCGCAGACCTTCTACACTAAATGAGAGAAGCTTGACCGAAGAGCTTTCAATCTGATACAGAGAGCACCGAAATGTCACAACGCTCTCCCGTTCACCGCACTTTGGTGAGTTGAATTCGCCGACACCGGCGCTGAAATCCGCATTCACTGCAGGGTCCTCGAAGTGCAACTATTTTTGATGGTTTAATTCGACAGGTTTAAACCTGCGAATCCCATAGATTTCAATTCAAAAAAATTCCCCCGTTTTTCTTAAATATTTTTTCAACCATTTAGGCCCGTGTCAGATGAACGCAGGGATCACGTCCGTGTTGCCGCACAGTTTAACGTCCGTCGTAGCAAAGAATCATGAGCAATAGAGACCCACACACTAAGTTCATCCGCATCGAACTGCGCACGCACAACGCACGTGGCAAACAGACGCAAGTTAGGCAAGAACGTAAAACCGCTAGACGGAGGCTCAGAGTGCGCCACGTCCGCGTAGCGCTCTGTGTGAGTGATGAGATGTCAGACGCAGCGCATTTGCGATGTCCAGTACCTTGACGCACAAAAATGGCTTTTCATATCATTTTCAAATTTTTTGCATTTTTCATATTAATTCACCTTTTTATTATTATTCATAGGATTCATATTATTTTCTGGCATTTTCATGCAGTATTTTTATTTTTTTTCAAATGCCTTTTAAAAGTTGCAGTGTTTTTTTTTTACTATCAGGGTTATTCAAAGAGATTCGAAAACTCACCGCACGTTCGGTGACTTCTCGTTCCCCGCACTTCGGGGCGATTCGGCGATCCTAGTTTGCCAACCCTGCGGTGTTTTCAACAAGCACCACAGGGCCCCCGTAGTGCAGGGAAAACTCCCCACAAACACACTGAACACTCATTGCCAACCTGCTGAACACTCACCGAAACCCGCAGAAACAGCTCGATTAACCCCGCCGAACACGCCGGAGAAGCCCCACTACCCGCCGATCACAGCGCAGAGCATCTGACGGAAAAAGCTGACACGCAGACGAACGAGGTGAAAGAGAAAAAAACAGTACGCTTGAAAGTTTTGAAAATTGAAAAGCGGTTTCAAAAAAACTACTGAACGAAAATGTCTGGAATTTACATATAAGATCCAATGAATGATAATAAAAAGTGCTGTTACAGAAAAAAGAAAAACGATGTAAAGAAAGAAAAAATGGAAAAAAATGCCTAAAAGATCCTAAAAAATCTATGAATAAAGAGACTCTTTACTGCAGAATATTATAATCAACGGTTTATTAGATATTGAATTAAAACTGGAATATTTTTAACATTGAAGCCTATGGGATTCGCCTGAATAAACCTGCCGAATGAAACCACCGAATGGCAGGGCATTTCGGCAACTTTTCCCTGCTGGTTTGTGTCCTCTATGGGGGATTTCACTGCCCTTGAACAGGCACCGTACGTGCAGGCAATTCGCCAGAATTTGGTGAATTGCCCGCTCTCTGAATGGCCCCAAAATGGCACCGTACACTGAATTTCAGTGTCCGGTTACATTTCGGAGCCAGATCGACTCTCTTTGAATAACCCTGGAAAGGCTTAATGATCTTAACATGTACAGCTTGAAAAAAAAGAGGAGACAGAGGAGATATGATAGAAACATTTAAATACGTAAAGGGAATCCACAAGGTAGAGGAAGGGAGTATATTTAAACGGAAACAAAGTAGCAAAACAAGAGGACATAGTCTTAGATTAGAGGGGCAAAGGTTTAAAAGTAACATCAGGAAGCATTGTTTTACTGAGAGGGTGGTGGATACATGGAACAGTCTTCCAGTTGAAGTGGTAGAGGCCAAAACAGTGATTGAATTTAAGCAAGCATGGGATAGGCATAAGGCTATCCTAAAGAAAAGATAAATCCAGGTAAAGTATCCATGTAATTTGACTAGATGGGCCGAAAGGTTCTTATCTGCCGACATTTTTCCATGTTTCTATGTTTCTAACCCTGTTTTTTTTTTTTTTACCCCTGTTCGGCAGCTTGTTGGGTTTTTCTGGCGGTTGGTTGGTGGTCTGTTCGGCAGGACGTCTGCTTTTTTCAGATCAATTCGGCGGTCTGTTCGGCAGATTGTTGGATGCATTTGGAGGTTTTTCTAATCGATTCAGTGGTTTTTCGGATCAATTTGGTGATTTTGCTGTGGTTTTTGTGATGCGTTTGGTGGGTCGATTCGCTGCACTTCTGGGACCCTGCGGTGAATGCCGAATTCACCGCAGGGTTGGCGAATTTAACTCGCCAAATTGTGTTGAATTTTAGAGCACCGAAATGTCAGTGACATTTCTGTGCTCTCTGAATAAGTGGCATGCAACACAACCTGAGCGTCTTGAGGATAAAACAACGTCTGCTCCAGTGAGAGGATGGAGTGATATAGTTGTCCTCAGAAATGAATATCCCATAAAGAAATTAGGTTTTTATTTTAACCTTGTAACACCCCCTTTTTTAAATGAAAATGTTACACATTGTGTTTAATTACCACCTGCCACTTCTCAAACAAAATTAACCTACAATGGCTGGGTCAGAGATAATTCACTTCCCTTCCTTACCACAAAGGGGCGCAATTTACCCCTTTTTCTATTCTATTCGCAAACCTGCATTCTCCAAGCAATATAAGGATTAAATGTGATATATTAGCAGATCTTCCATAAAAATGACATAGATTAAAATAATCTAGAATAAATCTAAATAAAGTGTAATCGTATATAACGTTTAACTGACAATCTGCTGTATTCCACTTTAAAATATTTCCTGCTTCGCTTTTCATTCTGATAAATCACTACTTTTAAACGAAACAAAATAAAACTTCCATGTTGACAATTTTAAAACACTTTAATGCAACTTTATCAAGAAAAAATGCATTTTCACTACTATAGTCTTCGTAGCTTTCTAATTTTAGAAACCGATTGATTTTTGTTTTTTTTGTGTGTGTATGTTTTTTTTTTTACTTGAGGGCCAAAGGTCAAAGTTCTAATGTTGCTATGTCTCCTACCTAGAGACTCCCAGCCTGAAATAAAAGCCAACCCTTAACCCCATAAGAGCCTTTTTTGTTTTGAGCGCAGGATTCACTACACATTTTACAGGGGGACACTTGTGTAATGCGGGGTGTGTTATACCTTCCATAACTGTATTCCCTCCAGGATGCATGCTTTACAAGTGATCATAATGAAAGGGTGGGCTGTGGTCACCTTCAATCAGTCATTTCCATAAATTGACTGGAATGAAGCCTGGGGGAAGCCATATTTCAATGCACTGTGCATTTCCTGTTAGCTCATTCAGCATTATCAGCCATTACTCACAATGGGCCCATGAATGTGCGAGGGGATTTGCCTCCCCCACTTCCTAATATGTCATTTAGTTGAGATTTGGACTTTTTTGTGCTTTTAAACATAAAGCGATCATTACCAGCCGTTCTCCTGTACAGAATTAGGCTAGGGTCAGACGAACGCAGTTTTAACGTGCGTTTAGCCGCACGAAATCACGGCCGTGCTAGCAGCAAATGACGTCCAATGCCGGGGAACATACGACGAACGGCCGCATGACAGTTCGTCCGTGCAACGCAAGTGGCAAACGAACGCATTTTTTCGAGAACGTCAAACCGCTACTACTGACGTACAGAGTGCGCTGCGTCCGCATAGCGGCGTGTTTGCGTGATTGGGAGACGTCAGACGCTGCACACGTCCGGCCAACATAACGTCCAGACACAAAAGGGTTTTATTGATGATCCGTACAAAATCACGGACGAAAATGCACATCGTATGACCGCTATCACGTATTCCGGGAAAAAATACATCCATTCGTTCGAACGCACTTTTTCACGGACAACGCGAAAGATGCGTTCGTCTGACCCTAGTCTTAATGTGTAACTGTTCTCTAAATTGCGTTATTGTTTTTTTGTTTGTTCGTTGCGTTTTTTATCCTGACTATTGACCTAGAGCAGTGGTTTGGCTTTGAAAACTAGAAATTGTATTCACGTGTTACACGCGGTATGTAAAGGACGTGTCATTTGCACAGGTGCTTCCTGACGAGCCCTGATCCATTGTCACTGTTTAGGATTTCAAACCTTTTTTTTCTTTCTTTTTCTTCAAACTAATGACCCAAATGGAGAAAGCCTGTGGAGACATGGGTTCGATCCTGACAAGCACCTCTCCAGTAAGTGTCCTTGGGCAAGACACCTAACGGTACATACTCGCCACCCAGGACATACTTGAAAACGAGAGAAATCTCAATGTATCCTTCATGGTAAAATACTTTCTCAAAAAAAAAAATGCCCATCGCTGAAGCACCGGGCATAAAAACAGGCACTTCCAAAGTCATGCTCCACAATTGTTCTGTTTTTTTAATATAGCCCCAGGTCACGACAAGTGGCTTTTATCTCTTCTCCCATTGATAGGGTCTTGCAGGTGATCTATCCCTGTGTTAACCTTTTCTAAGCCAACCAAGGTATCAAACCACCTTAAAATGCAAAGCCCTTGCATTTTTAGGGGACGTCACTGGAAGCAGGTCTGAAGAAAAGACTATTTCCAAACTTTTTAGATGGTTTCATGACCTGACGCTGTCACGCTGCCCATTATCTTAGCTGCAGCAAATTAATTCTTAGAAAGTTTGTTGCCTTTTAGATCCTCATTACTGGGAAACTGATTATTTTGCAGCTCTGTTATACACTTCAAAGTTATGGAGGAACTCCCTCAAGGAAATTAGGATAGAAAGGGAGGGGTGTCCAAAGTAGAGACTGTCTGTCATAAGTGGGGACACTTGGATGGTATACTATCTCCTGTTGCCTTATTTGTGCTATTCTTTCTTTTTTTGGAATTGTTGCTTATTTATTATTCTTGTTCTATAAATTTTGTCTTTTTTGTGCACCTTGAGTACTTCCCTCCTCTGCCGGTCCCTCCATTAGCTTCCTGTACGTTTCAGGATACAGTTTAAAATACTGACACGTTCAAATCGCTCAATAACTCAACCCCTCCCTACATGTCTTCGTTACTCCGCAAGCACGTCCCATCTAGACAACTCCGGTCTGTAGGCGACATCCGTCTGTCCTCTGTCTACACCCACGCTGCAAACTCTCTCCTCCAAGACTTCTTCAGGGCAGCTCCGGTCCTGTGGAATGACTTACCTCGTCCTATCAAACTCTCCCCTGATCTTCAGGCCTTCAAGAAATCCCTCAAAACCCATCTCTTCAGATTAGTGTACCCCATCACTGATGCAACTCATCCCTCTGCTCACCTACTCACACATGATTGAAGCCGCTTCAATGGCCCCACCATTCCCGAACCACTGGCACTAATGATCCTGCCGTACAGTAAAACTCTCCTGGTCTTCCTCCACCCCAACCCCTCTAGACTGTAAGCTCCTATTGGCCCTCTAGACCTCTTGTTTCCATCCTATGTCCGTTTATCTGTATCTCGTTCCTTTGGTTATTGTAAAGCGCCGCGGAAACTGTTGGTGCTATATAAATGATGATAATAATATTAATAATATATGCTTATATATATATATTCATGCCTTGTGTTATATGTAATAATTGTGAATTAAAGCTTTTGTGGTTTAGTTTTTTCCAGTTTGTGATGTTTGGTTCTTCTGAGTTGGACCCTCTAAAGGCTAGATTCTTCTTCTGGTGTAAACCTAACCAGAGCTCTGCTAAACCTCCAAGAGTCATTAAAGCCTATGGAGTTGCTGGTTAAGTTTACACCAGTCTTGGAATGTAGCCCTACACCTTTTGTTTCTCTTATCTACAATTCTTTATCACTTTGTGTAATTCCCCATTGTATATGGGAAAAGGCTGCAGAAACTGTATGTGCTATAAAAATGCCAAGAACTCTACTAATAGCAATATTGGAAGCAATTTTCTTGCTGGGATTTGACTTGCGGTGCATCGGCGCATACTGTATTGAGCTATGAAAATGTACACTATACACTGGTACATATGAAACGCAGAGGGGATTCCCACCCACCCATGGCTAAGATGAGAGGCCTTTGCAAGTTGAAAGCGGTCCACAGGAGACGGCACTCTGCTGGGAATGTCACCTGTCTCTCGCCGCTTGTGTCACGGGAATGTGGAGACAGGTGGCATCTGTTTGACACGTGTGGGCCTGCCGAAAAGAATCAAAGTTTACAAAAAAAAATAATAGCCGGGGGAAATTCCTTCAAGCCAAGGCTGACTCAAATAGCACATGAGTCAACATACATTAGTATCCATGGGCAGATTAAATTGCGTCAACCTCAACTGATGCAGAGCTCATGGGGCAAAGTTCTTGGAAAGTGGAGCAACTACCAATGAGATCTTCTAGAATGGTTTCCACGTGGATTGCTCTACTTTTTATAAGTCGATCGTCCATTGATGGAATAATCAAGTCACAACAATTCATTCTTCAAAGATCATATATGGAAATACAACATTTTAACCATTTAATGACATTCAGGCTGAATAATTCTAGTGCTCAGTAAACAGGATCTGCATAGTATCTGCAGTATTACCTGCTTGTAAGGGGTTAATTTCACAATATCATACTTTCGGTCACCCCCTGAAACTTACGATAAACATTTTGGGCACGGCATACAGTTACAAGTGCTTATAAAGCGCCAACACGTTCCGCAGCGCTGTACAATGGGTGAGACAGAATGAACATACATACAAGTTAGACACGCAGAACAGTAGGAGAGAGGACCCTGCTCGAGAGCTTACAATCTAAAACAATTTAAATGTCTGTGTGAATGGGATTCTTAACCCTTGCATTAGGCTAGGGTCAGACTGAGGCAGTGCGAACGCGCGTGCAGGCGCACTTAATCACGGCCGCACTAGCAGCAAATGCCGGGCAATGACGGCCAATATACGAAGTACGGTCGCACAAAGGTCCGGCTGCGCAACGCAAGTGGCAAACGAACGCATTTTGTCGAGAACGTAAAACCGCTAGTACGGTTGTACAGAGTGCGCTGCGTCCGCTAGCGGCGTGTGTGCGTGATTAGGAGATGTCAGACACTGCTAATGTCCGGCCAACATAACGTCCAGACACAAAAAGTGTTTTATTGATGATCCGTACAAAATCACGAACGCAAATGCGCATCGTATGACCGCTATTGCGTACTCCGTGAAAAAATGCGTCCATTCGTTCGAACGCACTTTTTCACAGACAACGTGAAAATGCGTTCGTCTGACCCTAGCCTTAACCAGCAATTTTTTTTTTGAAAAAAATATCATAGCACTTAATTAAAATACGGGCTTCGTTGCTAAACACTTAAACAGAGAGAAAATGGCAATTTTGTATAATGATTGCTTATTTCGAGATAGTTAAAAGTTGAAAAATATCGATAATTTGCTCATATTTAAATCTTCATGTATTTATTCACATTTTTTTTTATTTATTCCCTTATCTCGCACAATGTCACACGGGGTCTGCATTATTATCATACAGACAGAAGTGGTCAATGTGCCAAATCTAGTAAGCACGATGCAGATAGATCATAAAATGGTCCGATCTCCTGCTTATGGGGTTTATAGTGATCATAATGAGATTATTAGCAATGCAGCTTCCACACAAATAACAATAGAATGTAAAAATGATATCTGTATGTGGCATAATGTCTGTGTATGGAAATTACAGTAACACCGTGTATCTGTACTGTATGGGATTTTCAGTCTGTTATAGCCCCCTGAATCATATCCTGGTACAGTAGTGAGTGATCCCAGAGTTCTCCCTGTATTCAGCCCTCTCCCTGGCAGTCGGAATGCAGCAGTAAAGTTTGTTGAGCTTTTAGGCTATGGTCAGACTAACGCAGTATTAACGTGCGTTTAGCCACACTAAATCACGGCCGTGCTAGCAGCAAATTACGTCCAATGCCGGGCAGCATACGAAGAACGTCCGCACAAAAGTGCGGCCGCGCAACGCAAATGGCAAACGAACGCATTTTTTCGAGAACGTCAAACCGCTACTACTGACGTACAGAGTGCGCTGCGTCCGCTAGCGGCATGTGTGTGTGATTAGGAGACATCAGACGCTGCTAATGTCCGGCCAACATAACGTCCAGACGCAAAAAGTGTTATATTGATAACCGTACAAAATCACGAATGAAAATGCGCATCGTATGACCGCTATCGCGTATTCCGTGAAAAAATGCGTCCATTCGTTCGAACGCACTTTTTCACGGACAGCGCGAAAAATGTGTTAGTCTGACCCTAGCCTTAGTTACAGTGAGGATGGGCACTGCTCTTTGTTAATTCTTTACAGCAGGACAGAGTGACAGAAGGGAGATCTCACTGAGAGCAAACCAATCTTGAAATAAAAAGGTATGCAAATCAGGGGTTGTATGTTGGTTTTCCTGTTTGTCCATTGCATTTCAATACAAGATCGAATACAAATTTATTTATTTATATATAACGTATTTTACCAGGAAGGATACATTGAGATTTCTTTGGTTTTCAAGTATGTCCTGGGTTCGAGAACATTGTATTTCTGTACCTACTGTTAACAATACAAAGTAATAAAATGCAAGCTATTAAAAAAACAACACAAATATACAGATTAACACAGAAATAAATGTAGGAAATATATTCATTATGTCACATGTTTACAGGTGCATTCCGTATCAAGGTATATTAATAGAGATCTCTTAAGTGATGTGTTTGGTAGTGAAAGGGTTGAAACAGATCACATAAACCGTAGCGATACTAACAAATAATTTTATTAATTATACATAATCCATAACTTGAACGGAAAAAAAACTCACACAAAAATATCTGGAATAAATTGTAGGAAAAAATGTATTTATTTATAAAGTATTTTTTACCAGGAAGGATACATTGCAAAATAAAGCTAATGCTATACAAAAACCCCATTAGAAACAGGTGTTAAAAGTTTGGATTATTTTGGCAAGAAAAATATGTGTACATATAAACCACTGATTTTAAAAAAATCATTAAAAGCCACTGAATGTACCTTTTAAAGAAAAAAAAACCATACAATACCATACATATTACATATAATACTCTTAAAGACAAGTTATTGGTGGAACAATATATATTACAATCTGAAACATGAGAAGATTGGACATTTTGGGGGGGGCAGCTGAATGCCTGGGATTGCTTGTGGTGTCAGTGTTGTTTTGTGATTGGATACATTGTAATGAATGTTTAGAATGTTTAGAATATGACATGTATCAATGTTATTGAACCCAGGACATATTTGAAAACAAGAGAATTCTCAATGTATCCTTCCTGGTAAAATCCTTTATAAATAAATAAATCCATCAGATAATATCAACAATTGGATCTTGTTTTAGCACTGTTAATGAATGCCAATGCCACAGTAACCTTTTGGACACAAACAATGTGTCTGGTGCAGTGCAGGTAAATGCTGGGAGGAGGCATTCTTTTTAACCAAAGTTTGCCTTGAGATAGGTTTGTTTGTGATGCACTTTACTATTAAAAAGGTGGGGAAGAAACCCTCTTGTCTCACCCCCTCCTCTTTCCCAAAAATTCAATGCTTCAGGCACGTGCTCAGCTGTCAGGCCCCTTCCCCTTGACTGTGATTGGCTGGGGTGTGACAATGACAATTTGCATGATCACACCCCAACCTCCAGGCTGCATATTAAGGAGGTGATCATGCTGCAGAGCAAGCCCTTCCCTGCACAGCACATGTGAGCTGCTGTCTCTGTGCTGTGTCTGTAGTACCAAGTCTGGGCTCACTGAGTGAGTAATCCCACCTAAGCAAGATGCCACGTTCATTCCTGGTCAAGAAACACTTCTCTGCCAGCAAGAAACCCAATTACAGTGAGCTGGAGAGCCAGGCAGGTAAGCAGCCCCATGAGCCCCCCAATATTTAGGAATCAACAGATCTTATAGTGTCTTTGTGGATTGGTTATAAAGCGGGTTTGATTTCTACAATGAATAGTGTTTTATTTTTGTTTTGCGTTTTTAGTGCCTTTTAAAAACATGTCTTATTTAAATATATTTTAACTATTATATATACGTATTTAAATATAAACAGTTTATTATTTTTATTTATTAAGCGCTAACACATTCCGCAGCGCTGTACATAGTTTAAAATAATGTACGGCAAACCTTTTTGTGTTTATAATGTGAATATTCTTTCAAACTAATATTTATTAAAGGTTTTAAAACTTTCTTCTGTTTCTGTTCACAAAAAGAAAAATGTGAATATTCTAACGTGTGTGTGTATATATATATATATATATATTAGATCTGAATACTCTGAAAAGTGTGTTTTAAATATAACGTTAGTCCAATAAAAAAGGTATCACTACCTACTGCTACACTCATAATTTTATATATATATATATATATATATATATATTGTCTGTACACATAGCAATGCATATCCTATAAATTGTATACTGTGCTTGGCTTCAGGTATATGTATAATGTATTAAATGTGTTGCTACAAGTTGAAATATGATCGTAATAAAAGGAATATAATTCCTTTATATTGAATAATTTGAAATTGCTTCAAATTGAGCTCCTCTAGGGGAGGGGGATCAGCAGCTCCCCTGGTTAAATTTCCATTATTTTATACATAATATAAATGTCTCATTATAGGTATGTTTGTTTGCATGTGTGCAGAATATTTTTTATTTTTTTATTTTTTTTAAATGGATTTTTTTCCCTATTTATGGAATTTGTGTTTCTTGCTGTTTTTTTGACACATCCCCTTGACACATCCAATAACGTGTGTCCTTCTCTCCCCTCTTGCAGTGTACATCGCTCCATACTTATATGATAAGTTTGCCCTCCCGCTGATACCCCAGCCTGAGATTCTGAGCACAGGGGCTTATTACCCGTCACTGGTTTGGGACACTGGTTTGATCACCACAATATTCACCGCCGAGTCTGACTTTCAAAGCTCCCTGGCATCGCCCACCATCGATATCTCCAAACCACTAGACCTCAGCTCTTTTTCCAGTGAGGACGACGATGGTGGTAAGACCTCGGATCCACCCAGCCCTGCCTCGTCTGCCACAGAAGCTGAAAAGTTCCGCTGCAACCTGTGCAACAAGTCGTACTCCACCTTTGCCGGACTCTCCAAGCACAAACAGCTGCACTGTGACTCTCAGAGCCGAAAATCCTTTAGCTGCAAGTACTGTGAAAAGGAATATATCAGCCTTGGGGCCCTCAAGATGCACATCAGGAGCCATACTCTGCCCTGTGTCTGCAAAATATGCGGCAAGGCATTTTCCAGACCATGGCTGCTGCAGGGACACATCAGAACGCATACAGGTATGTATTGAGACGGATACGTCTATATACAGACAATTTAATAAACATCGCTTTTAACGATATGCAAAAGTTCCTGGCATCCGGCGTTAGCCATTCTCTGTTTAACTTAACCCCTTAAGGACCAAGGGTCTTTAAAGTCAATGTATTTATGACGTGACAGTTATGTCATTGGAGTTTAAAGGGTTAAAAAAACCTGCAATCTCACCCAAAGGATATATATATATATATATATATATATATATATGATTCCCTATGCATCTATTTTATTTTCAGGAATACACTTTATGGTTTACACTCCTAAAAAAAAAAAAGTGGTATTTTACGTGAAGAGGCAGCATTGTGTATATAGTCTATACACAGCCTATCCCTTTGTGATTACACTTTGTCTTCCATCGAGGTCACTCTCGTGATGTTTACTTCCAATCTTCAAGAAGAAAGTTTAAAAAAAGTCCTTTTCTTGAAGATCAATTGAATAGTACAAAAGCTAATGTACACAGTGATTATTTCAGCGCCATTGATTCCTTTTTCATGTTGGGCGGGCTGCTGCTGATGGGTGGGCACTATAATTTGTGCTATGCACCTGTTACAATGCACACCATGCCTCTGCCAATACTCTCAGCTGCCAGCCCTGCTGCCCGCTCCTCAAAGGAACCCTCTTACAATGCAAGCATCCACCTCTTATTCATGCCACGCAAGGATTAGTCCCTTTTTTCTCTTGTTGGTTGTTGAGAGAACTGATTTCATGCTCTATTCAAGAGCAGGACAAAAGTTTGAAGAATTCGTTTGGCCGTATAAAGAGATCTGAGAAGTAAAAAAAAAAAAGCTTATTTTTGTGTTCGTTTTACATAAGAACATTACAAGCTCTTCATAGTTTTACATAAAACCATTAGTTGACACAAATGTTATAAAATGCTTGTATATACTTATTGAGCAGGGTGTTAATTTGTTGTTCTGTTCCATTTTCTATATACATTATTTCTTACGGCATTCTAAACCATGGTGGCTAATCTCAGCACCCAGAGGTTTGGGAATAACCTGTTCCCTTAGAGTGCCAATCGTAGGAAATGTAGCTCCCAAATCTCTAAGATTCCTTGCTTAAGAGTTGCTGACCAAACCACTGGCCACACTGGCTTGATAGTCAATGGGCATCTTGACTTGATGGCCATCGGAAGTCTTGACTTGATGGTCATTGAAAGTCTTGATGGCCAACAAAAGTCTTGGCTTGATGGCCAATGGAAATCTTGCCTTGGTGGTCATCGGAAGTCTTGACTTGGTCATCAGAAGTCTTGACTTGATGGCCATTGGAAGTCTTGACGGCCAACAGAAGTCTTGGCTTGATGGCCAACAGAAGTCTTGACTTGGTGGTCATTAGAAGTCTTGACTTGGTGGTCATCAGAAGTCTTGACTTGATGGTCATTGGAAGTCTTGACGGCCAACAAAAGTCTTGGCTTGATGGCCAACAGAAGTCTTGACTTGGTGGTCATTGGAAGTCTTGACTTGCTGGTCATCGGAAGTCTTGACTTGGTGGTCATCGGAAGTCTTGACTTGGTGGTCATCGGAAGTCTTGACTTGGTGGTCATCAGAAGTCTTGACTTGGTGGTCATCAGAAGTCTTGACTTGGTGGTCATCAGAAGTCTTGACTTGATAGTCAATGGAGGTCTTGGCTTGATGGCAAATGGGTGTGTTGGCTTGATGGCAAATGGGTGTCTGGCTTGATGACACAGGACATTCTGAACCTCAGTTGCTTAGAAAGAATGTTCATTTAGTTCCAACGTGTCATTGAAATATTTTTCTGTTCTGCCTTTCTCTTAGGTGAGAAGCCTTTCTCCTGTACACATTGCAACAGGGCGTTCGCTGACCGGTCAAACCTCCGAGCTCATCTTCAGACCCATTCCGACGTCAAAAAGTACCAATGCAAGACCTGCGCCAGGACTTTCTCCAGAATGTCCCTCCTCCACAAACATCAGGAAACAGGATGCTCAGGGAGCCACTGAACACTCAGTATATGGGGACTGATACAGACACTAAACTCCTTTTGTTTCATCAGGAGTCCAATCAAACCCCCTTTTTTTTCCTAAATTTCGTTAGGAATCTGACAATCCATGGGTATGGAGCCTCCAGCTTCATGACAAATATACCCATTTTCTCAGTAGGCTACCGAGCTGGAACCAAGTGCCTTATTCCAGAACCATAGAGATGCGTCACATTGTCACATGCGCACAAATGATCCATTCTGTGTGTTCATTCTTTTTATATAGATGTATATCTTATTTTTATATAAAAAAAGGTGCAAAGTAGTTTTTTTAACTAAATTTTTGATTACAGTCAAGCTCTAGATAATAACAAGAACCTGTGATTTTTACCAAAAAAGTTTAATAAAATAATGGAAGGTAAATAGTTAATTATTTCCTCATCCGCCAGAAATGGAATGCCAAATGCCATATATTTATGAAGGACAGCAGTGAAGTGTTACTTTGTTTTTTTATTTTCGTGTTTCCTTTTGTAATTTTGTGACTGTAAATACGCAAAGTACTTGTAAGTATGTAAGTAGAAGGTAAACTATGCAATAATATATCACAGCTCCAGGGACGGCTGCTTGATCACAATACAATGACAATTTGCAAAAGCCTGCACAGTTAAAGAGTAATAAAAAAAAAAAAAAAAAAATTTTTTTTTTACATTTTATTTTTTATTTTTTTTACCATCAATCCTGTTTACAGAGCGGCTATGTGAGCAGACACCTGTTAATATGGCTCTTAACAATTGCCTTTGTAGAAAAACCCTATATTAATAATAGCGAGGCAGTTGTCAGATTATACAAAGGCTGACTGTGGAACGCGGGTCGCTCAGACAGGTGTAAACCTTAAAAAAAAAAAATTGCATTGACAGGTGTCGGATGAATGCATCTTTTATTCTTACAAAAAAAATGTTTTCTACATAATCCTTTACAAAAAAAAGAATGTTTACATTTCAAAGGTACACTGGTATTTATATATATTTTTTATTTGCCACATTTTGTACTGATGAAACTTTTTTTATCGTTATTCACAATTTATTGATATTCAATAAAAAGTCTAATTTATAAAGAAAATCCCTGTTCGTAATTGTTTTTTTTTCTTCTATTATTCATTATATTTGGTGGCAGGCTCCACTTTGGGGTCTTCATACCATATGTTTATTAATGGTAAATAGTCAATTGTGTTGTCTTACTTTGTTTTTTTTATCTATTTTTTTTATCTTACTTTATTTTTTAATGATGTTTGGATTTGGTTACATTTCAGTTTATGATGGGAAAGTGAAGGATGTGATGTTTACAATAAAATGTCAGATGTCACTGCAGTCTGAACCTTCTAGTGGGTTTTGAACTTAAAACAAAAATCCATTACTTAAGTCCTACTTTTAGGCATTTATTCCAGCTTTTTAGCAGACTTGGGGGAATGAGATACAATCAGAAACATGAAGTCAGTGACTATTTAAACGTCCTCCATTCTGTCAACAAACATTTTGGCTCTGGTCGTCTTTGACTCCGAAACACATTGATTCCAGTAGAATTCTATCCAGAAATCATGTGTTTTGATTCTTATAAAGGTAGCTAAAGGGATGGGAACAAACTTCAGAACTTATTTTTTTTCTCCTTTCATTCCAATTTTTTTAACCTCTTAAAAGTAACTGAAATGTTAAGAATCAGGTCCTTAGTGCCCCCCACCCCAACAAACCTAGTGCTTTTCTATGGAACATAATGGTGACAGAGATAGGTTGTATTTTTTTTATTATCCTTTATTTATATAGCGCCACATATTCTGCAGCGCTTTACAAGATCAGTGTACAAGGGGTTGATACATTGGAATATCACACATGGATGATGACCTGATTCAGGGGGACCCTGTTCTCAAGGGAACTTACAATCTATGAGAAGTACAAGTATTTTGTAAGGTAGGCGCATCCATAGCGTTAGGCGTCTTGCCCAATGACACTCACTGGTGGCGTCTTCTGAGTGGGATCGGGTCGTCTTTCCAAGATTGTAGAGCAGCGACCTGGTGGTTAAGTGGAACCCGCTTCTCGAAAGTCGAGACTTCTCCATAGTTGTATTGGAGGGATGTGTATTTGAGTGGTATTTTGACTTGCTTCTCCACAGTCCCTTCGAGATGTTACCGCTGGACTCCACAGCCGATATTGTGTGGTAGACAAGTATGTACCGTTAGGTGTCTTGCCCGAGGACACTTACTGGAGAGGTGCTCTGGCCGGGATTCGAACCTAGTTCTCCACGGTTATAGAGCAGTGATGTTACCTCTACTCCTGTGGTTCCCAACCACAGTCCTCAAGTACCTCTACTCCATCCAGCCGGTACAAAAAGTGGTATAAAAAGCTGTCACTGTTTAAAGGAACAGGATAACTCACTCCCGATATCCTCCATCTATACATGCTTTCTGCCAGAGTGTGAGAACTATATACACTAAATCCAAATCCACATACATATTATCTTTTTAGTTAGATTTTTCTTCTTTTGGACTTTCCATATTTTATAATATGTTCTATATCGTAATTAGGATATACTGTGCAATGTGCGTCCTATATTTTATTCTCTAGATCGATTGGTACACAATTTGTTGTGGACGGTTCTGCAAAGCGCGAGGACTCTACTTTTTCTTCAATCTACTTTCTGTATGCCTTTCACAAGGCAGGTGGAAAAGAAACACATAGCGTAGGTACACGGTGTTGCTGTCATCAAATCCAACCTTTCCCATATCTGATTTTGCTGCTGATCAGAAAGATGGTTAAAAACGCCTCCTTAAAGCAATTTCCCTTTGACCATGTGTTTAGGAAAATCCTTTCTTTGACTTTACAGTGACATTTAGAAATCCCCCACCATCAACAAGCTGTCATCACAAATTATTGTATTCTGATATATTTGTGTATCAATGATTATAAACTAGACAGGTGTGGAGATACTGGCATGAATAGCTGATTTAATCCGCTTTGGAGCTCCTGGAGGCCTGCCTTATTGTTCTGCACTGGATTTTGGGCAATGAAACACAACAATGGAAGAGTGATATTTGGAGGTTTGCACAATACTAGAGGGAGGTGTCTGCTGCCTCTCACCTCGGGCTAGTAGTCTGTTTTGAATGGACCTGGCATCTCTACATACCATTACTGATCACAGTCAGGTGCGTAAAGGCCCCAGGGCCACCGCTCTACCTGGTACATAGGATGGAGAACTTAGCGTCACAATACGCTCTGCAGGCTAAAATTGATTTAAACGCTTCACCTGCCCCAGGCCACAGCTCTTCACACTCATGGTGGTAATTTACCTAAGGCATGTAAGGGTATCCACAACCACTCAGGGTAATTCAAAGAGCTCCGAATTGCTTGAGAAAGGTAACCGAACGCTGAAAATCAGCATTCGGTTACCTTTCTTGGCCATTCGGATATTCAGAGAGCAGGCAATACGTCAAATCCTGGCGAATTGCCTGCACATACGGTGCCTGTTCGGTGCCTGTTCGAGGGCAGTGAAATCCCCATGAAAAAGCACTGCTTCGGCTATTCAGAGAACACAAACCAGCAGTGAAAGGTTCCCCTAATGCCCTGCCATTCGGTGTTTTCATGCGACAAATTTATTCAGGAGAATCCCATAGGCTTCAATGTTAAAAATATTCCCGTTTTAATTCAATATCTAATAAATAGGGATGTGCGTTTCGGAATTTTGGAATTTTCACGAAATTTCCCGATTCGTGTTTTCGGATGCGGCCGATTTTCCGAAAATTTTTAGATCCGAAAATGGCAGATCCGAAAAGTTTTCCGAGCCAAAACGAAATATTTTCGGAATTTTCGAATGGACTTGAAATGTGTCAAATCGAAATTTATTTTCACTCTATTCATGATTTCGGTTCCATTCGTGATTTCGGTTCCAGCTGTTTTATTCTGAAATTCGATGATGACTGTCCACTTCAAAGTTGTTGGGAAATTCAGGAGTGATCTTCAATACTCTATGTCCAAGACTTAAACCAAAAGGACATCTCTTGGTTGAGGTTAATTAAGAGGTTAACACCTGTCCTGGCCAAACCTCTGCAGGAACCCAAGATCCTACCCTAACCATGTAACAGAAACTGTAAAAAACAGTTCACATTTTTTTCCTCTAAATAATTGGGCAGATCCTGCTGACAGCCTCTGCTATATATATATGTGAATTTACACGCGAGCAGCTCCTCCTCTTTGGTTCAGGGACTACCAAACTTTGAAACGAGGAGAACAGAGGTTCCGAAAAATACGAAAATTTCCGAAATCTCGAAAAGTCAATACAAAAAACAAGCTAAGTGACCCGAAAATACGAAAAATGGTCGATATTCCGAAAAAAAAATGTACACAAAAAACGAGTCGAACCGAACCGAATCGAAACAGAAATCGGTCGAAACGAGCCGAATCGAAAAGTTTAAACATCCGAACGAGTCGAACCGAATCGAACCGAAAAAAAATCTGTGCACAAGCCTACTAATAAACCGTTCATTATAAAATTCTGCAGTAAAAAGTCTCTGTATTTAAAAATTTATTAGGATATTTTAAGCATTTTTTTGAATTTTTTTATTTTTTTTAAAAGTCCGATTTTTTTTAAAAAAAATTTAAGTTTACTTATTTTTTCTGTAACAGCCCTTTTTATTATCATTCCCTGGACCTCATATGTAAATTTCAGACATTTTCGCTCAGTAGTTTCTTTGCAAACAGCGTTTCATTTTCAAACATTCATACAAGCTGTTTTGCTAATTTATTCACTTCACTCTGTCTACGGTCTCAGCTTTTTCTCGGCTGCTTCGCTGCATGTGATTGGCTCCTGCTCGGCTTTTTCGGCGGGTTAATCCAGATGTTTTTGGGGGTTTTCGGCGTGCATTCGGTGGGTTTTGCGGTTCGTTTTCGTCGGGTTTGCGGTGAGTTTTCGTCGGGTTTGCGGCAGCTTTTCCCTGGAATTCGGGGACCCTGTGGTGCTTGCTGAATACACCGCAGGGTCACCGAAATGGGATCGGCAAAACGAACCGAATTGAAGAGAACGAAAAGTCACCGAATGTGCGGTGACTTTTCGAATCTCTTTGAATAACCCTGACTGGGTTTTATTCACTCACCCATCATGAATTACAGTGAACTGGATAGTTACTGTGCAATATATAGTCGATTTCTGAAGGAAAACATCTCTCACTTCACCAGTTTTGTTTTTAAACTTGATAGTATACAATGTATAGGATAGAGAATAAAAATATTTGATGGGGGGAATCAAATCTTTTTACAACAAATCACATCCGGCTGGGTGGAGTAGAGGTAACCCACGCTCTGCGTGGAGAGAGACTGTGGAGACATGGGTTCGATCCCAGCAAGAGCACCTTTCCAGTAAGTGTCCTTGGGCAATACACCTAACGGTACATACTCGCCACCCAGGACATACTTGAAAATGAGAGAAATCTCAATGTATCCTTCCTGGTAAAATCCTTTCTCCAAAAAAAATCGATTGGAGGTTCTTTAGGATGTGTAACTACTAGAATTCATGCATAAATAAATCCCGAACCCCTACTCCAGGCCCATAGTTTTTGCAAAGGAAAGAGGATCCTATTTCAGACTGAAACATTTTAAGAAAAACATTAATGTTTGCTTTTAGGAACCAAATGGATACAAAACCTTCTAGAATTTTAATCGCTGGTTTTCCTAGCTGTTGTAAGGCGGTGTGTGCAATACAAACTATAAGATGCAGTTACATACGTTACCTGCATGGGAAATCCGGGCCCTTTGCCAACAACTCTGCTCAATGGCTCGACCTGCTTCTCCAACTGAGTCGCAAGCTTTGATGGTGGCTCAGCTTTAGAGACTCTTTACTGTAAGTTAACAGCTCCTATATTTTGTATAATTTCTATAGGAACCATGAAATGCTGGGCAGCTGGAGAATAACAAGCTATATTCCCTGATAGAATGAATCCTGCTCTGAGACTCTGGGGTTAAGTGATTTGATTTTTGCAAAAACACTTAACACTGAAAAATAGCCAGCTCAAAATGTAACCCCCCATACCTCTGATCCCACCCACCTCTGGCCATATGCAGAAAAAGAGCTGAAAACATCTCCCAGTGTCCTTCTAGTTTACACAAGCTCATGGAGGACCACACCTCTCTTCATGGAGTCTTACGGACACCAGGGGGCAATACCAGCAGTAGCACTACTGGTATCATGTAGCAGCCCCTAGCTGCTACACCTCAGTCGTTATCGTCTACCGGCCTATCACCAGCTCCATATCAGTTCGCACCAATATTTTCTCTTGGTGTCTTCCTGTTACCACAAGGGGCTTTAGTTAATTCTGCTCGATCTCTGAAATTTTATGATTTTTCTACCACAATTCAGCAGATTTAATTCAGGGCATACCAACATGTCGAACCATGTAAATAGTTTGGGTCAATTATTGACACTTATGCCTATGTTCGCCAATGGATATCTCTGATTTAGCGATTCAATTCCAACTTGTCAGAAAGACGATTTTTGAAAAACTATCAAGAGCTGAAAGGGGTCGGAAAATGGAATTTCAGGTGGGGCAACTGGGAAAAAAAACAAACTCTGAAACCCTCCTCTAAACATTGGATTGTCAAACGGGCATGCTTAGTAGCGAAAATCAGTATGATGCTGGTCAAAAATCTGTTTTTTTGGATGTTTTACCAGCCTGCTTTTTCTCCGGACCAGTTTTATTTTGATTTGAATCAGATTATACATTGAAATAAATATCAGTGGAAGCTTGCCTGAGTATTATTTGAGAAACCGGACAAAAGAATAAAATTGAGCCCGAGTTTGGAATAGGAGCCTTTGTATCTATAATTCTAATTGTTATGGACTCCAGGGGACAATACCAGCGGTAGCACTACCGGTATCATGTAGCAGCTCCCAGATTGTCGTGATGGAGCAGGTGATAGGGAGTCGTAAACTCTGTCAGTTCACACCAATATTTTCCCTTGAGGGGTTATTCAAAGAGCACCGAAATTTCACTGAAATCTTGGTGTTCTTTTATTCGGTGCATTTCGGCATGCTGAATTCACCGACCCTGTAGTGAATTCATCATTCAATGCAGGGTCCCCGAAGTGCACCGAATTGATCCGCCGGATGTCGCCGATAAACCTGCTGAACACAGCCATAAACCACTGAACGCATCGATAAACCCGTCAAGCGCATCCAATAAACTGCCGAAAAACTACCGAACGCATCCGATAAGCTGCCGAAAGCAGCTGACGATCCACCAAACAGACTGCCGAAAGTCGAACAGACCACCAAACACCGCTGGAGAAAGCCAACCAGCTGCCAAACAGGATAAAAAGACAACTTTTAAAAAGTGTTTTAAACAAAAATAATGCATGAAAATAATATACAGAAACAAATCCTGCCTGAGCCCCGCGGTAAGAAAGCAGATTGTACAACAAATGCTTATGCCGGCTATTGAATACGGAGATGTAGTGTATGCAGCTGCCCCGCAAACACACCTTCATAAACTTACTACATTGTATAACTCATTCTGCCGCTTTGTGCTAACTACATGACCCACCATTGTGAAATGTTAAAAGAACTAAACTGGCCGTCGCTGGAATCTAGACGCACCCTTCACCTTTCCAACCTGGTGTTTAACAGCTTCTCTGGGAAGCTGCCACCCTACCTGAATAGTCTGCTTCCCCTAGCATTTCCCTCATCCTATTACCTCAGATCCAGGACCTGCATCTTACTTGCAATACCACAATACAAAAAGAAAGTGTCTCGATCCTCCTTTTCTGACAGAGCACCGCATTTATGGAATAACCTTCCAGACACCATCAAATCTTCCCCCAGTCTTAAGTCACTCAAGAGCTCCTTACTAGCATACCTCGGTACAGAATGCACCTGTAAACATGTAACATAGTAACTATATTACTTACATATTTATTTTCTGTGTTAATCTGTATATTTGTATTTTGTTTTTAATATCTTGCATTTATTACTTTGTATTTCTGTAACAACTGTAAATTTTCAATGCTCTCGAACCCAGGACATACTTGAAAACTAGAGAAATCTCAATGTATCCTTCCTGGTAAAAACCTTTATAAATAAATAAATAAATATAAGGTCCTATGAATAACAATAAAAAGGTCTGGTACAGGTTTTACATTTTTTTTGTAAAAAAAAACGGAATTAAAAATTTGGCTGAAAAAAATGCTGAAAAATGCAAGAAATTCTAAAAAATAAATTTATAAAGATACTTTTTGCTGCAAATGAAAAGAATAAATGCTTGGATAAAAATTTAATAAAAACGGGGAAATTTTTCACATTGAATCCTATGGGATTCTCCTGTTTAATCCTGTCGACGATAATATTTGGCGAATTGCCAGCTTTTTGAAAAGTCGAGTGGCCACAAAATTGCACCGTATGGGGAAATTCGGGGGCAAAGTCAGCTGTCTTTAAGTAACCCCTTTGGTGTCTCCTTGTTGCCAACAAGGGGCTTTAGTTAATTCGCCTTGATTTTCTAATTCTATATATTTTTATTCTTTTCATTTGCAGCAAAAAGTATCTTTATTCATTTATTTTTTAGGCATTTTTCAGGATTTGTTTTTGGCCAAATTTTTATGTACCCATCTAATCAGACAACCAGTAAGGCCTCCCAGTGATTAATACACCTTGTGCTATCAGTATCTTCTTTCTAGCTTGTTTTATTCTTTAAAAATTGTACATCTCTGCACTGTATGTTGCTACTAAGCTACCTTGTTAACTTTTACAGGTCGTTATAGAATTTATAATTCAAGACATCAGGTGGTGCAGGGGGCAGCATGAAAATGTTAAATATGTGGAGTTTGTACACAAAAACACACAATACCGTAGATACTCGAGTATAGCGCGACCCGAATATAACGCGATGGATAGAGATTTATATATGGAAATGAGAGAATACTCAAGACTCGAATATAACGCGAGGAACAAAATTTTACGTATCGGTAAACAATTAAAATCCTTCCAGGTTCTCTTACCAAAGTCTGGCTCCCCCTCAGGCCAGGGTGTTCTGCTCTAGAATGATTGCAGTTGTTACTATCAGGGCTATTCAGAGAGGGGTGAAAACCTTGAGCATTGGCAGGAGAATGAACAATCTAGACCAAATAGCCAATTTGGAAAGGGATATATAAATGGGAGAACTTTTCTGGTTTGACTATTTTGACCTAGAATTTTAAATTCTCCAATCATTCTCAAGGTTTTCACCTCTTTCTGAATAACCCTGTAAGTATAAAGCCGCCGGCCACCCGTCTTCTTTACTAGCGATTAGATGATTGGCTTTAAACAGCCCTCTGGCCGTGATGGATCCCACCTCTCCTAAATCCGGGAGTTCCTGAAGTGTTTGCAAGCATCAGGAAACCCGTATTCACTTCAGGGAGACTTGACATCCAGAGCAAGGCAAGGTTCTTTTGTTTTTTTTTAACACGCGGTGCAGATGTCTCGAATATAACGTGACCCCTCCAATTTTAAGGTAAATTTTTGTCACCAAAATCTAGAGGTATACTCGCGTATCTACAGTAATCGTCCAGGGTTCTGCCAGGTATTCAGCGCTGCTTCCAACCTTTCATGTGATACTGATACACTGTATTCAGTGATTGAGGATAAACAAGGAAACTCGACAAGGAAGGAAACGTGCTTCAACATCTGTCTTCAATAATCTTTAGTATGTATGTACTTAATACACACTTGCGCTTGGAAATTAATGCATCCTCATGGGTTTTCCATATATAAACATACGAGTCTTTGCTTTTTTTTCTGAACGGGTCATAATTGCTGGTGACATCACAGCTTAGTGATGTCATGCATTAACTTCAATGGATCAGCAAAGTTACAGATGAGTGAAAAGAGATTTGAAAAGGTTTTTCCGGTGGAAAAAAATTTGATAAGATTTAAAACACATCAGTCGTCCAGCAAATCACTTTAAAAACAACACTTGCTATTTCACACTTTACATCAAAATTGCATTTAATTAGGAAGGTTACATTTCATTTCTATAGAACAGATAAATCCTAAAGGTAAAATAACAATAAGAAAAGTCCATGTGCTGAGCTGAAAGTTAGTACAGCTGGACATATTTTGCTGATATCATCACTGAATGGAGACATCATAGCTCAATGATGTCATAGTACCTCTCAACTTTTCATATGAGCAAAGAAGAACAGTTGCATGTTCGGGAATGTCATTAAAGCTGTGTACAGAGCTGTGTTTATGTACAGACTATTTTAGATGACCTCATGCCCATTTAGGCTGGGGTCAGACCAGCGCAGTTTTAACATGCGTTCTGGCGCACATAATTACGGCCGCACTAGCAGCAGATGACGGGCAATGATGGCCAATATACGATGTACGGCCGCACAAAAGTCCGGCCGTGCAACGCAAGTGGAATTTGAACGCATTTTTCTGAGAACGCTGAACTGCTAGTACTGACGTACTGAGTGTGCAGCTGCGGCATAGCGGCGTGTTTGCGTGATTAGGAGATGTCAGACGCTGCTAATGTCCAGCCAACATAACGTCCAGACGCAAAAAGAGTTTTATTGACGATCCGTACAAAATCACGCCCGAAAATGCACGTCGTCTGACCGTTTTTGCGCATTCCGTGAAAAAATACGTCAATGCGTTCAGACGCACTTTTTTACGTTCGCGGGGAAAAATGCTTTCGTCTGACCCTAGCCTTAAAGGGACACTACCACTTACATAAACTGTAACTAGATTACTTGTGCATGAAAAACAAAACCGCACTATAAAGCACACGCTGCGGTTTGTTTTCTTTAAAGTAATCGCATGTAAAAAGGAAAAATATAAAGTAAAGGTTTTTATGGCTTGTTCCCATTTTGTGTATTTTTCCCAGGATGCAACATTTACCAAAATGTGTGCAAAAGTTTTACTTTGTGGCTGTGCTTTACCGTATACAGTATTTAACAGTTAATGAGGTAGAGGAGGAAATTTTTAGATAAGGCTATTGTGTTCTCTGGGTTACATAGCTACATAGGCTGAAAAAAGACGTGCGTACATCGGGTTCAGCCTTTCATACATCACCTACTGCTGTTGATCCAAAAGAAGGCAAAAAACCCAGTCCGAAGCGCTCACCAATATGCAACATACTGGGAAAAAAATCCTTCTTGACCCCAGAATGGCGTCAGATTTCTCCTTGGATCAAGCAGCTTTTACCCACATATTAAATATTATAACCCTTAATATTATGCTTTTGCAGGAAGTCATCCAGGCGTTGTTTAAAAGTCTGTACAGACTCTGACCCAACCACCTCAACAGGCAGAGAATTCCACAGCTTGATTGTTCTCATCGTAAAATAACCCTTCCTATGCTTTAGGCTGAATTTCCTTTCGTCCAGTCTAAATGGGTGACCTCGTCTCCTGTGTATAGTCATGTTAATGAATAGGTTTCCAGACAATGGTTTATAGTGGCCTCGTATATATGTCAGGTGATTCGAGATAACAGCTGACAGCTGAATGAGATATGACAGGGAGCTTAAAATACTTCTAATCTACCCCCGGTGATGTTCTTTGAATACATCCCACAAAATACAATGATTTGAGTCAATAATCGACCCATAGACTCCATTCTATGGCCAAAAGCCACAGAGTGAAGAGCAAGTGATGTACAGATACTGTGGGGGGAGCAGCTTACAACACAAAATATCACACAAAGGAAGCATCCAAGGACACAAATAGAGGAAAATATTTTCTTAACTAAACATACAAGAGTAAAACAAAGCACATGTAAAAGATCAGCAACATAGAATACAGAACATAAGAACATTTCAATTTTTGCTGGTAATGTCCTTTTAAGTAAATAAGAAAATTATACAGGGGTAGATTTTATTTATTTATTTATAAAGGATTTTACCATGAAGGATACATTGAGATTTCTCTTGTTTTCAAGATCAAGTTGTCTTATTATTTACACCCAGTCATTTATAACAGTATTTAGACGTTTAGGAAGTTATTACTCCTAAAAAGAATAAAAAGATATCTAGATTGACTTAACTGAATATTTTTTGCCTCCTTTCTTGCTATTTTAGGTTAAATGTTTACAAATCGCTGGTCATTGTATGCCGCATAAAGCCCTTTACTAGATACTTTTTACACTCATCCAACTTCTCAAACACCCGCAAATGTCCAACTTAATACCGATAGAATTTAAAGTAAACAAATACCCATATTTCAATCTCTTTTCCATTGGCTCCAGTTTTAAGAAAACAAGCATTTATTTGTTAGGTTTCTGTGCCTACAACTAAATTTCAAGTCAAATCGATGTTTCCCTGTATTTATAATTGGCGAGTGATTGTTCCTTGGCAGCCATGACCTAACATGTTGATCTGTTCAGAGTTTGACTTCCATACATTCCCTGCATAAAACATGAGAGTCGGCCGCGCGGACCTGCCAGAACCTTTCATCACGGTTATATTTTAATCGCTACATCTCTCCTTGTAATGCCTTCTTAGCAGAAGACTAATCAGGAGTAATCCAAACAAACAAGGCATGGTGGAAAACCCACATTCACCATCACGTCTGCATGAGCTCAATATTTTAAGTAAATATTTTCTAAAACCTGAGGGTTGAGTGAGGTCTGTCAAGGTTTACCTCAAGGAACTCTAACTAAGGAGAACTCTAAGGGAAGCCAAAAAATGTGGCTGGTTGGTGGCTGCAGCCAATGGGCCATCCATTGAAATAATGAGCAACAGATGTTCTTTAGTCCAAAGGGATGAACTTTGTAGTTGGATGTATGTACCATGGTCTGTGTGATCAAACGTCCTGAAGTTCTCTCAAGGCTGCAGCGAGAATTACTGTATCTGGTGTCGTGCCACCAGTCTGGAGACCCATGGAATCTTCTTGTCTCTGCTCATTCCAGCTCAGGTTTTGGCTTAGACTAGTACTTCCGTTCCTGGACCTCAGTACTTCAGCCCGGGTTTTCCCTATTACTTGTACGCTTTGTCCTGAGCAATTAAGCATTGATTGATGCCAATAAAAGGATACACCTCCCATCAGCCAGTGCTTCAGCATTGTTGCAAATTTGCTCTGTCAGAGTAGTCCTGTGAGTTTCTGCTCATGAGACCTGCGTGTATCCAGCCTTGCCTTCAAAGTTCCTCGTTCCTTCAATATCCAGATCCTACAGCATCCAGGTTCCCAGTTACTAATATTCTTACAATCTTCAGTGAATTCCTACCAGAGTCTGGTCAGCCTCATCGTGCCCCTTGTCCTCAGCTTGCTGGTTGTCTCCATCGTGTTTTCCACCTCCACCCTTACCTACGGTGTGTGTGTTACCACATACTGGGCTCATAACCTGCTTAGCCAGTACGCGGCTGGTACTTACCCTTTCATCTGATGCCCAAAACATATTTGCTTATTCAACCTATTCTCCATGATTGACAATTTAGTGGTGGAGAAGCATCCATCTGCTGTCTGGTCCCCCACTACTTTTTTAATCATCAGGTTAGCTTTTTGGCCAGGATTTCCCACATCTGAAGTCTTTACTCATGTTCTGAGAACCACAAACGTTTTACTTTATCACATGGGAAAGGAGATGAACTCTTCACCCATCACCTAGCTTGGCACAGGTTCACCGCTTGGGAAGTACTGGAGCATATTAACATATATGTGCCAGGTTTGGTGACCACATGCATCTTTGACAGTTGAGTGGTGGTGTAAAATCCATGAAATTGGTCATATATATATATTTTTTTTTTAGAAAGGATTTTACCAGGAAGGATACATTGAGATTTCTCTCGTTTTCAAGTATGTCCTGGGTGGCGAGTATGTACCGTTAGGTGTCTTGCCCAAGGACACTTACTGGAGAGGTTGCTCGTTGGGATCGAACCCATGTCTCCACAGGCTCTCTCCATGCAGAGCAGTGATGTTACCTATACTCCACCCAGACGGCACTATTGATCAAATTATATTCCATGATGGAGGAAAGGAGGAATAACTGATCCAATCATGTATGGTGGTTTTTGTTTTCCACCTTCTTTTGCATTAGCGTCAATACCAGATACAGGAAAGGTCGAATGAGATGGATGTGAGGCTTTTTGCACCATAACTTTATAACAATATATGAAAGCTCTGTCAGCCAGGGGTAATATTAATGACATATAGTTGTGAGTTTGGCTGTGAGTTAGGGAAGTCAATTCAAATCAAAATAAGCTTTATTGGCAGGACCAAATACATTTTAGCATTGCCAAAGCATATGGGGAGGTTATATGGGATGGGGGGGGGGGTAGTCTATCCTGCTAATTGTTGCTAATTTATTTAGCGGTTTATTGTAGTTTATTTATAGCTTTCTGGATTTACTAATTTGCAAACAATGATCTAACAAAAAGATACATTCTAGTAATGATTAGCAGATATAGATCTCACTGTCCCACCCTGTCTATCAATCTTACTGGCTGCAGGATAGAGGCCAGTTTGGTCCTCACTGATCCACTGTCTTTAATCACATTTACATTTCCTCCCCCATTAAGTCTAACCACCTTAGAGGGACACGCCTATGTTAGAGAATGTCACTGGAGACCTACAGGGTTATTCAAAGAGAATCGAAAAGTCACCGCACGTTCGGTGACTTTTCATTCTCTTCAATTCGGTGCGATTTGGCGATCCCATCTCGGAGACCCTGCGGTGTATTCAGCAAGCACCACAGGGCCATCGTAGTGCAGGGAAAAGCCGCCGAAAACCTGCCGAACGCTCACCGCAAAACCCAGGCGAATGCACACCGAAACCCGCAAAAACCCGAGCAGGAGCCGATCAGAGCGCAGAGCAGCCGCCAGAAAAAGCCGACACCGCAGACGAATGGAGTGAAAAAAAACAAACCGTTTACTTGAATATTTGATAAGTGAAACTCTGTTTACAAAGAATCTAATAAGCGAAAATGTCTGAAATTTACATATGAGGTCCAAGGAATGATAATAAAAAGGGCTGTTACAGAAAAAAGAACAAACGTTTAAAAATTTATTTTTTTTTAAAAAAAATCGGCAAAAATGTTTAGGCAAAAAAATCCCAAAAAATTCTTAAAATATCACAAAAAATATATAAATAAAGAGACTTTTTACTGCAGAATATTATAATCAACGGTTTATTAGATAGTGAATTAAAATGGGAATATTTTTAACATTGAAGCCTATGGGATTCGCCTGAATAAATCTGCCGCGTGAAGCCACTGAATGGCAGGGCAATTCGGCAACTTTTCACTGCTGGGTTTTGTTCTCTGAATAGACGAAGCATTGCGTCCCTATGGGGATTCACTGCCCTCAAACAGGCACCGAACAGGGACCGTATGTGCAGGCAATTCGCCAACATTTGGCAAACTGCCTGCTCTCTGGATAGCCGAATGGCCAAGAAAGGTAACCGAACGCTGATTTTCAGCATTCGGTTACTTTCCAGCAGCCATTCTGATCTCTTTGAATAACCCTGATGGTCAGAGATGAGTCTATTAAAAGTCTTTTTAGTCTTTGCAGCACATTTATGAAATTAGAATGTATTGGAAGGATGGAGTAGCGGTAACATCACTGCTCTATAGCCGTGGAGACCCAGGTTTGAATCCCGGCCAGAGCACCCCTCCAGTAAGTGTCCTTGGGCAAGACACCTAACAGTACATACTTGCCCACCACACAATATTGGATGTGGAGTCCAGTGATAACATTTCGACCGTGGACAAGCAAGTCAAATCCCCTTCAGCACATCCCTCCAAAACAACCACGGAGAAGCAAGTCTCGACTTTACATGAAGCCGGTTCAACCTAACCACCAGGTCACTGAACTGTTATCATGGAGATTCCACTCAGAAGACACCACCAGCGAGTGTCCTTGGGTTAGACACCTAACGATATGGATGCGCCTACCTCACAAATTACTTGCACTTCTCACAGATTGTAAGTTCCCTTGGGAACAGGGACCCCTGAATCAGGTCATCATCCATGTGTGATATTCCAATGTATTAACCCCTTGTACACTGATCTTGTAAAGCGCTGCAGAATATATGACGCTATATAAATAAAGGATAATAACAATGCGATTTAGAACAATATACAGTAAAAGTTATGGTAGTTTAGGGGCTCATCGCTGGCGTCTTTGTTGCTTTACAGCTCTGTTATACACCCGCACACACCAAATATGAAGGGGAGCCCCTAGAAAGACACATGCACATGCCAAATATATGGTGGAGCTCCTAAAAGGACACCCAAAATATATAGAGGAGCACATAAAAAAGCACCTGCACATGCTGAACATAAGGAGGAACTTGTAAAAACCATTGTACACCCCACATATATGGAGGAGCAACTATCAAGATACCCACACATCCCAAATATATGAAAGAGCCACTAGAGAGACACCTGCACACCCCAAATATATGTAGGAGCACTTAAAAAGACATTTGCACACCCCAATTATATTGACGAGTCCCTAAAAAGAGCGACATTATTAGAGAAAAGAGAGAAAGCGATTTTGGTCCAGAATATAGATAAATGGATCAAAAATATAAAGAATATGAAATAGAAGCATACTATTACGCAACATAAAGTAGGAATATAAATATGTATACCATCTGGTCACTGATGATTGATGAGGTGGTATACATATTGAGGATTGAGGTGTTTCCAAGAGCTTCCTCAGTGAAAGACTCAGATTCACTGTATCCGCTGCTTGGCCATCATATACAGGAATGCACACGCGATAGTGGCCCTAGGTATATATTTAAGACTCTGTTCATCATAACTATAGGGAAATTAACTGCCAGTGCCAAGAAAAACACTTGCCATAGCAGTTGGTTGTTGATACCTGATCGTAAATGCAACAAACTGGAAACATCTACTATATTACCATTATTAAGTCAATCTCCTAAGAAACAGGTGAGAGGAGAGAATCACAGGGAAATTGAAATTTTAGATTTAGCTGAACGAATACATAGTTACATAGGCTGAAAAAAAGCCATGCGTCCATCGGGTTCAGCCTCTCACACATCACCTACTGCTGTTGATCCAAAAGAAGGCAATAAACCCAGTCTGAAGCGCTCGCCAATATGCAACACACTGGCAAAAAATTCCTACTTGACCCCAGAATGGCGTCAGATTTCTCCCTGGATCAAGAAGCTTTTACCCACATACTAAATATTATAACCCTTAATATTCTGTTTTTGCAGGAAGTCATCAAGCCGTTGTTTAAAAGTCTGTACAGTCTCTGACCCAACCACCTCAACAGGCAGAGAATTCCACAGCTTTATTGTTCTCGCCGTAAAATAACCCTTATGCTTTAGGCTGAATTTCCTCTCGTCCAGGCTAAATGGGTGACCTTGTGTCCTGTGTATAGTCCTGTTAATGAATAGGTTTCCAGACAATGGTTTATAATGGCCCCGTATATATTTATATAAAGTTATCAGATCCCCTCTAAGGCGCCGTATATATTTATATAAGGTTATCAGATCCCCTCTAAGGCGCCGTATATATTTATATAAGGTTATCAGATCCCCTCTAAGGCCCAGTATGTATTTATATAAGGTTATCAGATCCCCTCTAAGGCGCCGTATATATTTATATAAAGTTATCAGATCCCCTCTAAGGCCCAGTATGTATTTATATAAGGTTATCAGATCCCCTCTAAGGCCCAGTATGTATTTATATAAGGTTATCAGATCCCCTCTAAGGCCCAGTATGTATTTATATAAGGTTATCAGATCCCCTCTAAGGCGCCGTTTAGGTTTAAACTTGTTAGTCTTAAATACGGATTTGAATTGTTTCCAGATTCGTCCGTTTTGTCCTAAAATTCATAATGTTCCGCTCATTCTCCCTTTTTTGAGTAACCGTGCATGTTTTTTAACGTGCCCCTTTTCTGGTCCTGTTGAGAATCCAAACCATGCAGACACAATGCTTTCTTAAGGTAATTGGAAAATAAGCAGTTAGCAATCACAGGAGATTCTTCCTTCCATTCCTGGCTCGTTTAGGCTGCCCACTCTATAACAATGGTATGAAACATCGCGGCGATTAAACCATCACCGCATGTAAAGGTTACAGAGGCATGAGCTCATCGAACATGCAAACCACATCTAACAGCTCAGTCTTACTGTGTCTGAAGAACCCAGATTTGTCTAGGGCATTGATGGCTATTATTGCACTCATACCTCCCCCCAGATATTTGGAAACTACATATCTCATGATGCTCAGCCAGCCTGAAGGCATCTAGAAGAATGTTCCCACAGCAACAGTTTTTCTTACGTTTGTTACCTTTATACAATGTTACGTGTCAAACTCTTTAGAATGTCTGACCCAAAGACCTTTCAGAAAATGAACCCATTGGTAGGTTTATATACTACTAATATTCTTTGAAGAAACTATCAGGGTTGTTGAGAGAAAGTTGAAAATCAGGAGAACTGGCAGGAGAAGCGAACAATCTAGACCAAATAGCCGATTTGGAAAGTGAGATAAATGGGAGAATTTTTCTGGTTTGGCTATTTTGACCTAGAATTTTCACTTCTCCAGTCATTCTCCCGAGTTTCACCTTTCTTTGAATGGACCTGTAAGGCATCCAAATGTGTCCTTAATGGTATTATTACTTATGGGTCTCTGTTAACCTCTATAGAACTTGTGCTGTGATCATGTAAGATGAGTAAACATTTTACCTCATGCTTTACTTTTCATTCTTATTACCTTAATCAAGATGGTTTTAGTGTACGTTTTAGGCTGGGGTCAGACGAACGCAGTATTAACGTGCGTTTAGCCGCACTTAATCACGGCCGTGCTAGCAGCAAATGACGTCCAATGCCGGGTAGCATACGAAGAACGGCCGCAAGAAAGTGCGGCCGTGCAACGCAAGTGGCAAACAAACGCATTTTTTCGAGAACATGATACCGCTAGTACTGATGTACAGAGTGCGCTGCGTCCGCTAGAGGCGTGTGTGCGTGATTAGGAGACGTCAGACGCTGCTAATGTCCGGCCGACATAACGTCCAGACGCAAAAAGGGTTTTATTGATTATCCGTACAAAATCACGGATGACAATGCGCATCGTATGACCGCTATCGCGTATTCCGTGAAAAAATACGTCCATTCGTTCGAACGCACTTTTTGATGGACAACGCGAAAAATGCGTTAGTCTGACCCAAGCCTTAATAATAAGGATGAATTTTAACATTACTTCATAGACATTTGTCTTCTTTTATCCCACCGTCCCATGTCCTCATGTGATTGTCCCAAAAAGAGTACCTGGAATTCTATGTGGATGTTAGAGTGGTCTTTGACAAACCATGGAGGCTTTACCCATAGCTTACACAGGATCCACCACTAACAGAAGACACGAAACAAATAGCCAGTTCCGATTAACAGAGGGTCGTTTGAACCTAATACCCCTTCCTATACTTATCAAGATGGGGATTAGGTGCCACATTTGGAAACCATCAAGTGTAGGCAGGGTAATCAGACATTTTGGGGCCTCTTACTGAAGCCCTTTCCCTCAGCTGCCAATTTTAGGAAACAAATCAAAAATAAAAACATTTTGGTTCCTCGTCTGTTTGCCTTTTTTACAGGGAGTGTGCTAAATCTCTGGTTGTCCAGAAAAGCTGTAAAACGTATTCCCTAATGACCTGGTGGGAAAGAATCCAGCCTGCACCTCTACTTGTTTCAGACCATACTAATCACTCCCTCAGTGAAGAGCCCGAGTTATCTTAGAGGCACCAGATGTTGCGGTGTTCTGCCCATCGAGCGAACTTGCCATAATGGCGAACCCGCGTCACTTCCGGTGCACCTACGTCACCAAAAGTGAGGCGGATCAGCTGGATACAGCATCCGGAATGCCAGTGAAACCTCTGATCAGCCTCAGATAGGAAGGAATTACTTCCTCATATACCAACCCAGGGCCTGCCCACTGCAGTCACGTCATCCAACCCTGCACTCTGTATAACACACAACCCCCCTCCCACGGCTCTGTATAGCGCACAAGCTACTGACTGTGAGCCGCACACCCTGAATATATAGAGGAATCTCTAAATAGACACTGTCTATTTCAAGATTCCTCTATATATTCAGGGTGTGCGGGTCACAATCAGTAGGCTTGTGCGCTATACAGAGCCGTGGGAGGGGGGTTGTGTGTTATACAGAGTGCAGGGTTAGATGACGTGACTGCAGTGGGCAGGCCCTGGGTTGGTATATGAGGAAGTAATTCCTTCCTATCTGCAGCTGATCAGAGGTTTCACTGCCATTCCGGATGCTGTATCCAGCTGATCCACCTCACTTTTGGTGACGTAGGTGCACCGGAAGTGATGCGTGTTTGCCATTATGGCAAGTTCGCTCGATGGGCAGAACACTGGCCCTCCAGGATATTTCTTGATGTCCCAGTGGGCCAGTCTTGTTTAACATAGCATCTGTTGCACTTAGACAAGTTACACCGGGTTTGGCAAGGGCCAGGACCTCCTGCAGCCAATGGGTCCCCGAACATATCAAGGACTGGCACCTCCTTAGTGACAGCTGAATGTAGTCAGCAGACCCACCACAATTATAAGATGGCTATATGCAACCTGTTTTCTCTTTATATCCTGAACTATTATTTTTGGACTCTTCTCTTCAGGGGTCCTAAAAAAAGAAGTGTGGGAACTCACCAAGATTTCTGCACCCAATAATCACCCATCTAGCACTAAACACAAATAAATCTGATATATTTATACATATATGTGGATTTTATCAAAAATATATGTTAATTCTATATATTTATTGTGACTTACAGAGGAAAGATATGATTGGACATCTGTATACAAGCTTTATAGTGTATGGGAACAATGGGTACTGAGTTCCCTCTGCAGAGATAGTGGAGGATCTGCATTCCCATGCGTTCCCCCTTGACTTGACCACTGCTCCTCTTGATGATGGCGTAGACCATGACAAGTATTCCCGAGCAGCATGAAAACTGCCAAGTGAAGACCTTTCATTTTGAGCCACAGTTACTAATTTCATTTTTTTGCAATTTACATGATTATTTAAAGCCATTATTAGTTTAAATTCTACTTTTCATTTAAAAAATGCTCACGATGGAATGTGATTAGCTTGATGTCACCCAGGAAGCTTATCAATATTCTAACTTTTCTGGTTTCACTTTGAAAAGGATGAAGGGCTGTCACGGAGCTGACAACTGGTGCTCCTCAGCGAGCCACAAGAAACTGACTAGGCTGTTTTAAAGACCATTTTTACTTTTCCCTCGGTTTTGCGTTTCAAATTGTATGGACAATTTTATGTTCTTACTATGTGGTTTTATTGAAGGGTGGTGTATTTTTCAATGTAGTGTAAATGGCATAACGTTTGTTTTAAATATACTTATATTCCTGTAGGTAAATGTGTTTCTGTATAGCCAGTAAACAAGCTTTACTGCTGTGTAATTTATGCAACAGGACTTTTCCCCTTATCTAGCTGCATGTTTAATTCAAGGGATCTGTGATAGTGTTTGTATTTAATCTGATGTGTTAGAACAATGGATTATACAAATGTTGTGTGAGCTGAAGGCTAAAGAATGTAAAGAATGTTTATTGTAAATAACTGACATAATCTAATTAGTATATTGGTAGGACGAGGTGCGTCATTTATGCAAATTATGACTATTGGACTTCAGCATAAATGGTGGTGTTTTGTTCATTAAAAAGTCAGAGAACTCTCAGAGCTCAGAGAGAGAGAATCCTGTTTTAAAGCATACAGCCGCGCCTGGTGTTTTTATTTCAGCAACTCTACACTATATACTCAACATCAGAAGGCACCGAGCGGCCTTCTGGAGATTCCTAACGGCTCCAGGGCAGAGGAACAGAAGCAGGCGGGTCAAGCTGCTCGAGGCGCTGAGGACAGCGCTCCCAGTAGCCGGGCTGACCGCAACGAAGGGGTGTCTGGAGAGTCCGGACAGACGGAAGAGAACGGTTCTGTCACAGGGCTCTATTACATTCTTCACGCAAAAAAGCACGCAGAACGTGTGAATTTTTGCGCGCAGCGTTAAACATTAACGCGCGTTAAAACAACGCTGGTATTACAATCCTCGCGCATTTTTTCATCCGTCAAAAAATAACGCGCGTAAAACGGACGCACTTGCGCGCAGAAATCAGTGTGCGGACTGTTTTTTTCACGCGATTCAGTCAATCAGAATTAAGAACTACAATTGTCTCCCGTTAAGTTTTTGCGCCTGTCAAAGTCGATCTGCGCATATATGCTGCATCAATAAAAAAAACACTCACAACTTCTCAAATTTATTGTTTGGGTATGTGTAGAATGTGTAACTATACTGTGTTGTATTGTTTTTTTTGGGCTGGTGTATTTGGGTTCGGCCAGGACGTTCAGATTTGCCATTAATACCAGCTTTTCAAAGACGTTAAAATTATGCGCAAACGCTGTGCGTTAAATTCTGCGCATAGATTGTAATACCATCCGCGTACCAATGCACAAACGCATTTGCGCTCACAATGTTAAGTATAGGACGCGCGCAGTACAGTACGCTCGCACAGGTTCACCCGCGGTAGACGTTAACGCGCATTGTTTGCGCGGACATTGTAATACGACATTCAGCGCAAAGGGTTTTGCCCCTCGCGTTAATGCGTTTTTGCGCACGTGTTAACGTTTGCGCGAAGAATGTAATAGAGCCCTAAGTGTGTACAAACCACATTTCCTAGAAGAATGGTAAAACCCAAATCCCTGCACAATGAGCTGGACTTGCCTCCACCAGGGACTATACCTTCAAAAGTCAAAGAGTGGTGTAGCAATGTCTGTGTCCTTCCCAAGATGGAGTCAGATGGAATCAGAATCCCTTTGTTGTGCTCCCAAACTTCTCCTCTTTCGTTACCCTCAGAAAAAACATAGGGGATACATCATAGTGCGACCCATAAATATGTGTATATATATATATAAATGGACAATAGCACTCACATGTAATAGAACCCTCCTGGTTCTGGGTATATTGCCTTAGGGATTTTGCCGGCTTCCCAATTGCCCTTTCAGAAGAGGTTTACTGCATCCCGATCGAAGGTCCAAAGATGAAATAGAAGTGAAGTTTCGTATTGTCTCGAATGATGTGGAGTTTCCCCAAACAAATTGAAGAAAGACTCCAATGGCAGAGTTAAAACTTTAAATACAGATAAAACAAAAAGTAAAAAGAACGCCAGAACGCGTTTCGCCAATACAATAGTATATCAAAGGCTTCCTCAGCTATCCTTCCTCAGGGACTATACCTTGATTGGTGACTCCTTCCTGTCAGAAATGATCACAGGTCAAACAAAAGAATTCCCTTAGAGAATTTTCTTTTATTTTCCTGTGCAGGTATACTCACTCTGCAGGGTTTATCTTTTGTGCTTATTTTTGTAGGTGTTTCTTTTCTTGGGTAAACCTATTAGAAACACTGTCAGCAGGGGCCATTTGCTGACCACCTTGTGTGAACATCTGCAAAAGATTACAGAGTCAGTCCCAATAAAACCCTGGATTCAATCAATTTAACTTTAGGTATCCATAAAATGAACTACTCGGTGTCGGTGGCACCCCTGGGAGCAGCCTCATTAACAGGGTTGTTTCTCCATTCTCATTCACCTCTAAATGGATTTTTCATTTGCATTTCCTTATCCCTGACTTCATTACATCCTTTGAAATTTTAAGGTGAGTGGACTGAAGTGCATCAGAATTTAATCTTCTCTAATAATAAAATATTAAGGGCCCTATTACATTCTTCACGCAAACATTAACGCGTGCGCAAAACCGCATTAACGCGAGGGGCAAAACCCTTTGCGCAGAAAGTCGTATTACAATCTCAGCGCAACAAACGCGCGTATATGTCTACCGCGGGTGAACCTGCGCGAGCTTACTGTACCTCGCGCATCCTATACTTAACATTGTGAGCGCAAATGCGTTTGTGCGCTGGTACGCGGATGGTATTACAATCTATGCGCAGTTTGTAACGCACAGCCTTTGCGCGCATAATTTTAGCAACTCCTAAAAGCTGGCGTTAATGGCAAATTCTATCAACCTGGCCGAACCCAAATACACCAGCCCAAAAAAAAATACGCAGCAAAGTATAGTTACACATTCTACACATACCAAACCAATAAAATGGAGAAGTTGTGCGTGGCTGTTTTTTTTAAACAGAATATATGCGCAGTTTGACTTTGGCAGGCGCAAAAACTTAACGTGAGACAATTAAGGTTCTTAATTCTGATTGGCCGAATTGCGTGAAAAAAACAATCCGCACGCACACTGATTTCTGCGCGCGCGTTTTTGCGCATCCGTTTTACGTGCGTTATTTTTTGACGGATGAAAAAATGCGCGAGGATTGTAATACCAGCGTTAATTTACGTGCGATAACGGTTGACGCTTCGCGCAAAAATTCACGCGTTTACCGTGCATTTTGCGTGAAGAATGTAATAGGGCCCTAAGAATATAAAAATGTAAATTAGGGTTTTATTGCCTAAATATAGGTTGGGCTGTCGGGAAACAAACAAACAAAAAATCCAGATGATTCAACATTCTCTGGGCGGACCTTTAGGAAACAGTTCATTCTGCAGGTATTGCTTCCGAAATACACACCTTCTGAGGCCGGCGTCAGATGAACGCAGTGATCACGTCCGTGTTGCCGCACAGTTTAACATCCGACGTAGCATAGAATCATGAGCATTAGAGACCCACACACGAAGTACGTGCGCATCAAACTGCACAACGCACGTGGCAAACGAACGCAAGTTAGGCAAGAACGTAAAACCGCTAGACGGACACGCGGAGTGCACCATGTCTGCGTAGTGTACTGTGTGAGTGATGAGATGTCAGACGCAGCGCATTTGCGACGTCCAGCACCTTGACGCACACAATACCTTTTCATATTCTTTTCAAATTTTTTGCATTTTTCATATTAATTTGTTTCCCATAATTCCCTTTTTTTTTTTCTACGTCCGTCAACAAAAACAGACCGTGTGGTGTCTACAGTATCTTCCGTCAGTCCGCCGTTGTGCACGCACGCAGAGTGCACTCTGACTGCATTTGTCTGACATTAGCCATACAGGGTTATTCAAAGACATCCGAATGGCTGCCGAAAGGGAACCGAACGCTGAAAATCAGCGTTCGGTTACCTTTCTTGGCCATTCGGCTATCCAGAGAGCAGGCAATTCACCAAATCCTGGCGAATTGCCTGCACATACGGTGCCTGTTCGGTGCCTGTTCGAGGGCAGTGAATCCCCATAGGGACGCAATGCTTCTTCTATTCAGAGAACAAAACCCAGCAATGAAAAGTTCCCGAATTGCCCTGCCATTCGGTGGTTTCATGCGGCAGATTTATTTAGGCGAATCCCATAGGCTTCAATGTTAAAAATATTCCTGTTTTAATTCAATATCTACTAAACTGTTGATTATAATATTCTGCAGTATAAAGTCTCTTTATTTATAGATTTATTAGGATCTTTTAAGCATTTTTTGGGATTATTTTTCAAAAAACTTTTTTCCGATTTTTTTTAAAAATGTTTTTTAAACTTTTCTTATTTTTTCTGTAACAGCCCTTTTTATTATCATTCATTGGATCTTATATGTAAATTTCAGACATTTTCGCTCAGTAGTTTCTTTGCAAACAGCTTTTCACTTTTCAAACATTCAAGCAAACTGTTTTTTTTCTCTCACTCCATTCGTTTGCGGTGTCGGCTTTTTCCGGCAGCTGCTCTGCGCTGTGTTCAGCTCCTGCTCCTGCGCGTTCGGCGGGGTTAATCCAGATGTTTTTGCGAGTTTTCAGTATGCCTTTGCCAGGTTTTGCGGTGAGTTTTCGGTGACTTTTCCCTGCAATTCGGGGACCCTGTGGTGCTTGCTGAATACACCGCAGGGTTGACGAAATGGGATCGCCAAATCGAACCGAATTGAGGAGAACGAAAAGTCACCGAACGTGCGGTGACTTTTCGATTCTCTTTGAATAACCCTGTTAGTGTCTGTACTTAGCAGTAATATTCAGAATGTTAGGCCTGAATTCACCTGTTTCTCATTCCTTTCTTGATGTCCTTCTTTATTGAAGGCTCCTCCATATATTCAGGTTGTGTGGGTGTTCTTTAGTGGTTATTCCATATATTTGGGATGTGTGGGTGTCTTTTTAGAGGTTCTTCCATATATTCAAGGTGGACAGGTGTCTTCAAAGGGGCTCTTCTTTATATTCAGGAGGTACGGTTGTCTTTTAATGGTGTCCTCCTTATATTCATGGTGTTCTGGTGTTTTTGTAGGGGCTTCTCCTCATAGTCGGGGTGTGTGGGTGTGCTTTTAGGAGTTCCTTCAAATAGGTGCAGTGTGAGTTTATGACAGAGCTGCAAAACATCAAAACTCCCAGCAACGAGTCTCTAAACTATAACATTTTTTATCAGAATTTGACTGGGGTAAATAAGATACGTTAACCCTTTCACTCTGAAGACGTGTGGGGAACGTCCTCATTGACTCCTAAGGAAAGACAGGGGTGGAGAGAAATGTTCCTTTGAACCCCAATATCTCCTGACTGTTTTCAGCTAGCAGGGTCATATGTGGTATCATTAGAAAGGCCAGAGCATGCCCTTTCCAATAATACCAAACATGACCATGTTTAAAGTAAAGAAAAAAAATAATAACAATAATAATACAAAAAAAGAAAAATGTGTTTTTTTAACCCGTGAAATGGCTCAGCAGTGACGGGTTAATCTTGTTCTAAATTACTTTGTTCTTAAATTAATGGCCCCGATAGCTCATCAAATTATCTAAGATTTCTCAATATTGCTCTTTTTTAAAAAGAAAATGATAAATTGGTCCTGCATAATTTTCCTTAAAGAATGCCTGAGTATCACGGAAAATTGAGTTCGAGTTTCAAATAACAAGTCACTGCTGGGCACCAGGTTAGACTATGGAGTGGAATCTTTGGTCCTTCACCATCTCTGTGTGTATCAGACATCACACAGGGACAGGGACGCAGGACTAAGATTCCCCATTGAGTGGCTCCCTGGGAAAGGAGCCCAATCAATGCCATCTTCAGTAAACTATTTACCACCAGTTGTGTTTCTAAGAGACATGACAAGCTGCCTGGAGAGGTTCAGAAAGGGCTCTGAATAAAGAGAGACAGATATTTGTCTAACGGCATTGAATGATGCATCTTGAGGGTTGGCATCTTTCCATCAGGGTCTCACTCCGTGGATTTATCCAATGATGAAAACTTTCCGAGCTCTGTTCAATGACATCATACAGTACTAATCTCCTGTCAATAAATGTCTCATTAAAGGGAATTCTTCTGAAATCAGGTTGGACCAAGGTATTCAAGGCTATAGAGGTAATTCACGAAGGGCTGATGTTCATTCCCAGTTGTTGGTTGTTACTACAGTGAACTCTGGCTATCCGCGAATGGAAAACCCAACCCCGCTGTTTCACTGGTGAATGTACTTCGGAGATATTAACGTGGTGGTCTCCATAGACTTTTCATACAAACTGTGTTGAACACAACAGTGGGCAAATACACAAAAGAAGACAGATAGGCGCTGATGGTAAACCTTTAGGGGGGATGATAAGTCCCAATGCTGCTGTCCACTTGGTGGGGTTGTTCTTGTTGGAATGCCAACTGATGAAGCCACAGGAATGATATATCCTAGGTAAAACGTGTTTTGGCATGTTATTTATTGTTTTTATATAATAAATGCATTTTATTTTACCCGCTGCTGAAACTCTGCTTTTCCATTGGATATTGGTTTTATGGAAGTTGTACCACCCTAAAACAACCATCCAGGCGTATATTCTTCGGACCTGGATTGAGGTCCTGAACCATGTGAGTGATTCCAATTTTTATTATATGGTTTAATCAATACTGTCAGTCTGCACTACGTTGTATGTCTTTTTTAAGATTCTGGGACCGACTGTGATCACGAGAGGGCGATTGGGTAGCCATAAATACCCTAAAGCTCAAGATCCTAGAGCCGGTTGGCTCAGATAAATGTCTGGTTAAACAAGAGAGCAACCAATCGAGATTGGAATTACCCTTTGCGCTACACTTACCCTATTTCGATTCTACAACAGTGGGCAACCTTGACTGAAAAAACATTGTAACCTATAGTGAAATCTACACCAATTTAGTAGAACAAAAGCTACGATTGAAACTCGATGGAAACCTACATTGGCAGGTCTATTCACTAAAAGGTGAAACTCTGGAGAATTGTCAGGAGAAGAGAACAATCTAGACCAAATAGCCTATTTGGAAAGTGAGATAAATAGGAGAATTTTTCTGGTTTGGCTACTTCTACCTGGATTTTCCCCTTCTCCTGCCAGTTCTCCCGAGTTTCACCTCAATTGAGTAGACCTGTTAATATCTTTGGCAGAAACTTAGGTGGAAAAAATAGTGAATAATGGTGGCAATTCCCTATATAGAGAATTCACTGTAATTTGACTGTAGTCATCCACCATTGTTCACTGAAGTAAAACCAACGTTCTTTTAATCAAATAAGGGAGTATTCACTAACCACTGTTATGTGGTACGGAGTTTGTAGTGTCCCAGGTTTTTATAGACCAGAGGTTCACTAAACAGTGAATTGCAAGAGAATATTTTAGGCAAAAGTAGCTTTTCGGAAAATCTGAAAAACTATTGAACCCAAGGAATATGCAGTTCTCCACCAAATCCCTGATTCGCAACTAACCTCTTGATTATTATTATCACTTCTAAGAAAGCGTTCCCCGTGTTTTTCAGCAAATATTAGCAGTTTCCAGTCCATAAGCCAGTGGGTTTGCTTCTATCCCAGCATTTCCGCAGGGGGGTAATAGAAGACTTCTCAGTAAGTCTCCCCCGAGAGAATTTAGGAATGCAGAATTTACAACAAACGCAAGGAGGGGAATGGGAAGAACAATTGGAAAATACAATGTTTAACCTCTCCAAGACCTACTTAGTCTAAATAATATCTCTATAATGTCCTAATTAAGAAGGGATAGTCACTATTTTTGGTCCATATCCCTGTGTTCTTTTTTCCCCCCAAGAGTCTCTCCTCCCAAAGGCTCCTCCATATATTCAGTGTGAATGTGTCTTTTTAGGGGCTCCTCCATATATATTCAGTGTGAATGTGTCTTTTAGGGGCTCCTCCATATATATTCAGGGTGTGAATGTGTCTTTTAGGGGCTCCTCCATATATTCAGGGTGTGAATGTGTCTTTTTAGGGGCTCCTCCTTATATTCAGTGTGTGAATGTGTCTTTTAGGGGCTCCTCCATATATTCAGGATGAGAATGTGTCTTTTTATGGATTCCTCCATATATTCAGGGTGTGAATGTGTCTTTTAGGGGGCTCCTTCATATATTCAGGGTGTGAATGTGCCTTTTTATGGATTCCTCCATGTATTCAGGGTGTGAATGTGTCTTTTAGGGTGCTCCTCCATATATTCAGGATGAGAATGTGCCTTTTTATGAATTCCTCCATGTATTCTGGGTGTGAATGTGTCTTTTAGGGGCTCCTCCATATATTCAGGGTGTGAATGTGTCTTTTAGGGGGCTCCTTCATATATTCAGGGTGTGAATGTGCCTTTTTATGGATTCCTCCATATATTCAGGGTGTGAATGTGTCTTTTAGGGGCTCCTCCATATATTCAGGATGAGAATGTGCCTTTTTATGAATTCCTCCATGTATTCAGGGTGTGAATGTGTCTTTTAGGGGCTCCTCCATATATTCTGGGTGTGAGTGTGTCTTTTTAGGGGCTCCTCCATATATTCAGGGTGTGAAAGTGTCTTTTTAGGGGCTCCTCCATATATTCAGGGTGTGAGTGTGTCTTTTTAGGGGCTCCTCCATATATTCAGGGTGTGAATGCGAATGTGTCTTTTAGGGGCTCCTCCATATATTCAGGGTGTGAATGTGTCTTTTTAGGGGCTCCTCCATATATATTCAGTGTGAATGTGTCTTTTAGGGGCTCCTCCATATATTCAGGGTGTGAATGTGTCTTTTAGGGGCTCCTCCATATATTCAGGGTGTGAATGTGTCTTTTTAGGGGCTCCTCCTTATATTCAGTGTGTGAATGTGTCTTTTAGGGGCTCCTCCATATATTCAGGATGAGAATGTGTCTTTTTATGGATTCCTCCATATATTCAGGGTGTGAATGTGTCTTTTAGGGGGCTCCTTCATATATTCAGGGTGTGAATGTGCCTTTTTATGGATTCCTCCATATATTCAGGGTGTGAAAGTGTCTTTTTAGGGGCTCCTCCATATATTCAGGGTGTGAGTGTGTCTTTTTAGGGGCTCCTCCATATATTCAGGGTGTGAATGCGAATGTGTCTTTTAGGGGCTCCTCCATATATTCAGGGTGTGAATGTGTCTTTTTAGGGGCTCCTCCATATATATTCAGTGTGAATGTGTCTTTTAGGGGCTCCTCCATATATATTCAGGGTGTGAATGTGTCTTTTAGGGGCTCCTCCATATATTCAGGGTGTGAATGTGTCTTTTTAGGGGCTCCTCCTTATATTCAGTGTGTGAATGTGTCTTTTAGGGGCTCCTCCATATATTCAGGATGAGAATGTGTCTTTTTATGGATTCCTCCATATATTCAGGGTGTGAATGTGTCTTTTAGGGGCTCCTCCATATATTCAGGGTGTGAATGTGTCTTTTAGGGGGCTCCTTCATATATTCAGGGTGTGAATGTGCCTTTTTATGGATTCCTCCATATATTCAGGGTGTGAATGTGTCTTTTAGGGTGCTCCTCCATATATTCAGGATGAGAATGTGCCTTTTTATGAATTCCTCCATGTATTCTGGGTGTGAATGTGTCTTTTAGGGGCTCCTCCATATATTCAGGGTGTGAATGTGTCTTTTAGGGGGCTCCTCCATATATTCAGGGTGTGAATGTGTCTTTTAGGGGCTCCTCCATATATTCTGGGTGTGAGTGTGTCTTTTTAGGGGCTCCTCCATATATTCAGGGTGTGAAAGTGTCTTTTTAGGGGCTCCTCCATATATTCAGGGTGTGAGTGTGTCTTTTTAGGGGCTCCTCCATATATTCAGGGTGTGAATGCGAATGTGTCTTTTAGGGGCTCCTCCATATATTCAGGGTGTGAATGCGAATGTGTCTTTTAGGGGCTCCTCCATATATTCAGGGTGTGAATGCGAATGTGTCTTTTAGGGGCTCCTCCATATATTCAGGGTGTGAATGTGTCTTTTAGGGGCTCCTCCATATATTCAGGATGAGAATGTGCCTTTTTATGGATTCCTCCATGTATTCAGGGTGTGAATGTGTCTTTTAGGGGGCTCCTTCATATATTCTGGGTGTGAGTGTGTCTTTTAGGGGCTCCTCCATATATTCAGGTGTGTGAGTGTGTCTTTTAGGGGCTCCTCCATATATTCAGGGTGTGAGTGTGTCTTTTAGGGGCTCCTCCATATATTCAGGTGTGAATGCGAATGTGTCTTTTAGGGGCTCCTCCATATATTCAGGGTGTGAATGTGTCTTTTAGGGGCTCCTCCATATATTCAGGTGTGAATGTGTCTTTTAGGGGCTCCTCCATATATTCAGGATGAGAATGTGCCTTTTTATGGATTCCTCCATATATTCAGGGTGTATTCAGGGTGTGAATGTGTCTTTTAGGGGCTCCTCCATATATTCTGGTGTGAGTGTGTCTTTTTAGGGGCTCCTCCATATATTCAGGGTGTGAAAGTGTCTTTTTAGGGGCTCCTCCATATATTCAGGGTGTGAGTGTGTCTTTTTAGGGGCTCCTCCATATATTCAGGGTGTGAATGCGAATGTGTCTTTTAGGGGCTCCTCCATATATTCAGGGTGTGAATGTGTCTTTTAGGGGCTCCTCCATATATTCAGGATGAGAATGTGCCTTTTTATGGATTCCTCCATGTATTCAGGGTGTGAATGTGTCTTTTAGGGGGCTCCTCCATATATTCTGGGTGTGAGTGTGTCTTTTTAGGGGCTCCTCCATATATTCAGGGTGTGAGTGTGTCTTTTTAGGGGCTCCTCCATATATTCAGGGTGTGAGTGTGTCTTTTTAGGGGCTCCTCCATATATTCAGGGTGTGAATGCGAATGTGTCTTTTAGGGGCTCCTCCATATATTCAGGGTGTGAATGTGTCTTTTAGGGGCTCCTCCATATATTCAGGATGAGAATGTGCCTTTTTATGGATTCCTCCATGTATTCAGGGTGTGAATGTGTCTTTTAGGGGGCTCTTTCATATATTCAGGGTGTGAATGTGTCTTTTAGGGGCTCCTCCATATATTCAGGATGAGAATGTGTCTTTTTATGGATTCCTCCATATATTCAGGGTGTGAATGTGTCTTTTAGGGGGCTCCTTCATATATTCAGGGTGTGAATGTGCCTTTTTATGGATTCCTCCATATATTCAGGGTGTATTCAGGGTGTGAATGTGTCTTTTTAGGGGCTCCTCCATATATTCAGGGTGTGAATGCGAATGTGTCTTTTAGGGGGCTCCTTCATATATTCAGGGTGTGAATGTGTCTTTTTAGGGACCCCTCCATTTAGTCGGGATGCACGAGTGTATCACAGAGCTGCAAAGCAATAAAATTCTAAATTATAATAAATGTAAATTACATTATTTATTGACTTAAATGACCCTATCTAAAAAGTGTGGGTATTATCTTGTCTCTGCCCCCCCCCCTGTCCAGCACCATTCTGTAAACTGAAGGGGTCAGTCTTTTGGCCATTTGAAATTTTGGGAGGTTGGTGAAAATCACATTATGCTGAGCTAATCACTATTAGAGGAGTACACCAAAATATCAGGCAACACCAGGTACTTGGTGTCACTTGCTATTATGGGGAACTAGTTTTGGAGGAAGTGGAACTCCTTAGTGGAGCACCCTAGTACTCACCCGGGTGTTTAGGGTTACCTTTGGAGGAGACACACATTTCTGTGTCTGTTTGACCAATTAGATGAGTGTGATGAGAGTGATGATTGTGCAGCAGGTGCAGTGTCTGAGAAGCACACTCAGGGCTTGCGTCCTCAGACAGTGTTTGCCAGACGAGTACCGTGCCGCCGACTCATAGTGTTGAGTAATCCTGAGCTGTTCATTCCATCGGGTTGACTAGCTTATTTTTTTTCTTTTTAGAGAACCGCAGTCTGTCTGTTCTTCCTTTCCATGTAAAATGATCCCTGGAGCCAAATGCTTTGTAGACCTAAAGAAAACTAAAAGATTTAATACAGTTTAATTGTATAGGATTAGTTTTCTTTATATAAAGTGACAGTAAATACGCGTATTGGTACTTACAATGCTGTTAATGCTGAACCAGCAGGGTGCAGTTTTGGGTAACATTACTGTCCCTGTAATTCAGTGGTGTACCCTGACCCCTGCTCAGGATCACCAATCGCACAAACACCGCCTTTAATGCAGAACCAATGCAATCTTATAGACAATTCACTTACTGTCCCTTTAAATCCATATTGGGCTGCTCCATTAGCTGGATAGAGTAGAGGTAACATCACTGTTCTAGAATCCTATGAATCATAGAGCCATAAAGAACGTACATTCAGGTTTGCATTTGCTTGGGTGTTTATAAACAAAGGGGTTTATTCAGAGAGCACCGAAATGTCGTTGACATTTCGGTGCTCTATCGTTCCCCGCACATCCCTGCACTTCTGGGAATCAAATTTTCCCACCTCGTGGTGAATTCAACATTCAGCACAGTATCACCGGAGCGCAGAGAAAATCCGCCACAAACCCACCGAACACACGCCACAAAAAACACGCCAAACACGTCGGAAAAAGCCACCGAACACAGAACAGACTAGCCGCCGGAAAAAGCCGACAAGCTGACGAACAGGGTAAAAACAAAACAGAACAATTGAAAGTGTCAAAATTGAAACGCTGTTTGCAAAACAACTACAGAACGAAAATGCCTGGAATTTACATATAAGATCCAATGATTGATAATGAAAAGGTCTGTAACAGAAAAAGAAAAGATGCTTTTATAAATAAAAAAATGGAAAAACTATTTTGCCAAACAAATCCCGAAAAAAGCCTAAAACAGCCTAAAAAAATCTATAAATAAAGAGACTTTTTACTGCAGATTAAAATAATAAACGGTTTATTAGATATTGAATTAAAATGAATATTTTTAACATTGAAACCTATGGGTTTCTCCTGAATAAACCTGCCGAATGAAAGCACTGAACAGCAGGGCACTTCGGCAACTTTTCACTGCTGTTTGGTGTTCTCTGAATAGATTAACCATTGCTTCTCTATGGGGGATTTCACTGCCTTCGTACAGGCACCGTACTTGCAGGCAATTCGGCAAACTGCCTGTTCTGCGAATAGCCGAATGGCCCCGAAATGTCACTGTACGGGGAAATTTCCTGTTCGGTGACAATTCGGGGACAGATTGGCTCTCTCTGAAAAACCCTGAATATCGTTTTTGAAAACAAGTGCCCAAAATTGCACGGCATATTCACGGTGCGTCTTACCATTGCTTTTTAAAGAGGCAAAAATTATGTTTTCATCCCGAGAGTGAATTTTTCCCCATTTAATAATGAATTAAAAAAGGGATTGACTGACAGTAGCCCTCCTAAAAAGGGATTGACTGACAGTAGCCCTCCTAAAAAGGGATTGACTGACAGTAGCCCTCCTATAAAGGGATGTAGTTCCAGTATTCCTTCAGCTCACATATTTTGTCACAAACATATTTGCAAGCCCTTTGCAATTTTACGCTGTTTCACTGCTTAATGCATAACAACTTGTTATTTCATTCCGAAACAGAATCCTGAAGAATCAACGCAGATATTCCACATTTTTAGATAAAGTACCTGAAGCATTCTGGAAATCAGCAATTTTTCAACACTTTATATCTAGTAGCCATTCACAAAGAGTTCTCTGTTAGGGATGGGCTGCCGGTTCGAATCGGTCCGATGTTCGATTCGCACATCGGCTGTTCGAAAATTCGCGAACTCCGAACTTTTCGGGACGTTTGCTGAAAGTTCAATTTTTTTTTCAAAAAAATGCTTAAAACATCCTAAAAAAATCGAAAAATAAAGAGACTCTTTACTGCAGAATATAATAATAAACGGTTTATTAGATATTGATTTAAAAAACGGGAATATTTCCTACTCATTGTTGGTCAAACCCACTCATTATTGGTCAAACATTTCCCACTCATTGTTGGTCAAACATTTCCCACTCATTGTTGGTCAAACATTTCCTACTTGTTGTTGGTCAAACATTTCCCACTCGTTGTTGGTCAAACATTTGCCACTCTTTGGTGATAAAACATTTCCCATGGCTTCAAATCGCATTTAAACATGAGCAAAAGCGGCAAAAAAGGGGCTCAGCGCACAGCAGTGAAATGGCTCAGCACTCAGCAGTGAAAGGGTTAAAAACTTTTTTTTTTAACTTTTTTTTCATTGTTTCCAGTCCCCCGGGCAGTACCATGACCCCTATACACCTTTTATGGCCAATATCTTGCATATATGCCCTCTTGGAGGGGACCTTAATTTTCGAATGTTCGAGCCCCATTGACTTGCATTGTGTTCGAGTTCGCGGTCAAACTTTTTCGGGTGTTTGAGTTCGAATGTGAACCGAACACGGGGGTGTTCGGTCCATCACTATTCTTCGTCTTCCTCAGCGTAGAAGCTAAAAACACATGTCTGATCCATTGTAATGTTTTAGTGGCTGATCCAGAAATAAGGAAGCTCAGACCTTTATCATAAGTGACATGTGGGCATAAATGTAGAGCATGCAGATGGGAATCGTGTCTCCCCTCAAGTTTATTCTGTAAGAAAATTTCCCAAAGCCTGCACCGACTAATGAATCACTCGTTACTTATATTAACAGACTGAAGGGACGTTTAGAATATGAAGACTTTGTGGTTATATAATCATCCGAAATGAAATCCCGGTTTGTTTGGCCCATGGGACATCTGGAAAGCGTGTCATTGCAGAATGTGCGTGGGAATTTGGTCTGGCAGGCTTTGGGTATCTGTGGTCCTCAAAACTAAATTAAACACGTTGGGTAATAGACAAATAATGTCCAAAAAATGACGGTTCCTGAAACTCTAGAGAATGGGCAACGTGAAGTATTAAGCACATGTGTGGAATTAGCTGAGAATTACAAATGAATTGGAAATATTAGGCAATGAAAAAGCAGCTGAAGTTGGAAAACAAATCTTACCCAACTATTTAGGCGTGTAATCTTTACACTGTAATTTACTGTTTAATATATATCCCGTTCAGATTTTTATACTTAGAGGGACAGTCTACTAAAAAAACGTCTCTTTTATCCCCTTAAATAATTGCTGCAGACATCATCTACCCAATTATTTTTATATATCTGCTTTTATTAGGTGTAAATATTCACCTTTTCTCCCTCTGCGTCAGGGTGCTCCTCCTCTTTGGTTTAGGGCTTCTGAAATGCAGAAGTCCCTGCAGCCTCTTATGCAATTTTACATAAATGTCACAGCGTAACGGAACACAGGGGAGGCCACTATTCCACAGTTGTCGCTAATGTTGTGCCGCGATATGCAAGCGTTACCACCAGGATAAGTGTGTTTAACGCATGCCATCCATATTACATTCCTGATGCTATCCGTTAGTAATCACAGTTTGCTCATCTGTTTTTGCGCGAACTTACTGTACTCTGTGCATCCTATACTTAACATGGGGAGCGCAAACGCACATATGCATTTCGATAAGTTAGGCATTACAAAGTGCTAGCGCTAATTACTGCAGGGACGCGCAAGGCAAAATATTACCACCTTCTAAATGCTAGTGTTAACTGATTCTGCAAATGCAAACTCAATTAACACCCCATGAAAACCCCCTGCTAAATCCGATACCTCTAATCCCACGGCGAGAAGGATAGCCCGAACCACCACTGCTTCTGGCCAAGAGCAGAGTAAGACTGGGAACAAATAGTTCCTAGTCTCCCTCCGTGATCACGCTGCGGTGCTGCGCAGTCTCGAGAGAGAGCGAGATTGTGCAGGGCTCGCGGCCCGGAAGCGCAACTCTCCGTGGAGAACTATGGTCTCCAGGAGGTGACACCTGCGGGGGCGCAGAATAATAAGTGCTGCCATGAGTATCACTGCGGTTAGCACTGCATTCCGGGCAGAGGTGCTCAGCTATCGCTAGCCCCGGAATACCGTGCTAACATGGAAAATACAGGAAAATTTACAGCCACAGATTTTCCCCTTTAGCATTCCCATGTTAGTGTTAACTATGGAATAGGCCCTATAGCATATAGGGCGAAACCTGGGTACTTTCATATGCACGTTCCAAAGCACGTTCCATTCTTGGGTGGTTGAGTTGCCTAGGACTTCCTTCAACTTCCTCCTTGGTTATTTTACAGAGAACTCGGAAGGCTTCTTCATGGCCTTTTTCCTGGTGAAGAGTCCTTGAAGCTCCAGCAACTCAATACCCTGGGCTAACCATCAATAGCCCAAAAGTAACTAAATCCTGCTCAAAGCCAAGTCCCTTTCCAGCCTCATTAAGATATATTCATTGAGGGAGGACTCCTTGTAACAAAGCCACCAATAGTTCCATAATTAAATATGGATGTCCAGGGTCAACATCATGTCCCTTGTCAAAGGTGATTTATTGATGTGGTCCATCTGTCTATTATATTCAGAAACAGGTTGAGATCTTATAGTCTTTCACCCCACACAAAGTGGTTCTTCAATACACGAGGAGATGTACTGTATGCAAGATCCTTTGAGGACCACTCCAAGTCCCAAGATAGTCCTGCTCTAAATCAGGTGCAGGTTCACCTACACTGAAACTTGCCCCATTCCCTCATCATTAACTTTCTAATCTGTAATCTGTACATTGTGAATATGCGCAGTCACCGGACCTTTTGAGAACATATGGTTTCGATCACAGCAAATCCCTGAGACGTTTTGCAAGCAGCCATCTCTCTAAGCTGAAAATCCACTCTCTGACTCGGGGTTTTCTCTTTTTTGTTCCTGTCGTTAACATGTTTTTCATTAACATAGTTTCCTTCACTAAAGATATTTTCCTATTCTGTATCTTACCTCCTACCTTAGTTCATGTGGGGCATAATAACACTGGCAGTTCAAGGCTCTACAGCCTTTTCTCCAATTTTTGCCATGTTTTACTCCCCTTACCCTCAGATCGCATGTGGAGTCATCATGCACCAACACATGAGCAAATACTGCTGCCACTATTTTGCTCTAAAAATGCCACTAAAATAATTTCGAAATAAAATGTCATTTCAATAGATTATTTACTTTTAATTACAATTTTATAGTTGTATTAATTTTTCCAACAATTTTATTGAAGAAAAAAAGCAAGGACCGCATGACTACCGTAATACAGAAGGTTACAATGGTTATGTAGCGCTACTCCCGTGAGAGCCACTATATTTGACGGGCCTTCTGTCTCACTCCACTGATCACCCACCTCCACCTCTGTTGCCAAGTAACACCAAGACAAGTTTATACTATAAATATAAAGGGGTTTATTAGGACTAGCGAGCAGCCCCTCTGTAAAACAAAGTAATCAACAGCATAACAATATAGATTGGAGTGATTTACCATCACTATTCAGCACAATCCTGAATGAACGAAGCAGTAAGCTTTACAATACTTCAATGCGGCTCAATTATAGACTATAATTGATGTGACCGATATCATTAACCTATCTAAACCTTTTAAATTCTACCTAACCACTGGCCAGTGGAAATTACACAAAGTCGCGAGTCTGCTAGCATTGGGGCCCTTTGAATTCTGTCGCTGGGTACCTTTAATGTGAAACAATATTTGTACTCCACAATGTGAGAAAGAAATCTTCGCAAAGTGTCACAAGGTACCAGAATTTGTAACTGCAACAATCTTCCTTCGAGGTGAGACTGCGCGGGCAGTAAGACTAGGCCGGACAATAAAGTTAGCAATATCAACTCACGCAGGGTAACAGAATACCTCTCTCCGTTAGATGCACTCACTCCTTCCCCGCTGAACGGTAACTCGATCACTATCTCTAGATCGGGAAGCACCCGAGAACAGCTGGATCTCTTCTCCGCTGGATACACTCGATCGCTCCCTCTGTCACTGAAAACACACGAAGACTGCCGGATCTCTTCTCGACTGGATACACTCGTTCACTCTCTCTGCTGATGCTGGCAACAAACGAGGACAACCAGATCTCTTCTCCGCTGGATGCACGAGGACAGCTGAAGGCACGATTCGCCAAACAGAACCTTCCACGCCGTCCGCCTCGCCCTGTCTGGCTTCTCTCTGTCCTGCACGTGCACTTCCTTCCCTGGAAAAACGCGGGCTCTCCCTGGTATTGCTGGGAGGCGTAGTTTTCTTCCTGAAAATTTGCATTAGGCTCTCTGTACTTGAAACTACACATTCCAGAATCCCTTGCGCTACCTTAAATCTTCCTGTATTTAACAACTTCCTTTGACAATCAAGTGACAGGGCAAGGAAGGAGGGGAATTCCCCTGCAGCGGTGACAGACTGAATGTCTCTGCCCAAGTCTGGGCCACAGTGAGAAACACAATAGTCCACACACAGTCCGAGAAGCCTCCGCTACAGAAATAAAAACTCCTCGACAGGAAAGAAGTGCTTGCGGTTGACCAGTACAATGGAAAAGACTAACAGGGTTATTCAGAAATATCAGAGAAAGGTGAAAACCAGGAGAACTGGCAGGAGAAGAGAACAATCTAGACCAAATTGCCGATTTGGAAAGTGAGATAAATGGGAGAATTTTTTGTGGTTTGGCTATTTTTACCTAGAATTTTCACTTCTCCAGTCATTCTCCTGAGGTTTACCTTTCTTTGAATAGACATGCTAATAACAACAGTCATCTGTGTAGCATGAATATAAAAATTCAACTTTTCCGGTTTTCTTAGATCTTAAAAATAAGAAAAAAAAAAGGACCAGAGAACAAGCCAGTGGTCAGGGGTGGAAATAAATAGTCTAAAAATTGGACAACCCAATGACCGGATACGTTTTAGGTAAATGGTGTAAAAGTTATTATTGTCATCGATGATAACTCTGAATATTGGCTTATGAGGAGATCATTAAGATTGTGCGATGGGATGAAATATGACGTTTTTGAATCATCTGTGAGGTGGGGGCTCATGGATGTGGTGGAATAATTCCTATAATGCTTGAATTTCTTTCCTCACACCTTCCAAAGACCAAGCAGCATCCAACCATGACATTTTAAAGAAAAAGTATTATCATGGAATAAATTCATGGGTATGGGTGTGCGATTCTTCCAGATTTGGGCCAAAGTTTTCCATCCAACCGAAATGAGGCATAAGCTGCTGCCATAGGCATTGCCATTTTAAATATTTTTCATATAGGAAAATTAATCCATTAATCGGGTGAAACCAAATCTTCCCAAACAACCAACTCGAATAAAATCTTTAATTGCAAAATTGATGGAAGTCAGGCACTGCAAACGATAAAGAAAAAATGAGAATTAAATCGGACATAGTCAATGTTTCGGCTGCAGAGAGAACCATTCTAAACAATTGTAAGAGAGCAGTGGTAGATCCAGGATGGGGTGCAACAGGTCTAGTGCACCTTCAAAGCTGGTGGGGAGTGCATTTGCCTAATGTGTAAGGAGGAGTACTAGACAGGCAGACATCGCTCTGTACCACCAGAAGCCCTCTGCTCACTATAAGTAAAAAGAAGGGTCGCGTGGAGGCCACAGGTTCCAAACATTTACCTGTGCATAGTCCCTTCACACAGTGCTGCATGCCCCACCCATCGGCCTCCTCAAACCTCTTACTTGCCTGCACTCCAAATGTAGGGGTACATGATAGGACATAAGGCATCAGAGGGGTACAGGAATATCTTCAAGATGAGTCATAAAATATAGGTCCCCCAGATTTCTTACGTAGGGAATAAGAAAAGGGAAGATTATTATTATTAGTATTATCCTTTATTTTTATAGCGCCACATATTCCGCAGCGCTTTACAAGATCAGTGTACAAGGTATTGATACATTAGAATATCACACATGGATGATGACCTGATTCAGGGTGACCCTTTTCCCAAGGGAACTTACAATTTAAGAGATGTACAAGTATTTTGTGAGGTAGGCGCATCCATATCATTAGGTGTCTTGCCCAAGGACACTCACTGGTGGCGTCTTCTGAGTGGAATCAAGTTGTCTTTCCATGATTGTAGAGATGATCGGCGACCTGGTGGTTAGGTTAAACCCGTTTCTTGTAAAGTCGAGACTTCTCCACAGTTGTACCGGAGGGATGTGCCGAACGGGACCTCGGCTTGCTTCTCCATGGTCGAAGGGTAGAGATGTTACCACTGGACTCCACAGTCGATATTGTATGGTAGGCGAGTGCGTACCGTTAGGTGTCTTGCCCAAGGACACTTACTGGAGAGGTGCTATGGCAGCGACTCGAACCTGTGACTCCCCGGTTATAGAGCAGTGATGTTACCTCTACTCCATTCAGATGCATAATAAATGTAATAGGGGCAGGGCCGGCCTGTCCATGGGGCCGGATGGAGCCATGGCTCCAGGCAGTACTTTGCCAGGGCAACATGCTTGACCTCAACTATGCACACTACACATTACTGTGAGTTTTATTCCTGTGGAAGTCTGTGATACTCTCATACATAGCACTTTTTTTGTTTTGGGGGCAACATTTCATCCTTGGACCCTGGCAGCACAGTGTCTTGGCCTGGCCCTGTATAGGAGGGCATAATAAATGTAATATAGAGGGCATAATAAAAGAAATTGGTAGATTGCCCCTCCTGAGGCTGAAGTCTATTGGCAAAATGTATCTCCCTCCAGACTGGCTAAGCATTTTGGGAATTGAAGTCCACCCGTTTACACTGTGCCGAGGCGAACATCACTCATCCAGGAAGTAGAGATTCACGAGAGGATGCATAGGGTGAGTTATAACAAGGGTCCACCTTGTGCGCAAGTTAATTAGGAGGTTGAAAAGCTTTGCATGTATATCAGCAGCCCTTTGAGCCGCTGGACAGGTGCAGCGACATTAAACCCCGCGTACATGTCAACACACATCGAGAACAAGAGATTGTATCAGTTAACAGTTACCTATAACAAGGTGAGTCCACAAACACAAGTGCAGGTGTAGTCATTGTGTCCGCATCCTACGGTTATATTAAAACCAACACGGTCCATGTCACTGAGCTGTTAGTTCCCATTGTCCTGCATCTACTCAATAAAACCCTTACACTGAGCAAATAGACATCGTATTTATTCCAGGGTTTTATGGACGACAGATTCTAGGGCTGCCCGGAAAAGAATTTAGATTATTTTTTTAACAAAAGAGAATTTTTTTCAAAATAATTTATTCAAATAAGCTGTTTAACTCGGGACAGACAGGATAAGAAAGCATTTTATTAATATCATTCCTTTGTATATTTCCTACCATTAGCGAATCATTTCTGTTTAAGAGTCTGCAGACGTCTCCCTCTTGATCTAAACGCATGGGCTTTACTTACCAGCTACATCTCAGCACTAATTGTGAATATGTTAAAACAGGAGAGAGAAGTCTGCAGACTCCTCTTTATAATACAACTGAAAAAGGAGAACAGGCACTCGAGTTGCTGTGTGGGAAGATTTCAAAGGTACACGACCCCTTACATAAGCTGTAACTAGATTACTTGTGCATTACAAGCAAAACCACCTCATAAAACACATGCTTCTGTTTTTTTTCTTAGTTTGAAGTAATCGCATGTAAAAAGAAAAAATAAAGCTAGGTTTTTATCTCCTGTTTCCATTTTGCAGATTTTTCCACTGATGCAACATTTACCAAAATCTGTGCAAAAGTTTTATTTTGTGGCTGTGCTTTATCCTATACAGTATTTAACAGTTAATGAGGTGAAGGAGAAAATTGTTAGTTATGGCAGCAGGGGGTGCTGCTCCCCCTTGGAAAGTGGAATAAATGGGAGAATTTTTCTGGTTTGACTATTTTGACCTAGAATTCTCAATTCTCCAGTCATTCTCAAGGTTTTCACCTCTTTCTGAATAGCCCTGCTAATCTACCCCCCCTTGGTGATGTCATTTGAATATATCTCACACAACACAATGATTTGAGTCAGTGATTGACCATTCACTCCATTCTATGGCCAACGCCACACAGTGAGAAGCAATTGCTGTAAGTGGGAGAGCAGTTTACAACACAAAAGATCACAAAACGAATGTGCCCAGTGACACATATACAGGGTTATTCAAAGAGCACCAAAATTTCACTGGAAATTCGGTGCTCTTTCGATCAGCATTCACCGCAGGGTCCCCGAAGTGCAGGGAAAATCCACTGAACAACCGCCGAATCTAATGGAAAAACCGCCACAAAACCGCTGAAAAGCATCAGATCCCATCCAAACATCTACCACAAAACCGCCGAAAAACATCGGATACGATCCGTTAAGCTGCCACAAACCCGCTGAATGAAAAAAAGCCGACGATTCGCCAAAATACAGCGCCGACCAGCCGCTGGAAAACGTTGACAAGCCAATGAATAGGGTAAAAAAAAAGAAAAAAAGGAACGCTGTTTGCAAAAAACTGCTACACGAAAATTCCAGAAAATTACATATAAGGTCCTATAAATAATAATAAAAAGGTCTGTTACAGAAAAAAAAGCTATTTAAAAATAATCAGAAATTTATTTTTGCTGAAAAAATCACGAAAAATGCCTAAAAAATCCTAAAAGAAAAAGAAAGAGACTTTTTGCTGCAGATTAAAAGAATAAACAGTTTAATAAATATTCAATAAAAACTGTGATTTTTTTTACATTGCAACCTATGGGATTCGCCTGATTACTATTAATTATTAATCTTTATTTATAAAGCGCCAGCATATTCCTCAGCGCTGATTAAACCTGCCGAATGAAACCACTGAACTTCAGGAAATTTCACTGACATTTCGCTGCTGTTCTGCGTACTCTAAATAGATTAACCATTGCTTCTCTATGCGGATTTCATTGCTGCCGAAGATCACCATATTTCGCTGGCAATTCACCAATATATGGTGAAATGCCAGCTTTTGAATGGCCGAATGGCCACGAAATTGCACCGTACAGGGAAATTCTCAGCTCTCTTTGAATATCCCCTATAGAGTGAAATATTTTAATAACTAAACATACAAAAGAAAAACAAAGCACATGTGAGATATCAGCAACATATTACATGTTCTACATATTGATTTCTACTTCACAGTAGACACCCCTCCCCAGGTGAACCTTTGTGTTTGGTACTTTCGTCTGCTTTTCGGTTAATATAAACATCTAGTGCCTAGGATTCAATTCCAATAAGGGGGTGTTGGAGGAGTTGACACATCTTTTGTGGGGTGAGGGACCCCTACTGGTTAGTCCCTTTCTGGCAAACAGTGCTTGGTTCTATTTAGTTATAGTCTAGTTTTTGGCAAAATGTAATCAACTATGTCTATGATGAAAATTATTTGTTGACGAAATTAACACTGGTGGGGTGATAATATTAATAATGGCCGCATTGATTGGCCTAAATATTCAGCATTTGGTTTGGCGTTCTGGTGTCAGAAGTGGGATACAGTGAACATACAAATGCCTTGTATTTAGGAGTTGATTTACTTACAACATCTTATCAAGGCTTTGTGTTCTTAATATCAAAAGACTGCTGTGACAGACCGCCTAGCACACCGACTGTGTGCCTCTGTCAAACTCTAGCTTTCTCCAAGCTGGACCCCGACATCCAGGATTCTCAGCCCAAAACCTCCCTTAAATAACCAGGCACAACCAGTGTTTTAGAGTGAAAAAACAAGACTGACTGTTTATTTTAAAACATACAGCTATGAACAGTTGAGGGACAACCCCCTTCAGGAATACATTACAAATACTATCAACAGATCCAGTAACAGGACAATGCGAAGGTACATTCATAACAATGAATCATTTTCACAGGCAACCTTATCTTAAACTACCTGCTAGTTCTTGTGAGGAAGGGAAAGGGGTGGGGTAGGAGCAGAGCATGTAAAAACAAAGGAATATATTTTTGCAGCGGGTGGTTGTACACTATACAGAGTGAGGACAGCTAATACAAGGGTGTATACTATACAGAGACATGATAGTAATACAGAGGAAATAATACACAAACACAGTCAACATAAATCCTGAATTCCCTGGGCAATCCATTTGGCAAACCCCAGGTAGCACCTTGGTCCATAGTCAGTAGGAAGGAGGCTAGCTCCCAGGCTCCTCCAACTGCCCTAGTGACGGCTGAGTCTGTCACAGCAGTATTTAGGTGACCGTGTACCTAAGCTCCCAAATGTGCTGAGCCCTCATATTAGTTATCTTTTCCTCTAATTCTGTGGTTTACATTTATTCCCACTGACAATTACATTAGGTACGGCACAGAGTGCTGGAAAATAGGTCACGAGCCAAACCACAAGCTGCCTGTGGTTGTGTTGTGGGTGGAAATACATTTTAATTGACTTCCTGTCAAATTCTTTGTCACCCCTTTAATTAATTTATTTTTATTTACAAACAGACATTTCTGACATGACTAAGAAATTTAAAAAATATAAGAAAAAGAGAACTGGAAAAGAATGAATGGACGGAGTCTTCATGCTTAAAAAGGTGAAGTGATCTCTATGGAAATGCTGGCAAATGAAGTTGTAATTAGGCTGCTGGGTATTGCTTATGCAAAGCCTTTCCATTTCTTTATTCTGACTAGGTGGTGTGCAATGGGTGGTAATGTTGGCAAACCCTCACGGTTTCATGGCATGCATCCTCATAAAACGTTAGAAAGGAGTTTATTTTTTCAGCTTGTCTCATGAAAAAATTCTCTGATCCCTTTTCAACAATTTCCACCTCTCCTATATGCGTGTACCTTAAACATGTGATTACTAATGGTTCTCCAGTGGTCTTGGATATGAGTCAAATGCTCAAAATGGTAGACACCCAAGAATAGTCTATGGACAGGGATGGTTTAGCTAGGAATGTTAGCAGGAACATTATGTTCCCTGCAGTGTCAGTGTTCATCCTGAGCTATATTCTTCATTGTCCCAATGTCCAGGCTCTAGTGTAGATGATCTTTCCTTGGAACCATCTGCAGGTCCCACTCAGTGAAATTAACGCATTTAAAGTCTTTCCACTATTCAGAGCCTTATTAGCTCAGCCAAGTGGTAGTAAGAGCTAAACCAAAATGCATAGGAGTACTAAGCCTACAATGATGATGACAAGAGCCATAAGCGCTGTAAGGTAAGGACAGTTTGGTGCCACCAAAATAGTCGGAGCATGTGTAAATGGATTGATTCAGAGCAGTGCCATAAGGACAATTACTGTTTCCAACTTTTCAAGACGGTCTACCTCAGGGCTCAAAATTTCAAGTCCCAAGCTACTAGCCAGGCCTTAAGAGTTACTCGACAGTAGTTGCCACATATAACCCCTATCCTGCCTTGCCTGCGTCTGCATTCCCATTCGCCCTCATGTAATTTCCACTCGCCAAATGCGAGCAGGTGAGTGGAAATTTTGAGGCCTGGTCTACCTGAATGATTCTCAACATTGACCTGACTCTATTAAGAGCTGAACTGCTGTACAAAAGTCTTGTGCTCGTCCTGAGTTCTTTCATAGGTGAGAGGAAAATGGGATAGGGGTCCCTATGCAGGAGTGTCCTGAGGAATTAACGAGTTTTTGAGTGTACTGTATGAGTCTAAATGAGGAGTTTGGACAAGTGACATGTTACTTCCATTGTGCTTAGGGAACAGAGTTGGGCATTGCAGAAAGCTGTTCAGGGTTGAATCATTTTTTCTGTTCTTCATTAGTAAGTCTAGTTATTCTCGGCCACTGAACCGAAATTCCTCTTTGAATAACCCTGTTATTTTTTCATAAAGAACGTATTTGGAAAAACTCAACAAGAAGTTTGATTTGCCCCAAAAGGCTTGCAATCTTTATGAATTATGATAAACACCGCCTGCGTGATCTCTGACGAAGCCCAGATGAGACATGTCCCTTTTTTTGAACTCTCCAGGTCTAGAATTTGCTTTTAAATCTGCAAAAGAACAAATGCGGCCTGAGTGGAGGGGAGGGATGGGGAGGGGGAAATAGGGCTGCTCTGTCAGGGAGATAAATGACACACAGACAGGTTCAAAGGCTTTTTTGCCTGTATCTCCTGGGTTCCCTGATGGGGACCCTAAATGAATGACAGAATACGGGAAGACACTTTAAGCTCCCCGATTCTAAAGCAGGGACATGTGTTAAGTTTCTGCTGTGCTTTTTTCCCTGCTGCTAATGTTTAGACATCAGCTGATGAACTTCAACTCCCCACCACAAATACAAGAGACAGTGATGTGAAATAATACATGTAAATGTTGAATGCCCCTTATCTAAAATAAGAAATCTTGCAAAAACTTTTTTGCTCATGTCGACATGACTTCACAAGTGGAAAATCCCACCCCTGACCTCATGTGACAGGGAAAAAATTAATTTTTTAGAATTGTATAAAATGCACTTCAAGCTGTGTGTATAAGGTGCGTAGAAAACATAAACCAATATCCATGATTGGATGTGGTTGTCACCCCCAAGATATCTGATTACTGGTCCTCCTGAGCATTTCGAATAAGGGATACTCAACCTGTAAGTCCAGTTGACTTATCTTCTACAGTCCCAAGTGGAGATGTAAAGCATTCAATCTATCTGCTACATTGTACTGTGACAGAAACTGCAAATATAAAAAAGAAAACTAAAAGTATATTCAGGAATTCATAATGCATATGACTTTTTAAGAAAAAACATTAAACTGGGAACTGTGGAGAGTTGGCAGCAGAAATCGAAATTTCCAAAAACAGGAGAAACTTACAGAGTATCGTTATTGGCTACTTTTAAAAGATATTGTTTTTCCTGATAAATTTTTTTCTATTTACAGTTTTAAAAAACCTGGATTACCTATATAACCTCAGTTATACCATGAAAGCACTTCAGGCACCTGCCTGAAGCTTTGTAACCCCGCAATTTGCTTGATAGAGTGTACAAAGATGTCGTGTTACCATAGAGATGTCCATTCATTGTATGATCTGAAGTATTCTAAGGTGTGAAAAGAAACACCTGGACTATTGTAAACCAAACCCCACTTCTGCCACCTGTTCTGATGTCAGCACCAAGGCGAAAGGACATGAAACAACCACGATAACAAATCCCAGTTGTTATTATTTCAATTAACTAACCTCAGCAGTTATCCGAGCATACAGGCTGATTAGGGGCTGTATTTCGACCCTGCTGTAAACTTAACTAGAGTTGTTGTAAACTTAGCAACTTCATACTCTATGGACCAGATCACAACCGGGACATTTATTTATTTAGAAAGGATTTTACCAGGAAGGATACATTGAGATTTCTCTCGTTTTCAAGTATGTCCTGGGTTCGAGAACATTGAGTGGTTACAGAAATACAAAATAGTAAGATGCAAGATATTAACACAAAACAAATATACAGATTAACAGAAAAATAAATATGTAGGAAATAAAGTCATTATGTTACATGTTTACAGGTGCATTCTGTATTGAGGTATGTTAATAGAGATCTCTTGAGTGACTTTAGACTGGGGGAAGATTTGATGGCGTCTGGAAGGTTATTCCATATTTGCGGTGCTCTGTAGGAAAATGAGGATCGAGCCACTTTCTTTTTGTATTGTGGTATTGCAAGTAAGGTGCTGGTCCTGGATCGGAGGTTATAGGATGAGGGAACTGCTAGGGGAAGCAGCCTATTCAGGTAGGGTGGTAGCTTCCCAGAAAAGCTCTTAAACACCAGGTTGGAAAGGTGAAGGGTGCGTCTAGATTCCAGCGACGGCCTTTTTAGTTCTTTTAACATGTCTCAATGGTGGGTCATGTAGTTACATTGTAGCACATAGCGGCAGAATGAGTTATACAATGTAGTAAGTTTATGAAGGTGTGTTTTGAGGGGCAGCTGCATACACTACATCTCCGTATTCAATGGCTGGCATAAGCATTTGTTGTACACTCTGCTTTCTTACCGCGGGGCTCAGGCAGGATTTGTTTCTGTACAGGGCACCTAGTTTGGGGTAAAGTTTAGATGAGAGTTTTTCAATGTGGGAGCCAAAGGATAGATTTGGGTATAACCACATTAATGGTGAGGCACAGAAAGGAAAAAGCTGTGCAAGCCTTATCCCTTTTGTGGCTCACCTTTAACGTCGCTATTCTGGCTGAGCTGATGTATCAGCGGCTTGAGATGGAATATATTTTGGTTGTCCCTGATACCGGCAGAAATGCCGCGGACTGCCGAGGATATCTGCCCCTAGAGTCCATAGGACTCTATGGAGCACAATGCGTCCTTGCGCATGCTCTCTGTCAGCTTGCTTGAGCACAATTTGCGTGGGTGTCAAAGAAGAAGCCACAGACGGACATTGGGAACTATTTGTTCCCAGTGGTCTCTCCGTCCAAGCAAGAGCAAGCAGTGGATCGCACCGTCCTCTGCACTGTGGGATGAGATGTAAATATGGGATTTTTTAATCCATTTAGAATAACAATGTTAAGGTTTGTTGCTTATGCAAAATCACTTTATTGAAGCCAGTATTGTTTTTTAATACCGTCTTCAATCGTGAAGAACAAGAAGAACGAGCTATGTTAGAATAGCTCGTTCTTCTCCTGCTAGATGCGAATTAACAGCTCCAATATAAAGTATATATATTTACCTTACTTTAAAGCAATTTACAGTAACCTGAAGAAACAATCAAGCCGGAAGCAGAACTTGCGATTCAGTTGTCATATTGTTAGGAGTTTTTAAGCTATTGGCTGAATATGTCTATTGGCTCCAGCTGATAATGTCCTGGTTGTAATCTGGCCCAATTATTATTATTATTATTCTTTATTTATAAAGCGCCAGCATATTCCGCAGCGCTGTACAATAAGCACAGTATAGACAGGGTCACAATACATTGAACAACATTTGACAAACAGTACAGGAGGAGATGAGGGCCCTATTCCCGTAGGAACTCACAATCTAGGAGGGTTGGGGTTGGAAACAGGAGGAGAGGACTGTAAGGTGAGAGTGATTGATGGTTGTGTCAGTGAGTTGGGTGGTAGGCTTCCCTAAATAGGATTGTTTTAAGGGAGCGTTTGAAGGAAGAGAAGTTAGGGGAAAGTCTGACAGTACGAGGGAGAGCGTTCCAGAGAGTGGGGGCTGCGCGTGAGAAATCCTGCAGTCTATCATGGGAAGAGGTGATGCGGGGAGAAGCTAGGCGCAGGTCACTGTTTGACCTTAGGGAGCGGGCTGGGGTGTATTTGGTGATTAGTGAGGACAGGTAGTGGGGCGCTGAGTTAGTGAGGGTTTTGTAGGTAAGGATAAGGATTTTGAACTTAATTCTGCAGTGGATGGGGAGCCAGTGAAGGGACTCGCAGAGGGGAGCGGCAGAGACAGAGCGGCGGGTGAGGTGAATTAGCCTGGCAGAGGCGTTCAGGATGGATTGTAGGGGGGAGAGGCGGGACAGAGGGAGGCCAGATAAGAGATTATTGCAATAGTCGAGTCGGGAGATTACCAGGGCGTGTATGAGTTGTTTTGTGGTGACAGCGGTAAGAAATGGCCGAATTCTGGAAATATTACGCAGTTGGTATCGGCAGGAGGAGGAAAGAGACTGGATGTGGGGGATGAAGGAAAGAGCAGAGTCAAGTGTAACTCCAAGACAGCGAACTTGGTTTGATGGGGAGATGGTGATACCCTCCACCGTGATAGAGAAGTCAGGAGGTGGGGAGGCATTGGAGTGAGGAATAAGTAGGAGCTCAGTCTTTGACATGTTGATCTTTATGTGGTGGGAGGCCATCCAGGAGGAGATGCCAGATAAACAGTCACTGACTTTTGAAAGGACAGGGGGAGAGAGATCAGGGGTAGAGAGGTAGATCTGAGTGTCATCAGCGTAGAGGTGGTAATTAAAGCCAAAGCTGTTGATGATTTTGCCCGGGGAGGAGGTGTAGATGGAAAAGAGCAGAGGACCAAGGACAGAGCCTTGAGGTACACCAACAGATAGAGGCAATGAAGAGGAGGAGTTACCAGCAAAGGACACACAGAAGGACCTGTTGGATAAATAGGAGTCAACCCAAGCAAGTGCAGTGTCACCGAGACCCAGAGAGTTGAGGGTCTGTAGAAGGAGGGGGTGGTCAACAGTGTCAAAAGCAGCCGAGAGGTCAAGCAGGATGAGAATAGAATAGTGGCCGTGTTTTTTAGCAGTTAGGAGGTCGTTGGCGACTTTGGTAAGGACAGTTTCAGTTGAGTGTAGGGGACGGAAGCCAGATTGCAGGGGGTCAAGTAGGGAATTGGAGGACAGGAAGAGGGAGAGGCGGTTGAAGACTAGTTTTTCTAAGAGCTTTGATGTGAAGGGAAGCAGGGATACAGGGCGGTAGTTGGATGGAGAGTTGGGGTCTAGGGATGGTTTCTTTAGTAAAGGGGTAACTAGCGTGTGTTTGAAGGCGGATGGAAAGGAGCCAGTGGAGAGAGATAGGTTGAAGATGTGTGTGTGAGCAGGGGTGAGGGAGGAGGAGAGGGGAGGAATTAGATGTGAGGGAATGGGGTCGAGCGGGCTCGTGGTGAGATGTGAGGAGGACAATAAGGAATTGACTTCCTCCTCAGTGGCTGGGAGGAAGCGGCAGAGGGTGGCAGAGGGGACCTGTGGGAGTGGAGGTGGCAGATAACTATCTTGTGTTGGGATGTTGCTTCTGATAGTTAGAGTTTTACTGAGGAAGTAGTCTGCCAGGTCTTGAGCGCTGAAGGCAGCTGAGGGGGGAGGTGCAGGTGGGTAGAGGAGGGTGTTGAAGGTGGACCAGAGCCGTTTAGGGTTGGAGGACAGCGTAGATATAAGAGATGAGAAGAAGGATTGTTTGGCCAAGTGGAGGGCAGAGGTGTATGACCGGATAATGGCTTCAGTATGTTTACTACAGCTCTGGTTAAATTTACACCAAGGATGGAACGCAGCCCTAAGATTATTTCCTTGTCATCCATGCACATTTTCTAAACATAGAGAAATGCTTTCAAAATTATATATATCCCAACATTGAACATTCAAGAATGGGCGATACGTGTAATTGCATATTCATAGCAGTTCAAAGGCTTCCCCGTAGATGAAAATGTCTGATATATAAAAAATGGGAGGCTTTTCAGAAAGCACCGAAATGTCGCCGACATTTCGGTGCCCTCTCATTCCCCGCTTTTCCCGCACTTCGGGGAATCAAATTTCCCCACCCTGCGTGAATTCAACATTCACCGCAGGGTCCCCGGAGTACAGGGAAAACCCGTCTCAAACCTGCCAAACACCTGCCGAAAACCTGCCAGAACCGCCGCTAAAAAAAAAAGCCAAACACGTCCGAAAAAGCCAATGAGCCGCCGAACACAACGCAGACCATACTCCGGAAAAAGCCGACAAGCTGAACGGGGTAAAAAAAAAAAAACAACAACAAAAAAACTGGTTCAAAGTGCCAAAATTGAGACGCTGTTTGCAAAAGAACTACTGAACAAAAATGCCTGGCATTAACATATAAGATCCTATGAATGATAATAAAAAGGTCTGTTACAGAAAAAAGAAAAAACACTTTTGGAAAAGAAAATTGGAAAAACAAATTGCTGAAAAAGTCCCGAAAAATGCCTAAAGGATCCTAAAAAAAATCAATAGATAAAGAGACTTTTTACTGCAGATTAAAATAATAAATGGTTTATTAGATATTGGATTAAAACGGGCATATTTTTAACATTGAAGTCTATGGGATTCGCCTGTATAAACCTGCCGAATGAAAACACAGAACAGCAGGGCAGTTCGTCAACTTTTCTCTGTTGTTCAGTATCTGTGAATAGATTACCATTGCTTCTCTATGGGGGATTTCACGGCCTTCGAACAGGCACCGTACTTGCTGGCAGTTTGGCAAAATTTGGCAAACTGCCTGCTGTCTTAATAGCCGAATGGCGCTGTAATGTCACCATATGAGGAAATTCACTGTTCGGTGCCATTTTGGGGCCAGATCGGCTCTCTCATAATAACCCTTTACTCTTCTTCTCTCTCCTATAAGTCAGAATAGCGAGACGAATGGAATATAATTATATATATAGGAACATAGTGAGTATATTTCTTACATATTTATTTTCTGTGTTAATTTGTATATTTGTGTTTTATTTTTAGTATCTTGCATTTAATTACTTTGTATTTCTGTACCTACTGCAATGTTCTTGAACCCAGACATACTGGAAAACGAGAGAAATCTCTATCAGGGTTATTCAAAGAGATCCGAATTGCTTGAGAAAGGTAACCGAACGCTGATTTTCAGCGTTCGATTACTTTTCTTGGCCATTCGGCTATCCAGAGAGCAGGCAATTCGCCAATCCTGGCGAATTGCCTGCACATACGGTGCCTGTTCGGTGCCTGTTCGAGGGCAGTGAAATCCCCATGAAAAAACACTGCTTCGGCTATTCAGAGAACACAAACCAGCAGTGAAAGGTTCCCGAATTGACCTGTCATTCGGTGTTTTCATGCGGCAGGTTTATTCAGGCGAATCCCATAGGCTTCAATGTTAAAAATATTCCGGTTTTAATTTAATATCTAATAAACCATTCATTATAAAATTCTGCAGTAAAGAGTCTCTTTATTTATAGATTTTGTCGAATATTTTAAGCATTTTTCTGGATTTTTTTTTTAAAAAAATAAGTCCGATATTTTTTGAATTTTTTTTTTAAGTTTCCTTATTTTTTTCTGTAACAGCCCTTTTTATTATCATTCCCTGGACCTCATATATAAATTTCAGTGGTGTCGGGTTTTTCCGGTGGCTTTGCTGCGTGTGATCGGCTCCTGCTCGGGTTTTTCCGTGATTTTCGGTGGGTTAATCCAGATGTTTTTCCGGGTTTTCGGCATCCATTCGCCGGGTTTTGCGGTTAGTTTTCGTCGGGTTTGCGGTGACCTTTCCCTGCAATTCGGGGACCCTGTGGTGCTTGCTGAATACACCGCAGGGTTGCCGAAATGGGATTGGCAAAACAAACCGAATTGAAGAGAACAAAAAGTCACCGAACGTGCGTTGACTTTTCGAATCTCTTTGAATTACCCTGTATGTATCTTTTCTGGTAAAATACTTTATAATTAAATAAACAAAATCTAAGCACTATATCTGAGTATCAAAGCAAATGTAATAAAATATCAAGATAAAATGCAGTGTTAATTATAACAAATAAAGTCAGATCAATAAATGTGTCACTGCTATATATGTCTTTATGTCCTTATTGGTCCTTGGGAAATACAAATAAGCGAGTATGTAGCGATGTTGAATAAATGAGATGGTATATTCCCAATTCGCCGTTTAGTAGACAATTGCCCCATGTGTTCTCATTGGCTTTTGCATAAGCATTTTTTCTTAAATTACTTTTTTAGCATTTTTATTTTTCGCACTTTCTTTACAAATGTTTAATATATATATTAATTATACACGGGTTTATTTTATTAATATAATATTTATAAATATATTTTGCACAGAAAAAAAAGTTTGTAGTAAAACATGGAAAGTTTGATCCATGGTTATGATCGTTATAAACGCAGCGTAGTCTTCCTCAATACAGTCCCTGTACTGTAACTCCCTGGACATCAGCCTAAAAAACCACCAGAAAAAAAAAAAAACACTTTGAAAAGCAGCAGAATAACATACATCTGTATGGATCACCTTGGGTTTTACTGGGCTAGCAGTGAGCAATGTAATGCTTGTTTTACTTCTCCCTATAAAATATCTCACGTTACACTTGCGAGGAGCTTGGCGTCGTCCAAGCTAATTAATATGGGTTCCCCTTTACCTCTGAATTTTCCACGCAGGGTTATGGTGGCGACACATTGTCTGTAAGGTCCATAAAGAGAGCGGCGTGGAGCATTAGTCTCACTTGTTGACAATGTGCTTAAGGCACAAAAGAGCGAGGCGCGGAAGCAACGGCGTGTAACAGAATAGAGCAATAAGGGTCTACAAAAGCACTTCAAGGGCCTGTATTATGTCAGGACTCAATCAGGAGGCCGCTAGGAGCACTTCATTACGACACTTTCCATATAGAGGCTGAAATCTGCTCTCTGCAGGTTTTTGGGGATTTATTGTTCATTTTTTTTCTTGAGAAAGTATTTTACCAGAAAGAAAACATTGAGATTTCTCTCATTTTCAAGTATGTCCTGTGTGGCGAATATGTACCGTTAGGTGTCTTGCCCGAGGACACTTACTGGAGAGGGGCTCTTGCTGGGATTTGAACCTGCGTATCCACAGTCTCACGTCCTCCCCCTTTAATTTCATATTCATGGTATAAGACCACTGGCAGAATTGTTTACCTTTACATGTAGTTTTGTTGAGGCCGTGTCTCCTGAAACACATTTTACATTGTCTTATTTTTTCATCAATAACGAAACGGCTGAAAGGTTTATATTTTTATACAATTTGTCACTCCCTTACTGTTAGACCTGTATAAGCAGCCACTGCACCACAGTTCTTTGGAAATCCATCTAATATCACCATAGGAATCTAAGCTCCAAGATATCCGAGTAGTTGACATGATTGTCCCAAAAGTCTTGTCCGGGGCCCCGGGTTCTCGTGCCCCTTCCTCCTGACATCATACTGGGCGAATCCCTCTGCCAGCGCTTCAGGGAGTTTTCTACACTGCAAAAGTTTCAGTATTATTGTAAGTTAAAGATATAGACTGTGGTGGAGCTGCTATGTAAGAACATATGATGCTGCCTGTGCTGAAGCCCCGCCCCTTCCTGTGCGCATGAGAGAGATGAGAGGATGTTGTCGGTTGGAGAGAGCCCCGCCCTATCTCTGTGTGTGAGAGGAGTGTCTGAGGTAACAGAAAGCGGCCATGAAAACTGTCTTGTAATAAATCCCAAAAACTGTAAGTGACCTATTGATGAATAAAAAGGCATATCTGAATTCTGGCAGTATATAACATAAACTGCTTATAGTTTATTAAAAGCTGTGTCCAAAGCCAGTTAACCAGTAATGATTTGTTGTGACGTTTATTACACTTCGGACTTTGGTAATTGTTAATTGGTAAATGATGGACATTTGGTGCAAGGACACAGACAGTCATGTTGCTTATGAGCACATACACTTTATATCTGCATTTGCACATGTGGTTTTATTATACACATTTGTATCATAAGAATTAGAGATTTATGCATGGCATAAGTTTATTATTACTGTTATCCGGGATGTGTTTGCGAATTTGCACAAATTTTTGCCATTTGCACGAGTTTTGGGATATGTCGGTCTACTGAAGAACATTTTCCTTGTACTTAATGACTATTACATCTATTGCTGATTTAGGCCTATTCTGCAGCATATAACGGCAGTACAGGCATAATCTAGAGTATCATCTGTATGTGAAAATCAATCGTTTTAAACCATTTACTGCTCCACTAGGACCCCCCATTTTTCTTGTATCACATTTGCACATTTTGTTGAGGTTTATGTGCAATACCTTGTGGGCAGCAAACCCATAATTTCATTAGCATTAACTAAGCACCTCCACAGACACCCATCTTCACAACCTGTGATATAAAGAATTTATTGAAACTCTGCTTTCTAGTTTAAGAAGCTTATACTTTGACAAAATAAAGCTACGAAGATAGTTACATAGGCTGAAAAAAAGACATGTGTCCATGGAGTTCAGCCTTTCCCACATCGCCTACTGCTGCTGTTGATCCAAAAGAAGGCAAAAAACCCAGTCTGAAGTGCTTGCCAATATGCAACACACTGGGGAAAAATTCCTTCTTGACCCCAGACTGGCGTCAGATTTCTCCTTGGATCAAGAAGCTTTTACCCACATATTAAATATTATGACCCTTAATATTCTGTGTCTGCAGGAAGTCATCCAGCCGTTGTTTAAAAGTCTGTACAGTCTCTGACCCAACCACCTCAACAGGCAGAGAATTCCACAGCATACATGTGTGATGTTTGCTTACATGTTCTCAACCATGAAACATTGTGTCACAGTGCTCCAAGTCATTGTCATCAAAGATCTGCTCACCAGAGAAGAGGATATATGTCCTTTGCAAGATGCAATCCTATCTGCTCCCTTACATGAAGCCACCAGTATTGTGAGCCCTTGAAGCAGAACGTGTGGATGACAGATAACTAGTTAATATATATCAATAATACTTTATTTGGGGGGTTCGTAAGCTGTCTCCACAGAGCTGTCTTATCATGTCTGAGACTTCAGAGACTGGTGTTCATACAAATTGCCCCTATGGTGGATATAAATTCTATGTTCACACCACAAACTGCATGCTTGGCCTTAGCATGATGGGGATAACTCATTGTCTCCTGACACTTTGATTCGGAACTGATGAGGCACCGAGAAGCTCAAAAGTGTTCAAGGATGTCACGTTTTCCATATGTGGTTACATGATTTGTAGTCGACACAGTGGAATATTCTCATATCTGTGGTGTGTAAATCCTTTTAGGTTTTACAAATAGTAAAATACAATAAGCTAGGGCAGGAGAAGCTTTTTTAACACATAAGCCTTGGCCTTCTGAGTATGTGTCTTGACCTGCACTATGCTCTTTCAGCTTATAAGAGGGTTTTCCTTTGATTGTCCAAAAAAGGAACTAGGTATAAACTTTAAGTATTGTAGTATAATTAATTTTTAGAATGAACATTGTGCGTCTATATCCACCTCCAGATGAGACTTGGAGTCTGTGGATTCTTTCTGAGCAGCATCTTCACTGGGATCTTGGATGCCCCATCTGGAATCTACTGGCACCTGTCTCCATTTTGGGAGAACAATCTCTAGAGTGCTCCTGTCATCACTGGGATTACTACTTAGTTCGTATCCACCTTCTCATATTCCTTCTTTCCTCGGATTATTATGGTTGGTACCTGGATATTTCCACAACCAGCACCACTACACTCTTTTCTTTTGAACTGCCAAGAGTTTGGTTGGTTGGACAGTACTTGTTTGTCTCCTTGAAGCTTCAGAAATACATTGTGCCGAAACATTGATGTCTTGGTTTGTTTTGGTCCAATAAATCTGTCTGAGTAAGGGAAGTGGTGTGCCTGGTTGCTTTTCTTCTACTGTGTACGAAGGTTGGTTGTTTGGGGACTGTGCTGGCAATGAGTTCCTTTGTAAAGATAATGGGCACTATTCCGTCCCTCACATTTAAATGGGCACACTAATGGGAAAAATCTGCGCCTGCAGGTTTCCAATTTGCATCCCCATTTTAGCGTGAGATTCTGGGACAGGCACTACGAGGGGGTGCTTATAAGTATTGAGCCTTACCCAGAAAAAATTGAGGTAGGAAGCTGTAGGACCCTATTACACTCTGCACGCTAACGGTATTATTATTATTCTTTATTTATAAAGCGCCAGCATATTCCGCAGCGCTGTACAATAAGCACAGTATAGACAGGGTCACAATACATTGAACAACATTTGACAAACAGTACAGGAGGAGATGAGGGCCCTATTCCCGTAGGAACTCACAATCTGGGAGGGTTGGGGTTGGAAACAGGAGGAGAGGACTGTAAGGTGAGAGTGATTGATGGTTGCATCAGTGAGTTGGGTGGTAGGCTTCCCTAAATAGGAATGTTTTCAGGGAGCGTTTGAAGGAAGAGAAGTTAGGGGAAAGTCTGACAGTACGAGGGAGAGCGTTCCAGAGAGTGGGGGCTGCGCGTGAGAAATCCTGCAGTCTATCATGGGAAGAGGTGATGCGGGGAGAAGCTAGGCGCAGGTCACTGTTTGACCTTAGGGAGCGGGCTGGGGTGTATTTGGTGATTAGTGAGGACAGGTAGTGGGGAGCTGAGTTAGTGAGGGTTTTGTAGGTAAGGATAAGGATTTTGAACTTAATTCTGCAGTGGATGGGGAGCCAGTGAAGGGACTCGCAGAGGGGAGCGGCAGAGACAGAGCGGCGGGTGAGGTGAATTAGCCTGGCGGAGGCGTTCAGGATGGATTGTAGGGGGGAGAGGCGGGACAGAGGGAGGCCAGATAAGAGATTATTGCAATAGTCGAGTCGGAAGATTACCAGGGCGTGTATGAGTTGTTTTGTGGTGACAGCGGTAAGAAATGGCCGAATTCTGGAAATATTACGCAGTTGGTATCGGCAGGAGGTGGAAAGAGACTTGATGTGGGGGATGAAGGAAAGAGCAGAGTCAAGTGTAACTCCAAGACAGCGAACTTGGTTTGATGGGGAGATGGTGATACCCTCCACCGTGATAGAGAAGTCAGGAGGTGGGGAGGCATTGGAGGGAGGAATAGGTAGGAGTTCAGTCTTTGACATGTTGATCTTTAGGTGGTGGGAGGCCATCCAGGAGGAGATGCCAGATAAACAGTCACTGACTTTTGAAAGGACAGGGGGACCTGCATGAGCACTACCGTTAGCTGCGGTGTTTAGGGCATATTACAATCCAAACGCAAACGGGTTAAAAAAAACGTTTGCGTTTGGGACCTTGCACTCCTGTGCGCGAGGTTACTGCACTTTGCGCTCCCTATACTTAACATAGGGAGCGCAAAGTGTTAATCAGCGCTGGTATTACAATGTCCCAGCGCTGATTAACGCCTGGCTCTGGTCAACGAAAAGTTAACCAAAGCCAGGACCTTGTGTTAACAGATTCCGCTGGTGCAGAATCCGTTAAAACCAGCTTAAAACAGTAAAAAAAAATAATCAGATACTTACCCTCTGTCCCGCGGCGAGGACCGCGGCTCCGGTCACCTCCTCCGGTCGGCGGGAGCAGGGAAAGACAGGGGGAAAGAGTCCCCCCATCTCTCCCTGCATATCCCTACGCTGACAGGCCGGATCTCGCGATGCGAGATCCGATCGGTCACGTGACTGGCAGAGAGGAACTCAATGGAGTCCTATGGACTCCAGCGAGTGGATGGTCGAGGCTGCGCTTAGTGCTGCCGCGAGCATCCTGATTTTTAACGGGCGCTACAATGCAGGCAGCATTTTCTTGCGCCTGCATTGTAATCCCCCATTAAACCGGGGGCAGTAGGGGGAATACCGCAGGCGCAGGTTTTTTCCCCTACCGCCCCCGGTTTAGCACGGGGATCGTAATAGGGCCCGTAAATTGCAGGGTGTACTGGCCTATTTGTCTATATTCAACGGTGCAAAAAGCAACTACCTATGATTTTAACTTATCATTTTTTTCGGTCAAAAGTGAACATTGTAGCTTCTCCAATAAAGTTCAATGTGGAAGAGCATAGGACCATAAGCAAGTTTCTATTTCTCCAAGATGAGATGAAATATCACAAATTTTGGGTGACAGTGGCCCTTCATATGCAGCAGTTAAACGTTGGGTTGTCAATTTTAAAACTGGCCATTTTGATGTTGAATTGAGAACCCAGTGGAAGGCCTGTTTCTGTCTCTGTGCCTGCAAATGTGAAAACCATCCATGACATGATCATGAAGGACCGCCGAATATCAGCCAAAACTATTGCTACATTTCTGGGAATATCACGCGAGAGAGCTGGTGCCATTATCCACAACGACTTGGAAATGAGAAAGCTTGCAGCAAAGTGGATCCCGAATCCTTAGACAACCGAACAAAAGAAGAGACGCCTCATCCCACACTGCAGGTGAAACTATGGCAAAACTGACCTCCTTAGGCTTTCAAGTGATGCCCCACCCACCTTATTCGCCCGACATGGTTCCTTCTGACTATCATCTGTTCGCCAATCTCAAAAAAACACCTAAAAGGGACACCTTTCCCTTGGAGAAATAGGAACTTGATTATGGTCCTATGCTCTTCCACATTAAACCTTTTTGGAAATGCTGCCATGTTCACTTTGGATGGGAAAAGTAAAGATAAGTTAAAATCATAGGTAGTTGCTTTTTGCGCCATTGAATATAGACAAATAGGCCAGAACACCCTGCAATTTACAGCTTCCTAGCTTAGTTTCTTCTGGGTAAGGCTCAATACTTATCAGCACCCCCTCGTGATTCAGCACCTCATCCCGGAACCATGTGCTACCTGAGTGATACTTGCGGTAGCAGTCCCGCGCCACTGCGAGTATCGCCTCCTGGAGTCCATAGGACTTCAGGGATGTTTCTGCTGCTGCGCCGTGAGATCGCGCAGGGCTGCGGAGTGATCCTGGAGGCAGGGCCGGCCCGACGATGGAGCAGTGTGGAGCGCTTGCGCCAAGCGGCAAAAATTTGACAGCGGCAAATTTTTGCGCTGCCATCGCCGCGGCCGAGACCGCTGCACTATTTTTTTGTCAGCTCCGGTGTCGGCACTTAATTTGGAGTAATGTGCCAGCGCATGGATACATTTGGTGCCGCTGCCACTGACCACGCATGTGTCGCTTCCACGCTGGAGCGCGGGATCGAGACGCATGGTGGATCCTCACAGGCACGGGCGGCAGGCGGGCCCCTACAGTAGATCTTCGGGCACAATGGGAGGACATGTTTGTTTAAAGTGGCAGCAAGCAGGACCTGTTCCCAGCTCCAAGGATCCGGTGTAGCAGCTGATCAGCCTAGACCTCGCTATGTGCAGGTATGTGTTAGGCGCCTGTCACTCCCAACCGCCTGCCCTGTGCCAGAAGCGTCCTTGCCGGGTCAGAGAAGCCAGCCGACTCTCACACTGCCATTACCCAGTTTCTGAGCACACGGTCATTGCAATACCCCCATGCCGCCTGACAAGAAGAAAATCACAGGGAACGCTTATCCCCTCGCCCACCCACAGCTCACACGTCGGTCAACTCATGAAACCCCTCTTTCTCACCGGCAGCTGAGGGCTGATCTCTGAGGAGCAGCTGTGACAGGAATACTGCCTGGGTTCCGGTAAAGCCGCCGCCATCTTTTTTCCGCTGCCTGGGAGGCTGTCTCAGTGGGCAGAGGCCGCTAGCTCCATTATGGGTTTATGCACAGATCACCTGGTCAGAGGGGACGCTCATATTTAGAGGAATATTCTAGATGTATTCTGATGTTGTCTAAATATATTTGATCTCTTGCCAACTGCATTTTAATTCTCGTTGAAGAGGCTTACCAAATATTGACACTTCATGTCAGGGATCTCAAACTCTGGCCCCCATGTGTGTCTGAACTCTGAACTACAACTCCTTGTTTCTTCGGCATCTTTTGCAGTTAAAGAATTCAAGGGAATTGTAGGCAATGGACATCTTGGAGTGCTGGAGTTTGAGATCCCTGTTACATGTTTAGCTGAAGAATACAATGGTAACTGAAAACTTTGAGCTTGAAAAATATGAGCTTCTTGACTCTTCACTTTGTAACCCGAAGCGCGTTCAGTTCCTCAGCAGCTGCTGAATTGCTTCAGTGAAGCAGTTCAGTTTGCTGCAGCCGTCTCGCTGAACGCTTTTGCTGTGAATATGGAAGAGAAAGGGCAGAGGATTGCTTAATGATAGGTGCTGTGTCTGCAAAATCCACTTTTGTCCATTTTATTACCACTTTAGTGATAATGGTTACCATGTTCCATTAAATATTTGGTGTTTTGTTCCACCAAACCTTCAACTGAACATTTCCTTATTGGATTATTTGCTCCGTAGAGGTGGCCATCTTTCCTACTTCACACTCAGCTAACCCCGCAGCATCTCTCGTCTTGGCTGCAAGTGCTAAGTTAGCAGTGTTGAGCGTTGAACTGCAGCACAGCGTTCAGTGCCAAGTTGATAACTTAGCACTTGTAGCGGCTGAGGAACTGAATGCGCCTCAGTTATCAATGCTCTACTTGCACAGAACAGCAGACCCGCCCCTCACAATTGTGAACACGGAAAAGAATGAGCATGAAGTTTCATTTTCATGATATAACATAATGGACATGGGCGTATTTTGGGGTTACGTGGTGGTGGAGGGGGGCAGCATTTCAGCCTTCGCTCCAGGCAGCACAATGTCTTGGGCCGGCCCTGCCTGGAGGTAGACTGGGGATTATTTGTCCCCAGTCTCAATCTGCTCTCGGCAGCCAGAAGCCACAGACAGAGCAAGTAGAAGAAGTCCTACAGATGTTGGAGCGGGACAGGTCACCCCTGTTTTTTGTATATAATGGGGGAAAGAAAAGAACATTTCCATGAATTCTAGAAACCATGAATTGAAGAAACTCACACAACAGCTACTTTTCCAGCATTAACGCGAATGTGACATAGAATATTTCCTGCTCTGCAGAACGCCATGTGTTGTGGTGTATGAGGAAGTATGATTTTATAGAGTTATCTTGCTGCGGCATTGGATCATGCCTGGAAAATTAACAGGGAAACTCAATATTCTGTGCTGTGTCGGACATGAGGCTGCAGAAACATTAACCTTTTCAGCACTGAAAACCTGGCTGTATGCATCAACAACATGTTTCTGGAAGTGTACATCAGTAATCTTGATGAGACACATACAGGGTTATTCAAAGAGATCCGAATTGTGTCTGAAAGGTAACTGAACAGTGAAATTCAGCGTACCGTTACCTTTCCTGGCCATTCGGCTATTCAGAGAGCAGGCAGTTCGCCAAATCCTCGCGAATTGCCTGTACATACGGTGCCTGTTCGAGGGAAGTGAAATCCCCATAGAGAAGCAATGCCTCGTCTATTCAGAGAACAAAAACCAGCAGTGAAAAGTTGCCGAATTGCCCTGCTGTTTGGTGGTTTCATTCGACAGGTTTATTCAGGCGAATCCCAAAGGCTTCAATGTTAAAAATAATCCTGTTTTAATTCAATATCTAATAAACCGTTGATTATAATATTCTGCAGTAAAACGTCTCTTTATGTATAAATTTTTTAGGATCTTTTAGGCATTTTTTGGGATTTTTTAGTGAATAATTTTGTTCGTTTTTTTAAATCGTTTTTTCTTTTTTCTGTAACAGCCCTTTTTATTATCATTCATTGGATCTTATATGTAAGTTTCAGATTTTTTCGTTCTATAGTTTCTTTGCAAACAGAGTTTCACTTTGCAAACATTCAAGCGCACTGTTTTTTTTTCCCACTCCTTTCGTCCCTGGTGTCGGATTTTTCCGGCGGGTGCTCTGCGCTGTGATCGGCGGCTGCTCGGGTTTCTCCGGCGTGTTCGGTGGGGTTAATCCAGATGTTTTTGCGGGATTCGTGTGCGTTCACCGGGTTTTGCGGTGAGTGTTCGTCAGGTTTGCGGCGGCTTTTCCCTGCACAACGACGGCCCTGTGGTGCTTGCTGAATACACCACTGTGGCCTGCTGATTTTTGGTATACACTATTGGTGGACTGCGGATCCTAGACAGTGGAGCACCCCGGCGCTGACCCGGCATTTGGTGAGTCCCCCTGTGTTAGCCACGCTGTGTTTGACTTTCCTTAAGAATAGGCAATGTTATGCTTTTGGCCTCTTTTAGGTTACTAGACCAGCGACTGAACCAGGTCATCTAGCACTGTGTGTATATACCACGTACCGTAGGTGCGGTTTTCAGTCATTGTGTCATCGAGTGTATTTTACAATTGAGATTAAAAGTTAAATTTTAATTTTTGTAACCGTTTGCTGAATACGACATTCTCTTTCAATCTATATGTTACAATCTATATATGTAACATTACTTGGTAATCTATACAGAATATTGCACTCTATGTGATCCTTATATCATGTAATGAGGCAGGTCCTGAAATTCCAGGCTTGTTTTATCTGCAGGTTAATTTCTCTTTTAATTCCTCCCTAACCCTTTTAGTGCCGGAGAGGATTATGTATCGGCTGCGCATTTTCTTGTTAAGGGACAGTGTTCTCCATAAGCAGTTCCAGCTGCATCGTGTAACTGGTGCCTTCCAGCCTTACACAAACTGCATTTTAATCCCCTACCGTGATCTGGAAATGATTATATTACGCAAGTCCAGGAGCAACATGCGAGATTTATACGCAGGTCATGGTATTTCGACAAAGCACCGAGAGCCCTGAGAGCATTTTCAATGGCATCTATAAAATCTCTGCCTTAAACCCTTGTAAGGAATAACGTAAAATTCGGAAAAATAATCTGTATTTTCAGTCCAAAGTAATTCCAAGGAACAAGCAGCTAATCTATCCATCTCCAAATGTTGAGTGGGAGAGTAGGGATTTCAGGTAGAACAAAAGACTTTATTCAGCAAATATTTAATAAAGTATCAGTGGCTTCATATCCTACATAGCACAGGATATGTTATAAACACACACACATATATATATATATACATATACAGTATATTCAACAAAACAGGTAATTTGGTGATTTTATTGTGAATGACTGAATGATTAAAAGAGGAGAACGTTAAATGGACACTTCAGGCATGGTGACCATGGAATCTTGGGTGGAAGGGAAGCACATTCAGGACAACGCATGGTTTGCACTAGCACCCAAGATTCCATTGACCATGAGGGATTTGCCTCAAATCCAGGGCCGGATTAACATAGGGGCTGATGGAGCAGCAGCTCCAGGCCCATTCCCCATAATAGGCCCAGAGAAAAGATAACTGTCTGCATTGTTAGGCATTTGACCCCATATCTCCAGCTCCATATGGCTACAGGGCCATGTGCAGTATCACTGTAAAGGCCAGAGCATGACCTTTCCAATGATACCAAACATGACCTGGTATTCTCTAACAATAAAAATAAAATAATAAATATTTATTTTTCTTTCTAACAAAGCAATATTTTTCACTTTTATAAAAGGAAACAATAATGCTGCACTAACTCACCATCTCATTTCTCATGACACCAACAAGTGTGCAGGTGATGGTACAATCTGTTATTACGAATTGTTACAACACAGAGCTTAACATCTGTGGCTGGGAAAGTATTCGAGGGGTTACTAAGGGATAATATTCAGGAATTTATTGGGAGGTATAATGTTATTGGCAAAAATCTGCATGGTTTCATGAAACACAGATCATGTCAGACTAACCTAATTACGTTCTATGAGGAAGTAAGTAGAAGTATAGATCAGGGGGTCGCAGTGGATGTGATTTACTTAGATTTTGCCAAAGCTTTCGACACAGTTGCACACAAAAGGTTACTATTTAAATTAAGAAAAATTGGTCTAGATGAAAATACTTGTTCTTGGATAGAAAACTGGCTAAAAGATAGGGTACAGAGAGTGGTCATAAATGGTACATTTTCAAGATGGACACCAGTGGTAAGCGGTGTCCCTCAGGGGTCTGTTATAGGACCAATACTATTCAATTTATTTATAAATGACCTTGAGATAGGCATTGAAAGTCATGTATCAGTGTTTGCAGATGACACAAAACTAGGAAAAGTAATACAATGTGAGCAGGATGTTACTTCGCTACAGAGGGATTTAGATAGATTGGGGGACTGGGCACTTAAATGGCAGATGAAATTTAATGTAGATAAATGCAAAGTTATGCACTTTGGAGTGAAGAACACACAAGTAATTTATACCCTAAATGGTACGGAGTTAGGGAAATCCAAGCAGGAGAAAGATTTGGGAATAATCATAGACTTCAAACTAAGTAACAATGTGCAATGTCAAACAGCAGCCGCCAAGGCAAGCAAAGTATTGGCATGCATTAAAAGGGGAGTTCACTCACGGGATGAAAACATAATTTTGCCTCTGTATAAATCAATGGTCGGGCCACACCTTGAATATGCCGTGCAATTTTGGGCACTGGTCTTAAAAAAAGATATTATAGCGTTAGAAAAAGTGCAGAGACGGGCAACTAAATTAATAAGGGGAATGGAAGGGTTAAGTTATGAGGCAAGATTAACAAGTTTAAACCTGTTTAGTTTAGAGAAACGGCGCCTTAGAGGGGATCTGATAACCTTATATAAATATATACGGGGCCATTATCAACCATTGTCTGATAACCTATTCATTAACAGGACTATACATAGGACAAGGGGTCATCCATTTAGACTGGAAGAAAGAAAATTTAGCTTAAAGCATAGGAAGGGTTATTTTACGGTGAGAACAATAAAGCTGTGGAATTCTCTGCCTGTTGAGGTGGTTGGGTCAGAGTCTGTACAGACTTTTAAAAAACGACTAGATGACTTCCTGCAGACACAGAATATTAAGGGTTATAATATTTAATATGTGGGTAAAAGCTTCTTGATCCAAGGAGAAATCTGACTGCCATTCTGGGGTCATGAAGGAATTTTTTCCCAGTATGTTGCATATTGGCAAGCATTTCAGACTGGGTTTTTTGCCTTCTTTTGGATCAACAGCAGTAGGTTATGTGGGAGAGGCTGAACCCGATGGACGCATGTCTTTTTTCAGCCTATATAACTATGTAACTATGTAACTATGTAACAAAAACCTAAACCGCTGCACTGCAGCGAATAGCACTGGGGGGGGGACTTTGGAACCCTGCGTCACTAATCTTTACACCGCACAAGGTCAAGTGAGGTGTCATCAGGGCCGGACTGGCCTACCGGGATACCGGGAGGAATCCCGATAGGCTGGTTACACTTTGGGCCGTTTTTATCATTTTTTGTGGCCGCGGGTTGGTAGCGGGCCGGCCTGGGTATAAACTGCCTGGCAGCCGCGGCAGACTTCTTAATGCTCGGCTCCGGTATCGGACTCTCTGAGTCCAAATCCGGAGCTGATTGGTCTGCTGCCATCCTCTGTGCGTGTGAGGGGCCGGGCTGAATTGCAGATTGAGAGGCTGGGGCGGGCCGACATGGAGGCAGAGTGAGCGTGCGTGCCTTCCCAGATACTACTGGAGGCTGGGAACGGCACACACGCTGTATTGGTGCCGCCCCTTCACCCAGCATGTTATGAGTGTAGATACGCAGGCGCACAATGTCTCTGCGCCGCGTGTCTTACGCGCCTGTGGCCTCAGCTGATGGAGGAAGCCAGCCAACACCCGTTGAAGGCTCCTGGGCTGACGCTGCACCCTCCTCCCAGTCGGCTGCACGTTTATTTTTTCATCCACCCGCTGGAGGCGGCAGGCGGACAGAGACTGGAGCGCGACACGGGAGGACAGCCACAGGACACTGCAGGCTGAGCCGAGGAGACACAGGACCACAGGGAGGCTGCACTCACTCACTGACTGGCGAGGCGACTAGAGTTGGGTGAGTGACTGTGACACTTTTTTTTTTTCTTTGCAGGATGGACACTGAAGTTTATGGTTGGATCCCCCAGAAGGCAGGCCTCTCTCAATCTTTTGACCCCCCAGCCAGCAGACCCCTAAATTCTTTTGACCCCACCAGCAGGTCCCTCACATTCTTCTCCCCCTAGAGTCAGCCTATCCCATTCTTTATTAGCCCCCAGCAGGTCCCTCAAATTATTTTGACCCCCCAGCAGGTCCCTCAATTTCTTCTACTCCCCCCAGGACCCACATCATCAGATGAATGAGAGGGGGGGGTAGAAGAAAGTGAGGGACCTGCTGGGGGGGCAAATAATTTGAGGGGGCTGCTGGCTGGGGGGGGTGTAAAGATTGAGAGGGGCCTGGGAGTGTAAATAGATGTACAGCTCAGTGATACCCTCAAACACACCACATATCACTGTACAGTTCTGATACCCTCAAACACACCACATACCACTGTACAGCTCAGTGATACCCTCAAACACACCGCATATACTGTACAGCTCAGCGATACCCTCAAACACACCACATATACTGTACAGCTCTGATCCCTAAAACACAGCACATACTGTATTACTGTACAGCTTAGCGATACTCTCAAACACACCACGTATTACTGTACAGCTCTGATACCCTCAAACACATCACATATTACTGTACAACTCAGCGATACCCTCAAACACACCACATATAACTGTACAGCTCAGCAATACCCTCAAACACACCGCATATACTGTACAGCTCTGATCCCTCAAACACAGCACATACTGTATTACTGTACAGCTCAGCGATACCCTCAAACACACTGCATATTACTGTACAGCTCAGCAATACCCTCAAATACACCTCATATTACTGTACAGCTGATACCCTCAAACACACTGCATATTACTGTACAGCTCTCTGATACCCTCAAACACACCGCATATTACTGTACAGCTCTGATCCCTCAAACACAGCACATACTGTATTACTGTACAGCTCAGCGATACCCTCAAACACACTGCATATTACTGTACAGCTCAGCAATACCCTCAAACACACCGCATATTACTGTACAGCTGATACCCTCAAACACACCGCATATTACTGTACAGCTCTGTGATACCCTCAAACACACCGCATATTACTGTACAGCTCAGCGATACCCTCAAACACATTGCATATTACTGTACAGCTCAGCGATACTCTCAAACGCACCACGCATTTCTGTACAGCTCAGCGATACCCTCAAACACACCACACATTTCTGTACAGCTCAGCGATACCCTCAAACACACTGCATATTACTGTACAGCTCTGTGGTACCCTCAAACACACCGCATATTACTGTACAGCTCAGCGATACCCTCAAACACACTGCATATTACTGTACAGCTCAGCGATACTCTCAAACACACCACACATTTCTGTACAGCTCTGCGATACCCTCAAACACACCACATATTACTTTACAGCTGATACCCTCAAACACACCGCATATTACTGTACAACTCTGTGATACCCTCAAACACATCGCACATTACTGGGTCTGGTATGAAATTATTTCCAGGGCTGGTTTTTAGCCCCAGTCCGGCTCTGGGTGTCATTGGACAGGACAGAGTCTGGCCTTTGCATTAATACTAAACGTGACCCTGTAAAATCGAAAAGAAAAGAATTAAAAAAAAACTTTTTTATCTACTTATTTTTAGTTCCAAAGCGATGGCATTGTCCATTTGCAACGTATAAAACGAGCAATACCACTTCCATTACTCACCTTCTCATTTCCCAGGCTGGGAGCAAGTTCAGTGTTTTATGCATAGTCCTATTATTCATAAAACACCTTCCTCCAAAAAACAAGGGAAATATTATTTTATTTTTGTTAAAATTGTATATTTTCTCTGAAAAATGCAGTAACAGGTTCCCATTTCAATTTTTTTTTAAGCAAGAATTCCCTATGGAATATATAAGCACAAAGATTTGGATGATAAAATGTGAAATGATTTTACACGCTGTAAATGATTGAATTCTGAATGGACATTTTCTCACACAGTATCTGCCTGGCTAGATATACCCATATCTGCCCTATGAACTAGCCTAAAATATGTTTTCATTCACTAAATTCCAAAAAAAGCCCACAAAAATATTCAGCTCCAGGCCCATAGAGATCCTAATCCAGCCCTGCTCAAGCCCCACAAAGAAAGCTGAGATCAGTTATTAGGCTTCCTGGAAAAAGGTCACAAATGAACATCCGTTCATTTCCATCTCAAGCCAATACCTGTCAGAGCACTCACATTGAGAGCATTAGATTGTCTGGAAGCTCCCTCGACTGTCCAGCCTCCAACTGGTTGCATAACAGCTGTGGCTTCCTTGGAAGCTGCTTCTTGTCTCATCAGGAAAATTGTGGAGCGAGCCCGGTGCTGGAATGAAGATGGATTTTATCCTCACTATAAAATGGGAAGCGTTGCATTGCGGGTTAGAAGGGGTTAACCTCCCTGGTGGTCCGATTCTGACATATCTTATATGTCAGAATCGGTCCAATTAATCTGGCCCCCTAACGGTGTAAGTGTGGCTCGGGGGTTAACTTTCAATACTGAAAGCGGTATCCCCGAGCCACACTCGGGCCGATACTTACATGTCCTGCGCTCCCTCGCTGTCGCCGCAGTCACACTGCAGCCGATCGCGACGTCACACTTCCTGGTTCACTCCTCGCGAGAAGAGGCAGTGTGACGTTGTGAGAGGCTGGAGGAGACTGCGGGGATCAGCGAGGGAGCGCAGGACATGTAAGTATCCAGCCCGAGTGTGGCTCGGGGATACTGCTTTCGATACAAAAAGTTAACCCCGAGCCACACTCGGGAAAACCGCCAGGGAGGTTAATGTTATAAGCCAAGAGTATCCCTTTAGCATAATATATAACAAATAAATACATTGAATACCAATGATCGTATTGTTAATCAAAACATGAATGTGCGATGTTGTGTAACTGGTCAAAATGCCTTTTTCCCGTGATGCTGTGCAACATAAATAATAGTACTAAATTATTCAGCCATTTCCTTTCACGTTCTACCCAATTAAATGGCATCGGCATCCATACAAGCAGAGCATGGCCTCTTTTGATTGAAATATTGCTCTTTCAGGCAATTTGCAGGGAGTAAGAATCACAACATTATATTAATTTAAAAGCTTCCAGGGCCGTGAAAAAAGAATGGGAAGCCTCGATGAAGCCTTGACATCTTTAGTTTCCCAGAAGAACGTAAGATTTGAAATTCTCTATCTGATGCTTCTAGGTAGTTAAATTATATCTGTATTTCAATTTCTCTATCAATTTAAAATGGGGGAAAATAGGAATATAATTCTGGATTGCATCGAATTATAAAAGGGGAAAAATAATACAGTCACCAGCACTTTCAAAAAGAGCTCAGCTGCATATACACAGGGTATAAATAATGTTATATCATAGACCAGTGGTTTCCAACTGCGGTCCTCAAGTCCCCCAACAAGTCAGGTTTTCCAGATATCCGAAGCTCAGCACAGGTGATATGGTTTGCTGCTCAGTGATTGCAGGATTCAGTCTGTATTTCCCCAAGGTAATCCCTTAAACCTGGCCTGTTGGGGGTACTTGAGGACCACGGTTGGGAACCATTGTCATAGACAGATAGACAGACAGATATACATATTGATGGAAGTTATAAAATAAATATTTGATAAAGTCAAATTTTTGAGTTTTTTCTAAAAACGACATTGGGATGCCAAGCAACATTGTACAGTACCTTACCTTGCTGGGCATCTGCTGAGTAGTCATTGAAAACCCTGTCCGTGACTGCAGAAAATAGATAATAATTATTCAGAACAGCACACAAATAACTTCCACGGTTATCCAGTGTTGTGCATGCTTTGCGGGTTTGCATTAATCTCTTTTTTTTCTCATTGCCTAATGTGTAAATTGATGCCTTTTGCTTAGACACATGGCTGTTGTTCTATTAACCCATTGAGCCAATGTCATCATAGGGCTAGGTGATTATATGCGATTTTCACAATTAAGAATTGTGAAAAATCCTTGAACGCTATCCCGCATAGACTGTGTTGGAGAGGTTGCGGTCAACCTGGGATGTACTACCACCAATGGTGGCAATGCCCGAAACTACGCTGTTACTGGGCCTCATTGGCTGACTGGCTCCAAGAAGCCCGTCAACCCATCGACATTTCTGCTAATTGCAAGAACAAACTAAGTGCCTGGGTCAATAGTACAGGAGGGGTGGAAGGAAGCTAAATCCTGAGCCCAGAAGGAAGGTACATATTTGCTTCCCTAAGCAAAGCTGTGAGGCATGGGTGCTTTATACTAGCTGAAGTCTGTATTTGACCAGTACTCACACGATGAAGTCCAGCAGATAGCTTCAACTCAGCAAAACTGACACGTAGAAAGATGAATCCAGTTGAAGAGTTTAATGATCAGACTGACAATCTTGTTAGTGTACAGATTATGCAGGTAAAAAGACTTTAGTTTGTCTATCAGTGAGAACAGAATGTCTGCTATGTACAAACAAGACACTGAGCAGAGGGGTGGGAGCTAGCTCATACAGAAAAGTTAGGGAAACCCAGAAGAGACAAAATAGCTATGAAATCAATGGCATGTGAGCAGCAAAGGCAGATTCAACGCAAAACAGAAAAATATACAATAAATCCTAAATCATGGGGCATGACACTCCCCGTCTGAAATCTTTAGATTTAAAAAATAAACTAACTCTATAACTTTAAATGTCCTCCTGGAAACCCAATGCAGAGACCTGAAAAACAAAAGTAAAGCATTCAATAATACAACTTTACACTTTATAGCAAGTCAACAGTCTTGGCCATGGGTCCAGATGCGAGGAGTAAATTTAACAAGTTAACCCATCTTCGTGCTGGGGAACCGCACTAGGCCAAAATTCCCACCAAGACAATTGTAATCCAACGGGCAGTTTGTGGAAAGGCTTCTGCCGAGAGCAGAAGCTCTTAACTGACCTTTTCCCTTGGCAGAAGGAGTATCAGTTCAGTGATTGGCCGGAAGAAACTATGGGCAGCACCTCCTTTAGTCCCCTTCACCTTCACTTTTCAGATTCTTCGATCGTAACTAGACATAACCTGAGTGACTAAACCCATTGGCGGGAGTTGAGAATCCACGAACTTCTGATCGGCTTTCCGCTGTTGTGTGACTGCGTATTTGTCCTTCTCTGTTTCAAAGATCTCTCCCTCCTGGTGCTCAGGTTTGCGCAGCCTCTTCTTCTTGAAGTAAGCATCAGTCAGGTGCTTTGACACCTTGACACTTGAGATACTGACTTTTGTGGAAGTAGCGATAACAAATTTCTGGTGAGCTCTATGCTTCCCCCTGTAGCGTCCATTGAGTATAAGTACAGTCCCAGGAATGATGAAAGAGTGGAGGTTGCGTTTGTGCTGGCTGAAAGGCTTCTTGCCATGGCTTAACAGCTTCCTTGGAACATCTTCAGTAGGATAATAGCGAGGCATTTTATGCAGTTTGACTACACATGTACCGCCATTCTTATCCCCACCGAAGTAGCTCTAGCCTTCTCCTTTTTCTTCCTTTCAATCGTAATTTCTGGGGCTTTGTACTTGCACTTGTAGAGGGCTCTCCTGGCAGAACTGGAACATTTCCCGATTCCGCGGACCAGCACTGGATTCCGTCTGGCATGGGGCCGGTTCGCCTTCTTCACAGCCTTGGTTTTCTTCTTTGAGGTGCGCTTTAAAGAGGCAAATCGAGAAGCTGCTTGCTGTGGATTGTTAGGTAGCTTTCCTCTAGGCGTACGAGAGGGTAAGGGTGCTACCCAGCTATTGGCATCATCCTGAGCAAATTCTTTATCCTTTCTTGCCAGTGCTAGTTTGTTGTCATCATTGGTAGAATTGAACACTGTGGCTCCAAAGGTGTTATCCCAGGGCTGAAAAGCATTTAATTTATCTTGGTCGTCATGTTGCCATTTGTTGCTGTTCAATTTCTCCTTCACTCTGTAATGGTGTGGGCATGGTTCAAGATAGGTGTTGCGACCATTTGGCAAGATATGTGTTTTGTAGGAAGCAATCTTGGTAGGCACCTTCGTTTCCCTTATACAAACATTGCCTATGATAACCCAACCTAGATCAAGGCGTTGAGCGAATGGAGCATCATGTGGACCATTAATTTGTTGCCGTACCTTATGTACTCTGAGGTACTCTGAGGATATCTCTGCCCAGGAGAATTAGGATATCTGCATTCTTGTCAAGGGCTGGTATTTCGTTCGCTATAGCCTTCAGATGAGGATGGTTTAAGGCAGCTTCTGGTGTAGGGATCTCTTACTTGTTAGATGGGATCTGGTTGCACTCGACAAGTGTGGGTAATTCCAGATTGCCCCAAGAGAAGCTACTCTGAATCTGCTGGCTCATCTTCCAGAGACCTCTGTAATACCACTGCATGTACCTAAAGTATAAGAGTAGGAATCTCCTTTTATGTTGAAAAGATCAAAGAGTTCCGTTCTTGCGAGGGACCGATTACTCTGATCGTCCAGGATGGCTTATACTTTAGCAGACTTTCCTGGGTGATCCTTGTGATATATGTTAACTAAGCATATTTTAGCACAAGACTTGTCTCAAAGATCTTCACCGCATACTGTTGTACAAGAAGAGGACACTATGGTAACTTCCCGATCTGTAGTCTCCCCACCGTGCATTAAGACGGGAGGGGAGCCTGTTGTTGTTGCAGGCATGTACTGAGAAGGATGTAGTGCCTGCACATGATTCACACTATCACATTCTATGCACTTGATAGGAAATTTGCAACTTTGCAATTTGCAACTAAGTGGGATCTTGCATTTTTAACCAAATTTAATGGTAGAAGAAGGACATCGAGAAAGCTCTCTCTAAATGCTGGCCTATTCTCCAACATGACCAGGTTTTGTCTAAACAGATACCGGCTGTTCCCCGTGTTATATATAGAAAAGCCAATACGGTTAAAAAAAAAATTAGCTCCGAGTGCCCTACCTTTGACCAATAACTGTACAGAAATGGCTAATAAGATCCACCCCCTGTTAAATAAGCCAAAAGGTTTTTTTAAGTGTAGAGTGTGCTCAATGTGTAGAGAACAAAAAGTGAAAATGGATAGCTTTAAAAGTACGAGAACTGGAAAGGAATATTACATTAAAGAATTCATTAATTGTAACACCACCAATGTGATCTATTTGCTTCAATGTGGTTGTGGAGCCCAATATATTGGGAAAACTAAGAGAAAGCTGAAAGAACGTATCTATAAACATTTTTATAACATCAGAAAATGCAGCAACAAACACAGTGTACCTAGACACTGTTGCAAATGCCCTAGTTTTAGTTTCTCCACTTTCATTTGGTTAGGCATTGAAAAAGTTAAGCAGAATTGGAGGGGAGGTGACGTAGCCAGAGCTTTGTCTCAAGCAGAAACAAAATGGATATTCTATATGGATACATTGAAGCCACCAGGTCTCAATGTTGATATAGACCTTCAATCGTTCTTGTAGCCTCTATCCTTTATTGCTTTTTTATCACTTTTTTCATCACCTTTATGTGGATTCTTACTTCACGTCATGTGGGAAATGTTTGTTCCTTTTTCGGAATATTCTCAATAATTTTATAAATATATGTGGATTGGTATAATATATGTGTACTGGCATGTATTTCTTCTCTCCACAGGTTCCTCTATTGCCTTTTTTGACTGGGTATTCTATTTAGTACTAATGTTAGGTTATATGGTATTTCTGCCCATACTCCCTTAGTGGTTTTGGGATATGTATGCCCTTCACCAAAATGGCGATTCAAAGGAGGCGGCGTCACTTCCAGAGCGCTCTATGGAGGCTGCCGAGAGTGGTGACCGCTTCCGTTTTTCCTACAGGTGAACTGTATTCTTGCCCGCAATTAAAACAATTATGGTCTTTAAAAGAGAGATGCAGGAGCCAACAAGTCAGTTCATGAATAAGTCAGGAGACGAAACGCATCGAACTGACTTGCTTGCGCATATCTTTTCGTCCACCCGCCGGGTCATCCATCGTTCAACTTGGATGAGTCCAAGCTGCCGGTCCTCTTACCTGTTGGTTCGTGAGACTTTTTACGCCATCTGACAGCTGGACGTCTCAAATAAGGAGGTTACCTTGGCCAGGCTTCTCCGTTGGGACTACAACCTAATGACATTGGTTCCGGCTGTGGTGACTATCTGGACGAATCGTTTTAACATGTTTATATGCACACTGTTTTCTCACTGTGTGCCACTTATTTTGTGAGTGGCTCCTTTGTTGTGCTTTTTACTTTTATTAAATTTTTTTACAGTGTTATGCTATGATTTTCTGTATATGCTTTCATTCTAGCCTGTACGTAATTTTATGAAGATCGGACTCGCTATCCAAAGAGTTTGACCTTTTAAAGGTTGTATTATACTGCTCGTTCTTTTCTACTATTTGACCAGTACTCACCCTAGGGATGGGCTGGCGGTTCGATGCGAACATGAGTTCGTATCGAACATTGGCCGTTCGACCTTTCGTCGAACAGCGAACATTTCCGCGTGTTCGGTTTGTGTTCACCCACAATGCACCACAATGGACCACAATGCACTTTTCCACTGGCCTGAAGCTTGTAATTGGCTACAGCCTTGCAAATGACCACAGGTCAGGTGCAAGACAGGTTTAAGACTATGCCAATCAGGGCTCAGAGTCCTGATTGGGCAAATTTATACAAAGCCAGTGAACCCGCAGCTACACAATAACATGTTCCACCAGCTCCATAGCCAAGTTGAGAGAACCAAAACTTGACTTTGTTTTGGGTATTTTTGTTTTTTGCATTAAACATAATTAGTGATAACTACGTAAAACATGTTTTGAGTAATTATTTTATACTTTTAAATGTATAATTCTCACATCACGGCAGGAGTATGAATCAGGGTTGTGATGGGGAGGTGAATATACTTGTGACATAAAGTGAAAATAAAAAAATATATTTATCTGCAAAGCCAATGGGTTTGTAGCACCTGTGACCCTGCTGGTTTTTTAAAGAGATGGCGAATCACACTAGGTAGAGAATAGGGTCTCTGTGTAACTGCTCTTTGGAAATACAATGCTCTCTTTTTCTCTTTTGCTGCTCGTCATGTGACCTCATCAAGCAGTTTAAAAAAAAAGAAAAAAGATACTAAATAATATTTTCGTTTATTTCTCTCCATTCACAGCTTTTGCAAGGTGGGAGGCCCAGCTCTGCAACGTTTCCACAATCTGATATTGTCTTGGGAGGAAGGGAGGTAATGGAGCAGTCTGAAGGCAGACTCGGCCAATAAAATGTTCGTGGAGCCCCCACCACCCCCTAAATTGTACTCTCATTGCTAGGGAGGAACTGGTTCTTGTCCAAAGTGGATTGAAAACACGCATCATTTCTGAACGGCCAACTGGGAATCCAGAACATTTGTCGAAACGGTGGTTGGAGTCATTGTTGCTGCTGAAGGATTGATAGAATACAAAGTATTGGTCCTGGAATACAAAAGCCCAGAATGAGATTGTAAAAAGGAATGCTGGCATTGCTGTGTATTCCGCAAACATGTGTCTATAATGGAATAGTAGGCATCGGTTTAACCCCTTCACTGCTGAGCCATTTCACGTCTTAAACACATTTTTCTTTTTTTATTATTATTATTATTATTTTTCTTTACTTTAAACATGGTCATGATTGGAAAGGCCATGCTCTGGCCTTTCTAATGATACCAAACATGACCCTGCTAGCTGCCAAGAGTCGGGAGATATTGGGGTTCAAAGGAACCACCTATCTCCACCCCAATCTTTCCTTAGGAGTCAATGAGGACGTTCCCCACACGTCCTCAGCAGTGAATTAAACATCGTGTCCACAGTCTCTTTGTTTCTTAACTTAAGCTACAGAAGCAGGCAACTTTCAAAGATCGATCCGCTCCAAGATGAAAATCGAAGCTTGCTTCTGGAAGCTGTAATGTTGGAAACGAATGTGTCGGTCATTACACTCACGCAGCATGGTTGGACCAAACCCATCTTTTGCATCCTCCCTTGACCCACTTACCTTTTGACAGCACTGATTCTTCCTGGAAGGCACGGGATCTGGCAAAGTCTGTGAGAGAGTACAAGTGAGCAAGTGTCCAAAAACTACACATTAAACACGTTCATATTTTACAGAAATGACATGCACGTTTTGTACACGGTCCTGGAAATGCCAATATGATGGTGGGGTTTGGTTGGATTCACTTTCCTGCGCCATGCCCTTCATGTACGGAAAATACAGCCATTTCTATTGTAAATGGTTGAGATAAAGAATCAGAAACTATTTTGGGATATTAGATGATTCTGAATCAGTTTTGCAATCCCAAACAAAACAAGTAACAGTCCTGACAAAGCCATACAGGATAACTCGAAAAGGGCGAAAAACCTACAACCAAGTAGCAGGAAATTAAGCTTATTTGGTAGGAAATAAATAAATGTTGTATTTTATGATCATGCTTAACTGATTCCGATAAAGTTCAAAACCAACTAGAAAGCCCCCAGAAGGAATGCCGGGCCCTATTCCAAGGTTGGTGTAAACTTAACCAGAGCTGTCGTAAATGTAGCAACGTCATAGAATATAATACCTCTCGAAAGATTACAAGTTAACAACATCTTTGGAATAGGACCCGCTGGCAGCGGCGTAGCGTGGGTTGTCAGCACCCGGGGCAAGGCAAAAATTGTGCGCCCCCCTCAACCTGTGTACACACGGTAGCACACCCCGATTCCCTTCTACCAATAGAGTATTGATCCCCTTACCCCACAAGCACATGTGTTGTATATTAACAAATACTGATATAATAAAAAAAGAAACACACATGCCCCTCACGCTACGCCACTGCTACCAGTCACCCTGTCCCAGTATACCCTAGTATAGTTCCACTCACACTATACCCAGTCACTCTCTCCCAATATCCCCAGTCACCCTCTCCAAGTACCCCCAGTCACTCTCTCCCAGTACCCCCAGTCACTCTCTTCTTCTCTCTCTCAGTACCCCCACTTTCTCCCAAGACCTCCAGTCACTCTCTCCCAGTACCCCCAGTCACTCTTTCTCTCTCCAAGTACCCCCACTTTCTCCCAGTCAATCTCTCTCTCTCTATCCAAGTACCCCCCTGTCACCCTCTCCCCATACCCCCAGTAACCCCTCACTGTGTGTTGGTTACGCTGCTCTGATGTCACACAGTGCCGCCTACCTGCATGGCGTTGCTTTTGGCCTGGGGGGGAGCTGTCCAGGGGGCTTATTGGTAGGGATGTGCATTTCGGGTTTCGGAATTTCGGAATTTTCACGAAATTTCCCGATTCGTGTCTTCGGATTCGGACGATTTTCCGAATCGGATCGGACCCGAAAACGACAGATCCGAAAAGGTTTCCGAGCCGAAACGAAAAATTTTCGGAGTTTTCGAATGGACTTGAAATGTGTCAAATCGAAATTTATTTTCGCTCTATTCATGATTTCGGTTCCATTCGTGATTTCGGTTCCATTTCGGTAATTCCGGACATCGTATATTTAACTATTATCAGTTATATCGCTGATTCTGTAAATTTTGTATATGTAAATGCGTATCACTTGTTTCTGGTTTCCAATGATCCGATAATTCTGTCGATACGATAATTCCTTCGTAATCGGGTCGGATCCGATTCGTCCGCGGGTCGCGCATGCCATGCGCGCGCGCGGATGTCGTAACTTTATTGAGCCAGTTTTGACAACTTTGACAGGCCAAAAAATATTGAATTTATTTATAATTTATATCATGGCTGAAAGAAGAGAGTCCCATTCGGACACCTCCTCGTCCACATCTGCTTCCACCCCAGAGACACCACCCAGGAAGAAGCGGGCCAGCAACATGGCATTTGAGGAGATGTTGGAGCTGGTCCGCATCTTTGATAAAAAAGATTACGACTGCCGTAAGGGCCCTTACGGCAGGAAGAATAACACCCGCAAGGACCGTATCCTTGACAAGCTTCGAACCACCATCCTGGAGTTGTTTGGGAAAGACCGGACGAAGGACCAGCTCCGAAAACGCTGGTCCGATCTGAAGGCACGCGAGCAGGAGCAGCTGAGGCACATCTGTCGCGTCATAGCCAAACGTAAGTGTCATGTTATATTGTAAAGCGCTGCGCAAACTGTTGGCGCTATATAAATCCTGTATAATAATAATAATGTGCTTGCATGTGCTAATGTGCACAGAAATACGTTGATTTATCTAGTCCTTTGTGATTGTGTATAGCTTTGCGTTTTCACGACTCGTCATACATGCATTTTTGCCATAGCTCTTCTTTTTTGGGATTTTACGTATTCGTGAAAATTGTGATATTTGATGTAGGTAGATGAAGTTACAATGCTGGATTTCTTTTGGCACTGTGTACTGTAGTGTGCTGGGGGGGGTTGTTGTGATTGAGTGATGCATACGAGATGACCCGCAGCTTGCCCAATATTGGCTCCCACCTGCGCATCAACAAAAATCTCTGCGTCTCTGCTAAGTGGTAGGATGGGACATGTAGTTCTTCTGAAAGTGCATCCAAACAGAGCCGCGTTCAATACATCCTCAGCAGCTGCTGAATTGATGCAGCGCAGCAATTCAGTTTGCTACAGCAGTGTCATTGAACGCTTTAGATGCAAATTTCAAAACAAAATGGCGGATTTCTGTTGTTTCTGCTATAGCCACAGTTTTATTCGCAGAAACTGAAAGTGAAACTGAGGCTGAGGCATCTATAAAATAACTAAAAGCAGTCAGCACAATGCGTTTTGTACGCACACAACACAAATAATAGTTTTTATTGAATAAACGTAATGTTTACTTCTGAAAAAAATATATAATTGAACGGTAATATATGTCTATGTGCAGGGGAAATAAATAAATATTTTGTGACTTTAGACCTATGAGATGGGAGTAGTGGTGGGTCAAGCTGGTAGTGCTAGTGGGTAGTGGGAGGGGTGTCGCAATACTTTCGGCAATATATTGTATAGCTATACCATTTTTTCCAGTCTGCATTATTTACGTGTTATTTTTTGGATTTGGCAGAAGACAGGAAGGCAAAGGCAGCATCTGCCCCGGCGGGCACCAGTGCCCCAGTGGAGGAGGAGGGGGAGCCACGGGCGACCACCAGCGCTGGTATATACTGTTTTATTTTGCAACGACCTTTGGTCATAAACAGAAACATTTTTTGTTTACTGTATTTTCATTTAATTTTTTTATGTATAGCACAAGAGGAGCAGGAGGAGGAAGAGGAGGAGCAAGGCGATGGAGAGAGGGAGCCGGAGCCGCAGCAGGAGGCCGCGAGTCCAGGTTTTTTTTTTACTGTTGTATTTTGCATCGACTTTTGTTAAAAAATAAATCAGTTTTGTTGTTTACTGTATTTTTTATTTCTTTAATTTCTTAGATATAGCACCGGAAGAGATGCTGACGGTGGTGGTGGAGGAGGAGGAGGAGGAGGAGTCAGAGCCTCAGGAGGCCGCCAGCACTGGTATATACTACTGTTATATTTTTTCAAGACTTTCAGTCAAAAATAGAAACCTGCTTTACTTACTGTATTTTCCTTCTTTCATTTATTGGATATATAGAAGGAGAAGCAAGACCGGACACTGACAGGTCCAGCGTCAGGATGGCGATCGGCGAGCTACGCCTGGCTGGCAGCAACCTTGATGCCATCCAGGAGTTGCTGCAGGAGTTCAGGCAGCATATTAACAACGCCGTCGAAATCCTGGAGCGGCAGTGAGACCAGCCTCCTCCTCCCCTATGTTTGTGCCCCTGTTGGGCAGTTTGCCAATGCCATGTGGCATGTTGTAAATAAATTTTATATTTTTTCTATATTTTCCTGTTTGTGTGCGTTGCTTTTCCTTACTTAATAAGTTAATATGTATTGCTTGGTTTCTTTTCCACACTGTTAACATTATATGTACATAAATTTATTGACATTTCTATGGACCCTTTGTCATAAATTTGTCAACATATTTGTGGCCATGAATGTGACTGTGCACATTCTACACTGCCTGCCTGGCCAAAAAATGTCACACACTAACACAACCTTGTTGTACTGCCTTGAGATTTGATTACCGTGGCATGGTATTGTTAAGCTTAGGCGATGTCACAACAACACGGATTTTTGTCCACAGTCACATTCATTGTATAACCAAGAATTTATCAAAAAATATTGATGGCAGCACTACGTGAAGTCTTCTCCGACACAACCCAAAGATTCTCAGTGCGGCTCAGGTCTAGTTTATTTGTCCCTGTTTGCAGCTTCACGCAACACCTCCTCCCAGCTATGAGCTCTCTCTCTCCCACCGCTGCCCGCTAAGACGCTGCCTGCCAACATGGTCACGTCTTTGCAGGAAGACCACAGCGTGGGGGAACGGCAGCTGCCGACAGTCCCAAGACCTCGTCACAATGACGTCAGTTCTGGAGTTAACCCCTAACTGCGACCAATGGTGGAGAGAGGGGGTTCCAATGAACCCCCTATCTCCCGATCCGTGGCAGGTATCGGTTAATGTTTGGTATCTTTGGATCGACCAGAGCATGGCCTTTCCAACAATACCAAACATGACAATGTTAAAAATTCTAAAAAATTAAAATATAAAAAAAAATAAACAGGTTTTTTGTTTTGTTAATGCAGCAATATTGTTCCCATTTCAATTATAATGTGAACAATGATGCTGCACTAAGGATTTTTGTATGGGGTGCATTTGTTAAAAATCGTGTAATTTTCACCCAAAAAAATATAACAAGTCCCCATTTCAATTTTTTTTAACAAACGCAACTCAGAAAATATAACCGCAAACACTCGCATGTTAAAATGTGGAAAAAAACACTTTACACTTTGTAAAACAAACATTGAAAATTAAAATTTTATTGCATTTTTTGTTATAATATACAGACAGGACATGACGCATACATATGATAATGATATATTATGAATCATCTGCCAAGTCTGCCGGAAAGAACGATATATAACATGTCTGGGTCATATTATAAAATAAGGCTTCAAAACGCGTTTAAACAAGAGGAGCGAAACTGTTAAAAATTAGCTCAGCAGCAGACCGCACACAGGCGTGAAGGGAAGCCGTGAAATGCCTCAGCAGCGAAAGGGTTATTTTTTTTTTGTCTGTTTTAAATCATTTTATTTGTTGTTTTTTTTTTTGATCAACTATTTTTCCGTTTTAAAACCTTTTGTTCTGTTTTTTATTTTTAAAGTCAGACCATTCGGGTCAGTTTCGCGTTTTTTAAATCGTTTTGTTCATTTTTTTTTGTTCCTTGGCTTTTATACCATTTTTATTTAATGTGATTAAATAAAGTTGTGAAATGTATATTCATAAGAAAAAAAGGATCTTTATTTAATAAAAAAAAAACACGATAGAATCGCCAGAATTATCGTATCGACAGAATGAATTATCGGATCCGAAAAACAAACCAAAAATTTATTATAAAAAAATATATAAAGTATAACGAATAGAGTTAGACACTTTGAAACGAGGAGAACAGACGTTCCAAAAAAACGAAAATTTCCGAAATCACGAAAAGTCGATACAAAAAACGAGCAAAGTGACTCGAAAACACGAAAAATGGTCGATATTCCGAAAAAAAATGAACACGAAAAACGAGCCGAACCGAACCAAATCGAAACAGAAATCGGTCGAAACGAGCCAAATCGAAAATTTTAAACATCCGAACAAATCGAACCGAATCGAACCGAAAAAAAAAATCGGTGCACAAGCCTACTTATTGGAGACCAGATTTTAAATGTGCTGCAGGGCAGGCGCCTCCCTCCCCCCTTCTTGTTCAGCGGCTGCAGGGCTTCCAGCGATGGGGGCTGGAAATAATGGACTTTATCTGGGTAATCTTCAAAGGGGGCTGACAAGCGTGGTACAGGGTGTTCACCAAATAATGCTGCGCTGCTTCACGTGACTCATGTCAGCGTTAAGAAGGAGTCAGGAAAGGACCAGAATTTTCTGTCCTGGTCCTCCCTTCCAGACGCTGAGCGCCAAGTCACCGCCGGTGCCGCAAAACTGGCAACTGGTCATGCAAGGGCCTCTCACGGACACCTTGCTGATCCCTGCTGGAAAATATTAGTGGTTCAAATTGCATTCAAAATTTTGCGCCCCCTAAGAAAATTGCGCCCGGGGCGACCACCCCCGAGGCCCCCCCCCATGCTATGCCACTGCCCGCTGGGCTATATTACAAACATCACGCTAAAACGGGGATGCTATGGAGAAAAACCTGCAGGTTTCTCCTTAGTGTCCCCGTTTTAGTGTGATATTACGGCGCAGGCGCTAATCCAGTAGCCTGCACTGTAACACGACACTAAGCCTCAGGATGCTCACGGCAGCGCTAAGCACTGCCGCGAGCATCCCCTCCATGGAGTCTATAGGACTCCATTGAGGCTTCCGCTGCCAGTCACATGACCTGCAGGATCTCGCCTCGCGAGATCCAGCAGGTCTGCGTAGTGTTTGGTAAAGGAGACTGAGGGACTTTTTTTCCCTCACTGTCTCTCTGTTCCCGGCGGCAGGAAGAGGCAGATGGAGCCACTGTTCTCACCACGGTATGAGAAGTGAGTATGGGATTTTTGTGGGGGCGGGGTGCAGCTGGTGCTGACTGATTTTTCAGAAGCAGAATCCGTTATCACAGGTCCTGGCTGTGGGTAACTTTTCGGTAACCACAGCAGGACGGTAATTAGCGTTAGGACTTTGTAATCCTAACGCTAATTAACACTTTGCACTCCCCATGTTAAGCATAGGGAGCGCAAAGTACAGTAAGCTCGCACTGAAAAGCGCAAGATCCGAATATATGTTATGGGTAAAGACCGAATTGCGGTTAATCCTAGGATTACCTGGGTAATCCTGACATTACCCAAAAACGCTGGGTAAAGCTACAAAAAAAATTCAAATTTCAGACTTTACCCGGGTAATTTTAGGACTAACCAACTGCCCTTGGGTAACAGTCTGGAAGAGCTGAAAAATTCGCACTTTACCCGGATAATGTGCAAGTCTGAAGCTTCACCCGGGTAATCTGAGGACTATCCACAGCTTCACCTGGGTAATCTGCAGAGCATCCAACCCCGCTTGGGTAACAGTGAATTTTACTATTATCTATGGATATTATTAATGAAAATGGCAAAAGACAAACATTAAAATGTATTGCGGATATAATGAATATACAGAGTAACAGGATATGGTTTCTTATATGAATGTTAAAGAGTTACATGATCTTTATTATGTGTCATGTGCTTATATATAATTTATAAAACCTAATAACCATCAGGTTACTCTTTATACAATATCTTTATCTTCATAAATTCATTTTCAGACAATTAATGCACAGAGTTACATGACGGTTATTTAGTGTGGTTTGTGACTGTGGATACAATTTCATTAAAAATAACAAAAAACACAATTTTGTTATCAGTCAGATAACAGTTTGCAGCTTTACTCGGGTAATCCTCGAATTCAGTCAGCTGTAACCTGCTGAAAACCCAAGAAAAGCGGAGAACCCAGAGGCGTTTGGATATTTTGCAGATTACCCAGATAAAGTCCAATGTTTCGTTGCACATTACACTTTATCCAGCAGCACTAAGGTAATGTGCAAATTACCCGGTAAAAACACAGCAGAAAACCGGAGTACCCAGAGGCCTCTGGATACTTTGCAGATTACCCGGGTAAAGTCCGAAATTTCATTTCACTTCAGACTTTTGCTAATGACGCCTGGGTAATGCTAGGATTAACCGCACTTCGGGCTTTAACCATAACATATATATATAATACAGGTGCAAAGAAACAGCTATGACAATACAATCAACAAGAGTGGAAGAAAATTGCTGAATTTGTGTCGGAGTCTCGGGCTTTACATCCTTAATGGCCGCACCAAGGGAGACTCTCTGGGAAGGTATACATTAAGCTCCCATGTAGGAAACAGTGTGGTCGACTATGCAATCACGGATATGAACTCCACTCACATCAACGCCTTCACCGTCACCCCACAAACACACCTGTCAGACCACAGCCAACTACTGCTTTATATTAAATCCTCAAACAAACCATCCTCAAAACCCCATCAGAGCGGACTGTACAACCTCCCACCATCGTTCAAATGGACCAGACAGTCTACCATAGCCTACAGAGAGGTCATCAACAGACCCGACATCAAAGATCAGCTAACAGTCTTTCAAAACCATACCTATGTACTAAGTCCCCAGGGGGTGAACCAAGCAGCAAAGGACCTCCACAGCATACTACACACCATCGCAGAGACCTCCAACATTAAAAAAGTCAACTTCAAGAAATCATCCAATAAACAACCCAATAAATGGTTTGACAAAGAATGCAGAACACTAAGAAACAACCTACGAACAGTCTCAAATAAAAAACACAGAGACCCCGACAACATTGACCTGAGGATCACACATGGTGTCCTGCAGAAAAACTATAAATAAATCCTCAAAAAGAAAAAACAAAACCTCATCTCCCAAAACATTCAACAACTGGAAGAGGCTCTTCAGGATAACTCTTTCTGGGAAACCTGGAGTCAAATCGGCTCAGGATCCAAGAAAAAACACCTCCACATCCAAAATGGCAACATCTGGCTCAACTACTTCAAGAGCCTGTACAAAGACATTCCCAAAGAGGAGCTAACTGGGGAACAGGAACACATCATCAGAAGACTACATGAACTGGAGGAAAAAATCAAGGATTTCCAAAACCCGTTAGATACACCCATTACACCCCAAGAAGTAGCAGAAAAAATTCAAGATCTGCGAAGTAAAAAAGCCAGCGGGATGGATGGAATTCTTCCAGAGATGATTAAACACGGCTCTCCAGAAGTACACGCCGCAATATGTAAAGTTTTCAACCTGGTCCTGAGCGTTGGATTCTACCCTCAAGTATGGAACCAAGGCCTCATAACACCCATCCATAAGAGTGGAGACCAATATGATCCAGCCAACTACAGAGGGATATGTGTCAGCAGCACACTGAGAAAACTGTTCAATAGCATCCAGAACAAAAGAATCCTCAGCTTCCTGACACAGCATAACGTCCTCAACAGAAGCCAAGCAGGGTTCATGCCAAACCATCGCCCTACAGATCACATCTACACCCTGCACAGTCTCATCAAGGACCATGTCCACAATACAAAACATGGGAAAATATTTGCTTGCTTTGTGGACTTTAAGAAGGCCTTTGACTCAGTGTGGCACCCAGGCCTTTTCCTCAAACTACTGGAGAGTGGAATAGGAGGGAAAACATATGACATCATCAAGAGCTCATATAATGAGAACTTCTGCAGCATAAAGGTGAATGGGAAGAGAACAGAGTATTTCCGGCAGGCTCGTGGAGTCAGACAAGGCTGCAGCCTAAGTCCAACCCTCTTTAACATCTACATTAATGGACTGGCTGAAGCTCTAAAATCCTCCTCAGCACCAGGACTAACTCTACATGACACCGAGGTGAAGTTCCTGTTGTATGCAGATGACCTCCTATTACTGTCACCAACAGAGAGAGGTCTACACGACAGCCTGGAAGTGCTGGAAAAATACAGTGCGGCATGGGAACTACCCATCAACCAAAAGAAAACAAAGGTCATGGTTTTCCAAAGGAAGAACGCAAAAACCAAGAGTTCCTCTTTCACACTTAATGACTGCACTCTTGATGAAGCCAACAGCTACACATACCTCGGCCTAGAAACAAACCGATCGGGAAGTTTCAAACCAGCCATAGAGGCCCTAAGAGACAAGGCGCTTAGAACCTTCTATGCCATCAGGAGAAACCTCTACAAACTAAAACCGCCTGTAAGAGTCTGGCTTAAAATCTTTGATAGCGTCATCACTCCAATCCTCCTTTATGGCAGTGAAGTATGGGGCCCCATCACCTACCCTGACCAACCCAAATGGGACACCAGCCCAACAGAAATATTCCATCTGGAATTCTGCAAGCACCTCCTCCAAGTCCATCGGAGCACCTCTAACAATGCTTGCCGGGCCGAGCTGGGCAGACTCCCCTTACTTCTTGCAGTACAGAAGAGGGCGCTATCATACTGGGACCATCTAAACATCAGCAGCCTCAACTCATACCACCATAAAGCCCTACTGGCCAACAAGGACCATCCAAAACCATGTGGGCTGCAACAACTCATATCCACCCTGATCATCCAAAGCCCCCATGAAGGCAACCTGACAAAATATCAAATAAAGGCCCTAATTAACGATTCCAGGGAAAACTATATCAGACAATGGAGACATGATATAGCAAACTCCAAGAAACTCACCATTTACCAATCCTTACAGAGGGAATACAAACTGGCCCCATACCTGGAGGTACTACAAGACCCCAAGGACAGACAGATCCTGAGTCGGTACAGCTTGAGCGCCCACAGCCTGGAAATTGAATCAGGGCGGCATAGACAGACCTACAAGCCCAGGGAGAATAGACTGTGCCAGATATTGTGACCAGGAGGCCCTGGAAGATGAGGTCCACTTCCTCCTACAGTGCCCCAAGTACTCAGCACTGAGGGAAACTCACTTCCAGAGACTCTCCGCTCTCATCCCGGACTTCACCTCTATAGAAGAGACGAGGAAACTCCACATCATTCTGGGAGAAGAGGAGCCGGCGGTGAAAATATCTGCCCAATACGTCACAGAATGTCACAGACTGAGAGGAACATGAGAGATCCTGGACTTATAAATCCCCAACACGGACTCGCCCCCATCCCCCTTCACATTATCCCTTACCCCTGATAATGTCCATGGACTTGCCCATTCCCCCCCATATATATGTCCCACTACCCCCCTCCTCCCCATATGCTTTGGCAATGCTAAAATGTATTTGGTCCTGCCAATAAAGCTTATTTTGATTTGATTTGATTTATATACACGTATATTTCTCAATATTACTTATTTATTTATAAAGGGTTTTACCAGAAAAGATTCATTGAGATTTCACTCGTTTTCAAGTATGTCCTGGGTTCAAGAACATTGAATTTTTACAGTAGGGTAATATATTATATTGCACCAAAAAAATAAACAAATTAAAATAAAAAGGGCTGCAGTTGTTTTAAATTCCTGGGCCTATTTTTTTGTCCCAGTCTGGCCCTGTCAGTTGCCATGGCGCCAGCCGCACTATACTCCAAGATCATATCTTTAGGGGAAAAAATAATATTTTTCCAACATTTAAAAATAAATATGGGAAATAATGCAAGTTATGTTATATACATTCCTGGTATACATTCTTACAGTACATTTTAGCCTTACAGGAAAAAAGAAAACACGTTTTTTTCTTTTGCGTTATTCGCCAAAATAATCCATCCCTGTCTGAGTTTGTAGCGAGGACGTAGCCTGGTAACAGAAGCTGGCGTGAGAACGATTAGACAGAGCACCAGATCTGCGTGTAGCCATTAGAGTGAGAAACCTGCTCACCGCACTCTTCAAACATAGGGGCCCCATAACTCGCTTTCCGAAAAGTATATACATTGTAGGAGAGATCCCAGAGGCAGCGTATACAGTGATCAAAGGAATGGAGCCGTTGTCTATTCTTGCATATGTGGCCATGAAAATATGGCTGATCTGGCATCTCTAGTCCCATATCAGGACCATCCTACCAAGCCTGTTATTCTTGGTGCCTGTGTACACGAAGGATGATATTCCAGTTGTTCCAAAGTCTGCATTTGGGCCTGGATTGTTTAGAGTGGGGATTAGCAACCTTGGCCTTCCAGATTTTTTGGAACTTCATTTTCTAAGAGGCACAGCCAGTCCAACGAGTAGCCGAGCATCACAGGAGTTGTAGTTCCTAAACATCTGGAGAGCCAAGTTGCTGACCTCTGGTTTAGTGACACCCAACAAAGATTCAGTAGGTTCTGAAGAGGGAGTGCTTTGGAATTTAAATCTAAATGATTCCACAGCCCCTAAATTCCTAAATGGGGCTTAGAGACTTTCAACACTTAACAGAACAGCCGTAAGCATTTCACTGATCCCAGAAAGAAAGGCCCCTATTCCAACCAGGGCCGGTGCTCCCACTAGGCAAGCTAGGCAACCGCCTAGAGCGCACTGCTGTCTAGGGGTTCCATTATTGTACCCGTTCCTCACTGTGCGACTCATGTAGCCAGCAGTGGTGGCTCACAAATCCGACATTGTTGGCTCATGGACCCCTGCAAGCAGCGCAGAAGGTGGGTGTCTTATGGTGACGACGTGCAGGTCCCACCAAAGGCTGATGAAAGAAAAAAAGAGGCAGAAGAAAGGCACGAAAGAGAGAATGAAAGAAAGATAAAAAAGAGGCACAGAAGAAAAAAAAGGTAGATAAAAGAAAGGGCGAAAGAAAGAGGCACAGAGGGCAGAGGAAAGAAGGAGACACAGAGGGCAGAGGAAAGAAGGAGACACAGAGGGCCGAGGAAAGAAGGAGGCACAGAGGGCAGAGGAAAGCAGCACAGAGGGCAAAGGAAAGAAAGAGGCACAGAGGGCAAAGGAAAGAAAGAGGCACAGAGGGCAGAGGAAAGAAAGAGGCACAGAGGGCAGAGGAAAGAAAGAGGCACAGAGAGCAGAGGAAAGGAGGCACAGAGGGCAGAGGAAAGAAAGATGCACAGAGGGCAGAGGAAAGAAAGAGGGGCTGAGGAAAGAAAGAGGCACAGACCTACCCCAGGCCTCACCAGCGGAGGGGAAAGAGAGACAACGAATGACCTTGTGCGGTCCCTGTGCACAGTGTGTGCCCCGCGCACACAGTGTGTGTGTGTGTTCCCCCCGCATTTCAACAGTTAACAATTTTTTTGGGGGGGAGGGCGCAAGTAGCTGGTCTTGCCTAGGGAGCAACATAGTCTAGCACCGGCCCTGATTCCAACCTTGTCATTAACAGGGAGCCGCCAAAAGGAAATATTGGGGCCGGGCCGGCTGATAACCCTTGCCAGCTCCCTGATACTGGCTATATTATGAATTAGCAGCTCGAGTGGTAAGAGCAGGGAGCCGTTATTGTATTTCTGTAACGACTGTAAAATTGCAATGCTCTTGAACCCAGGACATACTTGAAAATGAGAGAAATCTCAATGTATCCTTCCTGGTAAAATACTTTATAAATAAATAAATAAATATGATATGTGCACTGCTGCTAGTATCAACTTCTGGAAACCATGGGACTCCACGGAGGGAAGTGTGACTCTGCGAAAGCAGGATCTTCAAAAGAGCCGTGAAAACTATTCGTTCCCAGTGTTCTGCTGAATGTGGCCAGAGGAGGTGGTCGAATGTGTCGTGAATCGTGATCTGCAATGTGGGGAACCGAGAGACGAGACAGGAATGGGGTTAACCAAAGAACAAACAGAATTTAGGACAGATAGAGATTAACTAGAGAATCTTCGATAAACAAGGAGGGTCTCATCGAGGGTCACGATAAACAATAAGGGTATCCAGGCGAGGTGTCCGCTTAAATGGTAGTCCGAAAGAGTGGTCCAGGGCAATTCAAGAGTCAAGGGCAGAGAGAGGCAATCCGGTAGACAAGGCAAAAGGAGTCTGGTACAAAGGTAAGCAGCATATCAGGCTTCTTGCTGAACAGAATCCAAACTGGTTACTGGACAATGCTGAAGCAGCCTGGGAATGGTGCGGCTTCATTAACCCTTTAAGGAACACTGACATACATAGTACGTCCTGGGGAAAACTCTCCTTAAGGACCAAAAACGTACTATGTACGTCATGGTCCTTTATCCCTCCTCCTCCCTATACTCACCTCTCTGTCCGGGGTCCTATGCTGCAATGACTTTGTTGAAGTCTGCGCAACATTTTTATGGGCCCCAGCCGTGGCAATGACATCATCGCCGTGCGTGATGATGTCACTTTCTGGCGTTCCGCTATTCCCGCAGGGGGAACCTGAAAGGGGAGGGAGTGAGGTACTTTGGACGTCTCTCCCTCCTGAACAGTTAGGGCTATGAAAAAAAGGATACCGCTGGAAAGGGGAGAGTCTCCCCTTTTCAGCAGTATCTCTCTTTAACCCCTTAGATGCCGGATCGCGATTCGGCACCAATTGGTGCCAGATTGTGATGCGAACCCGGAAGTGGCTGACATCTTGGATATCTGCCAAGTCTCAGGGTTGCCCTCCACTCACTGACATCGTCGCCATATGTGCGAAGACGTCAGTGGGCCAGTTAACCCCCTAGCTGCCAAGTGGAGTTAGGGGGATCCTTTATCCAATATCATTGGAATGGAATCATCGGAATATATGGGCTGCACATACCTAGGACATAAACTATACACAACTATATACGCATCTATTCTGTGCAAAAAGAAGCAAAAACACTGATCGAAAGAAACAATTCTTTACACTAAAATAAACCACGAAAAATATGATTGTGGGATGGTAAGACTGCAAAATGTGCAATATGTGCTTATTATTGTGCACATCATCATTATCATCTTTCACATGAGACTGTGCATCAGGAAGAAGTATGCCGGTCTGCATGGTGTCTCTTTGGGATGAATATCCAATGAATCTAAAATTACGACAGACATCGCCTAAGCATCACCTGTTCAGGACTTTTCCATATTAAAAGAAACCAAGAATTCTGAAGAGGTGTCTGGGCGCGGAAAGGAGAACTGCGCAAGGAAGTCGTTTTATATTCATGCTGTTTCTCTGTTTCAACAATGAGAACCCCCCAAGTTGAAATGTATCCATAGTGCAAGTTTGGACTATAAATTACATTTATGTAGGGGAGAGGAAAAAGCAGTAAATTGACCTTTTCCTTTTTTTAAATGGTTTTCCTATCTCAGCAGAAGGAGACCACATACGTTACAATGTTACATGGAAACCCGCAGCTTCCTGTTAATGTTTCTCAGTATAAATGTATACTTTCATGGATTTGTGGACAAGATTCATGGGTTTCCCATTTTACAGGAGGAGTTGGGGAGCTTAGAAATCAGTGTTTCACTTGACGTTCTATTTATTGTTTAAATTTGACAATTTTTATTGAGAATTAAAGTTGAATAAAGAAGATACATCAATACAGAGGACAATAGTGTTTCGCACAAATGATAGATGTCTTGGTTCATGAATAGTTATAGTTACGAGTATATAATAAGCGCCAACAAATTCCTTATCGCTGTACAATGGGAGAGACAGAATAACAAATATACATACGTTACACACTCAGAACAGAAGGAGGAAGGACCCTGCTCCAGAGCTTACAATCTAAGAGGAGAGGGGTGACCCATTAGGTGAGGGTGAATAGGGTAGGTGAAGTGGCGGGTTGCAGGAGGGCTGAATGGGAAAAGGAGCAGGAAATGACATTGGGGAGATCATGGTGTGAGCCAATAGGCTTCTCTAAAGTAATGCGTTTTCAGAGACTTTTTGAAGGACTGGAGAGACTGGAAGAGCCTGAGGTTGTAGGGGAGGGAGTTCCATAGAAGGGGGGCAGCTCAGGAGAAGTCCTGAAGGCGAGAGTTGGGCGTGCGGGTACGAGGAGCTGATAGCATCAGATCATTGACAGAGCGAAGTAGTCGAGATGAGATATACCTGCTAATAAGGGAGGAGATGTAGGCAGGGGCACGGTTTCGGAGAACTTTGTATGTGAGGACCAGTATTTTGAAATGGATTCTACAGGAAATAGGGAGTCAGTGTAGAGATTGACAGAGAGGTGAGGTGTGATAGGTGCAGGAGAGAGGGGGATGAGTCTGACACAGGCATTCATAACAGACTGCAGAGGGAGAATCTGGGATCTCATAAGGCCAGAGAGAAGGAGGTTACAGTAGTCGAGGCGGGAGATAATAAGAGCTTGGACGAGCAGTTTAGTAGAGTTGGGATTTGGAAAGGGACGGATGAGTGCAATGTTTTTAGGTGGAAGTAGCGGGATTTGGTTAGAGACTGAATATGAGGATATAAAGGATAGATTGGAGTCCAAGAGGACCCAAAGGCAACGAGCTTGAGAGGTAGAAGTAATGGTGGCACCATTCACCTGAAGGGAGGAATAGTACATTATTCAACAGAGTTACAGGCAGTGCATACTCATTTTATAGTACAACAAATTAATAAAAACAATAATCACCATAGGTAACTATATTGATAGTGATTTGGACAGTTTGTAGAGTAGATGAAGGGTTTGAGATCTGGCTACGTGGTTCAGGTTACAGCGTTCAGAGGCTCTAAAGGTCTACCTCCTCCCACCATAACTACTGAGTACCAGGCCATGTATTAAAAGGATGAGTGTATGGTGTTTCGGAAAGAAGGTTCTAGGGCAGAGAAATAACATTACCCTGTGCGTTTAGAAACAGGATTATTCAGAGAAAGGAGAAACTCTGGAGAACTTTTGGAGAAGTGAAAATTTTTGATCAAAAAAGCCGATTTGGAAGGTGAGATAAATGGGAGAATTTTTCTGGTTTGGTTATTTTGACCTAGAATTTTCACTTCTCCAAAAGTTCTCCAGAGTTTCACTTTTCTCTGAATAAACCTGAAAGTGTTTGACCTGAATTTCTTTTTTGAGCATGGTGTGGAGCCAATTCATTCGATCAAGGTGGTTTAATTTAGGAAGGGATAGAGATAGTGGGATTGGATTGGTCCCAAGTGTTTAAGATTATTTTATGGCCTTCAGCGGCTTCACTTGATGTTTTAAAGGTAATGCGCAGTATCCGCCAAATATTAACTCTCTAAACATAGCTAGCTAAGCTATATCATTTTTACATACAGGGTTATTCAGAGAGAGCCGAACTGGCCACAAAATTGCACCGAACAGGGAATTGCTTTGGCAATTTCAGTTCGCAGACCGTGTGGTGAATTCACTATTCTCCGCAGGGTCCCCAAAGTACGCTGAACAAGGAGTGGCCGAAACTCGATGGCCATGAAGAGCTGCCGAGCCAGGAAACTATAAAAACCATAAAAATGCATGAAAATGTATGGAAATAATAAAAAAGGTCGTATAAAAAAAATAATAAAACAGTCTCTTACAGGAAAAAAAAAGCCATTAAAAAAATGAGAATCAAAAATTTCGCCAAATTCTAAAAAATAAATAAATAAAAAGACTGTTTGCTGCAAATGAAAAGAATAAACAGTTGAATAAAAAAATAATAAAAATGGTAATATTTTTTTACATGGAATTCTACGGGATTTGCCTGTTTAAACCCGTCGAACGGAAGCACCAAAAATCTGGGCATGTCGCCTACATTTCGGTGCAGTTCAGTGTTCTCGGAATAGATTAGCAAATACTTCTCTATCTGCCAATCTCACCGCTGCCGAATTATGCCAAATTGCGGCGATCTGCGGCGAACTGCACCGTATTTCACTGTCAATTCGCCAGTATTTGGCAAATTGCCAGTTTTCTAAATAGCCGACCTGCCACAAAATTGCACCGTATGGGGGAAATTCACTGTTCGGTGCAATTCGGTGGCAAATTCGGCTCTCCTTGAATAACCCTTAAAATGTCTCTCCAAGAGGAGGAGGTACATATAGTTACAATGATAACATGATATGAGGAATTTATTATTCCACCTTTTTTTTTTGACTAAGCCTAGGACCAGCCACAAAAACATAGGTCAACACGAGCAGGAATACATGGGAACTTTGTTTATCCAATGTTCCTGCTTAAGGAACCAGGTTCCTATTTGGTGCACACACTGTAAGAGATCAATATCAGGGTTATTCAAAGAGAGCCAATCTGGTCCCGAAAGGTAACCGAACAGTGAAATTCAGCGTACAGTTACCTTTCCTGGCCATTCGGCTATTCTGAGAGCAGGCAGTTCGCCAAATGTTGGCGAATCGCCTGCACATACGGTGCCTGTTCGGTGCCTGTTCGAGGGCAGTGAAATCCCCATAGAGAAGCAATGCTTCATCTATTCAGAGAACACAAAAAAGCAGGGAAAAGTTGCCGAAATGCCCTGCTGTTTGGTGGTTTCATTCGACAGATTTATTCAGGAGAATCCAATAGGCTTCAATGTTACAAATATTCCCGTTTTAATTCAATATCTAATAAACCGTTCATTATTTTATTCTGCAATAAAAAGTCTCTTTATTTATATTTTTCCTTGTTTTTTTTAAGGCTGGGGTCAGACGAGCGTAGTGTTCACGTCCGTGATTGCGCCTAAAAGTACGTCCGTGATAGCATGAAAGTAAGTCCATTGGAGCCTGACACATGAAGTACGTCCGCACTGAACTGCGGACGCACAACGGCCGCGGCAAACGGACGCAGGTTAGGCAAGAACGTAATACTGCTAGAACGGACGTGCGGAGTGCGCCACGTCCACAAGTCTGCATAGCTTTGTGTGTGAGTGATGGAGCGAGGTCAGACGGACTGCATTTATACGTCCAGCATTTTTGACGGGCAGAATGTTTTTTCATTGTAATTTATTTTCCCCTCCTACATCCGTCAAAAAATAACTTCAGTGAAAAAACGGACTGTGTGACCACTACTGCGTCATCCGTACTGACGATGTCCGTACTGCACGGACGTACAGTCCGTAGAAATCACGCTCGTCTGACCCCAGCCTAAATCGTTTTCTTTTTTGCTGTAACAGTCCTTTTTATTATCATTCATTGGATCTTATATGTAAATTCCAGACATTTTCGTTCAGTAGTTTTTTTGCAAACAACGTTTCAAATTTCAAACTTTCAAGTGTACTGTTTTTTGTTTTTTCACCTCATTCGTCTGCGTGTCGGGTTTTTCCGGCGGCTGCTCTGCGCTGTGATCGGCGGCTAGTTGGGTTTCTCTGGCGTGTTCAGTGGGGTTAATCCAGCTGTTTTCTGCGGTGAGTGTTCGGTGAGTGTTCGGCGAGTTTTGCAGTGAGTGTTCATTGGGTTTGAGGCGGGCTTTACCCTGCAGTACGGCGGCCCTGTGGTGCTTGCTGAATACACCGCAGGGTCGGCGAACTAGGATCGCCGAATCGCGCTGAATTGCAGGGAACGAAAAGTCACCAAACGTGCGGTGACTTTTCGATTCTCTTTGAATAACCCTGTATGTTTAAGCTATATCCTTCTTTTTAAGTCACAATAAATTGATTATTTATATGATAATTGTCCTAATAATTCCCTAAAAGCCGGACCCTGGATATAGTTTTATTATATATTATCAATATTCAATTTTCATGGTGGGCTGAGAGCAAGAAGGAAATGATTACAGGAGAGGAGGGGACTGGCAGAAATCCCGATGAGTTCCCACACTTCTTTCTGTTGGACTTGATCCTTGCCGCAAAGATACTTTTGATTATTTCTTTGTAAAATAGTGCATTTCTGGTAAAAAAATAATTAACCTTTTTATACATCGGACACACACAGCAAGGTAAAAAAAAATAAAAAATCGTTGCTTTCTCACATTTCAAATTTGCCTTTGTTTGAATTATGTTTCTCACCGAGAAGCCTCTTACTGAGCCATAATTACTTCTTGGAGTGTAAATAAAACATTCCGTTATGCAGCAGTCTTCTGGGGATGGGGTCATTTTGGAGAAGAAAAATGGGAAATGTTCTAGGACTCCGAGAACAAAATAATTTGTTCTTTTATTTTTCTTTTCCCCCCCAAAGTCCTGGCTGAAAGCTGTGATCTTCTTCCAGGCCTGAACTTGGACAAATCGTACCAATTAATCATGCTGATTGCAAGTGTACGTTTAATTACGTTAACTCTTACAGCGCACCGCCACGGCGCTTATCAGCAAAAACAAAATAAAAGGATTTTCTTTAAAAACGGTTCCATATGGGTAAACACTTTTTTTTTTTTGGAGTATAGTTTATTCCGCACAGAAATTGTTTTTGTTACCCAGCTACCCCGAGAAGGCGTTGAACTGCTTTTTGTTTCATGAAAAACCTGTACGCCAACTTATACGCGGCGCCAATGTCAGTTTTTATTTATTTTAATTTAAAACTGATCGGTGACCTCAAGTCAGTGAATTTTATATTTTAAAGCCATTGAAAAGACATGTTGTATCCAAAATCTATGCTTGGGTTTGCAGGTATGTACCGGCTGGATGGAGTAGATCAGTGGTCCCCATACGCGGTCCTCAAGTACCCCCAACAGGTCAGGTTTTCCAGATAGCTCAAGAACAGCACAGGTGATATGATTTGCTGCTCAGTGATTGCAGGATTCAGTCTGTATTTCCCTAAGGTAAACCTTAAAATCTGGCCTGTTAGGGGTACTTGAGGACTGTGGTTGGGAACCACTGGAGTAGAGGTAACATCACTGCTCTATAACCGTGGAGACCCAGGTTCGAATCCTGGCAAGAGCACCTCTCCAGTAAGTGTCCTTGGGCAAGACACTTAACGGTACATACTTGTCTACCACACAATATCGGCAGTGGAGTCCAGTGACTTCTCTGCCTTTCAACCTTGGGAAGCAAGTCAATCCCATTTCGGCGACCCTGTGGTGTATTCAGCGAGCACCACAGCCAGGGCCGTCGTAATGCAGGGAAAAGCCGCCGCAAACCCACCGAACACTCACCAAAAAACCCGGCAAACACACACCGAAATCCGCAAAAACATCTGGATTAACCCTGCCGAACAAGCCGGAGAAACCTGAGCAGGAGCCGATCACAGCGCAGAGCAGCTGCCGGAAAAACTTATTTAGGCTTCATCAAGAGTGAGTTTAAACTTGTCTATATACTGCATGTATACTGTATAAAACAAGGAGATCTTTCTTCTTTGCTTTTCCATATATCTGCGGTCACGACGAGAAATCATTCCAAAAAGGTGTGGATCACCACGGAAGAGTTCTGGAATGTACCTCGATGCTGTGACCCACTCATAGCCAGTGATAGGGCTCTATGTTTGTGATTGATGCAACTATATGTCATATAATCTTTGTACATTTTATCGCAATTTGCTGCACTATTATATGTTTTTTTGCTTCTTTGTATATATTACATAGTTACATAGTTACATAGTTATATAGGCTGAAAAAAGACATGCGTCCATCGGGTTCAGCCTCTCCCACATAACCTACTGCTGTTGATCCAAAAGAAGGCAAAAAACCCAGTCTGAAATATGCAACATACTGGGAAAAAATTCCTTCTTGACCCCAGAATGGCAGTCAGATTTCTCCTTGGATCAAGAAGCTTTTACCCACATATTAAATATTATAACCCTTAATATTCTGTGTCTGCAGAAAGTCATCCAGTCGTTTTTTAAAAGTCTGTACAGACTCTGACCCAACCACCTCAACAGGCAGAGAATTCCACAGCTTTATTGTTCTCACCGTAAAATAACCCTTCCTATGCTTTAGGCTGAATTTCCTCTCGTCCAGTCTAAATGGATGACCCCTTGTCCTATGTATAGTCCTGTTAATGAATAGGTTATCAGACAATGGTTGATAATGGCCCCGTATATATTTATATAAGGTTATCAGATCCCCTCTAAGGCGCCTTTTCTCTAAACTAAACAGGTTTAAGCTTGTTAGTCTTTCCTCATAACTTAACCCTTCCATCCCCCTTATTAATTTAGTTGCCCGTCTCTGCACTTTTTCTAGCGATATAATATCTTTTTTTAAGACAGGTGCCCAAAATTGCACGGCATATTCAAGGTGCGGCCTGACCATTGATTTATACAGAGGCAAAATTATGTTTTCATCCCGTGAGTGAACTCCCCTTTTAATGCATGCCAGTACTTTGCTGGCCTTGGCGGCTGCTGTTTGACATTGCACATTGTTACTTAGTTTGAAGTCTATGATTATTCCCAAATCCTTCTCCTGCTTGGATTTCCCTAACTCCGTACCATTTAGGGTATAAATTACTTGCGTGTTCTTCACTCCAAAGTGCATAACTTTGCATTTATCTAGATTAAATTTCATCTGCCATTTAAGTGCCCAGTCCCCCAATCTATCTAAATCCCTCTGCAGCGAAGTAACATCCTGCTCACATTGTATTACTTTTCCTAGCTTTGTGTCATCTGCAAACACTGATACATGACTTTCAATGCCTATCTCAAGGTCATTTATAAATAAATTGAATAGTATTGGTCCTATAACAGACCCCTGAGGGACACCACTTACCACTGGTGTCCATCTTGAAAATGTACCATTTATGACCATGTGGATTATGTCATGTGAGGGAGCCATCTAAGCCCTGAAAGCGATCCAGGTTGCGCTGACCAGATACGTATACGTTCTTTATTTCAGAATTCCTATCTGACATATTAGGCGGCTAAGCCGCTTACCAATCTGTAAAAACAAAATCTAATGTACCTTCCTTCGGGGCTCAGGATTTAGCTTCCTTTCTTTCTGCATCCAGCACAAAGACTGCTCTCTCAGAGGGGACCACCTCTCCTATAAGGGCAGGGCCGACTTAATCAGGCATTAGCTGTGAGTTAACCCTCTAGGGGAAAAGGGCGTTCTCCATTCGCCTGCTAGTAAACCTGTGGTACACCGCCCTGCCCCTAATCACACTGTCACACAACCCAAAAACAACTTGTGACACAACCATGACACAGCCCAAGCTACTGCCTAAGCGCACAAATGTGTCAGGAAAAACAGCACAAGGAGCATCAAAAACAGATTACAAGTTACATTTTTTTTAACAAAGATGTGAAACTGATGCTGACACATCCAGGGACCTAACACTAATGCAGCATTGGACCTGGTACAGTATGCCATGAATGACACAACAGCCACTGCCTGACAGCCTTCAATGTAAAAGTTAGAGCTTTCAAAAGGATTGGGGAGAGGTGGCATGTGCGAGAATAGGGTCTGGAAGCCGCCAATTAAGTAAACCACTAATATAAGCTTTGTTCATGGTGCCAGAAGTGTTCCTTTAACAGGGAAACCACTCCTGGACTACAGTTCAAAAAAATAGTTTTTTTACTTTTTTTTTTATTTACAGATCCCGCCCCTCGAACGAGAGTGTTGGAAAAAAAACAAGGTAAAAAGTATACTATATATCAATGCATGTGTCGAGCACATTATGATATTGTTTACAAAAATAAACATGAACATGCATGCATACACAATATACAGTATTACATCACAATCTAAACCTTCCACAATTCCAGGTCTTGCAAACTATTCTCGGCTGGAGCAGTTTATTGTTGTAAGTCACGCAAACGACCTTTTAACTGACAATGTCATAACTCCATCTAACAAGCAATCAGCTAATGGGCCGACTTTCCCCTCGCTGGCAGTTCATTTTTCCTGTCATGACGCCATAATCAGCATACGTGCTCACGCAAACACACGGCCTTCAATCCTTCGAAAACGTGTTTCTCTTCAAATAAAAGCTAAGATTTCTTGATAGCGTCCTTGCTACCTCTCCGAGAAAGGAAGTAGCTGTCACACAATCAAAACCAAGCGAAGACAGAGCTGTAGAGCACTGGAATTTGGACCAAAAATATGGGAAAAAGTTTACTCATTTTTCTGCACGAAAGAAAAATATATCATTTTCTTTAAATAACAAAGAAGGGAACCAGAATTTTAGACTTTTGCAAGTGATACGCTTTCAGATAAGGACTCAATGATTCCCCGTCCTTGAGCTGACACGGTTGATTCAACACATTTATTTCTATTCTTTTTTTAACGTTGTTTATCCTAAAATAAAAAAATCCTATAATCCATATCTGTTGCCCACGATACACCAAGACTATAACTGCGTTTGTTTAACCCTTTCGCTGCTGAGTCATTTCACGCCTCTTTGCTGAGCTCATTTTTACCGCTTTTGCTCATCATGTATAAACGCGATTTGAAGCCACGTTTTATTGTACCACCCAGACAACTTATATATCGTTCTTTCCAGCAGACTCGGCAGATTCATATTATATCAATAGTACATGTATACGTCATGTCCTGCCTGTATATTATAACAAAAAATGCACTAAAATTTGAATTTTCAATAATTTACAGCGTGTAAAGTGTTTTTTTTCTCTTTTTATCATGCGAGCGTTTGCGATTATATTTTCTATGGGTTGCGCTTGTTAAAAAATATAGAAATGGGGACTCGTTACATTTTTTTGGGGGGAAATGACGTGCTTTTTAGCAAACGCCCCCATAGAAAAAATCGTTAGTGCAGCATTATTGTTCACATTATAAATGAAATGGGAACAATATTGCTGCATTAATAAAACAAACAAAAAAAACTGTTTATTATTATTTTTATTTTTTATTATTTTTTAACTTAACATGGTCATGTTTGATCTCATTGGAAAGGCCATGCTCTGCCCGTTCCAATGATTCTAATGTTACGAAACATTAACCCATAGCTGTCACGGATCGGGAGATAGGGTGTTAATTGGTACCCCATAGGTGGCAGCTAGGGGTTAACTCCAGTTGTCAGGGGGAGATCCCGGAAGCTTGCCCGACATCCAAGGACCTCCCCCTTCCCTTCAGGCAATTCCCCCGCACTTGCAGGGGGGGGGGTGCCTGTAATAGATGTCATCGCGCTAGCGCAATGACGTCTATTGTGCCCGCCGGGGTCCCGGATGCTGGGCTGACATCCACGATGTAAGCCCGCACCGGGGGCTGCAGCGATCAGCCGGAGTCCCAGTCGATCACTGCCTCCTGTGCTAGGACGCGCTCAGTGCATACATAGCACAGGAGAACCACTTGGCTGGACGCGCTGAGCGCGTCCTTAGCAGCCAAGTGGTTAAAATGTATGGTGTTTTAGTTATGGTTATTTTTGATTCCTTTATTTTGATATTATTTAACATTTTTATTAGCAATATTGTACCTTCCAGATTACCCAGATTTCCACGTTAGTAGGGCAAGTCTTTCATTTTTGGACCCAGATAGTTACATAGGCTGAAAAAAACCATGCGTACATCGGGTTCAGTCTTTCACCTACTGCTGTTGATCCAAAACAAGGCAAAAAACCCAGTCTGAAGCGCTCGCCAATATGCAACACACTGGGGAAAAATTACTTCTTGACCCCAGAATGGCGTCAGATTTCTCCTTGGATCAAGCAGCTTTTACCCACATATTAAATATTATAACCCTAAATATTATGCTTTTGCAGGAAGTCATCCAGTAGTTTTTTAAAAGTCTGTACAGTCTCTGACCCAACCACCTCAATAGGCAGAGAATTCCACAGCTTTATTGTCCTCACCGTAAAATAACCCTTCCTATGCTTTAGGCTGAATTTCCTTTCGTTCAGTGTAAATGGGTGACCTTGTATCCTGTGTATAGTCCTGTTAATGAATAGGTTATCAGACAATCGTTTATAATGGCCCTATATATATTTATATAAAGTTATCAGATACCTCTAAGGCGCCGTTTCTCTACACTAAACATCTGTCAACATTTTCTAGCCTATTTTCTTTTCCTTTTTTGTGCTCTTTTGTATATTTGGGGTCTGCAGGTGCATTACAGCAATGAGGTTTTAAACTATAATCTTCTAAATCATTGGTGTAAATAAGATGTGTTTCTTACCTGGGTTACATTTAATTTACATAATTGGCCTCGATATATTACAGAGTAATCTAAAACATCTGGGAATATCCTTGTCTCCAGAGCCACTCCCTAAAATACAAGTGCCCGTAATGAGCCGATAGAAATGTCGGATCACTATCTATATATGAAATAAAAAAATAAAAAGACAGTAGGTGATTTGGGAAAGGCTGAACTCGCATGGACGCATGTCTTTTTTTAAGCCTATGTAACTATTAACTATAGGGTCTATTCATTAACCCTTTTGCTGCTGAGCCATTTCACCGCTGTGTGCTGAGCTCATTTTTACGGCTTTTGCTCATTATGTTTAAACGCGATTTGAAGCCACATTTTATTATACGACCCAGACATATTATATATCGTTCTTTCCGGCAGACTCGGCAGATTCATAATATATCATTTTTATATGTATACGTCATGCCCTGCCTTAATATTATAACAAAAAAATGCAATAAAATTTGAATTTTCAATAATCTACAGTGTGTAAAGTGTTTTTTTTCACATTTTATCATGCGAGCATTTGCGGTTATATTTTCTATGGGATGCGCTTGCTAAAAAAATGTGTTATTTAGATATATATATATATATAATTGAAATGGGAACAATATTGCTGCATTAATAAAAAAAAAAAAAAAACACTTTTAATTTTTTTCATTTTTTATTTTTTTATTTACTTTTTTATTTTGACACTTTTTTCTTTACAGATAAGATGGTCATGTTTGATATCATTGGGAAAGCCATGATCTGGCCATTCCAAAGATACCAAACATTAATCCCTAGCGGCCACGGATCGGGAGATAGGGGGTTCATTGGAACCCCCTATCTCCATCATAGGTGGCAGCTAGGGGTTAACTCCAGAACTGACGTCACCGCGCTATGCGCGATGATGCCAGTCGTCAGGGGGAGATCCCGGAAGCTTGGCCAACTTGCAAGAGGTCGGCCAGTTCTGGGAGGGGACTACGATCCGGCGCCTGTTGGGTTTAAAGGCAGACATCGCTTGGAAGGGCAGGCTGTGCCCTTCAAAACGGTGCCTGCCTTTTTCCTGTGCATCGTATGGATGAGGAGGGAGAGACATCCAAAGGACCTCCCCCCCTCCCCCCTCCCCTTCAGGCACTTTTCACGCACTTTCGGGGGGTTGCCTGGAATCAACGTCATCTCGCCCTGCGCAATGAGGCTATTCCTGCTCGTTGCGGTCCTGGAGGCTGGGCTGACATCCACGATGTCAGCCTGCACTGAGGGGCTGCAGCGATCGGCTGAACTACCGGCCTTGCTGCCTCCTGTGCTAGGACACGCTCAGCGCGTCCATAGCACAGGAGAACCACTTGGCTGGGTGCGCTGAACACGTCCTTAGCAGCCAAGTGGTTAAAGGGTGAACTCGGAGAATTGGCAGGAGAAGAGAACAATCTAGACCAAATAGCTGTTTTGGAAAGTCAGATAAAGTGGAGAATTTTTCTGATTTGGCTATTTTGACCAAGAGTTTTCAATTCTCCTTCTCATTACCCTTTAGTGAATAGATCTGTATGTAAGAGCCACTGTCCAAACTGAATTATTTATACTATATAAGTATTATTACACTGTTGCAAAAGTGATCATTATAAAGGTCAGAGTTATCAGACCTGAACATGTCAGTTTTATTTATAAATATATAAATAATAAGAAATAAAACCCAAAGGACAGTATTACAATGTTGGTGCTAACTTAACCACAGCTGTTGTAAACTTAAAACCTCCATAGGCTATAATGGCTCTGGGAAGTTTACAACAGCTCTGGTTAAGTTAGCACCAACTATGTAATATGGCCCAAAATGTGATGGAAACGGCTCCTGGGAATTCTGGCATTTAGGAAAATCTAAATGAATAAAATGAAAGAGTTGCAGAGAATTAATCACCGGAATTCCTTGTATATAATAACCTCACAGTCGCTCATACGAGCTCATGGACGATTCACACACACACACACACTTAGGGCACTAAGTAACGCTCAAACAGGGATGCTAATGGGGAAAATCTGTGTCTGCAGGCTTCCCCGTAGCTTCCTCATTTTAGCGTGAGATTTCGGGACAGGCGCTACCTGAGCCCCTTGTTCCGCAACGCAGCGCTAAATGGTCTGATACTCGTAGTGGCTCTTCCACCTCCTGGAGTCCATAGGACTCCATTGAGACTTGTGATTCCAAACCACGATCGCTCCCGCGAGATTGTGCGGCGCCGTAGAGTGATTTCGGAGGGAGACTGGGAACTTGTTGTTTGGGATTTTCCTGAACAAACCTGTCGAATGAAATCACCGAATAGGCAACTTTTCTCTGCTGTTCTCTGAATAGACAAAGCAATGCTTCTCTATGGGGGTTTTCACTGCCCTCGAACAGGCAACGAACTGGCACCGTATGTGCAGGCAATTCGGCGAACTGCCTGCTCTCTGAATAGCCGAATGGCCAGGAAATGTCACCCTACGCTGAATTTCAGTGTCCGGTTACATTTCGGGGCCAGATCGGTTCTCTATGAATAACCCTGACAGTCAGGGCCGGATTAACATAGGGGCAGACGGAGCAGCAGCTCCAGGTCCATGCCTCAGAATAGGCCCAGAGAAAAGATAACTTTGTCTGCATTTGGACCCATGTATCTCCAACTCCATAGCAACTACAGGGTCAAGTGAGGTATCACTGGAAAGGCCAGAGCAAGTAAATATTTACTTTTTCTTTCTAACAGTAATATTTATTTATTTATTTATAAAGGATTTTACCAGGAAGGATACATTGAGATTTCTCTCGTTTTCAAGTATGTCCTGGGTTCGAGAACATTGAGTGGTTACAGAAATACAAAATAGTAAAATGCAAGATATTAACACAAAACCAAATATACAGATTAACAGAAAAATAAATATGGAGGAAATGTAGTCATTATGTTACATGTTTACAGGTGCATTTTGTATTGAGGTATGTTAATAGGGAGCTCTTAAGGGACTTTAGACTGGGGGAAGATTTGACGGTGTCTGGGAGGTTATTCCATATTTGTGGTGCTCTGTAGGAAAATGCGGATCGAGCCATTTTCTTTTTGTATTGCGGTATTGTAAGTAAGGTGCTGGTCCTGGATCTGAGGTTATAAGATGAGGGAACTGCTGGGGGAAGCAGCATATTCAGGTAGGGTGGTAACTTTTCAATTATAAAGTAAATAATGATGCTGCACTAACTAACCATCACATTTCTCATGTCACCAACAAGTGTGGAGGTGATCGTTGATGGTACAATCCATTGTTACATCAAAAACCTAAACCGCCGCATTGCAGCGAAGAGCACTATGGGGAACTTTGGACCCCTGCGTCACTAATCTTTACACCTCACAAGGTCATTGGAGGTGTCATTGGACAGGGCAGAGTCTGGCCTTTGCATTAGTACCAAACCTGGCCATGTAAAATCTAAAAGAAAAGAAAACAATTTATTTATTTATTTTTATTTCCAAAGCGATGGCATTGTCCATTTGTCACGTATAAAATGAGCAATACCACTGCCATTACTCCCCTTCTAATTTCCCATGCTGGGAGCAAGGTCAGTGTTTTATACATAGTCATATTATTCTTTAAAAAAACATGTTCCAAAACACAAGGGAAATATTTCCTTTTTTTTCATTTTCTGGTTAAAATTTTATATTTTCTCAGAAAAATACAGTAACAGGTTCCCATTTCAAATTATTTTATCATGAGTGCCCTATAGAATATATAACCACAAAGGTTTGGATGATAAAATGGGAAAAACATTTTTTTACACTCTTTAAATGATTGAAATCTGTATGAAAAATGAATCACACAGTATCTGCCTTTTTAGATATATCCGTATCTGCACTATTAAATAACCAATAATATGTTTCATTTCACTAAATTACAAAAAAAACCACCAAAATCTTCACCTCCAGGTCCATAAAGATCTTAATCCAGGCCTGCTGACAGTGTGACAACACAATCACAGAAAAAGATCCAGGATTAAAAATATATGTTGTTTATCTTCCTCATTCTGCTTCTATTTTGTTTTTGCGCTCGTTAAATCCTTTGGAAGGTTCAACATTATTTGTTTGTTTTTTTATAGCAACATGCTTGGCTCATGGAAGATTGTAAACTTCTAACATAAACAAAGCTGAGCGTTAATTCATAATAAGAGAATGAATCTGTTTAGTAGAAGACCTCGAGATACTTAAAATGTGGAGTTTTTTTTCTTAAATTGCTCAAGGGTAGGAGGGAAAAAAGATCCAGACCCGATGGCTTGATGCCAGAATTAGTTGTAAAAAGTGGACCATGAAGCGGCACGATAAGACGTGATCCGGGGAACACAGAGTCCTGAGTGAAAAATGATTTGAGCCGGCTTCTCAGATAGTAGAGGAGCAAGGACACTTGAGATGTCAAAATATGCAATTTGGACCCAACATTTGCCAAGACGCTTATGGAAATCTTCCAGCACTCCACCCATTACCACGATTCATAAAGAGTGCCGCGGGTTCCATGCTTATCCAGACAAACTCATTACAGGACGGTTAAGCACTGCAGACAGGAAACGGATTACATTGTATCTCTTCTGTTTTCTCACAATAATTCATTATTTAAGCACACATACAACATACTTTCAATGCTAGATATAACATAATATATGTTCAGTTTAATTCTATGGGTGACAGCAAACAGAAGATGTGCTCTTTCCCAAGATAGAAAGCAAATGATGGTATAATAACCTTGTAGATCTCAGCAGCGTCCCCTCCAAACGACGTACAATGAAATAATACAGAAAAAAAGGATTGCGATCTACAAAGAACATAGATAAAAAAGGATCATAGCGTTATACTGTAAAACGGTGTTTGTAACACGCAGCCCTTCCTAAAATCACACTCACAGGGTATAAAAAGTTTTAGCGCGCATAACGTTACCCCTCCTCTGTGTACTTTGTTGTTGGAAGCCCAGGGTGCTGTCCTGTAGGAAAATGCCTCTACCAGATTTTATGTATCGCCACTGCCTCTGCGATGGATACCAGGGCTCCACTTAAGGAAGGATTCAGCCAGGACTCAGGAATCAGGTTTAAAAATATTTATTCCAGACCAAACATCCGACGCGTTTCGTTAGCCCTAGGGCTAACTTCATCAGGGATAAAGATACACAAACAACCCCCCTCCCTTTATAGTCCCCCTGTCCTCAAGTAATTAAGTGTCTCTCCAATCGCCGTCTTTCTCCGTCGGCACCGGCACTTCCGGTTTCGATTTCGGATCTCGCGGCGACTTCCGGTGACCTTCTTCCTAGTACATTAGGATGGAAGAGGTACATTAGTGGCATCACCATGATTCTTCAATTTTGTGTCTTTTCAAAGTATTGCATTTCTATATAAAATCCCATACAAAACAATCAGGGTTATTCAAAGAGATCCGAATGGCTGCCGAAAGGTAACCGAACGTTGAATTTCAGCAAGGTAACCTTTCTCCAGCAATTTGGATCTCTTTGAATAACCCTGTAAATCTGTGAGACAGCTTAATATTTAACCCTAGCTTGTCTTTTAACAGCAAAATTTGATTAATTGGGGCTTTATTTAGTGATCCGAAATTCGAATTGATATCAACTATCGAATTGATATATGAAATTCGAATCGATTTGAAATTTCAAATCGATTTGAAATTTTGGATCGATCCGAAACAAAACGAAATACGAAACGAAATTAGTTACGAAATTCCGAAAGCCAAATTATTGAAAAACGAAACTAAACAAAACTAATTTTTCAGCCATGCACATCCCTACTTTCTATCTCATAATCACATAAAGACAGGATTTTGCGCCATGAACAGCGTGGCACATGCCTGAACCCAGATAAATCATACTACGATTTTCATCTTAATAGCATTAAAGAGACACTGCAAGCTCTTTGACCATGAGATTCTGGAGCCCTAAACCTGTCTTCAGGACCCACAGACAGGCCAGGTTTGCCCGATATCTGAAGCACGCGCAGGTGCAACCATATGACGTGTGGGCGTCACCGGAGGCAGATTAAAGAAAAAAAGAGGCAGAAGAAAGAAATTAAGAAAAAGGCATGAAAGAAAGAGAGAAAGAAAGAAAGAATGAAAAAAAAAGAGGTACCGAAGAAAAGAAAAAAAGAGGCAGATGAAAGAAAGCAAAAAGAGGCAGATGAAAGAAAAGAAAGAGGCAGATGAAAGAAAGAGGCAAATGAAAGAAAGGGCAAAAGAAAAAGTCATAGAAGAAAGAAAGACAGACAGATGAAAGAAAGCAAAAAAGAGACAGATGAAAGAAAAGAAAGAGGCAGATGAAAGAAAATGAAAGAAAAGGCGAAAGAAAAAGTCATAGAAGAAAGAAAGACAGACAGATGAAAGAAAGCAAAAAAGAGACAGATGAAAGAAAAGAAAGAGGCAGATAAAAGAAAATGAAAGAAAAGGCGAAAGAAAAAGTCATAGAAGAAAGAAAGAACGAAAGAGGCATGAAAGAAAGAGAGAGGCAGAGGAAAGAAATAGGCATAGACTGATCACGGGCCCGACCAGCGGAGGCGTAAGATGGGCACTGAATAACTGTGCACAGTGTGTGTCCCCCCTGCAGTGTGTGTGCCCCCCGCGCACACACAGTGTGTGTGTGTCCCCCCGCATTTCAGCAGTTCACAATTTTTTCTGAGGGAGTGCAAGTAGCTCCTCTTGCCTAGCACCGGATCTGACAGCACTGGTGATATAATGTGCAGTATCAGTGATCGCCGTATTCAGTCTGCATTTCCCCAAGGTAACCCTTAAAATCTGGCCTGTTCGTGGGTCCTGATGACAGGTTTAGAAAGCACTGTGTCATGGCCATAATGACCTCGAAATCCACTGAAAGGCAACATGGTGGTTTGGTCAACAACCCATGATCACACGGAAATCTTGAACTGCAGATTTTTGAAAAAACTATTTATTCAACTTGTGAACGTGTCACATCTGCTGAAGTGAATTTTTTTCCCCTTAAATCATCACTTTGCATATATTATTAAATCGTCAATATAAACTACGTATCAGCATTAATTCAGTAACTGCAAGTCAACCAAGCACATTGTGCCAAGTGATACCGTTCTTTGACTCTGGTCCAAACCGGCCTGACCGATAAAATTAATCTACGAACCAAAATGCTCAGTTACACGGAGCTACGTCTGCTGGAGAATATAATGTAATCTGTTCTGGGGAGTGTGGGCCTGTAATAACCTCATACAAGCTGTAGCCAAAGCTTCATTAGAAGTTGCAGATCGAAGTCTTATTTATTTCTCTTGGCTCGGCGAGCGCGTCTTGGAACGCTTTCTGTGATTCATTTAAGTGCTGCGGTTGCCGTACACTAAATATAGTACATTTTTTGTTAATTGTGTTGATTGTGCTGAGTTGCTCTTTTTCGCTGTTGCTGTTTATCCCTCCTTTGTTTTTTTTGCCCTTCAGGCCCCTATTAAATCGTGCTTCGTTATAGTAATAATAATTAAGTGGCATTATTGAAGCCATTTGGGGAAGTGGATCGGGTTATATAAACTGTGTAAATGCAATCACTGGTCATTTTGGTTTTCCGTTAAAGGGTGATTGCGGAGTCGCGTGGGCGACGTTCAGTGATATCAAAGGGCTGCAATGGAGTGCAATTACAATACAGAATGTGAGGTCTGAGATTAAAAAAAAAGAAAAAATATATATAACTGTAGATCTATAAAACAAACACACTTACACGCACAAAACTCCTATTTTTTTTTTCATTCCATATTTACTTAACCATTTCAGTGCAGATGATACGCTGGACACGTCAAACGATTTCCTTCCTGTATGTCGTCCACCATACCATAAATCACAGATCGCTCCCGCAAACAGTCCGACTACCTATCCCCATAAGAATCCTGGAAGTCTGCAGACTACCACAAATGAAGAAACAGAACAGCAGGTGAGGCAGTGGCACTGCACTGCATCCAGCTAAGGCCAGGGCCGGTGCTCCCACTAGGCAAGCTAGGCAACCGCCTAGGGCGCACTGCTGTCTAGGGGTGCAGCCGGGCCCAACCCGGATTCCATTATTGTACCCGTTCCTCATTGTGTGGCTCGTGTAGCCAGCAGTGGTGGCTCACAAAGACGACATTGTTGGCTCATGGACCCCTGCAAGCGACGCAGAAGGTGAGTGTCTTATGATGATGACGTGCAGGTCCCTCCAGAGGCAGATGAAAGAAAAAAAGAGGCAGAAGAAAGGAACAAAAGAGAGAATAAAAAAAGAAAAAAAGAGGCACAGAAGAAAAAAAAGCAGATAAAAGAAATGGTGAAAGAAAGAGGCACAGAGGGCAAAGGAAAGAAAGAGGCACAGAGGGCAGAAGAAAGAAAGAGGCACAGGGGGCAGAGGAAAGAAGGAGGCACAGAGGGCAGAGGAAAGAAAGAGGCACAGAGGGCAAAGGAAAGAAAGAGGCACAGAGGGCAAAGGAAAGAAAGAGGCACAGAGGGCTGAGGAAAGAAAGAGGCACAGAGGGCAGAGGAAAGAAAGAGGCACAGAGGGCAAAGGAAAGAAAGAGGCACAGAGGGCTGAGGAAAGAAAGAGGCACAGAGGGCTGAGGAAAGAAAGAGGCACAGAGGGCAAAGGAAAGAAAGAGGCACAGAGGGCAGAGGAAAGAAAGAGGCACAGACCGACCCCAGGCCCGACCAGCGGAGGGGAAAGATGGGCAACGAATGATCGTGTGCGGCCCCTGTGCACAGTGTGTGTGTGTTCCCCCCACATCTCAACAGTTAACATTTTTTTCCGGGCGGGGGCGCAAGTAGCTGGTCTTGCCTAGGGCGCAACATAGTCTAGCACTGGCCCTAGGGTCAGAAGAGCGTTTTTGCAGAGCTGAAGGAAGGTCTGTGAGAGTGGATGTTCTTTCCACTCTGACGCCCGCCTGGCCACCTCCTCAGCGCATTGCACTCAGCGCTGCAAGGCTCGATCCTCCTATGGAGGCTCGTGCTTTGCAGCCCCGTCAACCACATTGTAGTGCTTCGACAGGGAGACTTTCAGTACGGCCCCAACACGGCCACGGTTGTGCACGCACTTCATATGCGTGCTATAGTATGTGGCCGGCCCCATCGAAGCGTCACAACAGTGCGACGGACGCCAGGAGGCACATCAGTACGGGCGCACATAGTGTCGTCTGACCCCGGCCTAATACCACGCAACCATACCTAAATTCCTATAAACAGCACACAGAGTGATAGATCAAACATGTTCTTCACTTTGAAAAATATTATGCAATTTTAAACTAATAATTCGTAACATTCTCACTATATGCAAACTTACTTGATCTATCTAGGGATAGGGTTATAACATTTAATATGATGATAAAAACTGCTTGTTCCAGGAGAAATCTGACCACCATCTGGGGTCGAGAAGTAATCTTTTCCAAGAATGTGGCAAATTTGGTGAGCGCTTCACACTGGGGGCACTATTCCCTAGTTCGCACTAACATGGGGATGCCAACGTGGAAAATCCGTGACTGCAGATTTCCCCGTAGCATCCCCATGTTACTGTGATATTCTGGGGCAGGCGCTACCTCAGCACCTTGCCCCGGAACGCAGTGTTATCCGTTGGGATACTCACGGCAGCGCTTCCCCGCCGCTGTGAGTATCAACTGCTGGAGTCCGTAGGACTCCATGGTGGGTTGCGCTTCCAGGCCATGAGCTCTGCTAGATCTCCCTCTCTGAGTGATCGCGGGGGAGACTGGGAACTATTTGTAAAATTTTATATTATTTTGGCTAAAATACCTTTTTTTCATATAAAAATGACGTTCCATCTTCTCCGTTACGGATTATTTTTTAAAATGATTAACTAAAAGATTATGGGCCCTATTACATTCTTCGTTTGCGCCCGAGAAAAAACACATTAACGCGAAGGGCAAAACCCTTTGTGCTGAACGTCGTATTACAATGTCAGCGCAACAAACGCGCGTATACGTCTACCGCGGGTGAACCTGCACGAACGCTGCGCGAGCTTACTGTACTTCGCACATCCTATACTTAACATTGTGAGCGCAAATGCGTTTGTGCGCTGGTACGCGGATGGTATAACAATCTATGCGCAGTTTGTAACGCACAGCCTTTGAGTGCATAATTTTAGCAACTCCTGAAAGCTGGTGTTAATGGCAAATTCTATCAACCTGGCCGAAACCAAATACACCAGCCCAAAAAAAATACGCAGCAAAGTATAGTTACACATTCTACTCATATCAAACCAATAAAATGGAGAAGTTGTGTATGCATTTTTTTTTGATACAGCATACATTCAGGTCCAGAAATATTGGGACATCGGCACAATTCTAACATCTTTGGCTCTATACACCACCACAATGGAGTTGGAACGAAACAAACACAATGTGCTTTAACTGCAGACGGTCAGCTTTAATTTGAGGGTATGTACATCCAACTCAGGTGAACAGTGTAGGACTTACAGCAGTTTGCAGATGTGCCTCCCACTTGTTAAGGGACCAAAGGTAATGGGACAATTGGCTTCTCAGCTGTTCCATGGCCAGGTGTGTGATATTCCCTCATTACCCCAATTACAATGTGCAGATAAAAGGCCCAGAGTTCATTTCAAGTGTGCTATTTGCATTTGGAATCTGTTGATGTCAATTCTCAAGATGAGATCCAAAGAGCTGTCACTATCAGTGAAGCAAGCCATCATTGGGCTGAAGAAACAAAACAAACCCATCAGAGAGATAGCAAGAACATTAGGCTTGGCCAAAACAACTGTTTGGAACATTCTCAAAAAGAAGGAACGCACTGGTGAGCTCAGCAACACCAAAAGACCCAGGAGACCATGGAAAACAACTGTGGTGGATGACCGAAGAATTCTTTCCCTGGTGAAGAAAACACCCTTCACAACAGTTGGCCAGATCAAGAACACTCTCCAGGAGGTAGGTGTATGTGTGTCAAAGTCAACAAGCAAGAGAAGACTTCACCAGAGTGAATACAGAGGGTTCACCACAAGATGTAAACCATTGGTGAGCCTCAAAAACAGGAAGGCCAGATTAGAGTTTGCAAACAACACCTAACAAAGCCTTCACAGTTCTGGAACAAGATCCTATGGACAGATGAGACCAAGATAAACTTGTACCAGAGTGATGGGAAGAGCCCTGGACTTAATCCAGACCAGCCCACTTCGATTATGCAAACACACAGGGTCGGATTAAGATCTCTATGGTCTTGAGCTAAAGATTTTGCTTGGATTTTTTGGAATGGCAGTGCTCTATCGCTCCCCGCACTTCGGGAAATCAAAGTCCCTGACCCTGCGGTGAATTCAGCATTCACTGTAGGTTCCCCAAAGTGCAGGGAAAAGCCACTGACCGCAATCTGAGAGATCGGATAAACCGCCAAAAAAAAGCCGAACGTGCCAGGCGATCTGGCGCAAAACTGCCATATGCATCCGGAAAAAGCTGACGAACTGGGTGAAAAAAAATGGCTCCTTTAAGAAGAACATATGTTTTGTTTTGCTTTTTTTGCTGGATTCCGTAAGTATATGACTGAAGGTATATGGCTATTATAGAGGGTTTTCTCATTATATATCCCTTTTATGTTCAAATAATGTGGCTTTGGCCACAGTTGCATGGAAAAACCTTACTGACGTCAAAAGGAATTGTTCACATGCAAATATCCTGATTGGTACGCTTACCGCTAGAAGAAAACTAAAGAGGTCTTGCACACCCTCACAAAATGTTTAGGCTAGCGTACAAAACACACAAAACCTTGATTTGTGGTCTTGTTGTTCCTGGAAATACATTGACTCATGAAGTAATCTGCTGCCATGTGGTTCTATTCCGTCTGTGATTTACGCCTGATTAAAGGAGCATTTTCCGCACCTGAGCACGTCTGATAGAACAGCACATGTACGCTGAGTATTTTCAGGAAATACATAAAAATAAATAATATATGACTAGAAGAAGAACCTTTGTTCCCTTGTGTAATTGTATTTTATGTGAGATATATTCTACTTCATGTTGCACTTTGCTTATTTTCTTGTTATTTACAATACTGAAACGCTTTCTATATAAAAAATCGAATGACGAATGAAAAAATAGCTCTGCTCCTTCTCCCATGAAAATGGAAGTGCTGGTATCCGAGCAGGAAGTAATCCAGTGATATACCTATAAACCCGAATCCCAGCGGTACCCGTGCAGAAAGTTGTAATCAAAAACAGCATGTCATACAAGTGCAGCCCCTGGGTGAGCAATTCACCTTTAATTTACATCATGGCACAAGACATGTAGAGACTAGACGTGTGATAAGGATTAGTGATGGGCCGAACACCCCTGTGGTCGGTTCGTACTCGAACATTCGACCAGCCGAAATGTTCGAATACGAACTCGAACACAACGCAAATCAATGGGGGTCGAACATGCAAAATGTGTTCACAGTTCTCCTAAATGTACCAGCAGCTGCCGGTACTTTTAGGAGACCTGTGGCTGCAGCACCCCGGCCCCGTACCTCTGCTCTCCTGCTGCTGTACCGACCTCCTGTTCCTCCGGTCCGTCTGCTCCTCCGTCCGGCCGCGGCTCCTCTGCCCCACGCCTCGTCTTCATGCTGAGCCCTGATTGGGCAAAGTCCTTCACCTGACCTGGACTTTGCCCAATTATGGCTCTAATTCAATACTGAGCCCTGATTGGGCAAAGTCCTGCACCTGACCTGGACTTTGCCCAATCAGGGCTCAATATTGAATTAGAGCCCTGATTGGGCAAAGTCCAGGTCAGGCGCAGGACTTTGCCCAATCGGGCTCAGCATGAAGACGAGGCGTGGGGCAGAGGAGCCGCGGCCAGACGGAGGAGCAGACGGACCGGAGGAACAGGAGGACCAAAGGCACGGGGGCCGGGGGGGCTGCAGCCACAGGTCTCCTAAATGTACCGGCAGCTGCCGGTACATTTAGGAGAACTGTAAAGTAATTTTGTACTATGGAATGTCCACGGTCGAACAGACCGCGAACATCCCATAATGTTCGGTGTTCGATGAACACTCGAACGGCCGATGTTCGATTCGAACTCATTTTCGAATCGAACACTCAGCTCATCTCTAATATGGATACATTAGAATATCGCACATGGATGATGACCTGATTCAGGGGGGCCATGTTCCCAAGGGAACTTACAATCTATGAGATGTACAAGTATTTTGTGAGGTAGGCGCATCCATATCATTAGGTGTCTTGCCCAAGAACAATCACTGGTGGCAATTTCTGAGTAGGATTGGGTCATCTTTCCACGATTGTAGAACAGTGACCTGGTGGTTAGGTTAAACCCGCTTCTCGTAAAGTCGAGACTTCTCCACAGTTGTATTGAATTTGAGGGATGTGTATTTAAATGGCATTTTGACTTGCTTCTCTATGGTCAAAGGGTATAGAGTTGTTACCAATGGACTCCACAGCCGATATTGTGTGGTAGTCAAGTATGTACCGTTAGGTGTCTTGCCCAAGGACACTTACTGGAGAGGTGCTCTTGCCTGGATTCGAACCTGCATCTTCATGGTTATAGAGCAGTGATGTTACCAATACTCCATCCAGCCGATACTCGTTGGGTTGTTCCAAATAAAGGGCACGAGAAATGACTGTGGGCCCTATTACAAACTTAACACTAGCGTTAACGCTCAGATATGATGGAGTTATCGCTAGCTTAAGTGGCTTTAGCTCATTTCGCCCTATTACATTCCGAATGCTAATAGGTTAAAAAAAACTGTTAGCACATCGGGGATTGAGCTCGCTTCTGTGAGTTTACTGTACTTTGCACTTCCCATGTTAAGCATAGGGAGCACAATCAGTAATGGCGTAAGGATTACAAAGTCCTAATGCTAATTACTGAACCGCTGTGGTAACTAAAAAGTTAACCACAGCTAGCAGCTGGTGCTAACTGATACAGCTTTAGCTGCAAACCAGTCCGACAATCAAATACTCATCTCTCATCCCACAGTGAAAACAGTGGCCCAATCTGCCGCTTCTGGCCAACGTGAGCAGAGTGAGACAGCGGACAAATAGTCTCCAGTCTCCCTACACGAATCACTCCGCGGCCTTGCACGATCTCACGAGAGCGAGATCGCGCAGGGCTAAATGCCCAGCAGCACAACCTCGATGGGCTCCTGGATGTGATACTCGTGGCGGCGCGTTAGCGCTGCGTTACAGGACCCCGTAATGCAGCTCTAAAACGGGGATGCTAAGGGGAAACAGGGGAAAGGGGAGGCAGGGTTTCCCCGTTACCTTTCCCATTTTAGCGATGAGTTCCTAATAGTGCCATGTGTCTTTGCATAAAATGCTTAACAATTTTTGACTGAAAATTTTTGATTAATTTTAGTAATTTTTTTTTACTAAAAGTGAGTAAAAAAATTATCCACTTCAGGGAACGAAGCATGAATACACTAAAGCGTCAGCTCTTTCACTAGGAGACAATGGCGTGTGGAATACTACCTTCCCAGGTACACAGGATGTCACGTTTTACAAAAGGAAATTAAAAAAAATCACTTGTTTGTGACTGGCCCCTTAAATGACAAGTAAATACATAGAGAGGACATTTGTCTGAGGAAAGAAGGTTTCTTTTCCTCTTTTATTTCTGAAAAGGTGAGAATGTTTGAGGTGTTTAGTACTGTTGGTAACAAAAGTAAAACTATCAGGGTTATTTGTTCGGTGACTTTTCGTTCTCTTCAAGTCAGTGCGATTTGGCGATCCCATTTCGGCGACCCTGCGGTATATTCAGCAAGCACCACAGGGCTGCCGTAATGCAGGGAAAAGTCGCCGCAAACCCAACGAAAACTCTCTGCAAAAGGAGGGCGAACGCACACCGAAACCCGCAAAAGCATCTGGATTAACCCGCCGAAGACGCCGGAGAAACCCGAGCAGGAGACGATCACAGCACAGAGCAGCCGCCGGAAAAACCTGACACCGCAGACGAATGGAGTGAGAAAAAAAACAGTACGCTTGAGGCTAGGGTCAGACGAACGCATTTTTCACGTTGTCCATGAAAAAGTGCGTTCGAACGACCGTACGTATTTTTTCCCGGAATACGAGATAGCGGTCATACGATGCGCCTTTTCGGCCGTGATTTTGTACGGATCATCAATAAAACACTTTTTGCGTCTGGACATTATGTTAGCCGGACATTAGCAGCGTCTGACGTCTCCTAATCACGCACACACGCCGTTATGCGGCCGCAGCGCACTCTGTACGTCAGTAGTAGCAGTTTGACGTTCTCGAAAAAATGCGTTCGTTGGCCACTTGCGTTGCACGGACGAACTTCCGTGCGGCCGTTCGTCGTATGTTCCCCGGCATTGGACGTCATTTGCTGCGAGCACGGCCGTGATTTCGTGCGGCTAAACGCACGTGAAAAATGCGTTCGTCTGACCCTAGCCTTAATGTTTGAAAAGTGAAACGCTGTTTGCAAAGAAACTACTGAACGAAAATGTCTGAAATTTACATATAAGATCCAATAAATGATAATAAAAAGGGCTGTTACAGAAAAAAGAAAAACGATTTGGAAAAAAAAAGAAAAAAAAATTTGCAAAAAAATCCCAAAAAATGCCTAAAAGGACCTAAAAAATCTATAAATAAAGAGACTCTTTACTGCAGAATATTATGATGAACGGTTTATTAGATACTGAATTAAAATGCTATTTTTAACATTGAAGCCTATGGGATTCACCTGAATTAAACCACCAAATGGCAGGGCATTTCGGCAACTTTTCACTGCTGGTTTGTGTTCTCTGAATAGCCGAAGCAGTGCTTTTTAATGGGGATTTCACTGCCCTCGAACAGGGACCGAACAGGCACCGTATGTGCAGGCAATTCGCCAGGATTTGGCGAATTGCCTGCTCTGGATAGCCGAATGGCCCCAATTCGGAGCTCTATGAATAACCCTGATAATCTTGAATAATTAGGAAATATTTAGTTATTTTCATGTGGCACATATTTAAATAATTCATCTAAGTAAGAAATCTGAATATAGAATTGTAATTGTAGTAGAAGCGTGGATCATGGCTGCCTGTCTAGCTTGTGCCTGTTATTTATTATTTTTATGTTTTTTTAAAAAAAGACGATTTATCCCTTTTACTCCATATTACAGTGTATTAACCCCTGTACACTAAGGCTTGTGTCAGACGAACGCAGTGATCACGTCCGTGTTGGTGCACAGTTTAACATCCGTCGTAGCATAGAATCATGAGCAATAGAGACTCACACATGAAGTGCGTCCGCACCGAACTGCGCACGCACAACACACGTGGCAAACAGACGCAAGCTAGGCAAGAACGTAAAACCGCTAGAACGGATGCACAGAGTGCACCACGTCCGCGTAGCGTTGTGTGTGTGTGATGGAATGAGGTCAGACGGACCGCATTTCTGACGTCCGGCACCTTCATAAACAAAATGGCTTTTCATATCATGTATCAATTTTTATAATTTTTCATATTAATTTTGTTTCCCATAGTTCCCTTTTTTCCTACGTCCGTCAAGAAAAACTGATCATGTGGTGTCTACAGTATCTTCTGTCAGTACGTCTGTCCGTTATGCATGTACGCAGAGTGCGCTCAGAATGTGCTCGTCTGACATTAGCCATAGCTGGAAGAGTATTTCACACATCTTCAACAGTTAAGGTAAATTTAATAAGGTGAAAATAGCTAATTCAACCCTGTTTTACTTTCAGATCAACTATTTTCATCTAAAACATCCATGTGAGTTCTCATGGACTCATTGTTTAAAAAAATTAACCATAACCACTAGAAAATAAAATGCAAAAAATATATATTTTTGGTAGTATGTTTTCTTTTTCACCCGTTGCCACTTTTTATGGGACTGGTTCCACCTGTAAAAACAGCCAAATAGAAATTGAGAAGAATTAACCAGGAAATAATGTAAATTTCAGGTAGAAAACAATTTGAAAAACAGCAGAATTTTATATATTATGTATGTTTGCATGTGTGTCTTAGAATTAGATATCTCTCATTGCACGCATCCGCCCCTGTCTCATTGCACGCAACTGCCCCAGTCTCATTGCACGCATCCGCCCCTGTCTCATTGCACGCGTCCGCCCTTGTCTTAGGCTGGGGTCAGACCAGCGCACTTTTAACGTGCGTTCTGGCGCACATAATCACGGCCGCACTAGCAGCAGATGACGGGCAATGACGGCCAATATACGATGTACGGTCGCACGAAAGTCCGGCCGCGCAACGCAAGTGGAAAACGAACGCATTTTTATGAGAACGCTGAACCGCTAGTACTGACGTACTGAGTGCGCAGCTGCGGCATAGCGGCGTGTGTGTGTGATTTGGAGACGTCAGACCCTGCTAATGTCCAGCCTACATAACGTCCAGACGCAAAAAGAGTTTTATTGACGATCCGAAAGAAATCACGCACGAAAAATGCGCATTGTATGACCGTTTCCGCGCATTCCGTGAAAAAATACGTCAATTCGTTCGGACGCACTTTTTTACATTCGCGTGTAAAAATGCTTTCGTTTGACCCTAGCCTTAATCAGGACTCTGCTGAAATGCTCATCCAAGCACTTAATATCTCCCGCCTTGACTACTGTAACCTCCTTCTCTCTGGCCTTAAGAGATCCCAGATTCACCCTCTGCAGCCGGTTATGAATGCCTGTGCCAGGCTCGTCCACCTCACCTCCCGCACCTCTCACACCTCTCACACCCTCATCTTTTTGTCAATCTCTACACTGGCTTCCCGTCTCCTATAGAATCCAATTCAAAATACGGGTGCTCACATACAAATCTCTCCATAACCGCGCTCCCGCCTACATCTCCTCCCTTATTACCAGGTACATCCCATCCCGGCCACTTCGCTCTGCCAATGATCTGATGCTATCAGCTTCACGTACTCGCACCCCCAACTCCCACCTTCAAGACTTCTCCCAAGCTGCCCCCTTTCTTTGGAACTCCCTCCCCCACAACATTAGACTCTCCCCGTCTCTCCAGTCCTTCAAGAAGTCTCTGAAAACACTTTACTTTAGAGAAGCCTATCATCTCACTCTCTAATCCCCCTCTGTTCATTTCCTACTGCATCTTCCCACACAGGCCCACATGCGCCCAGCTGCTTAATATTCTCTATTAACCCTCACCTAGTGTGTTACCCCTATCCGTTTAGATAGTAAGCTCTTGAGCAGGGTCCTCTCACCTACTGTACTGTGTGTAGAACCTGTATGTATATTTGTTGTTCTGCCTCGCATTACACAGCGCTACAGAACTTGTTAGTCCTTTAGAAAAACTTGTAGCTGTAACTGCATGGCAAAAATTTTTGTTTATGTTTGGAAATTTCGGAATCCAAATGTTAGATTTCAGAATATTCGGTCGCTTCAGATTTGGAAAATAGGGTTACATGTCGGATTAGATTTACAGTTACTGTTACAGCTAGGGTTAGGTTTAAGCTAGGGATATAGTTATGGTTCCTAGTTCTGCGTGTTTTATAGTCAGGGATAGCGTTTGTGCTTGTTTTATGATTAAGGTTAGAGAATTTGCTTTTCACAGTGAGTGCAATGGTTTTCAGTCATCTGAAATTATCTGATTATATTTAGTTGGTTTCAGATCGATTCATAAAATTTATTTCAGAAGTGGTTTGGTTCTGAGGTCTGTAATTCGGATGTTTTCGAATCGCTGAATTCTCTCAGGGTTATTCAAAGAGATCCGTATTGTGGCCGAAAGGTAACCGAACAGTGAAATTCAGCATATGGTTACCTTTCCTGGCCATTCGGCTATTCAGAGAGCAGGCAGTTCGCCAAATGCTGGCGAATTGCCTGCACATACGGTGCCTGTTCGGTGCCTGTTCAAGGGCAGTGAAATCCCCATTGAGAAGCAATGCTTTGTCTATTCAGAGAACACAAACCAGCAGTGAAAAGTTGTCGAATTGCCCTGCTGTTCGTGGTTTTATTCGACAGGTTTATTCAGGCGAATGCCATAAGCTTCAATGTTAAAAATATTCCCGTTTTAATGCAATATCTAATAAACCATTGATTATAATATTCTGCAGTAAAAAGTCTCTTTATGTATAGATTTCTTAGGATCTTTTAGGCATTTAAAGTGAGAAAAGGGGGGTTTGTGAGGGTCCTGAGGACGAGCAACGGCACTAGTGGCCTGCTCTACAGTGGGGCCCGCTCAGGTCTCACAAGGTTTTAGCTTGATTGTGCCATTACAGGGATGAATGTTCCATATGCAAATCAGTCTGCTCTCACCCAGAAAGGGTGGCCAGCACTAATTGCCAAGGACGTCATCCCTGCACGAGAGATGCAGCAACCTCCGATGATTGTTTCGGCCTTATTGGGCCTCGTCAGGAGGGTATAGCTGACACCCCTCTAGGCACATCAAGCAAGGGGTCCACGTCTGGATGACCCTTTACACTTAAAGTGAGAAGAGGGGGGTGTTTAGCTTTTTTTTTTTAATCGCTCAGTAGTTTCTTTGCAAACAGCGTTTCACTTTTGAAACATTCAAGCGTACTCTTTTCTTTAAATTTTTTTAACTCCATTCGTCTGCGGTGTCAGCTTTTTCAGGCGGCTGCTCTGCGCTGTGATCGGCGGCTGCTCGGGTTTCTCTGCCGTGTTCGGTGAGGTTAATCCAGATGTTTTTGCGGGTTTCGGTGTGCATTTGCCGGGTTTTGCGGTTAGTGTTCGGCAGGTTTGCGGTGGCTTTTCCTTGTATTTCGACGGCCCTGTGGTGCTTGCTGAATACACCGCAGAGTCGACGAAATGGGATCGGCAAATCGCACCGAATTGAAGAGAACGAAAAGTCTCCGAACGTGCGGTGACTTTTCGATTCTCTTTGAATAACCCCGTCTATTATTTGGACGAATTTGAATTTGAGACGAATTGCGCAAGTCTCCTCTGAAAACAGTGAGTAGCAGGGTTATTCAGAGAGCGGTGAAAAGCAGGAGAATGACTGGAGAATGGAAAATTCTAGGTCAAAATAGCCGATTTGGAAAGTGAGATGAAAGGGAGAATTTTTCTGGTTTGGATATTTTGACCTAGAATTTTCCATTCTCCAGTCATTCTCCTGCTTTTCACCTCTCTTTGAATAACCCTGTCAGTCAATGGAAATAAATGCAGGAAATCTACTTCAAATATACCTCTCTCCTGTCCTAGATCAGAGAATTAGTCTTGATTGTGATCCCTGTCTCCTACCATTTGTTTTTTGGTGTTTCATCAAACTGCTCAAAGCTGACATGTCATTGTAATACTTTTGCACTGTGCAAAATCAATGCAGGTAATTTCCTTCACTTGACAGTTACTGTATTTGAACAAAAGACAGGTGTTGTGTTAGGATGTTAAGTGTTCCTTTTAGTTCCCCCTGTTAAAATTCACACCAGAATTAACAGTACGGATAATGTGTAACATCGGAAGGAAGTGCAATATCATGGCATTGTGCGAATGGATGATTCACAAGCATATACACACAGAACACAACAGTATAATAAAAAAATGATTATAATATATTTAATTTGCCAAGGTTTTCAGAAATATAGCCAAAATCTTCATTCTTACGAATCGGCAAAGAGCTGCAACACAGGGTACTGAAGAAGCGTTTATTTTTAAAAAAAAAACAGGGTTTCTGGATTAACCAAATATCTCAGGCCACATAAATTAAATACTACATGTTAACAGGTGGTGCATGAAAGTGCTCCCCTGCAGCACGTATAATTTATAGCAGGATGGGAACCGGCTGGGTGGAGTAGAGGTAACATCACTGCTCTGCATGGAGAGAGCCTGTGGAGACATGGGTTCGATCCAGACGAGCAACCTCTCCAGTAAGTGTCCCTGGGCAAGACACCTAACGGTACACACTCACCTCCCAGGACATACCTGAAAATTAGAGAAATCTCAATGTATCCTTCCAGGTAAAATCTTTTCTCAAAGAAAAAAAAATTCACATATTGAGACATACAGGTCTATTCAAAGAAAGGTGAAACTCAGGAGAATTGACTCTAGAAGTGAAAATTCTAGGACAAAATAGCCAAACCAGAAAAATTCTCCCATTTATCTCACTTTTCAAATCGACTATTTGGTCTTGATTGCTCTCTTCTCCTGTCAATTCTCCTGGTTTTCACCTTTCGCTGAATAGACCCGATAGACTTTTTATGGATTCTAGAAAGAATTGTGAACTGGCAACTGGTACTCCAGAATTATAGAAGTATGAAAGCAGGGCAGGATGGGAATGTCAAAAACCAAAGTGGGATGCCAAGCGATCTAGTTGTTATGCTTTGGCGAACTTGGATGGATCAAGTACAGTGAAATCACAATTTAGGGAGCTTCCACTGTAGTTCACTGAACTTTTTTACCAATCCTTCCATTATAGTTTCTGCCGGAGTAACTTAATGTGAATTTCCCCATGGTTCCCACCAATGTTATTCTAATAGGGTTATTCAGAAAGAGCCGAACTGGCCCCAAAATTGCACAGAACATTGAATTTCCCCGTACATTGCAATTTTGTAGCCATTTGGCTATTCACAAAGCAGGCAGTTCGCCAAATTTTGGTGAATTGCCAGCGAAATACACAGGATTATTCAGAGAGAGGTGAAAAGCAGGAGAATGGCTGGAGAATGGAAAATTCTAAGTCAAAATAGCCAAACCAGAAAAATTCTCCCATTTATCTCACTTTCCAAATCGACTATTTTTTTTTTTATAGATATGTTTATTAAAGATTCAAGCAGTACAGCATATATCAACAGTAAAGATAAGTCAGACATTGATACAATAAGTTTTACCCCCTAAGCATCACACTATACCTCTCATCCAGACGAATTGTTGTTGTTACTATCTTGAAAGGTTCAAGTAGCCATCCAGCGCTCTTGAGACTGACGTTGGCAACAATGGCGGGTCAGGGAGCGAATTCAACAAAAACCATTCCGTATACTGAAAATCATTTTTAATCCGGGTCAGACTGTCCTCTGGTAGGAGTTGTATGAAAGGCCCCCAAACCCCAAAAAACTCTCCCACCTTGTCTTCTTAATGGAGACTCACTTCCGCCCAATCATGTCGAAAGTTAGAGTAAAACCTGGTGTAGAACATCGAGAACGAGGGGGGGCTGACATCTATCCAGTGGCCTAAAATGGCTTTCTTTGCAGAGGCTGCAACAATGCCCAGCAGTGTTTTCTGGGCCCTGGACAGTTGTCGTGTTTCCTGATCAGAAAGAATGTTAAATAACGCCCAGTCTGGGGAAATCGGCATTACTAATTTTAGAAGTCGGGACCCGAACCTTTTAATGGTGTTCCAGAACAGTTGGATGCGGGGGCAGGTCCACAGGCAATGAAAAAGATCTGACCTGTCTTGTGAACATTTAAGACAGCGTCCCGAATTTAGCGGATTATAGAGGGCCAGTCTGGCTGGCGCCACATAAGCCCCATGCAATAATTTGAAAAACATTTCCCCATATTGGGCCGAAGGTATTTGTTTGCGGGATCTAGTGGTGGCTGCTATGAGCGAAAAGGGTGACTGTTGCGGGAGGTGAAGACACCAAGAGGCTACTCCTGTAGTGGCAACTGTCCAGTCATAGTGGGGACGGAGTATGTGTCGGAAGTTAGCTGTTGAAGGGCCTGTTTTCATTATGGTGTCCAGAGGGTTAAGAAAATCTCTGGACCCCAACTCCCGTATCTGCTGTGAGATAAATGTGGAGAGTTGTAAGTAATACACGGGGTGCAGATATGTGGGTGCTAGGATGTCGCATACCGCTTCGTATGAGAGCAGGGTGTGTGAAGGTAGTCTCAGTATTTGACCAATTTGGGATAAGCCCTTACACGCTAAGGCCCAAAAGGCCGGGACGGGTGAGCCGCCTTGGAAGCTCGGGTTGCGAAGCAAAGGCTGATAAATCGAAGTTTTCCAAGATAGGCCCAGGTGTTTCCTGGCCTTGTACCACGTAACTCGGCCTAAAGTGAGAAGGGGGTTCGTTCTTTGGGTGGGCGGCAACGAGGAAGGGGCCAGATGAAGAAGAGCCCCTACTGACAACGGTTAGGCCATTGCCTGATCTAGTTTATGGTCCGTGAATCTGGAGGAGTTTGTTATCCAGTCTGCTACTAGGCGATATTGGGCTGCCAGGTTATATGATCCTATCTCGGGCATATTCACGCCTCCCAGGCTGTATGGCAATTGTAGTTTGTGCAGTGCTATACGTGCCCTCCCTCCGTCCCATATAAACTTATTAAATAGGGCGTGGATGTTCGAAATGTCCCGTTGTTTGATGAGTATGGGTAGCAATGCATTTGGATCGGATATAACAGGCGTGGGAACGCCACCATTTTTATGAGGCTAATCCTCCCCATGTAAGATAGTGGAAGTTTGGTCCAAGAAGCAAGCAGGGTTTTAAATTGGGCTATCAGCGGTGGGATTGTTACTTCGTATAATCTCCCTAAATCAATTGGGAGCAGTAATCCCAGGTATTTAAAGGTGCCACCCTTACTCAATCCAACTGAATGGCATGTGGTTCGCCAAGGCGGACCTGCAGTTCCTACCCAGGAATGGCCAATGTTTTCTCGAAGTTGATTTTAAAACCCGAGGCTATGTGGAATTTTCAAGTAGTCAAGTAATGTTGGGAGCGCCCTTTTCGGGTTGGAGAGGAACAAGAGCAAATCGTCTGCAAACGCCACTACCCGCACCTCCCGGTCGCCCACCCGTATGCCCTTGACGTCTGGTCGCGTTAGAAGTATGCATATAAGCGGTTCAAGAGCTAGGTTGAAAAAAAGAGGGGATAAAGGGCACCCCTGTCTCGTACCACGTTCCAGTAAAAAGGGATTAGAGTTGAGCCCATTAGTCGTTACCGTGGCCGCCGGGGAGTGATATAGTGCCTCAAATACGTTTCTAATTGCGCTGCCAAAAAAATGGTATTTAAAAAAACCGCCGCAGGTAGGCCCACGATATTCGGTCGAATGCTTTGTCAGCATCGCAACTAAGGACCAGGTCCGCCGACGGCTGACGATCATTCGATGCCCATATTGCCGCCAAAGTGCGTCTAATATTCTGCACTGAGTGACGTCCCTTTAGGAAACCCGTCTGCGCAGGGGAGATAAAGTCCGTCAAGGGCGCCTGGAGTCGGCAAGCCATGATACCGGATAGAAGTTTCAGGTCGACATTCAAAAGAGAAATCGGACGGTAGGACGTGATGAGCATGGGATCTTTATTTGGTTTGGGAAGGACCACTATTCTCGAGGTATTAAAGGTTGGTGGGGGGTCTTTACCCTGTAAAATATTATTGTACAGCGTAGCAAGGTGCGGCCCTACAGGACCCTTTAGAATTTTATAAAATTCCGCCGAAAAACCGTCCGGACCCGGTGTCTTATGAAGCTGTAAGCGAGCAATGGCTTTATGGATTTCCGTCGGTGTAATTGGGGTGTTCAACTGTTCCCGAGCCTCTGGGCTTAATTCAGGTAGATTAGCCTCTAGAAAGATACCCGCCTGCGACTCCCAAACGTCCGGTTCTGCCTTGTAAAATTTTTCAAAATAGGCCCTGAAATAAGCATTAATTTTAAACGGATCTGTTAGAAGCTCCCCGGTAAGTGTCCTGATTCTCGAGATCGAGGGGGGTGTTGGCGTTTGCAGTCGAAGAAGGTTGGACAATAATTTCCCCTGTCTGTAACCCCAGCGAAAAATGCTGTTTATTTGGTGGAACCAAAAATATTGTGCCCTGTCCTCAACTATTTCGGCATATGCCTTCTTGCTGTCCTTGTAGTCCGTCGCGGTTTGGGCAGTGGCTTGCAGTAAGTGGGACCTATACGAGGTCACTAGGGTCGAATGCGCCTCCAGTAGCCTCCTATTGATCTCCTTTCGCTTCCGCGATACATATTCTATGATATGCCCCCTCATTACTGGTTTGGCCGCTTCCCAGAATAAATTAGTGTCGTCTAGGTGTTCGATATTATCATCCACATAATTGTGCCAACACAATTCCACATGTTTCCTAAATCCCTCTGACTTGTATAGTGAATCCGGGAAACTCCAGTTGCGGGACTGCGGGAGCAGGGAGCTGAAACGTAGTTCGATCGTGACCGCCGCGTGGTCAGAGATATGTATCATGCCAATGGAGGCGTCAAATAAGGAGTACTGTAGGGAGAGGGACATGAGAAACATATCAATGCGTGAAAAGGAATCGTGCGGGTGTGAATAAAAGGAGTAATCCCTCCCCTCCGGGTTAAGAAATCTCCACGCGTCTACCGGCGCAATATGTTCTTGTAAGAATTTAGGTCCCGCAGTGGACTGCAGGTTGTCTGGCGACCTTCTAGGCCGAGAGCGATCTAGAGTTTGGTCTACCACTGCATTAAAATCTCCGCCCACTAGACAGTGATCGAAAGTGTATTGCAACATTTGTGTATATAAGTCAGAGTAAAACTGTTGGTGAGGAGAATGGGGGGCATACACATTCACCAGCAAGTATTTTGCTTCTTGGATGGACACCAACAGGATGGAAAACCTGCCCTGTGGATCGTTTTTCTCCTCAAGGACTACATGTGGAAGTTTCCTGTTTAGCAAGATTGCCGTGCCACGTTTTTTGTTTACATAGGGGGCTGAAGATTGGTAGCCTATCCAGGGTGCCCTGAGGAGGTTAGTGGTTGAAGACCAGTGGGTCTCTTGGAGAAAGACAATATCCGGTCGTAAGCTAGTTAAGTGAGAGAGCACCTTCTTTCTTTTTATAGGTGAGTTTAAGCCCTCCACATTCCACGAGATCACCTTAAAGGAGCTCTTAGGAATCGGAGGCGGGGTTACCCTGGTCCGGGGGTCAAGTACGGGAACAGACACTGCGTGTCTAGTGCAGCTAGAGGGGATTCCTCATGGTAATGGGGGAACGTGGCTGTCCCAGCAGCAGCCACAATTGCCAGTCTAGGGGGTAGAGAACCTAATTGCTGACTTGAATCTGGATTTTGAACTTTTTTTTTTCGGAACCATAACATATTGAAACTAAAACTTAAAACTAAGAACATTAACCATCGAAAAACAGAAACTAGCGAACAGCACGTCAAACCAGGGACGTGCCATCCATCATGTAAAACTTGACCAAACATTAGCAAAAATGTCACGAACAGTTGCATTCGCATTGTAACTATCTTACTGAGCTTCAATGCCGAAACTAATGCAGATTAGGAGGGACTCTGCTCCCCTCGCCCCGGGGAGCGCCTAGGCAGTGGCGTCTCCCCTCCGCTCATTTCCTCTCCACGAAGAAGGGCGGTCTCGGCCTCACGTGGAGTATCAAAATAATGCGTTGTTCCATTAAAAACCACACGGAGTCTGGCCGGGTAGAGGAGAGAAAAGCGGATCTTCTGGGCTACCAACCTGGAGCATACTGAAGAAAACACCCCTCGTTTAGATGATACTGCGGTGGAAAAATCCTGAAAGAGCCGCAGAGTGTCCCCTTGGTAGTCCAGGTTACGTAGGCGATGATACGCTTGGAGAATCTTGGTTTTGTCGGTATAATTCAGGAAACGCATAATCACCGGCCGCGGGCGTCCTGCAGATGGATTCAGGTCCGGGCCTAGTCTGTGTACTCTCTCCACCGCCACCGGGCAGGACTCCGCGCTGTAGCCTAGGTGGGAAGGCAGCCAGACTGACGCCCATTCATGTAAGGCCTGACCTTTCACCGTTTCCGGTAGGCCAATGATGCGCAGGTTGTTCCGGCGGCTCCTGTTTTCCAGATCGTCTAATTTATCTGTAAAGCCTTGAACGATGGTAGTTTGGTGGTCAAGTTGGGTTTGTAGCAGGTTAACCGTATCCTCCAAGGTGGACACCCTTTCCTCCACCTCTGTTAGCCTATGAGCTTGTGACGTCAGTTGTGATAGAACATTCTCGATGGTAGCCGTGAGGCGTCCCAGTTTGTCGTCCAGCAGCGGAGAGAGAGCTGCAGAAATGTCCGCCACACTCAGGGGGGGTGTTCCATCCGTGGACCGTGCGTGTGAATCAGCCACTTCCGAAGCTGATAACTCGGACTCTAGATCCATCGAGTCCAGAGAGTGTGGAGAAGGTGAATCCCTCCCCGTCCGGGGCTTCGGAGCTGTTTTAGGGACCATCTTGGTTAAGGATTTTTTTGCGTTTTTTCCGGTCATTACAAATTTGTCCATCTCTCCCCTCAGCGTCCAAGGTGTTTCTAGGGGGTGCCGACCGTAGAAGAGCTATGGGTCACCGCGCGAGCAAGGTGCGGCGAGTTTGTAGAAAGATACAGCGCCCCAGGTGTCCCTGGGACTATGAAAAATTACCAGTTAGTTGAAGGTGAAGAAAAAAAAATAAAAATAATTTCTGAGCAGCAGTGTGTCCGATGGGGAGACTAAGAAAAATTACAATAGTTCGGCAGGAGTTGGAAAGGCTCCCTCCCTTCCTTTATGCAAAGTGGTTGCCCCCCACGACGTGGGGGACTGAAAAATTATGAAAAATTAAGAAGAGAAGCAGCGGCCCACCCTGCCGTGGGAGTTTGGGGTGTCCCCTGGTGGGGGGGGGGTCGCAGGGATCAAAAATTTAATCGATCGACTCAGGGGGCGCAGGCGATGCTGGTCGATGTCGGGTCGGAGAGTTCGTAGTGCGAGGCTTGGTTGTGGCCACCAAAGCCTCCGCCGTTCGGCGGGAAAGGCGTCCCTGCCCTCGTGGCCGCACAGTTGGTGTTGTCCAGTCCGGCCACCGATAATATTACTGTGGAGGCGTATATGCGCCCCCCCCCTAACCGGTGTTAGTGTCCCTCTCGGAGCGCGGATGGCCCACACAGGTGTCATCCCCCAAAATGGCACCAATAGGCCCCTTTATTGCTGGCCACCGAGGAAGCGGCGTCCCGCGCCCCGTTGGATTTGCGGTGGGGCCGGGGTGATCCGCCCAGACGCTGGAAAATGGCGGCCTCCTCCCTCTACCTCACTCTGGCCGCTCCTCGCGGGGACCAGACGCTGGTGATCCGCCCAGATGCTGGAAAATGGCGGCCTCCTCCCTCCACCTCACTCTGGCCGCTCCTCGCGGGACCAACCCCCGTTCCCGTTCCGATGATTCGGCCTCCACGCCCCGACGTGTCTCTTCCACCGAAGTGCCGTGGGTACTCCCCCCCTCAGCATCCATAGGCCTCACCTCACCGTCGTCTAGCGCACCTCTGCGCGGCTTCCCTAAGATGGCGGCCCCTCGTGCTTGTCCTCAGGTGCTCCCTGCTCAGGCGTGTTACTGTGGTGGGTGGGCTGGATGTGGTTCGGGTCCTTGACAAGGAGCAAGGTGTTGTTGTGGTTCCTGGTGTCCCGCCTAGGACGGGCTGGGACGTGCGGGCCCGTTGTGGCCTGGCGCTTCCGGGGCTATGGATGCTGCGGGTCCGGGTCCAGCCGGAAAATAGCTGTCTCAGGGTGCAGCAACGATCGTTAGTGCTTCCGGTGGTGTTCAACTCCGTTCCGGTGTCCTTAGTCCGCTCAGCAGAGAAAATTTTTTGAGGAGCGGTGTGGAGCTCGAAATAAAAGCGGCCATTAGCTTGGCCCGCCTCCCGGAAGTCCAAATCGACTATTTTGACCTAGAATTTTCCATTCTCCAGCCATTCTCCTACTTTTCACCTCTCTATAACTAACCCTGATAGTGATGTTCGGTGGCATTGAACGTTCTCATAGAGAAGTAATGGTTAATCTATTCAGAGAACACCGAACAGCAGGGAAATGTCAATGAAATGCCCTGATGTTCGGTGTTTTCATTCATCAGGTTTATTCCTGTTTTTTTTCAATATCGATTAAACTGTTTATTATTTTTATCTACAGCAAAAAGTCTCTTTATTTTATTTTTTTTTAGGATTATTTTGACATTTTTCATGATTTTTCAGCAATTATAGTTTTCAGATTTTTTTAAATAGTTTTTTTTTCTGTAACAGACCTTTTTATTATTATTATTCAAAGGACCTTTAGTCCTTTTAGGACCAGTAGTTTTTTTTGCAAACAGCGTTTGAAATTTGACACTTTCAATATTTATTTTTTTACCCCATTCGTCGGCTTGTCGGGTTTATCCGGCGGCTGCTCGGTGCTGTGTTCAACAGATCGTCGGCTTTTTTCAGACGCGTTTGGCGGTTTTGCGGCGGATCGTCGGGTACATTCGATTCTGCAGCGTTTCGGATCGATCCGGCAGGGTTAACAGTAGATCTTCGCCAAATTTTTCGGATCCATTCGGCCTTTTTTCCCTGCAATTTGGGGACCCTGCTGTGAAGGCTGAATTCACCTCAGGGTTGGGAAATTTGATTCCCCAAAGTGCGGGAGAACGAAAGAGCACTGAAATGTCGGTGACATTTCGGTGCACTTTGAATAACCCCTATAGTTGCAACAACGATAAACATCAGCCGTTAGTGGATAACCTCTCAAATGTGGTATTGTGGGATGTACAAAAAAAACACCTCACACATTTATCAGTTAGTAAGCAAGTAAGAGCGTACCCGTCAGGGAGTTGTGTGGGGACATTTAACAGTATGTTTTATGGCGACTTATTTATTGTGTGCTTTGGAGAAAGAGGGATCAAGAAAAGACACTTAACAAAAAAAAATGTCTCTTGTTCTCTACACTGATGAAACGGCGGCATGTATGGAGGCACATTCGTCTGTCACAATTTCAGTGTCCATTTTCTTTATATATAAATATTAATACATTAATTCAGCTAAGGGATTGAAAAAATATTGTGAAATGGATTATATTCTGCACCAAAGCATTTTGAAGCTTTAGCTCCAACTGAGAACTATATTAAGTAGATGAAACGCAGAAGGACCCACAAAGCATCAAGGATATTTATATTAGGCGTAAGATAAGCCGGGCTTCTGGTTGCCGCCGCGGACCGTGGGATTGAAGTGAAGGGGGTCCCTTGCTGCCAGACTCCTCATGGAAGGGAGTATTTCCTCTTTACCTGATAAATCGGAGCTGTCTCGTCTTCTATAACAGGTTACTTCCTGTGTGAGTCTCTTGTTTCATGGCTTATTAAAAAAATTTTTTTTTTTAAATTAACTTTCTAGAACATTCTGCCCTCAATTCATCCTCTGCTATCTGCAAACTGACAGCTTGACCAAAAACCATAAGTTTTGAGCAAAAGCAGAACATGTTGTCCACGACCCCTCCCTGCTGGGTCCTCTGCGGGCAGCCATTGTGCTTAATATGTGGCAGATTCAATTTTACAATGCTAGAGGCAATTTTATTTTTTAAAAAAAGCATCTATACGGTCGGATCAACTGGAAATTTGTGGTAAGCGCACAGATACTTTTTATTTTTTTTACCAAAGAGCTCCATGGGAAATCTAACTGTCTGTGTTAGTCAGGTTTTACATTGTCCAGCGGAACCTTGGCAAGTTGGAGAGGTTGCAATGATGACATCAAGACAAGGGGTGCGTTCCGGCAGCTTGAAGTTGAGATCATTTGCTGTAAAGTGTCATTGACCTCCATTCCATAAAAACAGACACATCAACAAAAATTATTATTATTTTTTTTTATAAATTCAATAAAGCCCGGACATCTGTCGACATGTCTTAAAGAGACCTCAAACACGGAATATAAAGCATTGTCCCACGTCATTTTAGCCACAGCAAAGATTACTAAAAACATTCCAGATCAATGCATGTTGAATTTTACGAAATGGTTACATCTTGGTGAGTTTGGTCTTTTTAGCCGTTTTAATTGAGTAATTACTGTTTATTCCAAAATATCTGGTATTATCAGCAAAAAGGACGTCGATCCAAGTTTGACCAGTATTAATTTCCACGTACAACCATGTTTGATGCCAATGAATGATTTTTATGGGTAACTTTCAGTTCATGAAATTTTTTTCAGGCTCGTAGGGTGATCAATGCATACCATTATTGGATAAATGGATGTTGTGGTGGTTTTTGCAATGTATGATCATATCTTGTAACCAAATCCCCTTTGTTTATTCCTGATACTGGTGTTTTTGAAATCTTTAAACCTGTATTAAATTGGCGAACTCTGAATTTAGTATGTTATGGAAGAATATGACATCATATACAGGTGTCCTGTTTATCAGTTTACTTTATGACTTAATATAGGGTGGGCAGAAATCATTGGGATCCACCACTAGAGCTCCAGGTCTGCTGGTTGCAAGTACCTTGCAATTATAATGATAATGCCCCATCAAATTTTGCAGCACTTTACGATGCAAGGATAACACTCACAAACAGAAAATTAACACATTTGACAGAGAACCATAGGTAAAGAGGACTGTGAGATGGATGGTGAAGGGATGCAGGTACGTGGAGATCATTGGCATAGAAAAGTCAATGGATGGAACATAACTGCTAATATTTCATTCTAAAAGAAACAGGGAGCTAGTGTAGAGCCAAAAAAAGGGGTAAGAACTGAGAGGTATTCTACGTGAGGTATAGAAGTCTGTCAGAGGCATTCCTTGTAGACTTTAGAGGGGTGAGATAGGGAATGTAATGTAGATGAGTCTGGCAGGAGTGTTCATTATAGACTGTAGATGGGTGAGGTTTGAGAGGCATGGGTTTTGATTTAGAAGACTCTGGCAGAGGCATTCATTAAAGACTGTAAAGCAGTGGTCCCCAACTATGGTCCTCAGGGCCCACTAACAGGCCAGGTTTACCAGATATCTGAAGCACTGCACAGGTGATATGATTTGCTGCTCAGTGACTGCAGGATTCAGTCTGTATTTTCCCAAGGTAATCCTTAAAAACTGGCCTGTTAGTGGGCACTGAGGACCCGTGGCAATGGCAATGAATGACATTATTTAACTGTGAGACAGAAAGAAACACTATATGCACTTTTTAAAAAATGTTATATTGGTTTTTGTTTTAAACTTTTACAAACCCAGCCCTGCACGTCTGAGACCTGGAAAGATACTGATTTTACTAATATAAATTTAAAATAAATCGTACCGGCTGGATGGAGTGGAGTTAACATCACTGCTCTATAACCGTGGAGACCCAGGTTCGAATCCCGACCAGAGCCCCTCTCCAGTAAGTGTCCTTGGGCAAGACACCTAATGGTTAGGGATGTGCACGGCTGAAAAAATTGTTTTGTTTCGTTTTGTTTCGTTTTAAATTAATTTCGCTTTCGGAATTTCTGAACTAATTTTGTTTCGTTTTGGATCGATTCGAAAATTCGGATCGATTCGAATTTCATACATCAATTCGATAGTTGATATCAAATTCGATAATTAATATCAATTTGATAGTTGATATCAATTTGATTTTTGGATCACTAAATAAAACCCCAATTATTCACATTTTGCTGTTAAAAGACAATCTAAGGTTAACTATTAAGCTGTGTCACAGATTTTGTATTTGAGTCAAATTAAACAGTGAAATGAAATTAATTTGTTTCATAAAGTCGTTTGCTGACTATTACTTGTATAATAAGTTAAGATCAATTCAATAGTTGATATCAAATTCAATAGTTGATATCAAATTCGAATTTTGGATAACTAAATAAAACCCCAATTAATCAAATTTTGCTGTTAAAAGACAATTTAGGGTTAAGTATTAAGCGGTCTCTCAGATTTAGTATTTGAGTCAATTTAACAGGGACAGGTGCTTGTGAAACTAAATTAATTTGTTTCATAAAGTTGTTTGCTGACTGCATTACTTGTATGTATTTTAATTTAAGATCAATTCGATATTTGATACATCAATTAGATATTGATTCGATAGTTAATATCGATTTGAATTCCGAAACACAAAAACAGTCAGGGTTATTCAAAGAGATTCGAAAAGTCACCGCACGTTCGGTGACTTTTCATTCTCTTCAATTAGGTTCCTTTTGCCGATCCCATTTCGGTGACCCTGCGGTATATTCAGCAAACACCACAGGGTCCCCGAATTGCAGGGAAAAGCTGCCGCAAACCCGACGAAAACGAACCGCAAAACCCACCGGACACCACGGAAAAACCCGAGCAGGAGCCGATCACGCACAGTGAAGCCGCCGGAAAAAGCCGAGAAAGCCGAGACTGCAGACAGAGGGCAGTGAATAAATTAGGAAAACAGTTTGTATGAATGTTTGAAAAGTGAAACACTGTTTGCAAAGAAACTACTGAGCGAAAATGGCTGAAATTTGCATATGAGGTCCAGGGAATGATAATAAAGAGGGCTGTTACAGAAAAAATAAGTAAACTTTAAAAAAAATCTGACTTTTAAAAAAAGAAAACCAGAAAAATGCTTAAAATATCCTAAAAAAATCAATAAATAAAGAGACTCTTTACTGCATAATTTTATAATGAACGGTTTATTAGATATTGAATTAAAACGGGAATGTTTTTAACATTAAAGCCTATGGGATTCTCCTGAATAAACTTGCCGAATTAAACCACCGAATGGCAGAGCATTTTGGGAACCTTTCACTGCTGGTTTGTGTTCTCTGAATAGCCGAAGCAGTGCTTTTTCATGGAGTTTTCACTGCCCTCGAACAGGCACCGAACAGGCACCGTATGGTCAGGCAATTCGCCAGCATTTGGCGAATTGCCTGCTCTCTGGATAGCTGAATGGCCAAGAAAGGTAACCGAACTCTAATTTTCAGCGTTCGGTTACCTTTCTCAAGCAATTCGGATCTCTTTGAATAACCCTGAGTGTATAACGAATTAAATTCGTTAGATACCATTTTGTGTTTGGGGCGTGGCCGGCTGTTCACAGGAGCGGACGTGTTTTGCTGGAGCTCTGCACGTCTGCTCCTTCTGGGGACCTTTACCTGATTTTTGAGTGCCAATTTTCCTGCTGACTTTGGGTCTGAGTGGCTGGACACAGGTTCTGACCTGTCCGGAGGCCGTTTAGTCCCCCCCTCCGGACGTGAGACAACCCTGGCTGCGGTAGCTGGGTGATTGGAGTGAGGAGACGGCGGCCTTCTTGAGGCCTGCCACCTACCTGAAGCCTTGTGACCACGCGTCGCTGACCGAGTGCCCCGGGCCGGATCTGCACGGAGATGGAGGGCCCCCATCTCCTGGCTGCCTTGGATGCCGGGTTCACGGGAGTGGCGGTCGGACCTGCTGGTTGGAGACGAGATGGAGCCCCCCTCCGGAGCTGTGGAGGCCGCTATTGGCGGCATAGATGCCTGTTTATTTCTGCTGGAGGGGGAGGACGCGGATGGCCCACTCACTAGAGGGGTATGGCGCAGGATGTTAGCCGCACTGCGATGCTGCCGGGAAGAGAGCTCTCAGCGGTCTACAGGGAACGGGGCCGGTAATCCTCCGCCCTCCACTGTGTTCCTGTCTCCTGCTGCCGCAGCCGATGAGAGAGACGGCGAAGATAAAGGTGTGGCTGCGGTCCCAGCTTGAGAGTCCCGTTTCCCCAGAATGTCCCTGACTCTCGCTGATGGTGGTGAGGCTGACATCCGCAACCCACAGATGGCGGCTGTGCTGGCAGGATGGAGGCAGGCAGTGCCACCCCGAAGGACAGGGACAGGCAGTTTCATCCGGTTGGCGGCCAGGAAGGCGCGGAGGCGCACGCGACACCGCCGAATGGACCTACGGAAAAGATATGGTGCTCGCAGATCGGTCCGGGCCTTTCGAGGATTTAACCCTCAGCTGGCGGTCAAGATGGCACAAAGGTACGCACTGGGACACTGTGAGGTTCAGCTTCAGAATACTTATCTCTGCCGAGCATACTCACCCAAGGGGACAGTGAGACCTAGACGACCCTGCATTTACCTGCCTGTGATGGCCCGGCCTCCTCTACTAGATATACCGGCTGGCTTTGCCCTGTTTTATTTTCCCCCTTTTATTTTTCCCCCTTTTGGCTTACCCCTCCGCAAGCTGAGTTATACCGCTGACAATTCTTTACGATTCTGATATTTGGCCCTGAGAGTTCTCCCCCATTTTTCTTCCCTCCCTTTATTTTATTTTATTTTTCTCGCTGTCTTTCCCCGGCTGGGGATGCATTTGAGACTTTTTGGCTTCATTTTAGTTATCTGAAGTGTTTCTGTTGACTTTTGTTTTAATCCCCCCTCCTCCGTTCCGCGACATTTTGTTGATTTTTTTTTATGAGACCCCCCCCTTTTATTTTTTATTTTATCTGCTTTTCTTATGTGAGTATATTATCTGGCCCTGCGAGGCCACTTGAGCTGGTTAATCTGTGACCTTTTCTTACTGAAAATAAAAATCTTAAATACAAAAAAAAAAAGATACCATTTTGTTTAGTTTTGAATTCAGATCTTATCGATTCATTATTTCGGAGTACCTCCAAAATACAAATTAACTAATTTCGTTCCGAATTCCGAATTTTTCCAAAACGAATGCACTTTGGAAAATCAACATGAGAAGCGGGGTCAACCTAACCACTAGGTCGCTGTCGCTACAATCATGAAAACAAGACTCAATCCCACTCAGAAGACACCACCAGCGAGTGTCCTTGGGATAGACACCTAACAATATGGATGCGCCTACCTCACAAAATACTTGTACATCTCACAGATTGTAAATTCCCTTGGGAACAGGGTCCCCCTGAATCAGGTCATCATCCATGTGAGGTATTCTAATGTATTAACGCCTTGTACACGGAATTTGTGGTGCTATATAAATAGAGGCAAATACTAATAAATGGTTAATGTGAGGGATTAAAATCCAGCAGTTAATTGGCATTGAATGACAAATCAGAGGGTTAGTGAGATACCGAGAAAGGCAAGGAGCCAGGGAAACACATGCAGACCCTCTGTGGCACCTCTTGCTTTGTCTTGTCCTGAGTGGTGTCAGAGCCCCCTGTTATCGCCTTGCCTGCCCCTCTCTGTCTGCCATTAGGCCTTCATAAAAAGCCTGTGTTAACGTGATGCCTCACTTCCTGTTAGTCTAAAGGACCCTGTTCAAAGAGCGACGTGTTATCCCCCATATGTGCTCAATCACAAAGCATCTGCTTCCCATTCAAACATTTACTTTTTTAACCTCCTGTCAGGGGTGTTAATTTTACACACGCTACCCGTGGTATATACATATCAGGGGGACTGTATATGAAGTTCTGCCCTAACTCTGCTTTTCTCAAGGTCTGCTTTCTGAGAGGTTGTGTAGAGGGGGCGTGTGAACGCAATGCCGCTTGCCAAGCATATTGTTCATCTTTGCACATCATGGGAAGCATTTCACAAAATATTGTCCCTGCGGGAAAATGTTGCTCAATTTAATTTTTTTTATTTTTTTATACAATTCAGTGTTTTTCTAGTCGGAGATTATACACTCACACACACACATGCCAACACACAATGTTACATGTACATAAGGGGAGGTATAGCAGCATATGTGCTAACTTAATAGAGCTGTTGTAAACGTCCCATAGTCATTAATGGCTATGGAGTTGCTGAGTATAAGTTCTGGTTAATTTCACACCATGGTTGGAATACAGCCCCTTATGTGCATGCCTTACTGTAGTTTAACAAATCCTATACTTGTACATGGAAGATAACAAGCATAGGATGCCTTGATAATGTGCTGGCAAACGAGTGTCTCAATGGAACCTCAGGAAAAGAGAAGAGAGCGTTCCATTGAGACACCTGATTGCCAGCACATTAACAAGGCATCCTATGCGTTTCACTTGTTATCGTCCATGTGCGAAACTTTTTTTGGTTGCTTGGACAGGAACAACCCCATCAAGTGATCAGCAACACTGGTGCCAACGATTATTTATTTTCTTCTATCACTAGCGCCATACCTATTTTTTTGTATTTAAATCCTATACTTGGTAGAGGTAGTGTTATCAATGGTTTATTTGGAGAATAACAAGCCAATTCCCTTTGTGGTCCCTCTTACGCCTTATGCTTAACACTGGGTGTCATGCCTGCCGTGGTTGAAGACCAGTATGCATAGTATGGCGTTAAGATTAATGGGAGTAGGAAAGTCCAGAAGGCCGTATCCAAGGGTGATCCGTAAGACAAGTTGTGGGAAGCCAAAAATCGTGATAGGCGGCAAACAAGCCTCCATAAGCCTGAAGGGCACCTGGTTTCCACTCAGAAAACGCCACCACTAAGCGTCCTTGGTCAAGACATAACGATATGGATGCGCCTACCTCACAAAGTACTTGTACTTCTCATACATATTGGACGTTTTTTTGGGAACAGGGTCCCTCTGAATCAGGCCATATCATCCATGTGTGGAATTCTAATGTATCAACCCCTTGTACACTGATCATGTAAAGTGCTGCGGAATCTGTTGTGCTACATAAATAAAGGATAATAATAAGAATAATAATGGTGCCACCCATTCTGGCCAATCTGAGAAGGAGGTATGTCCTGCAGTGGAGAGGATGCTTCCCCCGTTTATCGCTGACCCCACGCTGAGTCTGAGCTGCTGCTGTCACATTCAATGTTCCCCATGGGTGCCGTGAACCAGGAGAGGCACCCAGGCCAGGCACCCAATGAATGACAGATCAACACAAGGGTCATCTGGCCACTGGTACGTGGGAGCCGCCAGATGAAGCTGTCGGACCAAGAGTCCGCTGGTAAGACACCTGCCAAGCCGGGGCCCCTCACCAGACAGGTAAGCCCTGAGACTGGGATCAAATAAATTCGATTGACCCTTTGCCAACTTCGCTGTGCTTATCTCCATGGACAATGCCCAGCCACAGTGCAGGCCACCAGGGCTGGCATTGTGTAGCGGCTCTCGTATATTACAACTCATGTCACTACTACAGCAGCTCGGTCAGAATAGAGCTGGAAATAAACAAAAAAAAAGGCCGCAAAATATTCTACAACTCTAGTTGTTCAAAAGTTGATGAAACACAAACCATTTAGAATTAAAAAAAATTCACCACTTTGCTCTAAACGTACACAATGAAACGTATGCTGCCCTCTCCAAGCGTCTGCTTTATTTTAAATCTGATTGAAGATGGTTTTCCCCTCCTCTCCTCGGAAAACATTAGAATGTGCAAAACCCCCGTCCAAGACCTACTCAAAATAAAAAATACATCATCTTCCCGGCTAAGTGGTTTAAATAGATGTTCCTCGGCCGCGAGCCTGTTTTATTACAATAGTCCGTTTCTAGTCCTTCCAAGAGTTTCTTTAAAGCACCATTCATTATTTGTACCTGTCAAACCGACCCAACAAAGCCGTCTGCTACATGTTTAGACCTCACCAGTAGGAGTGTTGGGATCCAGCATCGCAGGTGCTTAATAGAAGTGTTTATCACACGATTTATATAATTTATATTATACCGTGCAGCATACTCATTACCATATAAGCAGAAGGACAATGGTTTTCATATCTTTCAGTTTGGGTGATATACTTGCTAAACTGGAAATTGGATAGAATAAAGAGAGTGTTTTCATCTTTCGGATCAGTTATCGGATCTCTAAATCTAACTAGCTTGCAGAATTATTATAATTCATGCGTTTGTTTTTTTAATTAAAGTTTACAGGGTTATTCAAAGAGAATCGAAAAGTCACCGCACGTTCGGTGACTTTTCGTTCTCTTCAATTCGATGCAAATCGGCTTTCCCATTTCGGCAACCCTGCGGTGTATTCAGCAAGCACCACAGGGCTGTCGAAGTGCAGGGAAAAGCTGCCGAAAACCCGGCGAAAACTTGGCAAAAACCCAGCAAATTCACGCCGAAAACCCGTAAAAACATCTGGATTAACCCGTCGAAGTCACCGGAAAAAGTCGAGCAGGAGCTGATCACAGCCGGAAAAAGCCGACACCGCAGACGAGTGAAGTGAATAAATTAGCAAAACAGTTTGCATGAATGATTGAAAAGTGAAACACTGTTTGCAAAGAAACTACTGAGCGAAAATGTCTGAAATTTACATATGAGGTCCAGGGAATGATAATAAAGAGGGCTATTAAAAAAAAATACAAAAAAATATATAAATAAAGAGACTCTTTACTGCAGAATTTTATAATGAACGGTTTATTAGATATTGAATTAAAACGGGAATATTTTTAACATTGAAGCCTATGGGATTCTCCTGAATAAACTTGCCGAATTAAACCACTGAATGGCAGGGCATTTCGGCAACCTTTCACTGCTGGTTTGTGTTCTCTGAATAGCCGAGGCAGTGCTTTTTCATGAGGATTTCACTGCACTCGAACAGGCACCGAACAGGCACTGAATGTGCAGGCAATTCGCCAGGATTTGGCGTATTGCCTGCTCTCTGAATAGCCGAATGGCCAGGAAAGGTAACCGAACGCTGATTTTCAACGTTCGGTTACCTTTCTCCAGTCATTCGGATCTCTTTGAATAACCCTGTTGGTATTCCCTTGTTAGTTTACTAATACTCTCAATTCTTCCTGTATCTGTTGTTGAAATATTGACTGGCCGTTTTGTTTTTGTTGTATTGTAGAATTGTCTTGTCATTTATTTAAAGGGTTATTCAGAGAGAGTCAATCTGGCCCCAAAATGTAACTGGAAACTGAATTTCTGGCGAACGGGGACCTTTCGGGCCATTCGGCTATTCAAAGAGCAGGCAATTCGCCAAATCTTGGCGAATTGCATGCACGTACAGTGCCTGTTCGAAGGCAGTGGAATCCCCCATAGAGAAGCAATGTCTCTTCAGAGAACACCGAACAGCTGAGGAATGTCAGTGAAGTGCCCTGCCGTTCAGTGGTTTCATTCGACAGGTTTATTCAGGTGAATCCCATAGGCTTCAATGTTAAAAATATTCCCGTTTTAACTCAATATCTAATAAACCGTTTATCATTTTATTCTGCAGTAAAAGTCTATTTATTTATAGATTTTTTTAGGATCTTTTAGACATTTTATGGGATTTCTTGTCAAAAAAAAAATTCTGGGTTTTTTTTTAAATCGTTTTTTCTTTTTTCTGTAACAACCCTTTTTATTATCACTCATTGGATCTTATGTGTAAAGTTCAGACATTTTCGTTCAGTAGTTTTTTTGCAAACAGCGTTTCAAATTTCAAACTTTCAAGCGAACTGTTTGGTTTTTTTCACCCCGTTCATCTGCTAGTTGGCTTTTTCCGGCGGCTGCTCTGAACTGTGATCGCCGGCTGCTCGGATTTTTCCAGCGTGTTCGGCTTGGTTTTTGCGGCGGTTTCTGTGGATTTTCGGTGAGTGTTCAGCGCCCTGCAGTGCTTGCTGAATACACCGCAGGGTCGGCAAACTAGCACTCGCCGAATCCCCAAAGGGCGGGGAACGAAAAGTCACCGAACGTGCGGTGACTTTTCGGTTCTCTTTGAATAACCCTGTAAGTATTGGTGCTTCATAAATAAAATATTAATAATAATGACTCTCAAGATTGAAGATACGGTATACTGGTGCTAGACTTTTGAGATGTGTGGCGCTGCACCCGCTCGTGCCAAATGCAAAACTTCCAATAAAGAATCACATCAGTCTGACAGCTACTGGCAGATCCAGAGAGGTGGCACAGGGGGCATTTGCCCACCCTGAGTTGAAAACCCATTGTAGATGATACAGGGGATCTTTGAACATATGAACTCTCTGTATTTCTGGTTTCATACACCCTACAAGGTCAAGTGAGATGTCAGTGATGGTCAAGTGAAATGTCTGGCCTTTCCAATGATACCAAATATGACCATGTAAAATGTACAAAGAAAAATAAATAGAAAACATAATATCAACAGAGAACAAAAATGTTTTTAATGAAGATAGTTTGTGATGCTGACTAAAAAAATCTGAGATTAGCCTAGTTTCTCGGCCTGCCACCGGTGATTTCCCTAAATGCTTCTTTGTACAGTATGTATAGGGATGTATGCGTTTGTATCGCTGTGTTATTTGGCTATGTATGGGTATGAGCAAGTGTCTTTACGTCTGTGTCATGCCCCACGTCGCCGTCGCCGGAAGAAGGGCCAGGCTGGCACCATTCCCTCCTGATCTGCACCTGGGCAGCACAGGAAAAGTGCTTCCTCTCCTCAGCACTAGAACCACAGGTTCTTTCACAGTTAATGCACAGCTAACACACCACACCTTTCCCCATCTCAAATAAAGTTCCCTCCCTCTTTCCCTTCTGTGCTTCAGTATTGTTTATCCCTTCCTAGCAGAGAGACCTGTTTGAGCTCTGCTGTGTCCTGTATCAAGAAAACCCCTTTGTGTTTACCAGGATTCCCACCGTGTTACTTTCAGTGTTCTTCCAGTATCCAGTCTGCAATCTTCGGTTATTTCATCAAGATCTGGTCAGTCTCCTTCATCTCACCCTCCTCCACCCTGTTGGTAGTAACCGCATATTGGGCCATATTTCCTCTACCTGGTTCCACCCCGGAGCCCAACCGTGACATATACTGAAACCCAAATATGTATGAGCCCGCGGTGCTACACTATATGGTGGAATTGATCCAGAGAAATTTCTATGAAGCTGTCAAACACCTGGTTAATTTCCTCAGTGATATACTGCAGAGACTGTGGGGCACCTCAACTAAAGTGTCCACTCCTGCAAGAGAGAAAAGACATGCTTCATTATCCGCTGAGGAGCGTACCAGAAGGAAAACCTACAATTTGTGCCTGTACTGTGGAGATTTCTCCCACTGGCTCATGGACTGCCCGTTGAGACCCTCCACGAAGCAATCCGCTTGTCAAAGGTCTGAAACCACCTCTATGCCCAGAGATGCACCCCGACCTAAAATTACAGTATCTTTGCTGAAATTGGCCAAAGCACCCAAGCCTGCTAAAGTGCTCCAGCCAGCTCCAAGGAAGCCCCCCGCACCGAGACCTGCCCCCAGAAGACCCTCCAAGACCTCCCTCACCAAGTTCAAGCAGCCGTTGCCGGAGTCCAGCAAACGATCTGCTGTGTCCCTAACCCCTGCCCTTCATGTTGACCAACCTGCAGAACCCATGGATATGGAATATGCTGTGTTTGAAGACACAGGATCGGTCTCCTCCATGGAGTTGGGGCCCACCAGTTTCCTGGAAGCCAGGTCGCCTGAACAAATGGACCTAATGTCGCTTTTGAACCTGGGGGCAACTCCCATCGCTACCAGCCAGCCAAACTTTGGCTCTGCCATTCCTCCTGTACCCACCCAAGAGTCTGCTTCCCTGCAACCCGCAGGACCCCAAGAGGTTGCTGCCCTGCAACCCGCAGAATCTCAAGAGGTTGCTGCCCTGCAACCTGCAGGATCTCAAGAAGTCACTGCCCTGCAACCTGCGGGCTCTCTGGTTGTCGCTGCCCTGCATCCCGCAGGCTCCCCGGTTGTCGCTGCCCTGCATCCCGCAGGCTCTCCAGTGGTCAACTCCATTGTCGCCACCCTGGCCAGTCAGGTCAGTGACCTAACCACAGTTCTGGAGAACTTCAAGACTGGCTATGCCCTCCTACGTGCACAAGTTCAGGACCTACAGACCCCCACCTATGTGCCACCTTCTGACCCAGTCATGGATGCCTCCAGCTCAGAACCCTGGACGGAAGAATACCCAAGGTCTGATAACTTTCTGGAGACAGACTGGGAGACCGTGGACTATGAGGATCATCTGCCCTCATTAGCGGAATGGTACGGCCTAGGACTACCCAGTCAAGGTGGGGCATACCTGGGTGCCACCATCTCCGCACCGGCAGTCACCTCAGCTACCCCCCCGTGTGACTCTTTTGTGCCCAGGAAGACCTCCTTCATGGCTAAGGTGCGGTCTCCTATTACCCACACTCGCAGGATCAAGTCGTCCCCCTGTTTCTTGGCATCTAGTTTTTCTCCCGCTGTCTCCCTTCAAGAACCCCTGTCGACCAACCTCTGCCCAGAGGCTGAACCTCACGCCGTTACCCCCAAGAGCTCTAATACGGCTGATGTAGACTTTATTTTTTCCCAAAGTTGTTTTTCACCTTGTGAGACTGAGGAGACCTGCAAGGCTTATGGCTGCCCTGATATCTTGATTCCAGATTGTACCCCGGCATCTGATGGGACTGTGATACGCCAAGAAGACCCCCAGACCGTTGACGCCTCTTTAGTCGCACAGAGTGCGACTTTAGGGGGAGGGATATGTCACGCCCCACGTCGCCGGAAGAAGGGCCAGGCTGGCACCATTCCCTCCTGATCTGCACCTGGGCAGCACAGGAAAAGTGCTTCCTCTCCTCAGCACTAGAACCACAGGTTCTTTCACAGTTAATGCACAACTAACACACCACACCTTTCCCCATCTCAAATAAAGTTCCCTCCCTCTTTCCCTTCTGTGCGTCAGTATTGTTTATCCCTTCCTAGCAGAGAGACCTGTTTGAGCTCTGCTGTGTCCTGTATCAAGAAAACCCCTTTGTGTTTACCAGGATTCCCACCGTGTTACTTTTCAGTGTTCTTCCAGTATCCAGTCTGCAATCTTCGGTTATTTCATCAAGATCTGGTCAGTCTCCTCCATCTCACCCTCCTCCCCCCTCTATCCTGTTGGTAGTAACCGCATATTGGGCCATATTTCCTCTACCTGGTTCCACCCCGGAGCCCAACCGTGACAGTCTGGCGTGTTAGTGATGGTGGGGCTAGATTCTTGGTGGCAGGCAGAGCTTATGCTAGAATACACACTGCAGAACATTGCTGTGCAGAGTCTGTCAGGCGCACCCTGTGCAGCAATGTTCTGTAGAGAGTGAGTGTTTTGTGAACAGCCTGCAATCCTGCATCTGCTCTGCCTGTCTCTGCAAACGAACACCCGCTCGTAGCCAAAATTGGTAGTGTCCCTCCTGAAACTTTTGTCTGGACCCACCCCTCCTGCCTCTGTAGTGCCACATCTCATGCCCTTCTTTCTGAAAGTCTTGAATTCTAGATAGAGCTCCACTGCCTTTTGGGTCCAACAATGCAGAATGATACCCACATAATGGGCTCTATTCCGACCGAAACGCAAACAGGGAGGAGGCAAGAGAAGAGAAAATCTGCACTAGCAGATTTCCCTTACTGTCGACCTGTTACCGATGTTGTTCCAACCCAGCCATGCTATTTATGGCTGGGCTTGGAATAATTCTGAGCCGTAAGCACATACCAGCAACGACGTTGCAATACACCAAAGGTACCAGCTCCTGGAGTCCATAGGTCTCCATTGAGCAATGTACAGTCAGGTCCAGAAATATTGGTACATCGACACAATTCTAACATCTTTGGCTCTATACACCACCACAATGGAGTTGGAATTAAACAAACACAATGTGCTTTAACTGCAGACTGTCAGCTTTAATTTGAGGGTATGTACATCCAACTCAGGTGAACAGTGTAGGACTTACAGCAGTTTGCAGATGTGCCTGCCACTTGTTAAGGGACCAAAGGTAATGGGACAATTGGCTTCTCAGCTGTTCCATGGCCAGGTGTGTGATATTCCCTCATTACCCCAATTACAATGTGCAGATAAAAGGCCCAGAGCTCATTTCAAGTGTGCTATTTGCATTTGGAATCTGTTGCTGTCAACTCTCAAGATGAGATCCAAAGAGCTGTCACTATCAGTGAAGCAAGCCATCATTAGGCTGAAGAAACAAAACAAACCCATCAGAGAGATAGCAAGAACATTAGGCGTGGCCAAAACAACTGTTTGGAACATTCTCAAAAAGATGGAACACACCTGTGAGTTCAGCAACACCAAAAGACCTGGGAGACCACGGAAAACAACTGTGGTGGATGACCGAAGAATTCTTTCCCTGGTGGAGAAAACACCCTTCACAACAGTTGGCCAGATCAAGAACACTCTCCAGGAGGTAGGTGTATGTGTGTCAAAGTCAACAATCAAGAGAAGACTTCACCAGAGTGAATACAGAGGGTTCACCACAAGATGTAAACCATTGGTGAGCCTCAAAAACAGGAATGCCAGATTAGAGTTTGCCAAACAACACCTAACAAAGCCTTCACAGTTCTGGAACAAGATCCTATGGACAGATGAGACCAAGATCAACTTGTACCAGAGTGATGGGAAGAGAAGAGTATGGAGAAGGAAATGAACTGCTCATGATCCTAAGCATACCACCTCATCAGTGAAGCATGGTGGTGGTAGTGTCATGGCGTGGGCATGTATGGCTGCCAATGGAACTGGTTCTTTTGTATTTATTGATGATGTGACTGCTGACAAAAGCAGCAGGATGAATTCTGAAGTGTTTCGGGCAATATTATCTGCTCACATTCAGCCAGATGCTGCAGAACTCATTGGACGGCGTTTCACAGTGCAGATGGACAATGACCCAAAGCATACTGCAAAAGCAACCAAAGAGTTTTTGAAGGGACAGAAGTGGAATGTTATGCAATGGCCAAGTCAATCACCTGACCTGAATCCCATTGAGCATGCATTTCACTTGCTGAACACAAAACTGAAGGGAAAATGCCCCAAGAACAAGCAGGAACTGAAGACAGTTTCAGTAGAGGCCTGGCAGAGCATCACCAGGGATGAAACCCAGCGTCTGGTGATGTCTATGCTTTCCAGACTTCAGGCTGTGATTGACTGCAAAGGATATGCAACCAAGTATTAAGAAGGGAAAGTTTGATTTATGATTATTATTCTGTCCCATTACCTTTGGTCCCTTAACAAGTGGGAGGCACATCTGCAAACTGCTGTAAGTCCTACACCATTCACCTGAGTTGGATGTACATATCCTCAAAATTAAAGCTGACAGTCTGCAGTTAAAGCACATTGTGTTTGTTTCATTCCAACTCCATTGTGGTGGTGTATAGAGCCAAAGATGTTAGAATTGTGTCGATGTCCCAATATTTCTGGACCTGACTGTACGTCCCTGTGCCAGCTTTGCAAAAGCTCGAATGTGCAGGGGCCGCTTAAATAGATGCGGAGTGACATGGGAATTATTTGTTCCCACTCTCACTTTGCTCATAGCAAGTAGAAGGGCAGTATTACAAAGTCGGTGCTACCTTAACCAGATCTGTTGTAAACTTAACAGAGCCATTATAGTCTATGGAGTTGTTAAGTTTACAACAGCTCTGGTTAAGTTAGCACTAACTTTATAATACTGCCTGATGTGGTGGATCAGGCCGCTATCTGCTCCGGGTATTAGGTGAGAATGGGATTTTCTGGTGAGGTAAAAAAAAGAGGTATTAAGTGATTTTGCAAAATCACTTAACACCAAGGTTTCAAAGTCAGAATTCAGTCTCATGTAGAGAAGAATGAGCTAGGTTGAACTAGCTCGATTTCCTCTAGGTAGGTGCAAATTAACATCTCCTATACAAAGTAAGGCTTGCAGCTCAGATTTGATAGCTGTAGATTTTCAGATAACATCTGGAGCTGTTACCTTTAGCTTAACGTCCAGGTTGGATTGAGCCCCAATGTGTTTGTGAGTTTATTATAATATATATTTTTTTATTTTGGGAAGATAAAACACATTTCTGTGAAAAATACCCATGGCTCTAGGCACAACAGGCACAGGTCTATTTCTGGTTAGTGACATGTATTATTCCTGTCAATAGCCTACCTTGAAAAGTGGGCCTGGTCCTCAGTAACTGACTATGAAGTGCTTCCAAGTTGGAGAACTCTCTTGGATAACCAATGTAGGTGGAGAGGCGAGCAGTATGTCAGGAGCAGCCTGATGGCAATCTAGTCTTCAATTCAACCCTTTTTGTTGCAATATAAAAGAAATATAACAAAAATGAAATAATGGTGGAGTATGTAGGAAAAGTGCCGCCATTTTGAAAACCTTTCTTGAAACAAAACAACCAATTGTCTCCTCTCCCAAATGCAAACCTTCCCTGGGATTTAAACAAAGTTTTAATAAAGTGATTTATAGCACTAAGAGGAGACACCTCACATCTACCTGTCCCCCCTCAGCTCTTATCTCACAGGTCTGTTGACGAATTGCTTCCCATCTAATATTTCCCAGCTGCTTGGGCCATTATCACGGCCGCCAGCTCGCAAAGTATCCATCTCTTAGACATGCCAATTTAATATTCCATGGTGAGGGAAATTGTGAAGTGAACGATAACATTTCCAGAGCACTTAAGATTTGTAGACGTTTTGCGTGTCTTTTTTTACTTGGTGTGTTTATTCAAAAAGGCAGAGACGTGTCGATGACATGGAGGGTGAAACTATATTTTATACAGAAAACACGTGATATAACGGAATACTTCCAATTATTTTTTGGGGTTCTCAAACTGCCATTTTTTTTTTTTTTTAAATGGATTAGGATTAGGCATTAGGATTTTGTGCTGTATTATCTTGCACACATGGCACGCAAGGTTAACCCTTTCCCTACCATGCGCTTAGTGTTGGAAAAAAAGTATTATCATAATATTTACTGGAAACGTGGGATATGCATTGAACAAATACAGGATAGAAAGAGAGAAATGGCCTTTGCATCCAAACCAGCAAATGTGAGAAATATAAATAATAAAATGGTCAGATATCCTGCTTATGGGGATTTGTAGTGATCATAATGTAATTATTAGCAATGCAGCTTGCACAAAAATACCAACAGAATATAAAAATAATATCTGTATGTGACATAAAGCCTGAATATGGAAATTACAGTAACACCTTGTATCTGTACTGTACAGGGATTTTCAGTCATTATAACCCCCTGAATCATATCCCTGTACATTAGTGAGTGACACCATAGCTCTCCCTGTATTCTGCCCTCACCCTGGCTGTTGTAATGCAGCAGTAAAATTTGTTGATCTTTTTGTTACAGTGAGGATGGGGGCTGCTCCTTGTAGCTGCTTTACAGTAACACCTTGTATCTGTACTGTACAGGGATTTTCAGTCATTATAACCCCCTGAATCCTATCCCTGTACATTAGTGAGTGACACCATAGCTCTCCCTGTATTCTGCCCTCACCCTGGCTGTTGTAATGCAGCAGTAAAATTTGTTGAGCTTTTTGTTACAGTGAGGATGGGGGCTGCGCCTTGTAGCTGCTTTACAGTAACATAGGGTGATATGATTGAGATCTCAGAAAATGTAATTTCTCTACAGGGTCCACACTAATTTGCATTAAAACGGCATGCAAAAAGGGGTTTTATATGCCAATTTTCTGTGTTTATTGTACTATCACTTCTCCCTCCTTACATAGTTATTTGCAGCTGATAAGCACACAGACTCTGATAACGGCATGGTACCTGTAAGGTATGGTAAGTAAGGTATGGTACCTGTTGGCACAATGGTGATCTTTGGCAACATATATCCGGATACTATGATATGAGTGCACAGCGATGAACAGGAACAGAGTACAGGTACAGCTGACATTAACACAGTCTCTGATTAAAGCAGGTATGGAAACAGTTGGCACAACGGTGATCTTTGGCAATATATATCCGGGATACTACGATATGCGGTGCACAGCGATCAACAGGAAAAAAAGGGGAGAAGGCACACAGACACGGGATGCCAAACAAAATAGGAATATGGACAGGGCAGGACTAGACTTGACTTGGAGAGGACTAAGGAAAAATAAATAAAATGCAAGGCAAGGCAAGATAACAGGAGCTCTGGTGGTAACCTTCTCACTAGCAGAAGCTAACTGAGAACAATGCAAGAGCAGGGAGAAAAGGGCACAGCCAGGTTTAATAGCTGGCTGCACAGGCAGGTGGCTGGAAAGCAGCCAGCCAAAGGAAACCCCGGATTTGAGATGGACAGGGAGTAGTTTGAAGGAAGCAGCGGCCTGGACTGTCCCTCAAGCGGGCAACAAGAATGGCAGCATGACGGGATCAAGAAGCTCTTACCCACATATTAAATATTATAACCCTTAATATTATGTTTTTCATGTCATCCAGACGTTGTTTATAAGTCTGTACAGTCTTTGACCCAACCACCTCAACAGGCAGAGAATTCCACAACTTTATTGTTCTCACCGTAAAATAACCATTCCTATGCTTTAGGCTGAATTTCCTTTTCATCCAATGTAAATGGGTGACCTCGTGTCCTGTGTATAGTCCTGTCAATGAATAGGTTTCCAGACAATGGTTTATAATGGCCCCATAAATATTTATATAAGGTTATCAGATCCCCTCTAAGGCGCCATTTCTCTAAACTAAACAGGTTTAAGCGTGTTAGTCTTTCCTCATAACTTAAACCTTCCATTCCCCTTATTAATTTAATCGCCTGTTTCTGCACTTTTTCTTGCTCTATAATATCCTTTTTTAAGACAGGTGCCCAAAATTGCACGGCATATTCAAGGTGCCTCTTACCATTGATTTATAAAGAGGCAAAATTATGTTTTCCTCCCGACAGTGAATTCCCCTTTTAATGCATGCCGATACCTTGCTGGCCTTGGTGACTGCTGTTTTTACATTGGGCATTGAGCATTGTTACTTATTTGTCTTGATCTTTCTGCTGCCTTTGACATAGTCGACCACCCACTTCTGCTCCACACACTGTGTCAACTTGTCCTCAGCGACATCGATCTTTCTAGGTTCTCTTCCTATCTATTTCGTTGCTCCTTCAGTGTCTCCTTCGCTGGTGCCTCTTCACCCCTGTTCCTCTCTCAGTTGGGGTATCTCACGGCTCTTGTTTGGGTCCGCTCCTATTCTCAATCTGTACCGCCTCTCTTGGCAACCTCATTTCTTGCTATGGATTCCAAAATCACCTCTATACTGACGACACTCAAATCTTTACCTCTCCTAGGCTCTCTCCTCCTGTGTTGGAGCGTGATACTGCTTGCTTAGCTGCTGTCTCTAATGGGATGACTGCTCATGTCCTAAAACTCAACCTCTCCAAAACTGGACGTCTTGTCTTCCCTCCCTCTAGAGTCAACATTCCTGCAGCCATTTCCCTTCAAGTGAATGGTGTCACCATTACTTCTACTACACAGCCTTGTTGACTCAGTGTCCTCTTCGTCTCCGATCTCACCTTCACTGCTCATCCTTAGTCACTAAAAAATCTTTCTATTTCCCTCTAAAAAACATATCACGCACATACCCCTTTCTTAATTAAGACTCTACTAAAAGGCTCATCTAAGCCCTTATTATCTCCCTCCTTGACTACTGTAACCCCCTTCTTACTGGCTTTAAGCAATCCCAGATTCTTTTTCCTCTGCCAGGCTCATCAACCTCACATTCCACACCTCTCATACCTAATCCCTTTGTCGGTCTCTACACTGGCCCCTTGTTTCCTTAAGAATTCATTTCAAATTAATGGTGCTCACTTACAAAGCTCTCCATAATTGTTCCCCTGCCTTCATCTCCTCTCTCATTAGCTGTTATATACCATACCTTCCACTTTGCTTTGCCGCTGATCTCATGTTATCATATCCTTGTATCCACACCCCCAACTCTTCCCTTCAGAATTTCTCCTGAGCTGCCGCCTTTTTATGGACCTCCTTCTCTTGTAACATTAGACTTTCCCTGTCTCTCCACTCCTTCAAGAAGTCTCTAGAAATGCATTACTTTAGAAAAGCCTCTCAGCTCATTCCATAGTCCCTATTGTACCATTCCTCACAGCCCCGATGTATCCCACTACTTCACATACTCAACCATTTACGCTCACCAAGTTTGTCACCCCCTCCTCTTAGTTTGTAAGCTCTCGAGCACGGTGCTCTCTCCTACTCTTCTCTGTGTTTCTAATTTGTATGTCTATTTGTTGTTATGTCCCACCGATTGTAACTGTTTGGCGCTTTATAAATCCTTGTAACTGTAACAATGCAAAATAGAGGTTACATTTTTTGGTAGTGATAGAGCCTGTATCATTAGGACATCAGGTACCCACTACAAACCCCATAGGCTTACGCGGCACATTATTTCAGGAGGAAATTATTTTATTCCGTAAATGGAGTAAACAATTATAGTTGCATTTTTTAAAACGTTGGCTGGCGGCACATGAGAAGACTTGTGCACCGATTTTTTTTTCAGTTCGATTCGGTTCGTTCGGATTTTGTAAATTCTCGTTTCGGCTCGTTTCGGACGATTTCCGTTTCGGTTCGGTTCGTTTCGGTTCGTTTTTCATATTGACTTTTTTTTCGTAATTTCGGAAATTTTCGTGTTTTTTGGAATATCTGTTCTCCTCGTTTCAAAGTGTCTATTCGTTTTGACATAAACTAATGGTTTTTCGGATCCGATATTTCTGTCTATGACGATTCTGTCGATACGATAATACTGCCGATACGATAATTCTGCCATTGAGATTTCTTATGTTTTACAAGAAGGATACATTGAGATTTCCCATGTTTTACAAGAAGGAGACATTGAGATTTCTTATGTTTTACAAGAAGGATACATTGAGATTTCTCTGGTTTCCCGGGAAGGATACATTGAGATTTCTCTGGTTTTACAAGAAGGATACATTGAGATTTCTTTGGTTTCCCGGGAAGCATACATTGAGATTTCTCATGTTTTACAAGAAGGATACATTGAGATTTCTCATGTTTTACAAGAAAGATACATTGAGATTTCCCATGTTTTACAAGAAGGATACATTGAGATTTCTCTGGTTTCCCGGAAGGATACATTGAGATTTCTCTGGTTTCCCGGGAAGGATACATTGAGATTTCTCTGGTTTTCCAGGAAGGATACATTGAGATGGGAATGATACAAAATGACAGAATCAGCGATATAACCGAAAAATACGATGTCCGAAATTACTGAAATGGAACTGAAATCGGGAATGGAGCCGAAATCACAAATGGAACGAAAATGAATTTCGATTTTACACATTTCTAGTCCATTCGAAAAGTTTTCGTTTCGGCTCAGAAATTTGTTCGGATCTGCCGTTTTCGGATCCGAAAATTTTCGGAAAATCGTCTGAATCCGAATGCACGAATCGGGAAATTTCGTGAAAATTCCAAAATTCCGAAACGCACATCCCTACACACGAGCGTTAACAGAGAGAGGAAGGAACGTCCGTGAGAGTGGGCGTTCCTTCACTCTGTGCGCTCAGCGTAGAAAGGGAGGATCGCGCTTTGTATCCCTGTCAGCGTCCGTTTAGCTTTTTGACGGGGAGGGTTTTTTCACGTCCGGTGGTTGGCCCTCCCCGTCAAAACGGAAAGGACGCAGGGAAGTGCGGGCGCACACAAGCACCAAATGCGCTCGTGTGCCGGGGGCCTTATGCAATTTTTTCCCATTCCACTTTCTTGTGGACAAATAATAACCACAACAAGGTGTATGACTGACAGGTTTTGGCAATTTAGTGCACAGGTTTAAATTACTAGTATGCTTAGATAATGGTACAATCCTTAGAAAATGTTGATTTTTTTTATTTCCAGTAAATATTCCTGCTCGTTATTGAGGATAATTTCCTTTATCTGAACGTCTGCGCGCAGTCTTCAAAAGCTTCCACATACACCAGATCACTAAGTCCTGTGTTCAGACTGTATAAATATAATAAAACACATAAATGACAAAAAGAAAACCTCCCACATAAGCCCCAGACAAAAATAGACAAAATAACTCCTCTCCATCCCATTTGATCTGGCGTATCCCAGCGTTTCCCAGGGGAAAATGTAAATCCATGAACTTATTACTAATGTTTCCTGTCACTGACAATGGAGCCAGTAGATATTTTCGTTGAGAGGGGATTGAAATCAAGGGTCAAAAGAGATGACTGCAGGCTGCGTTCAATCTCACTCTCACTTTTTCTTTTCTTTTTTCTTTCTTATTTCAGTTTCTTTTTAAAGTACACATCTTCTACCTTCATACTGAGCTACGTTTAAATAAAACATGAGTTAAGCACAGCCAAAAGTCTTCACAATGTTTACCTTGGATGAGAGGGTTAAATCCTGGCTGCCAAATCCCAAATCACTGTACACCCAGGGCAATGGCCTGTGAGTTGTCCTCTCCATTCTTAAGACAGGGTAAATCAATCTCACGCACGTAAAGTGGATGTATTGTAGATAAGTGCACTTTTCAATATATATATATATTTTTTAATACAACCAGTTATGCATTCCACCAGCCCCGATTTCATGGGATTTTTCAGTTTTCATAATGGTTAAAGGATTAATTGCCAAAATTAAGGCGATTCAGAAAAAGCAGACCTACTGAGTCACATGATCTATGTGTGTGACACTGACTGTCTCTTGGCCCTAATCGTCACCTTACAGCCCTAGGCTGTCATACGCAGGGTTATTCAAAGAGATCCGAATTGTGGCCGAAAGGTAACCGAACAGTGAAATTCAGCGTACGGTTACCTTTCCTGGCCATTCGGTTATTCAGAGAGCAGGCAGTTCGTCAACTCCTGGCGAATTGCCTGCACATACGGTGCCTGTTCGGTGCCTGCTTGAGTGCGGTGAAATCCCCATAGAGAAGCAATGCTTCATCTATTCAGAGAACAAAACCAGCAGTGAAAAGTTGCCGAATTTCCCTGCTGTTTCGGTGGTTTCATTCGACAGGTTTATTCAGGCGAATCCCATAGGCTTCAATTTTAAAAATATTCCCATTTTAATTCAATATCTAATAAACCGTTGATTATAATATTCTGCAGTAAAAAGTCTCTTTATTTATAGATTTTCTAGGATCTTTTAGGCATTTTTCAGGATTTTTTTGCCAAAAAATTTTTTCTTTTTTTTTTTAAATCGTTTTTTCTTTTTTCTGTAACAGCCCTTTTTATTATCATTCATTGGACCTCATATGTAAATTTCAGACATTTTTGTTCTGTAGTTTCTTTGCAAACAGCGTTTCATTTTTGAAACATTCAAGCGTACTGTTTTTTTTCACTCCATTCGTCTGCGGCGCCAGGTTTTTCCGGCGACTGCTCTGCGCTGTGATCGGCGGCTGCTCGGGTTTCTCCAGCGTGTTCAGCGGGGTTAATCTAGATGTTTTTGCGGCTTTCGGTGTGCATTCACTGGGTTTTGCGGTGAGTGTTTGTCGGGTTTGTGGCGGGTTTTCCCTGCACTACGACGTCCTGTGGTGCTTGCTGAATACACCGCAGGGTCGCCGAAATGGGATCACCAAATTGCACCGAATTGAAGAGAACGAAAAGTCACCGAATGTGCTGTGACTTTCGATTCTCTTTGAATTACCCTGACGGTTTTTGGAAGAGAAAAAAAGAGAAAATCTGTACCAAAAATATAGGTGTTTAATAACACTCATGGTGCCGAAATAGATAAAATCAGGGTTCTTTTACTCCATACACAAGCACTAATGCAGACTTGGTATCATTCTAAAAGTGACTTCTACCATTCCGTTTCCTCTATGTGTGACTGTCGAGCAGCTTGCAGGTTTGTTTTTGAATTTTGGAAGAGGGAGCAATGTGCTTGACACTTTTCAAGACAATATGCAGAGCAGTCCTAAGGTAACGTGAATGGGTGGTGTCACAAACCTCATCTAGGAGCAGACCGAACAGACGTATAGTTATTTCATAACAAGAGAAAAAAGATGTCATCTGCGCTCATTTCTATATATTTCCATGTACAACAAAACTCTATCAGGAGGTTTTAGTTTGTTTTAATGGCCATTGAAACGTAAGCTCACTCGCCCCAACAAGGCACCTCTTTGCAGAGTGAGTCCTAACCAATGTACCAAAAGCCGCTCTTCTGAGCAACTCCATGCCCCTCCTGCTGCTCATCAGCTAAGGAGAGGCAGAAAATGGTGGGTTTCATTTATACACGCACCAAACACTTCCCATTTGGGGTTGAAAACAAAAACATGGAAAAAGGAACAGCAGCAAAAATAACGAACTGGTGTTACAGCATAATATACATACCTACAGAAAAAAATAGCGTCGCGCCTGTACTCACCAGAGCGGCTGCAACAGCCAGGAGTAACAGCCCAGTTCATGTATAAAACTTATGTTTTATACATGAACTGGCCCGGCCAGGCCAGTCCATCTGCGACTCACCGAGACTGAGAGACGCCGACAGGACAATGAGTGTGCCAGCCTTTCCAGTCTGCCATGCAGCATAAATAATACCAGTGTGTGCCATAAGTGTGCCAGCCTTTCCAGTCTGCCATAACAGTGTGCCAGCCTCTCCAGTCTGCCATGCATAATACCAGTGTGTGTCATAACAGTGTGCCAGCCTTTCCAGTCTGCCATGCATAATTCCAGTGTGTGCCAGCCTTTCCAGTCTGCCAAGTATAATACCAGTGTTTGCCATACCAGTTTGCCAGCCTTTCCAGTCTGCCATGCATAATACCAGTGTGTGCCATAAGTGTGCCAGCCTTTCCAGTCTGCCAAGTATAATACCAGTGTGTGCCATACCAGTTTGCCAGCCTTTCCAGTCTGCCATGCATAATACCAGTGTGTGCCATAACAGTGTGCCAGCCTTTCCAGTCTGCCAAGTATAATACCAGTGTATTCTATATATATATAGCAGTATATACTAAAAAAAATTGCCGCCCAACACTAGAGTGTTCGGGTTTGGCTTGAAGAAAAGGTGGCAACCCTAGGTTTAGGGGGTGTTAAATTATTCTGCAAATGCAAAATCACGTAGCACCAGCTTTTAGAAGGTGCTAAGTTTTGGCTCTCCGCATCCCAACGGTAATAAGCGCTAGCCCTTTGTAATGCTTTGTAAAGTAAACGCTAACGTACATGTGCGCTCCCATGTGAAGTATAGGATGCGCACAGTACAGTAAGCCCGCGCAAAAAACAATACGCAAACGGATTACTAATGGGTGTAGCGTCAGGAATGTAATATTGGGGCATGCGTTAAACACACTTTTACTAGCGATAATGATTACACAGCCATACGCTAACGTTAGCGCCTACTACGGAATAGAGCCCAATGTGTTGTATATTTACCATTACCTTTTAAAGAAAATATGTAAACCAACCTTAAATCAAAGAAAACTCTCAGTAACAGTTACCATAATGCTAATAAATATTATTATTTGGATCTGTTCTGGTATTTTGCTTCCTAAAATATTCCTATAGAAGAGCCACCACTTAGGCTAGGGTCAAACGAAAGCATTTTTACACGCGAACGTAAAAAAGTGCGTCCGAACGAATGGACGTATTTTTTCACGGAATTCACGAAAACGGTCATACGATGCGCATTTTTCGTGCGTGATTTTGTTCGGATCGTCAATAAAACTCTTTTTGCGTCTGGACGTTATGTAGGCTGGACATTAGCAGTGTCTGACATCTCCTAATCACGCAAACACGCCGCTATGCCGCAGCTGCGCACTCTGTACGTCCGTACTAGCGGTTCGGCGTTCTCGAAAAAATGCGTTCGTTTTCCACTTGCGTTGCGCGGCCGGACTTTCGTGCGACCGTACTTCGTATATTGGCCGTCATTGCCCGTCATTTGCTGCTAGTGCGGCCGTGATTAAGTGCGCCAGAACGCACATTAAAAGTGCGCTGGTCTGACCCCAGCCTTAGAGAGGTAAAAAAAAAAAAAAAAAATGATGTCATTGCACCCTTTTCGATAAAATTATTAGAATAGCAAATTATCAATTACAACAAATGGCTATCTTGACCCTAATGTTGCATCTGTCATGTGCTACTCAAAATGGGCTCATGTAATAGGGAATCACTCTCATACGTTTTTTGGTAACATATGCTGTATTGTGGAAAAAAAGGAGTAATTTGCTATTATTGTTTCAGGAGTGACAGCTCTAAATGGAGAAACGTCCTACGGGATGGCCCTCTGCTCACACCACCAACATGTCACCGTGTTGAAGGGGGGGAAATATGGTGCTGTCCAATGCTGGTTCAAAGAACAATATGTCATCAATGGATGAAGTATTACATTGACCGTCATTATAGGGTTTATTCAAAAAAAGCCGAACTTGCCATCGAATTGCATCGAACGGTGAATTTCCCCACACGGTGCAATTTCAAGGCAATTCGGATATTCAAAAAGGTGGCGATTCGGCAAGTATTGGCGACTTGCCAGTGGAATACCTTTGGTGGCAGTGAGATTCCCCATGGAGAAGAAATGGTTAATCACTTAAGAGAATGCCGAATTGCTGTGAAAAACTGGCCAAATGCCCAGATTTTTGGTGGTTTCATTCAACGGTTTTAAAAAGGAGAGTCCCACAGATTTCAATGTAAAAAAAATCCTGTTTTTTATAATTTTTTTATTCAACCGTTTATTCTTTTCACTTGCAGCACAAAGTCTCTTTATTATTTATTTATTTATTTATTTTTAGAAATTTTCGGACATTTTTCGTGATTTTTTTCGGCAACATTTCTGATTCCGATTTTTTAAATGGCTTTTATTTTCCTGTAACAGACCTTTATATTGTTATTCATAGGACTTTACATATTATTTCCATGCATTTTCATACATTATTTTTTGTTTAAAACGCCTTTTAAAACTTTTTGGTTTTCTTTTTTAAACCTGTTTGACGGTTGGTCAGCTTTTTCAGGCAACGTTCAGTGGTCTGTTCGGCTGGTCATCGTCTGCGTTTGGCAGGTTTGTGGCTAAATTTAGTGGATTATTCGATCGATTCGGTGATTTTTCTGCGTTTTTTTGATTCGTTTGGTGGGTTTGTGGCAGTTTGCGGCTGTATTTGGTGGGTTTATAGACAGCGTTCGGTGGATCAATTTGGCGCACTTTGGGGACTCTGTGGGGAACCACAGGGTTGGCGAATTGCGGTAGACTTGTGCACCGATTTTTTTTCGGTTCGTTCGGATTCTGTAAATTTTCGGTTAGGCTCGTTTCGGCCGATTTCCATTTCGGTTCGGCTCGTTTCGGTTTGTTTTTCGTATCGACTTTTTTTCGTGATTTCGGACATTTTCGTGTTTTTCGGAAAATCTGTTCTCCTCGTTTCAAAGTGTCTATTCGTTTTGACGTAAACTAATGGTTTTTCGGATCTGATATTTCTGTCGATACGATACGATAAGATTTCTCATGTTTTACAAGAAGGATACATTGAGATTTCTCTGGTTTCCCGGGAAGGATACATTGAGATTTCTCATGTTTTACAAGAAGGATACATTGAGATTTCCCATGTTTTACAAGAAGGATACATTGAGATTTCTCATGTTTTAAAAGAAGGATACATTGAGATTTCTCTGGTTTTCCGGGAAGGATACATTGAGATTTCTCATGTTTTACAAGAAGGATACATTGAGATTTCCCATGTTTTACAAGAAGGATACATTGAGATTTCTCATGTTTTAAAAGAAGGATACATTGAGATTTCTCTGGTTTTCCGGGAAGGATACATTGAGATTTCTCTGGTTTTCCAGGAAGGATACATTGAGATGGGAATGATACAAAAATACAGAATCAGCGATATAACCGAAAAATACGATGTCCGAAATTACTGAAATGGAACCGAAATCAGGAATGGAGCCGAAATCACGAATGGAAAGAAAATGAATTTCGATTTTACACATTTCTAGTCCATTCGAAAACTCCGAAAAGTTTTTGTTTCGGCTCGGAAATTTGTTCGGATCTGCTGTTTTCGGATCCGAAAATTTTCGGAAAATCGTCCGAATCCGAATGCACGAATCGGGAAATTTCGTGAAAATTCCGAAACGCACATCCCTAAATTGCGGTCGCAGATGGAGAAAGCGCTGACATTTCAGTGCTCTCCGAATAGCCCCTTATGAATCCATCCCCTGTTGCAGTACAGGTGCACTTTAAATGATGTCTAGCACAGGTTATGGTGAAGCCTTTCACTGTACCAACCTCCTCTGCATACATAATACTCTCCATGCTGTAAGGCTTCAGTGTCAGAATTTCTGTAAAAAATTGATTTTTATTTATGCAAATGTTTATAATCGCATGGGGCGGCAGAAATGAAGCGAGATTCAATGGTGGTGAATGTTATAAGTGGGACCTCTATGTCACAAATGACCAGAGGGACCACCAGCACATGGTGGAGGAGCATTGAACACGAAGAGCCTGTCTCTGCTGCAGAGACCCCCTACAGCAGGAACAAGGTGAGGAAACGTCTGGGGCTGCCTTTAAATTCCTCCTCGTCACGCAGTCCATTTTCTCAATGTGTGAGTCGGTTTTCCCACAAGTCCCGTAATAATCTTGCAGCAGAGAATACAGAGCTTTCTAATCATTCCTGCCTCGGCTCCACAGAGTAATAAAATATTGTGTGGAGACCAGTGGGTTATCCATCTTTCAATTCACCTCTGGTCAGGCGTGGCGCACGTGGGATTTTATACATTTTTCCATAAACATATCATCTACTGTATTATTTTACTAGTTAAATGGGGAATGGACCCACCCAGCAGGAGTAAAAAACAGTACATAGACTTAGAAACATAGAAACATAGAAAAATGTCGGCAGATAAGAACCTTTCGGCCCATCTAGTCTGCCCAATTACATGGATACTTTACCTGCATTTATCTTTTGTTTAGGATAGCCTTATGCCTATCCCATGCTTGCTTAAATTCAATTACTGTTTTGGCCTCTACCACTTCTACTGGAAGGCTGTTCCATGTATCCACCACCCTCTCAGTAAAATAATGCTTCCTGATGTTACTTTTAAACCTTTGCCCCTCTAATCTAAGACTATGTCCTCTTGTTTTGCTACTGACCCCAGGTCGTCTATGGAAGTTAGTAATATCCAGAAGAAAATTTAGGGGGTTATTGACCTAGAGCTGCTAATAGTCATTCTTTAAAAAGCAATCCATTGGATTATATAGATAGTAAGTACCCCGAATCCTGTCCAGAGCACCTCTCCAGTAAGAGTTCCGGGCAAGACACCGAACGGTACATACTTGCCTAACACAAAATGAGCTCTATTACATTACTAACGCAAACGTTAAACTCACTTGCGTGAGTGTTAACGTTTGCTGCGGTATTTACCACATATTACAATCCAAACGCAAACGCAAATCCAATCCAAATGCTAACGACTCCAGCGAGTGGATGCTCGCGGCTGCGCTCAGCACTGCCGCGAGCATCCAAGATTTTACGCTCGATAACAATGTAGGCAGCATTTTTTGCGCCTGCATTGTAATCCAGCGTTAAAATGCAGGCGCGAGGGGGAAAACTGCGGGCGCGTTTAGGCTAGGGTCAGACGAACGCAGCTTTAACGTGCGTTTAGCCGCACAAAATCACGGCCGTGCTAGCAGCAAATGACGTCCAATGCCGGGGAACACACGAAGTACGGCCGCACGAAAGTTCGTCCGCGCAACGCAAGTGGCAAACGAACGCATTTTTTCGAGAACGTCAAACCGCTACTACTGACGTACAGAGTGCGCTGCGGCCCGCATAGCGGCGTGTGTGTGTGATTAGGAGACGTCAGACGCTGCTAATGTCCGGCTAACATAACGTCCAGACGCAAAAAGGGTTTTATTGATGATCCGTACAAAATCACGGACGAAAATGCGCATCGTATGACCGCTACCGCGTATTCCGTGAAAAAATATGTCCGTTCGTTCGACCGCACTTTCCACGGTCGACGCGAAAAATGCGTTAGTCTGACCCTAGCCTTAAGGCTGGGGTCAGACGAACGCAGTGTGAACGTGCGTTGAGCCGCATTTTATTACGGTCGTAGTAGCAGCAAATGACGTCCAATATACAAAGTACGGCCGCACAAAAGTTCGGCCGTGCAATGCAAGCGGCAAACTAACGCATTTTTTTGAGAATGTGGAACCACTAGTACTGACGCACAGAGTGCACTGCGTGGCATAGCGGAGTGTGTGCGTGATTAGGAGACGTCAGATGCTGCACATGTCCGGCCAACATCACGTCCATTTGTTTTTTATAGCTCCGTCAAAAAATACGGCTGAAATTGCGCATCGTATGACCGCTATTGCAACTTCCGTGAAAAAATGCGTTCGGACGCATCAACGCACTTTTTGACGGTAGACGTGAAAAATGCGTTCGTCTGACCATAGCCTTAACGCTAAGAGCGTAATAGTGCCCAATATCGGCTGTGGAGTCCAGTGGTAACGTCTCTACCCTTCGACTGTGGAGAACAAGTCAAATCCCGTTCCGCACATCCCTCCAATACAACTGTGGAGAAGCAAGTCTCGACTTTACGAGAAGCGGGTTCAACCTAACCACCAGGTCGCTGATTTACATTCATGGAAAGCAGACTCGATCACATTTAGAAGACACCACCAGCGAGTGTCCTTAGGCAAGACACCTAACGATATGGACGTGCCTACCTGACAATATACTTGTACCTCTCATAGATTGTAACTTCCCTTGGGAACAGGGATCCCCTGAATCAGGTGTGATATTCCAATGTATCAACCCCTTGTACACTGATCTTGTAAAGCGCTGCGGAATATGTGTGGCGCTATATAAATAAAGGAGAATAATAATAAGTGCAATCCTAATATACGAATGTATTTAAAATAATATAACACATAGCAAGTTCTGTTGTAACTATCAACCCCTTGTCTACTTATCTTGCACAGTGATGCGGAATATAAATGACACCGCATTCTGACTGCATTTAAATTGCCACTACCACTAAAAACCAAAAGGTTTTTATTGTGTTTATTTTATGTTGCTGATATGTTACATGTGCTTTGTTTTTATCTTGAATGTTTAGTTAAGAAAATATTTACTCTTTACGTGTCACCGGGTGCATCCATTCTGTGATATTTTGTGTTGTAAACTGACCCCCTAGTATCTTTCAATCACTTGCTCCTCAGTGTGTGGCAATGGCCATAGAAATGGTTGATCACTGACTCAAATCATTGTATTGTGTGGGATGTATTCAAAGGACATCACCAAGGGGTAGATTAGAAGTCTTTTCAGCTCCCTGTCATACCCCGTTCAGCTCCCACCCCTTATCTCAGTCAGCCTGGAGAACAATACCCTCCTCTTATCGTATCTAAACATTCCCTCCTCCACCTCATTAACTGTTATTTAATGTAGATTTAATGAAGATTGTGAGTTCTCACGGGAATAGGGCCCTCGATTCCTCCTGTACTGGTTTATCAAAATGTTGTTCAGTCTCAATGTATTGTAACCCTGTCTATATTGTGCCCATTGTTCAGCGCTGCGGAATATGCTGGCGCTATATAAATAAAGAATAATAATAAATAAACAAGAGCCACAAACAAAGCTTTTGGTAAATGTTGCAACATGGGGAAAATACACAAAATGGAAACAAGAATTTTTCCTTTTAACATGCAGTTACTTCAAACAAAGTAAAAGAAAAGCCGCATGTGTTTTATAAAGTGATTTTATTTGTAATGCACAAGTAATCTAGTTACAGCTTGTGTACGTGGTAGCTTCCCTTTCAAATTGACACAATAAAAACAAAGCCACTCTAAAAACAAATGGCACTCTAATTTGGACACTTCCTATTTCGACACTTCATGTCACTTTGAAAAATGTTTTTTTGGGAACAATCAAACACCTTACAGGACCAGCACCTTACTTGCAATACCACAATACAAAAAGACAGTGGCTCGATCCTCATTTTCCTACAGAGCACCACAATTATGGAATAACCTCCCAGACGCCATCAAATCTTCCACCAGTCTTAAGTCACTCAAGAGCTCCTTACTAACATACTTCAATACAGAATGCACCTGTATACATGTAACATAATGACTATTTTTCTACATATTTATTTTCTGTTAATCTGTATATGTGTTGTTTTCTTAATATCTTGCATTGTATTACTTGTATTACTTTGTATTTCTGTAACTGTAACCCATCAATGTTCTTGAACCCAGGACATACTTGAAAATGAGAGAAATCTCAATGTATCCTTCCTGGTAAAATCCTTTATAAATAAATTTTCGGACCTCTTGAATATTTCTGCTAGAGCTCAAATTGAAGTGTTTTAAATTCAACCATACTAAAAAAAATAATGAGAACCTCAAAATAGCTTGTTAACTTTTGTCACCACAGTTGTGTAAGGCTAGGGTCAGAGTGGGGCAGTCGGAACGCGCGTGCAGGCGCACTAAATCACGGCGGCAGTAGCAGCACATAACGGCCAATGACGGCCAATATACGCAGTACGTGCGTACAAAAGTGCGCCGACACCACGCAACCGGCAAATGAACGCATTTTTCTCAGAACGTGAAACAACCTGCTACAGACGTACAGAGTGCGCTGCGGCCGCATGGCAGCGTGTGTGCGTGATTAGGAGACGTCAGACGCTGCTAGTGTGCGGCCTACATAACGTTCAAACAGCCGGATTTCCCTAGAATTGCGTTGGTGAGTACCTGCGACTGTGCGACTGTGGTCGTCTGACCACCTAAGCGTATTCCGTGAAAAAATGCGTGCGCACGCATCGACGTACATTTTGACGGTGGCCGCAGAAAATGCGCTCATCTGTCCCTAGCCTTAGATCTAAGGTTAACCGGACCCTAACATTCTCCATTTTTAGGTTACAGATGTTGCTTCTTTTGAAGGTATGTAGTGTCCTGGGTGGCGAGTATGTACCGTTAGGTGTCTTGCCCAAGGATCCTTGAAGTTCCATTCTATGAAACAACAGTGGTTTGTGAATACCTCCATAGAGGGGTTATTCAAAGTGAGTTGAAATTGCCAATGAATTTCACCAAATGGTGAATTTCCCCGTAGGGTGCAATTTCGTGGCAATTCAAAAAAGCTGGCAATTCGCCAAATACATTTTTTTTCCAGGAAGGATACATTGAGATTTCTCTTGTTTTGAGGTATGTCCTGGGTGGCGAGTATGTACCATTAGGTGTCTTGCCCAAGGACACTTATTGGAGAGGTGCTCTAGCTGGGATTTGAACCTGTGACTCCACAGTTGAGAGCAGTGATGTTACCTCTACTCCACCCAGCTGGCGAATTGCCAGTGAAATACAGTGCAATTCGGTGGCAGTGAAATTCCCCATAGAGAATTAACAGTTAATCTATTCAAAGAACACCGAACAGCAGCAAAATTCTGGCGAATTGCCCAGATTTTTCGCTGCTTTTATTCGACAGGTTTAAACAGGCGAATCCCATAGGTTTCAATGTAAAAAAAAAATCACCGTTTTTATAAAATTTTTATTCAAATGTTTATTCTTTTCATTTGCTGCAAAAAGTATTTTTATTAATTTATTTCCAGGCATTTTTCAATATTTTTTTGGCGAAAATTTTGAATCAGATTTTTTTAAATGGTGTTATTCTTTTATACTGTAACAGAACTTTTTAGTGTCATTCATAGGACCTTATATATTATTTCCTTGCATTTTCATGTATTATTTTTGTTTAAAACACCTTTTAAAAATTGAGTTTTGGTTTTTTTACCCCTGTTCGGTGGGTGGTCGTTTTTTTTTTCGGTGGCTGATCTGAGACATTCAGTGGTCTGTTCGTCAGATCGTCGGCTGCGTTTTCCGGTGTGTGTCTGCATTCATTGATTTTTCGACTGCGTTCAGCGGTTTATCGGATGCATTTGGTGATTTTTTTGGCAGTTTATCAGATGCTTTCAGCGGATCCATTCGGTGCACTTCAGGGACCTTACGGTGAATCGGGGGAATTGAATTCACCGAACTGCGCCAAATGAAAAAGCATTTTTGAATAACCCCTTTAACCACTTCGCTGCTGAGGACGCGCTCAGCGCGTCCTCAGCAGTCCCGCTGGTATGCGGAGGACGCGCTGAGCGCGTCCTCCCATCGGGGTCAGCGTTCGGCCGGGTTCCGGCCGATCGCTGGCCCCTCCGGTGCGGGCTGACATCCTGGATGTCAGCCCGGCATCCGGACCAGCAGCCGCCAGAATTAGGTGTCATCGCGGGGGCGCGATGACACCTAATTCAGGCGCCCCCCCCCGCATGTGCGGAGGAGGCGCCTGAAAGGGAGGGGGGGAGGTCCTTCGGACCTCTCTCCCTCCGATCGGCGGCGCACAGGGGGTTAACCCAGGCATCATTTGGAAGGGCACAGCCTGCCCTTCCAAATGATGCCTGGCATTAACCCCTGGGGAGCTGGATCGCGAATCGGCGCTGAAAAGCGCCGGTTCGCGATCCTTTCCCGGAGCTGGCCGACATCTTGGATGTCGGCCAAGCCTCCGGGAACTCCCCCAGAGGACTGGCGTCATCGTGCGTAGCACGATGACGCCAGTCCTAGACTTAACCCCTAACTGCCACCAACTGTGGAGATAGGGAGTTCCAATGAACTCCCTATCTCCCGATCCGTGGCAGCTAGGGGTTAAATTTTGGTATCGTTGGATCGGCCAGAGCATGGCCGTTCCAACGATACCAAACATGAAAGTGAAAAATTTTGTAAAAAAAAAAAAAAAATGAAAAATTTAAAAAAAAAAAATTTAAAAAAAAATAAAAAAAAAAATAAACACTTTTTTTATTTTTTTGGTTTGTTAATGCAGCAATATTGTTCCCATTTCAATTATAATGTGAACAATGATGCTGCACTAACGATTTTTGTATGCGGTGCGTTTGTTAAAAATAGTGTCATTTTCCCCAAAAAAAAATGTAACGAGACCCCATCTCTAATTTTTTTAACAAGCGCACCCCATACAAAATATAACCGCAATTGCTCGCATGTTAAAATGTGGAAAAAAACACTTTACACATTGTAAATTATTGAAAATACATATTTTATTGCATTTTTTGTTATAATATACAGACATGACATAACGTATACATATAATAATGACATATTATGAATCTACTGAGTCTGACGGAAAGAACGATATATAATATGTCTGGGTCATATACTAAAATAAGCCTTCAAAACACGTTTAAACATGATGCGCAAAACAGGTAAAAATGACCTCAGCATAGGGGCGGGAAAAGCCTCAGCAGCGAAAGGGTTAATAGTGCCCTGTGCATTCAGGTTTATATTTGAACAAGCCAAGAGGTAACAGCATCAGGGCCAGGAGTCAAATCACAATACGTGTGGGAACTCATCAACGTTTCTGTACCTTCTGATCTCCAAGATTATTGGGAATCGCAGCAGCTGCAGCACTTCTTTATGCATAAGAATACATTCCTTAGGCAAACACTGAAAAATTGTCATTCCCATACCTTCCCAATGTAATTAAAATGAGGGAAAACCCTTAAATACAGACGGTTTTAGAAAATTGTGTCTATTTAGAAAGGTATTACAGCTTTCCAGTAAATCAGCCAAAACGGAACTAAGTTCCTCCTGCTAAAATAGTGAGAGAACGGCCTTCCCTTGCTTTCCTACAGGACTTGACCCCTGGTCAGGGCAGTATAATACAACAAGAGCCAATATGTGCACTTGCTGAAGCCAGCCTATTCCTGTCAGTGACAGATTTTGCACTACCTGTCAGTAAATTGCAATACAGTATGCAGGGATTTTATAAAGAGGGGGAACAGATTATACATAGACAAAGACGCTTGATTTATTGTCTGTTAATATCTTAAGTGTTCCAATAAATAATCACATTCATGCTCATACAAAGAAGACTGCGGATTTACCTTCATCTTAAAACCCATTAACACCTATACAATAGACACACCAGAAGTGGATATTTAAATAACAATCCCATAAACACACTTCTGAATTCACTAGACGCGCCCAGAGGGCAAGGAGTTCATTCAGTGAAAGAAAGCATAACCCCAGGCTCTCAAATACATTTATATTTAAATTCCATTATGTTGATTTGTTTTTAATGAAAACAACCCCTTTTGTTTTATTTTTTTCCACACAAAAAGGTGTGTGTCCTTCATTCATTCACACACACCCCTTGCATCTTACCTTCCTCTTTCATGCATGACGCCGCCGCTGCGCTTTCTCGGAACGCGCAGAAAATACTTTAAAAAGTACAAAATAATGCCAAGTTCAACTCATTATAATAACTGGAGGTTTTATTCTGGAGCCTACAATGCACAGTTAAAATTACGACAACATATGTCATGGAAAATGCGCTTCGCAGCCACCTACATCGCCAAGGACAGTGACACTTTGTTGACGGCAGTGGGTTTCAGGCTCTTAAAACACGATGAGAAGACATTAAACCATCAATACACACCATCAGTTTCTATATCAGATATTTATCTTTTTCATATTCAATTTTTAAATTCTTAATACAATAATGTTGGAACACGAAGGATTGTGTTAGTCAACACGAGAGAAATGACATAAGGGGTTATTCACAAACTGCTGAACTTGCCACCGAATTGCACCGAACGGTGAATGTCCCCGTACGGTGCAATTTCGTGGCAATTCGGCTATTCAGAAAGCTGGCAATTCGCCAAATATTGGTGAATTGCCAGCAAAATTCAGCGACCTTCTGGCGGCAGTGAAATTCCCCATAGAGAAGTTAATCTATTATTCAGAGATCTATTCAAAGTTGCGAAATGCCCAGGTTTTCGGTGGTTTCGTTCGACAGGTTTAAACAGGCAAATCCCTTAGGTTTCAATGTTAAAAAAAAAAATCAAAACAAATCCCGTTTTTATTATTTTTTAATTGAACCGTTTATTCTTTTCATTTGCAGCAAAGTCTTTTTATTTATTCAAAATTTTTTTTAGGCATTTTTCTGCCAAATTTTTGATTCTGATTTTTTTAAATGACCTTTTTTTTTATTCTGTAACAAACCTTTTTATTATTATTCATAGAACCTTATTTATTATTTCCATGCATTTTCATGCTTTTTTTGGTTTAAACGCCTTTTAAAAATTACGCTTTTTTTATTACCTCCTGTTCGGTGGCTTTTTTTCTGCGGCCGCGTTCAGCAGGTGCATTCGGCGATCTGTTTGGCAGCATTCGGCGATCTGTTCGGCGAAGTTTGGTGGATCGTCAGCTGCAATCAGCGGTCTGTTCGGTGGTCTGCGACTGCGTTCAGCAGGTTGATGGGCAGCGTTCGGCGGATAACTGCGGCGCACTTTGGGGTCCCACGGTGAATGCTGAATTCACTGCAGGGTTGGCTGTGAGCTCTCCAAAGGGTGCACATTCAGGTTTATATTTGAACAAGCCAAGAGGTTTCACCAAAATTTCAGTGCTCTCTGAATAACTCCCATAGTAAGGGCACCAAGTGATTACTATTGAGTTACACAGGCACAATGTTATATGTATACAAGAAGAGTATTCCTTATCCAGAATACCAAAATCCAATATTTATTGGAGCATCGACATGTTACCGAAAGGGGAAAATCCCACCCCCGACCGCATGTGACAGGCAACAACATCACTAAGCATGGGTTCACACCTGAGCGTTTGTTTACGCACGCAATATGCCCCAAAGAAGCTCCCGTACTTCTTTGGGCGTAGGATGTTTTACAGCGCGTCCCTGCGCGCTGTAAAACGCCCAGGTGTGAACAGGCCCCATAGGAGATCATGGGATTTCCGTGCTTGGGCGTTTTACAGCGCGCAGGAACTTGCTGTAAAACGCCCAGGTGTGAACGTGAAAGTAATGTACAAAATTCCCTCCAGGCTCTGTGTACAAGGTGTGTTTGAAACATATATAATTTCATGTTTAGATTATGGTCCATCGCCAAGATCTCATTATTATATGTAAATATTCCAAAACCCAAAACCAAAAAAACGAGAAAAAAATTAAATCCAAGTACAAGTAGTTTGTGAGGTAGGCGAATCCATATCGTTAGATGTCTTGCCCAAGGACACTCGCTGGTGGCGTCTTCTGAGTGGGATCATGTCATCTTTCCATGATTGTAGAGCAGATTGTAGGTGGTTAGATTGAACCTGCTTCTTGTAAAGCTGAGACTTGCTTCTACAAAGTTATATTGGAGGGATGTGCTAAATGGTATTTTGACTTGCTTCTCCACGGTCGAAAGGGAGAGATGATACCACTGGACTCCACAGCCGATATTGTGTGGTAGGCAGGTATGTACCGTTAGCTGTCTTACCCAAGGACACTTACTGGAGAGGTGCTCTGGCCAGGATTTGAACCTGGGTCTTCACGGTTATAGAGCAGTATTGTTACCTCTACTCCATCCAGTAGGAAAAGACACAAAAGCACCTTATTCTTTGCTTTTCCGTTGAATGGATATCACATTTTCATACATGCCTCCCAAGTGTCACTGTGTAAGAGGGAGAGTCACGATTTTGTGTTAAGTATCAGGTCTTTCTTAATCAGGGATGGATCAATACCCCATTTGCAGGAGGAGCAACCTACCAATTTATTATATCCCATCAGGCCCAGTCTGTGCCAAAAAAAGGCCTGGGCATTTTAGCAGCGCGCTCTGTGATATAATCAGTGGGTGCCAGCCAGAAGGCCATTTCCCTCTGATTATGAGATTGGGCCGCCGGACAGATGGCCACCATACTGGAGTCCCAGCCGGGCCAGGCCTGCAGTCTATGGAACACGTCTTGTGTTCACCAGGCAGCCTGGCTGAGCAGGTACAATTAAGGCCTGCTCTTGAGCGGCCCGGAAGGCCAGCGGCCTACCAGGCAAACGCCCGGTATGCCTATGGCCAGTCCCGGCCTGTATCCCATTACATGCATCCACTAGTATATTTAAATACTAGGGATTATCTATATATGTCAGATCTGTGGAAATGACCTCTGGGTTGTATTCAAATTACTCTGTGGAAAAAATGAATGATTTGTGACCCAACTTAATTCAGTTATCCCTGCAGATATCAAACACACAGGCCTGATTTAAAGGATTTGTGAAACGAATAGCAAATCGACCTTGATAATGTTGTGTCTACGCAGAACCTTACTATGAAGTCCTTTTAGTATTGTAATCCTGGCAGGTAAACACCTGTAGGGGTCCAAGACCCTGCTCTGCATACTCAATCCTGTTCGTAAACCTATCAACAAACCCTGTTCACTAACCTAGTTAGTCTGGTTCTTATTGTCCATTATTCTATTTATTCTAAACAATAGTTAATCAAACCATCTACCTTTTTATTTGTCCACCTTCTTATCAATCACTCCATCCATCCACCCACCCACCTACCATGTTGTCTCCTAGCTGATAAAAGGCATGATTTTATTCAGCGAAATTTTTTATTCCAATTTTTTTACATGGTGCATTTTTTATTATTCTATAACAGACCTTTTTATTGTTATTCATAGGACCTTATATATTATTTCCAGGCATTTTCATGGACTAGTTTCTTTTAAAACGCATTTTAAAAATAGCTTTTTTTTTACCTCTGTTCGGCGGCTTGGTGGCTGTTTCTAAAGGCTGGTGGGCGGTCTGTTCGGCGGATCGTCTGATTTTTTTTCAGCAGGTTTGTGGCTGTGTTCGGTGTTTTTTTCATATCGATGTGGCGGTTTTTCGGATTGATTCAGCTGTTTTTGGACGCATTTGGGTCGATTCGCCACATTTCGGGGGACCCTGCGGTGAATGCTAAATGCGAATTGAACTCACCGAAGTGCGGTCATCGAGAGAACACCGAAATGTCGGCGAATAACCCCTTTAGTGTTGATATATGGGATTCACAATACAGATGTCAATTTTTTGGTATGTTTTATGCATGAAGTGGGGCTCGGTACTGACAGTGTACTCTCTGCCGCCAGAAAGTAGTGGGAGTAGAACTCAGGACTGATTTTATTAATTTCTCCCAACTGAATTAATATTATAATAAAAGGCGAAAACCATCATATTAGTTATTGAACGTGCGTCTGAGAAATCTTTAATTACGATGTACATACAGTATATTACCCATGATTCCTCAGGGGACACTGTTGTATACAGACAACACATACAGGGTTATTCAGAGAGCGGTGAAAAGCAGGAGAATGACTGGAGAACTGAAAATTCTAGGTTAAAATAGCCAAACCAGAAAAATTCTCCCATTTATCTCACTTTCCGATTTGGCTATTTTGACCTAGAATTTTCAGTTCTCCAGTCATTCTCCTGCTTTTCACCTCTCTCTGAATAACCCTGTAAATGTAGGTACAGTTCAAATTATTCTTATTTTCTTTCCTGTACCCACACCCACCTCCCCTTTTCCCATTCACATGCAAACATCAGAAAATCATCCCAAATGGCTTCCTGCTAATACTGGCGTCAGAGCACCAGCCAGTATTTGTGAAGCACTAAGTGTCTTATTATCACCTATGTGTAGAGCTGATTCCTGCCATTTAAACACTTGCAAATGAGTGATGCTCACATGTCTTGCACTGGCTTTCAACACCTGTAGATTAACTGCAAAGGGCTGCTAAGAGTCCACTTCTAGACTTCCTATGTCAAGTGGAACATATCCCTGTTCCTGCTGCACAAAAAAAAATAATCAAATAAAGCACAAATGCACAGTCAAGGTAAGACATAGCCTAACATTTCAAATCAGGGCTACAAGAAACTAGAGAGAAAAGCCAAAACGTGGCCCCAAAGCCATGGAAAGCAACAGTGCCACGCAGGGCAGCCATCAGAAATGATGGGGCCCCTTACTAAACCTCACGATGGGGCCCCACCGGCTCTCCCTCAAACTCTAACCGCTTTTCTCCCCCTTCAAAAAAAAGGACATAACATAGCACCACAGCAATAAAACTCCCAGTAATGTGCAGTGTGTATGAGCGTATCACAGAATCCACAGCAATAAAACTCACAGTAATGTGCGGTGTGTATGAAGGTATCACAGAATTCACAGCAATAAATCTCACAGTAACGGGCCTCTGGGTCTGGTCCCTGGGTCTGGTTTGGGCCTTGGGGTCTGGGCCCTGGGCCTTGGGGTTTGTGCTCTGGGCCTTGGGGTCTGGGCTGGGCCTGGGCATTGGGGTCTGGTCTGGGCCCTGGGTTTGGTCCCTGGGACTGGGCCTTGGGGTCTGGTCCCTGCGGTCTGGGCCCTGGGTCTGGTCTGGGGTCTGGGCCCTGAGTCTGGCCTGGGGTCTAGGCCCTGGTCCCTGGGTCTGGGCTCTGGTCCCTCGGTCTGGTCCATGGGGCTGGGCCTTGGGGTCTGGACCCGTGGTCTGGACCCTGGGTCTGGGCCTTGGGGTCTGGGCCCAGGGTCTGGGCCTTGGGGTCTGGGGCCTGGGTCTGGGCCCTGGGTCTGGGCCTTGGGGTCTGGTCCTTGGGGTCTGGACCCTGGGTCTGTGACTTGGGGTCTGGACCCTGGGTCTGGGCCTTGGGGTCTGGGCCCAGGGTCTGGGCCTTGGCGTCTGGGCCCTGGGTCTGGGCCTTGGGTCTGGGCCTTGGGGTCTGGGCCCAGTGTCTGGGCCTTGGGGTCTGGACCCTGGGTCTGGGCCTTGGGGTCTGGACCCGGGGTCTGGGCCTTGGGGTCTGGGCCTTGGGGTCTGGACCCTGGGTCAGGGCCTTGGGGTCTGGACCCTGGGTCAGGGCGTTGGGTCACCACTCCGCTGTCTTCTTTTCTTCTCTCTTCTTTTCTTCTCTCTTCTTTTCTTCTCTTCAGTCTTCTCTCTTCAGCCTGGTCCCTCCAGCTCAGGTGCGCAGCTTCACTGAGTGGAGGGGCGGAGCCAAAGCAAAGTGCTTGGGAGGCCCTCACACGCTGCTTGGCCCCGCCCAGCCAGGAAGTGAAGCTGCCAGGAGCCGGAGGAGACACAGTGTCTCCTCCGGCTCCTGCAGCAGCAGCAGCAGGGACACAGCTCCGGATTCGGACTCCTCGAGTCCGATACCGGAGCTGTAAAAGGGCGACGCCTTACGGCAGCATGGGGTGTAATGCCCTGATGGCGGCCCTGGTGCCACGTGGCAGAGGGCATATCTTGTCTAAACGATCCCACCTCAAAAACCGAATCACAGGAGAATTTCCAGGACTCCAAAAAAATTAGGAAAAATATAGCCCTTGTGGAAAAATAGAGGGAGGAGAAAAATCTTCCAACACGGCCATAATGGCATTAAGTTTCAAGTCACATTTTATTGAAGTCATAGGATAGTTGTTGGGAAGCTGGTTGAACAAATTCAGAGATCTCCAGCTTGAGCTAGCTTCACGGCACAGTTGGAATAAAGGCAAAAATATTTTCTCCCCCCCCACTATGTAATTTTGCTCTCCACCCCAACATCACAAAAAAAATGGTTTGTGTTCTTTTTTCTTTTACATGGTCATGTTTGGTATCATTGGAAAGGCCAGACTCTGACATGTCCAAGGACACCTCACTTGACCTTGTGCTTTATAAAGAATAGAAACGCAGGGTTCCAAAGGACCCCCTGCGCGCCTCGCTGCAATGTGGCGCTTTAGGTGTTTGCTGGAACAATGTGTACTAACACATTATGCCCTCACCGCCACACTTGCTGGTGACATGGGAAATGAGATAGAGTGAGTTAGTTCAGCAGCATTGTTCACTTTATTATTGAAAAGTAAACAGTAGTACTGCATTAGAATAAAAAAAATATGATTTACATAAAATATTTTTATTTAAAAAATGGTCATGTTTAGTATCATTGGAAATGCTGTGCTCTGGCCTTTGCAACAGTACCTCACTTGACCCTCCAGCTTCTATGGTTCTGGAGACATGGAGGTCCACAAGGCCCCCACGTCTCCTCCATAGGGATTTCCCTGCATGGCCGGGGAGGGGTAGTCCCATTTATGATGTCATCACATCAGTGGGCAGGGTTATGTCCCCCAGGCAGCCCCCTGTGGGAGAAGTGCACGATTGTAGCGGAGCCGGACATTGCTTTTGCCGGCTTAAGGGGCAGCTGCCTTGGGCCCCACAACAATGACTGGGCCCAGGGCAGCTGCCCCTTTTGCCCTGTGTTATAGACAGCCCTTGGATTTCTAAATGGAATACAGACTCCAGTAACATACATACCTTTCTCTGTCAATTTAAGGGGAGGGTCAGCATCTTTGGCCCTCCAGATGTTTTGGAACTACATCTCCCATGATGCACAGCCAGCCATTCGACAGCCTGAGCCTCATGGGAAATGTAGTTCCAAATGATCTGGAGGTCCAAGATTGCTGATAGCCTGCAGCCAGACACTAATGCCACTAGCCAGACTCTCCCAGTTGGTATTCCAGATGCCCATTGAAAAATCCTGGGATTAAAAGAGAGAATAAATGGTATTACAAATCTGGGGCTAAACACGGGTATCTGGTATAACTACCCGGGCATATTGCAGAGAGTTTTTTGGGTGTAGAGTGAAAGCATAAGATCATATTGTGCTACACATGTCAAAGATGGGTTATGAGTACATATGGGAGCATTTCTCTTATTGTTTCCCATTCAGTTCCCTTAGAACTTTTATAGAATGCAACATCAGAAAATTGTAAAATTGTATTATATCCAATCCCTAGTTCCTTTTCACCTGTCTTATACAAAAGAACAGAAGGGGTTATTCACGTAACGCTACTGTGGCACTGAAGTTCAGAGTAGTTGCAAACAATGGTAAAAATCACTGTTTTTGCAACTACAGCAGGTGAAATTGCTGCAAACGATGAACAACAATAACACAATTATTCTCCAGTAAAATAAGTAAACTGCAGCTTTTTTCCATTCCGCATTGCTTTGCTGTTGGTTGTAGAACCATATACTATGGTGATTTTAAAGTGACGATCTCCATTGAACTCCGATAGAAACAACGCTAGACAACATCAACAGCCTAATATCATAGACTACAGTGGAAACCCTACTGAAAATTACAATGAACAACTTCAGCAGACTCTATGGTGACAGCAGTGGCATAGCGGGGGAGGGGGGCACTGGGGCAGTGGCCTCGGGCACAATTTTCTTAGGGGTGCAAAATTCCAAAATAAATTTGCACCCCTAATAGAGATGATCTCAGGGACCTCTAAACCAAGCAAGCAGCAGCCAGACCCTCAATGGCATACTGCACCACTTGCCACCGACTGTACGGTTTGAGCTGCAGGGGAGACAGAGCTCCTTCTCGATGCTGCCAGGGTTCAGTGAGGACATGCTTGCTTCCATGAGCAGCAGAATCCCTGCCTGACACCACGGCCCGTCAGCTGACACCAGCCAGGAGGAGCCGACTGCCCGCACGCAGCAATGACATAGACTGTGGACTCAGGTGGAGGGAGGCTGGGACGCCAGAGACGCCATCATGCAGCTCCAATGTTTGGTCATCAGGAAACAGGCGCGACCCCACCCCTCCTGTACTATGTATGTTTCAATGTACTTCCAGCCAGGTCATCCCTGCAGCAAGATCCCGCTCCGTGTCTTTGTTTTTGATCCCAAAGTGGATTTTTGTTTCTGGGGGAGCATAAATAAAGGCCCACCAGTCTACCTTTTGTCTGACAAGCAGCATGAGCAGGTATGGTTTGCTATACAGCAGCCTGTGGTTTCATTTTTGGATAGGACTCGCCCTCATTAGAGGTGCCTTGACGCTGGCGGGCGAGCTTAGTCTTCTAATGGCCATTAATAAGAAACCAAACCTCTAATTGTGTTTAGTTTCACACGGTATAATGGGAATAAGCGCAGATGACACTTTTTTCTTTGTTTTGCTTCACACATGTTGTTGGGCTGGATGCATTTGGTGGTTGCAGCCGCCCCATCGGGGTATAGGCGCGACCCCACCCCTCCTGTACTATGTATGTTTCAATGTACTTCCAGCCAGATCATCCCTGCAGCAAGATCCCGCTCCGTGTCTTTGTTTTTGATCCCAAAGTGGATTTTTGTTTCTGGGGGAGCATAAATAAAGGCCCACCAGTCTACCTCATGTCTGAAAAGCAGCATGAGCAGGTATGGTTTGCTATACAGCAGCCTGTGGTTTCATTTTTGGATAGGACTCGCCCTCATTAGAGGTGCCTTGACGCTGGCGGGCGAGCTTAGTCTTATAATGGCCATTAATAAGAAACCAAACCTCTAATTGTGTTTAGTTTATTAATAAACCTATTAATAAAAACCAAAGACGTCCCGTATAATCCAGAACACTGCATGCTAACGTTTTCACAGGTTGGGGGGCGCAATTCTTGTCTTGCCCTGGGTGATGACAACCCACGCTACGCCACTGGGTGACAGGAATGGTGAAAAGTACCGCGTAGTGAACAAATTAGAGAATTTAACATAGTTTTACCACGCCTGATACTCCGTAGTTTAAAAGTTTGCCGAACTACACAGTTCATTCTTTAATGATAGGCTAGTGGTTAGTGAATGCCCCTTAAAGCAGGGGTGAGAAACTTTGGCATTCCAGATGTTTTGGAACTACAACTCCCATAATTCTTCGCCTCTTATTAGGTTGGCTCTTACTCAAGGGAAATATACTTCCAAAACATCTGGAGGGCCAAGGTTGCTGACCTCTGCCCTAAAGTATCAAGTAAAAGCACACAATACAGAAAGCTTGTAATAGTAACTCAATGGCCCTGTAACAGGTCACGGTGTGAACAAGCGTGTTCATCCAGATCACCATTATCTGTGTGGGATGGGACCATACTGGTTTTGATTATCTCTGGTTACATCACTTCTGTGCGTGAGCAGCGTATGGAACAGATTGTGCAAAGTTGAGTCCCTGGGAAAAAAAATTTAAAGTGTGCTAGAACAGGCCACACTCGCTCGGAAGAGGGATACACCAACATGACCTATCGTTCTTAATTATCTCCTGGCGTCTACCATGGACTGATGAGCCACAAATACGGAGATGATTACAGATCCAAAGATTTCCTGTAGCTTTAGATATTTCCCACCAGAAACAAGACTTTAGGAGGAGAATCACGGCCAAGGAACTTTCAAACATACACCATGCTTGGCACAAGTAAAAAAAAAGTTATGACGGTAAGTTCTAAAATACCAACAACATCCACCTGGGCTGGAGTTACGCATATAGGATGACCACTTGTGTTGCATTCTACCCATTACAAAAAGATTCCCGTGAGCGACGCCATGTCTCCCGAGGTTCTTGCCATATCGATTCCATACAGGTCTATTCAATAAAAATAGGTGAAACTCAGGAGAATTCCCTGGAGAAGTGAAAAATTCTAGGTCAAAATAGCCAAACCAGAAAAATTCTCCCATTTATCTTACTTTCCAAATCTGCTATTTCATTTAGATTGTTCTCTTCTCCTGCCAATTCTCCTGAGTTTCACCTTTTAGCCAGTAGACCTGTTAGACTTTGAATAGCTCCAAGTTGTTAGTTGGTGAAAAACTCAAGATGTCTCCACTCATTCATCTTTTCAACAATGTGATCGTGATGCCTGCAGGATCTACTGGGGAGGTTACAGAGATGGAATTCAACGACTTCATAGATTAAAAAACCAAGTGTGGTTGAGTGCTCAGATTCACTAAATGCATGGGTTGTTGTCAACTCTGTAGAGCTGGTAATACTGATGAAAATGAATAGCATCAAGACTATGCATGTCCTCCATTTCCACCCTCACCTCTAATTCGAGCCTCCACGTTTCTCAAGATCGGCACTGGCCCTTACGGAATGACCTACACTATATTGCCAAAAGTATTCGCTCACCTGCCTTGACTCGCATATGAACTAAGTGACCTCCCATTTCCTAATCCATAGTGTTCAATATGACGTTGGTCCACCCTTTGCAGCTATAACAGCTTCAACTCTTCTGGGAAGGCTGTCCACAAGGTTTAGGAGTGTGTTTATGGGAATTTTTGACCATTCTTCCAGAAGCGCATTTGTGAGGTCACACACTGATGTTGGACGAGAAGGCCTGGCTCTCAGTCTCCGCTCTAATTCATCCCAAAGGTGTTCTATCGGGTTGAGGTCAGGACTCTGTGCAGACCAGTCAAGTTCATCCACACCAGACTCTGTCATCCATGTCTTTATGGACCTTGCTTTGTGCACTGGTGCACAGTCATGTTGGAGGAGGAAGGGGCCAGCTCCAAACTGTTCCCACAAAGTTGGGAGCATGGAATTGTCCAAAATGTCTTGGTATGCTGAAGCATTCAGAGTTCCTTTCACTGGAACTAAGGGGCCAAGCCCAGTTCCTGAAAACCAACCCCACACGATAATCCCCCCTCCACCAAACTTTACACTTGGCACAATGAAGTCAGACAAGTACCGTTCTCCTGGCATCCGCCAAACCCAGACTCGTCCATCAGATTGCCAGATGGAGAAGTGTGCTTTGTCACTCCAGAGAACGCGTCTCCACTACTCTAGAGTCCAGTGGCAGCGTGCTTTACACCACTGCATCTGACGCTTTGCATTGCACTTGGTGATGTATGGCTTGGATGCAGCTGCTCGGCCATGGAAACACTTTCCATGAAGCTCTCTGCGCACTGTTCTTGAGCTAATCTGAAGGCCACATGAAGTTTGGAGGTCTGTAGCGATTGACTTTGCAGAAAGTTGGCGACCTCTTTGCACTATGCGCCTCAGCATCCGCTGACCCCGCTCTGTCAGTTTATGTGGCCTACCACTTCGTGGCTGAGCTGCTGTCATTCCCAAACACTTCCACGTTCTTATAATACAGCTGACAGTTAACTGTGGAATATTTTAGAGCGCGGAAATTTCACGACTGGATTTGTTGCACAGGTGGCATCCTATCACAGTTCCACGCTGGAATTCACTGAGCTCCGAGAGCGACCCATTCTTTCATAAATGTTTGTAAAAACAGTCTGCATGCCTAGGTGCTTGATTTTATACACCTGTGGCCATGGAAGTGATTGGAACACTGGATTCTGATTATTTGGATGGGTGAGCGAATCCTTTTGGTAATATAGTGTATTTCGCTCTATAGAGACTGTCTCCTAATCTTCGGTCCTTCAAGAAATCGATCAAACCCTCTTTTTTTCAGGTTAGGATATTACATTCCTGACTTATCCCTCTCCTTACCTCCCTTCCCACACCATTACAGGATTCATAGCCTGTGTTACTACTCACCATTTATGATACAAACTCCAACACTAGCGATCATGGCCGCTAAGAAGATGGACTCTACTCTTGTACTCCACCCCGACTCCTCTGGTTTTGTAAGCAAATGTAAGCCAGGAATTCTTTTGTTATTGGTTCACAAATCTGTTTGTAATTTTATTAGTTTAATCCCCTATACTTTATTGTAAAGCACTGCTGAAACCTGGCAATACAGAAATAATGATAATATCTACAACGGGACTTCAAAAAATGTTCATTCAAAGAAAATCCTGTAGGACAACACATTATGGTGGCAACTCCGAGCTTGTTATTATATATCGTATCTTGTATTGATAAAGTTCTAGATAATACACACTTTAAAAAAAGAATAAATATGTTCAATAATTCAGGTATTTATGTGCTACTTTTCCCATAAGGCAGGGCTCAAAAATTTCAAATCCCAAGCTACTAGCCAGGCCTTAAGAGTTACTTGCCACTAGTTGCCCCACCTAACCCCTATCCTGCCTGCCTCTGCATTCCCACTCGCCCACATGTAATTTTCACTCGCCAAGTGCAAGCAGGCGAGTGGAAATTTTGAGGCCTGCCATAAGGCATCATGGAAACTGTGATACCAAGAGTAGCCGTAATACTCACAGATATGGAAAAATATCCCCGTGCTAAAGATGGCATGGTGGACACTTACCATAAAGTTTAATCTATGAGGTTATATCTAGAAACAGCTGCGCCTGCATGTCCATCCTCAATATATGTTTGTTTGTTCTTTTCGACTCGGTATGATCCCCTGTCCGTCTTTTTTTTTCCAGTACAGGCCCTTGAAGGCAATGCTTATAAAAAGCTACCCATCTCACATCTCCCCATGAAGTGCTGCTAGGACAATTAATTCTGCCCCCCACATGGATACAGCCTGCCCCCCCAAACACAAATAACTGAATTCCTGTAGAGATTGACCTGTTCTGAATCAATTAGCACCTTTCTGGTGTAAATAAACACCCAAGCTCATCCCATACTTTGATTCCTGTCTGGCCACACAGAGGGGGGTGTTTAATTAGAGGTTAAATAAGTGAAGCCAGGTGGTCATAATGTGCCAGTAGCTGGCCCTGCCAGACAAGATGTGAAGTGGATCATAGCCACCAAGATGAAAGGCTCAGTTGGGATTCTGACATCATCAATGTATATGGTACCTGACCCTTCTGCATACCAGCTGATTACCAGCTCTATTGGATAGGATGTCTCCCGCTTTTCACACGTATTGGGGCTGCTTATGGAAATCTCCTACTACATGCCTGCTGTAAAAACAAAGCCCCTCTGATCCACCTTTAACAGGGTCTTCCAATTAGAAAAAGTGGGATACAGATTAGAATAGGCCAGTTACAGTTACAAGTTTTTATAAAGTGCTAACAAGTTCAGTAGCGCTGTACAATGGGAGGCAGAATAACAACTATTCATACAGGTTCAACATACAGAACAGTAGGAGAGAGGGCCCTGCTCAAGAGCTTACAATCTAAGAGGAGAGGGGTGACACACTAGGTGAGGGTTAATAGAGGATCTGAAATAGCTGGGCGCATGTGGGCTGTGTGGGAAGATGCATTAAGAAATGAACAGAAAGGGATTAGGGAGTGAGATGATAGGCTTCTCTAAACTAATGTGTTTTCAGAGACTTCTTGGAGGACTGGAGAGATGGGGAGAGTCTGATGTTGCGGGGAGAGAATTCCATAGAAAGGGGGCAGCTCGGGAGAAGTCCTGAAGGCGGGAGTTGGGGGTGTGGGTACGAGGCCTGCAGATCAGAACTAAATCTAGACTGTAAGCTCATAGGAGCAGGGCCCATGTCCGTTTATCTGTATCTCTCCACCTTTGTTTATTGTAAAGCGCTGCAGAAACTGTTGGCGCTATATAAATGATGATAATAATAATGTAGAGAAACAACTGTGAAAGGACAAATCCAGCACTGTACAAGACAAGAGAGGAATGATACATTAGAGCAACATACATGGGTTAACCCATTCACTATCAAGAGATTTTTGTTGAAAAAAAATGTTATCATAACATGTATTTGTTTATTCTTTACAGAAATATTGCTGAAATGTAAGATTCTGAGCTTTAGATAGTGTCCCTTATCTTACACAATTTCAAACAGGGTCTGCATTATTATCATACAGGCAGAAAAGTAACTGTGACAAAGATAAATAATAAAATTGATCAGCTCTCCTGCTTATAGGGATTTGTATTGATCATAATGAGGTTATTAGCAATGCGGCTTCCAAAAAATACCAATAGAATATAAAAATAATCTCTGTGCTGCACGCATAATGCCTGTATATGGAGATTACAGTCACACCTTGTATCTGTACTGTACTGGGATTTTCACTCATTATACCGCCTGAATCTTATCCCTGTACGGCAGTGAGTGACCCCAGAGCTCTCCCTTTATTCTGCCCTCTCCCTGGCTAGTGTAATGTAGCAGTAGTCGATTTGAACATTTTGTTAGAGTGAGGATTTGGGCTCTATTTGCAAATGGTTTTATGTCTTTCCAGGGTGCTTGGAGAGACCTAAAGCAAAATATTTCATTTCACTACAGGGGACACACTAATCTTGCTTTAAAATGGTGTGAAAATTGTCTTTTGATATGCTAATGAGTGCTTTTCAATGCATTACACCTATTTTTGGTGTGACAGGGTTAATGTGGGCGATATAGTATGGCTGGAGGATATATTCAGGCCCAACTTAACCATTTTGTATGTGTATGTAACTTTTCCAACCTGTTATTTTTATTGTGCCAACATGTATTTTTACAATTTTTGTCGTACAGATATTTATTATTTTTCGAAAAGAAGTAAGCAAACAGAAAGTCAAAGGGGTAACGATCACAGACACAGCAAATTCAATTTGCAGATAAATAAGCGTAACAATAAAAAAGAAAACATGACAAAGTAAAAAGAGAGTCCACAGTTTGTAAATAATGCGAGTCTTCACATAATCCAAAGAGTATACGTAAAAAAAATGAAAAAAATGTGAATTGGTCTTTATACATACTCCATTAAGTACTAATGGTCAGATTAATTGGGATGTAACCCAAAAAACTGTTTGGCCAATCAATCATAAGAATGAAATTTAAGATGCATTGATTAAATATTGTCACCAATGGGTACATTTGTATCATCATATCCTTTATTTAACCCCATAGTGAGACCGAGCGGTTTTACCATTGTCTGTCCAAAAGTGTTTAGCTCTTATTCGTTTATGGAACCCACACATATTATATACCATTTTTCTCTGCATTAAATAGACTTTCTAAAGATACCATAATTTTCATCATATTTTGTAATTTACTATAAAACAATTTATGAAATATTTCTGAAATAAAAAAACAAAACATAAACCCTTTTTTGAACTTTGACCCCCAAAATCTACAACCACCTAAAAAGACCCTGTGACAGAACACGCTGTCATTGTGCGCTAGCCTCCTGCCCAGAGACTATGGCCCGTGAAAGAGACTATTGGGGAACTGGTGCACCTTTTAAATATATTTTGGTTTTCACTGTTTTATAGATATGCCAGTTAACTAAAGATTTCTGATGTCTGTGTGTTATTCCCTGTATAGTGTAGATCTCTGTATTAGTACCTGCTATTGTGTAAATTCTCTCAGTAAGAAATTCCTTTGGTTTACGTGCTTTCTCCTTCCCCCATTCTCCATTGTTTGAAGGCCCTGGGTAGTTATCTGATCTGTGATGTTGTCTGTTTGATTGTATGCAAATGTACTGGTCCTTGACTCTATCTGTCCTCTCTGTGAATAAACAGTCAGTTCTATTCTGACCAAGCTTGAAGTCACGACTCATGTTTTGGGGAACCAGGAATCTTCTGCCCGCTGTTCCAAGGAAAGGCTCCAGGTCTACAGCTTCGGCTTATTCCTGGGGGTGCTAGCCAGGCTCTTTACATACACCGGGCCTTATGCTGTGGCTAAGGTACAAGAGAAAGGTGTGAGAGTCACGAGGAGAAACTGGGTGTCTAGCGAGGAAGCAGCATTTGGCAGATTTTATTATTATTATTATTATTATTATTCTTTATTTATAAAGCGCCAGCATATTCCGCAGCGCTGTACAATAAGCACAGTATAGACAGGGTTACAATACATTGAACAACATTTGACAAACAGTACAGGAGGAGATGATGGCCCTATTCCCGTAGGATCTCACAATCTGGGAGGGTTGGGGTTGGAAACAGGAGGAGAGGACTGTAAGGTGAGAGTGATTGATGGTTGCGTCAGTGAGTTGGGTGGTAGGCTTCCCTAAATAGGAACGTTTTAAGGGAGCGTTTGAAGGAAGAGAAGTTAGGGGAAAGTCTGACAGTACGAGGGAGAGCGTTCCAGAGAGTGGGGGCTGCGCGTGAGAAATCCTGCAGTCTATCATGGGAAGAGGTGATGCGGGGAGAAGCTAGGCGCAGGTCACTGTTTGACCTTAGGGAGCAGGCTGGGGTGTATTTGGTGATTAGTGAGGACAGGTAGTGGGGAGCTGAGTGAGGGTTTTGTAGGTAAGGATAAGGATTTTGAACTTAATTCTGCAGTGGATGGGGAGCCAGTGAAGGGACTCGCAGAGGGGAGCGGCAGAGACAGAGCGGCGGGTGAGGTGAATTAGCCTGGCGGAGGCGTTCAGGATGGATTGTAGGGGAGAGAGGCGGGACAGAGGGAGGCCAGATAAGAGATTATTGCAATAGTCGAGTCGGGAGATTACCAGGGCGTGTATGAGTTGTTTTGTGGTGACAGCGGTAAGAAATGGCCGAATTCTGGAAATATTACGCAGTTGGTATCGGCAGGAGGAGGAAAGAGACTTGATGTGGGGGATGAAGGAAAGAGCAGAGTCAAGTGTAACTCCAAGACAGCGCACTTGGTTTGATGGGGAGATGGTGATACCCTCCACCGTGATAGAGAAGTCAGGTGGGGAGGTATTGGAGGGAGGAATAAGTAGGAGTTCAGTCTTTGACATGTTGATCTTTAGGTGGTGGGAGGCCATCCAGGAGGAGATGCCAGATAAACAGTCACTGACTTTTGAAAGGACAGGGGGAGAGAGATCAGGGGTAGAGAGGTAGATCTGAGTGTCATCAGCGTAGAGGTGGTAATTAAAGCCAAAGCTGTTGATGATTTTGCCCAGGGAGGAGGTGTAGATGGAAAAGAGCAGAGGACCAAGGACAGAGCCTTGAGGTACACCAACAGATAGAGGCAATGAGGAGGAGTTACCAGCAAAGGACACACAGAAGGACCTGTTGGATAAATAGGAGTCAACCCAAGCAAGTGCAGTGTCACCAAGACCCAGAGAGTTGAGGGTCTGTAGAAGGAGGGTGTGGTCAACAGTGTCAAAAGCAGCCGAGAGGTCAAGCAGATGTGACCCTGTCCGGGCACAGAGATCTGTTACATTTGTGGCAGCGTGTGGAATGCTTCCTACAGTCTAAGGACATCCAAAGCATCACCAGGATTCGATATCCAGATGGTGCGGCAGAAGCGAAAGATGGCAGCAGTCACAGGAGCAGCGTACTGGGAGAGGTTGCAAGAGGTACAGGCAAACCATCGTGGACCTATAACAGAGGAGACTCAGCTGAACTGGGCTGATACAGCACGTTGGCTACTCTGGCACGAGGCGCTGGACAGAGAGCAGCGCTGCCAGAACAAGATCCTCCCCTCATCCCAAGCAAGGTACCTGAAGAGGATAGAATTGCGTGAGGCGTTGGTGGATAAACAACGCAACCAGAATTGGCCGACTGATCTGGCTTGTCTGGTCTATGAAGAGACACGGCTGGAGGAGAGCTATGAAGCCCTGCGATGGTATGTAGTCCAGATGGGAACTGAGAGCATGGACAATAACAGACCGACAGAAGGCTTTGGCTACGGCGGCCCGGGACGGTTATTTGAGAGAATGTTCAGAGACCCAGATTTCGGAGATGACACGGAGTGGAGATGGGAAGCGATTGCAGAGTACAGAGAAAACCTGCTAAACCTCTCCGACGTGTGGTGGATAGAAGACGACTTGGAGTCGTTAGCCAGCAAGGAGTGGAAGCTGGAGAAATCGCGTAAGAGACTGCTAGACCTCAGTCAGCAGGTAAGCCAGACTCACCATGAGAAGCTCTGCACAGAGAAGCAGACAGAGGAGCTGACAATAGTACAGAATGCCTCCTCTCTTTGGGCAGCAGAGGATTTTTGCCCTACAGCGGTGGATGGGATTGCGGTCTCCACCGATGTGACCCAGAGGGACATTTGTGCAATGTCGAGGGAGGAATGGCTTGCGACAGTGGGCGAGACTAAAGACCCCACTAGCAGTTTACTGGGATGTATGGCAGATGGGCCCCAGTGTGCTCCCAGCCAAGAAGAGCTGGGGAAGCTTGAAGGCCTTGATGTGTCTGAGCCAGCTATAGACTCTGGAGTTGTCGAGGAGATTGGAATATTTCCCACTGCATTGTCAGGATGTGAGACAGTTGCCCCAGATCCCCAAGTTATGATGTCGCCAGAGCCGGTGAGCGGGGAGGACAGCTTGCTGGAGTAGGTGATTCATGAGGGCAAAACGGTTCCCCCAGGTGTAGTACTGGCGTCAGAGCCTGGTGCAGCTGGGCCCTGCCTGCATTTGGATAGCCTCGATCTCTGGGAAGAAAACAGTCCCACACCGCCAGCATTGCTCTACACAGTCCCAGGTGAGGAGCCAGCAATGGAGTCGAGTGCCAGTGTTCTCTGGAATCAACCACAGGGGGATAATTACAATACAGCTGTGGAGGGGGCTGTGGTTTCCTTTTGTGTGCCCCCTGGATACTGGGCAGCTGGCTCAGATCCCCGACCCTTTTCTTCAGAGACATCAACCACCCCCCATGCTCTCCAGCAGCTGACTGCAATACCCGGAGATGCCCCATCTGGCATTTCTCAGAGTGGCGGGCAGAATCTAATGGAGCTGCTGGGGATGGCTCGGTAAGTAACTCTCTAGTATATGTGTGTGGCCCTGGCACTGGAGAGATGTCCCCAAGCAGTGCTGCAGGAATGTTGACTCCTATATGGCCCCTGAGGGAATATGGGGAGGGGGTGAATGCATCCATGGTTGTGGACTGGACCGCACGGCCAATGAAAAGAAACAAACTTTTTGGGACTTGGGTTCAGACTAACACATTCACAGATCCGTTTGGGATCTGGTGCCTGGTTAGTCTCCTGCAAATGAGGGAGGTATGTGACAGAACACGCTGTCACTGTGCGACTTGGAGGGGGATGTGCGCTAGCCTCCTGCCCAGAGACTATGGCCTGTGAAAGAGACTATTGGGGAACTGGTGCACCTTTTAAATATATTTTGTTTTTCACTGTTTTATAGATATGCTAGTTAACTAAAGATTTCTGATGTCTGTGTGTTATTCCCTGTATAGTGTAGATCTCTGTATTAGTACCTGCTATTGTGTAAATTCTCTCAGTAAGAAATTCCTTTTGTTTACGTGTTTTCTCCTTCCCCCATTCTCCATTGTTTGAAGGCCCTGGGTAGTTATCTGATCTGTGATGTTGTCTGTTTGATTGTATGCAAATGTACTGGTCCTTGACTCTATCTGTCCTCTCTGTGAATAAACAGTCAGTTCTATTCTGACCAAGCTTGAAGTCACGACTCATGTTTTGGGGAACCAGGAATCTTCTGCCCGCTGTTCCAAGGAAAGGCTCCAGGTCTACAGCTTCGGCTTATTCTCCTGGGAGTGCTAGCCAGGCTCTCTACACACACCGGGCCTTGAGCTGTGGCTAATGTACAAGAGAAAGGTGTGAGAGTCACGAGGAGAAACTGGGTGTCTAGCGAGGAAGCAGCATTTGGCAGATGTGACCCTGTCCGGGCACAGAGATCTGTTACAGACCCCGCTAAATAGTTTGGGTATTTCTAAACTCAGGACAAAATTTCTAATCTTTAAATTTTTTTTTGCTAGGCAAGATCTGGCTGGTCATGTGACCGCCGGCGTCTGCTTCAATGGAGTCCTATGGACTCCATTGAGAGGATGTGCGCAGCTGTGCTTAACGCTGCCGTGCGCATTCCCAGGGGTTTATGCGCAGTAACAATGCAGGCAGCATTTTTTGCGCCTGCATTGTAATCTAGTGGTAAAACGGGTGCTCTAGGGGGAAAACTGCGGGCGCAGGTTTCCCTCCCTAGTGCCCCACGCTTTAACACTAGGATCGTAATTTGGCCCTACGTTTTTATTTATTTATTTATTTTTAGGACCATCAGTGCAACGGTCGGGGTCCATACAAGCGGTGATCAGACGACCAAGGGACCCCAACCAGACAGGTGAGTATCAATAGGGAGGGGGGTTTAAAGCCATGACGTACCAGTATGATGTATGTCATTGGTCCTTATGGGGTTAAGAAATATCATTAACGTAACATTTAATAACAACCTACAACACATAGGGCTCTATTCCCTAGTGAACGGTAGCGTTAGCGTTCGGATTAGTAACTGTTAACGCTAGGATAAGTGACTTTAACGCATACCCTCATATTACCTTCCTGATGCTAAATCTGTGAAAAATGTGTTAGCGCATCGGTGATTGCGCAAGCTTTCTGCACTTTGCGCACCCTATACTTAACATGGGAAGCACTATCAGTAATTAGCATTAGGATAAGTAAGGAACAAAGTCCTAGCACTTATTACCACACCGATGCTCTAAACAAAATTTTGGCAGCACCTAGAAGCCGGTGCTAACTGATTCTACTTTGCAAAATCATTTAGCACCTCCTAAAACACCGCCATAAATCAAATACTCATCTCTCATCCCGCGGAAAGAATGGTGGACCAATCCACTGATTATCCTGGCCACAAGCAGAATGAGACTGGGAACCAATAGTTCCATTCCATGTTTTAGATGATTTTAGAAGAAATATATCAATCTCAGCCTCCAGCAGCACTATGGGATAGAGGGTGTAAAGGACGCCTGGCATGTGGTGCTCGGGATTTAAGCGCCTGGACATGGAATGACAGTCTGCTAACATGTAATGATAGAGATGTCACTTAGGACAAAGCCGTGGAAGCCCAAACAGAGCCATCTATTGTACGATGGTTCGTTGAGACATTTCTCATCTAGGGATAAATCCGGACTTCTAAGACGCCACAAAGGATGTTACAAATTTGTATGGAATTAAGTACGACAGTTACTGTACAAATGGAGCCTTCACGCATTCTGCTGATGTCACACGGGCTGTAAATGCCAGGGCAAGCGATACCCGGAAGTTGGAAGGATGTGACAGGTTCTTTCCCTTCATGTTGCACAGTCCGGCAGGTGGAACAGCTGAACAGCAAGCTGGATTCAACTGGGAGATCAGCTGTCCTCTACAGCTGGCCAAACCCACCACTTGGCATCTCAGAGAGCCACCAAGTGAAAGGAAAAACATACAGGAAGAAAAGGAGTCAGGAGTGCAACCCAAATCATCAAGCTAGAGGGCTTCAAAAGCATGCCCTAAAGTCTATGCCACATGATTACAGAAGCATAGTTCACCCACCCACTAGCTTATATACGTATGACACAGATATGCCTATTTCCCTCAACATGTTACAATTTTATGCAGAGGAAATGCACAGGGCTGCCCTGTAACATGCATAATACATATTTTTCAGGAAGGAAATCAGTTACAGCATCAAGTAGGTAATCTTCGATTTCACATTTATTATTCACCTGCAGCATATGCAGTCTGCATACTACATGATCGCATTATTGTTATGTTATCGCCCACAAGCTTGGGTAACAAATGACCATCCAGGACAAACATGGTGGATCTGGAAACCCTACAGCCTCTCCCTCGATGTGGGAGGCAAAGATGCCCTCTCAGCATCTCCAGGTCTTCATCAAACCACCACTTTCTGTGGGTTTTCATGATATCGCAGATTCAGCCAGAGCAGAGCTTGGGATGCTTTTAAATTTACCCTGGATATCCAAGGACTGAGCGGTTTAATTCTCAAAAACCTGAGCAGATATTAAAATCTTTAAAAACGCGAGCCATACGGTCCAAAAGGTTTACACAAATTACATAATTCAGGCCAAAATAGCTGTATTAAAGAAAAATGTTTCCCAACTTGGACACAACTTCAGCTCAACTGTTTTGGCATCAGGGGTCAAGTTGAGGGGGATCATGTGGGAATGCAGTTCCACCATTATTTTTGCAACGGGAACCGAGTTCCCATTGGCCGCACAAACTATAAAGCTTGTATCCAGGTGTTCAATCATATCTTTCCATGTTAATGAATAAATATATTATTTATCATGTATTTTTGCTAAAATCCACATATATACAGTACATATATCAGATTCGAGTGTGTGTTTGTTTTAAGTGCGAGATGATATGTGATAATTGGTGGGACAGAAATCTTGGTGAGTTCTCACTCTTCTATTTTTAAGACTTGACGCCGGTTTGGCATAAATATACACTATATTGCCAAAAGTATTCGCTCACCTGCCTTGACTCGCATATGGATGGGTGAGCGAATACTTTTGGCAATATAGTGTATTTACAATTCCAAGTGTCCTTGGGCAAGACACTAACGGTACATACTTACCTACCACACAATGGGCTATATTACCATCTTCACGCAAAAATGCTCACGCAACGTGTGAATTTGTGCGCCAAGCGTTAAATGTTTACGCGCGCAAATCACCGCTCGAATTACAATTCTTGCGCTTTTTTTCATCCGATCAATAACGCGCGTAAACCAGACACGCACAAATCCTTGCACAGTACCGTCGCGCGCAGAAATCAGTGTGCGCAGTTTTTCTCACGCGATTCAGCCAATCAGAATTATAAATAATAAAGAATAATAAGAATAATAAATGCACACACAACTTCTCCATTTTATTGGTTGGGTATGTGTAGAATGTGTAACTATACTTTGCTGCGTATTTTTTTTGGGCTGGTGTATTTGGTTTCGGCCAGGTTGATAGAATTTGGCATTAACACCAGCTTTTAGGAATTGCTAAAATTATGCGCGAAAAGGCTGTGCGTTACAAACTGCGCATAGATTGTAATACCATCCGCGTACCAGCGCACAAACGCATTTGCGCTCACAATGTTAAGTATAGGATGCGCAACGTACAGTAAGCTCGCGCAGCGTTCACGCAGGTTCACTCGCGGTAGACGATTACACGCGTTTGTTGCACTGACTATGTAATACGGCATTCGGTGCAAATGGTTTTACCCCTCGCGCTAATGTTTTTTTGCGCCGGCGCAAACGTTTGCACGAAGATTGTAATTTAGCCCAATATCGACTGTGGAGTCCATTGGTAACGTCTCTACCCTCTGACCGTGGAGAAGCAAGTCAAAAATACCATTCAGCACATCCCTCCAATACAACTGTGGAGAAGCAAGTCTTGACTTTTACGAGAAGTGGGTTCAACCTAACCACCAGGTCGCTGCTCTACAATGAATCATACAGGGAAAAACACCTTCAATGTGGATAGATGAGATTCCTGGAGGAAACTGGCATCTATGATGATCCCATATCAATATTCCATTTAATATGGTACCTTAATCATACAAGGTTGCTATAAGTTGTTCGTAAAAAAAATTATTTATCAAATAAAATATAATATAAATTGTAAAATTGATATATATAAGCTCCACGCATTTCATCTAGATCAAAATAGACTTTCTCAAGGGCGGTGATCAATAGGTAAAATCTATATAAATCAGCAAATTAAGTTTTGGTTTCAAGGAGGACGTGAACCACCCTCTGAGAGATTTTCCTACATCATTACATCAAAAAGCTAAGTAGATTTGTATTCACCACTGTATATTTGGTACGCTGCTCTACAATCATGGAAAGACGACCCAATCCCAATCAGAAGACGCTACTAGCGAGTGTCCTTGGGCAAGACACCTAACGATATGGATGCGCCTACCTCACAAAATACTTGTACAGAGATTGTAAGTTCCCTTGGGAACAGGGTCCCCTGAATCAGGTCATCATCCATGTGTGATATTCCAATGTATCAAACCCTTGTACACTGATCTTGTAAAGCGCTGTAGAATACGTGGCGCTATATAAATAAAGGATATAATTCACCCACATGAATTCACAGAGTGACTAAGGCTAGGGTCAGACGAACGCATTTTTTGCGTCGTCCGTGAAAAAGTGAGTTCGAACGAATGGACGTATTTTTTCACGGAATACGCGATAGCCTCTCATACAATGCGCAGTTTCGTCCGTGATTTTGTACAGATCATCAATAAAACACTTTTTGCGTCTGGACATTATGTTGGCCGGACATTAGCAGCGTCTGACGTCTCCTAATCATGCACACACGCCGCTAGCGGACGCAGCGCACTCTGTACGTCAGTACTAGCGGTATCACGTTTCTCAAAAAAAAGGCGTTTGTTTGCCGCTTGCGTTGCGTGGCCGCACTTTTGTGCGGCCGTACTTCGTACATTGCCCGTCATTGGCAGTCATTTGCTGCTACTACGTCCATGATAAAGTGCGGCTGCACGCGCGTTCGCACTGCGTTCGTCTGACCCTAGCCTAAACCCCCCCCCCCAGAGTAAAATGGACACTAGGATCTGGGGGCGGGGTGCCTCAACGAGACCCAGCATATCCTTCTTTACAGGTACCTGATGAAAGACAACAGGAGATCAGAGAAACTCTATTCATGCGACTCTGTTACAAATAGTATACATTTCTTTTACAAAATGAGTAATGTTGATATATGACGCAATGTTTTATGGGAAAACAGCAAAATAAGACAGAAAACAAATATATATATTCAATTTACATACACATAAAAGGATCAGATCAGTAAATGCTGAAGACAGGTGCCCGAAAAGTCTCCATTTTTTGACAGGGGTGTGAGATTCCTTCTCCCCATCTCACGCTCGGCTGTGTGTGGTGCAAATGGCACTTGCTATGAGTGAAAACAGTCATTATGTGTGAACACTTGATTTAACAAAGGACAGCTGGATGCATTTTTCAGCCCTGTTAAGAGTCCGTAAAATAGCCCATGCACCCTGTACCGCAGACTTTGTGGCACCAGGGCTATATACGTCACCAGGCCTGTGCTGCTGGTGAGCTTTCAGTCAGCCAATGCCAACCCAGCCAGACTCACTCACAGTGCTTTCCAAGAACTACTAAAAACACCGCCTGAAAAGCATATAATTTTATAAATATTCTTCCTGGATTTTTGCCTACGAGAATATAAAAAAAAAAAAAAATAGGGGGTTTATCTACTAAACTGGAAGTTTTGAAAATTACTAAAGCAAATTGTAAAAAGGATAAATGGAAGAAGTCTCAGAGGAAAGTTGTTCTTTTCATAAGATTATTGAATTCCTTTAAAAAGCTTACTCATAAAGTGCCGGTGTTGCAAATAATCGCAGGTATTGCAGCGCAAACCAATTTATTTATTAATTTATGCATTTTTCTGAATTCTTATTTTTCTTTTAAAAAATCCAATTTTTTTTAACTTTACTTATTTTTTCTGTAACAGCCCTTTTTATTACCATTCATTGGATCTTATATGTAAATTTCAGACATTTTCGCTCAGTAGTTTCTTTGCAAACAGCTTTTCACTTTTCAAACATTCAAGCAAACAGTTTTTCTAATTTATTCACTGCAGTCGTCTGCGGTGTCAGCTTTTTCCGGCGGCAGCGTTGCGTGTGATCGGCTCCTGCTTGGGTTTTTCCGGCGTTTTCGGCGGGTTAAGGCTGGTGTCAGACGAGCATAGTGTTCACCTCCGTGATGGCGCCTAAAAGTACGTCCGTGATAGCATGAAAGAAAGCCCATCGGAGCCCGACACACGAAGTACGTCCGCACTGAACTGCGGACGCTCAACGGCCGCGGCCCACGGACGCAAGGCAGACAAGAACGTACAACTCCTAGAACGACCGCACAAAGTGCGCTGCGTCCGTAATGTCTGCATAGCTTTGTGTGTGAGTGATGGAACGTGGACAGACGGACTGCATTTATACGTCCAGCATTTGTCACGGACAAAATGGTTTTGCTTTTTAATTTATTTTCCCTCCTACATCCGTCAAGATATACGTCAGTGAAAAAAACGGACTGTGTGGCCACTACTGCATCTTCCGTACGAACATACATCCGTACTGCACGGACGTACAGTCTGTAGAAATCACGTTCGTCTGACCCTAGCCTAATCCAGATGTTTTTGAGGGTTTTCGGCGTGCATTCCCTGGGTTTTGCAGTTAGTTGTCGGCGGGTTTGCGGCGACTTTTCCCTGCAATTCGGGGACCCTGTGGTGCTTGCTGAATACACCGCAGGGTCGCCGAAATGGAATCGCCAAATCGAACCGAATTGAAGAGAACTAAAAGTCACCGAACGACATCCAAGATGTCTGCCAGCCCCGGGAGAGGATCACGATCCGGCGCTTTTCAGTGCCGAATCGTGATCCGGCCCCCAAGGAGTTAATGCCAGGTACCATTTGGAAGGGCAGGCTATGTCCTTCCAAACGGCGCCTGACTTTAAACTGTGGTCCCCGGCGATCGGGAGGGAGAGAGGTCCTAAGGACCTCCCCCCTCCCTTTCAGGCACCTCCTCCGCACTGAAATAGGGGGGCGCCTGAAATAGATGTCAGCCCGCACCGGGGGGCACAGCGATCGGCTGGAATCCGGCCGATATCTGGCTGCAAAGGGAGGATGCGCTCAGCGCGTCCTCCGCAGCCAACGCTTCCTGCGGGAGGACACGCTCATCGCCTCCTCCGCAGCAAAGTGGTTAATGGCATTTTTTTTTTATTCTCTAATAAGACCATTTTATTATTTTTTATATGTCTCTTATTATTATTTCCATTCATTTCTATTGTTTTAAACGCCTTTAAAAAAAGAAAATCACCTAATCGCATTGAAGTGCGCCGAACGAAAACGCACTGAAATTTCGGTGAAATGTATGTGCTCTTTGAATAACCCCTTAAGGCTTATGTCAGACGAACGCAGTCTGAGCGCACTCTGCGTGCGTGCATAACGGACGGACTTACTGACGGAAGATACTGTAGACACCATATTACTTCCACTCTGACGCCCGTGTGGCCACCTCGCTGAGCGCAGTTTGTGCGCACAGCGCTGCAAGGGTCGATCCCCTATGGAGGATTGTGCTTTGCAGACCCGTCAAACATAGAAACATAGAAAAATGTCGGCAGATAAGAACCTTTCGGCCCATCTAGTCTGCCCAATTACATGGATACTTTACCTGGATTTATATTTTGTTTAGGATAGCCTTATGCCTATCCCATGCCTGCTTAAATTCAATTACTGTTTTGGCCTCTACCACTTCAACTGGAAGGCTGTTCCATGTATCCACCACCCTCTCAGTAAAATAATGCTTCCTGATGTTACTTTTAAACCTTTGCCCCTCTAATCTAAGACTATGTCCTCTTGTTTTGCTACTTTGTTTCCGTTTAAATATACTCCCTTCCTCTACCTTGTGGATTCCCTTTACGTATTTAAATGTTTCTATCATATCTCCTCTGTCTCGTCTTTTTTCCAAGCTGTACATGTTAAGATCATGAAGCCTTTCCTGGTAACTTTTCTCCTTCAAGCCGTACACCATTTTAGTAGCCCTTCTCTGAACTCTCTCTAAGATGTCTATATCCTTCTGGAGATACGGTCTCCAGTACTGCACACAGTACTCCAAGTGAGGTCTCACCAGTGCTCTGTACAGTGGCATGAGCACTTCCCTTTTCCTACTGCTAATACCTCTCCCTACACAACCAAGCATTCTGCCAGCATTTCCTGCTGCTCTATTACATTGACTACTTACCCTTAGATCCTCTGAAATAATAACCCCTAAATCCCAAACCTCAGATGTTGAGGTTAGGACTGTATCAAATATTCTATATTCAGCCCTTGGGTTTTTACGTCCCAGGTGCATTATCTTGCACTTAAACACATTAAAACTCAATTGCCACAGCTCCGACCATTTTTTTAGTTTACCTAAATCATTTGTCATTTGGCTGATCCCTCCAGGAACGTCAACCCTGTTGCAAATCTTTGTGTCATCAGCAAAAAGACATACTTTTCCATTAATACCTTCTGCAATATCACTAATAAAAATATTAAAGAGAATGGGTCCAAGTACTGACCCCTGAGGTACCCCACTGGTAACAAGACCTTGCGCCGAATAAACTCCATTTACCACAACCCTCTGTTGCCTGTCACTCAGCCACTGCCTAATCCATTCAACAATATTGGAATCCAAGCTCAAAGATTGCAATTTATTGATAAGCCTTCTATGCGGAACAGTATCAAAAGCCTTACTGAAATCTAAATAAGCAATGTCTACTGCACCACCTGTGTCTATTATTTTTGTTACCCAATCAAAAAAATCAATAAGATTAGTTTGGCATGATCTCCCTGAGGTAAACCCATGTTGTTTCTTATCCTGTAATCTATGAAACACGCATCGTAGGGTTTCGACAGAGAGGTTTAGAGCACGTCCGCTGTAGCGCACGCAATTCGTGTGCGCGCTACAGCGTGTGGCCGGCCATGTCATAACATCACAATACTGTGATGGGCATCGGAAGGCACGTCAGTACAGGCATGCATGGTACGCTCATCTGACACTGGCCTTAAACAACACTATCTGCATTAAGGAAAACGTGGGGATCCTGAGATTTATGTAAGTAACAGGTAATTGTTGCTTTGTGGCCAGGTGGGAGTGTGATTTTCATGGTTACTCAGCAGGATATGAAACAGACAACTTGGTAACAGTGTCAGTCTGGCTCTGTGAGAAATCCCAGCTCCTGGGAGGCTGTATGGGCCATTGTGACCAGGGTAAAATGGGAAATATAAAATGAGATAAAAGGAGATAGTCAGCTTTACATAGGTCATAAAAATACGCCTTTAGCCTTGCAAGGTGTAGTACTTAAATTAAACACCTATACAGGTTACATATACTTTTAGTACAACGATACAACGGAAGTAAGAACTTCCAAAAAAATAGGGGATAACCCAAGGATCAATTAGAAAAACAATTATTTTTCAACAACTTTATTATAATAATGAAACAATTCAATAACACAACAAAACAATTTAAAAAACACAAATTAGAGAATGGAGTATACGTAAAAGGTATATCTGGGAAGTTATATGTCCAATGAAACCATAAATATGTGCCACAATTACAACTATTGATTAATTAAATAAGCATAAGTGGATATCAAAAATAAGTGGACTAGGCCTATGGCCACGCAGGTGCGGGAGATGAATGATAAGGAAAAACCCCCCTGTAGAAAAAATTAAATTGTATAACAATTAGCGCTTCAAAAAAGATTCCAGATTCAAATCAATTCAAAAAACACTAAAAATATGCTTGTACCAATGACTGTTGAATTGTAGATAAAATACATATTACAAGCGTTTCTTAGAATCCCCTTAGATCTGGTTCCTTGTCTGGGATATTAAGTCGCTATACTAGTATACACCGGTACATACACTGTTGCGAATCCATTTACTGTGTACTAATAAGACCAGCAGAGCATTATACTTATATGGGAATCCCTTACGAGAGGATACATTGCTATTTTTAGTGTTTTTTGAATTGATTTGAATCTGAAATCTTTTTTGAAGCGCTAATTGTTATACAATTGAATTTTTTCTACAGGGGGGTTTTTCCTTATCATTCATCTCCCGCACCTGCGTGGCCATAGGCCTGGTCCACTTATTTTTGATATCCACTTATGCTTATTTAATTAATCAATAGTTGTAATTGTGGCACATATTTATGGTTTCATTGGACATATAACTTCCCAGATATACCTTTACGTATACTCCATTCTCTAATTTGTGTTTTTTAAATTGTTTTGTTGTGTTATTGAATTGTTTCATTATTATAATAAAGTTGTTGAAAAATAATTGTTTTTCTACATATACTTTTATTCTTATCTTCCAAAGTGTCACAGTCAAAAAGGGACACTTGCATTTTAGGGACCGCTGCTGGACGGGCAGCCAGATATTTTAGATCCCCTCACAAATTATCAAGATCATTTAATTTAGGCTGGCGTCAGACGAGCGCACTATGTGCGCCCGTACTGACATGTCTTCTGGAGTCTGTTGCAGCATTGAGACACTGCGACGGGGCCAACCACATGCTGCTGCACATGCACAAATTGTGTGCGCAACAGCGTCCGTGCTGCGTCTGTGCAGCAGCCCTCTCCGTCAAAGCGCTAGGACGTGTGTTGACAGAGCTCCAAAGCACGATCCTCCATAGGTGGCCAGACAGGCATCGATTGGAAGGAACGTCCACTCTCGCGGACGTTCCTTCCGCTCTTCAAATACGCTCGTCTGACCCCAAGCCTTAGGCTAGGGTCAGACGAACGCATTTTCACGTTGTCAGTGAAAAAGTGCGTTCGAACGAATGGACGCATTTTTTCACGGAGTACGCGATAGCGGTCATACGATGCGCATTTGCATCCGTGATTTTGTACGGATCATCAATAAAACACTTTGTGCATCTGGACGTTATGTTGGCCGGACATTAGCAGTGTCTGACATCTCCAATTCACGCACACACGCCTCTAGCGGACGCAGCGCACTCTGTACAACCGTACTAGAGGTTTTACGTTCTCGACAAAATGCGTTCGTTTTCCACTTGCGTTGCGCAGCCGGACTTTTGTGCGACCGTACTTCGTATATTGGACGTCATTGCCTGGCACTTGCTGCTACTACGGCCGTGATTATGTGCGCCTGCACGCGCGTTCGCACTGCGCTCGTCTGACCCTAGCCTAAAATACAATTTTGATCAAGAGAAAATTACACCACAAGTTTTATAACAACAGTTATTATAGTTTGGAGACTTATTGCCGGGAGCACCTAAATGAGAGGAACATTAGGATAGAAAATAGGGATTTGGGCCCAAAACACTGACTTATCCTTCTAAATACAGAGATATGGGAGGTGTTTAAATATACTGTATCTTTTAATGGATTTCAATTGGGCTAGATTCCAAGACTGGTGTAAATTCAATCGGAGCTCGTTAGTGTTGCCAGATCGGCCATGTTTTCCTGGACACTTAATACTATTTCATGCAGAGGAGAGTACAGTGAAAGTGCTGCCCTGCAACATGTATTATTCATATGCTGCAGGAAGGAAATCAAGACAGGTCACCTTGGCTTCCTTTATTTCTTACCTGCAGCACATGAGTTATACATGCTGCAGGGTTGCATTTTCCATGCACTTCCCATCAGCATTAATTAATTCTACGTGTCCAGGAAAACATGGCCATTCTGGAAACCCTAGCTCTTGTAAATTTAGCAACACAAATCTTTAATGGCTCTGGTTGGGTTTACACCAGGCTTGGAATTTAGCCCCATTTAAGGCTGGGGTCAGACGAACGCAGTGCGAACGCGCGTGCAACCGCACTTTATTACGGCCGTAGTTGCAGCAAATGACGTCCAATTACAGGCAATATACGAAGTACGGCCGCACGAAAATTCGGCTGCGCAACGCAAGCGGCAAACGAACGCATTTTTTTGAGAATGTAGAACCGCTAGTACTGACGTACAGAGTGCGCTGCGTCCGCATAGTGGCGTCTGTGCGTGATTAGGAGACGTCAGACGCTGCTCATATCCGGCCTACATAACGTCCAGACACCCAAAGTTTCCTGGTTTGGATCCGTCAAAAATCACAGCCGAAATTGCGCATCGTTTGACCGCTATCGCGTCTTCTGTGAAAAAATGCGTTCGGACGCATCAACGCACTTTTTGATGGTAGACGTAAAAAATGCATTCGTCTAAGGCTAGGGTCAGACTAACGCATTTTTCACGTTGTCCGTGAAAAAGTGCATTCGAATGGACGTATTTTTTCACGGAATACGCGATAGCGGTCATACGATACGCATTTTCGTCCGTGATTTTGTACAGATCATCAACAAAACCCTTTTTGCGTCTGGACGTTATGTTGGCCGGACGTGTGCAGCGTCTGACGTCTCCCAATCACGCAAACACGCCGCTATGCGGACGCAGCGCACTCTGTACGTCAGTAGTAGCGGTTTGACGTTCTAGAAAAAATGCGTTCGTTTGCCACTTGCGTTGCGCGGACGAACTTTCGTGCAGCCGTTCTTTGTATGCATTGGACGTCATTTGCTGCTAGCACGGCCGTGATTTCGTGCGGTTAAACGCACGTTAAAAATGCTTTCGTCTGACCTTAGCCTAAGGCTAGGGTCAGACAAACGTGATTTCTACGGACTGTGCGTCCATGCAGTACGGACGACGTCAGTACGGAAGACGCAGTAGTGGCCACACAGTCCGTTTATCACTGACGTATATTTTGACGGATGTAGGAGGGAAAATAAATTAAAAAGCAAAACCATTTTGTCCGTGAAAAATGCTGGACATATAAAAGCAGTCCGCCTGACCACGTTCCATCACTCGCACACAAAGCTATGCAGACGTTGAGGACGCAGCGCACTTTGTGCGGCCGTTCTAGGGGTTGTACATTCTTGCCTGCCTTGCGTCCGTAGGCCGCGGCCATTGTGCGTCCGCAGTTCAGTGCGGACGTACTTCATGTGTCGGGCTCCGATGGGCTTTCTGTCATGCTATCACGGACGTACTTATAGGCGCAATCACGGACGTGAACACTACGCTCGTCTGACCCCAGCCTGACCCTAGCCTAAACGCTGCATTCTCCTGTTTTCTTTGGTTTTCTTCTTCAAACTCTACCCCATAAAACACGTAGAGGTGATTTGTCTCCAGTTTTGCCAGATCGGCCATGTTTTCCTGGCCACTGAAATGCATTCATGCTGATGGACAGGTAAATCAAACAGGAATCCCAGGTGATCCATTCTGATAAGGAAGCATATCTTATTTATGTTGAAGGGCAGCGCTTTCCCAGTGCCCTTCTTCTGCATGAAATAGTAATATGTGTCCAGGAAAACATGGCTGATTTGGCAGCACTAATTGTGTCAAAGATAAGGTGACCATATTTTTTAAATGAAATCCAGGGACATTTTTGTTTTATTATTGGCAAATTGTAGGGGAAAAAAATTATTAGCATATTTTCCTTAAATTATATATGCAGTAGTAAGCCAGTAGTTTCATAAACAAATATACAACCTAAAAATTATTTTTTTAATAAAAATACCTTTCTTTCAGAAACTAGCAGCAGATTCTCCCTCTTAACTGTAAATTTTAAATTTGGGATTATGGGATGGGCAGCTGACTCCCCTGCAGCGACACTAATGGAAGGGATACATTGTGTGCCGGTTACTATTTAAACCAGCGCGCGCTATATGCAGCGTATGACAGACTGCGCTATTAGCGTAGTGGGAGCTATGCAAAATACGCAGCCGGCTTCCCCGCTACGCTAAGGCTAGGGTCAGACGAGCGCAGTGCGAACGCGCGTGCAGGCGCACTTAATCACGGCCGCACTAGCAGCAAGTGCCAGGCAATGACGGCCAATATACGAAGTACGGTCGCACAAAAGTCCGGCTGCGCAACGCAAGTGGAAAACGAACGCATTTTTTCGAGAACGTTAAACTGCTAGTACTGACGTACAGAGTGCGCTGCGCCCGCTAGCGGCGTGTGTGCATGAATTGGAGACGTCAGACACTGCTAATGTCCGGCCAACATAACGTCCAGATGCACAAAGTGTTTTATTGATGATCCGTACAAAATCACGGATGCAAATGCGCATCGTATGACCGCTATCGCGTACTCCGTGAAAAAATGCGTCTATTTGTTCGAACGCACTTTTTCACAGACAACGCGAAAATGCGTTCGTCTGACCCTAGCCTAATAGTGTATCTTCTCACAAGCTGCGAATACAGCGTGCACCGGTTTTAGGCCCGTGTCAGACGAACGCAGTGATCACGTGATCACGTCCGTGTTGCCGCACAGTTTAATGTCCGTCGTAACATAGAATCATGAGCAATAGAGACCCACACACTAAGTGCGTCCGCACCGAACAGCGCACACACAACGCACGTGGCAAACGAAAGCAAGTTAACAAAAACGTAAAACCGCTAGAACGGATGCGCAGAGTGTGCCATGTCCGCATAGCGTAGTGTGTGTGTGATGAAACGAAGTCAGACGGACCGCATTTGCGACGTCCAGCACCTTGACGCACACAATGGCTTTTCATATCATGTATCGATTTTTATCATTTTTCATATTAATTTTGTTTCCCATAGCTCCCTTTTTTTCCCCTACGTCCGTCTAGAAAAATGGATCGTGTGGTGTCTACAGTATCTTCCGTCACGATGTCTGTCCGTTCTGCAGGCATGCAGAGTGCGCTCAGAATGAGGTCGTCTGAGGCTAGGATCAGACGAACGCATTTTTCGCGTTGTCTGTGAAAAAGTGCGTTCGAATGAATGAACGTATTTTTTCACGGAATACGCGATAGCGGTCATACGATGCGCATTTTTCGGCCGTGATTTTGTATGGATCATCAATAAAACACTTTTTGCGTCTGGATGCTATGTAGGCAGGACATTAGCAGCGTCTGACGTCTCCTAATCACGCACACACGCCGCTAGTGGACGCAGCGCACTCTGTATGTCATTACTAGCGGTTTCACGTTTTTGAAAAAATGTGTTCGCCGCTTGCGTTGCACGGCCGAACTTTTGTGCGGCCGTACTTCGTATATTGGCCATCATTGGACGTCATTTGCTGCTACTACGGCCGTGATAAGGCTAGGGTCAGACTAACGCATTTTTCACGTTGTCCGTGAAAATGTTCGTTCGTGGAATGGACGTATTTTTTCACAGAATACGCAATAGCGGTCATACGATGCGCAGTTTCGGCTAGGGTCAGACTAACGCATTTTTCACGTTGTCCGTGAAAATGTGCGTTCGAAGAATGGACGTATTTTTTCACGGAATACGCAATAGCGGTCATACTATGCGCAGTTTCATCCGTGATTTTGTACGGATCATCAATAAAACACTTCTTGCATCTGGACGTTATGTTAGCCGGACATTAGCAGCGTCTGATGTCTCCAATTCAAGCACACACGCCTCTAGCGGACGCAGCGCACTCTGTACGTCAGTACTAGTGGTTTAACGTTCTCGAAAAAATGCGTTCATTTTCCACTTGCGTTGCGCAGCCGGACTTTTGTGCGACCGTACTTCGTATATTGGCCGTCATTGCCCGGCATCTGCTGCTAGCACGGCCGTGATTAAGTGCGCCAGAACGCGCGTTCGCACTGCCTCAGTCTGACCCTAGCCTTAAGGCTAGGGTCAGACTGAGGCAGTGCGAACGCGCGTTCTGGCGCACATAATCACTGCCGCACTAGCAGCAGATGCCGGGCAATGACAGCCAATATACGAAGTACGGTCGCACAAAAGTCCGGCCGCGCAACGCAAGTGGAAAATGAACGCATTTTTTCGAGAACGTTAAACCGCTGGTACTGACGTACAGAGTGCGCTGCGGCCGCATAGCAGCGTGTGTGCGTGATTAGGAGATGTCAGACGCTGCTAGTGTGCGGCCAACATAACGTTCAAACAGCCGGATTTCCCTAGACTTCTTTTCACCCCATCGTCATGAAATACGTCCAGAATTGCGCATCGTCTGACCACTTAAGCGTATTCCGTGAAAAAATGCGTGCGCACGCATCGACGTACATTTTGACGGTGGCCGCAGAAAATGCGCTCATCTGTCCCTAGCCTAATCCGTGATTTTGTACGCATCATCAATAAAACACTTGTTGTGTCTGGACGTTATGTTGGCTGGACATTAACAGTGTCTGACATCTCCTAATCACGCACACACGCCGCTAGCGGACGCAGCGCACTCTGTACGTCAGTACTAGTGGTTTAACGTTCTCGAAAAAATGCGTTCATTTTCCACTTGCGTTGCGCAGCCGGACTTTTGTGCGACCGTACTTCGTATATTGGCCGTCATTGCCCGTCATTTGCTGCTAGTGCGGCCGTAATTATGTGCGCCAGAACGCGCGTTCGCACTGCCTCAGTCTGACCCTAGCCTTAAGTGCGGCTGCACGCACGTTCGCACTGCATTCGTCTGACCCCAGCCTTACATTAGCCTAAATAGTAACTGGCACACGCTGTACACAGCTTATGACAACGTGAATCAGGTGATTTTATAAAAAAAAAAAATGTAATTTCTGGGGACATAAATTGTCCGGGGACGGTCTCCTCAATCTTGTGCCTGTCCCTGGAAATTGGGGACGAATGGTCACCCTAGTCCAGGAGCATATGGTCACTATGAATTTACATGATCCCTTTTGGAATTTGGCAAACCTGTCTTTGTTATGGTTTAGTCATGAGGCCAAACCCAAGGAAATGAGTAATTGTTATAGCGGCTTACTCACTACCATGTCTGAGGCTGGTGTACTCAACACAAGCACCGATTGTTCTGAGGAATGAGGGGGGGGGGGAAATCACCTGTTTGCACTGTTTAGTTTTTTTTTATTGTGTCGTGCAGGGATGAGCAACATCGACCCTTCAGATGTTTTGAAACTGCATCTCCCATGACGCTCAGGCACACATAGATTGTCTGAGTCGGCGCTGAAATCGGCGCTGAAAAGCGCCGGTTCGTGATCCTTTCCCGGAGCTGGCCGACATCTTGGATGTCGGCCAAGCCTCAGGGAACTCCCCCTGAGGACTGGCGTCATCGTGCATAGCACGATGACGCCAGTCCTGGAGTTAACCCTTAGCTGCCACCAATGGTGGAGATAGGGGGTTCCAATGAACCCCCTATCTCCCGGTCCGTGGCAGCTAGGGGTTAATGTTTGATATTGTTGGATCGGCCAGAGCATGGCCTTTCCAACGATATCAAACATGATAATGAAAAAAGTTTTTTAAAAAAAATAAAAATTTAAAATAAAAAAATATATACCGGTATATTTAAAAAAAAATAAAAAAGTATTTTTTTTGTTTTTGTTAATGCAGCAATATTGTTCCCATTTCAATTATAATGTGAACAATAATGCTGCACTAACGATTTTTGTATGCGGTGCGTTTGTTAAAAATAGCGACATTTTCCCCCAAAAAAAATGTAACGGGTCCCCATTTCTAATTTTTTTAACAATCGCACCCTATACAAAATATAACCGCAAATGATCGCTTGTTAAAACGTGAAAAAAAAACACTTTACACATAATAAATTATTGAAAATTCTAATTTTATTGCATTTTTTGTTATAATATACAGACATGACATAACGTATACATATAATAATGACATATTATGAATCTGTGGAGTCTGCCGGAAATAACGATATATAATATGTCTGGGTCATATATCAAAATATGGCTACAAAACGCGGTTAAACATGATGAGCGAAAGTGGTAAAAATGACCTCAGCACAGAGGTGTGAAAAGCCTCAGCAGCGAAAGGGTTAAAGCACCTTTTTTATTATTTAGACATATTTTAATACATTTTTACTGGTTTAAACACCTATTAGGAGAATAAAAGAGTTCTGGTTTTCTTTTTTTGCAGTTTGGTGGAATTTGCCAAGGCCGCTTTGGCGCTTTTTAGTGCTTTTCAGTTTGTTTCGGTGCTCTTCAGCGACGTTCTTCAACTTTTTTGTGGGGTTTCAGCGACTTTATCTCCAGCGCATTAGTGACCATTCACTAAATAATGAATTCACCGAAATGGAATCACCGAAGCGAAAAGGACTGAAATTTCATAGAACTTTTGGTGCTTTGTGAATAGACCCTTTAATCTACTCTAGTGCTATGCAAATATAAATTTTATATGCTACATGAAACCAGAATTTTAGCTTGACATGCTTTTTTGTGGTGGGTCTGGAGACTCAAACAATAGCTCTGAGGTATCCCTCTGCACTCGCTCAGGTGTGATGTTCAAGAGGCAGTGATGAGCACCTCAGAGAAGGCGTGGCAAAACATGGCTGCCACCTGCCATTCTGACAGGACTAGGCCAGCCTCACCTCTTCAATGCATTTTTGGGTGTTTGCATATCAATAGAAAAAAGATACGCATGACTGTCACTGTGCAAGGCAGGGACCTAGGCACTGAAGGTATTTGTAAACTACAGTTCCCTTTGTACTCGGCCTTCTTTAGCCTAATGTGTTTGTGATATCTGTGGATTTAATCTATTTACCTGTATATCCACTTTAATGTATCTTATATCATGCTAAACCTAAACAGCTCTACCAAATAAGTTCGTTCTATATGACATATAATAATTGTGTTGTGAGCAGCGTTTGTGGTTCCTTTTTGGGGACATTTTCAAGCTTTTTTTTTTTTCTGAATACCACAAAGCTGTCTTCCTAACATTTTTAAAATTGTAGTGGAGGGAAAAAAATCAGAACAAGCGGTCTCTATTCTACTAACAATAAAATAAAAGCCACACATAAATCTCTTTTTAGGGTAAAGTGTGGGTAACAGGAAAGGATCGATGACGCAGCATCAGGTATTTTTACAGACGCTCACTGAGTGAGATCAGACGAGTGGTAAAATTTCACAACTTGTGCTGAACAGCATTATTTATGACCATTTTTTTCCTTTTTTTTTATTCTTCTTAATCCTGATGAGCATCTTTTACATTTTTTATTTTCTTCACACCTACTATACTTTTGAAAGTGCTATCACAATGTGAGCAGGATGTTACTACAATGTGAGCAGGATGTTACTTCGCTGCAGAGGGATTTAGATAGATTGGGGGACTGGGCACTTAAATGGCAGATGAGATTTAATCTAGATAAATGCAAAGTTATGCACTTTGGAGTGAAGAACACACAAGCAATTTATACCCTAAATGGTACGGAGTTAGGGAAATCCAAGCAGGAGAAGGATTTGGGAATAATCATAGACTTCAAACTAAGTAACAATGTGCAATGTCAAACAGCAGCCGCCAAGGCCAGCAAAGTACTGGCATGCATTAAAAGGGGAGTTCACTCACGGGATGAAAACATAATTTTGCCTCTGTATAAATCAATGGACAGGCCGCACCTTGAATATGCCGTGCAATTTTGGGCACCTGTCTTAAAAAAAGATATTATATTGCTAGAAAAAGTGCAGAGACGGGCAACTAAATTAATAAGGGGGATGGAAGGGTTAAGTTATGAGGAAAGACTAACAAGCTTAAACCTGTTTAGTTTAGAGAAAAGGCGCCTTAGAGGGGATCTGATAACCTTATATAAATATATACGGGGCCATTATCAACCATTGTCTGAGAACCTATTCATTAACAGGACTATACATAGGACAAGGGGTCATCCATTTAGACTGGAAGAAAGAAAATTTAGCTTAAAGCATAGGAAGGGTTATTTTACGGTGAGAACAATAAAGCTTTGGAATTCTCTGCCTGTTGAGGTGGTTGGGTCAGAGTCTGTACAGACTTTTAAAAAACGACTGGATGACTTCCTGCAGACACAGAATATTAAGGGTTATAATATTTAATATGTGGGTAAAAGCTTCTTGATCCAAGGAGAAATCTGACTGCCATTCTGGGGTCAAGAAGGAATTTTTTCCCAGTATGTTGCATATTTCAGACTGGGTTTTTTGCCTATGTGGGAGAGGCTGAACCCGATGGACGCATGTCTTTTTTCAGCCTATGTAACTATGTAACTATGTAACTATGTAACTATCATGTTGGCCTTTTATAAAAACGAAAAAAATTATACTTTTTTTTCCCATTCTGCATGATAACTCTGTGTGTTACTTCGTTTTATCTCCATTTAATTTTAATGCTGTTATTTTTTCCAAGGAGAGACTGTTTTAAGCTTTTAAAACAAACAAATCAGACTGTGTATATTTAGAACAAAAAACACACACCCAGAGTATATAATTCGTTTTCTGCATCCAGAATTTTAAACCTGTGATCCCATGAAAGGTTCTCCCCTGGGTGTGATCGGATCTGATTTAGTACTCTGTGTTATTACAGAAAATTTTCATCTTATTAAAAATAAATTTGAGTTGGAGGATAAACGCACTCTGCATGCCCACAGAAAGTTGTTGTTTCTGACCAGGAATCACACCTTATATGTGTGTTGCTGATTTTTGCTAACACAACTATATTAAAATGTTGTGTAATTTCATGTCGCTCGCTTCTGCTGTCACGCACGCTGCAGCGTAAAGTGACAGCTTTCAGCCTACAGCAGTGGTTCCCAACTGCGGTCCTCAAGTAAACATAGAAACATAGAAACATAGAAAAATGTCGGCAGATAAGAACCTTTTGGCCCATCTAGTCTGCCCAATTACATGGATACTTTACCTGGATTTATCTTTTGTTTAGGATAGCCTTATGCCTATCCCATGCCTGCTTAAATTCAATTACTGTTTTAGCCTCTACCACTTCAACTGGAAGACTGTTCCATGTATCCACCACCCTCTCAGTAAAATAATGCTTTCTGATGTTACTTTTAAACCTTTGCCACTCTAATCTAAGACTATGTCCTCTTGTTTTGCTACTTTGTTTCCTTTTTAAATATACTCCCTTCCTCTACCTTGTGGATTCCCTTTACGTATTTAAATGTTTCTATCATATCTCCTCTGTCTCGTCTTTTTTCCATGCTGTACATGTTAAGATCATTAAGCCTTTCCTGGTAACTTTTCTCCTTCAAGCCGTACACTATTTTAGTAGCCCTTCTCTGAACTCTCTCTAAGATGTCTATATCCTTCTGGAGATACGGTCTCCAGTACTGCACACCGTACTCCAAGTGAGGTCTCACCAGTGCTCTGTACAGTGGCATGAGCACTTCCCTTTTCCTACTGCTAATACCTCTCCCTACACAACCAAGCATTCTGCTAGCATTTCCTGCTGCTCTATTACATTGACTACTTACCTTTAGATGCTCTGAAATAATAACCCCTAAATCCTTTCCTCAGATGTTGAGGTTAGGACTGTATCAAATATTCTATATTCAGCCCTTGGGTTTTTACGTCCCAGGTGCATTATCTTGCACTTAAACACATTAAAACTCAATTGCCACAGCTCCGACCATTTTTTTAGTTTACCTAAATCATTTGTCGTTTGGCTGATCCCTCCAGGAACGTCAACCCTGTTGCAAATCTTTGTGTCATCAGCAAAAAGACATACTTTTCCATTAATACCTTCTGCAATATCACTAATAAAAATATTAAAGAGAATGGGTCCAAGTACTGACCCCTGAGGTACCCCACTGGTACCACAACCCTCTGTTGCCTGTCACTCAGCCACTGCCTAATCCATTCAACAATATTGGAATCCAAGCTCAAAGATTGCAATTTATTGATAAGCCTTCTATGCGGAACAGTATCAAAAGCCTTACTGAAATCTAAATAAGCAATGTCTACTGCACCACCTGTGTCTATTATTTTTGTTACCCAATCAAAAAAATCAATAAGATTAGTTTGGCATGATCTCCCTGAGGTAAACCCATGTTGTTTCTGATCCTGTAATCTATGTGTTTTTAGATGTTCAACAATCCTTTCCTTTAACATGGTTTCCATTAATTTCCCCACTACTGACGTAAGACTAACTGGCCTATAGTTCCCAGATTCCTCCCTACTACCCTTCTTGTGAATGGGCACAACATTTGCTAATTTCCAGTCTTCTTGGACGACTCCCGTTAGCAAGGATTGGTTAAATAAATCTGTTAACGGTTTTGCTATTACATCACTGAGCTCTTTTAATAATTTAGGGTGGATCCCATCAGGCCCCATTGATTTATTTGTCTTTACTTTAGACAGCTGCTGTAGAACCTCCTCCTCTGTAAACTGATATGTAATTGTCTCGTTAGTGTTTCCTCCTAACTGAGGTCCCTTTCCTTCCTTTTCTTCTGCAAAGACTGAACAAAAATATTCATTGAGGCAGTCAGCGAGACTTTTATCCTCTTCTACATACCTTCCTTCCTTTGTTTTTAATCTAACTAATCCTTGTTTTACTTTTCTTTTCTCGTTTATGTATCTAAAAAATGTTTTGTCCCCCTTTTTTACTGACTGAGCTATTTTCTCTTCTGCGTGTGCTTTGGAAGCTCTTATAAATTGCTTTGCCTCTTTCTGCCTAATCTTATAGCTTTGCCTATCTTCTTCACTCTGAGTTGTTTTATAATTATTGAATGCTGTCTTTTTGTTCTTCACTATTTTGGCCACTTCTGCAGAGTACTACAGTGGTTTCTTCCCTTTTTTGTTTTTGCTAACAAGTCGAAGGCAATTGCCTGTGGCCTTCAATAATGCTTCCTTTAAATAATCCCATTTCTCCTGGACTCCCTTTAAACTCCTCCAGTCTGATAATGACTCCTTCACACAAAGTCTCATTTTAGAAAAATCTGTTTTTTTAAAGTCTAAAACTTTTGTTTTTGTGTGGTGCGGCTCCATCCCTGTTCTTTATATTAAACCATACTGACTGGTGATCACTAGATCCCAAATTTTCACCTACAACAACGTCCGCTACCAAACCTCCATTTGTGAGTATTAAATCCAATATGGCCTCTTTACGAGTCGGCTCCTCAACTACTTGTGTTAGAGATAATCCCAGTAGGGAGTTTAGAATATTTGTACTCCTGGTGCACCCAGCTGTTTTGGTTTTCCAGTTCACATCAGGAAGATTAAAGTCCCCCATGATAATAACTTCCCCCTTCATTGCCATTTTGGCTATTTCCTCAAGCAGCAGATTATCTAGCTCTTCTACTTGTCCAGGGGGTCTATAGATCACACCTACACGAGCTACTGTATGATTGCCAAATGTTAGCGTAACCCAAACTGACTCTATGTTCACCTCGCTCACTTTTATTTGGTTCGTTTTTATGTTGTTTTTCACATACAGGGCCACTCCTCCTCCTTTCCTACCTTCTCTGTCTTTTCTATATAAAGAGTACCCCGGTACCCCTAACAGTTCAGGTTTTCCAGATATCTGAAGCACAGCACAGGTGATATGATTTGCTGCTCAGTGATTGCAGGATTCAGTCTTCTTTTCCCAAAGGAAACCCTTAACCACTTCAATGCGGAGGACGCGCTCAGCGCGTCCTCCGCATGGCTGCTGGTATGCGGAGGACGCGTTGAGCGCGTCCTCCCATTTGGGGTCAGCGTTCGGCCGGGTTCCGGCCGATCGCTGGCCCCCCCGGTGCGGGCTGACATCCTCGGCAGCGCGATGACACCTAATTCAGGCGCCCCCCCCCCGCATGTGCGGAGGAGGCGCCTGAAAGGACCTCTCTCCCTCCCGATCGGCGGCATTGCGGGGGTTAACCCAGGCACCATTTGGAAGGGCACAGCCTGCCCTTCCAAATGGTGCCTGGCATTAACCCCTGGGGAGCTGGATCGCGAATCGGCGCTGAAAAGCGCCGGTTCGTGATCCTTTCCCGGAGCTGGCCGACATCTTGGATGTCGGCCAAGCCTCTGGGAACTCCCCCTGAGGACTGGCGTCATCGTGCATAGCACGATGACGCCAGTCCTAGAGTTAACCCCTAACTGCCACCAACGGTGGAGATAGGGAGTTCCAATGAACTCCCTATCTCCCGATCTGTGGCAGCTAGGGGTTAATGTTTGGTATTGTTGGATCGGCCAGAGCATGGCCGTTCCAACGATACCAAACACTACAGTGAAAAAAGTTTTTAAAAAAACAAACAAAAAAAAACATTTTTTTTTTCTTTTTTTTGGTTCGTTAATGCAGCAATATTGTTCCCATTTCAATTATAATGTGAACAATGATGCTGCACTAACGATTTAGGTATGCGGTGCGTTTGTTAAAAATCGCGTAATTTTCCCCAAAAAAAAATGTAACGAGACCCCATCTCTAATTTTTTTAACAAGCGCACCCCATACAAAATATAACCGCAATTGCTCGCATGTTATAATGTGAAGAAAAACACTTTACACGTTGTAAATTATTGAAAATACATATTTTATTGCATTTTTTGTTATAATATACAGACATGACATAACGTATACATATAATAAAGACATATTATGAATCTACCGAGTCTGACGGAAAGAACGATATATAATATGTCTGGGTCATATACTAAAATAAGCTTTCAAAACACGTTTAAACATGATGAGCAAAACCGGTAAAAATGACCTCAGCACAGAGGTGTGAAAAGCCTCAGCAGAGAAAGGGTTAAAACCTGGCCTGTTAGTGGGCCCTGAGGACCACGGTTGGGGACCACTTATTTACAGGACTGATTGACTGTTACCGGCAGTGGCACCCTGCCTCCACTGGTATTGTCTTCTGGAGTCCTCCGTTCTTTAGAAAACGGTTAACTCAGTGTTTTTATAATATTTTAGATTGTGAGTAAGACGTACCTAAAGATCACGTCTGCCTGCTCCAATACGTCTACCATCGTGGACACTCTCTCCATAACGGCGTTCTGGCATCTCACACCGACAGATGCACTGATCGTTTCGGCGGCTGAGCAAAAGGTTGGAGACATGAAGGCAAGTGAAGTTCTATGCAATTTTATATAAATTTATTTATTTGGTACGCAAATATATGTAAATGAAAGCTATGTGATCGGATTGGAATCCTGGGAATCTCTAAAATGTAATGTTTGTAAGAAAGGTAAGTTTTGAGGCCGGGTGCACACCAGCGCACTTCGGGGTGGAAGGAACGTCCGTGAAATTGGACGTTCCTTCCACTCTATGCCTGCTGGGCCCCCCCTCAGCGCTGCAAAGCGCGAGCATCCTATGGTGGATTGCGCTTTGCAGCCCCGTCGACGCGCATCCTAGTGCATCAACGGGGAGGATCTCTAGGCACGCATGCTACAAAGTGCTCGCACACAAGCGTGTGACCGGCCCCGTTACATGGCTGCGCCTGTAAGTACGGGTGCACTAGGTGCGCTTGTGTGCACCTGGCCTAAATGTAAACAGATGGTTTTGTTTGTGTTGTTATAGACTGTTGTGATGTGTTCTGCCGAAGCCAACTTTATCAACTCTGATTTAGGCTGGCGTCAGACGAGCGCACTATGTGCGCCCCTACCGACATGCTTACCAGTGTCCGTCACAGCGTCGTGACGCTGCAACGAGGCCGATCACACGCTTGAGCACGAAATGAGAGCGCAACATGCGTCCGTTACCAAAGCCTCCCCGTCTATGCGCTAGGACGTGCGTTGACAGGGCAGCAAAGATCGATCCTCCATAGGAGGATTGCACTTTGCAGCACTGAGTGCACTCAGCGAGGTGGCCAGACGGGCATCGAGTGGCAGGAACATCCACTCTCGCGGGCATTCATTCCGCTCCTCAATGGTGCTCGCCTGACCCTGGCCTTAGCCTTGTTTCGAAAAAATACAGATTTTCATTGAATTGCAACAGACATCAACATCAGACATGTTTCAGGAGTGTAACGCTCCATCAACTTTGTTACCTACACGTTAGTTTAGAAACTTCATTTTCTGATGCTTTGACCCAATATAAAAGAATTTCCCCTTTTTTTTTCATATTGTGATATTGAAGAAAGAAAAATAAGTACCTTAAGCTGCTGTTAACCATGTGTTGACTTGGACATCTACACTTAAGGCCGGGGTCAGACGAGCGTTTTACAGAGCGGAAGGAATATCCGTGAGAGTGTACGTTCCTTCCACTCTGACTCCCGTCTGGCCGCCTCGCTGAGTGCAGTTAGTGCGCTCAGCGCTGCAAGACTCGATCCTTCTATGGAGAATCGCAGTTTGGAGCCCTGTCAAACGTGCGCCGTAGCGCCCGGGCCCGTCGAAGTGTCACAATGCTGGGTGCGACGGACGCCGGGAGGCACGTCAGTAAGGGCGCACATCTGACCCCGGCTTAGACAGTTTCACCATCTTTGGTAGAGAACATTTTTAGGGATTATTCATTGCTGTCTGAAATCTAGTCACTGGTGTTGGAAACAATGGTACTTTGCGAATACTCACAGTTTGCACTTTTTACAGAAGAATAGTCAGGGTACTGTTGTTCGCTGTCATTTGCAGCAACTTTGGCTGCCGGTATTAGATTTTCTTTTCATGAATAGCTGATGTGTACTGTAGTTGCCACAATGTTTTTGTTTGTTTTGTTTTTTAGGGGGATTTGTGCTTGGTGAATAACCCCTTTAGAACTGTAGTAGGAAGTCATTGTTTTTGTTGTGTTTCTTTTTTTATTTTTTTTTAAGGTCAGGTAAGGTGACTTGCTTTTGTATTACTATTGTATGGCATGGGTTAAAGTATACAGTGTCACAACATAAGTTCGACACATGGCGAGATGTTGAGTCTGTCTCTGGTTAGGAATCTTAGGAGAAAACCCATGTTCTCTGCATTTTTTTTAATTTTTATTTTGGTGTCATGTGATACAGAGGTCAGTGACCCCTTTAATGAGATTCAGAAAATAACTGTCCTGTTCCCGTCTCCCCCCTGGCCTTGTGGGTTGGGAAGGCAATGCGCGGATGGATGTACTTTTGAAGTGTACAAGGTTTCACCCCCTTTAAAAGATGAATTGGGGACAATCTTTTTATTTGAAGCATTGTTAGGGGAATGTTCTGTCAAAATCAGCATAATAAATGCAGAACGAATCATTTAAACTGAAATAAAGGCCTTCACGAGCATAGTGCTGTAATTAGGAGCAGCTGCTGACATCCTGAACTGCATAGATACAAGGTGACCGTTAATCAGGGTTATAAATATGTTTCCTACCACTGGGGAAAATTACAAATAAGATGATTTGTGTGGATGCTCCAGAATTAATAAGTGAAACATGAGGTCACCTGCACCCCACCTCTAATGCGTTTTAATAAAACACCCTTAATAACATGCACCAGGGATTTTACAGCATCAGGGCTAACAAGGCAAGATGAGCAAGTTTCAAATGCAGGAATAACCCTCAGTTTTGTTGCTATGGGGTGATTGGCATGGCAGACAAATATTGTTTGCATGTTTCAATAACTGATCACGCCATACCCTGTGTTGAACCTGTGGTGATTGATTCCTGGGCGGGTGGTTCCCCTAACCTCTGCATATTCAAATAAATGATCAGACAAAAAGACAAAAGAAATGGTGCTTCATGGGTTTTAGGATTCCCCACCCACAAAACCAAAGATTTTGTCCTATTTTTCAATTCTTTCAGTTTGTTTTTGTCCCAGCGACAAGAAAGACAAGATTAAAATTGTATCCTGTTCATTGCACTTAATATTGTAATGTGAGTACACAAATGGGGTATGTGCCCATTATTTACTAATTGGACTGTTGGGAAGCATGCTTTCAGTATTCAAAGACCTGATCATTGTACTAGTATACCAAGAAGCACACCTCTATATTCTCTGATCCTTCTTTAAACTGTGTACTACAAGCCATCCTTCTCTTCTTTCTGCACTGTAACCAAGAGCTCATTACCGCAACCCAACCTAAGGATCGACAGTCTGATGAGATTCTGAGGGCCGACACTAACCATTTCATAAAGAATTGATGGCTGTGTCTTTTTATTTTAAAGATGTGACTACCAAAATCGGTACTTTTAATATCAGTCGGTTACCAGTCGATCCTTAACCCAGCCTTCACCTTCTCACCTCTGGGACCAGGAACCAACAACTCACTTCAACAAGCCAGTCTTTATTGTCTCTACTCTGCTCCCTGTAACCAAGAGCCTTCTAGGCCAAGTCAATCTCACCAGGCCTCCCCTACTCCTGATAAACCAATGAAGGCCATTTCTGTATTGCTTGCTTAGTGATTTGTGACTTGGAAGCTAGCTGACCTTGTTGCATTTCAAGCCGCAATGACTTAAAGTTGAGATGCCTTCTTTTTGGTGGGAACCCACTGCATCACTAGTATTGCTCACTACTTTTTCTTTTTTGTCCCCTCTCATTCTGACCCAATCCTCTGCCTTTATGGGACCATATAAGAAGAACAACTTAAAGGGACACTCTAGCCACCATGATCATTTAATTTAAGTCGTCATGGTGTTGTTTGGGCCTTTACCACCCTCCTCCGGCCTCTCGCTTCTGTAATGGACCTTATTTGTGAAGGTCTTCCCTCTGCCGAAGCAATGTTAATAAGACTTTCTGGGGATTGGGTTCACTGGGACAGAAAAAGTCACATGTTTTATGGTCGTTGGTTCAACACCAACCACCTTCAACCACCTTTTTTGTAATTCCTCTTGATGCTTTTGCATTGGTGTGGTGGCATGTGGGCTATGTCCACACACGCCAACTGTCATAAGGGCATGCCAAACTGCTTCCTGCTTGATTTGCATTTGCACCAAGAGATCCAACTGGAACTGCGGTGCTGGAATGAAGGGGTGGTATTACACTGTAGGCTAAAAAAGGTGGGGGTAAGCTGGTTCTCTCCCGCCTACCTTGTCTTATGTCTACAGTGTCCCTTTTTAATGATGCAATTTCAAGTAATGCACCGGCATTTTCAAACGGGTGCTCATAGGTATTGTTACCAGAAATGTGTGGTATTGTGGCAACTTCACATTCCATTTTCAGGGCAAAGAGTGAATATTTCACCTTGGAGCCCTTTTTAGGGGGCGAGTGAAGGTTGTGGAGTTGACTGTAAACTGTAGGGAAACCCTCAAAGCTATTTATATATTTGCTTCTGAAAGACCTGGTAGGCAGGGCAGGTGCTAGACTATTTTGTGCCCTAAGCAAGACCAGCTACTTGCACCCCTCCCCTGAAAAAAATGTCAACTGTTGAGATGCAGAGGGGAACACACACACACTGTGCACTTGGGGACACAAACGGTTGTTTGGTGCCCATATTACCCCTCTGTTGGTTGGGCCCGGGATAGGACTGTGACTTTCTTTCTTTCGTCTTTTATTTCATCTGCCTCTTTTTTCTTTCCTTCTTCTGTGCCTCTTTCTTTGTGTCTTTCTTCTATCTCTTTTCTTTCATCTGCCTCTGTATTTTCTTTCCTTCCTCTGTGCCTCCTATTTTCTTTTTCTTTCTTCTGTGCCTTTTTCTTTCATCTGCCTCTTGTGACGCCCGCACGTCATCTGGTGGCACCTGCGCGTCACAATAAGACGCCTACCTTCTGCGCCGCTAGTGGGGGTCTGCTTTGCGAGCTGCCACTGCCAGCTACACAAGCAAACAATGAGGAAGGGGTACAACAATGGAATCCGGGTTGGGGCCAGCTGCGCCCCAGTTGGCAGTGCACCCTAGGCGGTTGCCTAGTGGAAGCACCGGCCCTGCTGGTAGGTCAAGGTAGCCGACCCATGCTCTTGGATCGCCTTCTTACCTGCTGTTACATGTTATCACATTTCAAGATTAGGTTTGCTATTTGTAATCAATATTACTTTTTGCTAGCACCACTTTTTGTGCATCGTATAAAGCTCAAGTTGATATTCCCAGATCTCCTACCTTCCAAATGTTGGATGTTTGACAGTAGTGAATAAATAGGGTTAGAGAGACTTGGTCCCATTGAGTTACTTTTTTCTATGGTTGTTATGTTCAAAAAGGATATAGGGCTGCGGAGAAATACAGTAACCAGAGTTGCATTAATTATCCATGCTAGTCTATAGGAACGAGTACGTAAGGATTCAGGGCTCCCATGCCAAGTATTTTTAAGGCAACATAGCATCGAGCCTCATTAAAATGTTTATGGGGATATGTTAAAATCCTGTCTGGCACAGAGGAGCAGACTGAAAACAATTAATTGTTTTATAGCAGCTTTAAAATGAATGAGTTCCATTAGTCCTTTTTTATTTTTAAAATATTTTCTTAAGAGTCCAATTCCCATCGGGTTGAAAGACAGAGGTCAGAAGTCAGCCCCTCGTGCTATTACCATTCCAAACGGGATGTCTGACCTTCGCCTCCCAGCTATAGCTGAACTTTGTTTCCCAGCATCCTTCCCCCTGATCAAATTCTGGGAACTGTAGTGGAATTTTGAAGGGAAAAACACAAACTACTGTAACTGAGGAATGGACCATGGGAATTGTAGTTGTTTGCGACTCAGCTGCTCAAGATTAGTAGGAGTTTCGGACAATATCTCCCTATTTATTTTTTCCAACGACCTGCAATTAAATCGTTAAATCTTACGGATTTTCAAGTAATACCAAACGGTCTCGGAAAAAATAATTCTTGGATATATTGCAAAGTAAAAATATTGAATAATAAAACATCCGAAGGAAAGATGAGCCTGGTGTGCTCACCACAATTTAGGGCAGATTTCAGGGAATCTCCCAATTTATTTGTATTCTCTAACACAGACCACTTAGAACGAACTGATATCCCGAGCGAGATGTTCATTTACTTGAAATCATGGTATATTTATGTATAACGGAGACAAGGAGAAGCTGTTTGCAAAAAAGAAAAAAAAATCTTGATCTTGGGTTTCTTAAAGTCTTTTTAAGCTTAAGTCCCACCAGGGACAGGAAGTCCCTTTGCAGACAGAATGTCTGCTCCGTCGTGATGTTGGCAGGAATCGCAATGCTTTTCCTACAGGCCACCAAATGAGCCAGAAAAAAATCCACAATAAAGAGGACAGAGAATGCATAACTCAGGGGAAAAAAAAGGAGAAAACTTCGGGAATAAACTGGCCTGCTCACTCCCACTCACTCCTTCGTGGTTTCTGCAAGTCAGCAACTAAAAATAAATAAATAAAAATCATATATTCATAATAAGGACTGTAAAAGTAATTCCACTGGCCCGTTTTTACCATTCAGTCTGTTTTTCTTTGTCTTCTACGCTGGTCTGTGTTTTCATTTCTACAATTCCTCCAACTATAAAAGGGATTGCAAGTTGGTGCTGAGATAAAGTGTGTAAAGATACAAGTGAATAAAATGAAACAATTAAGACCAAACCTGTGGATGTGGGGGCATTATGAGCTCTGCCAGTCACACAGGATAATGGGCCTTGAACTAAAGATTTTACAGATCTTTCTTCCCATACTTCCTTCCTCCCCATTGTACCTCTTCCCCAACCCTGTCACCCTGCACTGATCCATTATCCCGTCACTCTCATCGCCTCCTGTCATAGCCCTTTCATTCCCACCAAAGTAATGGCGTCAAGAAGGTAAGTATAACTAAAATCTGGAAGGGTCCGAAATTTCCAGATTTTGGAAACCCAGATAAGGGTTTACCAACCTGTATATATTTTATTATACTTTATTTATATAGCGCCAGCATATTCCGTAGTGCTGAACAATGGGCACAATATAGACAGGGATACAATACATTGAGACTGAACAACATTTGATAAACCAGTACAGGAGGAAATGAAGGCCCCATTCCCGTGGGAATTTACAATCTAGAAGGGTTGGGGGTGGAAACAGGAGGAGAGGACTGCAAGGTGAGAGTGATGGACTGCAAGGTGAGAGTGATGGACTGCAAGGTGAGAGTGTTGGACTGGTTGGGGCAGTGAGGTGTATTAGTGAGTCGGGTGGTAGGTAGGGATGGGCTGGCGGTTCGATCCGAACATGAGTTTGAATCGAACAATGCCCATTAGGCGAACATCTGCGCATGTTCGCCCACAATGGACCACAATGCACTTTTCCACTGGCCTGAAGCTCGTAATTGGCTACAGCCTTGCACCTGACCACAGGTCAGGTGCAAGACTATGCCAATCAGGGATCAATCAGGGGCTCACAGAGCTAAGTCCCGCAGCACACTATATAAGGCATCCCCGCAGCCCCAGAGTTTTTTTGGTTTTTTTTGCAGGAGTGAAAGGAGATTGTTCTTTCAGTGTGTCTCACAGACGTCTAGCAGATTTCTGTGAATTGTAATCTGTGTCTTCTCAATGCCAGCTATTGGGGTCTCACTTTCTTCTAGCAGATATCTGGGAATTGTAATCTGTGTGTTAGCCTGCAACAGTTGGCAGTGCCATCAGCCTGAATCACTGATTTATAGCATTGTTCTGGAAAATCAGTATATCTTTAATCTATATATCACTCACCATGTCAGAAAGACCAAAAAGGACAGGCAGATGCTCCCAGACACAGATAATAGGGCAAGTAGCCTCTGTGTCGGAAGGCTGTGCCTCTGGTCGTCATGGACGTGGTGCATCCTCTGTCTGCAGGGGCACAGTTGTCCTTTCTAACTGGTGCTGGCCATCTTAAGCAGCAGCAACATACAGAGGATTTGCAGGATTGGCTAACCAGGCCATCCTCATCCTCCAAGTCCTCTGCCAGCCAGGATTGTAGTGCTTTACAGTCCACCTCAGCTGCCAAAACATTTAATTCAGCCTCCATGTCCACAGCTACTCCTGCCGTAGCCTCACTATCACACACGGAGTCAGCTGAATTGTTTGACTACAATGACAGTGACCTGCTGCTTGAGGATGCGCAGCAAGTACAGTGCTCTGATTCAAACTCTGAGGTTGAGGAAGGGAGTATAATCAGCCTAGTGGGAGGGGGTGCCAGTGACACACAAAGAACTGGCACTCATGTTCCCCCAGCAGCTGCAGCATATTGCGAGGTTGGCTCCAGTGACAAAGAGATAGGGGGTGATGAAAATGAAGATGAGGTCACGGACTCCACCTGGGTGCCTGATTGAACGGAGGAGTCAAGGGAGGAGGAGACACAACAAAAACGAGGCAGAACGTCCTCTGAGCAACCATAGCCAGTCCAAGGCATCAGATGTCAGAGCTGCTCAGGTGCAGAGCGCTGTTGTCTCGCAGCACACGTCCAGGATCTCTGCTGTCTGGAAGTTCTTCTTGTGCAGCAGACTGCAGAGTTGCTATTTGTAAGCTATGTCGGAAGAGGATCAAGCGTGGGAAAGATATCAGACACTTGCGTACCACCAGCTTGAGGCGACATATGACCACCTGCCACGCATCCCGTTGGCACAACGCTTTGCATAGGTCCTCCTCTGTCTCTACCTCCACTATATGTCCTGCCATGTCATTGCCTACAACCTCCACTGACAGGGATGATGCTACAGTAATGGGTGTACCACGTCCTTCCTCTGAATCTGCCAGCATCCCATCAGCTGCAGATTTATGCAGTCAGATTTCGTTGCCCCAGCTGCTGCAGCGGAAGAAAAAATATTGTCCCAACCATCCACCTGCACAACGTCTAAATGCCAGCTTGGCAAAATTACTCGCATTACAGCTGCTGCCTTTCCAGCTGGTGGACTCTGCTTCCTTCCGTGAATTTGCCGAATGTGCTGTACCACAGTGGCAGGTTCCAAAATGCCATTTCTTTTCATGGAAAGCCATTCCAGCACTATACCAGCACGTGGAAGACAATGTTATGGAGTCATTGGGAAAGGCAGTCAGCAGCAAGATGCACTTTACTTTAGCCAGCATGGACAGGGCCGTTCCATTTCCTTCACGGCACACTGGGTAACTCTGCTTGCAGCTGGGAGGGATCCAGGACGGGTCTCTGTGCTGGAGCTTGCTCATCCACTACGCCTCCAGAAAGCTGCTTATATGAGGTCTGTCTGCTCCACCACCACCTCTCCCTCTTCCTCTTCCTCCTCCTCCTTCAATGTCTCTGACGAAGTGGCAGTTAAACTGACTCGTGGCAGGGGCTACGCAGTGGCGTAGCGTGGGGGGGGGCTGGGGGGGCCGTGGCCCCGGGCGCAGTTTTGTTAGGGGCGCATTCGCGCCCCTAAAACTGGCCCGGGGGTTGAGGGACCCAGATGCCGGGCAGCGCGGGAGCGCCTGCCCGGTCTTGAACAGTCCGTCCTGTGAAGTGGATGCGGCTGTGTGCATGCGCAGCCGGTCACGTGGTCCGGCTAATCAGGTGGTACTGAGTCTCTGTACCACCTGACTGGCCGGACCGCGTGACCGGCTGCGCACGCACACAGCCGCATCCACTTCACAGGACGGACTGTTCAAGACCGGGCAGGCGCTCCCGCGCTGCCGGCATCTGGGTCCCTCAACCCCCTGCCGGAGCTGGGGCAACAATCCAGGTGAGAGCTGGGGGCAAATCCATGACCTGGGGGCAAATCCATGTGTGACCTGGGGGCAAATCCATGAGCTGGGGCAAATCCATGTGTGACCTGAAGGCAAATCCATGAGCTGGGGGCAAATCCATGTGTGACCTGGGGGCAAATCCATGTGTGACCTGGGGGCAAATCCATGAGCTGGGGGCAAATCCATGAGCTGGGGGCAAATCCATGAGCTGGGGCAAATCCATGAGCTGGGGGCAAATCCATGAGCTGGGGGAAAATCCATGAGTGAGCTGGGGCAAATCCATGAGTGAGCTGGGGCAAATCCATGAGTGAGCTGGGGCAAATCCATGAGTGAGCTGGGGCAAATCCATGAGTGAGCTGGGGCAAATCCATGAGTGAGCTGGGGGCAAATCCATGAGTGAGCTGGGGCAAATCCATGAGTGAGCTGGGGGCAAATCCATGAGTGAGCTGGGGCAAATCCATGAGTGAGCTGGGGCAAATCCATGAGCTGGGGCAAATCCATGAGCTGGGGCAAATCCATGAGCTGGGGGGCAAATCCATGAGCTGGGGGGCAAATCCATGAGCTGGGGCAAATCCATGAGCTGGGGGAAAATCCATGAGTGAGCTGGGGCAATCCATGAGTGAGCTGGGGCAAATCCATGAGTGAGCTGGGGGCAAATCCATGAGCTGGGGGGCAAATCCATGAGCTGGGGGCAAATCCATGAGTGAGCTGGGGCAAATCCATGAGTGAGCTGGGGCAAATCCATGAGCTGGGGGCAAATCCATGAGCTGGGGCAAATCCATGAGCTGGGGGCAAATCCATGAGCTGGGGCAAATCCATGAGCTGGGGGCAAATCCATGAGTGAGCTGGGGCAAATCCATGAGTGAGCTGGGGGCAAATCCATGAGTGAGCTGGGGCAAATCCATGAGCTGGGGCAAATCCATGAGTGAGCTGGGGCAAATCCATGAGTGAGCTGGGGCAAATCCATGAGCTGGGGGCAAATCCATGAGCTGGGGCAAATCCATGAGCTGGGGGCAAATCCATGAGTGAGCTGGGGCAAATCCATGAGTGAGCTGGGGGCAAATCCATGAGTGAGCTGGGGCAAATCCATGAGCTGGGGCAAATCCATGAGTGAGCTGGGGCAAATCCATGAGTGAGCTGGGGCAAATCCATGAGCTGGGGGCAAATCCATGAGCTGGGGCAAATCCATGAGTGAGCTGGGGGCAAATCCATGAGTGAGCTGGGGCAAATCCATGAGCTGGGGCAAATCCATGAGTGAGCTGGGGGGCAAATCCATGTGTGAGCTGGGGCAAATCCATGAGCTGGGGGCAAATCCATGAGCTGGGGGCAAATCCATGAGCTGGGGCAAATCCATGAGCTGGGGCAAATCCATGAGCTGGGGGCAAATCCATGAGCTGGGGCAATATCCATGTGAGAGCTGGGGCAATATCGATAACGTGTCCACAGGTTGGGGGGCGCACAATTCTTGGCTGGCCCCGGGTGCTGACAACCCACGCTACGCCACTGGGGCTACGCAATGGCTCAAGCAAAAAGATGCCATACTGTGCTTGAGCTGGTTTGTTTAGGGGACAGGAGCCACACCGGGCCAGAAATTCTGTCAGCTCTGCAGGGGCAGGCGCAGAGATGGTTAACACCACGCCAGCTTCAGCTGGGAATGGTCGTCTGTGATAATGGCAGCAACCTTCTCTACGCCCTACGCCTGGGTAAGTTGATGCATGTACCATGCCTAGCAGACATCTTAAATCTGGTGGTACAGTGTTTCCTAACCAGGTACCCAGGGCTGGCAGAGCTCCTCAGCCAGACCAGAAAAGTTTGCAGCCACTTCAGACGGTCATTCCCAGCAAGTGTTCACCTGGCAGAAATTCAAAAAGAATTCCACCTTCCCACAAACCGCCTGATCTGTGACATGCCCACCAGGTGGAACTCAACATTGGCAATGCTGCAGCATCTGCACAAGCAGCAGAGGGCCATCTAATGAGTACGTGTGAGTATGGCACAAGGAGAGGTTCAGGTCAACTTGTTCCCCCCCCCCGCAGTGGCTGATGATCAAGGATGCATGCACTGTGCTTTCACCATTTGAGGAAACAACGAGGATTTTGAGCAGGGACAGTGCATGCATCAGTGACACAATTCCTTTAGTGTTCCTGCTGGAGCGCACTCTGTGGGGAATTATAGATGTGGCACTAGATGCAGAGCAGCAGGAGGAAGAGGAGGACTTCCCTAGCTCTCAAGGCCCCAGTCTTTATGCAGACAGCATTCCTGTCAGTCCTGAGATCAGACAGGAGGATGAGGAGGAGGAATATTTAAGTCTTGGGGGCATTGATGGTGTGGATTCCTCCAAGGGATTGTTTTGTGTCCCTAGAAACCCAAGGACTAGTACGTGGCTGGGAGGAGGTAGTGCACGTTAGGGTCATCCTCAGCAACCAGGAAGACTCGGAAGCTAATGCCACCTCCAACCTACGCTGCATGGGCTCCCTCATTCTGCAAAGCCTGCTGAAGGACCCCAGGATTCGTGCTATCAAGGAGAGGGATCATTACCGGTTGGCAACCCTTCTTGATCCACGACACAAGGGTAAGGTTGCCGAGCTCATCCTGCCCTCACAGCAGGAGAACAGGATGAAACAACTTGAGGACGCTCTAAAGCGACACTTGCGTAACACCTTTCCAGAGACTGGTAGGTTACCAACTGATGACACAAGTGCTTTTGAGGCTGCTGTTTATCAGAGGAAGAGCGGTGAAGGGGGCCACTTGACTGATGCCTTTTCCAATTTTTTTAGTCCTCGACGCCCAGGGATGTCAAATGTAGGCACCCATTGCCAGCGTTTTCACCATATGGTGCAGGACTATCTAGGGGCAAGGGCAGACCTGGATACCTTTACAGCAGAGGATCAACTGGCTTACTGGGATTGGATCACTGGCCAGAACTTGGCCAATATGCTATAGAGCTACTAGGTTGCCCTTCATCCAGCGTGCTTTCTGAAAGGACGTTCAGTGCCGCTGGAGGTTTTGTCACAGACAAAAGAGTGCGTCTGTCCACTGACTCTGTAGACCGGCTGACATTTATAAAAATTAATCAGTTCTGGATCAGCAGCTATCCCTCCCCTGTTGCTGATGTAACTGAATAGATCGGGGATCTCCTCTGCATTCCCAAAAACTCCACAACTGCACTCTTCCACAATACCTCAGAGGGGTTACGGTGTGAAGGCACTAGCTGGCACCAAAGGTCCAATTTTAATGCACCTGTTGTTACTTTCATCCAAAGCCTGCATAAGTTTCACCATAATTTAGCCACAAAATCACTAAACTTGTTCTGCGTGTCCTTAAACGTCTCCTCTTTTTATACAGGCTGCCGCCCCAAGCAGTTGTTTATGAATAGATTTAAAGGAAAACCATTTACCATCATTTGAAATGTCATTTTTTTTTTTTGTTTTTTTTTTTTGTTAAATGTTTCTATAAATCCTACAAATCCGCCACTTCACGGGCAGGTTAAGGGGACCTCCTAGGCACGATATTTGAAGGAATTTTTGTTTTTTATTCCTAACCTTTATTTCATGGAAAAGTCACTGTTCTTTTAAAAACGTCCTTTTTTTAAACTTTTTTTTCCTTCTTTCCTGTCCCCCAGGGCACTACCCGGACCCCCATACACCTTTTATGGCAAATATCTTTCATATATGCCCTCTTGCAGGGCACTCTAAAAATCGAACATTCGAGTCCCATTGACTTGCGTTGAGTTTGGATCGTGTTCGCGTCCGAACTTGAACTTTTGAAATTATTCGAATGCGAACCGAACACGGGGGTGTTCGGCTCATTCCTAGTGGTAGGCTTGCCTGAATAGGAAAGGCTTACGGGAGCGTTTGAAGGAGGGGAAAGTCTTACAGTATGAGGAAGAGCGTCCCAGAGGATGGGGGCTCTGCATGCAGTCTATCATGGAGAGAAGCTAGGCGCAGGTCACTGTTTGATCTTAGGGAGCGGTCTGGGGTGTATTTGGTGATTAGTGCGGACAGGTAGTGGAGAGCTGCGTTAGTGAGAGCTTTTGTAGGTCATTCAAATCAATCCAAACCTCCCAGTAGTTCACGGAAATAATACACGAGCAGGTTTGGTCTCCCGTTCAAAAATTTTAAGGTGCAAAAGTCCCTGTACTTGATTGGATATTGCCAGTTTTACTCTTGATGATAGATTGGCTGGCTGCCAATGTGCATGCACGGCTGCCGACAAAATTCTTGAGGCCCCTACTGACCCATTGATCGGGGACCCCCTTCCCTCCGCTGTTCATTTAAAGCAAGTTAATTAATTTTAAAACATTTAGGCTCCAGTTGCTGCAACCCACCGTTTAAATTTGTTGGTAACTTGGGTTAGTCCTGGGTGGCATTGCGGGGACCCTTTTTATCTGTGGAACTTGGACAACATGTACAGCTTTTGGCTGGGGCCACTGGGTCCCTGAACCTATCATAGGCTGTTACCCCCTGATGACAGCTCTGTGTGCATGTGCAAAATAATGCCAACTTGCTGCTGAATTCTAATAACACACAAGTTGCACCGTGCGTGGCGGACCTTGCCAGGCAATGAATAAAATGGTGTATTCGTGCTCCTTTTAAGATTACGATCAACGTGAACTTTAATCCTTGAAGAGGCCTGCCAGAAATCTAATTTCTGTGCGTTCCTTCCATCTTCTGCCTCTAAGCTGATGTCGATCACTCATCCCTCTCTGCTCATCAGCACTGAAAACGCACATAACTTTACAACTGTGATATGAACAAGAACTATGAGGTGCACAGATCCTTGCCCAATAATTATTTACCTTCCTAGCTGAAAAATAGAGCAGCAATTGATTCTTTTATTTTACAGCTAAACTTTGTCTGTTTTGTCGCTCTGTAACCTGACACCAATCCTCTTGCCAACGCAGAATAGCAGACACTGCTGTCCCTACTATAAACAATGAAGATTAGATCAAAGGTGGATTTGAAGCATCCTGAATACTGGGGAGTAATTAAGATTAGCCATTTATAAGCTTTATATGAGTAAACCGTTTGAGTGGCTAAAATGCTTATTTTACTAGAATGGGTTTGTGATTGCTTAAAGAAACCATCTCATGCCCCTTTAATTGAATGCAACTGTTCTTTATGCTCATTTCTCTTTTGTAAAGCAAATCGGTGGATGAATTTCCAAGCACGTAGAACGATAAATATGTTTTGTTTAAATGAGAACAGCCAAGACTCGATGAAATCTTTTTGGATAACAATAACCATCAATTATTAGTATCATGAGTATCCCAAAACATCTATTTGGCACAAATTGCATATATGTTACTCAGTTCTGTGGGAGCCAGCAATTCATTTAGATCACACATTGAGAACACTGAGCAGGTGGGACAGCGAAAAGAACATTTGTCGCAGCGAGCCTGAGCTTAACACGTCAAGGTCATTGGTCTGATTTCTCTATTGGAAAATGTGTGCGGCCCAAAAAGATGTCTACATTGAACATTCTTTAGAGCTGTGACGTCCTCGGGAGAATGTTTAAGAAGTCCATAGTCTTCTGCAACTTTAAAGACATACAGGGTTATTCAAAGAGAATCGAAAAGCCAACGCACGTTCGGTGACTTTTCGTTCTCTTCATTTCAGTACGATTTGCCGATCCCATTTCGGCGACCCTGCGGTGTATTCAGCAAGCACCACAGGGTCCCCGAATTGCAGGGAAAAGTCACCACGAACCCGCCGACAACTCACCGCAAACCAGGCGAAGGGACACCGAAACCCACAAAAACATCTGGATTAAGCCGCCGGAAAAACCCAAGCAGGAGCCGATCACACGCAGCACAGCAGCCGGAAAAAGCCGACACCGCAGACGAATGCAGTGAATAAATTAGGAAAACAGTATGCTTGAATGTTTGAAAACTGAAACGCTGTTTGCAAAGAAACTACTGAGCGAAAATGTCTGAAATTTACATATAAGATCCAATGAATGATAATAAAAAGGGCTGTTACAGAAAAAATAAGTTATCAAAAATAATTAACATAAAATCGGAATTTTTTTACAAAAGAAATCCCGAAAAATGCTTAAAATATCCTAAAAAATCTATAAATAGACTTTTTACTGCAGAATATAATAATAAACGGTTTATTAGATATTGAATTAAAACGAGAATATTATTTTTAACATTGAAGCCTATGGGATTTGCCTGAATAAATCTGCCGAATTAAACCACCGAATGGCAGGGCATTTCTGGAACCTTTCACTGCTGGTTTTTGTTTTCTGAATAGCTGAAGCATTGCTTCTCTATGGGGATTCACTGCCCTCGAACAGGCACCGTATGTGCAGGCAATTCGCCAAGATTTGGTAAATTGCCTGCTCTCTGAATGGCCAGGATAGGTAACCGTACGCTGAATTTCAGCATTCGGTTCCCTTTCGGCTGCCATTCGGATCTCTATCACACAACCAGAGACTAAAATTTATTGATTCCAGAGACCATATAAATTCAGAGAGTTTGATATGACAATTTTTTTTCTTCTTTTGTTTCTTGATATTATTATGCCCATAATATATTCCAGGCATCGTAATAATATTATACACTGAATATTTGCAAGAGACCGTATAAAAAAAAAAGTTGCCTTGCCTGCTGTGCATAATAGGGGTTAATCAGAGAACATGTCACATGTCACCGACATTTTGGTGCTTTCTCGTTCCTCGCAGTTTTCGAAATCAAATTCCCTGACCCTGCGTTGAATTCGGCATTCGCTGCAGGGTCCCTGAAGTGCAAGGAAAAGCTGCTGCAAAACCGCTGATATTTTTTTTTCCTCTTTCAAAGAACGCTGCAAAATTGCCAAAATATCGGATCTGATCGATTCTATAAGCCACCGGGAACCCGTAGTATTTTTCAGATCCGATAGCCCGCCGAACACAGCGCCGACCTGCTGCCGGGAAAAGCAGACGAACAGGGTAAAAAAAACGATTGCGGCTAGTGTCAGACGAATGCAGTGATCACGTCCGGGTCGCCGCACAGTTTAGCGTCCGTTGTAGCATTGATTTGTGATCAATAGAGACCAACACACGAAGTACGTGCGCACTGAAGTGCACACGCACCACGCAGGTGGCAACGGACGCCATTCAGGCCTCGACGTAAAAGCACTACGAAGGACGCCCAGTGTGCGCCGCGTCCACGTAGCGGCCTGTGTGCGTGATGATCCAACCCCCAGACGCAGCGTATTTACGACGTCCATCACGCTCCATCACGCTCAGAAGTTTCTTTTGGTCTGGCTGACTGTATCTGTCTTTTTTAATTTTGTTTCCCATATTTTCTTTATTTTTGTTATATTTTTTTTTTCCTACATCCGTCAAAAACGGACCGTGTGATGTCTACAGTACCTTCCATCAGTACGTCCGTCCGTTACGCACGCACGCACGCAGAGTGCGGTCAGACTGTGTTTGTTAGCCGTAAAGTGTCAAATTTGCAACACTGTTTGCCAAAAAACACTGGAATTAACATAAGGTCCTATGAATGATAATAAAAAGGTCTGTTACAGAAAAAAAACACTCCTTTTTAAAAAAACATGAATTTTGATTATTTTTTTATTTAAGAAAAAAAAGGCTTTTTGATGCAGATAAGATTAAAAGAATAAATAATATATATTGAATAAAAACGGGAATATTTTTAACATTGGAACCTATGGTATTCGCCTGATTAAACCTGCCAAATGGAACCACTGAAAATCAGGGCGTTTCACTGCTGTTCGGTGTTTTCTGAATATATTAACCATTGCTTCTCTATGGGGAATTTCGCTGCCGCTGGACAGGCATCATGTTTCGCTGGCAATTTGCCAAAATTTGGCAAACTGCCTGCTTTCTGAACAGCCGATTGGCCATGAAATTCCCCTGTATGGGTAAATTCCCTGTTCATTGCATTTTCGGAGTCTCTTTATGAATAACCCTGAATGAGTGTAGTCGTAACTAGCTTTCCTAATACTGAATTGATTTACTTAAAACTTTTTGTGAACTTTCGTTCACAATCGGAATCCGTGACCGTGAACAAATACGTTTAAAAAGGTTAAAACAAAACACCCACGACTCCCAACACGTTAAGTCTTTTCCTACAAAGCCATTTAATTTGGTATATATCACTAGGAAAGGGATCTTTTTGTGTTAGATTACATACACACTGGAGAGAAACATCCCAGTTTGCAATCTGTGTTAAAATAATATATGCCAAAAATATGTGTGCTTATCCCTCACCCACACATACTAATACTGTTTCCATATGAGGGCTAAAGCAACTCAGATGTGGGGTTTATTTTTTTTCAATATTTTTATCATTGTAGGATCTTGTAAAACGTTTCCTTTCCTTCCCAAACATCTTAAAAATATATAAATAATATTAAGTTCATAGCAGAAAAAAAAGGAAAATTGTTTAGTAATTGGATTATGGAGTTGGCTCGCGAATGGCGTATTACGACATGAAATCTAGCTCATCTCAATTGTGAAGATAAAGTTCATAAACAGGAAATAAATGAATAAGCTGCCTTTAAATTAAAAAGGTCGCTGTCCACTGGATATCTGCTTAGGCATGAAATTTTAAGGGCTGTCGTCCAATCAGATGGAAGGAGAGACAGATCTTAAATGGTGTTTTATTTGTGTTGCATTGACTCGGTCAGGATGCCAGAATGCAAACGCTCCAAGATCGGAGTGTAAATGTGGTTAAGTAGAAATGTTGTTGTGTATAGATTAATCATTCTTGTTACATTCATACACTGTAGTTTTTTTAACATTTTCTTTCCTTAAGGATAGGTGTGAATTTTTGAGAAAGGTAGGGCACTATCTCGTTGTCCTGAGCTAAAACCGGGATGCTAAAGGGGAAAAAATTTGCGTTTTCTAATTTCCCCTTTGCGTCCCCGTTTCCCCAGCAGATCACGGGGCAGGCGCAGAGTCCGGCAGCCTGCCCCTTAGCGATTTCTAGGCTCGTGGTGTTGGGGGCAGCGCTACAGCGTTGTCCCCAGCTTCCCCTCTATGGCGTCCATGGAGAATCGTGCTGCCGGGTCACATGACCGGCGGCAGGATCTGGCCTCTTGCAAGATACTGCTGGTCGGTGCAGTGATCATGGAGGGAGAAAGGGGACTTTCTTCCCCCAGTCTCCCTCTGCTCCCGGCAACCAGAAGCAGAGGATCGGGCCGCCGTTCTCGTCGCAGGATGAATGGTGACTGATTTTTTTTTTTTTTTAAAAAAAATAAAAATTGGGTTTGTGCTGCAGGTAACGGATTCTGCAGCAGCCCAATCCGTTACCTACAACTGAGCTGGTGGTAACTTTTTCGTTAGCGCCAGCTCTTAGGATCACTTAATCCTGACACTAGTTACTCTGTGCCTTCACTTTGCCCGCCCCATGTTAGGTATAGGGAGCGCAAAGTACATTAAACTTGCGCTACAAATCGCAAATTAATAACGTTTTTTTTAATCCGTTAGCTCTGCGGCCAGATCGCCTTTTGAATCGCTATGACCGCCTTTAAGTTAACGCTGACACTAGTGTTTGCTTGAAGGAGGTGATATAGCCCGTAGCGTTTAAAGCGGCAATAAATTACGTTAAAGTATGATTACTTTACTAACCACATTTTAATTTGGAAATCTCGCCACTGGCCTTTTCCTTTTTGTATTTAGGTGTAAGAAGTCTTGGCATGCAGCACGTAGCCCTAAGAGGAGTTCCCAACACAACATTTTTAAAAATTGACAGTGAGACGTGTCTATTGAAACCAACCCCCCCCCCAGAAAAAATGGGGCAAAGATTAATTTTCAGCGACAATTAAAATTGTGATTTGACTAGACTGTTTATTTCGATGCATAGATTGGGGGGTGTGAATACATGGTTAATACATCAATCTGTGCAGTGTGATTTTTGTATCCATGTTCGGATGTGTGTATGTGGATACGTATTCTGTATTCATTGCAAGATTGTGTTCAGGGTTGCTTCATTAGTCTCCGGATACAAGGCGGGATATTCAGCATTCTGGATAATTTGCTAAATTGTGGTCATGTTGAATTTTCACCATTGGAGAGTTTGCCCCGGTTTCAAGCTGAGGGGTGAAGAATATGTGAGGCCTCAGCGTTGGTACTTGATCTCATGCCATCATTACCAGTCTGCCTGCTATTCCAGGTTTGCCGAGTTACAGCAGCCAAGCATTTCATTTTATTTCATTTTCTGTAGAAGATGCAAAGCATGAAACTGGTTTAATCTTGATAAACTTGTAACACAATCCTACACTTTGCTTTGAGATTACGTGGATTAAACACCTTGAAATAGGCCCCCTTGCCTGTCCGCTGGCTAAAGGTATATACCACAACGCCTATGATGACCACGCCGGATCATAGTAACCCTTCAACTTGGGTCTTTTCCACAGAGTCCACACTGCCCCAAGAAGCATTAGCACTTAGGCTGGGGTCAGATGAGCACACTATGTGCGCCCCTACTGACGTCCCTCCCGGCGTCTGTCACAGTGTTGTGACGCTTGCCAGGGCCAGCCACACGCTGTGTCGCGCGCACGAATTGCGTACGCTACAGCGGGCGTGCTGCGGATGTTCTGAAAGCCTCCCCGTCAAAGTACTACGACGCACGTTCGGGGCTGCAAAGCGCGATTCTCCATAGGAGGATCGAGCCTTACAGCGCTGAGCAAACTAACTGCGCTCAGCAAGGTGGCCAGACGGGCGTCTCATGGACGTTCCTTCCGCTCTGCAAAACGCTCGTCTGACCCCGGCCTTAGCTGGAAGTTACCAGTGATTGGGAATACCAGTGGTAATGATTTTATTATTTTATTTATATAGAGCATCAAGGTACTATGGCACAAGTCTGTACACAGCAGTGTCACAGGCTGGAGTTTCACTAGATAGCAGCGAGATGTCTTGTCTGCCACTGGTTACAGGATTTATATAGGCACCATCCGAGATGAAGCTCCGAGCTCATTTCTTCAAAATAGACCAATGCGGAAATTACAACTATTTATAAAGCTCCAAGTTCCGTAGTGCTGTACAATGGGAGAGGCAGAAAAACAAATATACATACACATTACCACACAGAACCGTAGGGAAGAGGACCCTGCTCAAGAGCTTACAATCTAAGAGAGGGTTGACATGCTAGGTGAGGGTGAATAGCGTACAAGAAGTAGTGGGGAGCATGTGGGCTGTCGGAAGGAGCAAAAAATTAACAATGGGGGATCATGGAGTGAACCGATGGGCTTCTCTAAAGTAGTGTGTTTTCAGAGACTTCTTGAAGGACTGTAGAGACAAGAGTCTAATGTTGCGGGGGAGGGAGTTTCATAAAAAGGGGCAGCTCAGGAGAAGTCTTGAAGTTGGGGGTGCAGGTACGTGAAGCTGATAGCGTCATATCATTGGCAGAGCGCAGTGGTCGAGATGGGCTGTACCTGCTAATAAGGGAGGAGATGTAGGCAGCGGCGCGGTTATTGAGAGCTTTGTACGTGAGCACCAGTATTTTAACCACTTGGCTGCTATGGACGCGCTCAGCGCGTCCAGCCAAGTGGTTCTCCTGTGCTACGGACGTGCTCAGCGCGTCCGAGCACAGGAGGCAGCAATCCGCCGGATTCCGGCGGATTGCTGCGCCCCCCCGGTGCGGGCTGACATCTTGGATGTCAGCCCGTCAATCCGGGACCCCGGCGGGGACATTATATGTCATCGCGGCGACGCGATGACATCTAATGCAGGCGCCCCCTCCCCGCATGTGCAGAGGAGGCGCCTGAAAGGGAGGGGGGGGGAGGTCCTTCGGACCTCTCTCCCTCCCGATTGCCGGGGAGTAGCGAGTTAATACAGACCCCGCTTGGCAGGGCACAGCCTGCCCTTCCAAACGGTGGCTGTCATTAACCCCTGGGGAGCCGGATCACGAATCGGCGCTGAAAAGCGCCGGTTCGTGATCCTTTCCCGGAGCTGGCCGACATCTTGGATGTCGGCCAAGCCTCCGGGAACTCCCCCTGAGGACTGGCGTCATCGTGCTATGCACGATGACGCCAGTCCTGGAGTTAACCCCTAGCTGCCACCAACGGTGGAGATAGGGGGTTCATTGGAACCCCCTATCTCACGATCCGTGGCAGCTAGGTGTTAATGTTTGGTAATGTTGGATCGGCCAGAGCATGGCCGTTCCAACGATACCAAACACCACTGTGAAAAAAGTTTTTAAAAAAAAATAAAAATTAAAAATAAAAATATATTTTAAAAAAATTCTAAAAAAAAAACAATTTTTTTTTTTTTTGTTAATGCAGCAATATTGTTCCCATTTCAATTATAATGTGAACAATGATGCTGCACTAACGATTTTTGTATGCGGTGCGTTTGTTAAAAATCGTAATTTTCCCCAAAAAAAAATGTAACGAGACCCCATCTCTAATTTTTTTAACAAGTGCACCCCATACAAAATATAACCGCAATTGCTCGCATGTTATAATGTGAAAAAAAAACACTTTACACGTTGTAAATTATTGAAAATTCATATTTTATTGCATTTTTTGTTATAATATACAGACAGGACATGACGTATACATATAATAATGACATATTATGAATCTGCTGAGTCTGACGGAAAGAACGATATATAATATGTCTGGGTCATATACTAAAATAAGCCTTCAAAACACGTTTAAACATGATGAGCAAAACCGGTAAAAATGACCTCAGCACAGAGGCGGGAAAAGCCTCAGCAGCGACAGGGTTAAAGTGGATTACATTATTTTGATACCAAATACCTGGCAAACACTTGACTAATGTTTATGTGAGAGAAGTCGGATATATAACAACAAGATAGAGTGAGTGTGGATAGTACAATGAAGGGTAAGAATGATATGGTGCAAATACAGTGAGGAAATTCAAGGGATTGGGCAAAGGTCCACCTACATCTTCAGTTTCAGGAAAATTAAGCGCGTGACAGCCAACTGGTGGCATTCAAGTAGCTCATGATGACCAGTTTTCTTAATGAGTCTTTCTCCCCATGTTTTAAATCTATTGCTTTCTAAATAGCTTTTTATTTGCTTTTGTTCTGGTTAAAATGTTGTTGAAGAGATTCTATCTCTGCTTTGGCCTTGGCTAAGCTTTGCTTTCCGAACAGCCTCTGCTTATTATTACCTATTAGCATAATAAAAGCTTCTTTCGTTGTGCCTAATGTTCTAATGGGAGTTTCCATACAGCCACCTGAAACTGCCAGGAATTGATATTTTTGGGGGATTTGCGATGATCTATTCCTTTTCCAGATTTCCAAAGCACTCTCAATACAGCTTGAGTTTAACGTGCAATGTTACCATAAACACAGACCAGCCTTCCTGACGGCTCTTGAAAAGGACATTGTGTTTGTTTGTGTTTGGTCAATGGACAGTGTTGTTGTGGTTAGCAAATTGTGGGATTATAGGGGGTGAGAAGTCCTTTTTTTTTCTTCTCTGTATTACATTAGATTCTCGTCTCGTTTTCTTTTTAAGTATTTATATCTTGATGGGCTTTTGAATACAAAGAATTTAGAGCCTTATTCCAAGCAAGCCCTTGGTGTTAACAATTGGGACTATTACACTTAATGGCCCATTCGTTAAAACTGGCGGCTTCCCTGCTCCGGTAGACCCACAAACTTTGTGGTTTGGTTGATATGCTGGAGTCATGCAAAGGGATATGATTCAGGGGTTTTAATAGCTGAAATTCCCTGTATAATACAGATTCAAGATGTTAAAGGGACATTAGTGTTTTAAAGTGGTCAGGATGTAAGCAGTGACTTCCCTGATATGGTAGAAAACGCTGGATGAAGTGGAGGAGTTTGCTCCACCACAGTCAGCATCGCCAGCAGCCGGGATCTTTGAGTTTCCTGGCTGCCGGTCACAAGGGATGTCGCATGCAGAGAGTCGGTCGATGTCATTCTTTCTGCGACCAAATGCTGTAGCGATCTGTCTCCGAGGCACCCGACGGATTGGATCTGAGCAACCTCGCAGCTCTGATCCATTATTTTGCATAGGCACAACAGAACTTTGGTACATAAAGTGCGCAAATCCCCTTGTGCTGCTCGATTTGCAGCTCCTACGCTGCGCAGGTTGCTCCCGGGACCTCCGGGTTCAGAAGTCCCTGAGCCATAGAGAAGCAGCATGCAGCGAGGGAGAAAAGCTGAGTAAAAGGAAAATTTATTTGGGCAGAGGCTGTGTCGGCAAACAAAGGGAACTTTATCTTTTTAATAGAGTATCCATTTGATTTAATTTCCGTATATAGGTATTACTAGTTTCATTATGATTACTACAAATCCCTCATACCTGCTGGGTGGAGTAGAGGTAATGTCACCGCTCTGCATGGAGAGAGCCTCTGGAGTCATGGGTTCGATCCCAGCGAGCAACCTCTTCAGTAAGTGTCCTTGGCAAGACACCTAACGGTACATACTCGCCACCCAGGACATACTTGAAAACGAGAGAAATCTCAATGTATCCTTCCTGGTAAAATCCTTTCACCAAAAATAAGCAGGAGATCTCAATGTTATTATACCATGGGTCAAACAAAAGCATTTTTACACGCGAACGTAAAAAAGTGCGTCCGAACGCATTGACGGATTTTTTCACGGAATAGGCGAAAACGGTCATACGATGCGCATGTTCGTGCGTGATGTTTTACGGATCCAAACCAGGAAACTTTTTGCGTCTGGACGTTATGTTGGCCGGACACGAGCAGGGTCTGACGTCTCCAAATCACACACACACACCGCTAGCGGGCGCAGCGCACTCTGTACGTCCATACTAGCGGTTCAGCGTTCTCGAAAAAATGCGTTCATTTTCCACTTGCGTTGCGCGGCCGGACTTTCGTGCGACCGTACTTTGTATATTGGCCGTCATTGCCCGTCATTTGCTGCTAGTGCGGCCGTGATTATGTGAGCCAGAACGCACGTTAAAAGTGCGCTGGTCTGACCCCAGCCTAAATGCTGCATTTGAACAGAAACCTAAAAGTAGAGTATACATCTTGGGAATGTTTTGCTGCTTGCCCTACAATTTAATTACAATTTTCTCATACAGGTTTACTCAGAGAGAGGGGAAAACCAGGAGAATGACTGAAAAAGTGAAAATTCTAGGTCAAAATAGCCAAACCAGAAAAATTGTCCCATTTATCTCCCTTTCCAAATCGGCTATTTTGACCTAGAATTTTCACTTCTCCAGTCATTCTCCTGGTTTTCACCTCTCTCTGAATAACCCTAATAGTAATAGTGTAGGAAGTTTCAAAAAGGCTATTACGATCTCTCAAGGATCTCTGGCTTAGAGCGGAATCATCCACCAGCAAAAGTCTACTTTGGAAGACCTTCCGTCTCCTATTGTTTTGTAGCAAACCCTCATTACTCATAAGTAACCAAACATGTTGAGTCAACAATGACGCACATTCTGTTGAAGAAGCTTTGAAACCATCCTTCTTTATCAGGGCTTCCCATATTCTCCTTGAACCTTGGTCCTCAGACTCCTCACCTGTGTTGACCGCCCAGTTTGGTCCATATCATTTGTCCTCAGGTTAGCTGGCCTGTATTTTGTTGTGTGGGTCCCCTGTTGTGGGATTTTATGTGTGTAAAATGTTGTATTTGCCAGTCTGCATGAGCTCATGTCTGCCGAGATAGACGCAGCCCGCAGTGAATTAAGTAGGTGTTGAAAATTAAGCATTTATTTAAAGTGGTTTATTTTTCAGCCACAAACATGAAGCCGATTCTCAGCCCTCGCTCTCTGTAGGCTTCTCTACTAATCAGTGTCCTATAATCGTTTATTTACACTTAATAATGTGCATAATTTAGATGCTATAATTTTATTTATTTGTGTGTAATATATATATATGTTATTATATTAAATATATAGTGCCCTATTCTAACAAAGCTGGTAATAGGCTATTAGTTGCCAAATGGAAATATCACTGTGAGCTGATCCGCAAGGTGACTCCCTGGTACCAGCTCGAGTCGTAGTAGGAGCTGCTACATGATGCCAGCAACACCCAATGGTTGGTAATATGGTATCGGTTCCTGGAGACATCCTGTTAAGTTGTACTCTAAATATTGACTTTCAACTGCATCACAATTCCCTTTTGTTAAAACCCTTGTCACACCAATTTGTTTTTAACTTTTTGGTAAGGGAGATCGATGACATTAGAGCTGACTTTTCTGTATCTCACTCTGTAATCTGACATCAATGCTCTTTTGTTGGTTTCGTAGACAGTAGCAACTCCCAGCCTGTGCTGCGAACATGGAAGATCAGGAGCAGAAAGCAGAACCTGCAGTATGCTCAAAGGTAAATAAACATGAGTAACTCTCCGTAGGTAAATTTTAATTGCTAAAATGCCTATTTTACCACAATAGATTTATTAGGACTTCTTTTAAAGATTATTAGAAGGGACATGGTACCTTCAGTAGCACCCATTTCGCCTCTTGGTGTACCTAGCTGAACCTTCAAGCCATCAAGTCAGCTTTTTAATCCCTCTGTCTGAAATCCTAAAAAAATTTTTGCTAAAGAGAAACTACTGAATCGATGTTTGTTTTGCACTGTATCATACAGAGGTTTCGTGTCATTGTCGGTTGAAACAAATCCCGATTCTTTTTTGCATGTTCACCTTCACAACTTGCCATGCATCTTGGGATGAGGAATCAAGGGGCTTCTTCAAGAATGCACCATGCTCGCTACACACAATTTATTGCCACAATCCCTAGAAAAAGACCCCCTAATGGAGGAAAAGTATCTTTTGCTGACGTCTCCTCTCGACGTCATTACAGCTACATTAGACCGCAGGCGCGTCACTCTGACGATGCTGTCCATGGCCTGCATCATTCTGTGATATGTATTTGCGTCATTTTCCTGTTCAAATTTTTTTTTTCCTATGCTTTCTGACACCCGCACACTCCTACAACCAATCAATAGTCACCTTAGAGTATTTGTATGACTTCCTATATATCCTTGGAGGTTGCCATGATGTCATGGATTGTGTCCTGTTGTCTGTTACTGTGACCTCCACTTGATTTACATAGTTACATAGGCTGGAAAAAAAGACCTGCGTCCATCGGGTTCAGCCTCTCGCACATCACCTACTGCTGTTGATCCAAAAGAAGGCAAAAAACCCAGTCTGAAGCGCTCGCCAATATGCAACACACTGGGGGAAAATTCCTTTTTGACCCCAGAATGGCATCAGATTTCTCCTTGGATCAAGAAGCTTTTACCCACATATTAAATTTTATAACCCTTAATATTCTGTTTTTGCAGGAAGTCATCCAGCCGTTTTTTAAAAGTCTGTACAGACTCTGACCCAACCACCTCAACAGGCAGAGAATTTGACTCCCCTGTTTGATCTTTGGCTGTTCTCGGCTCTGTGTACCCTTTTGGCACTCTGTCCTCCTTGGCTTATTCTTTGGCCACTTTCTGCTATAGCTTAGTGACCCAGCTATTGGAAAGGACCGGTTCCCAGTGTAGCTTTCCTGTTTATTCCTTGTTTGGGGTTTATCTGTGTGTTCGGCTACACCTGACCTATATATTTTCCGTTCTTCCTGAAACATTTTGAAGGAATAAAACCACGCTTGATTCAGCTCAGTCGGGAAGCATGAGGTCATAATAATCTCTACATTTTTCCACTTCATTAAAGCTCTGTTTTTCCCCGGCGCTTTGTCAGGCTACCTGTTGCAGCCTATTTCTGGTAAGTGAGGGTATTCATTAGACGCCGACGTCATGTAACATAAAGCACTCAGGTATGTCAATAGCAGCCGTCCTAGGGAGGATACTGCTTGTAATGGCCTGTCTTTCTAGATTAAGAAGAACCACCTTTTTTGGAAGCACTTCAGGCAGGTGTTCCTACCTCACCCCGTAGGATGGGCTAATCATTCACTTTGCAGGCGAGCCAGCAGCCCCAGGCAAGCATTTATACGCTCGCTGAATGCCATTAAAGATTCTAGATGCCCCATTCTTCTTCAAAGAGATACTTCCAAATAATCTGGGTGGGAAATCACTACACATCCTTTTTTTTCCCCCCCTATACTCGTTATATAGTAGTCTACTTTAGATCCTCGCTTGCATGTTACTATAGGATGTGTTGCTATGGGCTATGTCTGCTAAGTGAAGTTATTCCATATTCTGATTATAAACCTGCAGATCAGTACACGTATCCAGATAAACATCAGAGCTGATAAATGGAAAAGTTGATATGATCAAGTGAATGAAGTTTTAACATCCTACATTTATTGCTAATGAACACTTCTTGTTCCCTGTCACATATATTTTATTATTCATATGTGCATGGGAGTTTGCAAAGATGAAGAACATCTGGACCCACAGAAACAAATCTGAGCTTGGCATGCAGCCACAATATCTCTGTTTAGCAGGTGCAGCTCCAATTGTGTATCCAAATCCCTCAGTCCCTCCTTTCTGCCTTTATGTCCCTTTTTTAGAGACTACTTATTTCCAAGCTGTCTGGGTGTCTTTTTAGGGGCTCCTCCATATATTCAGGGTGTGTAGAGGTGCAAAGCAATAAAACTCTCAGGAAGGACTTCGTAAATGTTGGTTTAGTTGATAGAAATAGTTGGGAGGCCTGAATACTGAAATATATATACAATTACTAGTAAAAGGCGCTACAATATAATTTTTCCGTGTTTTTGTCTCCTGACAAATATGAGATTATTATAGCAGTGACTTTATTATTAAATAAAAAGCAAAAGTGACCCTGTACATAGAAACATGGAGTATGTCCGCAGATGAGAACCTGTCGGCCCATCTAGTCTGCCCAATTCTATGGATACTTTCCATGGATTTATCGTTTATTTAGGATAGTTTTATGCCTATCCCATGTCTGCTTAAACTCAATCACTGTTTTAGGCTGGGGTCAGATGAATGCACTATGTGCGCCTGTACTGACGTGCCTTCCAGGCGTACGTCGCAGCGTTGTGATCTGTCGTCCGTGCACAAAGTTGAAGCGCTATGATGTGTGTTGATGGGGCTGCAAAGCGCAATCCTCCATAGGAGGATCATGCCTTGCAGTGCTGAGCGCACTAACTGCGCTCAGTGAGGCGGCCAGACGGGCGTCAGAGTGGAAGAAACGTCCACTCTTGCGGACGTTCCTTCCGCTCTTACTACCGCTCGTCTGACCCCAGCCTTAGTCTCTACCACTTCCATTGGAAAGCTGTTCCATGTCTCCACCGCCTGCTCAGTAAAATAATACCTCCGGATGTTACTTTTAAACCCTTTTGCCCCCTAATCTAAGATTAAGACACTTAGAAGTGAATTTTTGCCTCTTTCTCCAAATAGGAGGGGGGGGGGCATGGCTGGAAGAAATTGTATATTAAATTCATTTTGTAAAACTCCATGTTTTGTTGCTTCCATCCTAAATTAATCCATCAGATCACAACTGACGTAATGTAAAATCATGATCATGTTTAGACACCCTTGCAGGTTGTTGGACACACCCAAATCCCAAGTTGCCTCTTGGCACGCACCTCTCTGGCTTTCATGTGGGTGCCTGGTGGTCTTGGGGATGAAGGGATTTGCCTCTTAATGGGTGGTTGCAAAGTCTTGCGATCAGGCACCTGTTGAAGCGCAGCCGCTGCGATGGTTGATTCGCTGTGCAGCGTCTCGCTTTGTACAGACACTTGTCGGTAGACTGAATACCAGAGGAATGTTCACCTGCCACCTCAGGGACAGAACTATGCACCTTCAATGTAACTGGGAGTGATTCATGGTTACGAGGCGAGTTTAGGCTTGTGTGATCTCAGTAGTGTAGAAGCCTGCATTGAGCTGCCGTACACTGTGAATTGGCTTCCTTCAGGCTATACACATCCGAGAAGAATGCACGTCTCTTATTACCAGGCAGCAAGCCGGTCGTGTGCTTTAAGCCGGTTGTGGCTGCGTTGTGCAGGACGCTTTGCCCTGAGGATATGGCTTTGCACCTGCTTGTCGAGAGGCTTCAGAGCTCTGCCCTAACCCTGTCCTTACCTGTATATTGTGCAAGCCGATTTTCTGTTTTGATTGGCCTGCCTTGTGTGCTTTCTTCAGGCTCAGGACAACAAAAGGCACTGATGGCCATCATTCCTTTAATATGACCCATTCTTGGAGCATGACTGTGATTAAGTACAATATTACATCATGCCGCACATCACATTTAAACCTTTTCAGGGAGTCAATGGCTCATATCCTGTGTTTGTGAGCAAATAAGTAAGCAAAATAATTATTTCTGTAGGCAATGGCCAGGGCAGGCGCCACTTTTAAAAGACTACAAAGGGTCCTTTTCCAAACTGCACAATCCAGCGGTAAATAGAGTATGTGTCATCATACCCTCTCAGGGGTAAAATGCAAGGTAATATTAATACTGATGGTTACAGGGGTGAATATAGGTTCTACCCTATGTGCTTCAAATTCTGCTGCTCCCTCACACCCCACCCGATATTGAATAAATCTGATCATAAACATGAAATTAAAGACCATTAGGCTAGGGACAGATGAGCGCATTTTCTGCAGCCACCGTCAAAATGTACGTCGATGCGTGCGCACGCATTTTTTCACGGAATACGCTTAAGTGGTCAGACGATGCGCAATTCTGGACGTATTTCATGACGATGGGGTGAAAAGAAGTCTAGGGAAATCCGGCTGTTTGAACGTTATGTTGGCCGCACACTAGCAGCGTCTGACATCTCCTAATCACGCACACACGCTGCCATGCGGCCGCAGCGCACTTTGTACGTCAGTAGCAGCGGTTTCACGTTCTGATAAAAATGCGTTCATTTGCTGGTTGCGTGGTGTCGGCGCACTTTCGTACGCACGTACTGCGTATATTGGCCGTCATTGGCCGTTATGTGCTGCTACTGCCGCCGTGATTTAGTGCGCCTGCACGCGCGTTCCGACTGCCCCACTCTGACCCTAGCCTTATTCACAAAGTATCCTCTTTACAGACAGCGATTTCTAACATTTTGTTAGAATTAAAACGACTCATTGCTGGGAGTTGTATTGCTTTGCAGCTCTGTTATACACCTGTACACCCTGCATATATGAACGAGCCCATAAAAAGACACCCGTATGCACCCAATACATGAAGGAGCCCCTAAAAGACTCCTACACACCCTGACTATACGAAGGAGCTGCTAAAGGAAAGAACATTAGGAAAAATGCTTCTCTCCCCCAATCTGCAGCCCTAGACCCAGCACTAGTTGGACTATGCAAAATATACTCCTGTGAACAAGGCTTTGGAGTGAATCGGCAATATATCTAGAGATAAATGCCCATAGGAAAGACATGGGTATATTGTTGGACACCTTTTCTTTGGAGCATGCCTGGACTAATTTTTTTTCCATTGCAGTCCAGTTGTTTGGCAGTTGCATAAGGCAGGTTGTATGGTTCCTTTGACTGTTGACGTGTCTACTGGGAAATCTACTCGTCACCAGACATCTGGACAGCATGGAGTAAAGACCCTTAAAGGTCCGTCCGAGGCCTTACAACATGGTTTGCCCAAAGACCCCACATAGAAGAGTGGCCTTGATGTTGAACTATTCAAAGAGCTGCAAATATCATAAGTTTATTTCCCATGTTGAATATTTTGATATATACTATGGGGGTAATTCAGAGAGCACCGACATTTTGGTGCTCTTGTTCCCTGCACTTCCCCGCACTTTGGGGAATCAAAATTTCCCCACCCTGTGGTGAATTCAGCATTCACCGCAGGGTCCCCAGAGTGCAGGGAAAACCCGCCAAAAACCCTCCGAAACCGCTGCAAAAAAACATGCCGAACACGTCGGAAAGAGCTGACATACCGGGTAAAAAAAAAATACAATTGACAGCGTCATTTAAACGCTCTTTGCAAGAAACTGCTGAACGAAAATGCCTGTAATTTACACATAAGGTCCCGTGAAGGATAATAAAAAGGTCTGTTACAGATAAAATAAAATGCTTTTAAAAACAAGGGAAAACCAATTTGACGAAAAAATCTTAAAATGCCTAAAAGATCCTAAAAATTCTATAAATAAACAGTTTATTAGATATCGAATTGAAATGGGAATATTTTTAACATTGTAGTCTATGGGGTTCGCCTGAATAAACCTGCCGAATGAAACCACCGAACAGCAGGGCACTTCGGCAACTTTTCACTGCTGTTCTGTGAATAGATTAACCACTGCTTCTCTATGGAGGATTTCACTGTTTTCGAACAGGCACCGAACTTGCTGGCGAACTGCCTCCTCTCTGAATAGCCGAAATGTCACCGTACGGGGAAATTCCCTGTTTGCTGACATTTAGGGGCCAGATCGGCCCTCTGAATAATCCCTTATTTATGCCGGGGTTTTCATCTCTAGGATTGAATGAGAACAGAGTGACTTGTAACAGGTGGTGCAGTATAGCTCTGTCTAAACAGACAAGAAGAACGTTCCTGTGTTTTGCAATGACACAAAATAACTTGTGATCATTCGTTCATCCCTTGAGCAAGTCCAGCTTTTCATGTCTTGCACATAGGATAACCCATTTACCACTTAGCGTGTAATGTGTATAAGAGTGCTAATGATCCAGTGAGGCTCGTGGTCTAAACAAAAAGTGTGTAAATGTTTCAAAATTGCATTGAGAAAAGAAAACCTATCACACACTAGTCATATGTGACATTCAGCTTTAATTGGGTAGTAAATCCCCAGAGTCTGGTTTATACGTATATTTTTGCATTTATTTTCCGTGCTTCAGCAGTAGTTTTCAGTAATTGGAGTCTTGATGTCTTTGCTAGGATATTCCGCCTTCTGGGGAGTTTGACCAGAGAGAACAAATCAAGCTCCATTGCAGCAGATGAGGGAAGTTTTGGAGAAATCCTTCCCCTTAGGACATGGCGTCTCACTTTCAAGAAGTTGAGCTATTGGGTGGAGGGATTAATGGAATTTGTACAGAATTGTCATGGCCTTAGATTGAGCAAATCCCACCTGAGATTAAGTCCTCCTCCTAGTTGGCCACTAACCAGGGTAGGCATCTACCCAGAGGCACCTGCCTGACAGATGATTATCGAGGCATCTGTGCATCTGTTTCTGCTGTAGCCCACATACTCACATTATAAGGTAACGGCAACATTGAGGTGATGGTGAGGATGTGCTCCTCTTCCTCTTGGCACCATTGAAGCCCCCATTGCAGCAGTTAACCATAGTCTAATATAAAGAACTTGCACAATGTATAGAATATAATGTACACACCTTTTTATCTCTGAGGTTTAGGGCATTTCCAACCATGTCTCTAAAGGAGCTTGAGATTTAAGTCTTGGGAAACCTAAATACGCCCTTCCTGGAGAGGAATCACGGTGGATATTCCATGTGTGTGAAATCCACTTCCACCAAAATATATTTGTGCCAAAACTAACTTATTACATACATTTTTGGCAAAGGCAGCTCGTGGCATTAAATGGGGTTAACACTGAACACAGGTGCAATGTTCTCTGGTGCTAATTTAAACCTTTTAAAAAGGGCATTACATGTGTAATAGACACAGGCTGTAATATTCGCTGGGGGGGGATATGAGCCGTATGTATTCAGGGTGCAGCTAGCCTCCCTCAGAGTCCAGGATCAGTATTTATTCTGTCTATTTCTGGTGAAATAAGTCATTTTAACCCCTTAAGGAGGACCAGTAATGGAACTGTTACGTCATAAGTGCATTGACTTTAAAGGCCCTTGGTCCTTGAGGGGTTAAATTGTTCTTGCATATATTTGCCATCAAAAAATTTATGGAGTACAGTAACAAAATGTTGCATTTTGATTAAAGTACAAATATGTGTATTGTCATCATGAAAATGTTACACGGCTTTCTGATTTCATATTTGTCACAAGTAGGGATGTGCGTGGCTGAAAAATTTGTTTTGTTTAGTTTCGTTTCCTTACGTTTTAAATCATTTTGTTTTCGGAATTTCGTACCTAATTTTGTTTTGGATCGATTTGAAATTTCGAATTTCATATATCCATTCAATAGTTTATCAATTTGAATTTTGGATCACTAGATAAAACCCCAATTAATCAAATTTTGCTGTTAAAAGAAAAGCTAGGGTTAAATTTTAAGCTGTGTCACAGATTTAGTATTTGAGTCAAATTAAATAGTGAAATAAAATTAATTTGTTTCATAAAGTCCTTTGCTGACTATTACTTGTATAATAAGTTAAGATCAATTAAGTAGTTGATATCAATTCAATAGTTAATTTCAGATTCGATAGTTGATATCAGTTATTCAAATTTTTTTTATGACAGTGTAAAACAAAATAAATTTTTTTATATATCGTTTCAAATTCGTACCGTATCGATTCGTTATTCGGAAGTACTTCCGAATACGAATTATCAAATTTCGTTCCAAATTTTTCCGAAATGAATGCACATCTCTAGTCATAACAAGGACTCTTTTCCAAAAGGTGACATATGCCACAGAACTCCAAGCCTCCCTTCATATGCTATTCACTTGGTCTTCATTATTTAAATACTCTGAGACCGTGGTAAGTGCCCACCAGTCCAACACAAGACCATGGGGGCCTCGCCTGACATGCTGGTTGCAGGTGTTGGCCCTGCAAGGCCTGGTGGGATTTAGAGTTCCCAAACACAGGAGGGGCTGCTTGTTTGAACTGATTGCAGTGTTACATAATGTTGGGAAAATCGCCACAGGTCACAGTGAATCTCCTATTCATTCAATCTGGCAATTTGTGTCAATTTAAATAGATGAAGAAGCAGCAAAGGGCTGGGTCCTTATCACAAAGCAAGCAGAGGGCCACAAACTAAACCTTACACATTCCACCTGATTGGGAGGGGTGTAAAGTCTGTCCTCAAATCCACCTTTCTTCAACAAAACAGCTGTTAACACATTCAGAGCCAGAGGGTGGTAACCGGTAAGGGCAATGCATTGCTTTTCTAAATTGTCTGCATGTAGATGGACCTATTGGCATTTTTCCTCAATGCCTAGACTGGTGCACAGCTGCCTAAATACCATACCAATGACTATCAATTAATATTTGTAAATATATATCTTTTTGTCTTATTCATTTTTTTTTGTTTTTTTTTTTACCCCCGCAATAACCCATTCGCTTCAAGGAATAAAATTGTGAAGGGGTGGGGGGCGGAGGGAGAGAAACACCTGCTTTCTTAAATCAACCTGTGCTTAGGAGTATGTTCAGAAGTCTTAGAAATAAACATTATACATTTAGGCCCGCGTCAGACGAGCGCACTTTTTGCGACTGTTGTAGCTTTTCAAAGGAGTCAATGGAGAACAACGCATGTTGCAACGGACACCAAATTGACATCAACGTGAAAAAGCTAGAGAAACAACTGCATAGTTTTTTTTTTTTTTTTTCTCAACATCGGTCAAAATTAACTGATCCAATGTGACGACAATCTCATCGGTTAAAAAGTACGTCCGTTACTGTGCGCAGTCAGTGCGCTCGTCTGTCCCCAGCCTCAGGATAGCGTCAGATGAACACAGTCAACGTCCGTCGTAACATTGATTTGTGATCAATAGAGACCCACACACAAAGTACGTGCGCATCGAAGTGCGCACGCACCACGCAGGTGGCAACGGACGCCATTTAGGCCTCGACGTAAAAGTGCTACGACAGACGCCCAGAGTACGCCTCGGCCTGTGTGCGTGATGACGCTATCTCAGACGCAGCGCATTTGCGACGTCCATTTGCGACGTCCATTTGACGCTCAGAGTTTTTTTTTTTGTCTGGCTGACTGTTCCTGTCATTTAATTTGAATTAATTTTGATTCCCAGATTTCCCCTTTTTTTTTTTTTTTTCCTTCTACATCCGTCAAAAAAAAACGGACCGTGTGGTGTCTACAGTATCTTCCATCAGTACGTCTGTCCGTTATGCACGCACGCAGAGTGCGCTCAGTCTGCGTTCGTCTGACATTAGCCTTAGAGTACCCCTTCCACGAATTTATTGAGACCAGAAGTGGATTTGATTTTGGAAATTATTCATATAACGAGATCGTGGGTATGGGAACACGGAATTCATGTTTTACGCAGACAGTCTGAGGGTCTTTTTATACAATATTTTAAATGTTTCCCCTGTCACATGAGGTCAGGGTGGGGTTTCCACTTTTAGTGTCTTGTCAATGCTCTATATACAATTTGGGGATTTTGGAAAATGATGTCCAGTCTTCAACTTTGATCCCTGCAAATACTTTTTGGATATGGGTCGGGTCTGATTCGAAGCTTGGTGTACACATAACCAAAGGTGTTGCAACCTTACCAACTCCAGGCTGAAGAACATGGAATTTGCTGGTTTCTTTATATACACTTGTTTACTGTTTTACCAAAAATGTGTGCACACCCACAATGTTGTTGACAAGTGATATTAGCTTAAGTACACGGCGTTGCCCGGGCTTTTCACAGTTGAAACCTTGTGGTGGAGAGGTTAAGAAAATATTTCATGTTTCCTTGTATATTTCATCTTTTTTTTTTTTTTTTTTTTTAATTTCGCTCAAGGGCTTCAAGGCCTGCGGTGAAAAACTTTGCTCAGGTGGAACAATTAAGAATATAGTGCATCATGAAGAACTGCAGTAAAGATAAACAAATTGTTTGGGGAAGCTACCCTTGAGCATGCAACATAAAGTTGTCCGTGGGAGACCTCCGATTAATTCCGCAGCAAGGAACGGATTGCCCTTGCGACTTGTTGATGGTCATCGAGAATGTCGGTTGTACTGGGAGCTGTAGCCTTCTAAAATTCAAAAGGCCGTTCCGAAGGAATCAGAGGTATGCGCGGTATAAACACTGCTTCACCCTTTCCCGTCCCGGTCAAGATGGTTACTTCCAACATATTCGGCAACATCTCTTCACACAAAGTCGGGACCCATTGCATAATCGCGGTGGGTCTAGGTTCCGTAGTAGCATGAAACGACACCCAACTTTAAGTTGAAGGCAATGTTGCGGCAATCCAGGAGGTTCGAGGGAATTCTGGTGGGAAATTGACGAGCCTCATCGACATCCACCACTGTGTCGATTTGACTTGTACTCTTATGGAAGCCTGGTATCCTATTGAGTATCAGGTTGTTCATGATCTTGATCTCTTCATTTTTTTGCTTCAAGGATGGCCCTCTCGCACAACTAGCTCTGATCCATATATTGTTTGAAATGTTAGGAAATATTACATCTATTAGTTCTGCAATGGATGACACCATTTTGGGGGAAATTTAATGTTGCCAATGACTCGACGGATTACCCTACCTTCTCAGATTTCCAAAAGTTTTCTCTGCAAAAGCTTGGAGTTTTATCCCCCCAAATTACTTGCATGTTTTCTTTTTAAATTAGTTTTCTTAATTTTCTTGCATGGACCTTTTTTTTAATTTTTTGTTTTATATTCACACACATTTCTCATCTGTGGGCGTCGGTTTTGGTACTTAACTTGAATTCCCCCCCCCCCATCCATTTCTGCTCCAGGGGTTGATTTATCGATTCGAAACCACACCAGTATTTTGATCCGGGGGATGACAAAGATATGTGCCAAGTCTGGTCCAGATCCCTCAAAGCATGGAAGAGCCTATAAGGAGCATACTGGTTATATATATTTTATCTCACTTTTTGTCCTCCACTAATCATAAATAAATATATAAAGGATTTTCAGGAAGAATACATTATATTTATTTATAATTAGTGGAGGATAAAAAGCCTCCACGCTAGAATTCGTTATGTTTATTATTGCAGAAGCCACTTTCACATCACAGCAATTCAAATAATTGCATCCCAGAGCTCTGTGCTACATTCCCCATATGCAGCAAGGAATTCTGGGTAGGATATGCAAATGACATCTGTCTCACTTTTATGCATCCTGGGTCTGTTATTACACAGAACCCTAAAATCAATGCTATGCTACACTATGGCTTTCTAGCAGAGATAAGATTTATGCAGAGATAGGAACATGCATACATTGGCATATTTGTGTGTTGATGACCCATTGCGGCAGCTGTCTAAAAGACCAATGAATAAAGTTACACGATTCTTACTTATGAGCCATTTTCTTTATACAGTTATGTTCTATTTGTAGTTCATATATAATATACGGCCTCTGAACAAGCCCATTTAGGCTAGGGTCAGACGAACGCATTCTGTGTGGACTGTGCGTGCGTGCACAACGGACGTACTTTCTGACTGACGACAAGGTAGTGGTCCATTTTTGTGACTGACGTTTTTTTCTGACTGCTGTAGAAGGGAAAATAAATTAATATGAAAAACTATTTAGTCCGTCAAAAATGCTGTCCGTCTGACTACGCTCCATCACTCACATACAAAGCTATACGGACATGGTGCAATCTGCACATCCGTTCTAGCGGTTTTACGTTCTTGCCTAACTTGCGTCCGTTGTGCGGCCGCACTTCCGTGCGGACGTACTTCGTGTGTGGGTCTCTATTGATCATAATTGTATGCTACCACAAACGTTAAAATGTGCGGCAACACGGACGTGAACACTGCGCTCGTCTGACCCGAGCCTCCGTTAAAGCCGCAGATGCAGAAAGTATTTAAACACCAGGGTTGAATGTTCCATTCCTGGCAGGACAAACTCAACCTTTCATCCTTCCAAGGTTGATTTTAAAACAAACACACTTTTCTGTTTGGAGAAGTGCTACTCGTATTCTCCGCCTTGTGTGCTGATGGTGTAAGGGTTAGCAGGGGATCCCTCTCTGGTGTCTGAGTGCTGTTTTGATGGCCTTGGGCCGTATAAAGGATGAGTCACCTGCTGATGAAAGGACAAAGCTGGGAGCTCTTCCAGTAAAGTGTCTCAACAGATAAAACATTCCCCGGCTCTTGGCTCCTTGTAGATGCCTAGGGTAGAACGCTGACAGCTTGACAGGTGAATCCATCCAAGACATTCGCACATCTTCACTAGTACCTTGCTGTGTGGTACCAGGCAGCTTCGGCCACCAGACACCTGTTCAAGAGCATGAATCATGCAATCCTAATTCATTGTTACACGGTGACAAATGTGGTTTGTGTCTCTGTATAACAACATCCAAATGTTTATTCCTATAAACTGACATCTCTGCTACAATCCCATCATGAATGATAATGCATTAAAGCATTTATTGCAACATGTCCTGGGTAAGGGGGGGGGGAATGCAGTGAGAGATGTTTTGTGATGCCAGCAGGAGTTAAAATGTAATTCCCAGAGAGATTTCATGCTGTAGATTGTTATAGAACTGAAGTATGCAGGTGCTCAATGCACAGGCAGCCATAGTAATGCGTGTTTGCATGCTGCGCTCTATTTCATATCAATGTGATCTGAAGGTGTGATACTACAGGCACCTGAAATATTATTTCCTGTGTTTCCAGTTAAGCGTATGCTAAGCGACTCTCAAATTGTTTTGTTTCGCAGGACTAAAGTCATGCATAGGCCTCAGATGGGGGGGGGGCATTATTTAATGATCTTATGATTAAGAGAAATAGATACATTGGACTCCAAACGAAGGGACATTAAAAATATATTTGAGGTTTGTAGGTGTTTAACAGTGTGGTCCAGCAATTTGTGGGGTGGGGGATGCACAATTTGGAGCGCCTAGAGCAGGACTCGGACATTCGTTGTTTACATGTATATTGTGATGAATTGACTAAGTCATTGACATAACAGAGAAGGAACCACCTTGTATAATTATCATAGTAGCGTATTTTGTGACATTTAATATATTTTTATTTCGAGGATTGCTTTCTCTCTTTTCTTGTATATCAGTTACTAATCATTTGGTATTTTTCTGACTTCTTACCTGCTACGTATGAATTCTATATAATGAAGGGTCGCATTTTTCATGCAGTACCCACAAGCATTGAGAAATTCTATGTATCTAGGAAAACATTCAGGATCTGGAGGTTTTCATCATAACTGCCGCGGTAAAATGCACATATACTCAAGCTTTACAGAGTAGAAGATACAAGTGGCGGAATCAGCGCTTCCTTCAACCGTGATCACCCTCTTGCTATCCTCTTCTTTATATTGATAATGTGTACCTCCAAAGAGAAAATAGACCATAGTGCAACAAGTACGGTTTCCACATGGAGTAAATGAATGCAAGAGGGAATTCCCTCATATTTGTTGGTGTCTAAATCAGACACTGGATGTAGATACGGCCAGTGATGTTAGAGGGAGCACCGGATCTCCCATACAACCAGCGAACTCTTTATTGTATTCTGACGTCTGTCCGGAACAGCAAAGTAATTAAAAACTGGTTTATTAATAAAACATAAAGTTTAAAACTGGCAACACACCCAAACGCGTTTCACGAACGTATCGCTTCTTCAGTAGGTGTACAAAAGAGCATATACTCAAGTTTTACGTCTGCTGTTCCCGACGTGGTTTAGCCAGGTTTTTCCTGAACACCTGAGTTCTTACCCCTAGCATACCCTTTCACTATCTCTCGCCAGCCCACCAGTCCAAGCACTTGAGCCAAAAGAAAATAAAAACTATTTGTTGGAATAAAGGTCCAGGCCCCAGCTTTATTTATTATAATTTCAGCTTTTAACCTATTCAACGTTAGATGGTTTTAACGAACTTAATGATAATCCTATCCATGCCCCTGACGGCAACAGAAAAGCCTGTAGACAGCTGCCCATAAACTCCAAGATTCTGTTCTTCTTAGAGGAGTCTCTTACCGCAAACGCTCAATTACCTTTGGGAATATCTCAGAAAAGGGGGAAGGATCACAGACCATATATTAGAAAATGTATGTGGGGGTATTGTCATTCTTGTCATCACAGGTAAGAGAAGGAGTGGGGGGGCTTACCATGTAATTTCATAATATTTTCAGAATGAAATTGATACATTTTATGGCCAATCAGCAGCTTCCTTGCTGACATGTCCTTAACCAGCATGTCATACAGTTAAGGGGATAATATATCAAACATATAGTTCCCTTTTTTTGCCCTTAAATTATTGGGCAGATGCTTCTGTTCAATAATGTCTTAAATTTTTATTTTGGGTGATTTCACTCTCCTTTTGTGCCACGGCGCGCCCTTAGATCCTTCTCTTCAGCTCAGGGGCTTCTGAACCCAGATGTTCCTGAGGCTTCACTATGCAAATTGTATAGCCTAGGAACTGCAAATTGCGTACAGGATGGATTTGAGCTGCATGCACATGTATAGAATAGATCAAATCCATAGCTGCCTTTCTGACATCACTTGCTATCATGGGTGGCCTCAGAAGGTGACGTCTGCATGCTGACATCGCTATTGGCCGATCTGGTGGCCAACAGCCGTGAAACTCCAAATCGACTTCATACAGAGTTAGAGCACAGGGACTGAGCTGTGCTGTAGTATGTAAAATGCATATGCTCCAGGTAAAAAAAATCTGAATACCAGCACATAATGAACACTGTAGGTGGACCAATTATCATTATTATTATTATTATTCTTTATTTATAAAGCGCCAGCATATTCCGCAGCGCTGTACAATAAGCACAGTATAGACAGGGTTACAATACATTGAACAACATTTGACAAACAGTACAGGAGGAGATGAGGGCCCTATTCCCGTAGGAACTCACAATCTAGGAGGGTTGGGGTTGGAAACAGGAGGAGAGGACTGTAAGGTGAGAGTGATTGATGGTTGCATCAGTGAGTTGGGTGGTAGGATTCCCTAAATAGGAATGTTTTCAGGGAGCGTTTTGAAGGAAGAGAAGTCAGCGGAAAGTCTGACAGCACGAGGGAGAGCGTTCCAGAGAGTGGGGGCTGCGCGTGAGAAATCCTGCAATCTATCATGGGAAGAGGTGATGCGGGGAGAAGCTAGGCGCAGGTCACTGTTTGACCTTAGGGAGCGGGCTGGGGTGTATTTGGTGATTAGTGAGGACAGGTAGTGGGGGCTGAGTTAGTGAGGGTTTTGTAGGTAAGGATAAGGATTTTGAACTTAATTCTGCAGTGGATGGGGAGCCAGTGAAGGGACTCGCAGAGGGGAGCGGCAGAGACAGAGCGGCGGGTGAGGTGAATTAGCCTGGCGGAGGCGTTCAGGATGGATTGTAGGGGGAGAGGCGGGACAGAGGAGGCAGATAAGAGATTATTGCAATAGTCGAGTCGGGAGATTACCAGGGCGTGTATGAGTTGTTTTGTGGTGACAGCGGTAAGAAATGGCCGAATTCTGGAAATATTACGCAGTTGGTATCGGCAGGAGGAGGAAAGAGACTTGATGTGGGGGATGAAGGAAAGAGCAGAGTCCAGTGTAACTCCAAGACAGCGAACTTGGTTTGATGGGGAGATGGTGATACCCTCCACCGTGATAGAGAAGTCAGGAGGTGGGGAGGCATTAGAGGGAGGAATAAGTAGGAGCTCAGTCTTTGACATGTTGATCTTTAGGTGGTGGGAGGCCATCCAGGAGGAGATGCCAGATAAACAGTCACTGACTTTTGAAAGGACAGGGGGAGAGAGATCATAATGACATCTGTCCAGGAAAAGCTAGAGGATATGGAAAATCTAGTTGTCCCATATAAAGAACAGAACCATTTATTTTTTTATTTTTTTTACTAACGTAGGGGGTAAAATAAGATGAGATGCATACGTGATGCTTTCCACTTGGGATGCCCTGAACTCTCTGCCGTCAGGGCTGCGGCTGCCTTTCTAAATTAGCACCAGGATCAGACTTGCCTGGAAAGCTATGTCACTTAGCAGAAAACATATCTCGCAGGCGAAGCTGGAGATGTAAGGTGGGGCTGCCTGGAGTATAGCTACTCATTCACCTGTGAAGAGATCTGGGAGGGAAGACACTTCATATCAGCATCTCCCGAGGTCAGATCAGCCAAAGAGTTGTGTACGTGAATGCAGACAAAGGGAAAGAATTTCGAGATTAAAAGGATAAGCGGGAACATCACTGCGAGCATCCAGCTGCATTCGAAAGCTTTATTTATAATGCGGGAGAGTATTTGCTCTCCTCTATAGGAATGCTACAGAGGCACATCTGATTTAATCTGGCATGTAGAAACCCATCATTTAATAAAACGACCGACAAAGTACCCAGTTATTGTAAGGTTTACTGAATGTCGTGACCTATAACCAACCACATTGAAATTTATATATATATATATATATATATATATATATATTCATTTTATTTGTATATTTTCATTATTTTTGGGTGAGTTGGTAGATCCTTGGTATTGCCTTCTAGTGGAATTGATGTGCAAGTTCACCCTTATTTTCAAATACTCTACTGTAGCGCTCACCCCGAAGGAGCCGCTGAATAACCCGGAACCTGTCTCACCGCATCAACAATTCACAGAACACCAGCACACCTTCATAGATTTCTTTGGGAAAATTTACTGTATGCAATAAATCTGAATAACTACACATGTAACTTTAACTATCAAGAAAATAAGCACCCTGCGACATCAAAATGGCGGGCAATCACGAGCGTGTCAATGTATAGCGACTAAAAAGTTAACACAACCCCAAGTCTGTTGCATCAGAGTCAGATTTATGAATCTATATATATTGGTTTGGTCCTAGTGAACCCAGGTACTAAGTCCACTGGCCAGTGGATGGATTAATTTCTTCGGCTAGCCAACGTTGGGGCCCAAAATTTATCAAACAAATAAGTGTGCACTGTCAGCGATCACACAGGCCGAAGCCCTCTCACCCAATCACCGAAACAGCTGGCCCCAGGCTGGTGAAACGTCGATAAAAGGTCCCTTGCGAGAATATCCCTCCTTTAAGCTGCCTGGAGCCTGATACTGCCAAGGGGTTTAAGCTCTCAATCCTGTTCTGCTCAGTCTGGATCAGAACACCGTCAGCACTCTCTGCTCCGCCTGCGGCCTCCTCACCCACGATCTCTCCTGAACACTTCCGGGACTGGAACAGTCCAGCGTGATACTCAGTAAGGCAATTTACACTTCCACAGATCACTCCAGGAATGGATGTCGCCCAGTACTTTGCATCATTATTTGGTCCAGCCACCTCTCTCAACATTTCTTTAAAAAGGAGGCACATTGACTAAGATATGTATTTGAATCCCAGTATATTTATATATTCCTACAGGAAATTAAAAGGTAATTATTTATTTTCAAAATTACCAAAAGAGGTACATTTTAATTTTAGGGAATTATCAATGGAGAATTGGCTAGAAATATTGACATTCCAAGACTTTTAAAGGAGTTCAAGACCTGTCGGGGCCATTAATAATGCAAATAAAAACATGACTTCGGACAAGAGCATAGTATCTTATCTACACAAAGTGAAACGGAATATTCCATATTCCTTTCATATATATAAATTAGGTATTGTTCTGGTTTGAACATAAGAAAAGATTGTCGTAAGTCGAATGGCTGTCTTTGCCTGAGAATTTTGAATGGAATATTGTACATAGCTTGAAATTCACAGCGAGAGACCCACTGGCCTCGTGCATGATTTCTATTCAGGCCAGCACATAGGTCAGTGTGTAGACTAAAGACAAGGACCCTGCGATCCAATATTTTTGTGACTTTGGCTGGATTACTGCTGTGATTTACCCAAGGGGAACGTGCAGCTCCCACATCCTTGAAATTCGGAGGAATAGTGTTTCCTGCTTTGTTTCCCTCATCCCTTGCGCTTTGTTGCCCTCATCCCTTGCGCTTTGTTGCCCTCCATCCCTTGCGCTTTGTTGCCCTCCATCCCTTGCGCTTTGTTGCCCTCCATCCCTTTCTCTCTGGTCTTCTATCCATTGCTTACAACTGCGCATGCTTTTTGTTGCCCTCATTTTTTCAATCACTCACGCTCTCTGATTAAATATTTCCTGCAATACAATGTTTGCACAGTTACTTCATATTACATACAATTTCCCAATAGATTACTCAAGTTTTCTAATTAATTGTCACTTTTTTAATTTAATTTTTGTTTTTGACTTCTTTGATTAGACTATTTAAAAATTTAAACACTGGCCACGCATTCCCTCAAGTCCTTTTAATATCTAATCCTATAAATAAAGTACCTGATGCTTTCCCCTTTAGCATATGCCATTTGTACTATAGGAGGTGATCTAAAAACACATTATTTGCATCCTTCTCAAATTAGATTTTTGTGATGTAAACAGATCCTTTAAACTTTGTGAAATGTAAAGCACTGGATGGATTGATAGTGATCCGATGAGCCCACGCCTGTGTGGTGGGAAAATGGGAATTTGGCTTGGAGGCACACATACTGATGCTGAAAACCAGATACTAAGAAAGTGACAGATTTACCTCTGATTGTAACAGTGTTTGTGCCAAAACACAAACCCAATAATACAGGATGTGAGTACATAGGTCTACATCAGGTTATCTGGCCACAGGTCTTAAAGGAACACTCTACTGAAAAGTAGAGTGTCCTGTTTTTGCCCTTAACCCTTTCACTACCAAGTGATTTTCCAAAAGACCATTATCAGAAACCAGTGTTTTTTTTAGTAAAATCCTTTTTTAATTATCCAGTAATAGTGGTTTCTGTAAATAACTTATTTGGCCAGTCTGACGTCATCTACTGCCAAATTTGAGGTACAGAGGTTTGAGCAGCAAGTCTGTTTTTTTGTTATCCCTGCATCGACTGCTGAAAGGCTGATATTTCAGAGCTTTCAGCAGCTGATTTTACAATTTTAACTATTTGAGCGTTATGCCCACAGGGCTAAAACTTTGTAGGCACCTCTTGGAGCCAAAAGCAAACGAAATTCATTTGCAGAAAATTTATTTCATTTGCTTTTGGGCAGCAGATCAGCATATCGAGATATCTCCATATCTGGCCACCAGATGGTGCCTTTGAAGCCAGAGATCTCTTTATTGGTAGTGATGGGGGTTAAATAATTCGGCAGAGGATGTTGGCAGCCTCTGCCCAATTATTTTTTTATTCCTATTTGGTGATTTTACTCACCTTTCGTCGGTGCGGAACTCCTCCTCTTCGACTCAGGGACTCCCGAACCCGGAAGTCCATGAGGCTTTTCTGCGCAATTTGCGCTACTTGCATAGCATAGAAACACAAATTGTGCACCACAACGGGACTTGCGAGCTTTACATATGCAAGTTCCGTAGAGACTGTGCAGATCTGCAATGAAGCGGAGCAGAGCTGCGCGCATGCTAACGCGATTGGTCTCAGAGGTGGGGATGTCGGCACGAAGAGTGTTCCTTTAATCTTGTGCTGTCTAAAATAAACATAAAAAGGAAAGTATTGAAATTCACAAAGTCCTGAAAATGTTTGTTATGAAGAAAATGGCAAATTAACATATTGAGAAAGTTCTGTGTTTAAGCTCTGATTTGCAATGCAATCAAACCCAAATGTGTGCACATATTACATATTGCGTGGCCTCCGCTATGCCTGTATAATTCCTGCATATGCTATATCTTCCTCTTCTATAATATACCTTGAAAAGTGCGGTTTAAAACCTACAGCTATGTAAATCTTCTTTATATTTTCTGTAGTATTCATTTACATTAGAGGTTGCTGGCCGCAGTAATCTGTGCAGAGTATATACAGTACATGCATAACTACCGTACTTACTCTGCTGTAATATAACCTATAAAGTGTTGTGTACACCTGTTACTGCTATATTACTAGACGTAGACCAGTGGTAATGTACACAAAAAGTGGTTTTCTGCACCGTTCTCTACCTGGGCGGCTGTGTTAACCCAGAGTATCCAGCCCACTTCGTGAATAGAACACGATAACCAGAAAAAAGTTTTTTTTCATTTGCACTTATTTCTAGGGCTCCATGCTAAACAAAACAGAGGTTTTAGTTTTCTTGAATGGCCATTAAAGTGTTAAGCCCACCTGCCACGTCACAGCAACCTCTTTCAAGGTGGGTCAAACCTAAAGAAACCAAAAGTTGCTTTACAACAAGCAACCACATATTCTCCTGCTGCTGGTGGGTTTATATTTAAACCTGCGCCAAAATATTTCCACTTTGGGATTGAAAAAGAAAACACTGAAAGGGACAGCAGCAAAAAATGACCTGGCTGGGAATACAACAAAATATACACACAAAGCTGTTTCACACACTATTGCCTAAGTGAAAATGTTTCGGTGTGTGTATAAATCTAAACCCATCGTTTATTCTCTTAGCTGAGAAGCAGCAGGAGGACATGTGGTTGCTAGTTAAGCAACTTTTGGTTTCTTTTAGGTTAGGACCCACCATGAAAGAGGTTGCCGTGACGTGGCAGGTGAGTTTAACACTTTAATGGCCATTCAAGTAAACTAAAACCTCAGTTTTGTTTAGCATGGAGCCCTAGAAATAAGTGCAAGTAGCAACCTTTTTTTTTTTCTTATGTCATAGACTATTTATATATTGTATAACTACTGTAGTTACTTCCCTCCGCTGTAACGGACCACTAAAGCATGGAGTACACCTGTTACTGCTGTGTAAATGTAATCTTCACGCACCGCATATCTATTTCTCACTTTAGATTGCTTTTCAGGATGGTAAGTGCAACATTCACATTTAATGAACACACAAAACAAATGTATTACGTGGAATGGCTTGGCTGTGCCTGCTTACATACGAATTAACGGCAAACAGTAACCATTGAAGTGAGACATTAAACTCTATTCAGATGTGTGGTTACAACAATACATCACGAAGGACACAATATGCTCGAATGTTGAAATGCAGCCTAATCCAGCTCTTAAATGGAGAAGGATGTATCCCGGTATACTCAGGCCTTATTACCCCCCCCCCCCCCTTCCTTCCTGTTCTCCTTCTCCGCCAGAACTGATATTGGCTAGTGCCGCTCTATTAATGCATGCCAGAGAATTAGCATTTGTGTGTTGTTTTCAGGCCAACACAACACCATGCCAGGACAAACTCATTACCATCCTCCATTGTGCCAAAGTACAGCAGAGCCAAATCAAGTGTTCCCTATTGGGGAGGGGATCGTGCTAAACGCCACACACAAGTCATCCGCGTTTTGGACAAATCCCATATTAGAACAGGTGGATTAATATGTTGTGCCTGTCCCTCCTGTCAGGGATGTTGTGTGTGTGTGTATATATGTGTATATATATATATTTAAGATTGACATATATACAATAATGAAGTAGAATGAAAAAGGATAAAAAAAATGGATGAGAATCGAGGGGCAGTGAATGCATCCGAGACTGTATATTAATGTCTCGTGTTCAATTTAAAAATGTATAAAATGGGATCTTTTTATTCTGTTGTGAATTCAATGAAAATTACTTTTTTTAGGGATGTTGGTCATCCCTACTTGCTGAAAAACTACAGTATCGACTCTGGTACACTGTGCAAAACCTTTACAGATCTTTTTAATGATTGTCCTGTATAGTAATTAATTTTTTTTAGATCTCTTCTAAAAGTCTAAAAATGGCTGCAATGAAATGGTACGTCACAATACTCCATTTCTTGTATTTGGTCAATAGCTGTATTTCAGAATGTGATTATTCCATGATTCTGTTTACTCTCTTGGGTTTTAAAATGTGGACAAATTGATAGAGTAAATTTCTCGGCTACTTGGCCTTTAATATATAGTTCCTCTGTCAACTGTAGTTAATAATAAACCCCTTGACATTTGATCCACATGACCTCCAGGCAAGAAGATTACAGAAGCCTCAGCTTGCTCTAAACACATGAATTGGAAAAGAAGATGGCTTGGTGGATATAAAGCATATTTTCTGGTAATTGTGTACTGTTGTGGTATTTTTTTCATTTTATGTTATTTATCTTTTTTTCCATTCCTTATTAAAGTGAAAAGTTCCTTGCAGTTTTCCTGTCCAAAAATGTGCATTGGAAGAGTCAAAGTCTTTAGGGTCTACTTATTTATCAAGGGTTGCATTTCAATTAATAGTTAGTCAAACTGGCAAAGCAAAATATATTTACATGGGGACCCCCTGTGGGTAGATCACATAGCTCCGCCCACCTCCTTTCTCTCTCATCCCCACGGGACCTAAATAGTTAACTATATTTTGTGACACTCCCCCCCCCTCCCCATTTTTGGATACACTAACCCCTGCATTACCGAACCCCTAAACCAAACAATTTTTTTTTATCATTTCTTTATTATTCTAATTATTATTTTTTTGCTCCCCTTCCATTATCCCCTTGACAAACCAAGTTCTGGAGTCCTACAGGGTTATTCAAAGAGATCCGAATGGCCACCGAAAGGTAACGAAATGCTGAAATTCAGCATTCGGTTACCTTTCTTGGCCATTCAGCTATTCAGAGAGCCGGCAATTCGCCAAATGTTGGCAAATTGCCTGCACATACGGTGCCTGTTCGAGGGCAGTGAATTTCCCTTAGCTTTGTCTATTCAGAGAACAAAAACCAGCAGTGAAAAGTTGCCTAAATGCCCTGCCATTCGGTTGCTTCATTCGACAGATTTATTCAGACGAATCCCATAGGCTTTAATGTCAAAAATATTCCCATTTTCAATAAATATCTAATCGTTGATTTTGTAATATTCTGCAGTAAAAAGTCAATTTATTTATAGCTTCTTTTTTTTTTTTTTTCTGTAACAGCCCTTTTCATTATCATTCATTAGATCATATGTAAATTTCAGACATTTTCACTCAGTAGTTTCTTTGCAAACAGCGTTTCACTTTTCAAACATTCAAGCGTACTGTTTTTTTGTTTTTTTTCACTCCATCAGTCTGCGGTGCCGGGTTTTTCCGGCGGCTGCTCTGCGCTCTGATCGGCTCCTGCTCAGGTTTCTCCGGCGTCTTCGGCGGGGTTAATCCAGATGTTTTTGCGCGTTTCGGTGTGCATTCGCCTGGTTTTATGGTGACTGTTCTTCGGGTGTGCGGCTGCAATTCCCTGCACTACGACAGCCCTGTGGTGCTTGCTGAATACACCGCAGGGTCGCCGAAATGAGATTGCCAAATCGTACCGAATTGAGGAGAACGAAAAGTCACTGAACTTACGGTGGCTTTTCGATTCTCTTTAAATAACCCTGCTAAGCTTTTTTTCAGAAGTCCCTCATGGTTAAAAAATGTTAAAATATTGCCTGAAGAAACTGACCAATCATAGGAGCCAACCAGTGTTTGTTACGGTTGGCTGCTATAGTAGTCAGGCCATCATTTAAAAAAAAAAAAACAGCAAGTAAAGGGTGGTCTCTATATTCCAGAGAAGGAACTTTATTGGGAATACAATGGTTCGGCTGTTGCTAATGTGGCCCTCAAGCTTAAAAAATGTTATTTAAGAAAGTTACACCTGAGGAAGACTCTATTAGCAGCCAGAATTTTCAATAAAGTGCATTCTCTGGACTATACGGTGTCTGGGTCCTATCATTTGTTGCTGTATGACAGAGCGGATTCATCCTGGGGTCTGCTGAGTACCCCCTTTCAGATACAGTTGCAGAGTGAGCGGCTGAGTGCTATATTCTATTTTGCTTTTGCAAGGATTTCAAAAATTGGCCAATGAGAAGAACTTTCTGCTTACTTACTCTCATTGTCTGATTTAGAGAATTGATAAAATCGAATCTGCCGGCACTTGTTACACAATTGGCAGAATCCATTCAATTTCTATTTTAAATAATCTATTAAAGCACCATTGGCTAAAAATGGACGGGAGGTCAGGAGGGGGGGGGGGTTAGAGTGTCTGTAATTGTTTAAAAGGGTACACCTCTCCACATTCCAGTCTGATCCCCCAGTAGGGTTGCCAGGTCGGCCATGTTTTCCTGGACGCATATAATTTATTCATGCTGATGGACCGTGCATGAAAAATGCCACCTCACAGCATGTAGAATCCAAACGAAGCAGGTAAGAAATCCCAGGTAGCACATTTTGACTTTCTTCCTGCAGTGTATGAATTATACATGTTGCAGGGCAGCAATTTTCCTGGTGGCCCCCCCCCTACATGAAATGGTAATAAGTGTCCAGGAAAACATGGCCGATCTGGCAACCCTAATCCCCAGGAGACTTCAATAAGAGTATGCGGTACTGTTACAATTCCTATCATCCGAGTCAACTGTTCGACGCGTACGACTTGTAGGCAATAAGTATTTATGGAAAACAGTGGTACTTAACCCAAAATATAAAGATGTGTGCTTCAACTCTTCAGAAAATGCCCACAAAGATGACCTATAAAATAATAATGAGGGAAAGAGGAAAGAACAATAATCCCTCCCTCCCAAATAAAAACAAAAAATTAGACAACCAGCAAATTGGCCCAATCAATTCTGGCATCCACCGTGGCCACCCCAGATGGTCCTCATTCCAGATCTATAATACATCTGTTGTTCTACCGCATAATTAAAATAAGCATTGGCAAGAGCCTGCGCAATTAGCTTTCATAGAGCTTTATTTACAGTAGATAAATGTATAATCCATCGCAAAGCCTCTGTTCATTTCATTTATTTTGGTTTTCTTGTTCTGTAGCCATTCCAAAGTAATAACTACTTTCTGAGGGTCTGGGGAACAGCGTTAAGTATTCGTGTAAGAGCGTTTCCGAGGGGGGGGGCAGCATAGAGCTAAATGGCTGTATAGGGCATAACGAATTTCAAAGTACTGCATGTGTGCTGCAAATATATTCCACAGCACTCTGGGTGAGGCCTCATCTGTCTTCAGAGTATATCCCTGGCTCTATTTCCCCATAAAACATATACAGGGTTATTCAGAGAGAGGTGAAAACCAGGAGAATGAACAATCTAGACTAAATAGCTGATTTAGCCGAAAGTGAGATAAATGGGAGAATTTTTCTGGTTTGGCTATTTTGACATAGAATTTTCACTTCTCCTGGTTTTCACCTCTCTGAATAACCCTGTAAAACAAACTATAGCGCAAAAAACCCCACTATTTCTATAAAAGTACATGTCGTTCCTGTATAAGCTGGACAGCATAGATTTTCTTCAGTCTACAGTAGAAAAAGTTACTTACGTCTCCCTGAACCTCCAGCTCAACCTATAAAGTTATAAGGGGTTATTCGGAGAGCAACGAAATGTCACCAAGTTAAATTCGGCGACCCTGCAGTGAATTGAGCATTCACGGCAGGCTCCACGAAGTGCGGCAAATCGACCCGCCAAACGCATCCTAAAGCCACTGGATCCATTTGAAAAACTGCCAAATTGTTTCGGAAAACTGCCCAACGCAGCCGCAAACCCGCTGAAAAATGCCGATGACCCGCCGAATGGATCCACAAACGACTGACGACCCGCCAAACAGACCACTGATCAGCCGCCAGAAAAAAGCCGACAAGTGGCCGAACAGGGGTAAAAAAAAAAACAGAACTTTTAAATCGCTTTTTTTTTAAAAAAAACAAAACAACAGTGTATGAAAGTGCCTGGAAATAATATATAAGGTTCTATGAATAATAAAAAGGTCAGTTTACAAAATTAAAAAAAAAAAAAGCCATGGAAAAAAATCGGAATTACATTTTTTTGCCTAAAACTATCCTAAAATAGACTTTTTGCTGCACATGAAAAAGCATAAACAGATGAATAAATATTTAAGAGAAACGTCTTTTTTTTTTTTTTTTTACATTGAAACCTATGGGATTCGCCTGATTAAACCTTTTCGGACGAAACCACAGAAAATCAGGGTATTTCACTGACATTTCGGTGCTGTTCGCTGAATAGATTCATTGCTTCTCTATGGGGATTTCACTGCTGGCAATTCGCCAATATTTGGCGAATCACTAGCTTTATGAATAGCCAAATGGTCACGAAATTGCACGGTACTTTGAAATTCACCGTTCGGTGCAATGCTGTGGCAAATTCGGTGTTCTTTGAATAAACCCCTGTAGGATAAGTTCAGCCATATACTGTAATTAGAGCACTGGCTTAGATTTGCAAACTGCTTTGAATGGGCGCCTGAGTCACTCTACTGGGCTGCTTGGCTCATCGGGTCAGGACTGCAAATCTATGCTGCAAGCCAAATGTGGTGAAGTAGGCAACAAGTGGAGGGAACCGGAGTTTAAGTGAGGGACTATGGGTTATGGGGAATGGGGGGGGGCACACAAATGTAGGTAATTGAGGTTGGGTCTGGGGTTTAACCATATCACAAATGTTACCCAGGGGCCCCGTGAGTTATAATTACACACCCACTCTTTAGAAGTTGCAAAGCCTGGAAATATTTTTTTGATCTGGTTCCTGTATAATACAAAAGGAGAAAATAAAAAAGCAACAATAAAAGGAACAGCCCAGCTGCATCTTGGAGTAACCAGTTCTTGCATAAATAACCAGCAAATACCCAAATTTGTGTTAACAAAAAACAAACAAAAAAATTACTGCTCCAATAACTTTTTTATTTTATTCTTGTTTTGGAAAATAGTCTCAGGTAGGAATATTCTCCAGGGTAGCAAGGTTGCAGCCCATGTGCTCTGTAAGGACTAGTAAAGTGCTTGTACGTTCATCAGGAATGCTTTTAAACCTTACAAGGAGCACTTATAAAGCTGTCATTACAAGAGCCATGTTAAACATTTTATATAAATACTTCTGCAAATTGTTAAAACAATCAGAGCATTACACCTTGAAATATGCAACCAGACACTGAAAAGAGAACCCCGCGTCTGATCACTCTGTTCATGGACAGTTTTATTGTAAGATCCACAGGGGTCAAACAAGAACCATGTCCACTGGCTAACCATTTTCTCTAGCCGGAGGCCAATTGTTGTAGTAGATGCAATCATCTAATGCTATTCCAAACTAACTGCACAACAGCCGAACCAGTTTCCAGGTACTGGTTTGTGCCCTTATTTATTAGCCCAATGTGCTATCACAGGAAACGTTTTATTCTATTAAGAGGGCCTTTTACTGAAACCTGTTGGTGTAACCAGTGCTTTTTTTTTTTTCAGGAAAAATAGGTGGGGGTACTCTCGCGCCCAGGGAAAAACTGATTATTATGACTATTTTTGGTGTCCTAATAAATACTCCTTTATTAACCCTTTAAGGAAAGAGGCAATTTTACACATTTGGAACACTTCTAAAAGTAGAATTTCGGTTATTTGCCTCGTCAACTAGAATTTACCTCTTTCATATTAAGTGCACCTAGGGGCTTACCTCACGATGCTGCCAAGACGCCCGCTGTCATTCTTACTTTGCGGAGTGCAGGCAGCAGATAATGTGGCGCTTCTAGGAGCAATACCATCCTTTTGGGTGCAGGGCTAGGGGGCAATGCCGGACTGTGACAAGGACACAGGCGTATAATTTTATGCACAGCAGCCTGTTTAAAGACAAATACATGCATTTACACACAGCCATACGGTCACATGCATAACCATATAACCCCTACACCCCTGGGGTATGTAGCAATAAACATCACAGTAATGTGCAGTGTGTATGAGCATATCACAGAGCTCCACAGCAATAAAACTCACAGGTCCCCCATTTTTTGTTTCTAGGCAGGTCCCTTTTTATTTTTAGCAAGGCAGGTCCTTCCCCCCCCCCATCACTACTCACCAGAGCAGGCCTCGGCTGCTCCTCCACGATGGCTCCGCTCTCATCCTCCGCGCTGGTGCCTCCTCTTCTCAGGTGTGATGTCACGTTGGTGGGTCAGGTAACCAGCCAACGTGAATCTCACAGGTCACGTGAGAGGGAGCGGCGCCAATGTAGCGTGCAACTCCCAGACTCTTAAGAGTGTGGGAGGCACACTGCAGTGCACTGCCGACCAGACAGCTCCGGATTCGGAATCAGAGAGTCCCATACCGGAGCTGTAGAATAAGAAGGCGTATTTTATTTTTGAGATGCACCCGCACTGAATGCTTAGTTAAGGTTGAGTGCAACATATATATATATATATTACACAGTAGAAATCAGAAGGTAAACAGTGTTGTTCTCCATAGTAAAGATAGAAAGATATTGTAGTGCAGCTATATAAATTTCTCTTTGGACCTAGTTTTAACATTTCTGATCATCTAGACCGTATCTTTTCAATTTGTAACATTCCAAAGCTATACTTTTCTGATGTTCCAGTACAGACATTGGGCAGTAGGCCCTATTCTATTCCTGATGCTAACATGGAGACAGAGACGGTAAGCAGGAAAATCCCTTATCCTCTCCATGTTAGCACCTTTCCCGAAATACGTCATTATCTCAGCACCTCGCTCCAGAACGCAGCACTGATCTCCCTGATACCCGCAATAGCACTTCCGCAACACCACGAGTATCCGCTCCTGAAGTCCATTGGACTCCATGGAGGCTTACGCTTCCATGCCGCGTGCTCTGTGTGACCTCGCTCTAATGAGATCGTGGAGGGAGACTAGGAATTATTTGTTTCCAGTCTCACTCTGCTCCAGGTGAGAAGAGGCGGCAGATTGAGCCACCCTTTTCACAGCAGGATGAGAGGCGAGTATGGGGTTTTTAGGGATGTTTTTGGAGCGTGTTAAATTATTATGCATTTGCAGAATTCTTTAGCACCAGCTTTTACGAGTTAAACTGTTGGCTTTCGTGTCCCGACCCTAATTTGCACCAGCACTTTGTAATACCTCGCTTGTTGAGACGCTAAAAATAGATTGCCCTCTCTGTGTTAAAAAAGGCGATGCTTAACCTCCCTGGCGGAATTCCAGAGTGTGGCTCGGGGTTAACTTTCTATGCCGAAAGCGGTAACCCCGAGCCACACTCGGGCTGGATACATACCTGTCCCTGCGCTCTCTCACTGACCTCTGCGATCGCAGTCTGCTCCAGCGATCGCGGCGTCCTGGTTCCCTTCTCACGAGTGCAGGGACAGATATGTATCCAGCGGCAGCCCGAGTGTGGCTCGGGGTTACCGTTTTCTGCAATGCATTTAACCCCGAGCCGCACCCGAATACCGCTAGGGGCCAAATAAATTGCTCCGATTCTGACATATAAAATATGTCAGAATAGTAACGCTAGGGAGGTTAAATACAGTAAGCTCACGCAAGCTGCAAGGAGCAAACGTTTTTCACCTTACTGCAGCGTCGGGATCGGAATAGCTATGCCAGACTTGCTTATCCTAGCGCTAACAATTACATATTTTGTCGCAACATTAGCACCAACTATGGAATAGTGCCCTGTATGTTCACAGGCAATGGTCTTGTTTTGTTTGGGGTCCATATGGCAAAGTACATGATGCCACTCTGGCTCCGCTGCACTAGCGTTCCATTTATCCATATCTTTAATGAAAGAAGACTCTAGAAACAGATTCTTGAACCTGTTTGTCACAGGCTGTGACTGGTATACCTTTCAGTTCAACCCACCAGGTTTCTTCAACCTTAACCCTTGCTCCTTAAATATCTCCATCTAAACTTGACACCTTGCCTTCTGAATAGGCACATATTTGGCTCCTGCTCAGTCTGGCGCACTCGAGCAGGTTGCACCATCTTGCTATCTATCCCCCTCAATCTGCCCTTTGCCCATTCCCTGCTAAAAATGGAGTAGATGGGATTTACTCTGATAAGTGAAGGGTATCAATCTGCTTGTCCATATGGTTCATCCTTTCTGTGCTTTTTTTTTTTTTTCCTTTTTTTCAGCACAGGTTATGTTTCCTCCGGGGGAAAAGCTTTTTAAGGTAAGGGTGGAGATTGCATGAGTAGTGCTAAAATATCCCATATTATCTATTCCCACCTATATTGCCCTCAGCACAAAACTGCTCTAAGTGATCACCAATCTGCGGTTGTCCGTACACCGCAACATAGTAATCCAACACCTGATAATTACTGGTATTAAAAGGTTTTAAAAATTGTAACGTTTCATGCACAGATGTTACTTTTCTACTATGAAAAAAAGAACCCACCAAACTCCTTAGGCTAAATGTGCCTAATTACCTTCTTTCTCACTCTCTCTGCCTTCTCTTTTTCCATTTCATTTTAAGATATTTTTAAATTAGAATCTCGTATCTGCACATGTTGTTTTTTTTTTTGGGGGGGGGTTTGTTCTTGTTTAGTTTTTTTCTTTTGGTGATTTTACATTGATTTTATGATTTGTGTGTATAATATATATATATATATATATATATATTTTACAGTCAGCAGGTAATGCAGTGCCCTAATAACTGATTTTGATCCCATTTTCACTTAAACTACAAACTTGTGTACCTTAGATGACCACTTTGTTAATTGTAATGTGCAGACACAAGAATGTAACAGAGTAGTGGATTCTATGGCTGAAAGGCTGTAATAAAAGTGTTTTTATTCTTCTTGGGAATTTATATATACATTCTTTTTTTAGAATAGGGTCACAAAAACCTTTTTGGATAATATTTTGATTTGAGGTGAAAATTCACTTTAGCGTGAAGGTATCTAAGTGGGATATGCTATGGTTGAGCTTATACAAGGCCTATACAAATGGATTTCACCAAAAAAAAAAAAAATACTCAATTCTGAAAAAAAAATCAATAAAAAAAGTATTTTTGCTGCAAATGAACAGAATAAGCGGTTGAATAAATATTTAATGAAAACAGGTTTTACATTGAAACCTATGGGATTCACCTGTTTAAACCTGTCAAATGAAACCACCAAATACCAGGGCATTTTGGTGCTGTTCGGCATTATCTGAATAGATTTACCATTACTTCTCTACAGGGTATTTCACTGCCACCGAATCGCACCATATGTCGCTGTCCATGACCTGTGGTGCTGAATACAACTGATTCAGCACCACGGGCAATAGAATCAAAATTTGTAGGAAAAAAAGTGGCGATGTATTTTAATCGCTCACCCCTTTTGATGCAAGTCTTTACCAGTTTACCGGTTTTTCGATTTTTAACTCTGACTTGAATTGATGGAATGTGTAACGCGCTGCCACATCTATTTTTGATTGCAACGTCTGTTCTTTTCTTATATGCAATAGAAGTTTGTTTCTCTTGTAACATTTCTGTCTAATGCTCAAATAAAAGCTTTTGAATACATAAAAAAAAAATTCGGATGAAAATTATCCAATTCAAATTTTGGAAGCATTACCAAAATACGAATTGGTTCCGTCCGAATTACCGAATCAGTCATAAAATACAAATCACGGCAACATAACGAATGAACCGAAATGAGAGAGAAAAAAACTAAAGAAAACGATCAAAAACAGAACGAAACGGGGGTCCGGAGCTATCCATGGTACTGATTCAGAACCAAGGCCGGCAGCCCCACGGGACTCTGGAAATATCCATGGTGCTGAAACATACAGGGTTATGCAGAGAGCGGTGAAAAGCAGGAGAATGATTGGAGAATGGAAAATTCTAGTTCAAAATAGCCAAACCAGAGAAATTCTCCTATTCATCTCACTTTCCAAATTGGCTATTTTGACCTAGAATTTTCCATTCTCCAGTCATTCTCCTGCTTTTCACCGCTCTCTGAATAACCCTGATAGTATTCATTGCCGAAATGCAGCCAGACTGAAGGAAGAAAAAAAACAACACTGTTCTGCAAAGAAAACAAGCCTCAGTGTTTTAAAATAAATGGAAACATAAAATTTCACCCAAAAATCCCCAAAAATGCCTAAACAAATCCTTAAAAAACAGACTTTTTGCTGCAAGTGAAAAGAATAAACTGTTGAATAAATAGTTAATAAAAACAGGGAATACTTTTTACATTGAAACCTATGGGATTTGCCTATTTAAACAAGCAAGGACCAGTGGGATTCCGTATCTTTTTTTTTTTACCCTAATCTAAGTAATCTGTTTCACATTACGATAACCAATAATGAAAGCAAAATATGAATCAACCCGAAATACAAATTAACAATAAAAAGAAAAAATTTAATGGACCCGAAATATGAAATGCCGACCGAATTAATGAATCTGACCGAAATATGAATCGCAGTAACATATCGAATGACCCGAAACGAAAAAAAAAGGAACGAAATGATCCGTAGCCCAAATTTTTTTGCCATACACATGTCTAATGGAGATATAAAGCATAGACCTAGGCTGTTTTTCTTTGTGTGTATGCAATTTCCTTACCCCAAGTCTAGACTTTGCTTGTACTATAGACCTAGGGCCCTATTACATTCTTCACGCAAAAATGCACGTAAAACGTGTGAATTTTTGCGTGAAGCGTTAACGCGCGTAAATTAACGCTAGGAATTACAATTCTCGTGCATTATTTCATCTGTCAAAAAATAACACTCGTAAAAAAGATGCGCAAAAACGCGCGCGCATTAACATTGCACGCAGAAATCGGTGTGCGGACTGTTTTTTCACGCAATTCAGCCAATCAGGATTAAGAACCACAATTGTCTCCCGTTCAGTTTTTGCACCTGTCAAAGTCAATCTGAGTACAGTGGCAAGAAAAAGTATGTGAACCGTTTGGGACTACATGGAGTTTTGCATGAATTGGTCATAAAATGTGCTCTGATCTTCATTTAAGTCACAACAATTTGAAAAACACAGTCTGCTTAAAATAATACAACACAAACATTATATGTTTTCATGTTTTTATTGAACAGAACATGTAAACATTCACAGTGCAGGGTGGAAAAGTATGTGAACCTTTGGACTTAATACATCACTGGCGACTGGATACATACCCAAACTCTGGAAGACTGCAAGGGTGGTACCTATCCATAAAAGTGGAGACAATACTTTGGTATCCAACTACCGCCCAATATCACTTCTCCCTGTAATGTCAAAAATTCTGGAAAAATGTGTCTACACTCCATTACGTGATTATTATCAGTATCAGAACTATTTAACCCCAGATCAATCAGGCTTTCGTCCAAACCATTCAACTACAACTGCCCTTTTAAAAGTTTGTAATGATATCCAAGCGGGCATGGAACAAGGAAATCTAACTGGAGCCATCTTCCTTGACTTTGCCAAGGCTTTTGACACAGTAGACCATGGCATCCTATTACAAAAACTTAAAAACTCTGGTATTGGTGATAGTACGTTAACCTGGTTCCAATCATATGTGTCTGATAGGTCTCAATTTGTGTCCATTTCTGACAGCACTTCCCTTCCCCTCCCAGTCACGTGCGGTGTACCCCAAGGCTCAATACTTGGCCCCCTGCTATTCACAATATTCATAAACGATCTGCCCAATGTCTGCAAAGCTTCAACTGTACACATGTACGCAGACGACACGGTAATCTATACCAGCAAACCAAATCTCCCGCAGCTGGAGGCCGTGCTGCAAGAACAATTCACAGGGGTAAAAAGGGGATAGCAAATAACAAACTTTTTCTAAATACTGACAAAACGGTTACAATGCTCTTTGGAACCGTACCTAAACTACACAAATTGCAAACACCCCATCTATGTGTTGGGACAAAATCAAATGGCACACTGACCACAGTCACCTCTCTCAAATACCTAGGTATGTGGTTAGACCCAAATCTATCTTTTGGCCCCCACATCGAAAAACTCTCATCTAAACTTTACCCCAAACTAGGTGCCCTGTACAGAAACAAATCCTACCTGAGCACCGCGGTAAGAAAGCAGATTGTACAACAAAAGCTTATGCCAGCCATTGAATACGGAGATGTAGTGTATGCAGCCGCCCCGCAAACACACCTCCAGAAACTTACTACATTGTATAACTCATTCTGTCGCTTTGTGCTACAATGTAACTACATGACCCACCATTGTGACATGTTAAAAGAACTAAACTGGCCATCGCTGGAATCTAGACGCACACTTCACCTTTCCAACCTGGTGTTTAAGAGCTTTTCTGGGAAGCTACCACCCTACCTGAATATGCTGCTTCCCCCGGCAGTTCCCTCATCCTATAACCTCAGATCCAGGACCAGCACCTTACTTGCAATACCGCAATACAAAAAGAAAATTGCTCGATCCTCATTTTCCTACAGAGCACCGCAAATATGGAATAACCTCCCAGACACCATCAAATCTTCCCCCCGTCTAAAGTCCCTTAAGAGCTCCCTATTAACATACCTCAATACGAAATGCACCTGTAAACATGTAACATAATGACTTTATTTCCTCCATATTTATTTTTCTGTTAATCTGTGTATTTGGTCTTGTGTTAATATCTTGCATTTTACTATTTTGTATTTCTGTAACCACTCAATGTTCTCGAACCCAGGACATACTTGAAAACGAGAGAAATCTCAATGTATCCTTCCTGGTAAAATCCTTTATAAATAAATAAATAAATAATAACTGATTATTAGACTGAGGGTTATAGACTGAGGGTCTCCTTTGGCAGCAATAACCGCAACCAAACGTTTCCTGTAGTTGCAGATCAGACCTGCACAACGATCTGGAGTAATTTTGGACCACTCCTCTTCACAAAACTGTTTCAGTGTATCAATATTCTTGGGATGTCTGGTGTGAATCGCTCTCTTAAGGTCATGCCGCAGCATTTCAATCGGGTTGAGGTCAGGACTCTGGGCCACTCCAGAAGGCGTATTTTGTTTTGTTGAAGCCATTGTTTTGTTGAATTATTTGTATGCTTTGGGTCATTGTCCTGTTGCATCACCCATCCTCTGCGGAGCTTCAGTTGGCGGACAGATGGTCTTAGGTTTTCCTGCAAAATGTCTTGATAAACTCTGGAATTCATTTTTCCATCAATGACAACAATCTGTCCAGGCCCTGAGGCAGCAAAGCAGCCCCAAACCATGATGCTCCCTCCGCCATGTTTTACAGTGGGGATGAGGTTTTGATGTTGGTGTGCTGTGCCTTTTTTTCTCCACACATAGTGTTGTGTGTTTTTTCCAATCAACTCAATTTTGGTTTCACCTGTCCACAGAATATTTTGCCAGTAGTGCTGTGGAACATCCAGGTGCTCTTTTGCAAACTTCAAACGTGCTGCAATATTCTTTTTGGACAGCAATGGCTTCCTCCGTGGTGTCCTCCCATGTACTCATTTCTTGTTTAATGTTTTCCTTATTGTAGATGTGTCAACAAAAATGTTAGCATGTGCCAGAGATTTCTGTAAGTCTTTAGCTGACAGTCTAGGATTCTTCTTTACCTCATTAAGCATTCTGCGCTGTGCTCTTGCAGTCATCTTTACAGGACGACCACGCCTAGGGAGAGTAGCAACAGTGCTGAACTTTCTCCATTTGTAGAAACAAATGGACACATGAACATCTTACATCAAGGTTTTTGGAGATACTTTTGTAACCCTTTCCAGCTTCATGCAAGTCAACAATTCTTTATCGTAAGTCTTCTGACAGCTCTTTTCTGCGAGGCATGGTTCACATCAGGCAGTGCTTCTTGAAACCAGTAAACCCAAAACTGGTGTGTGTTTTTAAAGGGCAGGACAGGTTTCAGCAACACATCCAATAATATCACACTGATTGGACTCAAGGTTGGCTCACTCCTGGCTCCAATTAGCTCTTGGAGAAGTCATTAGGCTAGGGGTTCACATACTTTTTCCACCCTGCACTGTGAATGTTTACATGTTCTGTTCAATAAACACATGAAAACATATAATGTTTGTGTTGTATTCTTTTAAGCAGACTGTGTTTTTCAAATTGTTGTGCCTTAGATGAGGATCAGAGCACATTTTATGACCAATTCATGCAAAACTCCACGTAATCTCAAAGGGTTCACATACTTTTTCTTGCCACTGTATATATGCTGCAGCAATAATAAAAACACGCTCAACTTCTATATTTTATTGTTTGGGTATGTGTAGAATGTGTAACTATACTTTGCTGTATTTTTTTTTGGGCTGGTGTATTTGGTTTCGGCCAGGACTTTCAGATTTGCCGTTAACACCAGCTTTTAAAAGACACTAAAATTATGCGTGCAAACGCTGTGTATTAATTTTTGTGCATAGGTTGTAATACCATCCGCGTACCAGCGTACAAACGCATTTGCGCTCACAATGTTAAGTATAGGATGCGCGCAGTACATTACGCTCACGCAGGGTTTGCACAGGTTCACCCGTGGTAGACGTTAACGTGCATTTTTGCGCGGACATTGTAATACAATGTTCAGCGCAAAGGGTTTTGCCCCTCGTGTTAATGCGTTTTTGCGCACGCGTTAACGTTTGCGGGAAGAATGTAATAGGGCCCATAACCTTTTAGGTTACAATATATATAGAACCTGTCAGGCTTTCTATAACTCCACTTTACCCTTATTTTCAATTTGTTTCATTTGTGTGTTGTCACTTGTTGCCGTAGCATAGCGTGACTTGGAAACTGATCATACTGACTTTGCAGAAATAATCTAATAATCATAAAGTATTCCACACATTGCCTGTTTTTTTTTTTCCTGCATAGTTATCTGGAAAACCTCACCGAGCTCTAATGAACCCCCATTGTACTAGTCGGGGAAATAAATTGGCACTACATGAATTTAAAAAGTAATAATAAACTATGCTCTAGTCTGCAACATCTCTTCTGGCAAAAGGAAACCTGTAGGACAATGGTGGAGGCTGTCTTGCAAAAGCAAAAAACTAACTAAAAAAAACAATTAGGGAATTCTCTATGAGCTAATGTGTCTTCCGCATCTCCCGCAGTCTGTCTCTCCCCCCAAGCTGCCTTCTGCCCTGACACTTACACCCTTCAAGCAGTCTCTATTCCTTCGCTAGAGAAATGTCCTAAGGCAGGAAATAGGTAACATCTGTTAAGGGAATGCCGAGCACCTGCTTCCTCGCGCACTGCGCTGATCGGACGATCTGTGGAGAAGCCGAAACAATTGCACATATAGCACTGCTGAAGAAACCCGTTGCTACCAAAAACGCGGGGGATAAACATGGGTTTAATAAGATAGGCCTGTCACCTGAAATAGAAAAAAATATTTTACTTTAATCCATAAAGTCCCAATGTCTCAACTTTATTTTATTCATCCAGTGTCTCACATGTTTGATTTCCCCTGTTTTCACTCTTTAGAATATTTTATTGATGTGATTTGCTGCTTCTCAACATTATATATTTAAATTTTATTTGTGCTTAAAAAAAAGTTTCCAACTGAAAAGGGACACTCTAGGCACTGTGACCTCGTAATTCTCATGTCTACTGGTGGTACTGGACCTGCTCGTGCCTCAGGCCTCCTGTGCAGAGAGGGTGCAGTTCTGGATACATTTCCTCTGGGCCTTCTGCACCTGATCAAAGAGCTCGGAGACCTTTAACCTCCCTGACGGTTTTTACGAGTGTGGCTCGGGGTTAACTTTTTGTACCGAAAGCGGTATCCCCGAGCCACACTCAGGCTGGATACTTAAATGTCCTGCGCTCCCTCGCTGTTCCCCGCAATCTCCTCCAGCCGCTCGCAACGTCACACTTCCTGGTTCCCTTCTCACCAGGAGTGAACCAGGAAGTGTGACATCACGATCGGCTGCAGTGTGACTGCGGGGACAGCGAGGGAGCGCAGGACATGTAAGTATCCAGCCCAAGTGTGGCTCATGGATACCGCTTTCAGCATTGAAAGTTAACCTCCGAGCCACACTTATACCGCTAGGGAGCCAGAATAATTGTACCGATTCTGACATATAATATATGTCGAATCGGACTGCCAGGGAGGTTAAATGGCAGTAACTGATAGAGCTCTGAGCCCTGTCGTGGTTTACTGTAACCCCCTCAGCGCCTTCCTGTATATTTTGTGATCCTTTGGTTTGACCCCTGGCTAAGTATTCTCAGTTCTGGTTTCTGCTCTTGTCAGTGTTTGGATTACATGGATTCTGTGTTCTGACCCTGGCTTTAGTATCTGGACTTTGTTTATTCCCCATATGGTTGTTATACAGATTCTGTCTACCCACCTCTGGCATTGATTTACAAGGCGATCTTTCTCTTGTCCCTGTGGTTTCAATACTTCTATATATTATCATTGTTCATATTCTTTATTCACAATAGTACTGGCCATTCTAAAGACCAGCCTTTCAGATTAGGGGTTTCATCACTTAACTGGGATTTGTGTGAGTGCTGGAATTTGTCGGCTTTCTGCGTAACACGCTATCAGTGATATTAAACTTATTTGTGTGCTCGCCTTGTCCTCTTCCACTTCTCGGTTTGGGTGGTGGGCTCAGAGGTAATGGTTGTTAATATGTATTAATCACTGCTCTATAACTGCGGAGACACAGGTTCGATCCCGGCAAAAGCACCTCTCCAGTAAGTGTCCTTGGGCAAGACCCCTAACGGTACATACTCACCACCCAGGACATACTTGAAAACTAGAGAAATCTCAATGTATCCTTCCTGGTAAAATCCTTTCGCAAAAAAAATAATAATAATAATAAAAATAATAATACAGGTTTTAACAACAGGTACCTGTCATGCAAACAGAAATTGGGCTTATTTTACAGGGTGTCAACCCGTATACGTGTTGGCATCCAGGTCCTCGTAGATGGACTAAGTAATAAAACGTCAAATCCCCATTTCTGTTTCTTAGGCCCGCATCATACGAACGCAGTGATCACGTCCGTGTCGCCGCACAGTTTAACGTCCGTCGTAGGATAGAATCATGATCAATACAGACCCACACACGAAGTACGTGCGCACCGAACTGCCAATGCACGTGGCAAACGGAAGCAAGTTAGGCAAGAACGTAAAACCGCTACCACGGAGGCGCAGAGTGCGCCACGTCCGCATAGCAGCCTGTGTGCGTTATGCTGCGACATCAGATGCAGCGCATTTGCGGGGTCCACAATGTTGACGCTCAGAGGTTTTTTGGTCTGGCTGACTGTACCTATATTTTAATTCTAATTAATATTGTTTCCCATATTTCCCTTTTTTGTTCTACATCCATTAAAAAAATAACAGACTGTGTGGGGTCTACAGTATCTTCCGTCAGTACGTACGTCCGTTATGCACGCACGCAGAGTGCGCTCAGACTGAGTTAATCTAACATTCGCCTTAGTCGTCGTGTGTTCAATCCTGCAGGGTTCAAGGTCGAAGGAGAGGAGCATGTGCTTGAACGCATGGGTAGTCATAGGAGGCCAGTAGTATTCTGGTGGGGGAGCAAAGAGGGAAACACCCTGAGCGGTGCGTCAGGAGGAATGGCAACAGGCACATGACGTGCATGTACACCTCCTGTAATATGCCTACAGCCATAACAAAAATGGCCATGAGCGATGACGTCCCATCATTGCAGGTGGCCATTTTTGTTCTGGTCACCCTTATATTACAAGCGGTGCGCTGGCCTCAAATATATCAGACCTCTAGAAGGGACCTGAAGGAAAATAGTGAAGGAATGATTGAATTTAGTATTTCCTTCTAAATGCCCGATCTCTCACCCAGCAAATATTAAAAGCATGCTTCCCCCTGCAGTTTGCTGCCAGCGGCCCAAGCCTCGTTGGCCTATGCGAGAATACACCCTTGACAGTATCTGAACATCGTATGTTGCGAAGGCTCAATGCAGGAGTCTCATCATTCATCATTTTTAATTCCTATGATACACCATTCTAAAAACAGATACACCTTACACTCATTATGTTTTCCTCTTCTCTTTTGTCTTTTAGGTAAACTTAAATGTGATGATCGGTATGGCTGTGATAAACTCTGTTCAGATCCAGACCTCACTCACAATAATTGCACAGGGCTAAGAATACATTCCCACTTTCCCTGAAAATTGTAGGCATCGGGATCAGACGAGCAGAACTGTTAAAATCTCAGGCTCTGATTGGCTGGAGACCTCATTAGCCAGCAGGCCAAAACAAAAAACTGACTTTTAAGTGATGTTTCAGAATTGTGATATAAGACTAAAGGGGTTATTCAGAAAATTTTGGTGCTTTCTCATTCAGTGCACCAATTTTTTTTTAATTTTTGTTCATTGGAACCCCCTATCTCCACCATTGGTGGCAGCTAGGGGTTAACTCCAGAACTGACGTCATTGTGGCGCCAGTCGTCAGGGGGAGATCCCGGAAGCTTGGCCGACATCCAAGATGTCGGCCAGCTCCGGGAGGGGACCGTGATACGGCGCCTATTGGTGCAGAATCGCGATCCAGCTCCCTAGGGGTTAAAGACAGCCACCGCTTGGAAGGGCAGGCTGTACCCTTCCAAGCGGTGCCTGCCTTTTTTGGCTGCTCCACATGGATAGAGAGGGAGAGCGGTCCAAAGGACCTCTCCCCCCCCTTCAGGCACTTTCCCCCACACTCGCGGGGGGTGTGTGCCTGTAATAGATGTCATCGCGCCGGGGTCCTGGATGCTGGGCTGACATCCATGATGTCAGCCCGCACCGGGGGGCCCGCAGCGATCGGCCGGAACCCCAGCCGATCGCTGCCTCCTATGCTAGGACGCGCTCAGCGCGTTCATAGCACAGGAGAACCACTTGGCTGGACGCGCTCAGCGCGTCCATAGCAGCCAAGTGGTTAAAGAAAAAAAAAATGGGAATCAAAAATTTCATCCAAAAAAAAAACAACAAGATGTTCCAAAAAATAAGATTTTTATGCTGAAAATTAAAATAATAAATGGTCAAAATAAAAGAAGTTATATTGTTTTATATTGAATCCTAATGGGAATCGCCTTTTTTAAACCTGTAAAACGGAATCACAAAAAATCAGGGCATTTCACTGACACTTTCAGTGCAGTTCGGCATTCTCTGAAAATATTAACTATTACTTCTCTATGGGACAATTTCGCTGCTGCCGAATCGCGGCGAACTACACCGTACTTTGCTGTCAATTCGCCAGTATTTGACGAATTGACAGTTTAGTGAATCGACGAACTGCCGCGAAATTCACCATTCAGTGCTATTTGGGGGCAAGTTCGCCACATATCAAATAGCCCCTTAAGGTAACCGTCTCCTAAATGAGACCTTTCAGCTCTTCAAGCTCGTATTACTATAGATGGTGGGATATAAATATAAACAAACATTTTCAAATGACGGATCTGCTTTAGTTTTCGGGTATTGGACGCAAAATCTCTACATAAAACCCAGTGACCATTCCATTTACTCCTGGTCAGCTAATGGCATCAGATTGTAATATTTGCATATCATACCACAAATCAGGCAGGCAATATTCCCCAGGAAAGGCATCATACAGTGAAGGCATACCGTTTATGAGATAACATTGTCTGAGAGGCCATGTATAAGTCATTGATGTGAATTGTATCTCTGCTTGCAGAGCACTTAGCTTTATTCTGATAACCTTGCTTGATAAAAGACCAGTGTCTGCGGAGGCTGGGACGTCTGCCAGGGCCAGGGCTTGGGCAAGTTGAATCATTATTATTATTATGATGAATCTTTATTTATAAAGCGCCAGCATATTCCGCAGCGCTGTACAATGGGCACAGTATAGACAGGGTTACAATACATTGAACAACATCTAACAAACCAGTACAGGAGATGAGGGCCCTATTCCTGTAGAAACTCACAATCTAGAAGGGTTGGGGTTGGAAACAGGAGGAGAGGACTATGGCCTGCTCTCCTGTACAATTATTTATAAAGTGCCAACATATTCCACAGCCTCCTCAATATAAACTTGTAAAATCCGTATTTCTCAAATGTAGAATTCGACATTATATATACAATATATATATATATATATACTGTATACATGTATATATAATGTGCCACATTCCCCATATGCAGCAAGGAATTATGGGTAGGATATGCAAATGACCTATGTCTCACAAGGAGTGGCTTTGACAAGTTGCATAAACCTTATCTCTGCTAGAAAGCCACAGTGTGGCATAGCATTGATTTTAGGGTTCTGTGTAATAACAGACCCAGGATGCATAAAAGTGAGACAGATGTCATTTACATATCCTACCCAGAATTCCTTGCTGCATATGGGGAATGTAGCACAGGAGCTCTAGAATGCAATTCTTTGAATTGCTGTGATGTGAAAGTGGCTTCTGCAATAATAAACATAACTAATTCTAGCGTGGAGGCTTTTTATCTAGAATAATAGAATTAGTTAGTGACATAAAAACAAACAAACATAGGGAGGTACAATGATGCCATAAACATATACAAGAAGAGTAAAACGAATTCCTGAGCAGTTTATAATTGCAATACAATGATAAGCATTTGTTTGCCGCAGTTTTACCTCTACGTATGACCCACCATTGTGACCTGTTAAAAGCTGGCCATCGCTGGTCATCGAACTAAACTGGCCATCACTGGAATCTAGACGCACCCTTCACCTCTCCAACCTGGTGTTTAAGAGCTTTTCTGGGAAGCTGCCACCCTACCTGAATAGGCTGCTTCCCTCAGTTCCCTCATCCTATAACCTCCGATCCAGGATCTGCACCTTACTTGCAATACCACAATACAAAAAGAAAGTGTCTCGATCCTCATTTTCCTACAGAGCACCGCAGTTATGGAATAACCTCCCAAACGCCATCAAATCTTCCCCCAGTCTTAAGTCACTCGAGCTTCCTATTAACATACCTCAATACGGAATGCACCTTAAACATGTAACATAATGACTATTTCCTACATATTTATTTTTCTGTTAATCTGTATATTTGGTTTTGTGTTTATATCTTGCATTTCACTATTTTGTATTTCTGTAACAATTCAATGTTCTTGAAGCCAGGACATACTTGAAAACGAGAGAAATCTCAATGTACCTTCCTGGTAAAATCCTTTATAAATAAATTAATTAAATAAATAAATATGTGTATGTTTATGGCATCATTGTACCTGCCTATGTTTGTTTTTTTATGTTACTGTATCTCCTCTGGCCCTCTAGTGGAATCTCAACAAACTGCATGGTGAATACTGTAACACAGCGCTCCTTGCAGTGCATTTCATTGGCATGCACTTGCATATACTGCAGATAAGGGGTAAATCCCCTATTGTCCTCCCATATGGCTAATTCTATTAACAATCCTACCTCACCCCCATCTGCCATCCCTTAGCCCCCAAAAAACTCACAGCTCAATGCTCCCTTTATAAACAAAGAATAATAATAATTATAACCAAATAAGAGCAGGACAAGTCTTAAAGGAACACTACCACTTGCATAAGATGTAACAAAATTACTACAAAATCACAAACGCCTTATAAAACACGTGCTACATTTTTTTCCCTTTGTTTGAAGTAATTGCATGTAAAAAGAAAAAATAAATTTGGGTCTTTATCTCCTGTTTCCATTTTGCAACATTTACCAAACTCTTAACACAAGTCTCACTTCACAGCTGTGGTATAGAGCAGTGTTTCTCAAACCTGTCCTCAGGACCCTCAACCCGGCCAGATTTTGCAGATCACCTTGGGGAAATGCAGACTGAATCCTGCAATCACTGAGCAGCAAATCATATCACCTGTGCTGTGGTTCAGAAATCCTGCAAACCTAGCGAGGCGGAGGGTCCTGAGGACAGGCTTGAGAAACACTGGTATAGAATTCAGTTGTGACGCGGCAATGGGGTAGGGACGTTTAGACAATGCTGCAGGGGATCTGTTGTGTTGTTTATGCTACCTGAAAACACATTACTTCAGAGAAGCATATTGGCTCACTCCATATTCCAGCACTGTGCATTTCTTGCCCCATATTTCTGCATAGCCCCCATGGACCCGCTACTTCCCATACCCAGCAATTTCCCCTTACCTAGCGTATCCCCCCCTCTCTTAGATTGTAAGCTCTCGAGCAGAGTCCTTTCTCCTACTGTTCGGTTTGTTAAACTGTATTTTTGTTGTTCTGTCTCACCCATTGTATAGCCCTACGGAACGTGTAGGCGCTTCATAAATACTTGTAATTGTACCAGAGATAAAATATGGCAGCTGAATGAGCTCTGATAGTGGATTAACAACATATTAATTACCCCTGTTGATGCCATTTGCATACATCCCCCACAATGCAATCCTTATGAGTTGGGGGGGTTGTTTGGTTTTTGAGATCTGACCTATAGACTTCATTCTATGCCCAATGCCACACAGTGAGGAGCAAGTGCTGTAAAGATACTGGGGGGGGGCAGTTTATAACACAAAATATCACAATTTATGCACACCGTGACACATATACAGGTCTATTCACTAAAGGGTGAAGTCAGAGTTGGCAGGATAAGTGAACAAAGTAGCCAAACCAGAAAGTCCCACGGTTTATCCAAAGTCTTTCCAAATCAAATTTGGTCTAGATTCTTCTACCAATTCTCCTTACTTCGCCCTTTAGTGAATAGACATGAAGTAAAATATTTATTCTTTTCCACTAAACATACCTGAGTAAAACCTAGTGCATGTAAGATATCAGCAACATAAAATAAACAATACTAGAACATTAAATTTTTTTGGTGGTAGTGTCCCTTTAACCCCTTCGCTGCGGCGGACGCGCTCAGCGCGTCCAACCGCATGTCACGTTCCATGCGGTGGATGTGCTGAGCGCGTCCTGCCTTTGGGGTCAGCGTTCGGCCGGGTTCCGGCCGATCGCTGGCCCCCCCGGTGCGGGCTGACATCCTCGATGTCAGCCCAGCATCCGGAAACCGCCGCCGGAGTAATTAGGTGTCATCGCGGCGGCGCGATGACACCTAATTCAGGCCCCCCCCCCCGCATGTGCGGAGGAGGGCCTGAAAGGGAGGGGGAGAGGTCCTTCGGACCGCTCTCCCTCCCGATCGGCGGCGTTGCGGGGGTTAACCCAGGCACCGTTTGGAAGGGCACAGCCTGCCCTTCCAAATGGTACCTGGCATTAACCCCTGGGGAGCCGGATCACGAATCGGCACTGAAAAGCGCCGGTTCGTGATCCTTTCCTGGAGCTGGCCGACATCTTGGATGTCGGCCAAGCCTCCGGGAACTCCCCCTGAGGACTGGCGTCATCGGGCATAGCACGATGACGCCAGTCCTGAAGTTAACCCCTAGCTGCCACCAATGGTGGAGATAGGGGGTTCATTGGAACCCCCTATCTCCCGATCCGTGGCAGCTAGGGGTTAAAGTTTGGTATTGTTGGATCGGCCAGAGCATGACCGTTCCAACGATACCAAACACGAATGTGAAAAAGTTTGTAAAAAAAAATAAAATATTTTTATTCTTATTTAATTTTTTAAGTTTTTTTTCTTTTTTTTGGTTTGTTAATGCAGCAATATTGTTCCCATTTCAATTATAATGTGAACAATGATGCTGCACTAACGATTTTTGTATGCGGTGCGTTTGTTAAAAATCGTGTAATTTTCCCCAAAAAAAATGTAACGAGACCCCATCTCTAATTTTTTTAACAAGCGCACCCCATACAAAATATAACCGCAATTGCTCGAATGTTAAAATGTGAAAAAAAAACACTTTACACATTGTAAATTATTGAAAAATCATATTTTATTGCATTTTTTGTTATAATATACAGACAGGTCATGACGTATACATATAATAATGACATATTATGAATCTGCCGAGTCTGACGGAAAGAACGATATATAATATGTCTGGGTCATATACTAAAATAAGCCTTCAAAACACGTTTAAACATGATGAGCAAAACCGGTAAAAATAACCTCAGCACAGAGGCGGGAAAAGCCTCAGCAGCGAAAGGGTTAAGTAATACTATGCAGTAATTGAAATGCACTCCCCTCCAAGGAGATCACCCCTAATGCATTAAATGACAATGGAGGCTCATAACTCAGAACTGTGAGTTTTATGATGCAGAGCTCTGTGATACGCTCATACACAACACACATTACTGAGTTTTATGCTATGGAGCTCTGATACGCTCGTACACACTCACTGCACGTTACTGAGTTTTATTGCTGTGGAGCTCTGTGATACGCACGTACACACTGCACATTACTGTGGGTTTTATTGCTGTGGAGCTCTGATATGTACGTACACACTGCACATTACTGTGGGTTTTATTGCTGTGGAGCTCTGATACGCTCGTACACACTACACATTACTGTGGGTTTTATTGCTGTGGAGCTCTGATATGTACGTACACACTGCACATTACTGTGGGTTTTATTGCTGTGGAGCTCTGTGATACACTCGTACACACTGCACATTACTGTGGGTTTTATTGCTGTGGAGCTCTGATACGCACGTACACACTGCACATTACTGTGGGTTTTATTGCTGTGGAGCTCTGATACGCACATACACACTGCACATTACTGTGGGTTTTATTGCTGTGGAGCTCTGTGATACGCACGTACACAATGCACATTACTGTTGGTTTTATGCTGTGGAGTTCTGTGATACGCTCGTACACACCGCACATTACTGTGAGTTTTATGCAGTGGAGCTCTGATACGCTCGTACACACTGCACATTACTGTGAGTTTTATGCTGTGTAGCTTTGTGATATGCTCGTACACACTGCACATTACTGTGAGGTTTATACTGTAGATCTCTGATACGCTCATACACACTGCACATTACTGTGAGGTTTATACTGTAGATCTCTGATACGCTCATACACACTGCACATTACTGTGAGGTTTATACTGTAGATCTCTGATCTGCTCAAAAAACACCACGCATGCTGTGGAGCTCAAAACTCTGGTATTCTCAGAAGGTACAGTCGGCAGGCTTGCACTTTGAGAGTTTTCTTTACTCCATTAATCCATTTTTTTTCATTTTGTCCGCTTATTCTAAAGTGGACAGCCCTCATCTAGCAGGTGTAAAAAGGTGTGCCTTCAGGCCAAGTGGCCTACTAAAAGGTTGGACAATTTATCATGGGAACTAGGAACAATGTCATTAAGGAGAAGAAAGCAAAGAGGTACAAACAAGAGGTCCTACGAAGAGGAAAAACTGGTTATGGGATTTAGTTTTAAAGGCTCCCTGAGGAATGACTTTTCTCTTAGCCTGAGAGGGTAGGAAAGCGGACAATGGCAGGACGGGTCAGGGGCGGCTTTGTAGTTAATGGCCCTACTGTGTCACTCATAGCAGATTGCACAGTATGGCATATGTTTTAATAGCCAGTTTGTTGGACGCCATATACAGTGTGCGTGTATATATTAGTAGTATAATTCCTCCCTTATTATGAGCAAACTTCCTAAACAAAGTATTGCTGGATAAGCTTGGGCATGTAAGCGCTAAGGTACCTGACTCCCTGCTGTTATCATCTGGTTGAAGTTTCAGCACTTAGAACAATACATAACTGAAACTCGCTCCTGTGGCATTGCCAATCAAACCATAGAAACAGCGCCGTGTCCAGTAAGAAACGTGTGTGTGTGTAGAAGTGTGTTCTGAATTTTCTGTCGTTCTAGATTCTGAGTATTCTAAACGGCAAAATAAAATGCGCAAAGTATAGGTGTACAAATAGGTACCAGTTAAACCAAAAACTAAGGTGCAACCAAATGTTTTAAGGCAAGGTATGGAGATACTAGAGAGACATAAGCTGCAACTACATTTCTTGTGCATTACAAACCAAACCACCTTATAAAACACATGATGCAGTTTATTCTCTTTATTTTCCTGTAAAAAAAAAAAAAGTACTTTTTTTGTATCTCCTGCTTCAATTTTGGATTTTTCCCATGATACATCTACCAAAATCTGTGCAAACTTTTTACTCTACTGCTGTGGTTTATCTTATATGGTATTTAACAGTAAGTGGAGTGAAGGAGTGAATGTTTAGATAAGGTTATAGTAATGTCCAGGCTACCTGAGATAGGAGATGTCATCTGACAGAGATATGGCAAAGAGCTTAAAATTCTTCTAATCTACTCCCGGTGATGTCCTTTGAATACATCCCACATAAAAAATTATTTGAGTCGCTGACTGACCCATTCACTGCATTTAATGCCCATTGCCACAGAGTGAGGACCAAATGATGGAAAGATACTGGGGTGGGGGAGCAGTTTACAACACAAAAGATCACACAGAGTAAATAATTCCTTAACTAAACACACCAGAGAAAGACCAACACTGTAAAATATCAGCAACATAAAATAAACACAATAAGGATATTTCAGTTTTTGGTGGTAATGGCCCTTTTAATTGGAAGATATGTTCAACATGTAGTTAGGAGCACTTTTCCTGCATCTTGTGGTGTATCTTATATAAACACGTATGGTCTTTCATATCTGCCCACTCTTTCTCCTCCATATCCTCCGTTTGTTTTCAGGTGCAGGACAGTATGGGCTTCACCTGATTTGAAAAGGATGGGGATTCAGTCCTGGTAAGGCTGGGGTCAGACGAGCAAGGTAAGAGCGGAAGGAACGTCTGAGAGTGGACGTTCCTTCCGCTCGACGCCTGTCGCAGTTAGTGCACTCAGCGCTGCAAGGCTTGCTCCTCCTATGGTGGATCGCGCTTTGCAGCCCCGTCAAACGCGGGTCTAGCATTTTGACAGGGAGGCTATGTGCACAGACGCTTGTAGCAAACATGTGACTGGCCCTGTCGCAGCATCACAACACTGTGACGGACGCCGGGAGGCATGTCAGTAGTGTATGGGCGCAACTAGTACGCTCGGCTGACCCTGGCCTAAGACCTCAGATCTCTACCCAAGTTGCCATGACATCCGGATGTGAAAACTTGTTAGGTCCTTGGATTTTACAACGATAATAATCCCTCACCATTGAGGAGATAAAGGGACTTATCTATTTTTTTTTCCTTTTACTTTAATGGTTCCCAATACCTTGAAGGATTCCATAATTTACTGTTGGGGCAGTTTTATGTTTACTGAAGGAAAACTAGCATTGAAAATCCTGCAGTGACAATTTCAAATATTAACCCATTAGGTGCTTAGCCATTTCATACTCCTATTCCAGACCTGCAGCCTTTTTTTGTGGGGGGGGGGGGGTGGGGTTATCATAAACTAGAGATAGTGGCGGGGGAGATGAATGGGAAGCAGACTACCTAAATTGTTTTAAATGCTCATTTTGGGTACAATGCTGATTTATGGGCCGGTCTCCCCAAACAGAAGCACCCCTAGACTGAAGGACTGCAAAGGCTACATTTCTCATTTGCCAACCTAATGATGTTCTAAATTCTGTTATGGTTTTTGGTTTTTTTCCTCAATTTATGGCTGTGTATTGGACTCATGTACTGGCCAGATGGAGTAGAGGTAACATCACTGCTCTATGGCCATGGAGACCCAGGTTCATGTCCCGGTCAGAGCACCTCTCCAGTAAGTGTCCTTGGGCAAGACATCTTGCCTACCACACAAAATCGGCAGTGGGGTCCAGTGGCAACGTCTCTACTCTTTGACCGTAGAGAAGCAAGTCAAAATACCATTCCGCACATCCCTCCAATACAACTGTGGAGAAGTCTCAACTCTACGTGAAGTGGGTTCAAACTAACCAGGTTGCTGCTGTACAAACATGGAAAGACGACCCAATCCCACTCCGAAGACTCCACCAGCGAGTGTCCTTGGGCAAGACATCTAACATAATTATCTACCACACAATATGGGCTGTGGAGTCCAGTGGTAACGTCTCCACCCTTCCACCATGGAGAAGAAAGTCAAATCCTGTTCAACACATCCCTCAAATACAACTGTGGAGAAGTGGGTTCAACCTAACCACCAGGTCACTGCTCTACAATCATGGAGATTACTACTGGAGAGACTACTCCATCACACTCAGAAGACACCACCAGCGAGTGTCCTTGGGCAAGACGCCTAATGCTATGGATGCGCCTACCTAACAAATTACTTGTACATCTCATAGATTTTAAATTCCCTTGGGAACAGGGTCCCCCTGAATCAGGTCATCATCCATGTGTGATATTCCAATGTATCAACCCCTTGTACACTGATCTTGTAAAGCGCTGCAGAATATATGACGCTATATAAATAAAGGATAATATTAAATGTAATCGTGCTCTTATGAATGTAGCAACACCACGTCATACAAATTCTTGTCTGCGCTTAAAACTCGCCATTTCTGATGCACATTTATTTGAAAAAGTGAACCTGTATTTTCTTTTCTTGCTAAATTTAACACGTCAATCTCATCCCATCAAGTCAGAGAAGATGACAAGTGTTAAATTTGTTCTCTCACCTCGTTTTATCCAGAGAATGAACGCCGTCCTTGAACACTAAGCAAAGTGTGCTATTTCAGAGGCATTGAATATGGTTTTGGACGTGGAAATTACTGGGATATAGGATCAAACATCCCCCTCGGGCAGTTCTGTAAAGGAACTATTTACTGCAAATTAGTTTAAGAGGAGTAAAATAATCTGTGGCGCCGCGCAAAACCCAACCTCTGCCATCATCCTTGGAGGAAGCCGAGAATTGCTGTGAAACGCATTTGTGATTTCAGTTACGTGGTCTGGCATCTGAAACACCACTTTTTTTTTTTTTCTTCAACCTCAGAAAGTAAATTTGAAATGACTTTTTCAGACATTGTTGCCAAAGCTTGAAATTTCTGCCTTGACAAAAAAATAAAGACCGTCCTACTGGAAAGAGAAAATTTGTAAAAGAAACCTGGGCAGAGGAGGTAAATGAAACCGATCTACAGTATATTGACAAAATCACTGAATTAGCTGGAAATCTTTGTTCTCCTTTCGAGTTTCAATAGCCTTGCCGTATATATATAATTTTATGAGTAAAAGTCACAAAACAGTTGGATTTCATACATTTTCCTGGAGTCAAACAATGCTTGGTCAGCCATTAGAACATTATTTTTCTTTGGGCCAATTCAAAGCAGAGGGTCAAAAGGATGGAATGGCTGCCCCTCCTAAAAACGTCATCTCCAGGGCAGACTCTTAGGCTGGGGTCAGACCAGCGCATTTTTAACGTGCGTTTAGGCGCACTTAATCACGGCCACAGTAGCAGCAAATGACGGGCAATGACCGCCAATATACAAAGTACGGCCGCACGAAAGTCCGGCCGCGCAACGCAAGTGGAAAATTAACGCATTTTTTTGAGAACGCAGAACCGCTAGTACTGACGTACAGAGTGCGCTGTGTCCGCTAGCGGCGTGTGTGCGTGATTAGCAGCGTCTGACATCTCCTAATGTCAAGCCTACATAACGTCCAGATGCAAAAAGTGTTTTATTGACGATCCGTAAAAAATCACGCACGGAAATGCGCATCGTATGACCGTTTTCACGCATTCCGTGAAAAAAATACGTCAATGTGTTCAGACGCACTTTTTGACGGTTGCTGCGAATAATGCGTTCGTTTGACCCTAGCCTTAAAGGGACACTACCACTTACATAAACTGCAACTAGATTACTTGTAGGCTCTCGAGCAGGGTCCTCTCTCCCACTTTTCTGTGTGTTTAACTTGTATGTACAGTATATTTGTTATTCTGTCTCACCCATTGTACGGCGCTGCACAACTTGTTAGCGCTTTATAAATAACTGACTGTAACTTGTGCATTACAAGCAAAGCCACCTTATAAACCACATGCTGCTGTTTTTTTCTCTTTTTCTGAAGTAATTGCACGCAAAAAGGATTTTTTTTCTCTCTTCCATTTGGTTTATTTCTCCCATGATGCAACATTTACCATGGTTTTACCTTGTTGCTTTGCTTTATCTCATACATTTAACAGTTAATGAGGTGGAGGAGTGAATGTTTAGATAAGGCTATTGTCCTGCCTTTGCTCCCTGAGATATGAACTGGCAGCTGAATAAGATTGTACAGAGCGCTTAAAAGAAATCTAATTTACCCCCTGGTGATGTCCTTTGAATACATCCCAAAATCAAAATTTATTGCAGCCACATGAATCCACAGCCGGCATGGAAGACTTCCAAATCCAGATACAATGAAAGAAATCGTTACCGACCTTTTGTATGTGATTTAATAAAAAGGTTTTTATTCCATAGGGAGCACAGGAACAGGACAACGTTTCGACCCTCACAGGTCTTTGTCAAGACTTGACAAAGACCTGTGAGGGTCGAAACGTTGTCCTGTTCCTGTGCTCCCTATGGAATAAAAACCTTTTTATCTGTCACATACAAAGGTTGGTAACTTTCTTTCTTTGAATACATCCCACACAATACAAGGATTGTATTGAGTCAGCGATTGACCCATTCACTCCATTCTATGGCCAAAGCCACAGAGTGAGGACCAAGTGATGTAAAGATACTGGGGGGGAGCAGTGTACAACACAAAAGCTCACACAATGGATGCGCCCAGTGACGCATATAGAGCAAAATATTTCTTTAACTAAACAAACCAAGAGAAAATCAAAGCATAAGTAAGATATCAGCAACATAAAATACACAAAATAAGGACATTTCATTTTTTGGTGGTAGTGTCCCTTTAAAGTGAACCTTACAATGAGGACTTACAGTATCTGATAGAGAATGATACACATGCTAATAATTTCCCCAAGAAAATTGTATAGGAAAATTTTGAGTTATTCCCTATCAAATATTTTGAGCACTCCCTTCCCAATGGATGCATTGCAGAGAGAGGATGATGATGGCGGCGAGTGGAAAAGACCTCCAGTAGGGTAGCCCTTCCACCCACTCCTGGCTGGCGACGGACATCACTTGATAAGGCCTTACAGGCACAGGTAAAGTTGCGTTGGAACTCTTGGGAACGCAGTTCCTCCACTATTTTGTCAGGAGGAACGGACTTCCCCTTCGGCCTTCATGTAGAAAGGATATCATTAGGATTCAGTCTAATGTTTCCTTAATGAGTCACCAGAAATGTATTTATTAAAATTTTAATGATTCCATAAAACCAGCTCCTCATTCTATTTAAACCTTAATGTCAAACGAGAGTGAGGGCCGGGAGGGCAAGTCACAAGTGTGACATGTCGACAGTTAATTGGAGAGCAGAAATATTCAGTAGGTCCCAAACATATTTTTTTAGAACTAGACCCCTGCTCACAGGTAAAGTGCGCATGCAGATTATAGGTTAAATTTCAATCATTCCCTTTAACCCTTTCACTACTAAAACCACATTTTTCATATCTTTTTGATGCAAGACTAGCATGCTCCACTGGGAAAAACAAGATTGCCAGTGAGATCTCCCTCCCCCACTTTCACCCTGTGTTAGTGCAAAGAAACTACTAGATGAAACCCACCCTCACTGTAACAAAAGACTCAACAAGCTTTATTGCTGCATTACAACAGTCAGGGAGAGGGCAGAATACAGGGAGAGCTCTGGGATCATTCACTACGAGATGTTCGATTCAGGGGATTATAATGTCTGAAACTCCTTGTACAGTACAGATACAAGGTGTTACTGTAAATTCCATATACCAGCATTATGCCACATACAGATATTTGGTATTCTCCTGAAGCTGCATTGCTGCTAACCTCATGATGATCACTAAATATCCCCCATAAGGCTAGGGTCAGACTAGCGCAGTTTTAACGTGCGTTTAGCCGCACGAAATCACGGCCGTACTAGCAGCAAATGACGTCCAATGCCGGGGAACATACGACGAACGGCCGCACGAAAGTTCGTCCGCGCAACGCAAGTGGCCAACGAACGCATTTTTTCGAGAACGTCAAACCGCTACTACTGACGTACAGAGTGCGCTGCGGCCGCATAGCGGCGTGTGTGTGTGATTAGGAGACGTCAGACGCTGCTAATGTCCGGCTAACATAACGTCCAGACTCAAAAAGTGTTTTATTGATGATCCGTACACAATCATGGACGAAAAGGCGCATCGTATGACCGCTATCGAGTATTCCGGGAAAAAATACGTACGTTCGTTCGACCGCACTTTTTCACGGACAACGTGGAAAATGCGTTCGTCTGACCCTAGCCTAAGCAGGAAATGTGAATATTTTATAGATCTTCATTAGATTTCCTGGATTTGCCACACAGGCCATTTCTGCCTGCAAGATAAGAGACACCATCTAGACTTTAGAACTTTTCATCCCAGCAATATCTCTGTAAAGAATTAATAATTAGCAAATTTGCATTAGGTTAGTCTTTTAACTACCCCAGAATAACAATCAATATGCGAAATTTCTATTTTACCTACATTAAGGCTGGGGTCAGACGAGCGTAGTGTTCACGTCCGTGATTGCGCCTAAAAGTACGTCCGTGATAGCATGAAAGAAAGTCCATTGGAGCCTGACACATGAAGTACGTCCGCACTGAACTGCGGACGCATGACGGATGCTGCAAACGGAGGCAGGTTAGGCAAGAACGTAATACTGCTAGAACGGACGTGCGGAGTGCGCCAGGTCCATAACGTCTGCATAGCTTTGTGTGTGAGTGATGGAGCGAGGTCAGACGGACTGCATTTATACGTCCAGCATTTTTGACGGACAGAATGTTTTTTCATTGTAATTTATTTTTCCCTCCTACATCCGTCAAAAATAACTTCAGTGAAAAAACGGACTGTGTGACCACTACTGCGTCATCCGTACTGACGATGTCCGTACTGCACGGACGTACAGCCCGTAGAAATCACGCTCGTCTGACCCCAGCCTTAACTGCTAGCTATGCATCGTATGTTTCAAATGAATGCTAATGGTTTACAATTAGTTTTCCAACAAAACGAGTTTGGCAGTGAAAGCATTAATATCCTTTATTATACCCATATACAAGTATCCTTCTTTAGTGTTGGTAACTAGGGATGAGCCGAACACCCGAGTTCGGTTCACATTCGAACTTTTCAAAAGTTTGAATTCGAACACGAACTCAATACAAGTCAATGGGACTCAAAGTTCGATTTTTAGAGTGTCCTCCAAGAGGGCATATATGCTAGATATTTGCCATAAAAGGTGTATGGGGGTCCGGGTAGTGCCCTGGGGGACAGGAAACAAGGACAAAAAGTTAAAAAAAAAGTTTTTAAAGGGACAGTGAGTTTTCCATGAAATAAGGGTTAAAAATAAAAATGAAAAATTCCTTCAAATATCGTGCCTAGGAGGTCCCCATAACCTGCCCGTGAAGTGGCGGATTTCTAGGATGTATAGAAACATTTAAAAACAATGTCCGGGTAGTGCCCTGGGGACAGGAAACAAGGACAAAGAGTTTAACCCCTTCACTGCTGACGACGTGTGGGACACGTCCTCAGTTACTCCCGCTGTATGCTGAGGAGGATGTGTCCCACACGTCATCAGCTTTGCGGGACCCCCGGTGGAAATACTCACCTCTCTGTCCGGGGTCCCGCGGCGTTCTGACTTCAGCGACCTCAGACGCTGAAGTCAAGCTCCTCCCGACGTAAATGACGTCATCGTGCCATGCGCGATGATGTCATTTCCAGGCAACCCCCGGCAATGCCGGGAGATCGCCTGGAAGGGAGGGGGGAGATCCGTTCGGATCCCTCTCCCTCCCGATCGGGAGGTCCCACAAAAAAAGCCAGGCACCGCTTAAAAGGGTTAATAAACCCTTAGGCACTGGGTAGCAAAAAAATAAAAAAAAACAAAATCGGGAATTTTTTTTTGCAAAAAATGCTTAAAAGATCCTAAAAAATCTATAAATAGACTTTTTACTGCAGAATATTATAATCAACGGTTTATTAGATATTGGATTGAAACGGAAATATTATTAACATTGAAGCCTATGGGATTCGCCTGAATAAACCTGTCGAAAGAAGCAACCGAACGGCAGGGCATTTTGGCAACTTTTCACTGCTGGTTTTTGTTGTCTGAATAGACGAAGCATTATTTCTCTATGGGGATTTCACTGCCCTCGAACAGGCACCGAACAGGCACCGTATGTGCAGGCAATTCGCCAACATTTGGCGAACTGTCTGCTCTCTGAATAGTCGAATGGCCAGGAAAGGTAAGTGTACGCTGAATTTCAGCATTCGGTTACCTTTCGCCAGCAATTCGGAGCTCTTTGAATAACCCTGATTTTTTTTTTAATTTTTTTTGATGTATATTAAAGCTGAAAATAAATTCTCTGAATACATTCACGGATAGCTGCTCAATACTATATTTTTTACTAACATTTTAACTCTGATAAATAGTCCTATTTTAATGCCCTTGCCATCCTACCATTGGTGAATAGGTTACACACCGTGGCGTAGGCTCGTCGGCCCCTGTGTATGTGCCTGGGAGCTCTGGTCTCCTGCCGATGAGATACCCAGATGAAGTGTTACATTGTGAAAGACACCATTCTCATGGCTCTTTCAGTATCCTCTTGCCATGAGGGACATGCTCTGGCTTGGACCCGCTGACAATGATTTAAGAGCTGGAAGTTTCCTTGCTTTTTTATTAAGTACTTGGAGGCTCACCTCCTAAATTGGATCACGTCTCCTTTTGTTCATTCAGACTCTAAAATCCCTATGGGCTCTTAGTACTGGTGCCTCAATAACCCTTTGTTGGGGAAATAGTTACATGGTTTATTATTTTTAACTTCTTTTGCTTCTTGTTGCATTAGAAGGAATTCTAATGGCAAGAACCAGATTGCTCTTTCGCAGATTTAGAATGTAAGCTCCTTAGGACGCAGCACCCTCTCTACCTCATTTCAACAGAAATAGGTGCTACCCTAACTTATTGTAACCCTTACTCTGCATTGCAGGCTTTGTTGGCGCAATACCGGCTGTGTGGAGTAGAGGTAACATCACTGCTCTGCGTGGAGAGAGCCTGTGGAGACATGGGTTCGATCCCAGCAAGAGCACCTCTCCAGTAAGTGTCCTTGGGCAAGACACCTAACGGTACATACTCGCCACCCAGGACATACTTGAAAACGAGAGAAATCTCAATGTATCCTTCCTGGTAAAATCCTTTCTCAAAAAAAAAAAAAGAATACAAATAAAAGAATAACAATTATAAGATTTTGGCAGAGTCGAAGGCTTGTGTAACACACGGACACCTCGATCAACAACGATACAATTTTTTTATTATTTTAGTAGGACATTTGTTCAGTAGTCAATGATATAATGTAATATTTTTGCTCAAATGGAATCATCCCATTTCAAAGGGTTGAGCAGCGCCAACGCATTGCTGACATATCATCAGAGCGCCATCGCTTGGACTCCCTCAGCACCAGGATCCAGTGTGGGCGATAGCTTGTGGTCTGTGCTCAGTGGAAGTATCGCACTCCTATGGCCACTCTAACCAAATGAGATGGGGGGGGGGGACCGCGTTGATTACCTGCCTGATGCTATATGACTGCACCACTTTCTACCTTTCCACCTCTGCCAGTGGACCACAAAGGATTCAGCCCCCTCCCTGCAAAAAATAAGGTAAGCAGGAGAGAGGGCAACATTTATATTTTTTTTATAATATTTTGAATGTCTATCTTTTTAATATTTTTTTTAATATTTCATCTTATTTTAATAAATGTAATATTTCATAATTTTTTGAATATTTTAATAGGTTTATTTTAGTATATTTAACATATTTGGGTTTTTAATATATTTTAATGTTAAATTTTTATATTAATAATATACTGAATTTTAATATATAACCTTAATAAATCATTTAGGTTTTCTTATTGCTGTGGATGCTCATATATACACACACCTGGAATTTACTGTGAGTTTTATTGCTGTGGAAAGCTGTCACACATGCATAAGGCACAGTGTCCGGAACAGCAAAGGGGGATCTCAAAGTGGTAATCTGCCTAGGGCCCTGGGTACTTTAACCTGGCTCTGGATGAGAGTATATTCTCGTGGAAGGAGCACCCAAGGGACCTGTCATGAAGTCTCAAAATTATTCTTTGTGGTGACATAAGCAGTCACCTTTTATCACCACATTGACAGTATAAGGTAAAACTGAAACCCTTGCCAACAGGAGGTCACTGTAACGAACGTTATAGCGCTCACACTGGAATAGCGTAGTTAGGATCGTAGAAAGCAGATTTTTCTGACAAACCTTCACAACATAAATAGTATTCAAGAGCCTGATTTCCAAAGCCTGTGAGTAGGTAGACAATCTTGAGTACCACTGAAGCTCAATTGGTTTCGTGACCAAAAGACAACTTAGCATTGATACAAGACAATGAGATACAACATAACAGGTCTTGGGATCATAGACTGGATATAGACTCAGATACGCATACAGATTTTCACATTTGTTTGTACATAATGGTTTGTCACGGCATATGAATTGTGCAGGCTGCAGGGCAGTTATATCAGAAAAACCTGACATTCGTAATCAAACCTGATCGTGCAGATACCGGATAGTAAATATCATATGCAGAGCTAACCGCATGATAGATAGACCCACGATAAGGTGCCTTGTGATTAGGACTTAAGCTGGAATGGGTAGCTATCAGAGGCCAGGAGCGTGAGATGGATTGTTGAAGGAGACGGGCAGGTCTCGAAGCTGCATATAAACAAAACAACATCAATCCGTACAAACCAACACCAAAGGGAATAAACCAAAGAATAGTCAAAGTGTAAAGCCGGGTCAAAATATGTAATCAGGGTCCTCAGACAGAAATGGGTTGGCAACAAAGTAGCAATGAGCGTAATCAGCAACAGGCGATGCGGGAACTAGTCTCCACGTCAGGGCGACGAGGCAACTCCTCGCGCTCTGCTTTAAACCCGGCGGCTCCTCGTTACCACACCTGGCCCCGCCCCCTCAGACGCCGATCGGCCATCATGGAATGACCAGCCAGTGGCACAGAAACATGCCCCGACCCCCCCCAGGGAGCGCAACAAGAGCTGAGGACGTAACAGTCACAGATGAGGTAAAATCACCCTGGCCGCCTGGGTAAGCCACCCTTATCATCCAAATCGTGTCCATTCGTGGTCTTGTTTGGGGAGTAGCAGTGATAGCATTTCTATAGGGGCTGACAAAATGCACAAAATTCACCCCAATGGCTGTGTAACACATCTTCTATTAAACGCCATGGGTATACGGCCCCATAATCCCTTAGACGTGCCATTCCTAATATTGTACAGGAGATGCTTTTTCCCTTAATCACATATGGTTTTTGCAACATGTGTCTGAAAGCAACGGATTGAAAAATCGCCTGGATATTCAGTACCATGGGAGGGAGCTGGTAAAGATGCTTGATTGATGGCATCGGAATGACATGTTGCTATGTGGACTGAAAGGATTCCTTCACTGTCTGAAGAGCCTAGAGGTAAATGCTACCTCTGTGTCACTGTCCATCCTTGCACTCCAGGAGCACAGGGAACAACCGAGAGGAGCCATACAATTAGAGCAGGGGGAATGGGAACTGTCATTGATTAAGAACAGATACAGCCCTGAGGTTTTCTCTGCTACTAAATATATGACCTCCTATAACAAGTGCCCAGCATGGCCATTAGTCTTGGCTACAATTATTTCATTGTACTTCCTACCCCAGGCACTTCTCTGACACAGCTGAATACTTGTAGTTTCGGGGCCTTTTTTCCTTTTTATAATCCTTACCAGGGGTACTAATTGATAAGTAGAGGGTAGGAAAGTTATTAACTTATTGTGCAGGGGCCAAAATAAAAAATATGTTTGAAAGAGAAGCTTGTTTTCTGTTCTTCATAGCGTAATAGGTCATTTTATAGCACTGGACAATTTTCTTTACAGCTACTTCTCCGCAAGTGTTTCTGCTTGTCAGAAGACCGAGAGCTATGTGTGAAGCTATTCATGGATTTGCATGCTTATTTCCTTTTATTTCTCCAATTAATACACTATCTGTAGGTCTCATGTGCTGGAGAAGTAAGATCTATTAAAGCCGCCTGATCCTGAACTACGGTAGATCAAGAATAGTGAAAACATGGTGAATTCAAAGTTTAGGGACTTTTCATTGTAGGTTTCACAGTAGTTGCCAACGGCGTTTCAGCTGACGTTGTCCTCCGTGGATTTTATCGTTTCTTACAGATTTCAAAGGAGATCACCACTTTAAAATAAATATGTATATTCCCCAGCATTACAAGCAACTACAGAATGACCGTGAATGGAAAATAACCCCAGTTTATTCAGTTTACTGAAGACTAATGGTACATTCCTCAGCGTTGTTTGGAGGAACGTCACCTGCTGGTGTCAAACCTTCCTTCTTTGGATCACTGTGGAACATCGTTTGTTTGTAAATAGCCCATTGTTTTTAAAAACGAATATCCCATTTCGCATTACAAAAACGGCAAGACCTAGGGTTCCATGGAGGTTTGCGCTTCCGGGCCACGTGATGGTGCAGAGTGATCACGGAGGGAGACTGGGAACTACTTCTTCCCAGTCTCGCTCTGCTCCTAGCGTCAAGAAGCGGTGAATTGGGATACCGTTATTGCGGTATGAGGGATGAGAGGTGAGTTTTGGAATTTTTGGGGTTTTATAGCAGGGTTGTGCATGACTTTTTTTTTTGTTTTGTTTTTTTCAGGTGTTTTTTTTTTCGTTTCGGATCATTTCGGACAGTTTTTCTTTAGTTTCGGATCATTTCGATTCGGTGACTCGGATCAATTCACCGAATGATCCGAATCATCGAATTGAATCAATCCGAAATGTCGGATTGATGCAAAATTTCAGGTGGTCAATATTTTGTTTTCGGTAGTGCTACCGAACCACGAAAATGGTGAATTTCGTACGAATTTCATCTCTTTTGCATTGCGCGTCCCTGCAGTAATTAGCGCTAGCACTCTATAATACCTTACTTATCAAAACGCTAATTACTGATTGCACTTCCCGTGTTAAGTATAGGATGCGCAAAGTACATTAAGCAGTGGCGTCACTAGGGTTGGTGTCACCCGGTGCGGTAATTTATGGTGTCACCCCCCCCCCCGAGTTTTACAGATTTTTTTAACTACTCTTACTCCTAAATCAGTACTCCCATATAACACTGAATGCTCATACACACAGCGCACATTACTGTGAGGTTTATTGCTGTGAAGCTCTCTCATATGCTCACACAACTTTTTGCCAACTGCCAGCAAGTACGTTGCTTGTTCGAAGGCAGTGAAAGCACACAGGGATATATATTGCCCCCAGCAGCTCACCCACGGATATATATTGCCCCCAGCTCACATATGGATATATTGCCCCAGTTCACAGTTATATATTGCCCCCAGCAGCTCACCCATGGATATATATTGCCCCAGCTCACATATGGATATATTGCACCTCAGCTCACATATGGACATATTGCACCTCAGCTCACATATGGACATATTGCGCCTCAGCTCACACATGGATATATTGCCCCAGACCAGCTCACACATGGATATATTGCCCCAGACCAGCTCACACATGGATATTGCCCCAGCTCTCATGGATACTGCCCCCAGCACACATAGATACTGCCCCAGCTCCTCTCATGGATATTGCCCCAGCTCCTCTCATGGATATACTGCCCCAGCTCCTATCATGGATATACTGCCCCAGCTCCTCTCATGGATATACTGCCCCAGCTCCTCTCATGGATATACTGCCCCAGCTCCTCTCATGCATATACTGCCCCAGCTGCTCCCATTGATAATGCCCCAGCTCCTCTCATGGATTTTGCCCCAGCTCCTCTCATGGATTTTGCCCCAGCTCATGGATATACTGCCCCAGCTCATGGATATACTGCCCCAGCTCATGGATATACTGCCCCAGCTCATGGATATACTGCCCCAGCTCATGGATATACTGCCCCAGCTCATGGATACTGCCCCAGCTCATGGATATTGCCCCAGCTCATGGATATTGCCCCAGCAGCACATGGATATGCCCCAGCAGCTCATGGATATGCCCCATCTCCTCATGGATATGCCCCATCTCCTCATGGATATGCCCCATCTCCTCATGGATATGCCCCATCTCCTCATGGATATGCCCCAGCAGATGGATACTGCCCCAGCAGATGGATACTGCCCCAGCTGCTCTCATTGATAATGCCCCAGCTGCTCTCATTGATAATGCCCCAGCTCATGGATACTGCCCCAGCTCATGGATACTGCCCCAGCACATGGAATGCCCCAGCAGCTCATGGAATGCCCCAGCACCTCATGGATTTGCCCCAGCAGCTCATGGATTTGCCCCAGCAGCTCATGGATATGCCCCAGCAGCTCATGGATATGCCCCAGCAGCTCATGGATATGCCCCATCTCCTCATGGATATGCCCCATCTCCTCATGGATATGCCCCATCTCCTCATGGATATGCCCCAGCAGATGGATACTGCCCCAGCAGCTCATGGATAATGGCCCAGCTCACCTCCGCCGCGTGTTCGCTCCCTCTGAGCGTCCAGTGGCGCTTGGGCGCTCGCCTGGGGGAGCCACGTGACCAGCCGCGATTGGCTGGTGACGTGTTTCCCCCAGGCGAGTGCCGAAGCTGCATGCTTCGGACGCTCGCAGGGAGCGAATACGCGGTGGAGGGTGAGACACCCACCCTTAGGGTGACGGTGTCACCCTAAAGGCGGGTGTCACCTGGTGCGGGCCGCTTCCCCCGCCCCCAAGTTACGACGCCACTGCATTAAGCCTATGGAAGCTTGTGCAAAACAACGATGCACTAAGGCCAGGGTCAGATGAACGCAGTGATCACGTCCATGTTGCTGCACAGTTTAACATCCGTAACATAGAATCATGAGCAATAGAGACCCACACACAAAGTAGTGAGCGAAAAGGGGGGGTGTGAGGATCCTGAGGACGAGCAACAGCACTAGTGGCCTGCTCTACGGTGGGGGCCCGCTCAGGTCTCACAAGGTTTTAGCTTGCTTGTGCCGTTATAGGGATGAATGCTCCATATGCAAATCAGTCTGCTCTCACCCAATGAGGGTGGCCAGTACTGATTGTCAAGGACATCATCCCTGCACGAGAGGTGCAGCAACCCCCGACGATCGTTTCGGCCTTGTTAGGCCTCGTCAGGAGGGTATAGCTGACACCCCTCGAGGCAGTGGCGTAGCTTGGGGGGCTGGGGGGCGGTGGCCCCGGGCGCAGTTTTCTTAGGGGCGCATAATTTCAAAAGAAATTTGGCCCCTAAAACGTTCAGGCCTGGACTGACCCGCCGGGCCCTCGGGCGCCTCCCAAGGGCCCGCGGGTTGAGGGGGCCCAGATACCGTGCAGCGGGAGTGCCTGCCCAGTCCTGAACAGTGTGAGTCCGTGTTGAAGGGGAGGCGGCTGCGTGCAGGCGCAGGTCACGTGGTCCGGCTAATCAGGTGGTACTGAGTCTCTGTACCACCTGACTGGCCGGACAGCGTGACCTGCGCACGCACGCATGCAGCCGCCTCCCCTTCAACACGGACTCTCATGCTGTTCAGGACCGGGCAGGCACTCCCACTGCACGGCATCTGGGCCCCAACCCCTGCTGGATCCGGAGCTGGGGCAACATGCATGTGTGAGCTGGCTGCCACTGGGGCAATATCCAGGTGAGGGCTGGCTGGGGCAATATCCATGTGTGAGCTGGGGCAATATCCAGGTGAGAGCTGGCTGGGGCAATATCCATGTGTGACCTGGGGCAATATCCAGGTGAGAGCTGGCTGGGGCAATATCCATGTGTGAGCTGGGGCAATATCCATGTGTGAGTTGGGGCAATATCCATGTGTGAGTTGGGGCAAGATCCATGTGTGAGTTGGGGCAATATCCATGTGTGAGTTGGGGCAATATCCATGTGTGAGCTGGCTGGGGCAATATCCAGGTGTGAGCTGGCTGGGGCAATATCCAGGTGTGAGCTGGCTGGGGCAATATCCAGGTGAGAGCTGGCTGGGGCAATATCCAGGTGAGAGCTGGCTGGGGCAATATCCAGGTGAGAGCTGGCTGGGGCAATATCCAGGTGAGAGCTGGCTGGGGCAATATCCAGGTGAGGGCTGGCTGGGGCAATATCCATGTGTGACCTGGGGCAATATCCAGGTGAGAGCTGGCTGGGGCAATATCCATGTGTGAGCTGGGGCAATATCCATGTGTGAGTTGGGGCAATATCCATGTGTGAGTTGGGGCAATATCCATGTGTGAGCTGGCTGGGGCAATATCCATGTGTGAGCTGGCTGGGGCAATATCCAGGTGTGAGCTGGCTGGGGCAATATCCAGGTGTGAGCTGGCTGGGGCAATATCCAGGTGTGAGCTGGCTGGGGCAATATCCAGGTGAGAGCTGGCTGGGGCAATATCCAGGTGAGAGCTGGCTGGGGCAATATCCAGGTGAGAGCTGGCTGGGGCAATATCCAGGTGAGAGCTGGCTGGGGCAATATCCAGGTGAGAGCTGGCTGGGGCAATATCCAGGTGAGCGCTGGCTGGGGCAATATCCAGGTGAGAGCTGGCTGGGGCAATATCCAGGTGAGAGCTGGCTGGGGCAATATCCAGGTGAGAGCTGGCTGGGGCAATATCCAGGTGAGAGCTGGCTGGGGCAATATCCATGTGAGAGCTGGCTGGGGCAATATCCATGTGTGAGCTGAGGCAATATCCATGTGTGAGCTGGGGCAATATCCATGTGTGAGTTGGCTGGGGCAATATCCATGTGTGAGTTGGCTGGGGCAATCTACATGTGAGCTGGGGGCATTCTGTGTATATGTGTCTGGGGGGATATATACTTGTGAGCTGGGGGCTCACAAGTATATATTTTGTTTGTTTATGCTGGAATAAAAAGACCTTTCATTTTCACAACTTCAAGTCTGCGGCTGTTTATACCCTAGAGTACCAAGTTGTTTGGCTGGAACCAAGTATCCCGAGTGGTTGTTGTATCACAGTTAAGGGGTTCAATGCCCTAATGGTGGAAGGGAATCAGGGCATGATAACGTGTCCACAGGTTGGGGGGGGGCACAATTCTTGGCTGGCCCCGGGCGCTGACAACCCACGCTACGCCACTGCCTCTAGGCACATCAAGGGGTCCACGTCTGGATGACCCTGTATACTTATAGTGAGAGAAGTACGTGCGCACCACACAGACGCAATTGGCAAACAGACGCAATTTAGGCAGGAACGTAAACCCGCTACCATGGACACGCAGAGTGCGCCACGTCCGCGTAGTGATGAGATGTCAGACGCAGCGCATTTGCGACGTCCAGCACCTTGACGCACAAAATGGCTTTTCATATCCTTTTCAAATTTTTAGAATTTTTCATATTTCATTTCCCATAGTTCCCTGTTTTTTTTTTTCTTTTTCTACATCGGCCAAAAAAAAACGGACCGTGTGGTGTCTACAGTACGTCTGTCTGTTATGTACGCACGCAGAGTGCGCTCAAAGGGATTTCTTGCGGGTTTAGCGTCGGGGAGGTATTACGGAGGCATCGGTTAAAGTCCCTTATCCTCTCGATAACACTTACATATCCGAACTTTAGCGTTCAGTAGGGAATAGTGCCCTATATATAGCATTTTTAAAAAGTTGTGTCTAGAAAATGTCATCTACAATATGCAGAAACGTTGTCGTTTGCACTGAACTACCTTTATGTATTTAGGTATTTTGTTGTTGAAGTGAGGTTGTAAAAATATTAATTATTCCATATGTCGCGCTTCGCCTCTGGATCTGGTTTTCATATTTACTCTTCTATATTCTTTTCCTGCCTTGATTTTTATTAACCACGTTTTTCAGTAGCTTCGGGACTTAAGGAATGGAACTTTTTCATAATCCCTGTCTTTATTTGGAGTTACCTGGGTGGCCCTTCAAAGCCGCTGATACAAGTTTTTAAGCAAAGCAATTTATTCTTGCTTTTTTTTTTTTTTATTTTTTTTATTTTCCTTTCGGTCCCAAATTGTGAACTTTTTTCCCCTTTTTAAATCCGCAACTAAGCACTTAAGAAAACACCTGTTAGTGTTTTGATTTATTGTCTGCATCCAGATGAAACCGAAATATTCTGCGCGCAGAGGTTTCAATTGAGACCCTGCTCTGTTTTTTCAAACTATTTAGAGCATCTGTTTCCTGCCTGGAGTTCCTTTTATAATCCTGAATCGCCCTGCTGCGGGATCACCAGGAAAACATTCATACAGGAGAGCGTGATGGCAAAAAAACACAAAGGCCACATAGTTGACATTTTGTTTGGTTATATTTTTGGATGAATTGAACCGGGCCTGGAACTGAGCGATCACTTCCTTCAATGGTATGATGTCATCTTTGCCGGGTCAGTGATAACGGGAAGTTCTTTCATAGGTGGCCAGATGAATTGCGGAAGAGTTTATTATCTGATTCTACACAATTTTCCACAACAAGTCTTAATCTGTAGATCAAAGATCAGCAACCGTGGCCCTCCAGATGTTTGGGAACTACATCTCCCATGATGCTTAGCCACTACTTTAGTTTAGCAGGCTGAGAATCAAGGGAAATATTGTTTCAAACCATCTGGAGGGCCGTTAATGACGCCTATTGGACAAGATAGAAATGATCCTCCGGCTTGTAATATCTGTTTCTATCTTCACTGCGCTACAAGACAATCCTTTCTTTTTTTCACACATTTTTTTGATGCCTTTTATGTATCTATATCGCATTTCATACGGGACCTGTATACATTATTACTTTTTTTTTAATTCACGATTTTTCTTTTCAAAACAAAGAAACCCTGTGCTAATTTAGGAAACTATTCCCTAGTGAACGCTAATGGTAGCTTTCGGATGAGTAAGGGTTAACACTAGGATAATTGACTTTAATGCATGCCTCCATATTACCTTCCTAACGTTAAAGCTGTAAAAAATCCATTAGCGCATCAGTGATTGTGCTCTCTTGCACAAGCTTACTATACTTAGGGCGCCTCATGTTAAGTATAGGAAGTGCAAAGTAAGGTATTACAAAGTCCTAGCGCTAATTACTGCAGTGATGCACAAACTAAAATTTAGCTACACCTAAAAGCTGGTGCTAATTGATTCCGCTTTTGCAAAATCATTTGTCACCCCCTAAAACACCCCAAATAAGGCTGGGGTCAGACGAGTGCAATATGTGCGCCCATACTGACGTGCCTTCCGGTGTCCGTCGCAGCATTGTGACACTGCGACGGGGCCGGCCACACGCATGAATTGCACTTGCAACAACGTCCGTGCTGCGGCCATGCAGCAAGCCACCCCGTCAAAGCACTATGACACGAGTTGACGGGCTGCAAACAGCGATCCTCAATATGAGGATCGAGCCGTGCAGCGCTGAGCGCATTAACTACTCTCAGCGAGGTGGCCAGATGGGAAGGAACGTCTACTCATACGGACGTTCCTTCCGCTCTTCAAAACGCTCGTCTGACCCCAGCCGTAATCAGATACTCGAGTCTGATCCCGCGACGAGAAAGGTAGCCAGATCCACTGCTTCTTGTCACCAGGAGCCATAGGCGTCTCTACGGGGGGGGGGGGCAATCCCCCCCCAGGTTGTTCCCCACATATTCGGACCACTGTATCTCCGTCCCTGTGCATTGTATATGGAAGATCTAGGTTTCATTTGGAAAGGGCAGATTCTGGCCTTTCCAATGATAAGCAACATGACTATATTCAGTGTAAAGTCATAGAAAATTAAATAAGTGCACATAAACGTTTGCACAGGGTTGAAATGGTTAAGCCGTGAAGGGGTGAACGTTTAGACTATATATTACATTGTGAATTACTTTTGTTTTTGCATTGGTTTAAATTGTATTAAGGGTTAATGGGTAGGCTTCATCCCTCACAGTATACATTTATTTTTTTCCTTGCTTTATGGCATTTTAGGGGTTAATGGGTAGCTACATGCCACACTGTTTAATATTATTATTGTATTTATTTTCCTCGGTTTATGGAAGTTAGAATCTAAAGGGTCTAATCATCTTTAGATCCTTTGCTTTTCGTCACATTTCGGGGAATTAATTTCACCGAAATATTGCGAATTCCCTATTTAGCGAATAGTCGCCATAATTTGCGAAAATTGGAGTCCCTGAAGCAGTTATTGGACATTGGCACCGAACTACACCAAATAAAATATTGAATTTCTGTATCAGGTTAGTACAATAAAAAGGTATCATTGCATCACATTACTCTGGGGTTTTGGAATCGTATTTATATATACTTATTTAGAGCACTATCAGCTGGTGTGAGCTAACCCTAGCTTCATGTTTTTGCGTTAGCGCCAGGTAAATTCAGTCTAGCGCCGGACCAACAGATCGTTTGACTACCTCTAGACATGGGAAAAATCACTTAGCGCGTCATTATTAGCAATTTGTACTGCAAGCTTACTTTACTTTCCGCTTCCTATACTTAACACGGGGAGTGCTAGAGATCTTTTGCAACTAACGGATCACTTTGTGCCTGCGCTAATTTTTTGAGGGGCAGTAATTGCAAAATTTTACCTACTGTTCAACCCTGGTGCTAACTCCAAAAAAGCTGAATAAAGAGGTCCTTGCCAAAAATTAATAGGCAATTAACAGGCAATTGAAAGGAATGCAGCACAGGTGTTCTCTTGGCCCCATAGCCATAGTAATGGATCTGGTCAGCAATGTCGCTGCTGTTGCAGTCGGCTCTATTATAAATGTATCCTTTTTTCACATATATCCTAATTCTAATATATTCCCTCATTTTAAACATTTTATGCCGGGGGTTATTCATAGTATGTATGGGGTTGATTATTGGGGTGACCGTGTGGGCAATGTTTAAAGGGAAACATGGATAAGTCTTGCCCTGAAACATGTATTCTTTACATGCTGCAGCAAGGAAGTTATTGCGTCTCACCTGGCCTTTCTTTTGGATCTATTAAATGCAGTGTAATGGTTCTACATGCTTTTTGATGGCATTTATCATGTAATGTCCATCAGCATTAATTTAATATATGTGTGCATATAAACATGGATGATACGGCCACCTTGGAGGATTTTAATAATGCAGTGGGGGTGTGAGGGCTCGTTGCTGGATGTGTTCATACTTATACAGGCTTGTGAGGACAGGGGATAGGTATGGCCCGGCACTCTGCACTGGTAAAAAACAGGTCCTTCCTGTACACAAAGCATTAGAACTGGGTCTCAGCGATTCCCTAGTGTGTGCTAAACGACCTTGTACATGGACTCCCACGGACAAGGTGACCTGTTAGTAGGTTGCCAGGCGCTACCTTTTAGCAACTTGCGCTAAATTTTTCCTTTCCTTTAGCGATGGTGTTTTAGCTCACACCCAGTGATAGGGCCCTTATTTTTTTTCAGTGGTTTGATTTAGTGGCGAAAATGATTAGTGCCCCCCCCAGTTTTGACTGTGGTAACTTATGTGCCCCCCTATATATTGTTCCTAGAGTCGCCACTGCTGGGAGCAGAGTGAGACTGGGGTCAAATAGTTCCCAGTCTCCCTCCGATCACTGAGCGAGATCGTGCAGGACTCGCGGCCCGGAGGCGTAACCCTCCATGGAGTCCTATGGACTCCAGGAGGTGATACTCGCGATCGTGAAGAAGCGAGTATCACGGAGGGTAGTGCTGCGTTCTGGGGCATGGCTGTCCTGGGAATATGGAGATGCTACAAGAAAACCTGCAGGTGTATGTTCTCCCCATTAGCATCCCCATTTTAGCGTTAAGAATGGAATAGGGCCCTTATCTCTCGCTCCAGGCCAGACCCAGGGCCCTATTCCAAGGTTTCTTTTAACTTAACCAGAGCGCTTTATTTATTTTTTTCATTCTCTTTTTCTATAATCCATGCAAAATTGACCAAAATTCTTCAAACATTAACAGTCTCTTCTTCCAGTAAAACAGACCAACTTGTTTGGAAGCCTCTCACTCCCATTTTCTTATGTTTATGAAATAGAGCAAAGTGACTTAATACTTAACTGCAGGTGCCTCTCGCCAGGAAGCATAAAATTCACTTCCAACAGCGGATTACAGATTGCGCAGGACTGCCTCCCAAATGTTTTTCTGGGTTGGAAACATTGTGTGACATAACCATATATTTTTGGAAGTGAACCAAGCCTTCCCTCTCCGTGCACGTCGAGCATCATTTATCCTTTCTTTTTTTTCCTCTTCCTTCTGAGAATGTGGATGTCCTGCGTTTCATAGGTCTTGATCCTTTGCTACATGTTACTGAATCCCTACAGACAGACATCTCCACAGCTGTTCGACACAATTAAGAATGGTGGAGTTTGTTTAGGCAATAGTGGACACCTGTTAGTATTACTTACTCAATCTGTGCGGTGCGTGGTGTGCTTTGCATCTTCATTCATTCCTTTTTAGTTCCTTTACACTTGCCTAGGTGGAGGGGGAAGGAGCAAATCATTTTTATACCACTCAGAGGGATAAAGTGCACCGTATAAATTATTTATAAAGTAAGAATTCTCTCATTTTCAAGTATGTCTTGGGTACAAAAACATTGACATTTTTACATTAGGTTAATTGCCTTAAAATATTTGAGTGAAGCTAGCAAATTAAAAGCATAAACGGATTAATAAATATTCAATAAAAACGGGAATATTTTAACCATTGAAACCTATGGGATTTGCCTGATTAAACCTGCCGAATGAAACCACCGAACATCATGGCATTTCCCTGATTTCTCTGCAGTTCGGTGTTCTCTGAATAGGTTAACCATTGCTTCTCTATGGGGATTTCACTGCCGTCGAACAGGCAACGTATTTCGCTGGCAATTCTAAAATATTTGGCAAACTGCCAGCTTTTGAATGGCCACGAAATTGCTCCGTACGTGGAAATACACTGTTCGGTGCAATTTCGGGGCCAGTTCGGCTGTCTATGAATAACCCCTACAGCCTGAAGAGGATTTTATACAATATTTTTAATAATTTTGTCTCCCGTCACATGAGGTCATCTTTTACATTTTAGAAGGGCCAATTCAAAGTAAGGTGACAAAAAGTGAAAAATCCAGGTCGACATAGCCAAACCAGAAAAATTCTCCCATTTATTTCACTTTCCAAATTGACTATTTGGCCTAGATCAGTGTTTCCCAAACCTGTCCTCGGGACCCTCAACCAGGCCGGATTTTGCAGATCACCTTGGAAATGCAGACTGAATCCTGCAATCACTGAGCAGCAAATCCTATCACCTGTGCTGTGCTTCAGATATCTGTCAAACCGACAGGCGAGGCGGAGGGTCCTGAGGACAGGTTTGGCCTAGATTGTTCTCTTCTGATTTTCACCTTTCTCTGAATAAGCCTGTAGATGTCATGTCCATACAGGGATGAATTAAGATCTCTATGGGCCTGTTGAAGATTTTGGTGACTTTTTTTGGAATTGGTGAAATGAAAGCATATTTTAGGTTATTTTTTAATAGTGCAGGTACGGGTATATCGCAGGCAGATACTGTGTGAGAAAATTTATATTCAGATTTCAATGGTCTACATCGTGTAAAATAAATTTTTTCCACATTTTATCATACATACCTTTTGTGGTTAGATATTCTATTGGGAATTCTTGCTAAAAAAAATTAAATGGGAAACTGTTACTGCATTTTTATGGAAAATATACTATTTTAACCTTGCTCCCAGTGTGGGAAATGAGAAGATGATTAATGGCAGTGGTATTGCTCAATTTATACGTGACAAATGGATAATGCTAACGCTGTGAAACAAAAATAAAGTTGTTTTTGTTTTCTTTTCTTTTAGATTTTACATGGTCATGTTTGGTATCAATGCAAAGGCCAGACTCTGAGTCCAACGACACCTCACTTGACCTTGTGAGGTGTAAAGATTAGTGACGCCGGGTTCCAAATTGCCCCAGAAATATTATTTTATTTTTATTCTTACATAAAACCTGGCTCTGGCCTTTCCAGTGATGCCTCACATGATCCAGTAGCTGCTATGGAGTTGGAGATACAGGGGTCCAAATGCCCATTAATGCAGGCATTGTTATCCTTTCTCTGGGCTTCTTCTGGGGCATGGCCCTGGAGCTGCTGCTCCATCAGCCCCGATGTTAATCTGGTCCGGTGTCCATACCAAAAAAAAAAATAATAATTGGCATTACTTCTATAACTTTACAATAAATATTTTATAAGGGTTTTTTTTAAATGTTTTTTTCCTTTCACCAAAGAGTTATTGGTTTCTCCTTGTGCTCCAGGCCTCGGTTTCTTTCATCTCCCTGCATGAGGGTCAGTATGTACGTGATATGCCTGCAGTAGTAATGAAGCCTAGACGGTGTTTTGAAATGTTGGCTTTTTCAGCATATGTCATGCCGTTCGTTATCCTTGTCATATACAGTGTTGTACTTGTGAAACTCACACATGTGCAAGTTGTACATACCAAACTGAAAGCTTGCACAGCGAAGAGGATCAGACGCCTTTGAACTTGAGTCATTGCTAGGCTTGAAGAGGAGGCAAAATCTGTTTTTGGTTTTCTCGGCCCCCTTGCTGGACGTGAAGCAGACATCCACCTACCATTAATATTCTTGTACCCCATCTGTAAAATCTTAGCGATGTGATTTCTCTCTTTGTTCAATTTGTCTGGTAAGACGTCTAAACAAATGCTTGCTGGGAAAAAAGCAAAAAAAATCAACCAGGTCAGGGGCTTCAACAGATATGTGAACTCTGATGCACTTTTCAAGAAAAGAAGCCAGGGTTTGACATTGATCCTTTCACGCTATAGTTCAGGGGTTGGCAACTTTGGCTCTCCAAATGATTTGGAAGTATATCCCCTATGATTCTAAGCCGCTATTGGCTGGGCATCATGGGTGATATAGTTCTAAAACATCTGGAGATCCAAGATTGCTGGAGATCCACTGCTACATTTATTTCTTAGGTGTGTCATTCTGGATCCTGACAAAATGTCTTGGTACTAGCGTATCACACTTTTGGACCTGCACCAATCTTGCATGGAGGTAAAATATTGATCTCTCCAGTTGGCCGTCAAGCCCTGACCATAGGGTATATGTGTGATTTGCCCGATGGTCACTGCATATTGCTTATGGATGCAGGTTAATAAATTTAGATAACAGTCAAAGAGCCAAAGAACACAAAAAGTAAATATGAAATTAAAGGGGCTATTCACTAACTTCAGCGAACAGTAAGTACGGTGGTAGTAGTAGTAACTTTGGTGTATTCCTTATTTAGGGAACTGCCAACGCCATTCTTTCCCCCCAACATTGTCCAGCCTAGTTCTCAGTGGAGGTTTAGATGAAGTTTCCACCATCTTCTTTGCCTTATTAGGTTCATGTAGATTCCTCCATAGTTTCCACTAGTATTGTGGTCAAGGTTTTCCAGCATTGGTTTCTACCATTTGTTTTCACCAGTTTTAATGGGAGGTCTATGGAAATCTCCACTTTAAAAAATCGTAAACGTGTATTGACTGGTGTTACAAATACTGGTGAAACCATGGTAAATGGAAAACAGAAGCCCCATGAGATGTGATACATTGGTGTCTCTGTGGTGATGCTCCAGCAGACCAATGGAAATATATGAGCAGCAGAATGGAGGCTGAGAGTCCTCCAACAGATCCCTGGAGAACTACCGACTCACACAAGGACGTGACAATCCTGAAATAAGCAAGAACTGTGCAGTTGTCTCTGTCTGTTAAGAGCTCCTGCAGTTCACATCTCTATCTCTTCATTACTTTCTGGTTCTGCTTTGTGTTTCCTTTTAAGTCATATGGGATGTCCTTAAAGTCTGGCTCATTACTGGAATAGGTTTTGCATGCACTTGGTGGTACCATTATACAAACCTCTGTGTCTGTGTCATCAGATTTCAACGCTAAAGTTAACAACGTGAAGACAATGATGTGGGCTGGAGCCAAAAATTTTACAGAGCTGTTTCCTCTAATCCCAAAAACCCACTTCCTCATTCTTCACCACTCATGGTAAACCGGGGCACAATTAAAGAAGAGGTTAAAGGACAACACAAATTGTGTGAGTTTGCTGAGAGCTGTTGTCCTGAGTTTGGGTGGGGGGAGTTGTGGTGTTTGTTTTCTTTTTCCTTTCGGGAACAAAGCAGCTGCACCTGTTGTTGTACACATTGAGGGGTTATTTATGAATAAGAATTCTCAGTAAGGTTCTAAAAGTATAGTAATCAACATAGAAACCAATCGCGAGCCAACATCCTTGTTGCTTGCCCCACCTTGATATCAAGAGAAGCAAACGGGAGATCTCTGTGCTCACATTTAAGGACATTTTTAAATTATTAATGGAACTTTTTGGCTAGACTCCAAGATAGATGTAACCTTAACCAGGGCTATTGTAAAATTACTAACTCCATGGACCTTGTGGAGATGATGATATACATCCAGACTGTAAGATAGTTACAGGAGACCTTGATTGCTATTAGACACTTACTGCAAACTGTGCTTGCGTTGCGGCTCTAGTGGTGCAATTCCCTGCACGGGGTTACTGTACATTAACGTCACCTATACTTATTATGGTAGACGTTAATGTTGGTGCTATACCAATGTAGCTTGCGCTCCCCCCCCCCCGCGAAGGTATTTTAACGATGCCTAAAAGCTGGTGTTAAATGTTTTTTGCATTTGCAACATCAAAGAACAAGCTCTAACCCAACCCCTAAAAATCCTATACTTACCCCTCATCCCTCATTTGAGATGGGGCATGATCTACCGCTTCCTCTCACCGGGAGCAGAGTGAGACTGGGAACATATTTTTCATGGTCTCCCTCCACGATTCCTCTGTGATGCCGCGCAATCTCATGAGGACGTGCTCGCACAGGGCTCCATGGAGTCCTATGGACTCCACGAGGCAACACTTGCGGCAGCGTTATGTGTCACTCCCAATATCTGGCTGCCTTACACTTCATTCCGGGGCCAGGCGCTAATAAAGCTTCTGCTCTATTGGTGCCGATTTTCCTGCTTACTGTCTCCACTTTACAGTCAAGTGTGTAATAGGACCCCATATACATCAATCACTCTGGTATGTATACAGCAGCTCTGGTTAACTTTGCACCTGACTCGGAATCAAGCCCTTAGTTTGGCAACAAAAGGAAAGCGGCAATCTTTACACAAAATATACTTGAGGGTTGTAGATTATTAATATACATTAAAAGGGTTGTATCCCCAGCCAGGTCATTACTGCTGCTGCCTCTTTCCGTGTTTTCTTTTTAATCCCAAAGTGGAATTGATCCTGGCGAGGGTAGAAATATAAACCCACCAGACTCTCTCTTAGCTGAGAATCAGCATGAGGATATGTGGTTGCTTGGGGGGCAGCTCTTGGTTTCATTAGGTTGTGACCCACCTGACCCAGAGGTGCCGTGACGTGGTGGGTGAGCTTACACTTTAATGGCCATGCATAAATATAAACGGGGTCAATGCAACTAAATTGATGGTGACCTGTTCATTATCAGAAATGTACAAAGGATACCATGGACACTCAAAGATTTCAGCCACAGCAGAAGACCGAATTCTTAGCAGTAGGAACAATAATTATGCCAGATCCCCTGAAATAGGAAATTACTCAAATTTAGATATTTGACCAATAAAAGGCAAAACCGAATTTTGCAATAATACATACAAACTACAAAATATATTCTTTTTCCCCCCACTATTTATGCTTAAATATGTGCAATATAAAACTTCCAAGCTTTTTACTTGTAGTGGCTGAGCTGGAAGCAATGGCCCAATATTTATTTTCTGTATAGTGAAACCAGCACAATGCAGCACGCTTTGCATTTATTACTCTCTTTGGAGTTTGGCTCAATGCTTTGTGAATAAGCATTTATTTATTCTTTTATCCTCACTTAAAACGAGAACATCATTCTCATGGGATGGATTAATGGCACAGAAGTCCAGCAGTGTACCTGCTGGGTAAAGCAAGGGTAATTCTTCGATACCTCTTTCATTAATTCTATGGACGTTTTCGGACATTATATCGTTGCACTGCCTGTATGACATTATGAGCCCATCCAGCAAATGAGGCTTATACGGCCCCAGATATTCTTTTCAGCTCCTACATGGCATTCTTCGCCTTCTACCTGCGCTATTTGGAACTGGAAGCGGATATCTGTGAAAGAGGATTAGGATACAATATCTGATGCTATCAGATCCTCGTGCCCGCACCCCTAACTCTCACCTTCAGGACTTCTCCCGAGCTGCCCCCCTTCTATGCAACTCCCTCCCCCACAACATTAGACTCTCCCCGTCTCTCCAGTCCTTCAAGAAGTCTCTGAAAACACATTACTTTAGAGAAGCCTAATATGCTTTCACCATGATCCCCCCCACTGTCGTTTCCTGCTCCTCTTCCCATTCAGCCCTCCTGCAACCCGCCACTTCACTTGCCCTGTTCACCTTCACCTACTGTGTCTCCCCTCCCCTCTTACATTGTAAGCTCTCAAGCAGGGTCCTTCCCTCCTTCTGTTCCGCGTGTGTAACATGTATGTAAGCGCTGCGGAAACTGTTGGCGCTATATAAATGACAATAATAATAATATGTATATTTGTTATTCTGTTTCTCCCATTGTACTGTGCTAAGGAATGTGTTGGCGCTTTATAAATACTTGTAACTAACTGTAACTGTAATATGGCAAGGTCTGTGATTGGGAGCTTCCGATATCTCTCTTCTCCTTGCACTTGCTCACGTACCGATCAACACAAAACGGAGCAGGAGCTAAACTGTATCTTGTAACTTTTATAATGACTAGCGTTTGCTATGGACTTTACTGTTTTTTTTATTTAGCAAGTCGATGCACTCGTAAATGGCTCATCCATAGGGGAAAACATAAATAAAAATCATGGTGAAAGCTGAGTTGAACATACATTAACTGAGGACTTCCTGCTAGCACAGAGATCAGCAGATGGTGTGGTATCACTTTCATGTCATTTTTACTGCCCTGTGCAGGGTTTTCTTTGTTTGTTTGTTTTTGTTGAAATAAATTCAATAAAAAGAACATGCAAAAACAAAACCAAAGTATCTCTCACTTTCTCCCGGTCCTTGGAAAAATATTACACAAGACAGCAGACCGCACAGTAGGCACACCTAGCCAGAAGATCCTTTCCACATGTGCAGGGTGCCAGCAGGCCAATCGGAAGCCGCGTCCACAATGATCCTCAAGATACACTTGGTGCTGGTGTTTCCGGGATTTTGTAAGTTTATAAGAGCGATATCAAGCAGATTTTGGCTCGCTAAGCGCCTTTTGCCAGCCTCTGCTGAGCTGATACTGGGGTGCCCAGGTGTTCCTTGAATTTTCTATAGATCAGCTAGCGACATCTCCTATCGTTTCCTCCTGTTTAACGTAAATCCTGACTAGGACAAGCATTGACATACTTACCTGAAGCACAGGACCTCGAAACATGATGACCTTCATGGAAATTTTCCCAATTAAAAATCCTGCAAAGCGTTTTTTTGGGGGGTTTTTTGAGAAAGGATTTTACCAGGAAGAACACATTAAGATTTCTCGTTTTCAAGTATATCCTGGGTGGCGAGTATGTACCGTTGGGTGTCTTGCCCAAGGACACTTACTGGAGAGGTGCTCTTGCCGGGATTGAACCTGTGTCTCCAGTCTCTCTCCACGGTTATAGAGCAGTGATGTTACCTCTACTCCACCCAGCCCAGTTGCAATACCCCAAAAATTCATGATCTCTCGTTAGTCTCTTGACCCATACTAAGTGAGGTCATGGTTGACTCCACAGACCTGTCACTGTCAACCACAGAAACAGCTCGCGCTTTCACCCAAATACCAGTGACTTCACACTTGCATTACCCTTCCATGTTGGGAGCAACCAGCACTTGTTGAGCTCTTCAGTTATTGGAACTTGGGTTAAGCTGGACCAGATGCGTACTTTTGTATTTGTCACTCATGGTAGATCTTAATTTTTCCACCCCATTCCCTATCGAGCAAAAGAGCTGTTCAATGATCTGCCTCAATGAGGAGGTGGAAGAATTTTATTTTAAGCAAACATAAATAACTTAAACTTTACTAAAAACTCATATCTCAACTTAACACATACCTTAAATAATGGAAATAAGTTGAATAGGAATGTGCGATGTGTGTGAATGTGTCACAGAGCTCCACAGCATTAAAGCTCACAGTAATGTCTGACCATATCACAGAACCCAGTGCAATAAAAATCAAAAACAAGATATTCATTATTAAAGTTATACATTAAACAATATTTTAAATTCTATAGTTAAATATACAATAATTTTATTAAATATTTTAATGCTTCAAAAATGAAAATTATTCTTTAAGAAGTTTAAATATCAAGGGCTCGATTCTTCGCGCAAAAACACATTACCGCGAGGTGGAAAACCCTACGCACTGAACGTCAAATTACGACGTTCGCACACAAAATGCGCGTTAACGTCTAACGCGAGTTACCCTGCGCGAGCAAAAGTTTGTGCGCGTATCAGATACTTAACTTTGTGAGCGCAAATGCGTTCATACGCTGGTACGCGGCTGGTATTACAATTGATGCGCAACTTTTATGAACAACGTTTGCGTGCATAATTTTAACGTCTTTGAAAAGCTGGTGGTAACGGGAAATCCGAACGTTTTGGCCGAAACCAAATACACCAGCACGAAAAAAAAAAATACAGCACAGTATAGTTACACTTTCTACACATACCCAAACAATAAAATGGAGAGGTTGCGCGTTTTTTTTATTTTTTATTGCTGCAGCATATATACTCGGATTGATATTGACAGGCGCAAAAACTGAACGGGAGACAATTGTGGTTCTTAATTCTGATTGCCCACCGATTTCTGCGCGCAGTGTTAATTTGTGTTTTTGCACGTCTTTTTAATGCGCAATATTTTTTGATGGATGAAAAAATGCACTCGGATCGTAATACCTGCCTTAATTTACACGTGTTAATTTACGCGCATTAACGTTTAACGCTGCGCGCAAAAAAATTGTGCTGCGCGTACGAATTTGCACGGAGAATGTAATAGAGCCCCAAGTGTATTAAAATAAATATTTTATAAAAATATATATATACATTGCCCCCTCGCCTTTTTACCTGCTTGCAGGGAGGGGTCTAAATACCTGGTGGTCCAGTGACAGAGGAAGACAAGGTTTGGTACAGCACTGAATCCGTTATGAAGTCCCCCTACATCCCCTGTGGTCAGGATGATCATGTACTTCGAGCACAGATCCCCAAGAATAAAACATGCTGGACTCTGGCTCTCTGAGCCCAAGTGTTGGCAATCTCTCACAGCGTGTGAGCTGATTGCCGGTGCCCTTTTGATAACATGTCAACTGAGCACTGGCAATGCTCTGACAGTCAGTGAGTGCCAGTCTGTGCTTGAAGCTCGCCTCACATTGCAGTCCCACAGCCACCTGGACACCCGGGGTCACAGGGGGTGCCACCAACCGCTTGGCCATAGAGGAGTGCACTGGCACACACCCCCCTGTGCTCACCTCTATGGGTATCATGCGCCTCTCCAATGCTGTCACCCAGCACTGGTGTTTCCCTCCCTTTAGTACGCCACTGGGCTGCTCTCATGTGTCTTCAGTCCTAGGTATACCCCACATGCAGAGCTCTGCTTCTGGTCTGTGTGACAGTTGTGAACAGGAAGGCAAATCTAGTAAGGATTTAATAAAGAGCTATGCATTTTGTGGCCTTTTCGTGCCTTATGAGATGTTAGATATGATAGATATATATATATATATATATATCTAACTCAGGATACTTGGTTCCAGCCAAACCCTGTCCTCTAGGGTATAAACAGCCGCAGACTTGAAGTTGTGCAAATAAAAGTTCTTTTTATTCCTTCATGAACAAACGCCACATTTGGCTTTGAATCGCTATTGCAGGTGATTAAACAAAAACTACAAACCAAATACTAGCTCAATTAGAGCACTTACTATACATATAGCGATCCTGACTATCCAGGTAACATAATCTAATAAACAAAAGAAAATCACAGCATTTCCTAGAAGTGTTACTGATCTCTGTCCTGCTCAGAGCAGTCTGATTAAACAACTTCTGTCCAGGAGTCAGCAGCCAGGGAAATTACCTGTTGCTTATTTAATTGGCAATAATTGTGCGAAAGGATAGAGGCCATGCAGGATTCTGGGTCCTAAATACCTTCCCTCGAGTACTCGCCCAGACATTCTGTTACCCAACCCATGCACTCTGTCACAATATAGATTTAAATATATCCAATAAGCTACAGTGGACCTGGTCATGTTGCATGCACTATAAGATGTGTAAAGCTTGATTTTTTTTTTTTTATTGTTATCCTTTATTTATATAATGCCACCTATTCCGCAGCGCTTTACAAGATCAGTGTACAAGGGGTTGATACATTGGAATATCACACATGGATGATATCCCTGATTCAGGGGGGACCCTGTTCCCAAGGGAACTTACAATCTATGAAATGTTCAAGTATTTTGTCAGGTAGGTGCCTCGACATCATTAGGTGTCTTGCCCAAGGACAGTCGCTGGTGGCGTTTTCTGAGTGGAATCAAGTCGGCTTTCCATGATTGTAGATCAGTGACCTGGTGGTTAGGTTGAACCCGCTTCTCGCAAAGTCGAGCGTTGCTTCTCCACAGTTGTATTGGAGGGATGTGCTGAATGGTATTTTGACTTGCTTCGCCACGGTCAGAGGGCCGAGATGTTACCACTGGACTCCACAGCCGATAATGGCCCCTATTACAATCTTCGTGCAAATGCGCTCGCGCAGCGCAATTTTTTTGCGCACGCAAAAATACATTAGCGCGCGCAAATTAACGCGGTATTACGATCCCAGCGCAGTTTTTCAGCCTTCATGTTTTTTCGCGCGCAAATCCGACGCGCAAAGCTGGGTGCAAATGACCGTTGCGTGCAGGAATCAGTGGGCAGACAGTTTTTTTCACAGGATTTAGCCAATCAGAATTAAGAACCACCATTTGCTTGGTTTCGGTTGTTGCGCCTGTCAAAGTCAATCTGCGTATATGTGCTACAACAAAAATAAAAAATTCAACAATTTATTAATTTTATTGTTTGGGTAACTGTACTGTGCTGTATTTTTTTTGGGGGGTTTTTTTGTGCAGGTTCGTTTCGGTCAGAAGGTTCAGATTGTAAATTAACACCAGGTTTTCAAAGACGTTACAATACTTTCGTACGACATTGCGCGAAGATCGTAATACCATCTGCACGAACGCATTCGCGCTGACAATGGTAAGTATGGGATGCGCGCACGCACTTGCGCTGGGTTCAGGCAGGGTCAATCGCGGTAGACGCTAACGCGCATCGTTTGCGCGAACGTCATAATACGATGTTCAGCGCAAATGTTTTTGTCTTTGCGCGCACGCAACTATTGTAATAGGGGCCAATGTGTGGTAGGCAAGTATGTACCTTTTTTAGGTGTCTTGCCCAAGGACACTTACTGGCGAGGCGGTCTGGCTAGGATTTGAACCTGAGTCTCCATGGTTATAGAGCAGTGATGTTACCTCTACTCCATCCCTATAGAAAATGGATTGATTTGCAGAGCAATGATTCAGCATAGGGATCTCTGCCAGGCTGCGTGTAAAGGGGAATCACCCTTGCCCATCCCGGCATCCGAAAATCTACAACATCAAACACAAATGACATGTTCTGCTGCTGAAAGTATTAATCTTAGATTTCCTCTAGAAGGCGGCTCGCAAACAGATGTTTAGTAAAAAGATCAAATTGCATAAAGATTTACAGCCTGAAATGCACAATGTATTTCCTGCTGACATTGCAAACACACAATGAACATCCATGTTCAAAGGTGGCGTTCCTTTCTGGATCCTTGTTTAACACAAGGTAACTAGCCCGGCGCCCTTAAAAAAAAAAAAAACGCGTAGTGAAGTGTACAGCTTTAAGACCTGTACTGTAAGCAAGGCGCTATATCCTGTTTATATCCCATCAGTAGGAATTCCTGCCAAGAGCAGGACAGAGATAGGAATTCCTACAGGAAACCGAAATTATAACTATTTACAGAGAAGGGTATCGCCTGCCTGAGTCAGGATGTAGAGTTTTTCTTGTTTTTGTTGTTTCCTTATAAAAATAAGAGCATACATTGATCTCGGTGAAGTGACGTATCTGTAATTATTGTGTGTGGGGGGGGGGTCAAATCAGAAATGTCGCGTTGTCGTAACCTCTGAAGTGATTTAGAAGTATTCTTTTCAGTGGTCCTTATGGGTTAATAGAGCCCGCATGTGATTTATTGTACGGATGTGGTGCATGGAGTCTGTAGTTGCCAGTCAGGACCTGTCTGACCCCACACGCAGAATTTGAACACAGAATGACCCTAAATCAAAGTTCCTACACTCTGCACCCCAGATGTTTCTGAACCACACCTCGCATGAATCGCTGGCCATATATTGCATTCAAAGAATTGTGGGAATTGTAGGCAATAAACATCTGGGGGGCCAGAGTTTGAGATCCCTGCCCTGAATCTTAGACCAGTCCTTACAATGGGCAGATTAGAAGACGGAATACTATTGTAAATGGATAACCAAAGTACTAGTCATAGTCAAGGGATAAAGAGAGCAGAGGTGTCAAGAGAAGTCAGGTCAAAACCAAGAAGACTAGAAACCGGAGAATGTTATTTGGCTGACAGCAGAAACTACAGCAGGATAATCCAGTATATGTCGGATGAACACCTTGCATCTGTCTTGTGAGAACAGAAGAGTCACCCAAGGAAGCAATCGAAAATGAGTAGAAGTCCCCATGTGATAGCAGCATTCTGTGCCAAGAGGTTTGTCCATTACTGGTAGAATAGCGTGAAAGTCTCAGAGACAGTCAAGCTGATGTATGGCCTGACATGCGTGAAGGGGCGTAATACCTGATTCAGCCCTGGAACGTTCAGAGGACCCTGTGGAATAATGTAATCCTTTTCGGTGCCATCTCCAGCATCTAATGTTTTCAAATTTTTTCGTAAGGGGGGGGGTCAGCAACCTTGGTCCTACATGTTCATTTCCCACGAGTCTTGTCCAGCTCAATGAGTGGATCAGCATCATGGGATATGAAGTTCCAAAACATCTGGAGAGCAAAGTTTGCCAATGCCTGGACTAGAGGTTTCCTTGGTGCCGAACCATCCTTAATGATGACCAACCAGTGTAACCGATTATCAGTAGTAGAAGCAGATTGTCATATTGCATGTCTGTTTGGATGAATCCTTTATGTTCTACATCCCTTGTCTTCCACCATTGGCCCCTCCGAAAGCATTAATATCCACATATTGTTCCAATATCATCTTGATCGCACCACATCAGCTCTGTCTTGAACTTGTAATGCACAACCACGAAAGAAGAAGCTGAAATTAAAAATTCCAACTTCCTAAAATCCAGAGTGACTGGACCAGACTTGGTGGTAATAGATGTATCATTCGCATGACAGCTTCCCATGCTCTCAAATTGACTCAAGAATTTCCCATCCACTAGCCCTTGCAAACTATGAACTAACCAACTATGAGGAAAGTTTCCGTTTGGGAAATTTATTTTTACGAAACGAAAAATTCAGGAAAGGAGAGTTGGGTTCAAACAATGACCACGATGGATGAATCACAGGCGGCTGCTTGGCTTTCCTAATTTAATCACTAAAATCCATTAATCATTTGGCTTCCAAAGACCTTTCTAATAAAAGGGATTAGACAAAAAGATAAAAAATGAAACGCATTCGCAGGTAAATGAGCTATACCTATGGTAGCATGTGTGATGTTCATTTGTCAAATATTAGCATATACATGTTTTTTTGTTTATTTTTGCAAAAATAAAGAATATTACAATTAATTGACCTTAAAACATAAAATAATTGAAAACAATAAATTTTGTCCAAACACTCAGTGACACAAATAGAGTAAAATATTTTCTTAACCAAACTTTCAAGAGAAAATCAAAGCACATGTAAGTGCCGGCTGGGTGAAGTAGAGGTAACATCACTGCTCTATAACTGTGGAGATACAGGTTCGATCCCGGCAAGAGCACCTCTCCAGTAAGTGTCCTTGGGCAAGACACCTAACGGTACATACGTGGACACACCCAGGACATTCTTGAAAACAAGAGAATTCTCAATGTATCCTTCCTGGAAATAAAAAAATAAAAAAAATAAACATAAAATGAACACCATAACATAATTTTTGGTGGTAGTGGCCCTTTAAGACCAATCCATCCCATGATGGGATATCGAGACAAATTGCACCAGGGTGACCAAGCTTATTACTACCTACAATCCTATTTTAAAAGTCAATATCGCGCTACCTATTGATGGAGCGCACAACCCCCCCCCCCCCAATGTATTGGTGGTGTGGCTGCTTTACTTTATTTAAAAAACATTTCACCCCTTAGGCCGGGTGCACACTAGCGTTTTCTTCTGCGCACTAGCGCGCGTTATGACGCTCTTTATGACGTGCGTTGTAGCATATAATTACACAGAGAAGAACACACGTAGTTCGCGCGCAACGCATAACACGCGCTGAAGACGCCTGTCATGGAAACACCAAGGCTGTTGCGCTAGGATTGACGCGACGTTGGTCGCGTGCTGAACGTCAAATGTCAAAAGCCCAGCTTTTATTCTTTTCATTCAACTCAAATTCCGTTTTTACGCCGTGCGTCAAAATTAACGCATCGTCTGGCGTCTACCATCTCTTCCGTCATAAAGTTTCGTCCTTTCTAACGCACGCTAGTGAGCAGAAGAAAAGGCCTAGTGTGCACCCGGCCTTAATTCACATTCTCTTCTGATTTGGCAGCCAGTGACCTCGGCTTTCATCCCCTCCATGGAGTGGCGGATCTTTTAATATCAAGGAGATCAAAAACTAGACCAGTGCGGTGAAGTTGGCTATTACATTACAAACGCATTTCCTCGAAGTCATAGAAGTATCATTATTGGAGGCAGTGGGAAGTGAATGATTTTTGTCTGTTTCATATGAAATGAAAGAGGAGGAAATACCTCACGTGGAGCATCGGGACAAAACAACCATTCATCTTTTATTCTACAAGATACCTTCTTTATATTTCCACCTGTTTTATGTATTTACATGTACAGATTTGTAATTTTCCCATCTAAATTCAACAGCGTTTTAAAACTGAATTCTAAGGCCGGGTCAGACGAACGGTAGTAAGAGTGGAAGGAACATCCGTGAGAGTGGACTTCCTTCCACTCGACACCCGCCTTACCGTCTCGCTAAGCGCAGTTAGTGTGCTCTGCGCTGCAAGGCTCGATCCTCCTATGGAGGGTCGTGCTTTGCAGCCCCGTCAACGTGCATCTAGCGTTTCGACTGGGAGGCTTTGTGCACAGACACTTGTAGCGTGTGCAATTCATGCGTGCGCTACAGCATGTGACCAGCCCCGCCGCAGCGTCACAATGCTGCGACGGACGCCGGGAGGCACGTCAGTACGGGCACACCTAGTGCGCTTGTCTGACCCCAGGCTTAAGGCTGGGGACAGACGACCGTCATTGGAGAGCAGAAGGAATGTCCGTGAGAGCGTACATTCCTTCCAGTCGATTCCCGTCTGGCCACCTCGCTGAGCGCACTTAGGAGGATCGCACTTTGCAGCTCCGTCAACGCGTGTCCTAGCGCTTTGAAGGAGAGGGCTGCTGCACAGACACAACATGGCCGCTGTTGCACGCGCAATAGCGTGTGGCCCCGTCGCAGCGTCTCAATGCTGCCACGGACGCCAGAAGCCTCGTCAGTATGGGCGCACATAGTGTGCTCGTCTGACGCCAGCCTATGGGTTCATTCACAAAACAGCGAAATTGCGTGCAATGACAGGGTTTTGCTTTTCTCCACATTTCGGCGTACTTTGGTGTTTCCATTACCCCTTAATCACGGAGAATTCGCTATTTAGCAAATGTTCACTGTATTCAGGGCCGCCATCAGGGCATTACGCCCCATGCTGCTGTAAGGGGCCCGGGCCGCCGGGGCCTGGGGGGAGGATCCCGGGCCCCCGACGGCAGCGGCGTCGCCCTTTAACAGCTCCGGTATCGGACTCGATGAGTCCGAATCCGGAGCTGTGTCCCTGCTGCTGCTGCAGGAGCCGGAGGAGACTGAGACACTGTGTCTCCTCCGGCTCCTGGCAGCTTCACTTCCTGGCTGGGCGGGGCCATGCAGCGTATGAGGGGCCTCCCAAGCACGTTGCTTTGGCTCCGCCCCTCCACTCAGTGAAGCTGCGCGCCGGAGCTGGAGGGACCAGGAAAAAAATCAGAAGAAAAGAAGAGAAGATTAAAGAAAAGGTGAAGAAAAGAAGAGCTGAAGACAGAACAAAAGAAGATAGAAGACAGCGAGTGGTGAGCCAGGGCCCAGACCCTAAGACCCAGGGCCCAGACCCCAGGCCAGGACCCAGACCCCAAGGCCCAGACCCCTAGGCCCAAACCTCTAGGCCCAGACCCAGGACCCAGACCTCAAGGCCCAGACCACAAGGCCCAGACCCAGGGCCCAAACCCCAAGGCCCAGACCCTGGGCCCAGACCCCCTAGGCCAAACCCAGGGCCCAGACCCAGGGCCCAGACCCCTAGGCCCAGACCTCTAGGCTCAGACCCAGGGCCCAGACCCAGGACCCAGACCTCAAGGCCCAGACCCCAAGGCCCAGACCCCTAGGCCCAAACCCAGGGCCCAGACCCCTAGGCCCAGACCCCTAGGCCCAGACCCCTAGGCCCAGACCCAGGACCCAGACCTCAAGGCCCAGACCCCAAGGCCCAGACCCAGGACCAAGACCCCAAGGCCCAGACCCCTAGGCCCAAACCCAGGGCCCAGACCCCTAGGCCCAGACCTCTAGGCTCAGACCCAGGGCCCAGACCCCAAGGCCCAGACCCCAAGGCCCAGACCCAGGGCCCAGGGTCCAGACCCCTAGGCCCAGGGCCAAGGCCCAGACCCAGGGCCCAGACCTCAAGGCCCAGACCCCAAGGCCCAGACCCAGGGCCCAGGGTCCAGACCCCTAGGCCCAGGGCCAAGGCCCAGACCCAGGGCCCAGACCCAGGGCAAATGCCCAGGGCCCAGACCCCAAGACCCAAACCCAGGGCCCAGACCCAGGGCCCAGACCCTATGGCCCAGACCCAGGGCAAAGGCCCAGACCCAGGGCCCAGACCCCTAGGCTCAAACCCATGGCCCAGACCCCAAGGCCCAGACCCCTAGGCCCAAACCCAGGGCCCAGACCCCCTAGACCCAAACCCATGGCCCAGACTCCAAGGCCCAGGACCCAGACCCTAGGGCCCAGACCCTTAGGCCCAGACCCAGGGCCCAGACCCAGGACCCAGACCTCAAGGCCCAGACCCAGGGCCCAAACCCCAAGGCCCAGACCCTGGGCCCAGACCCCCTAGGCCCAGACCCAGGGCCCAGACCCAGGGCCCAGACCCCTAGGCCCAGACCTCTAGGCTCAGACCCAGGACCCAGACCTCAAGGCCCAGACCCCAAGGCCCAGACCCAGGGCCCAGACCCCAAGGCCCAGACCCAGACCCTAGGGCCCAGGGTCCAGACCCCTAGGCCCAGGGCCAAGGCCCAGACCCAGGGCCCAGACCCAGGGCAAATGCCCAGGGCCCAGACCCCAAGACCCAAACCCAGGGCCCAGACCCAGGGCCCAGACCCTATGGCCCAGGGCAAAGGCCCAGACCCAGGGCCCAGACCCCTAGGCCCAAACCCATGGCCCAGACCCCCAACGCCCAGGACCCAGACCCTAGGGCCCAGGGCCTAGACCCTTGGGCCCAGACCCCTAGGCCCAAACCCAGGACCCAAGGCCCAGACCCCAAGGCCCAGACCCTGGGCCCAGACCCCCTAGGCCCAGACCCCCTAGGTCCAGACCCCCTAGGCCCAGACCCTAAGGCCAGACCCAGGGCCCAGACCCTAAGGCCCAGACCCCCTAGGCCCAGACCCAGGGCCCAGACCCCCTAGGCCCAAACCCAGGGCCCAGACCCTAGGGTCCAGACCCTAAGACCCAGGGCCCAGACCCCTAGGCCCAAACCCAGGGCCCAGACCCTGGGCCCAGGACCCAGACCCAGGGCCAGACCCCAAGGCCCAGACCCCAAAGCCCAAATACAGACCCAGGGCCCAGACCCTAGGGTCCAGACCCCATACCCAGGGCCCAGACCCCAAAGCCCAGACCCAGACCCTTGGGCCCAGACCCCAAGGCCCAGACCCTAGGACCAAGACCCCAAGGCCCAGGGACCAGACCCAGAGACCAGGGCCCAGGCTAGATCCCAGGCACCAGACCTCAGGGCCCAGACCCCAAGGCCCAGGGACCAGACCCAGGGCCCAGACCCTAGGTCCAGACCCCATACCCAGGGCCCAGACCCCAAGCCCAGACCCCAAGGCCCAGACCCTAGGACCCAGACCCCAAGGCCCAGGACCAGACCAGAGACCAGGGCCCAGGCTAGACCCCAGGGACCAGACTCAGGGCCCAGACCCCAAGGCCCAGGGACCAGACCCAGGGCCCAGGCCAGACCCAGACCCAAAGGCCATCATACACAGCCCGTTTCTGTGAGATTTATTGCTGTGGATTCTGTGATATGTTCAGACACACCGCTCATTACTGTGAGTTTTATTGCTGTGGATACTGTGATAAGATAATACACACTGCACATTACTGTGAGTTTTATTGCTGTGGTGCTATGTTATGTCCTTTTTTTTTTTGAAGGGGGAGAAAAGCTGTTAGAGGTTGAGGGGGGGCCCTGGGGGGCCCCATCGTGAGGTTTAGTAAGGGGCCCCATCATTTCTGATGGCTGCCCTGACTGTATTTTGCCGGAAATGTAGTTGCCGAAGCCGTTACCGGACGTCGCGAAAACTGGAAAATTGGCATCGGCGAATTCCACCGAACTGAAACCATAACAAGGAAGTCTCCTATTCTCCTAATAGATTATATCAATAAATATGTAGTAAAAATGTGTCCAAAAACTAAAAAAAAGTTACTTGAAAAATAATAAAAAGGCCTCTTACAAAAGAAGAAAATAACGGTCTTTTAAAAAAATAGAAAAAGTCTTCTAAAAACTAAAAAAACGTCCTTTAAAAAATAAAAATGTTTGTTTTTTTTTGCAAAAAATAAATAAAAATGATCCATTTTATAAAATAGAAAACTACAGCATTTGCTTGTTTATACCTGTCGAATTGGGACACTGAAAATCCGGTCATTTTGCAGAAATTTGTGTAGCGCTCACTCCCGGAGGAGCCGCTGAAAATGAACCACGGGTCAGTCTCCCCGCACTAGGGAATAAATATACTCCAACACAGTTGTGGGTTTTTATCATTTAAATAGTTTACTAAAATGTTTGGCAGATATTAAGATACGGTATTCACAGATATTATTACAGTACTGTCGTATTGCGATAAAACGCGTAGCGGAAAAGAAACGAAACACGAGGCTTCGTATTTCGGAAAATAAAATATTCGGAATGTATCTTTAACCCCCGTTCCGATTCGTAACAAAAATGAGTCCTGCACAGGTTAAGTCTCGGAATGTAAAAGGTGTATATGTGTGTAAGGTACCCGGGTACTGTTCAACTGGCCAGTGAATTACTTAAGAAAGGTCTTCGACTAGTCAAGTTGGGGCCTGTGGAGTTTAGGAGAAAACAGCAGCGTGCTCTTTGTATTATAAACGGCCTTGGAGGCCTCTCACCCATCCGCCGGTTGCTTTAGGCTCCGCTGACCCAGGACGTCTCTCCGCTGGATTTTGACTGGGGATACTAGCGGCCGGATCCGTTGTCTGACTTCCCGTAGCTTGTCCATGACTTTTCCTCAGCTCACCGCCTGCTCTCTGTCCCCGATCCGCTTGCGGCGACTCTTTACTCGAGGTCTTCGGTTGGTTTCCTTTTTCAGCAACTCTGGAACTTGGAGGGCTCCTTCTCTTCGACTCTGAATCACCCGGTGACAGACTGACAGGTCTCACTTGCTCTCCGCCCTAGGTCCTCTCACAAAGTATGGCACTGCGTCTGCTCTCTCTCGTTCCCTGGCGCGTTCTCCACGAGGTAGAGGATGTAAGTGTCCAGTCCCCACCCACTTCCTGTCTTCTTGCAAAGCATGCTGGGCATTGTAGTCCCAATGTCCAGTATCTCTGATCGCGATAGTCTCCATCTTGTGGCCAAAAATAGGTACTGCCACAGCAAGATTTTTAACACAGCGCTACACTCTCCCCCTCCTAGAACTCTTGGGTCTCTCCAAGGAGGTACAACAGTTACATTACATTTCCACAATATTTGAATACAGTTTACATAACATGTACAGGTTCAGCAACATACATGCAGTGGGTTAGGAACACTTCCTCAAGTTGACTCATATTTTGGGCTACCTCAGCTAGCATAGCAGACACTTCAGGCAACCTCCGCACAGTGGTCATGGCCTCTTCAGTGCTATGTCCTGGTGAGTCGTAGGTGAGTCGTTGGGGCGGTCGAACAGAGCGTTTTGGTTCTGGCTCAATCAGTTCCTCTTCAGGTGGAAGTACTATAGGCGTTGGCTCAATTCTTCTCTCTATCACTGGAGCAGACGTTTCTTCAGAGTATGATCCCTCCAGGGAAGGCATAGAACTATAATCACCTGAATAAGCCTCTGGAGCTACCGGGATCCCCACAGCCTCAGGGACTTCCAACTGAAATTCAAGAGGCTCAGGGATATCAACAGTCTCAGGGACCTCCAACAAGAATTCAGGAGCTTCAGGCCTCAAATTACTCTACCATCGTTCAGGAACTGAGATAATCTCTTCAGGCTCCTGTGAACGTATCCAGTCCAGACAGAAACTTTCTTCCTCACTGTCTCTTTCGCTCTCTTCGACAGCCCGGGTCTGTTGAGACCGAGTAACAGGAGGCAAACATGGAACAGGCGGATTTGGCAGAGGCGGTTCGTCCCCAACTGGCATCCTTACAGCCTCTCTCAAAGGCAACAAATGATTTCGGTGCCAGTTCTTAATAGGCCCAGCCTTTCCATCCGGGCGAATCTGATACACTGGTAGACCCGGCAGTTGTTTGCAGACAATGTAAACCTGGGAACTCCACCTATCCGCCAACTTGTGTCTCGCAGCAGCACCCAAGTTCTTCAATAGAACCCTATCACCGGGTTGTAGATCTTGTATTCGAACTTTCAGGTCATAGTTCCTTTTGTTTCTTTGCTCCCTGTTTCCCGAGGTCAAACGGGCCTGTTCAAACGCAGAAGCCAGATTCTTTCGGAGCCTATCCACGTAGTTTCTATGGGAAGCTACTGATGTCTGGTCTAGGGATAACCCAAATGCCAAATCAACCGGCAGTCGAGCCTCCCTTCCGAACATAAGACGGTACGGCGAGTATCCAGTTGCATCACTCTCCGTACTGTTATATGCATGCACCAGAGTAGCTATGTGCCGACTCCAACTCTGCTTCTCCACATTCGACAAGGTCCCCAGCATGTTTAGCAGTGTGCGATTAAACCTTTCAGGCTGAGCATCACCTTGAGGGTGATATGGTGTAGTTCGGGTCTTTTGGATTCCCAACAGCTCTAACAATTGCCCCACCAGTCTGCTTTCAAAGTCTCTACCCTGATCAGAGTGTATCCTCCTTGGCAGTCCGTAGTGAACAAAGAACTTTTCCATCAACACCTTGGCCACGGTCGGAGCGCGTTGATCTTTTGTGGAGAATGCTTGGGCGTAACGGGTGAAATGATCAGTCACTATTAGAATGTTCCCTTGCCCACTAGCATCCGGCTCTAAGCACAAGAAGTCAATGCACACCAAATCCATGGGTCCCTGGCTCTGCAGATGGCTCATTGGAGCAGTTCGGGTCGGTAGAGTCTTCCTCTGAATACACCTTAGACAGGAGTGACAATAGCTTTCCACTTCAGCTCTCATGCAAGGCCAATAGAACCTATCTCGCACCAGCTTAAAAGTTCTTTCAGCACCCAAATGTCCATGCTCATCATGTAGTGATCGCAACACACTCTCCCTATGTTTAGTAGGGAGGAATAACTGTTGAATCTCTTCAGCGCTAGTTGAGGGGCCCCTTCGGTAGACCACCCCATCCAACATCTTTAACCGCTCCCACTCTTTGTAGACCAATCTGGCTCCACTCGGGGAGTTGGTTAACAAAATCTCTCGCTGGTTTGCAGACAGGGCCTTTATGGTCAAGGCAATTAAAGGGTCTCTGGCCTGATCCGCTTTCAGGTCCTGTCTCGAAAAGGTAGGTAAATTTTCATCCCTTAACTGCGTAGGGTTACAGTAGAACTCAGGAACAGCCGCAGCCATAACTCCTATGGCCTCCGCTTCAATCCCTCCTTTGACCCGGCGCTCTGTTCCTTGACACAAAGCTTGCACCCCGTCTGGAGTCAACTGAGTCCATTCTGTAGTGTAGGGTCTTCTCGACAACGCATCAGCATCTCGATTATTCACCCCAGGGCGATACTTCAGGCTGAACCGAAACCCTGACAGAGCGGCCAACCACCGATGTCCCGTTGCGTCCAGTTTTGCGGTAGTAAGGATGTAGGTAAGAGGATTGTTATCCGTCTTGATCACAAACTCAGCTCCATACAGATAGTCTTTCAACTTGTCTACCACTGCCCACTTCAAGGCTAGGAACTCCAGCTTGTGAGTAGGATAGTTCTTCTCGAAGGCGTAAGGCTCCGGCTCACGTACGCTACAGGCCTCAGCAATCCACCATACTCCTGATATAGGACTCCTCCCAGACCTTCTCGGCTGGCATCCACATGTAGTTCATACGGCTTGTGAGGGTCCGCATAGGCCAAAACAGGAGCTCGGGTTAGACTCTCTTTCAGCTTTACGAAAGCTCCTTCACATTGACTGGTCCATTCACCTTGTATAGACTCTCGAGCTTTCCTTGGCCCCGGAGCGGACGGGTTTTTGTCAGAGACCTTGCAGCCTTCTTCGGTGGTTTCCTTCTGCAGGAGTTTGTTCAGTGGTTGAGCTATTTTGGCGAATCCTTCCACAAATCTTCGATATATGAACAGAATCCCAAGAAAGATCTAAGCTCAGTGACGTTTCGGGGTCTAGGCCAAGAAGCTACGGCCTCCAACTTCCGAGGATCTGTCGAAACACCTTCTGCTGAGACCACATGTCCTAGATACGTAACAGACGGTAGACAGAATTGGCATTTCTCCAGAGACAGTTTCAACCCCTCTTCATGGAGCCTCTTCAAGACCTTCTCCAGACGTTGTTCATGTTCTTCCAGAGTCTTCCCAAACACAATTATGTCATCCAGGTACACTAATACTTCAATTAAATTCATATCCCCGACTGTCTTCTCCATCAACCGTTGGAACGTAGCTGGAGCCCCCGTAAGGCCTTGAGGCATTCTGTTGAATTCAAAGAACCCTAGTGGACAGATGAACGCAGTTTTCTCCTTGTCTTCAGGATGCATGGGTATCTGGTGATATCCACTTCGCAGGTCTAGTACACTAAACCACTTTGCTCCAGACAAACACTGTAGGGCATCTTCTATCCGAGGAGTGGCATATTGATCGGGGATGGTTCTCCGGTTCAATGTGCGGTAGTCTATACATAGACGGACAGAACCATTTTTCTTCCGGACCAACACTATGGGAGATGCATATGGACTCCTGGACTCTTGAATCACCTCGGTTCTTTGCAATTCATTCAGTTGCTCTCGCAGATCATCCAAGTCTCCCAGCGGAACTCGCCTTGATCTTTAACGAAACGGCTTGTCTTCTTGTAACCGAATGCGGTGCTCAGTACTCTTAGCTAGGCCCACATCGAACTCATCTTTCGAGAACAATTCCTTCCACTTTAGGACTTGAGACTGAAGACGTTTCTTCCACTCAGGTGAAATGGGAGTGTCTTTGGGGTAGAATCTTTCATCTGGAATCTCTTTATCCACTCCCCTAAATCACTAGAGAGGGGTGTAGCAGACTCTACTTGCCCGATAGGCATTCGTGCTTTAAGGACTACTGGAGAATCTGTCACATTGCACACACTGACCGAGACTCTTCCTCATGTTCTCTTCAGGGCTTTGGTGGAGATTATTTCAGGAATTACTTCGACTCCGGTTTCACTCCCATGATAAAATCGGTTCCCAGCACCACATAGGGACCGGGTTGCGATCCGTTCAACTTGACTGAAGCCCGGAAGCTCGCTACTTCTCCTGCTTGCAGAACCTTCTCTGTTCCACCCAGTCTCCACAGTCTTCCCACCTCGGCAGGTGCCTTTCGTTCTTCGACCATCCTCTGATAGACCGGACGTAACATTGGGTGCACTCCTTGAGTTGAACCTTCTTCCAACACGATAGGCGTCAGGCGCCGCACTAGGTCAGTATTTGTCCCCACTATCAGGGAGCTTCTGTTCGCACCCGAGGGTCGAGGACACACAATAGCCAATGCATCACAACCCCCAGACTGCCCGATGACTTCAGATCCGATCTCCAACTTCACTTGCAGGTACCCGTCATAAGGGAGTTTCTCAGTGCCGATACCCCATATTTCCAAATCCTTCAATTCTTGCAAAGGAATGTGCTTTAAGTGTTTCTCATAGAAGTCTCTGTAGATCAATGTCACTTGAGCCCCTGAATCTAACAGGGCTTTGGTGTAGACTCCTTCCACTTGGATTGGCACAATAGGAGAAGGACCTATCAGTTGGTCAGGAAACTTGGTGGCGGCATCCGGACACTTAGACCCAGTTTGCTGTACCCTGGCCCTTTTCTTGGCCCGTGTAGGTTTTGGGTGTGCATTGCTTCCCCATGACGTAGACCCGGATGCTAAGGGAGTGACTCTTTCAGTCCTGGCAGGCTCAGCATTTGGCTCGGCTTTGGGCCTTCCCGCCCTCTTAGTCTTGACTTGGTTTCTGGAGCGGGGTTCAACCTTCGGGCACTTAGGTTGCTCCTTCACTTGTGCCCTCTGGCGTTTCCCGCCGGTGAGGTAGATAACAGTCCTTCTAGGGCTTTCAACAGTCCCTCGACTCTATCCTTCTCAGACTTTTGGCCTTTGCACTGTGCGCGGAAATGGCCCATTTCTCCACAACCAAAACATCTCTTCTTAGAGAGCGGAGACGTAGTTGCTTGTTGGGATTTTGTTAAAGGACTTGGACCAGACGCCACAGCAGCTCCCGTCGTCTGCATGTCTGTGAGGAATTTCTGCATTTCTGCCTGCATTTCGGTCACCTTCATCAATACTCGGCACAATTCCGCGTGCGCTTGTTGCAATTCAGCTTGAGCTTCCTGTACCTTCTTGACGGTCTTGGACAATTCACCACGTTCAGAGGGGTTAGATTCTTTGGCAGCCCTCTCTGTAGATTTAAAAACGACTAGGTGCTCTTGTTCGTCCTCGTCCGATCCACAAGTATCTAGGGAGTCGCTTTCAGGCTGCAGACCGTCGCTATGTCTCACAGGTTGTGCATAAGCCCTTTCCCCCCGCCTGAAGGATTTCTCTTCCAGTAAAGCCTCTTCTTCTCGTACAACTTGGATCAGTTCCAGGTACTTCAATTCTTGGTTACCTGCTCTGCTTCTCAGCTGCATCATTACTGGATCTAGAGGTTGAGAGCCCCTCAGGATCTGTTTTATTCGGATCTTATCTACTTCAGCCGGTTCGGCCCCTTTCTAGAGAAGTATCTGGTGTAGAATCTTATCTAGGCGCCTCATGTACTCGGTCATCCTTTCACCTCTTCTCTGGTAGGTATGTTCGTACTGATATACCAGTTCGGCCGCCTTTTCGGTTCGCCCAAAAACTTCTTCAAGAACATTTAAGTAATCTAAAGCCGTACAATCTTTTCTGCTCAGTTTTAGGTTTCTCACCGCTTCTGACGCAGGTCCCTTTAAACTCTCGGTGATCCTTTGATTTTTCTGGGCCTCAGGGACGTCCCACTCATCCAGAGCCTGCATCGCCTGTTCCACCCATTCTTCAAAGGTTTCTTCTCCCGCCGGAGTTGGTACGTTTCCTGTAAAATTTCTTAACCGTCGATAACCGAAGTTAGTGTGAGGAGGGCTTGTTTTCTGACATTTAGCCAGTAGATCTCCAATAGCCACGATAAATTCCGGCCCGATCATGGCCAACGGACTAGGCGCGGGAACACTTGCGGATTCACCACGTGGCGCACTTGGCTGAATTAGTTGGACTTCCACCTCATCGGCCAGTTTCACGCTCGCGCCCTGAAAACATGGTGGAACACCCTTTCTCCACTCGAGAAGAACATACATGTGAGAAGTATCTGGGTTTTTCTTAATGTCCAGTATTAACCCCCGATGATCTGGTGCTAGCGTGGCCACGGCCTGGCGGATCTGCTCTTCGGCCCAAGTGTCTGCGGGGATATCCATGACTATACAACATTCTAACTGACTACTGTGCTCCTCACACCATTCGGCAACAGTGTCTGGATCCATATTTAACCCTTTAGATGCGTTTTTTCCAGAGACTGAATCCCGGAAACGAGCCCCCACGTGTAGCGCTCACTCCCGGAGGAGCCGCTGAAAATGAACCACGGGTCAGTCTCCCCGCACTAGGGAATAAATATACTCCAACACAGTTGTGGGTTTTTATCATTTAAATAGTTTACTAAAATGTTTGGCAGATATTAAGATCCGGTATTCACAGATATTATTACAGTACTGTCGTATTGCGTTAAAACGCGTAGCGGAAAAGAAACGAAACACGAGGCTTCGTATTTCGGAAAATAAAATATTCGGAATGTATCTTTAACCCCCGTTACGATTCGTAACAAAAATGAGTCCTGCACAGGTTAAGTCTCGGAATGTAAAAGGTGTATATGTGTGTAAGGTACCCGGGTACTGTTCAACTGGCCAGTGAAATTACTTAAGAAAGGTCTTCGACTAGTCAAGTTGGGGCCCTGTGGAGTTTAGAGAGAAAACAGCAGCGTGCTCTTTGTATTATAAACGACCTTGGAGCCTCTCACCCATCCGCCGGTTGCTTTAGGCTCCGCTGACCCAGGACGTCTCTCCGCTGGATTTTGACTGGGGATACTAGCGGCCGGATCCGTTGTCTGACTTCCCGTAGCTTGTCCACGACGTTTCCTCAGCTCACCGCCTGCTCTCTGTCCCCGATCCGCTTGCGGCGACTCTTTACTCGAGGTCTTCGGTTGGTTCCCTTTTTCAGCAACTCTGGAACTTGGAGGGCTCCTTCTCTTGCGACTGAATCACCCGGTGACAGACTGACAGGTCTCACTTGCTCTCCGCCCTAGGTCCCCTCACAAAGTATGGCACTGCGTCTGCTCTCTCTCGTTCCCTGGCGCGCTCTGGCGCGTTCTCCACGAGGCAGAGGATGTAAGTGTCCAGTCCCCACCCACTTCCTGTCTTCTTGCAAAGCATGCCGGGCATTGTAGTCCCAATGTCCAGTATCTCTGATCGCGATAGTCTCCATCTTGTGGCCAAAAATAGGTACTGCCACAGCAAGATTTTTAACACAGCGCTACATTTGCAATTTGGTGAAACTCGGGGAAAATTTCTGTGCTGCGGAATTGCAGTGAATTGCATCGTATTTTGCTGTCCATTCGCCTGTATTTGGTGAATTGACAGCTTTGTGAATAGATGAATTGCCCTGAAATTCCACCTATAGTGAAATTCAGCATTTGGTGCAATTTCATTCAATTCAGAGGTTTGTGAATAACCCCTTAAGAAAATTAATAATAAAAATAAAATAAAGTGCTTTTCTTGCCCCTCTGAGTGGGATTTTTGTGTATTCTTCCAGGATTCTTCTGGTCCTCTACCAGAGGCCGGAGAGTCTGCGGATTCTGAGCCTTATTTTAGCTGCTCTTTTCTGGACCAAAATCACTGATGTCCCACCTGGAATCTATTGAAGCCGCTTTACCAGCTTAGGGCCCATTTTGCGCTTCACGCTGAAATGGGGACTCTAACAGGGGAAAACCTGCCCCTGCAGGTTTCCTTGTAGAGACCCCATTTCAGTGCGATATTCTTGGGCAGGCGCTGTCTCAGCACCTTGCCCCGGAATGCAGAGATAAGTAACCACAATGATACAGTAGCGTTTCCGTGCCATAGCAAGTATCACCTCCTGGAGTCCCTTGGACTACATAGAGGTTTGCGCTGCTAGGCTGGGAGCCCTGCGCCATCTCGCTCTTGCGAGAATGCAGTGTCGTGGAGTGATCATGGAGGGAGACTGGGAACTATTTGTTTCCAGTCTCACTCTGCTTCCTGGGACAAGAAACGGCGGATCGGGCCACCTTTGTCGCCACGGGACGAGCGGGGAGTATTGAATTTTTAGTGGGGGGTTTTAGGGGTGCTACATGATTTTGCTAATGCAGAATCATTTAACACCAGCTTTAAGGTTTAGCTAAAATTTTGGCTTGCATGTCCTGACGGGAATTAGCATTAGAATTTTGTTAATACCTTTTTAAAACACCAATTAAAGATTGAGCATCCTATACTCAACATAGGTAGTGCAAAGTACAATAAGCTCGTGGAAGCTAGCGTAATCTCCGTTGATTTGCTTAGGGATTTAGCGCAAGGAAGGTAATATGGGAGACTTGCGTTGAAGTCACTTATCCTGGTGGTAACGCTTACACATCCGAATGCTAACTTTGGCACCTCTGATTTGGCTTGCTTCAGCACACAAGATATTGTCTACTTAGTCGGATAAAAAGTAGGGATGTGCATGGCTGAAAAATTTGTTTTGTTTTTAAAGAATTTGTTTTCGGAATTTCGTAACTAATTTCATTTAATTTTGTTTCGGATCGACTCAAAATTTCGTATTGATTTGAAATTTCGAATCGATTCGAATTTCAGATATCAGTTCGATAGTTGATATCAATTCGAATTTCGGATCACTAAATAAAACCCCAATTAAACAAATTTTGCTGTTAAGACAATCTAGGGATAAATATTAAGCTGTCTCACAGATTTAGTATTTGAGTCAATTTAGCAGGGACAGGTGCTTGTGAAACAAAATTAATTTGTTTCATAAAGTTGTTTGTTGACTGCATTGCACTATATTCTAATTTAAGATCAATTCGATAGTTGATATCGATTCAAATTTAAAAAAAAAAGTATATTCAAATTTTTCTTTGACACCGTGTAAAACGAAATAAATTCGTTGTATACCGTTTTCGTTCCGAATAACGAAGCAATACGATACGAATTCGAAAGTACTTCCGAAATACGATTTAATGGATTTCGTTCCGAATGCACATCTAATAAAAAGCAGGCCTGCTATCTATGGTAGATCTGAGATTGGGAGGGTGGAGCGTGGCTGCTACCGGGGCATATCCACGGCATGATTTGCATCATTGCCAATGTGCAAACCCAAAGTGGGGGGGGGGGGGGTTCATTCCGGTGTGCATGCCCATGAGGATGCCAGGATGTCTAGCTGGAAAACTACAGCAGGATGACAAGCTGCCTAACTGGAAACCAAACAGGGCTGTTCATACATCAGTGCTGCATTAGTAGCATGGACTTATAGAGCCCTGATTTTTAAATGCACACACGGTGCAATTTTCCATCCAATGCATATGGAAACAGAGTCAAAGCCTACAGCTGCAGGGCGATCAGGAGGAATGAGTGTAAGACAGTGTGTCGCACCGCTTGACTTGACAGGTGTGAAAAAATATATAGTGAGAGAAAGGGGGTGTGAGGGTCCTGAGAACGAGCAACAGCACTAGTGGCCTGCTCTACGGTGGGGCCCGCTCAGGTCCCACAAAGTTTTAGCTTGCTTGTGCCGTTACAGGGATGAATGCTCCATATGAAAATCAGTCTGATCTCACCCAAAGAGGGTGGTCAGTACTGATTGCCAAGGACGTCATCCCTGCACGAGAGGTGCAGCAACCCCCAACGATCGTTTTGGCCTTGTTAGGCCTCATCAGGAGGGTGAAAAAATATAGCTTGTCTAAGAACAGTGTAGGATTGATAAATCTATAAGAAGAAAGCAAAATGAAGCAAGGTCCCTCCCTCCAGCCTGTTTGGACCCTGTAATTAAGAACAAATGACCTGGAAACGTATTGAACTCCAGTTCTTCACTCACCATATACGGTGGATACAAGGTAGGACATCCCATTCTTTAAGGTTAAAAATCAGAAAGATACTTTCTCAATAGCTCGTTCTAGAATATTAGATCTTAGTCATAGTATTTCTAAGGGACGTGACTTTTAAAGGAGAGCGGTCACTGCCACCCATTACATTGTCTTGTGGTCAACAAGAATTCTCTCCGGGAGATGCTCGGCAAATGTTGGAGCTAGAACCTCTTACATCCTTCTTGAGAACAAATTTACTTTTAAAAGTGTACATTTTAAATCTGAAAGGTTTGTATATGTCAGTCACAATGGGCTTATTAATTTGTATTTGTGTCTCCGTTTTGGAGGAATTGTTGAACCCGCTGGTAGGCCGTGGCCTGTCCTGTACCATCTGTGGTTTGTCAGACTTTAGTTTGGCTTTCATTCAGACATGCTGTGATAGTGTCTAATGCTTGTCAAACATTTTAAGCTTTTGAGTCATAATATGTGAATTAAGTATAATTTGGAGTTTGGAAAATTCCTTCTTTGGTTTGTTTGGGGTCAGAAGAACTACAGAACTCTGTAAAGCCAGTCATCTATATCCGTGTGACTTTACAGCTTTAGCGCTGAAAAAAATTTAAGGATTGCATGGAAAACCAGCATGGCAATATAATCCGAATATACTGTAGCACCTCTGCTCATTGAAGCACAGAGGATGCCAGCCATGGGGGGGGGGGGGGCAGGCTGTCAACAGTGACTGTTCTAAGGCCATGTATTCTTATTTAGTGCGATGATGCTTTGATCTTAATTTGTCTGTGTGAACCTCTATTTACCTAAATGGATGTGCTGTAACTCCGTGATTTAGGTGGTCAATAAGTGGAAGCAGAATTTGACAAGGCTGGATGGACCAATGACAACAGATGTGATTGTCACCAATTGTTGATCTTATTGCCCCTATTAGGGGTTATTCAAAGAGTATCAAAATTTCGGTGCTGTTTCATTCGGGTCACTTCGGTGAATCTATCGAAAGCATCCGATAAAGCCGCCGACCACATCCGATGAACTGACAATCTGCCGAACAGAGCGACGAACGTCTCCGATAAGCAGCTAACCAACCTCCGAAAAAAGCCAACCCGATGTCAATCAGGGGTAACAAAAGAAGGAAAAAAAGAAAAGCAACTTTTAAAAGGTGTTTTTAAAAAAATAAAAAAGTATGGAAATAATATATAAGGTCCTATGAATAACAATTAAAAAGGTCTGTTGCAAAATAAAAAAAAGACGTCATTTAAAAATAGTCGGAACCAAAAAATCCAGGAAAATGCCTAAAAAATTCTTGAAAATAAATTAAGACTTTTTGCTGCAAAGGAAAACAACAGTTGAATAAAAATTTAATACGATTTTTTTTCCTTTGAAACTTAAGGGATTCATCTGTTTAAACCTGTTGAATGCAACCACCAAAAATCTGGGCATTTCGCCAACTTTTCACTGCTGTTCGGCATCTCTGAATGGATTACCCATTCCCCACTTCTTATGGGGAATTTCACTGCTGGAAAAAAATGCACCATATTTTACTTGCAAATCACCAAAATTTGGCGAATTGCCAGCTTTCTGAATAGCTGACTTGCCATGAAATTGCACCGTGCGGTGAATTCGGCTCTGTTTGAAGAATTGGTTTATTTTGTTTTGCATGTATGATGGCGACCTTGTTTTTCTACATTGATTATCCTATTAATGAATGAGGCATGAGGGCCATCCAAAGAGAAGCCAGAGCTCCTATACATATTTGATGCGTAGTTCATGCTTAGTTTGTTAAGGTGATCTAGTTCGTTACATTATCATTTTCGTATGGTTGTCAACCCCTGATGGGGACTATAAATCTAGATCTCAGTATTTATAGTTTAACCTCCTTGGTGCTAAGGACGTGTGGGATACGTCCTGTTCATTACTTTTTTATTCTTGTGTTTTTTTTTTTTATTATTGTTATTTTTATTTTATGCATAGCATGGCTGTAACGCATCCCTTCGCTGCTTCACCTACTGGGACAGTTTACTCCAAAATCAAAAGAACTGAGGGTTCACTTGCCTCCTTACAAAGCAGAAAATCAGCGTTCGGTTACCTTTCTTGGCCATTCGGCTATCCAGAGAGCAGGCAATTCGCCAAATCTTGGCGAATTGCCTGCACATACGGTGCCTTTTTGAGGGCCGTGAATTCCCATAGAGAAGCACTGCTTCGGCTATTCAGAAAACAAAAACCAGCAGTGAAAGGTTCCCTAAATGCAGTGGCGTCGTAACGTGGGGGCGGTGGGTGCGGCCCGCACCAGGTGACACCCGCCTTTAGGGTGACACCGTCACCCTAAGGGCGGGTGTCTCACCCACCGCCCGCCACCGCCGCGTATTCGCTCCGCGCGAGCGTCCGAAGCATGCTGCTTCGGCGCTCGCCTGGAGGAAATACGTCACCAGCCAATCGCGGCTGGTCACGTGGCTCCCCCAGACGAGCGCCCAAGCTGCGCGCCGCCGGACGCTCAGAAGGAGCGAAAAACGCGGCGGAGAGGTGCTGCCTGGGCCGCTATCCATGTGCTGGGACCAGGACCAGGAGGTGAGCTGGGGCAAATCCATGAGCTGCTGGGGCAAATCCATGAGGAGCTGGGGCATATCCATAACCTGCTGGGGCAAATCCATGAGCTGCTGGGGCATATCCATAAGCTGCTGGGGCAAATCCATAAGCTGCTGGGGCAAATCCATAAGCTGCTGGGGCAAATCCATGAGGAGCTGGGGCATATCCATAAACTGCTGGGGCAAATCCATAAGCTGCTGGGGCAAATCCATGAGCTGCTGGGGCAAATCCATAAGCTGCTGGGGCAAATCCATGAGCTGCTGGGGCAAATCCATAAGCTGCTGGGGCAAATCCATGAGGAGCTGGGGCAAATCCATGAGGAGCTGGGGCAAATCCATGAGCTGCTGGGGCAAATCCATGAGGAGCTGGGGCAAATCCATGAGCTGCTGGGGCAAATCCATGAGGAGCTGAGGCAAATCCATGGGGGCCTGGGGCATATCCATGAGGAGCTGGGGCAAATCCATGAGGTGCTGGGGGCATATCAATGAGCTGGGGCATATCCATGAGCTGCTGGGGCAGTATATCCATGAGCTGCTGGGGCAGTATATCCATGAGCTGCTGGGGCAGTATATCCATGAGCTGCTGGGGCAGTATATCCATGAGCTGGGGCAAAATCCATGAGAGCAGCTGGAGCATTATCAATGAGAGCAGCTGGGGCAGTATATACATGAGAGGAGCTGGGGCAATATCCATGAGAGGAGCTGGGGCAATATCCATGAGAGGAGCTGGGGCATATCCATGTGTGCTGGGGGCAATATCCATGAGAGCTGGGGCAATATCCATGTGTGAGCTGGTCTGGGGCAATATATCCATGTGTGAGCTGGTCTGGGGCAATATATCCATGTGTGAGCTGGTCTGGGGCAATATATCCATGTGTGAGCTGGTCTGGGGCAATATATCCATGTGTGAGCTGAGGCGCAATATATCCATATGTGAGCTGAGGCGCAATATATCCATATGTGAGCTGGGGCAATATATATCCATGGGTGAGCTGCTGGGGGCAATATATATCCATGTGTGCTTTCACTGCCTTCGAACAGGCAACGTACTTGCTGGCAGTTGGCAAAAAGTTGTGTGAGCATATGAGAGAGCTCCACAGCAATAGACCTCACAGTAATGTGCGCTGTGTGTATGAACATTCAGTGTTATATGGGAGTACTGATTTAGGAGTAAGAGTAGTTAAAAAAAAATCTGAAAAACTCGGGGGGGGGGGGGTGACACCATAAATTACCGCACCGGGTGACACCGACCCTAGTGACGCCACTGCCTAAATGCCCTGCCATTCGGTGGGTTCATTCGGCAGGTTTATTCAGGCGAATCCCATAGGCTTAAATGTTAAAAATATTCCCGTTTTAATTCAATATCTAATAAACCGTTGATTATAAAATTATGCAGTAAAAAGTCTCTTATTTATAGATTTTTTTTAGGATATTTCAAACCTTTTTTTATTTTTTCTGTAACAGCCCTTTTTATTATCATTCATTGGATCTTATATGTAATTTTCAGACATTTTCGCTGAGTAGTTTCTTTGCAAACAGCGTTTCACTTTTCAAACATTCAAGCAAACTGTTTTTCTAATTTATTCACTTCACTCCACTGCGGTGTCGGCTTTTTCCGGCAGCTGCACTGTGTGTGATCGGCTCCTGCTCGCGTTTTTCCGGCGTTTTTGGTTGGTTAATCCAGATGTTTTTGCGGGTTTCAGTGAGCATTCGCCGAGTCCTTGCGGTGAGTTTTCGTTGGGTTTTTCCCTGCACTTTGACGACCCTGTGGTGCTTGCTGAATACACCGCAGGGTCGCCGAAATGGGATTGCCGAATCGCCCCGAATTGAAGAGAACGAAAAGTCACCGAACGTGCGGTGACTTTTCGATTCTCTTTGTGTGCACACATTATATACAGGGTTATTCAATCTCCTGTACTTTATTTGGAGAAGAAAGCGATCCACCAACCGAAAGAAGAGAATTCTCTATTTTAAATGATGGGTCACATCACTCTCTAATTTACAGATGATCCCCATTGTAATAGTGATATCCTTTTATTTCTCTGATCTTTTTGCCACTATTATATTGAGAAATATAATAAAAATGTTAACAGTAAAAAAAATAAAAATTAAATGGCAAAATTGATAGTTTTTATTATCATAGATGACAACCTGTCTTGAAGTCTGGTAGGAGTGCTTCATTTCAAAATCGTCAGTGTTGCAATGCTGAAAAGCAATAAAAGTTTAATATGTTTAATAAAAGTAAAATTAGAAGTGTGGAACGTGACATACTCACTGTAAAGCATTTCCTGTTGCTGTTCGGATTGTACTCTTGTGAAAAACTGTTGTTTGCTGGTGTCGTCCCATCGACAATTTCTGGCAAACACCAGCAGCTGCTGAATAACAACCCCACTATTTACTCATTGTCCATAATATTATCTATCGGATGTAAGGTGACTTATTTACTCACCTTGACACTGCAGATGTGTGTGAACTACATTTCCCATGATGCTCAGACGAGATGAAAATGTTAACTGCAGCCACCTGCAGGGCCAAGGATGTCAATCAGAACTTTAATTGTTTATTGTCAGAGAACAGGAGGTTCCTCTGTTACCATGATGATATGGTTTACAAAATAGGGGGAGAAGCCCGAGTAGAAGACTCGGTAATGTAACCATAGCAGGTCATGGTATTTTACCAGTCGTGTATACACTTAGATTAATTGTATCCCTTTTCACTGAAAAGACGCCAGCCCGGTAAAATGTTAAATATCTATCAGACTCTGCCGCTATAACACACGAGAAGCCTACAATAAACAATCTGATTATACCTCAAAGCGACCAGGGCGGTCAGGACCAATGCAGACATCAGAGCTCCGTGGAAAGAAAGAAGATTAAACGGAGAGATAGATCTGCAAACTCCAAGTGCAGGAAAAGACCATCAACCCTAATTATTAAAATTGGAGCCCATAGCAATCTCTTCATTACACAGGAAGTGTCTATTCTCCAAAGGAACCTTGATCTTTACCATCTTGAAAACATTCCCTTGCAGTAATTCTTCCTCGGTCATAAAGAGTGAATTTTAATTCGCATTTACATTGTTTTGGTTTGCTTGTGTATTTTATTGTGTTCTTTATACAGACAATCTCTTTTGAGAGGTATGATCTCAACGGTCACTCCATATTATGGTTGCCAGGTCGGCCGTGTTTTTCTGGACACATAATTTATACCTCCTTGAAGGGCCGCGCATGAAAACTGCAACCCCGCAGCATGTAGAATCCATACACTACAGTTAAGAAATCGAAAAGGAAACCATGTGACCTGCCATTTCTAGTTGCAGCATATGAATTGTACATGTTTCAGGGCAGCTTGCTCCCTTCTGCATGAAATAGTAATATGTGTCTAGGAAAACATGGCCAATCTGGCAACCCAACTCTGTATGGAGTTGAGAACTTGCTGTGATTGTTATGGTGCTGGATAAAAGGCAGCAGGGTGTGAGTAGAAGTAATGCAATTCCTAAAAAGGGAAAGGACACTAGGGACTCTGCATAGTCAATATGAAGTTAGTATGGTTGAGGGCTACAAGGGTATCTCAAAAGCAGCGATTGAGTCCAGACCCATATCTCTATTGAGGATAATTCTGCCTTGGGATTTGTACCTAGAAATAGTGAATATCACACACATCCTTTAAGGATTAATCAATAACAGTTTATGGTATGTTCCATGTTCCAGTCAATTACAATATCTTGGAAAGTGTCAACAAATTCTGCAGAGCTGTACAATGTGTAGGACATCATAAAAATAAAATTGACAAGTTTGTCCCCTTTTCCAATCAATCTCAATGTGTCAATGCACACGTGAGCTTACAATCTAAAAGATTTTACACTTCCTCTCACGTGATGGACTGGGGAGGTCAAAATAGCCAAACCAGAAAAATTCTCCCATTTGGTCTAGATTGTTCTCTTCTCCTGCCAGTTCTCCTGATTTTCACCTTTAGTGAATAGACCTGATAGTCTAGCTATAGCAAGTGTCACTCTTTAGGCTGGGGTCACAAGAGCATGGAGGGAACATCCGTGAAAACAGAAGTTCTTTCTGCTCAGACGCTGTGAGCACCTCGCTGAGTGCACGTTGGGTCGTTCAGCGCCACAAAATGCGAGCTTCCTAATGTGGATCGTACTTTGTAGACCTGTCCAACGTCCGCTGCAACATTTTGACAGGGAGGAAAACTGCATGTCCGTTGTATCTTGCGATACTAGTGTGCACATTACACTGCGTGGCCCTTCCAGTCAAGCCATCCAAACGCTATGACGGACGCTGGGAGGAGTGGTGTCTACGGACGCACGGAGTGCGCTCGTGCGACCCCAGCCTTAGCCAGCAGAAATATTGGAAGATATGACAAAGTGTGGCTTGTGCAATACAATGAATAGATCTGCAGAGCAGTGTTTCAGGATATAGCTTGATGTATTTGTATTCGTTGCCGTCTTATTCAAGCAATTAAATTAACTTGCAACCAAAAATGTGTTATACGATATATAAAATGCCTTTGCCCTCATACGACTCCAGACTGAATCCACGGGATAATAATGCGGAGTAGGCCAAGTAAGACGTGTTTTCCAATGGAAATTAAGTATTTCAAGCCTTCAATCGAAGACTCCAGCAGAGGCTCAACTGACCATCCTGTCTGCCAGGGTGCTGCACAGAGTGTCTAAACAATTGCTTATAATGATCTTTCTCCGGGAAAGAACATGTAATTAGCTGGAAATATGTGGAAAAGCCGAGGGCGTTATCCACCGACCGATATAAGCTCGCCGACAGGTCTAACTGAAAACACAATTAGGCACATTCGGAGCTGAGCTGCCAACCCACGGGTCCTGCCTGCCACTCCTGGATTATTTTACATGTGCCAAGGCCTGAAGTGGAGACAAAACTGATGTCATTCTAACCAGTTTGCTTCACTATACCCCCCCCCTTCCCACAAGAATTGAACATTTTAGATCATCCGTGGCCTTCTTCCTGAATTTCGTCATCTATGTGTACATGGTGCAAGTTTGCCCACAGTGGTTCTTTAAATGTATTCAATATATAACCCTCTATAGATACCCTTGTCTCATTATACATCCCCTTGCCCCTTTATTATACATACCCTTGCCTCTTTATTATTCATACCCTTGCCTCTTTATTATACATACCCTTGTCTCATTATACATCCCCTTGCCTCTTTATTATACATACCCTTGTCTCATTATACATCCCCTTGCCCCTTTATTATACATACCCTTGTCTCTTTATTATACATTCCCTTGCCTCTTTATTATACATTCCCTTGCCTCTTTATTATACATACCCATGCCTCTTTATTACACATACCCTTGCCTCTTTATTATACATACCCTTGCCTCCGTATTCTACATACCCATGCCTCTTTATTATACATACCCATGCCTCTTTATTATACATACCCTAGCCTCCATATTATACATTCCCTTGTCTCATTATTATACATATCCATGTCTCATCATACATATCCCTGTCTCCTTATCATACATACCCTTGCCTCTTTATCATATATTCCCTTGTCTCATCATACATACCCTTGCCTCTTTATCATACATACCCTTGCCTCTTTATCATACATACCCTTGCCTCTTTATCATACATACCCTTGCCTATTTATTATACATATCCTTGTCTCTTTGCTTTTTTTATTTAGTTTACGGATTAGAATTTTACATCAAAGCAGACAGAATTTTTATTTTATGCGATTATCTATTTATTGTTTAGAGCCGGTTAAGTCAAATAGATTTTTAATTAAAAGGTTTCATGACCAGTTGTTACTTCCAAGGTTTGCTTAGCGGTGTCCAATCTTTTTATCTTCCTCCCAGAAAGGGGGTAAATTATGGTAACCTTATATGAAAGTTTATTCTTTATCTGAAAAGCCTAAAATAAACAGGAAACGTTAACATTTCCAAACAGCCGCGGTCAGACAGACCTGTCGTGGAGAGGCTGTGAGTAAAGATGAGTCTCATATGGTGGTGTCTGGCTTCTGATAGCAGCGTTTTTTTTTCCTGTGATATAAGATGCGGCTGTTGTATCATGCTATAATTGCTGGAGTGCAGCAGTACAGACAAATTATTAAACGGACAGTCACCTTTTCCCTAAATTCAGACAAGTCTTCGATCAGAGGTGGTTAAGCGCTAGCCATCTAAATGACTTATGATGAAAATTCCTGTGGATTTTCAACACACCTTTGCCACCCTGGAGTTGAACCACGTGACTGCCTAGTTTGCCCAATGGTAGTGCTGGCTTTGAATATGTCAGTCTATGCATATAGTGTGTATACATAAGTGTTTTTCTGTTCAGACAGGACACAGTGTCCATTCTTTCGCTTTTCCTGTAGGCTGAACCGATAGCTCAGAGCAGCAAATGGCCAAATTCTCACCTGATAAATTGGGGGTTTTAAGCTGGGGTCAGACGAACACAGTGCGATCGTGCGTTGAGCCGCATTTTATTACGGTCCAAATGCCGGCCAATATATGAAGTACGGCTGCACAAAAGTTCGGCCGCGCAATGCAAGCGGCAAACGAACGCATTTTTTCGAGAACGTGGAACCACTAGTACTGACGCACAGAGTGCGCTGCGTTGGCATTGCGGCGTGTGTGCGTGATTAGGAGACGTCAGACGCTGCACATGTCTGGCCTACATCACGTCCATTTGTTTTTTATAGCTCCGTCAAAAAATACGGCCGACATTGCGCATCGTATGACCGCTATTGCGTCTTCCGTGAAAAAATGCGTTCTGACGCATCGTTGCACTTTTTGACGGTAGACGTGAAAAATGCGTTCGTCTGACCCTAACCTTAAATGAGCATTTTTGCGTGTATAACCTCCGCCCCTTGTAGGACTGCCACTGTGCTTCCATTCTGGAGCCCCAGGGTCATATGCAAGAAGTGAATGTCATGTCATATATGATTGAAGTCAGATAGCTTAACTCCTCCTCTTTTAAAAGCACACAAAGTCCTTTATATATTTTTTTCACTTTATTGAGATAGTAACAGCAAATAAAAGGTGTCTTGTGGGTAGAAAGAGCTTCTCTGGTGTTCTTGCTTATCGCTGGCAGGTAAAACAGAATGCATCTGCCCAGTATAAACAGGATGCTACTCACAAGCCTCCATGATTAGAATGCAGGAAGTGAAGCTTTGCTGCACAGGAAAAGGAAACTAGGTCAAACTAACTATGCGAGTTAGGGAGAGTGGACTAATCCATTCTTAACTAAATACATAGGGGGGAACCACTAAGGAATCTGATTTCATGAGAGCTTCAGTCCTGCAAAATGACCTTTCAATTTCACTCAGTAGGTGGAAAAGATAAATTTCATTGGTGGAGTTTTTAACTGCTTTCATAATTCTTGCAGACTTGCAAAGTATTGAATAATCTCTTTTAATGCACCAAGCAGATACAGTCTCTAGCAATGCACACCCTGATATTGATAAATATATGCAGTAATCCTACGAGGCTGAAGTTAGTTTCTTATTCGGCCAGTTACTTATTCGTGGAAGTTGGTTTCTGATTCGGTTGAATTCTAAGTATGTAAAATTTCAATAAAAACCTGATTTTAGATGGTAAATTGCCATTGTGTCAATGATTTTAACATGGATTCATATAGAGGTGGATGCCCTCTACCAAACAATGTCAAATTTAGCCTGGCCCAACTGCAATTTGGGCAGAAAAATCAGTGCCAACTGTGCCATGGATGTTGATTTTTACTATTTTGAATAACTAACTGATGTTTTCAAAGGGTTAATTGCCATTGGGCCACTGAATTCAACATGGATTTATCTAGAGGTGGATGTCCTCTATCAAACACCATTGTCTTCAGCCTGGCCCAATGGCAAGTTTGCCACAAAAACAGTGCCAACGGTGCCAAGGGTGCTGATTTTTACTATTTTGAATAACTGATGTTTTCAAAGGGTTAATTGCCGTTGGGCCACTGAATTCAACATGGATTTATCTAGAGGTGGATGTCCTCTATCAAACACCATTGTCTTCAGCCTGGCCCAATGGCAAGTTTGCCACGAAAACAGTGCCAACTGTGCCATGGATGTTGATTTTTACTATTTTGAATAAGTAACTGATGTTTTCAAAGGGTTAATTGCCATTGGGCCACTGAATTCAACATGGATTTATCTAGAGGTGGATGTCCTCTATCAAACACCATTGTCTTCAGCCTGGCCCAATGGCAAGTTTGCCACGAAAACAGTGCCAACGGTGCCAAGGGTGCTGATTTTTACTATTTAAGTAAGAAATGGGATTATTTAAAGGAGGCATTATTGAAGGCCACAGGCAATTGCATTCGGCTTGTTAGCAAAAACAAAAAGGGAAGAAACCACTGTGGTACTCTACAGAAGTGGCCAAAATAGTGAAGAACAAAAAGACAGCATTCAATAATTATAAAAAAAACTCAGACAGGGTTATCCAAAGAGATTCGAAAAGTCACCGCACGTTCGGTGACTTTTCGTTCTCTTCAATTCGGTTCCTTTTGCCGATTGCATTTCGGTGACCCTGCGGTGTATTCAGCAAACAGCACAGGGTCCCCGAATTGCAGGGAAAAGCTGCCGCAAACCTGACGAAAACTAACCGAATGCACACTGAAAACAAGCAAAAACATCTGGATTAACCTTCGAAAAACCCGAACAGGAGCCGAACAGGAGCCGAATCACACAGAGCCGAAGCAGCTGTGACGTAGAGGAGGCAGTGAATAAATTAGCAAAACCATTTGTATGAATCTGGGAAAATGAAACGCTGTTTGCAAAGAAACTACTGAGCGAAAATGTCTGAAATTTTCACAGGAGGTCCAGGGAATGATAATAAAGAGGGCTGTTACAAAAAAAAAAGTAAACTGAAAAAAAATATAACCACTTCAATGCGGAGGACGCGCTCAGCGCGTCCTCCGCATTACTGCTGGTATGCGGAGGACGCGCTGAGCGCGTCCTCCCTTTGGGGTCAGCGTTCGGCCGGGTTCCGGCCGATCGCTGGCCCCCCGGTGCGGGCTGACATCCTCGATGTCAGCCTGGCATCCGGAACCGCAGCCGCTGAAATTAGGTGTCATCGCGGCAGCGCGATGACACCTAATTCAGGCCCCCCCCCGCATGTGCGGAGGAGGCGCCTGAAAGGGAGGGGGGAGTTCCTTCGGACCTCTCTCCCTCCCGATCGGCGGCATTGCGGGGGTTAACCCAGGCACCATTTGGAAGGGCACAGCCTGCCCTTCCAAATGGTGCCTGGCATTAACCCCTGGGGAGCTGGATCGCGAATCGGCGCTGAAAAGCGCCGGTTCGCGATCCTTTCCCGGAGCTGGCCGACATCTTGGATGTCGGCCGAGCCTCCGGGAACTCCCCCTGGGGACTGGCGTCATCGTGCACGATGACGCCAGTCCTAGAGTTAACCTCTAACTGCCACCAACGGTGGAGATAGGGAGTTCCAATGAACTCCCTATCTCCCGATCCATGGCAGCTAGGGGTTAATGTTTGGTATGGTTGGATCGGCCAGAGCATGGCCGTTCCAACGATACCAAACACGAATGTGAAAAAAGTTTTAAAAAAAAAATTAAATTAAAAATAAAAATATATTTGAAAAAAAATTATAAAAAAAATAAATTTTTTTTTTCTTTTTTTGGTTCGTTAATGCAGCAATATTGTTCCCATTTCAATTATAATGTGAACAATGATGCTGCACTAACGATTTTTGTATGCGGTGCGTTTGTTAAAAATCACGTAATTTTCCCCCAAAAAAAATGTAACGAGACCCCATCTGTAATTTTTTTAACAAGCGCACCCCATACAAAATATAACCGCAATTGCTCGCATGTTAAAATGTGAAAAAAAACACTTTACACGTTGTAAATTATTGAAAATACATATTTTATTGCATTTTTTGTTATAATATACAGACATGACCTAACGTATACATATAATAATGACATATTATGAATCTACCGAGTCTGACGGAAAGAACGATATATAATATGTCTGGGTAATATACTAAAATAAGCCTTCAAAACACGTTTAAACATGATGAGCAAAACCGGTAAAAATGACCTCAGCACAGAGGTGTGAAAAGCCTCAGCAGCGAAAGGGTTAAAAAAAAAATCGGACTTTTAAAAAAAAATAAAAAAAAAATTTCAGAAAATGCTTAAAGTATCCTAAAAAATCTATAAATAAAGAGACTTTTTGCTGCAGAATTTTATAATGAACGGTTTATTAGATATTGAATTAAAACGGGAATATTTTTAACATTGAAGCCTATGGGATTCTCCTGAATTAACTTGCCGAATTAAACCACCGAATGGCAGGGCATTAGGGGAACCTTTCACTGTTGGTTTGTGTTCTCTGAATAGCCGAAGCAGTGCTTTTTCATGGGGATTTCACTGTCCTCGGCACCGAACAGGCACCGTATGTTCAGGCAATTCGCCAGGATTTGGCGAATTGCCTGCTCTCTGGATAGCCGAATGGTCAGGAAAGGTAACCGAACGCTGATTTTCAGCGTTCGGTTACCTTTCACAAGCAATTCGGATCTCTTTGAATAACCCTGTGAGTGAAGAAGATAGGCAAACCTATAAGATTAGGCAGAAAGAGGCAAAGCAATTTATAAGAGCTTCCAAAGCACACGCAGAAGAGAAAATAGCTCAGTCAGTAAAAAAGGGGGACAAAACATTTTTTAGATACATAAACGAGAAAAGAAAGGTAAAACAAAGATTAGATAGATTAAAAACAAAGGAAGGAAGGTTTGTAGAAGAGGATAAAAGTCTCGCTGACTGCCTCAATGAATATTTTTGTTCAGTCTTTGCATTAGAAAAGGAAGGAAAGGGACCTCCGTTAGGAGGAAACACTAAAGAGACATTTACATATCAGTTTACAGAGGAGGAGGTTCTACAGCAGCTGTCTAAAGTAAAGACAAATAAGTCAATGGGGCCTGATGGGATCCACCCTAAATTATTAAAAGAGCTCAGTGGTGCAATAGCAAAAACGTTAACAAGGATTGGTTAAATAAATCTGTTAACGGGAGTCGTCCCAGAAGACTGGAAATTAGCAAATGTTGTGCCCATTAAGGCTAGGGTCAGACTGAGGCAGTGCGAACGCGCGTGCAGCCGCACATAATCACGGCCGTGCTAGCAGCAGATGCCGGGCAATGACGGCCAATATACGAAGTACGGTCGCACAAAAGTGCGGCCGCGCAACGCAAGCGGCAAACAAACGCATTTTTTCGAGAACGTGAAACCACTAGTACTGACGTACAGAGTGCGCTGCGTCCACTAGCGGTGTGTGTGCGTGATTAGGAGACGTCAGACGCTGCTAATGTCCGGCCAACATAACGTCCAGACACAAAAAGAGTTTTATTGATGATCCGTACAAAATCACGGATGAAACTGCGCATCGTATGACCGCTATTGCGTATTCCGTGAAAAAATAAGTCCATTCGTTCGAACGCACTTTTTCACGGACAACGTGAAAAATGCGTTAGTCTGACCCTAGCCTTACAAGAATGGTAGAAGGACCCGTTCTCTGTAATATTTTTATTAGTGATATTGCAGAAGGTATTAATGGTAAAGTATGTCTTTTTGCTGATGACACAAAGATTTGCAACAGGGTTGACGTTCCTGGAGGGATCAGCCAAATGACAAATGATTTAGGTAAACTAAGAAAATGGTCGGAGCTGTGACAATTGAGTTTTAATGTGGATAAGTGCAAGATAATGCACCTGGGGCGTAAAAACCCAAGGGCTGAATATAGAATATTTGATACAGTCCTAACCTCAACATCTGAGGAAAGGGATTTAGGGGTTATTATTTCAGAGGATCTAAGGGTAAGTAGTCAATGTAATAGAGCAGCAGGAAATGCTGGCAGAATGCTTGGTTGTGTAGGGAGAGGTATTAGCAGTAGGAAAATGGAAGTGCTCATGCCACTGTACAGAGCACTGGTGAGACCTCACTTGGAGTACTGTGTGCAGTACTGGAGACCGTATCTCCAGAAGGATATAGACACCTTAGAGTTCAAAGATGGGCTACTAAAATGGTGTACGGCTTGAAGGAGAAAAGTTACCAGGAAAGGCTTAATGATCTTAACATGTATCGCTTGGAAAAAAGACGAGACAGAGGAGATATGATAGAAACATTTAAATACGTAAAGGGAATCCACAAGGTAGAGGAAGGGAGTATATTTAAAAGGAAACAAAGTAGCAAAACAAGAGGACATAGTCTTAGATTAGAGGGGCAAAGGTTTAAAAGTAACATCAGGAAGCATTATTTTACTGAGCGGGTGGTGGATACATGGAACAGCCTTCCAGTTGAAGTGGTAGAGGCCAAAACAGTAATTGAATTTAAGCAAGCATGGGATAGGCATAAGGCTATCCTAAACAAAAGATAAATCCAGGTAAAGTATCCATGTAATTGGGCAGACTAGATGGAACGAAAGGTTCTTATCTGCCGACATTTTCTATGTTTCTATGTTGGAAAAATGTACTATTATCTCTCTAATACTTGGGTCACATTTAAGAAAAGCGGCCATCTTGGAGGAGACAAAAACCATATTACAATTAGGTATTTGTCTTAACCTGCACATTTGTAATGTGTTGCTAGTAAATCCACCTATTGTTTGCAGGAGGCCTTATGATATTCGAGTTTCTATTTTGTCTTGTAACATACATTACATTGTAACCTTTAAGGCTAGGGTCAGACGAAAGCATTTTTCCCCGCGAACGTGAAAAAGTGCGTCCGAACGCATTGCGCAAAAACGGTCAGACGACGCGCATTTTCGCACGGATCGTCAATAATACTCTTTTTGCGTCTGGACGTTATGTAAAACATGTAACATAATGACTTTATTTCCTCTATATTTATTTTTCTGTTAATCTGTATATTTGGTCTTGTGTTAATATCTTGCATTTTACTATTTTTTTGTATTTCTGTAACCACTCAATGTTCTCGAACCCAGGACATACTTGAAAACGAGAGAAATCTCAATGTATCCTTCCTGGTAAAATCCTTTTATAAATAAAATAAATAAAAAATAAAATGTAGGCCGGACATTAGCAGCGTCTGACATCTCCTAATCACGCAAACACGCCGCTATGCCGCAGCTGCGCACTCAGTACGTCAGTACTAGCGGTTCTGCGTTCTCAAAAAAATGCGTTCAAATTCCACTTGCGTTGCACGGCCAGACTTTCGTGCGGCCGTACATCGTATATTGGCCGTCATTGCCCGTCATCTGCTGCTAGTGCGGCCGTAATTATGTGCGCCAGAACGCACGTTAAAAGTGCGCTGGTCTGACCCCAGCCTAAGGGGTTATGTAAAGAACACCGAATTGGCCACGAGAATTTCCTTGTACTGTGCAATTTTGTGGCCATTCGGCTATTCAAAAAGCCGCAAATTCACCAAATATTGGCAAAATGCCAGAGAAATATGGTGATCTTCGGCGGCAGTGAAATCCCCCTAGAGAAGTAATGGTTAATCTATTCAGAGAACACCGAACAGCAACGAAATGTCAGTGAAAATGCCCTGCATGCGGTGGGTTCATTCGCCATGTTTAATCAGGCGAATCCCATAGGTTTCAATGTAAAAATTCCCAGTTTTTCCTAAATATTTATTCAGCCATTTATTCTTTTCATTTGCAGCAAAACGTCACTTTATTTTTTAGGAAATTTTTTTAGGCAATTTTTGAGATTGTTTTCCAAAATCTATATATTTTTTTTCTGTAACAGACCTCTTTATTATTATTCATAGGACCTTACATATTATTTTCATGCAGTATTTATTTTTATAAATGCCTTTTAAATTTAATTATTTTTTTTACCCCTGTTCGGCAGCCGGTTGGCTTTTTTCAAATCAATTTGGCGGTCTGTTCGTCGGATGCATTCGGCGATGTTTTGGCTGGTTATGGGATAGATTTGACTGTTTTCGGAATCGTTCGGTGGTTCTGCAGTGTTTTTAAAATGCATTCGGCGAGTCGATTCGCCGAACTTCGGGGACCCTGCGGTGAATGCTGAATTCACTCGCCGAAGTGCAGTGAACGGGAGAGTGCCGAAATGTCAGTGACATTTGGGTGCTCTCTGAATAACCCCTTTAGTAATGCTATAGAACTTAAAACAGAATTATTTTCAATGCAAAGGAGCAGATAAGTGGTATAAAGGGCCTTAAGGGACCATCCCAGCATTGCACAATACAAAATGCTTGATTCAAACCACTCACAGTAAGCCAATTCTTGTGAATCTCTGCAGGCTGGAGAGAGAAATATGTCTTGGTTGAAATGAGCATTTTAAGCCATAAATCATGGAGAATAAACATAGCCTTCAGAGGCAGATCTTCCAGAAACGTATTAAAATGGACAGGATTAGCACCGGCCATTCTACACTCAATTAAGTGAAACCCTAGCCCCAGTTTTTAGAGTTTCGCTCGCTCTCTGGGAAGGAAAAGTTTGGATGACTGAGGTGGACCGACCCCCTGCTTGTTCCTTTTTTCCCCTTTTTCATCAGGATATTTCCCTCTGCCTCTTGCTGCAAGCCATGAGACTTTGAACATCACAAAGCGATGATGAAAAGGTGTTTTCAGTTGAGGGGAATCACTAGCTTGTGCTGGGGGCACTACAGGACCCCCACTGTCTCTCCCTCGGTCTCTTTACAAACCCAAAATACCTATAATTTTTGGCTTACACGCTGGGGGGACCATTAAATAAACATTTATTCCAGATAAAGCCCGATGTGTTAATGTTATACACTGTGACACTTTCTCCAGGTTTTTATAATCATGAAGAGTGATCGTTAAAATATAAATATGTCTTTATGAAATAGTCCTTTAGATTCATATAGAGGCCTGTGCAATGTACTAGCAGCAAACAGGGGGTTAAATCTCACACCGTGAGTTGATCAAGAGGAATAATATGATGAACATGTTGCGTAGTTAGTGCAGGTGTGGATTTCATTGTTTTGGGAGCTAATAGGGTAAAAGTACCATTATTTGGTAATCCTTTTAAAATATTTAAGGGGTTATGCAATAACAGCCGAACTTGCCACCGAATTGCACTGGTGAAATTCAGCATACGGTGCATTTTCGTGGCAATTCAGCTATTCAGGAAGCTGACAATTCGCCAAATATTGGTGAATTGCCAGCAAAATAAAGCGCAATTTGCCACAGATCGCCGCAGTTCGGCGGCAGTGAAATCCCCCATAGAGAAGTAATGGTCAATCTATTCAGAGAACGACGAACTGCACCGAAATGTTGGTGAAATGCCCTGATTTTCGATGCTTCAGTTCGACAGGTTTAAACGGGCGAATCCTAAAGGTTTCAATGGGGAAAAAAAATGTTTTTTTTATTCAACCATTTATGCTTTTCATTTGCAGCAAAAAGTCTTTTTTGATTGCCATTTTTCTATGGTGGTGTTTTTTATTCTGTAAGAGACCGTTTCATTATTTTTATAGGACCTTTTTTATTATTTCCATACATTTTCATGCATTTTCTTTGTTTTAAACTACTTTTTGTTTTTTTTCTTTATCCTCAGTTCAGCGGCATTCGGCAGCTAATTCAGCTATTTTCAGCAGCGTTCGGTCTGTCGTTGATCGATAGTCGGCGGATCCCTTCAGCGCACTTTAGGGACCCTGCGATGAAAGCTGAATTCACCACAGGATCGGCGAATTGAACTCACCGAAGTGCAGGGAGTGGGAGAGCACCAAAATTTTCGGTGTTCTCTGAACCCCTTTACAGTCACTCATGATGCTATTGGTATATATTTTGGGGCAATTGAATAGAATAAACCTTGAACTTATTAAAATGTCCCTCTTATGAAGACTTCATGCCAACGCCATCCTGAAACTGAAGAGACATTGCTGAATAGCATTACAGGGAAGAGCTGCTCTATATTGATACTGGGCAGCTTTTGTTCCATAAATTGTACGTTTTGAGTGATTTTTGGATTGGAGGGGATGCTTTAGGGACTGATTAACTTTACAGAATCATTTCTGGAACCTGTTTGGTGGTCTGGTTGCATTAAGATCCGAGAGAACAAATGGGTATAAATACAATGTCCACTTCGGTGGGTCTGAGGATGACAGGTGATGAAGTGCAGGATCAGAGATACTTTGTCAGCTGTCTAAATGTTTGAGTAGTCTATGCAAGGCACCTGTTCTGTAGAAATGAGAGAGCATTGGCACCAGCAAGAATCCGTTTAACCCTTTGTGCAACATGGGATATGAACCATAACTAATGGTAATGTGCAGTGTGTATGAGGGTATCACAGAGATCCGCAGCAAAAAAGATTACAGTAAAGTGTGGCATGTATAATATGTGTGAATATATCACAGAGCTCCACAGCAGTTAAACTCACACACATGCACATTACTGTGAGTTTTATTACTATTGAGCTCTAAGATTTTATTGATGCTCTTAGACACACATACACCGTGCACATTACTGTATCACAGAACTACACAGCAATACAACTAACATCAACATGCAGTGTGTAGGAGGGCATCTTGGAGCTCCACAGCAATAAATCTCACAGTAATGCGGTGTGTAGAAGTGTATCACAGATCTCCACAGCCGTAAAACTCACTCATTCACACCATACATTACTGTGAGCTTTATTGCTATGGCGCTCTGTGATACAGTAATGTGTATGAGCGTAACGCAGAGCTCCACAGCAATAAAACTCACAGTAATGTGTTATTGTACAGAGTTCAGCAGCAGTAGAACTCACACATAATGTACATTACTGTGAGTTTTAGATTGTGGAGCAGTGATAAACATATTAACACAATATGTCATTGCATGGTGATAAAATACATGGTAACAAGTATTATGTAGAAGTATGAAAACCTCTTTAAACGGCTCATCTCTAGATTGTAAGCTCCTGTGAGCAGGCCCTCTACACCTCTTGTCTCTGGTTCCCATGTCTTTCCATTTTGTTAGTGCTGTTGTTGCTATAAAAATGATGGTAATAACATTTATAAACCTGCATAAGAATAACCGTGGAGACCAGGTTTGAATCCCAGCCAGAGCACCTCTCCAGTAGGGCCAGTATCAGATGAGTGCACTATGCGCACCCATACTGACGTGCCTTCCGGCGCCCGTCGCAGCGCTGTGACATTTCGACGGGGCCGGGCCACATGCTGTAGCGTGCGCACAAATTGCGCTCGCTACAGCGGACGTGTGCTGAAAGCCTCCCCATCGAAATGCTATGACGCGCATTAGACGGGGCTGCAAAGCGCGATACTCCATAGGAGGTTCAAGCCTTGCAGCGCTGAGCACACGAACTGCGCTCAGTCAGATGGCCACACGGTCGTCAGAGTGGAAGGACATACTCGCCACCCAGGACATACTTGATAACGAACGAAATCTCAATGTATCCTTCCTGGTAAAATCCTTTCTAAAAAAAAAAAAAAAAACGTCCACTGACACAGACTTCTCTTCCGTTCTGAAAAACGCTCGTTTGACCGCAGGCTAAAGGTACATACTTGTCTGTCACACTATCTTCTGTGGAGTCCAGTGGTAACATCTCTGCTCTACAACCATGGGGAAGCAAGTCAAATCCCGTTAAGCACATCCCTTCAATACAACTGTGGAGAAGCAACTCTCGACTTTACGAGAAGCAGGTTCAACCTAACCACCAGGTGACTGATCTACAATCATGGAAAGACTACTCGATCCCACTAAGAAGACGCCACCAGCAAGTGTCCTTGGGTAAAACACCTAATGATAATTATTTATAAATTATTTTACCAGGAAGGATATATTGAGATTTCTCTCGTTTTCAAATATGTCCTGGGTTCAACAACATTGAATTTTTACAGTTGTTACAGAAATACAAAGTAATAAATGCAAGATATTAATAACAAAACACAAATATACAGATTAACACAGAAAATAAATATGTAGGAAATATAGGCATTATGTTAGATGTTTACAGGTGCATTCTGTATTGAGGTACGTTAATAGGGAGCTCTTGAGTGACTTAAGACTGGGGGGAAGATTTGATGGCGTCTGGGTGGCTATTCCATAACTGCGGTGCTCTGTAGGAAAATGAGGATCGAGACACTTTCTTTCTGTATTGTGGTATTGCAAGTAAGTTGCTGGTCCTGGATCGGAGGTTATAGGATGAGGGAATTGCTAGGGGAAGCAGCCTATTCAGGTAGGGTGGCAGCTTCCCAGAAAAGCTCTTAAACAACAGGTTGGTAAGGTGAAGGGTGCGTCTAGATTCCAGCGACGGACAGTTTAGCTCTTTTAACATGTCACAATGGTGGGTCATGTAGTTACATTGTAGCACAAAGCGGCAGAATGAGTTATACAATGTAGTAAGTTTATGAAGGTGTGTTTGCGGGGCGGCTGCATACACTACATCTCCGTAATCAATTACCGGCATAAGCATTTGTTGCACAATCTGCTTTCTTACCGTGGGGCTCAGGCAGGATTTGTTTCTGTACAGGGCACCTAGTTTGGGGTACAAATACTTGTACTTCTCATACATTGTAAGTTCCCTTGGGAACCGGGTCCCCTTAAATCATGCCATATAATCCATGTGTGGCATTCTAATGTATCAACCCCTTGTACACTGGTCTTGTAAAGTGCTGCGGAATATCTGGCGCTATGTAAATAAAGGATAATAATGCATGAAAACCATAGAATGATTTATAGTATCTTAATGTCTAAGATGGCAGTCACTGGCCAATCACATAAATGGAGTTTATCTTTACTAAAAATTACAGAACATGAAAACCTATGTTTTCAGTATTTCTTCAACTGTACAAAACTGGAAAATGTAGGTGCTTCATAAATAATTTATTATTTTCCCATATACTTCAAAAATATGTAAAATTAAACACTTGTGTTTCATAGCCATAGCCATAGCCACTAGCCAGATTAGCATTAGCAGTGAGTAAAGTGTTAATGTTGAAGAACAGACATCCTCGATTTCCTGTCTCTGGGTCTCAGTGTGGGGTAGGAGCTTTCTCACTCTCACCAGTGCTGCTGCTGCTGTCGGAGATCTGGACAGCATATGTGCGCCTCTATGGGATGTCCTATGAAGTGGGCCTTGTTGCAACAGAAGGCTCAGATTGGTCTCTGTTGTGCTGCCAGCCTGACGATTGCATGTGTTTGTGGGATGCATTCATTTTACACATGCCAGAGCACTTCCAAGAATTCCATATGATTATTTGCAGAACGCAACACGCCATCTTCTTAAAGTCCCTCTGCTTTGTAGGCCTGACAGTATGTATGAAAGATTTCACGCAGTGAACCCCCTGGCTTGCAAAAAACATTGTCGTTATAGGCTAGCTTTCCAAGGTATTCTGTACCGAGACTTGATCCAAGTGGAGAAACTGCCATGCAAACCAATGTGTCACTTCTAGAATCGCACCTAAGAATGTGTTCAATGCACACCGATACATTCAAAATGAGTCTAGTCAAGAACTGTACAAATATCCATCCATTGACAGCATGGAGGACTATTCTGTATGGAACATTTATATGCATTATCATTTTTTACTTGTATATCGCCACAAATTCCGCAGCGCTTTACTAGTTCAGTGTATAAGGGGTTGATACATTTGAATATCACACATGGATGATGACCTGATTCAGGGGGACTCTGTTCCCAAGGGAACTTACAATCTATGAGAAGTACAAGTATTTTGTGAGGCACGCACATCTATATCATTCCACTTGGGTGTCTTGCCCAAGGGTACTCGCTGGTGGCGTCTTCTGAGTGGGACAGGGTCGTCTTTCCATGATTGTAGAGCAGTGACCTGGTGGTTGGGTTGAACTCTCTTCTCATAAAGTTGAGACTTCTCCACAGTTGTAGTATGTATGGCAAGTATGTACTGTTAGGTGTCTTGCCCAAGGACACTTACTGGAGAGGTGCTCTGGCCGAGATTCGAACCTAGGTCTCCACGTACATGTGAGTGTCCAACACGTTTACCCACTATTGGTCATGGGCTAACCAATCCTGTCTCCATGGTAGTACCCAGCAATTAAAGCAGTGTAACTATCCAACAGTAATGACCATTGCTTGTAGTCGATCATAGTGGTAGACCCTTGACCTCTGTAGACCTCTAAATTGGCTAAATCAGGGCTCTTAAATTCTGCCCCCCCCAAGGTTGTCCCCTACAATTCCTAGAATTCTTAGCTGTAATCAATGAATCATGGAACTTGTAGTTTAGAATCATATGGGGACAGAGTTTTTAGATCTTTTGGCTACATGTTGGAGGATCTATATCTCTACACATTCCCATTCTACTTGACCTGTATTGTTATATGATGGAACATTGGTTATACTTATGGTATCCCGTTACCTTTTGTATGCCTAAGCTGTACTTTGATTTCCACATAAAAATACATGTAGAAATTACTTTCAGGGTTATTCAAAGAGATCCGAATTGCTTGAGAAAGGTAACCGAACGCTGAAAATCAGCGTTCGGTTACCTTTCTTGGCCATTCGGCTATCCAGAGAGCAGCCAATTCGCCAAATCCTGGCGAATTGCCTGAACAGACGGTGCCTGTTCGAGGGCAGTGAAAACCCCATGAAAAAGCCTCGGCTATACAGAGAACACAAACCAGCAGTGAAAGGTTCCCGAAATGCCCTGCCATTCGGTGGTTTAATTCGGCAAGTTTATTCAGGAGAATCCCATAGGCTTCAATGTTAAAAATATTCCCGTTTTAATTGAATATCTAATAAACCGTTCATTATAAAATTCTGCAGTAAAGAGTCTCTTTATTTATAGATTTTTTTAGGATATTTTAAGCTTACTTATTTTTTCTGTAACAGCCCTTTATTATTATCATTCCCTGGACCTCATATGCAAATTTCAGACATTTTCGCTCAGTAGTTTCTTTGCAAACAGTGTTTCACTTTTCAAACATTCATGCAAACTGTTTTTCTAATTTATTCACTTCACTCTGTCTGCGGTCTCGGCTTTCTCCGGAGGCTTCGCTGCGTGTGATCGGCTCCTGCTCGGGTTTTTTCGTGGTTTTCGGCAGGTTAATCCAGATGTTTTTGAGGGTTTTTGGCGTGCATTCGCTGGGTTTTACGGTTCGTTTTCGTTGGGTTTGCGGCAGCTTTTCCCTGCAATTTGGGGACCCTGTGGTGTTTGCTGAATACACTGCAGGGTCACCGAAATGGGATCGGCAAAAGGAACCGAATTGAAGGGAACGAAAAGTCACCGAACGTGCGGTGACTTTTCGAATCGCTTTGAATTACCCTGCTTGTCTCATGAACAAGTTGGATTTTGACAAAATATAGCGGTAGACAGAGTCTCCTTAATGCCCCACACCTCAACATAAACCTCCAGGGTGGGTCTTTCAAAAAAATACCAATATACTAAATAATTGGTATTGGGTTTCTACCAAGCTGTAATTGCACTTTTTCCAGAGCAACGCTAATCCAACTGAGCCACCATGTGAACTGTATCCAAAAATATTATTAATCCGTTTGAGCCATTATGGAACCTGTATCCAGAACGGTGCTAAAATGCTGGGTTGCTTCATTGTTTGTGCTTGTTTCTCCATCAATTCCCATTGTGAATGATTTCAATTTGTTGTGAAATTAATCTAAACCACAGGAAGTATTTACCAACCATGGGAATATTGGAGAGATCACATTTCACGGAAACATTCCGCCTCATTCCACAGAAATGTTTAAGTGGACGAGAAGCCCCCCCGTTGGCTCACCTTTGTCAATGCCTCTGCCAGTGATAAATGTAACGAGAAATGGAAGTTAAACAAGGAATACATTTTAAACAAAAATTATCTTTAAAACGTTAGACACACCATGAAAGAAGGGAAACTTCTGAGAACTACAGGGAAGAAATACGACAAAACTACCTTGAATTAATTTTTAGGGAATTGCCAATGTAGTTCTCGCTCCTTTTTACTTTTGGTTCCGTCTTGATTTCTGCCGCACTAGTCTAGTGTAGTATCCCATGGATATTCCACCAGTGCTTGCATTATTTTTCCTGGTGATGCTATTCAGCGTTGTTTTCACCGGTGCTTCGGTTGAAGTAGTACATTGTTGTTCTGATCTTTGTTTTCCGCGTTGTTTCAGTGTGGAGTTCAATAGAGATCAACACTGTGGAACACTGGGGAATACACAGGGTGTCCATAAAGTCTCTGTACAATTTAAAAAATTTATTACAAAGGCAATTGATGAGATATCTTCATCAGATTTGTTCTATGTACTCGGTGGTTATCCAGGTTTTTATCACATTGCATTTATGTATTTCAGGTACCCTGTGTATGAATGAGGAACTGTTAAATGAACCCCGTTGAACATTTCCAGACCGGTGGATTGGAAGGGGTAACCCAATTCTCTGGCCACCTCGTTCACCAGATATCACTCCCCTCGACTTCTTTCTATGGGGTTATGTTAAAGATATGGTGTATGGAACAAAGGTATGGGACATCACTAATCTAAAGCAGAGGATCACTGCCGCCATTGTCATCATTGATGAGGGTATGCTACAGCCAACATGGCAAGAAATCGAGTACGTCTGTGCTTTGTGCAACTAATGGTGCTCATATAGAGGTGTATTATACTGTTGATCGACATTGTGTACTATAACTTCACCTGTCAATGGTAAATTTTCCTTCTGGATTGCTGAAGTTCACTAGTGTTGCAACAACTGTGATTTGTTTACAACATTGGTGTTACAATGGTGCTTTGTGTATTACCCCTCTAGTGCGTGTATAATATAGAAATGTATATACGTTTATATCCGTTACAAATTACTAGAGATGTGCAATCGTTTTGGAAAAATTCGGAATTTGGAACTAAATTAGATAATTCGTATTCCGAAGTACTTCCGAATAACGAATCGATACGATACGGATTCGAAACGAAATGGTACATAACGAATTTATTTCGTTTCACACGGTGTCATCCTCATAAAAGAAAAATTTGAACAACTATCGAATTGATCTTAACTTACAATACATGTTATAGTCAGCAAAGGACTTTATGAAACAAATTAATTTTAACCCTAGCTTTTCTTTTAACAGCAAAATTTGATTAATTGTAAGTTTATTTAGTGATCCAAAATTCGAATTGATATCAACTATCAAATTGATAAATGAAATTCGAATCGATTTCGAAATTTCCAAAAGATTCGAAACGAAATGATTTAAAAACGTAACGAAACAAAACGTAACGAAACAAATTTTTCAGCCATGCACATCCCTACAAATTACAGATATAGCTACACACAAACGTGTAATATATACCAACACACATATCCAGCATTACTAGTGTGGATGTGGAGAGACCGCTCATTTTGGGTAACATTGCTTTAACCACTTCGCTGCTGAGGACGCGCTCAGCGCGTCCTCAGCAGTCCCGCTGGTGTGCTGAGGACGCGCTGAGCGCGTCCTCACATTGGGGTCAGCGTTCGGCCGGGTTCCGGCCGATCGCTGGCCCCTCCGGTGCGGGCTGACATCCTGGATGTCAGCCCGGCATCCGGACCAGCAGCCGCCAGAATTAGGTGTCATCGCGGGGGCGCGATGACACCTAATTCAGGCCCCCCCCCCGCATGTGCGGAGGAGGCGCCTGAAAGGGAGGGGGGAGTCCTTCGGACCTCTCTCCCTCCCGATCGGCGGCGCACAGGGGGTTAACCCAGGCATCATTTGGAAGGGCACAGCCTGCCCTTCCAAATGATGCCTGGCATTAACCCCTGGGGAGCTGGATCGCGAATCGGCGCTGAAAAGCGCCGGTTGGCGATCCTTTCCCGGAGCTGGCCGACATCTTGGATGTCGGCCAAGCCTCCGGGAACTCCCCCAGAGGACTGGCGTCATCGTGCGTAGCACGATGACGCCAGTCCTAGAGTTAACCCCTAACTGCCACCAACTGTGGAGATAGGGAGTTCCAATGAACTCCCTATCTCCCGATCCGTGGCAGCTAGGGGTTAAATTTTGGTATCGTTGGATCGGCCAGAGCATGGCTGTTCCAACGATACCAAACACTACAGTGAAAAATTTTGTAAAAAAAAAAAAATGAAAAATAAAAATAAAAAAAATTAAAAAAAAAAATTAAACACTTTTTTTTTATTTTTTTGGGTTTGTTAATGCAGCAATATTGTTCCCATTTCAATTATAATGTGAACAATGATGCTGCACTAACGATTTTTGTATGCGGTGCGTTTGTTAAATATAGTGTCATTTTCCCCAAAAAAAAATGTAACGAGACCCCATCTCTAATTTTTTTAACAAGCGCACCCCATACAAAATATAACCGCAATTGCTCGCATGTTAAAATGTGGAAAAAAACACTTTACACATTGTAAATTATTGAAAATACATATTTTATTGCATTTTTTGTTATAATATACAGACATGACATAACGTATACATATAATAATGACATATTATGAATCTACCGAGTCTGACGGAAAGAACGATATATAATATGTCTGGGTCATATACTAAAATAAGCCTTCAAAACACGTTTAAACATGATGCGCAAAACAGGTAAAAATGACCTCAGCATAGGGGCGGGAAAAGCCTCAGCAGCGAAAGGGTTAAAGGTTGGCTGAACTGGAGATTTTTTTTCTCGTTTGAATACTTTTTGCCAAAATTTGCTCAATCCCCTTATGCCGATCTGTTGCGGATTTGTCTCCAGTGTTACTTTTTTCTAATTATTTGAGTATAGATCTTTCAACCTGGTTTGCAATGTGTCTTATTGGGATTTTTAGTGAATAAGACGGTAAGTTATCTCTTCAGTGTGATCAGGAAGAAGGTATTGTATTGTATACTTCACCACTTCAGTATACACACAGTGTGTTTTTTCAAACAAGCCACTATTCATGCAGGAGATTTCAATTATTCATGGTGCTTTTAAAGCCAGAGAGAATTCATTAGCTACGCGCCTCTCATAAAAATATTGCTCCAGTCATCAGTGACCGACACAGCTCAACGTGTCCCAGATGTGCAGTGGTCATGACGGAGAAGTCTGGTATGAGTGGCGCACTTGTTTTATCAGTTGGTACTGCGGATATGACAGGTTAGGCCGATCCCAGGGCGGATGGGACTGGGGCTTATTTACAAGGTGAAAGGTGATTTTTAGTTTTAAAGGAGAACTTAATATAGTTCGATTCTCTTGGGCACCTGCTCCAGGAAAAGGACGTTCTAGCTAGACTCAAATAGCCATTGCTGATTGCATAACACTGTCTTTTTTTGTTATGAGTCTATGTGAGACTTCTCCATTCGCTTTGCCAGTCTACTGACAATACGGTGTCGCCCTTTTAGGCTAATGTCAGACGAACGCAGTGATCACGTCTGTGTTGCCGCACAGTTTAACGTCCGTCGTAGCATAGAATCATGAGCAATAGAGACCCACACACTAAGTACATGCGCACCGAACTGTGCACGCACAACGTACAAGAACGTAAAACTGCTACCACGGACGCGCAGAGTGCGCCACGTCCGTGTAGCGTTCTGTGTGAGTGATGAGATGTCAGACGCAGCGCATTTGCGACGTCCAGCACCTTGACGCACAAAATGGCTTTTCATATCCCTTTCAAATTTTTATAATTTTTCATATTTTATTTACCATAGTTCCGTTTTTTTTTTCTACGTCCGTCAAAAAAACACAAACCGTGTGGTGTCTGCAGTATCTTCCGTCAGTACGTCTGTCCGTTATGCACACACGCACGCAGAGTGCGCTCTGACTGCATTCGTCTGACATTAGCCTTAAAGGGGCATTCTAATGGGGAGGTTTTTCTTGTTTGGCTGTCTGGTAAAATAGGTAGTTTAGCACTTGATGCAGTTGGTAGGAGATACAATATTTCTAGAGGAAAAACGAAACCTGATTTGAATATTCCTTATATAATGGGTCATTTAAAAAAAAATAAGTATAATGTCCAGGTGAATGCTGGTTAGACGACTTAAATTATTCCAAAAATTTTTTTTTTTGAGATAATTCAGATTAAATACATATAAACGCACCTATGAAAGCCAAAAACACGCTAACCAAACGAAACCAAGGAGTGCTAGGATAGGAGTAACGAATAGTCTTTATCGACATAATTAAAACCACACACAGGAAGGCATCAATTAATAAAATCGAAACATATACACAATTGACATATAGCCCTTAGAGCAGCATCAGAAAGTGCCCTATTAAAGAGAATAGGTAGTAAGGAGTGAGAAGAAACACCTGGTTACAGACAGAGGGCAGTCTCTGGTGTGTGTTGTGTCTTTTTCCAATAGTTCAGATTAAAATGCTTTTACGTATGTACCATAATGTATTTCTATGATTTGTAGACACTGTATGGTATTCAAAATTCTAAATATACATAAATGCAATTCGGTTTTTCACAAAGCAGACAATTCGCCAAATATTGGTGAATTGCCAACGAACTATGGTGCAGTTCGCTCAGATCACCGAAATTCGGCGGCTGTGAAATACCCCATAGAGAAGTAATGATTAATCTATTCAGAGAACGCCAAATTGCACCAAAATGTTGGCGAAATGTCCAGATGTTCGGTGCTTCAGTTCGATGGGTTTAAACAGCCAAATCACATTTTTCAAAGTAAAAAGAAAAAAATACAGTTTTCTATTTTTTTTATTCAACCGTTTATTCTTTTCATTTGCAGGAAAAAGACATTTCTGGATTTTTTTTTTAGGTGAAATTTTCGATTTCCATTTTTTTTTTCTTTTAAATGCCTTTTTTGTTCTATAACAGACCTTTTTATTATTTGTAGGACTTTTTTTATTATTTTTATGCATCTTACTGTTTTAAATGCTTTTTAAAAAACTTTTTTTTTGTAACCCCCAGTTTAACGGCATATCGGCTTTTTTTTTGCGGGTTGTTCGGTCGGCGGCTGCGTTCGCCGGGTGGATCGGGTGATAGAATTAGCTGCTCAGTGATTGCAGGATTCAGTCTGCATTTCCCCAAGGTGATCCTTAAAATCTGGCCTGTTAGAGGGTCCTGAGGACTGGAGTTGAGAAACACTGATTTATATTGTGCCAACAATCAGGGCAGCCATCAGGGGGTGACAGCCCATGACATGATCCAGTGGGCCCTTGCCAAACCCTATGTGCACCTTAAGTGACAAATGGGTAAAGGCCCCTCCATGTGACTCAGAACTGGTCAACCAAGATACTAGCAATTTTCCCAGGGGGCCGCGGCATCTAGGAGCCAGTCAGAGCACTCTGGCTCATAACGGAGGGATCGATTAGTGTGATCTTCAGGGAAAACCTTTTAGTCCCTTGCTGGACCACCAGGGATTTAGCCGATTCCCAGTAAAATAAGATTTGCAGAGAAAGGCAAAATATTTTTAATTCACTTACTGAAATGGGCAGCTGACAGAGGGCCCCGACCAGTGGTTTAGTAAGGGGCCCCACGTTTTCGGATGGCAGCCCTGCCAGCAATTTCCGTAACACTTTGCAATAATCAATGGGGAGTGAAACAAAATCACAAACCTAGGAACCAGACTCGAGGTGTGGATGGCCCTGCTCAGATGATTCTAAAACTGACATGGGCTATAATCATTATCCAATGACAACACATTCCACCCCTTTGTAATAATGTGCATGTTTCTAAACCGTTTAATCTTCATCTCTACTAGCCTCTCTGTTTAATGTTGGTTAAAATTGTGGCCCATATTCCATTCTTCACTCTAAAATGGGGACGCTAAGGAGGAACACCTGCAGGTTTCTCCTTGACGTTCACGTTTCAGCGTGCTATTATGGTGCAGGCGCTAATCCAGCAGCCTGCACCGTAATGCAGCACTAAGCCTCGGGATGCTCGAGGCAGCACTAAGGCTGGGGTCAGATAGACGCAGTGCGAACGTGCATTTACCCGCACTTTATGACGGCTGTGGTAGCAGCAAATGACGTCCAACGCAGGCCCTCAAACGAAGTACGGACGCACGAAAGTTTGGCCGCGCAACGCAAGCGGCAAACTAACACATTTTCGCAAGAACGTCGAACCGCTAGTACTAACGTACAGAGTGCGCTGCGTCCGCATAGCGGCGTGTGTGCGTGATTAGGAGACGTCAGACGCTGATCATGTCCGGCCAACATCATGTCCAGACACCCAAAGTTTCCTGGTTTGGATCCGTAAAAAATCACGGCCTTAATTGCGCATTGTATGACCGCTATCGTGTATTCCGTGAAAAAGAACCAGAACTGTGACGCCAAACCTATGACTACCGTAATAATGTAAAAAAACAAAAAACTGAACAAGAAAAAATAAACAGTCCAATATTTGGAAACGACACACTATCAGGGTTATTCAAAGAGATCCGAATTGCTTGAGAAAGGTAACCGAACACTGAAAATCAGCGTTCGGTTACCTTTCTTGGCCATTCGGCTATTCAGAGAGCAGGCAATTCGCCAATTCCTGGCGAATTGCCTGAACATACGATGCCTGTTCGAGGGCAGTGAAATCCCCATGAAAAAGCACTGCTTCGGCTATTCAGAGAACACAAACCAGCAGTGAAAGGTTCCCGAAATGCCCTGCCATTCGGTGGTTTCATTTGACAGGTTTATTCAGGAGAATCCCATAGGCTTCAATGTTAAAAATATTCCCGTTTTAGTTCAATATCTATTAAAATTCTGCAGTAAAAAGTCTCTTATTTATAGATTTTTTTATGATATTTTAAGCATTTTTCTTAATTTTTTTTAAATTTTTTTAAAAGTCCAATATTTTTTTTTTTTTTTTAAGTTTACTTATTTTTTCTGTAACCGCCCTTTTTATTATCATTCATTGGATCATAAGTAAATTTCAGACATTTTCGCTCAGTAGTTTCTTTGCAAACAGCGTTTCACTTTTCAAACATTCATGCAAACTGTTTTTCTAATTTATTCACTTCACTCGGTCTGCGGTGTCGGCTTTTTCCGGAGGCTGCGCTGCGTGTGATCGGCTCCTGCTCGGGTTTTTCCATGGTTTTCGGCAGGTTAATCCAGATGTTTTTGAGGGTTTTCGGCGTGCATTCTCTGGGTTTTCGGCGTGCATTCTCTGGGTTTTTGGCGTGCATTCGCAGGGTTTTGCGGTTCGTTTTCGTCGGGTTTGCGGTAGCTTTTCCCTGCAATTCGGGGACCCTGTGGTGCTTGCTGAATACACCGCAGGGTCACCGAAATGGGATCGGCAACACAAACCGAATTGAAGAGAACGAAAAGTCACCGAACGTGCGGTGACTTTTTCGAATCTCTTTGAATAACCCTGTATATTCCTAAAATATTAACAAATATAAGTAAAAGCACTGTAATAAACACCTTCTCTCCTTAACATAATAACCAGGGACAGTCGTGTAGAGTAAAACTCCACCAAAAACAAAAATGGAATGTTGATAAACATTGTTATCAAAATGATTTTTCAGGCATAGAGTGAAATATCATCCTGGAGTTTTATATTTATCTCCTTTTTCAATAGAATGTATTTATTATATTTTATTCCTCTTTTATTTTTTTTTAAATAAAATACATTGTACAGCGCTACGGAACTTGTTAGCGCTTTATAAATACTTGTAACTGTAAGTAAAAAAATGCTCTTTCTAGTTTTATTTTTTTAAATGGTGGCTATTCTATTGCATAGTTATTTGTTGTTTTCAAGGCTCCTCTATAACCCTCCTAAGCTCCTGTCTGCTGTAAAACTAACAAAAACAGACAATTAGGAACAAACTGGCTACATTTCCCCAGGACTATTAATGAGATCTCCAAATGTGTTCAGGACTCTGGGCTCCAGGCTCAGAACAGTGCAAACAAGCAGGGCCGTTTTAATCATTTCCAGATTTGTGTGGGAGGTCAGGGCCCTGGGGTAGCTCCCCATGTCAGTTTCATAAGCACTGCAAATTTTCCAGATGGTCGCTGGCTCCAGCCTGGCTAGCAGGTTGATTGGGCTCGACCAAAATAACAACAGGTGGAGAACAGACCATGGACAAGCTGACGCTATCTTTATTTTGCATCTATCCCCAAATACGTTTTTTTGGGGGGGTTTTTTACCCCCTTTTCTTTCTTTTCGACCAAATCACTCACTTTCAAACTAAATTTTCAAAAAGCGCAGAAATACACCTTGACGACGTTAAGCTCTGTGAAAAGCGTTTCTTGCCAAAATAGACTCAACAAGTCATTAGGCAATGGAACGCCGAGGAGCTCTGCTACACCGGGAAAGGGTTCGTATAACTCAATTTTTCAGGACGTGTCCCTCGACACATTCATGATCGTTTCCTAAAAACCTGCGAGTTATGTCTTAGTTAGCCTCAAATCAGGAAAGTGATTATGCCGGGTAATAAATTTACGGATTGGAAGAAGGAATGAAATGAAAATGCTTCGCCACCAAAATAGTTGATCTGTCTTGCTGGAAGGCTGGACGCTTGTTTAATATACGTACGTTTTTCCATAAACTGATTTATGTTTGTGTGTCAGGACGTTAAAGATACAGCAACTCCATTACCGCTTACGTATTAGAACGATGGACATCTCTTTATTCTGGCAGATATAAATGTACCCTACATGATGCTCAGAGGTGGCTCTGGACTTGGTGAGGATTTAGACACAGCTTAAATATGATGCCCCTCATTTTGTGCAAGAAAACCCAAAAGAAGCAGAAATTCACTCAATAAAATTACTGAAAAGATTCACTAGGCATTCTTGGTAGCTGACACTATCAGGGTTATTCAAAGAGCTCAGAATTATTATTATTATTATTCTTTATTTATAAAGCGCCAGCATATTCCGCAGCGCTGTACAATAAGCACAGTATAGACAGGGTTACAATACATTGAACAACCTTTGACAAACCGTACAGGAGATGAGGGCCCTATTCCCGTAGGAACTCACAATCTGGGAGGGTTGGGGTTGGAAACAGGAGGAGAGGACTGCAAGGTGAGAGTGATTGATGGTTGCGTCAGTGAGTCGGGGGTAGGCTTCCCTAAATAGGAATGTTTTAAGGGAGCGTTTGAAGGAAGAGAAGTTAGGGGAAAGTCTGAATTGTGGCCGAAAGGTAACCGAACGCTGAAATTCGGCGTACAGTTACCTTTCCTGGCCATTCGGCTATTCAGAGAACAGGCAGTTTGCCAAATGTTGGCAAATTGCCTGCACATACAGTGAATCCCCATAGAGAAGCAATGCTTCGTCTATTCAGAGAACAAAAACCAGCAGTGAAAAGTTGCCAATATGCCCTGCCATTCGGTGGCTTCATGCGGCAGATTTATTCAGGCGAATCCAATAGGCTTCAATGTTAAAAATATTCCTGTTTTAATTTAATATCTAATAAACTGTTGATTATAATATTCTGCAGTAAAAAGTCTCTATGTATAGATTTTTTTTAGGATCGTTTAGGCATTTTTCGGGATTTTTTTGCAAAATGTTTTTTTCCTTTTTTTTAAATCTTTTTCTTTTTTCTGTAACAGACCTTTTTATTATCATTCATTGGATCTTATATGTAAATTTCAGACATTTTCGTTCAGTAGTTTGTTTGCAAACAGCGTTTCACTTTTCAAACATTCAAGCGAACTGATTTTTGTTTTTTTTCTTCACTCCATTCGTCAGCAGTGTCGGCTTTTTCCGGCGGCTGCTCTGCGCTGTGATCGGCGGCTGCTCAGGTGCGGAATCCATGAAGGGCCCCCATCCTTGGCAAAAAAATAACCGTCCTGTCATCCCCATGCGCCGGAACCCCTCCAGGTCCACAATGTAAACTCCAGACAGTCAGTGTCCCATTTTTTTCCATGTCCACTATGACCACTTCAGTCCATCCCATTTTTAATGTAATGTGCACCATGTAGATCTCAGAGCTCCACAGCAATAAAACTCACAGTAATGTGTGCTGTGCATGAGCGAATCATAGGCGAGGCCCTGTCCCTTGTCATGTTGCCTAGGTGAGGCCGCAGCCAGCTGTGTGTGGCCCCCCTGAACTCAGGGGCCCGGTTGCAGTGGCACTCTCTGCACCCCTGGTAGTTACACCCCTGGTGAGTAGTACTAGATGCATATAGTAAGTATCCCATTCACTTTCTCCAGAGCCTCGACAATCGTCTCCGGTAAAATCGCAGACAGCCAGAATAGGCTGACACTCCCCTCTCTGTAGTATATCCGTAGTGCATCTCAAAGATAAAGAGCTAAAGGTTTCCTCATAGAGTAGCATGTATGGATATCAAAATTCGCAAATAGGTTTGTACTCACCAGAGTAGGAGCCATGGATCAGGAGGGTTAGGCTCATATAATACACATTCAGTGATCTTATTGGTGGCTCTAGGCATCTTTTCCAGTGGTGTCATGGGATGTTCTGTGGTCTTCAGCTGGCAGGCTTGTGGTATAAGGTCCTGTCCCTTTTATAAGGGTAAGACAAATGGGACTAGGGAAGCCAATAAAAAGGCCTATTTTATTAGTCATATCTAAAATATCTTTTTGAATGCTAAAAATAAAACAATATAAAAATAAGAGTCTATATATAAAAGTGCTAATTTCAGGAATGCTTTAGGAAAACATAACTTTGCCTACTGTTGTTTGAATTTCCATCTCTGGTTCGTAGACGTTTACCATGGTTGCAAAACGGCAACTGTGTATAACCCCCGATTGGGAACAATTCTTGACCAATGACATTACACGTACTTGGTAGGGGCGCAGAGTAGTTTTTAATGCTTAAAAGATGTAGGGCTCTATTCCAACCTTGGTGTAAACTCAACCAGAGCTGTAGTAAACTTACACCTCCCTGGACTTTAATTGCTCTGCTAAGTTTACAACAGCTATGATTGTAACCCTAGTTTACATAATGGCTGTAATAGGGCTCCATGTCTTTATATGATACAATTTTTTTTTAAAAAAGACAAAGATAATTATTGTTTAAAGAGACACAATATATCGTATTACTTTAGCTATCGGCAATCTCCTCCTTAGCTCTTCTAAACATTATAAATATGGTTCAAGTCTCCAACTCTGCCTAACAGGGCCAGTCAGCCATTCACTCACACATATACTCGGCTGAAATCTCAGGAAATCACAGCTACCGGCACATCTTATTAGACTGTTCAATTCATCTACTCCAATGACCTGAACTGCTGTCAGGGGTTAAGCTACAGGTTCCTAATGTCACGTTGAACCAGACTTTAACCCTTTCCCGCCACAGGGCATACTATGGCACCCCGTGACAGGTGGGCCTTTACACTGTGGGACGGCAGACCACGCCCTGCTTGTGACTATTGGCCGCGACAGTCCTGCCCACCAGTTGGCGCGCAGCATTGGCTGCCGCAGAATGGTCTGAACTGACCGTCCCCCTGCAGCCAATGACGCGAGTCTGCTGCATAGGCGGGCAGGAGGAAGGGCCCCGCCGCCGTGCAGAACTCACCCAGGGTTAAGGGGTTAAAAGCAAGAATCTCAAGCTCAGTCCTCCACCAGATGTTTCTGAACCACACTCCCATGATGCTCTAGCCATCTATTGTATTGAAAGATTTCTGGGAACAGTAGGCCATCAACATCTGGAGGGTCGGAGTTTGACACCCCTGCTACAAAGATATATGCTCCACTAATGAGCATGAGTGTTTTCTGATTGGCTGAACAACTTCCTGGTCTGTACAGTGCACCGTCTACATCCTGTGAAGGCAGGGCGTCTTCTAACAAATGGTTCTCTACTTATTTGGTTTTGTGTTCTCTATAAAATGCATTACAGAATCGGGGGCTGATCCCTGTAAAATGATCCTTTCACGATTCTCCTAGAGTTTTTGATGCTGTCACCACAAAGGGTTGTTGTGGGTTAGATCAGACATTTCTACTTGGTCTCCCTGGAGCAAAAATGCCGTTTGTTTTAAGCCAAAAGCACTGGTGGGGATTAGTGGATTAACAACATTTTCCAGGAAAAAATATATTCTGATTTCTTTAGTACTTCATGTAAAGTACTGTGGGGCAATATCTATACATCCGCTCTCACTTCATCGCATGTCGCAAGAGAAGAGGAGAGGAGCTTGTGTAGCTTGAGGGACGGTGTGCGCAGATAATGTCTCTGCATGCTGGTAACTGGTGAGCTGCACTTTGCCATGATAAAAAGCTGTAACAGAGTACAGTCCAGTGACGGCATTCTTGTAAATTGCGTATAAAATTGAAATTAAATTTTTCAGCACGGTTAGTAATGTTTTAATTAACAGAAAGTGTTTTTTTCTTTAAAAATCCTAAAATGTGCTGCAGGAGCAGATACTTCCATAAAAGGAGCATTAAGTGTGTCAAACGGCATGCTACCACAAAGTGCACACATGCCAACCCGTCCCACGAGACGGTCTCTCTATCCAGCGGTTTGTGTGGAAGAAGTATTTTTCCTGACTCTCTCCTAAAGATCCTCAAATACTAATATAACAGGAAAAATTGTGCAAAAACCACATTATTTTTTTTTGCAAGGTTTGCGGGTTTTTCTTTTATTAAAGCTTGTTAAAATGTTGCAAGAATAAGTGTATGTATGCATGTGTGTGTTGAGATATATATATATATATATATATCTTTTCCACGCAACGTTAATCCAATAAAAAAAGGTATCACTACCTACTGCTATACTCGTGATTTTTATATATATCTCATTTAAGTTGTTGTGGTGGAGGGCAAAAAATTTGATTAAAAGTCTCCACACAGCAAATAATAAAGTTTATTATTGCAGAAGTCCTTTACACATTCCAGCAATCTAGAGAACTGCTTCACAAAGCTCATGTGCTACATTCCCCATGTGCAGCACGGAGCTCTGGGTAAGACGTGCAAATGACGTTTGAAATTTCGAATTTTTTTGCATCCTGGTTCTGTTTTAACTCAGAACCGTCTTACCAGTGCCAGTGGTGGAAGTACCAGGGTCGCAGCGGTCGCAGTTGCGACCGGGCCCTGGCATTTCGCCACTGGAGGGGGGCCCAGCGCCGCCGCCAGATTCCGGCAAAAAGTGCCGGAATCTGGGAGCAGCGCCGCCGGCTGTTCCCCTCCCTGCGAGCGGCCCGCTGGCTTGCAGCTTGGCCGCTCGAGTGGGATGGGAACTAGCTGACCAGCGCACGAGATCTCGCAAGAACTCGGCTGCGCTGGTCAGGTGGTTTCCGGTGAGCGGCCAGGCTGCATGCTTTCAGCGGCCGCTCACCACGGAGAGGAACGGCGGCAGCAGAATAGCCTGAGGTGAGCTGGGGGGCCCTATATACCCATAAGAGCTGGGGGCAAATCTATCCATGAGCTGGGGCAGTATATCCATGAGCTGGGGGCAGTATATCCATGAGCTGGGGGCAGTATATCCATGAGCTGGGGGCAGTATATCCATGAGCTGGGGCAGTATATCCATGAGCTGGGGGCAGTATATCCATGAGCTGGGGCAGTATATCCATGAGCTGGGGCATTATCCATGAGCTACATAGTTACATAGTTACATAGTTACATAGTTATATAGGCTGAAAAAAGACATGCGTCCATCGGGTTCAGCCTCTCCCACATAACCTACTGCTGTTGATCCGAGCTGGGGCAGTATCCATGAGCTGGGGGCAAATATATCCATGAGCTGGAGGCAAATATATCCATGAGCTGGGGCAGTATATCCATGAGCTGGGGCAGTATCCATGAGCTGGGGGCAGTATATTGATGAGCTGGGGCAGTATATCCATGAGCTGGGGGCAGTATATCCATGAGCTGGGGCAGTATATCCATGAGCTGGGGGCAGTATATCCATGAGCTGGGGCAGTATATCCATGAGCTGGGGCAGTATATCCATGAGCTGGGGCGTTATCCATGTGCTGGGGCAATATATCCATGAGCTGGGTGCAAATATATCCATGAGCTGGGGCAGTATCCATGAGCTGGGGCAGTATCCATGAGCTGGGGGCAGTATATCCATGAGCTGGGGCAGTATCCATGAGCTGGGACAGTATATCCATGAGCTGGGGGCAGTATATCCATGAGCTGGGGCAGTATCCATGTGCTGGGGCAATATATCCATGAGCTGGGGGCAAATATATCCATGAGCTGGGGCAGTATCCATGAGCTGGGGCAGTATCCATGAGCTGGGGGCAGCATATCCATGAGCTGGGGCAGTATCCATGAGCTGGGACAGTATATCCATGAGCTGGGGGCAGTATATCCATGAGCTGGGGCAGTATCCATGAGCTGGGGGCAGTATATCCATGAGCTGGGGCAGTATCCATGAGCTGGGGGCAGTATATTCATGAGCTGGGGCAGTATCCATGTGCTGGGACAATATATATCCATGAGCTGGGGGCAAATATATCCATGAGCTGGGGCAATATATCCATGAGCTGGGGGCAAATTTATACAGGAGCTGGGGGCAAAAATATCCATGTGTGGCCTGGGGGCAATATATGTCCATGTGAGCTGGGGCAATATATATATCCATGTGAGCTGGGGGCAATATACAGTATATATCCGTGTCAGCTGGGGGCAATACTATCTTTTTTATATTGCAGGGAAAAAAAAAAGTAAAAATATAGATCTTTTTTGGGGGGGGTTGGGGGCCCTTTATGGATTCTTGCACCGGGGCCCTCAGGTTTCTAGTTACGCCACTGACCAGTGCCATGGTAGCTAGACAGCTTTTAGCAACAGAATATATATATATATCTTTTTTTCTTCTCTCAATTGTACCACGAGAAAGACTCGATTAAGTGTGGTCCATTTTTTAATGGCTATATATAAAATAATTTTTTTAGTAACCCTCTAGTGCATCCGCTCTGGAATTGCAATGAAACATCATAGTGGAAACCAGAAAAGGGGTGAATTGTAGGATTACAGTCACAAACGTAGCTGATGGATCACCTTAAAGTGCTGCACAACGCTGACACACTTGCTTCACATCCATAGAACTTCACGCCACATGATGAACCTCTCCCGGAAAAAATTCTCCTCACAAATCCAGGTCAGGTAAAAACCGTGGAGAATTATTCACAATAAAATGGAATAAAATAGAAAGCGTTCATACATCCAACACATTTCATCAAGTCTGCATCCTCAGGAACTGATTGCTCGAACAATTACCCGTAGGTACTCGAGTATAGCGCGACTCGAATATAACGCAATGGATAGAGATTTATTATGGAAATGAGAGAATACTCAAGACTCGAATATAACGCGAGGAACAACATTATACTGTACTGCTAAACAATTAAAATCCTTCCAGGTTCTCTTAACGCAGTCAGGCTCCCCCTCAGGTCAGGGTGCTCTGCTCTAGAATGATTGCAGTTGTTAAGAAGTATGAAGCCGGCAGCCATCTGTCTTCTTTACTAGCGATTTTAGGCTGGGGTCAGACCAGCGCACTTTTAACGTGCGTTCTGGCGCACATAATTACGGCCGCACTAGCAGCAGATGACAGGCAATGACGGCCAATATACGATGTACGGCCGCACAAAAGTTCGGCCGTGCAACGCAAGTGGAATTTGAACGCATTTTTCTGAGAACGCTGAACCGCTAGTACTGACGTACTGAGTGCGCAACTGCGGCATAGCGGCGTGTTTGCGTGATTAGGAGATGTCAGACGCTGCTAATGTCCAGCCAACATAACGTCCAGACGCAAAAAGAGTTTTATTGACGATCCGTACAAAATCACGCCCGAAAATGCGCGTCGTCTGACCGTTTTTGCGCATTCTGTGAAAAAATACGTCAATGCGTTCGGATGCACTTTTTCACGTTCGCGGGGAAAAATGCTTTCGTCTGACCCTAGCCTAAGATGGCCGGCGGAGGCGAGCGAGGCGATTGGCTTAAATCGAGCGTGCCCTCTGGCCATGATGGATCCCACCACTCCCGAATCCGGGAGTTCCTGAAGTGTTTACAAGCATCAGGGAGCCCACATTCACTTCACCGAGACTACCGGAAATTCCAAGAGACTTGGGATCCAGAGCAGGGCAAGTGGTTTTTTTTTTTGGTTTTTTTTTACACGCGATGCAAATGTCTCGAATATAACGCGACCCCTCCAATTTTAAGGTAAATTTTGGTCACCAAACTCTAGCGGTATACTCGAGTATCTACCGAAAAATTGCTGTTTTTTGTCGTTTTACATTACATTGTTAGAGGTCAGGACTTTTTTTTAAAGTCAGAATATACATTTAAAAATAAAAAAAAAGAGGATAAATACAAAAGTAAGAATGGACACACAATTCGTACAACACACATTCGGTATTCAATGTTTTTATGGTGTTGAAGACCTCTATGTGATGGCCAGGGATTTATTAAATGGGACACGTTCATTACTAAATGGCAAATATCAATGAAACCTGCATTTCCTCACATTAAACAATTCTGTTCTCCACTTTTTAAAATGGCAAAAAGATGTTAAACATTTACTTCTTCTCTTCCATCATCTAGCTCTGTGAAGTGAGAGACGCTATGTAGAAATATCCTTTCTGTACTGCCAACTTTCTGACTTCAAGCATTGCCATGGCGCACACCGCAGTCCGCCAGCCGACGGATACACTTACTGTATTGTAATCTCCACTTGGTGCTTTCATTGCCAATAGCAGGCGTCTTGATTAAAACATTCCACTGCTGAAAAAGCTTGTCTCTGCAGTATATCTCTGTACACTGTAATTAGCATACTGCTGGGGATTTATATCCTAACCTAGAATAATACGGGGTTACTAAGAATATCAATGGAATGACATCAAGCGAAATCAAAGGAGAGTTCATCAGTCATTTTTATATATTTTTTTTGTATTTCACTAATGCTGACCACTTTCAGAAAGCCAAATAACAGGAGGAATATAGATGATTAATATCCTGTAAGAAAGTGCTTTTTAAGAGTCAGTCACTGAGCTATATGTGTAAAGAATAATCCTGGGGCAACAATCTGAAATTACAGCAATGTCAGGACCCTTTATGTTATGGTAATGGAGGCTTTATCTTGCTGGTCAGTTGGTAACGGGTAGCAGAAATGCCACGGCTGCTTTTTTCCAGAATAGAACGTAATATGCCAATCCGATAAAAGATCTAATCACCCAAGCACTACAGACTAAATTACAAACTTCACGCAAACGTTTGTGCCGGCGCAAAAAAACATTAACGCGTGGGGTAAAACCATTTGCGCCGAATCCCATATACCGCATGCAATCGTCTACCGCGGGTGAACCTGCGTGAATCCTGCGCGAGCTTACTGTACTGCGCGCGTCCTATTCTTAACATTGTGAGCGCAAATGCGAATGTGCGCTGGTACGAGGATGGTATTACAATCTATTTTGCGGTAATTACCACACAGCCTTTGCGAGCACAATTTTAGCAACTCCTAAAAGCTGGTGCTAATGGCAAATTTGAACAACCTGGCCGAACCCAAATACACCAGCACATAAAAAGTAATGCAGCAACAATATAATGGATGATGGCAAGTGTGTGTGTATTATTACTGTAGCATATGTGCTCCTTTTACATCATAGACGCAGAACCCATCTCTGATGCCTCTGGCAGGCGCAATTCAGTTGGGTTTGATAGGTGTGTTTCTTCATTTTGATTGGCTGAATGGGTGCAAAAAAACTGCGCACGCAAAGATTTTTACAGGAGACGGTACTGCGCCTGCATTTGTGCGCGTCCTGTTTGCGCGCGCAAATTGATCGGCGGAAGAAAAACGCTGCGAGGATTGTAATTCCAGCTGTGATTTGCGTGCGCAAAGGTTTAACGCCTGGCGCACAGATTTTCGCTTTGAGCGAGGCTTTTTGCGTGAAGAATGTAAGATAGCCCCACATCTTCTTCCAATTTTCCAACTGATAGTTGGTGTAAGACACCAGTCTTGTATAGTTTAATATGCCTCTGTGCAAGGATAACCTAGACAACGAGATGGGATTTGCAAAGAATCCTAGTCTGACGACTTCAGTTTGTTGTTACAGCAAGAATATTCTCCATGTACCTTGGGATGCATTCCAAACCAACCACTAGGATTTCGTAGCCTCACTTCATCATGCCCACCATCATAACTTTACTTGAAGGTCCACTGTGAAGAATACCTGCAAGTTTCTGGATTAGGGAAGACCGTGGTTTGCTCCATATAACGCGTTCTGCCTCCTAAACTAACACACTAAATTTTGTATCGTCAATAAATCATGGTCATCGTCACGACAATGTTCACTGAAGATCCAACATGATGTCTACCTGATCACAGTTCATGGTTGCTGAAAGGCAAGGGAGATTTCTACATGTTGTAGTATGCCTCTCAAAGATTTTTTTTGGCCTCACTTGATCAGAACCACCCTCTTCAGACTAGGCTTGTGCACCGATTTTTTTTTCGGTTCGATTCGGTTCGATTTTTCAGATTTTTAAACTTTTCGATTCGGCTCGTTTCGACCGATTTCTGTTTCGATTCGGTTCGGCTCGATTAGTTTTTCGTGTACTTTTTTTTCGGAATATCGACCATTTTTCGTATTTTCGTGTCACTTAGCTCGTTTTTTGTATCGACTTTTCGTGATTTCGGAAATTTTCGTTTTTCGGAATTGTACATGTTTTCGGAATTTCGACCATTTTTCGTATTTTCGTGTCACTTAGCTCGTTTTTTGTATCGACTTTTCGTGATTTCGGAAATTTTCGTTTTTCGGAATTGTACATGTTTTCGGAATTTCGACCATTTTTCGTATTTTCATGTCACTTAGCTCGTTTTTTGTATCGACTTTTCGTAAGTTCGGAAATTTTCGTTTTTTCGGAAAGTCTGTTCTCCTCGTTTCAAAGCAATAAATTTTGATTTGACACATTTCAAGTCCATTCGAAAATTCCGAAAATATTTCGTTTCGGCTCGGAAAACTTTTCGGATCTGCCATTTTCGGATCTAAAAATTTTCGGAAATTCGGCCGCATCCGAAAACACGAATCGGGAAATTTCGTGGAAATTCCGAAACCCGAAACGCACATCCCTACTTCAGACCTGTCCTTGAAGATCCATTATGAAGTCTTCAGGACAGCGTATACTTATTATTAGGCCAGTGAAGCTCTGCATTTACCTTTAGTAAGCTAATCTTCCCCAAAAAACCTGCTAGGTTTTGCATCTGTGCTACATCGGGCTCACCAACATCATAAACATTACTTTCCTTGAAGATCGACCACCCATTGATCCATACCTGACATCTTCTGGCTACTGTTATGCTATCTCTGACATACCAGTTTTCACTAGAAAAAAATGCTACGTCCGATAGTTTCTTCTTTCAAAGCCATTGACCAAATAACCTGACTTTTCCCTTCTAATGTGACGAAATAAAACTTCTATTAGGGGTTAATTATTAGGCTATGTATAATTTAGAGCTGAAACAACTAATCGATAATGGAAATAGCTGACAACTATTTTAATCATCGATTAATCGGTGTCGATTAATCGTCCTGTGTGCAGCACACACTGTTTAGAGTCAGACTGAGTTAAACATAAATAACCGCAGCTTTGGAGCTGATTGGAGAAGATGCGCCACTGCTTTACTAGGCATGATTTAGTTCTAGGGTTATGTCAGACACAACCAGTTTGTTTTTATTCCGTTTACAACAGTAGAACTATAACACAAACAATAGGATACTGCCACTGGGTGAAGGAGCTGTATGCCTGTGTTTTATCCTTACTTGAAGCTGGAGTCCTGTGCCACCACCCCCACCCTCCCTGCCTTTGGTCGGTAACTGCCATTCCCTCCCTTTGGCCTGGTCCCTTTCCCCAAACTCACTCCCACACTCAGATCCGGTCTTTTGCCCATAACCACTCCCTCGCACACTCAGGTCAAGTCACTTGAGCAAAGTCACTCCCTTCCACCTCCAGTCCCTCCTCCCACTCAGTTTGTTCACAAAATTATTTAAAAAGGGACACTCTATGCACCCTGACCACTTTAGTTTATTAACCTGGATTTCATGCTGACATCATCATCTATGATCAAGTGCTTGTAGCCGCGTTCATTTGAGAAAGTAAACATGAGCTTAAGCTGCGCATGCAGCATCAACCCATCCCTCTGACCAAGCACTCACATACCTTGTGTGAAAAGTAGGCAAGATACGCAATTTGCTTATGAAAAAAGGGGGAGGGGTTGTGGTGATTTTATTTTTTTACATAAAATTCCTTTTAAGTAAACCGTTTTAAATTTTAGTTTTTTATCCGATGAATCGATTAATCGAAATAATAATCGGCCAACTAATCCATTTATGAGAATAATCGTTAGTTGCAGCCCTAGTATAATTTGATCCTACCAACATTGCATCACATCGTTCTCATGACTGTATCCTGAATGGAGAATTCTGCTTTAGCTTGATGGAGGGTTGAATGATTTGGAGGAGGTAGATTTTGTTGGTTTCATAATTTTTAGAGAGTAAGCAGACGTGGTTGAAGTTGACCCATAGGGAATGGGGGGGGGGGGCAGTTGCAGATCCAGGAACCTTGTTCAGCAATTTGAATAAAAAAAAGAAAGACAAAAGAAAAATACAAAAGAAAGTATTGCCTTGGCAGGAAGTAGCCTTCCTGTAACATCTTACTGAGTCAGGCTCCCATGGCGGCCGCAGAGCTTTGGCAACAGGTTGCACCTGGTCACAATTAAGCATTCAATAAGAAAGGGATCAGAGGCCACCTAAAACTAATTTCATTGACCCTTTTTCTTCTAACTGGAGCATACTTTTGGCTTCCACAGACTGTGTGATTTTGGAACTGATCTCTGCGGTCGCTTAATCAAGAACTCATGCCGTCATTTTGCAGGGATCTGACCGGAGTGGATAACTTCAGCGATGAGAGATTAATGATATTAATTATACATTGGTTTCTAAATCATTGCCGTATCTAGAGCTTTCCCTGCAAATTTTTATTTATTTTTTTGCTATTTGCTGTTTTACTTCACTAAAACTGAATGACACTGTTTTCCTTGGATCATACCCAGAAGGTGACATAATGACATGGGAAGTGAAGTTACAGAATACGTGGGATTACAAACAATTCGCCCCTGAACTGTGATTTCATTCTCTGTTCTACAAAGAGAATCATTGTCTGCGAGCGATGGATACAGTGGGGGTTATATAAAAACAGTAGATACAAATGAAGCAGTTGCCACGGAGACCAATAAATTCTTCCCAGAGATTGCTCTATTTTATTAGTATTAATACCTTGCCCTCACACTAGATAAAGCGAGGATCTATCAGACACACTAAGTCATCCATCCGTTAATGACTGGTAGTGTATCAAAGCAGCTGAGTACTTCATGTTCATTTTCTGCAAAAATTTATTTGGAAACGACAAAGGTCAAATTTTGTTTAGCTATGAAAATGATTGGCGATACATAAGAGAAGATATACTGTATAGGGCAATTTTGCAATCAGTAGGTCGCCACCTTGTGGATTGCGTCTAAAAACGCCGCTCCAAAAAAGTTGTGGTTTACAAAGTAGTCCTTTTTGATGCAAAAAAAAGGAATGCACTGCTGCCATTTCTTCAGTGCCTCTTATTACCAGGTGCAAAAGTTACCATTGTATTTATAGGCAACAGATTCTACTCCTTCCTCATTTTATGCTCACTATGCTCGTGTCAAGATTTTTTAAAAAAAAACTTCTAAAGCAATTTCCCTGACCTTACTGTTTGCACTCAGTGCTGCGGCATGCCACATGACATGTTTCCTGGGGAGTGATTTATGGCTCTTACAGCAGGATAACCGCCCCCCCCCCAAGCTGAGGCTGAACTAAATATCCCTACAGACTCAGACCATTTGGAAATGATCTTCTGAACAGATACAGATGCTCGGTACGGTTAAAATTTTAACCCTTCCCTACAGTGGTTTGATTCTTGCTGCAAGTGTCAGTTAAAGAAATATAGTTTTTCGGGTGAAAGGGAGCAGCAGAGATGGGGGGTGGGAACCTTTTCAGCCTTTCAGCCTTTCAGAGTTAATATAATAAGCATCCTTGCTAACTTGCTAAATGAACACCCCCCCCCCACATCCTCGACTGAGTCAATCACACGGCATTAGATGTTTAATCCCTCCCACAAAGGAAAGGAAGCAAAAACCATGGCTGTCCCCATGAGAAGAGCAGTCCGATTAAGGGCTACAAAAATAATGTTACAACAACTCAGATATCCAAATCTCTATAACAGACGGCAGGTGCACTTTAACAATTTTTAAAGAATACCCACAGCTCTAACCTACCCACTAGTCTTGAGTTTATACACAAATTATTTATTTTCAATATTATTTAGTTGACTTTTTTTTTTTGCCCCAACAAGCTGGTAGGGCGCTACCTATACCACCCCGATGGAGGAGCCTCCACTGCCTGATATACATGTCTAAAGATATGGATATATGGGTATGAAGGGAGATAAATGTATAGATAATGAAAAAGAATTTTCCCCAGTACTGTCACTGATCAAATCTGCAGGGAACCCCAATTACATACCATTCTGCTACATGATTCAAAGTCACATATTTCCGGTGTTTTTGTTAAAACAAATAGAATGTGCTGAGAAAAGAACAAAGGCTTTATATATATACGCATGATGTGAGCTGGCCTGGGCAATATATATATATACACATGATGTGAGCTGGCCTGGCAATATATATATATACGCATGATGTGAGCTGGCCTGGGCAATATATATATGCATGATGGCGCATCTGTGACTGAGCATGATGTGGGCTGGCCTGGGCAATATATATATAAGCATGATGTGAGCTAGCCTGGGCAATATATATATACACATGATGTGAGCTGGCCTGGGCAATATATATATACGCATGATGTGAGCTGGCCTGGGCAATATATATATACGCATGATGTGAGCTGGCCTGGGCAATATATATATATGCATGATGTGAGCTGGCCTGGGCAATATATATATATATGCATGATGTGAGCTGGCCTGGGCAATATATATATGCATGATGTGAGCTGGCCTGGGCAATATATATATACGCATGATGTGAGCTGGCATGGGAAATATATATATACGCATGATGTGAGCTGGCCTGGGCAATATATATATATGCATGATGTGGGCTGGCATGGCCAATATATATATACGCATGATGTGGGCTGGCCTGGGCAATATATATATACGCATGATGTGAGCTGGCCTGGGCAATATATATATATATATATATTATATATATATATATGCATGATGTGGGCTGGGCTGGCCTGGGCAATATATATATACGCATGATGTGAGCCTGCCTGGGGCAACATATATATACGCATGATATGAGCTGGCCTGGGCATATTATATATATATATATATAATCCAAGGAAGTGGCGGCACTCGATTTGAGAAATAAAAAATCAAAAAAGTTTATTTAAATCATTTAAAATAAGACCGACGTTTCGGCCCTCACAGGAGCCATTCTCAAGGTGTTATACATAGGAGTTGCATACGTTTAAATAAAAAGCACACATAGTTTTGAAAACAATCAAAAGAGGCTCGTTAGGGAAGAGGCACAGATGTTATCAATGCATAGTTAATAAAATAATTAACATTCCAAAAAGGTGTGTCACTTACAAGTGAACGTAAGACAGTCGCCTAGGCAACATATAAACAATGCACAATCTCTACGGAAGCCGCAGAGGAAAGAGAGTGAGCTTCCAAATTTAAAACCAAAAAAAGTATAAAAGAGAAAGAGAGAGCAGCCTATCAAGAAACATTTTAAAGGCTTGAAGTGAAAAAAGCATATCATACAGCCGAAAAGGAAAAGATCGCTAATCACGCTGCAAAGTACGTGTGTGCTAGGCAGTGCACTTGCTCGAACAACAGAGAGTATAAAGCCCTGGGCCATTGATCACCAGATGGAACTTGGGAATACGAGGTGGTTAAAGCAACTGAGGTCCTATAGTAAAATGTATCTGTACTGAGAATCAAATATACATACATATAGGTGTGTTGTCAAGACTACAAATAAAACAAAAGCACAACGGAAGCCGCATGTGGTCAAAAAAAGGAGGATCGGAGTCCTAATTTTGTAATTTTGTATCTCAGAGTTGAAAAGGTTGGGTTTAACCCGTGTTACAAATGTCAAACCTTGTGAGAGAACATGATATGGGCAGTTGTTAGTTTTTTAGAGGATAGGTTGAACACAGAGGCTATTTCCTGTTAGCTTGGGGTCTTCCCCCTGTTGCCTTTGGTTCCTCCGAGTTCTCCTTGTCCTCTTCCTCTGGTCTGTCCCAACCAGCCTCTGGTCTGCACACGAGTGTCTGTGGCCACCTGGGTGTCGTGAGATTGGTTGTCCCCTAAAAAAGTTTGAGGCGGACATGTAGGCTTAGATTCTTTAGGGAAGTCAGAGTCCGAGTTGGATTCGCCCGATGTTATATCAATTGTGGGGTATCGTGGTTTATAAATACGCGGTCTAGAACGAGGAAATTGTGGTCTAGACCAGTCTGTAGATAACCATCTATAAACCCGATGGGATGTATAATCGTAGTTCACTTTATCCATTTTTTGACCGCACACTTAGGGACCGTATTCGGGGCCATCGGTCCTCTATTAACACAGCCTATAGAGATGGTCAGACTGATAAGCCGGTGGCGAAACACTTTCTGGCCCAACAACATAGATTGCCCTCACTTCGTTGTGTAGCCATCGACCACGTTCCCCCACTCCTAGGGGTGGCAATCGCTCCCAGCGATTGCTGCAGAGGGAGACCTATTGGATCAGAACCCTGGATACCGTGGCACCCAGGGGCCTGAATGAATATGTCTCCTTCTCCAGCTTTCTTTACGATCGATGAGCATACCACACTTTCACATATAGGTCTTAATAAACAGTTAAGCAATCCATCCGATACAGATATGGGGTGTTATCCATTTGCCCGTTTTGGTAATTAGGACTCCGATCCTCCCTTTTTTTGACCACATGCGGCTTCCGTTGTGCTTTTGTTTTATTTGTAGTCTTGACAACACACCTATATGTATGTATATTTGATTCTCAGTACAGATACATTTTACTATAGGACCTCAGTTGCTTTAACCACCTCGTATTCCCAAGTTCCATCTGGTGATCAATGGCCCAGGGCTTTATACTCTCTGTTGTTCGAGCAAGTGCACTGCCTAGCACACACGTACTTTGCAGCGTGATTAGCGATCTTTTTCCTTTTCGGCTGTATGATATGCTTTTTTCACTTCAAGCCTTTAAAATGTTTCTTGATAGGCTGCTCTCTCTTTCTCTTTTATACTTTTTTTGGTTTTAAATTTGGAAGCTCACTCTCTTTCCTCTGCGGCTTCCGTAGAGATTGTGCATTGTTTATATGTTGCCTAGGCGACTGTCTTACGTTCACTTGTAAGTGACACACCTTTTGGGAATGTTAATTATTTATTAACTATGCATTGATAACATCTGTGCCTCTTCCCTAACGAGCCTCTTTGATTGGTTTTCCAACTATGTGTGCTTTTTATTTAAACGTATGCAACTCCTATGTATAACACCTTGAGAATGGCTTCCTGTGAGGGCCGAAACGTCGGTCTTATTTTAAATGATTTAAATAAACTTTTTTGATTTTTTATTTCTCAAATCGAGTGCCGCCACTTTCCTTGGATATATATCACTTTTGGCAGAGCACCCATATTTGTCTACATGCTGACATTCAAAGGTGTTGCAGGACTCTTCTGGCTTTCTATATATATATATATATATGCATGATGTGGGCTGGCATGGGCTATATTATATATATATAATATATATATATACGCATGATGTGGGCTGGCCTGGGCAATATATATATATACGCATGATGTGAGCTAGCCTGGGCAATATATATATACGCATGATGTGAGCAGGCCTGGGCAATATTATATATATATATGCATGATGTGGGCTGGCATGGGCTATATATATAATATATATTATATATATATATATATATATACGCATGATGTGGGCTGGCATGGGCAATATTATATATACGCATGATGTGGGCTGGCATGGGCAATATATATATACGCATGATGTGAGCTGGCCTGGGTAATGTATATACGCATGATGAAAATTTGCAAAGGATAAGGCACGGAAAGTGAAATTTTAATGTGTCTGAAATTGAAACTTACGTGACAACTCTTATTTTTTTTCCCGTTAATTTATATTTGTTCAATACAGTTAATTTTAATTTGTTTAATAGAGTTAATTTAAAATGGTTTAATACAGTTTATTTATATTTATTTTACCGTTACTATTGGTGCTTTTCAAACTTTATTCTTAACCCTTTCGCTGCTGAGGCTTTTCACACCTCTGTGCTGAGGTCATTTTTACTGGTTTCGCTCATCATGTTTAACCGCGGTTTGTAGTCATATTTTGATATATGACCCAGACATATTATATATCGTTCTTTCCGGCAGACTCCACAGATTCATAATATGTCATTATTATATGTATACGTTATGTCATGTCTGTATATTATAGCAAAAAATGCAATAAAATTAGAATTTTTCAATAATTTATTATGTGTAAAGTGTCTTTTATTTACATTTTAACATGCGATCGTTTGCGGTTATATTTTGTATGGGGTGCACTTGTTAAAAAATTAGAAATGGGGACTCGTTAATTTTTTTTTTGGGGAAAATGTCGCTATTTTTAACAAACGCACCGCATACAAAAATCGTTAGCGCAGCATTATTGTTCACATTATAATTGAAATGGGAACAATATTGCTGCATTAACAAAACAAAAACAAAAAAAAAATTATTTTTATTTTTTTCTTTTAGAATTTTTTTAAATATATATGTATATTTTTTTTTAATTATTCTTTTTTTTTTTTACAACTTTTTTCATTATCATGTTTGATATCGTTGGAAAGGCCATGATCTGGCCGATCCAACGATATCAAATATTAACCCCTAGCTGCCACCTGCCACAGATTGGGAGATAGGGGGTTCATTGGAACCCCCTATCTCCACCATTGGTGGCAGCTAGGGGTTAACTCCAGGACTGGCGTCATCGTGCTATGCACGATGACGCCAGTCCTCACGGGGAGTTCCCGGAGGCTTGGCCGACATCCAAGATGTCGGCCAGCTCCGGGAAAGGATCACGAACCGGCGCTTTTCAGTGCCGATTCGTGATCCGGCTCCCCAGGGGTTAATAACAGCCACCGTTTGGAAGGGCAGGCTGTGCCCTTCCAAACGGTGCCTGGATTAACCCCCTGCTCCCCGGCGATCGGGAGGGAGAGAAGTCCGAAGGCCCTCCCCCCCTCCCTTTCAGGCGCCTCCTCCGCACATGCGGGGGGGGGCGCCTGAATTAGATGTCATCGCGCCGCCGCGATGACATCTAATTGCTCCGCCGGGGTCCCGAGTGTCATCCAAGATGTTAGCCCGCACCGGGGGGGCGCAGCAATCCACCAGAATCCGGCGGATCGCTGTCTCCTGTGCATGGACGCGCTCAGCGCGTCCATAGCACAGGAGAAACACTTGGCTGGACGCGCTGAGCGCGTCCACAGCAGCCAAGTGGTTAAATATAAAGAATTTTCTTTTGGGGGGGTGCAAGTAGCTGGTCTTGCCTAGGGTGCAAAATAGTCAAGCACCGACCCTGACCGCATGGTCCACCCCTGCACTCTTACACAATACCACAGAGGGGTTACGGTATGAATGCACTTGTTGGCCTGGCACCAAAAGCACAATATCTGGGTGCATTGACGCCTTTACCAGATTCATATCTTTTTTTTTTTATAAACACGATTTTTATTGGTTTTTCAGTAATACAGCAACACGGCGCTCATGGAAGCCCATAGAGCGATACATAATCTCAGGGAGGCAGCAACAGAAGTAAGCAAATAATATAAAGAGACTGAACCTGCTGTCTTTCCCTGAGACATGATTATGCCGCAGAAGGACATGCGTATCAATTGCATAAAACTTACAATATTAACTACATAAATAATATACAGAGAGAAGAATTAAGGAGAGTAGAAAGATAAAAAAAAAAAAAAAAAAATATATATATATATATATTTCCCAAGTTTATAGATCAAGGTCTCTAGGTCCGACAGTTCTGTAACCAACTACGGGATGGTCTGTGTCGAGAGCCAAGGTTCCCAGATCTTCGTGCATTGTTGAAGCGTATCATGCAGTTGAGCAGTTAAACGTTCCATTTTATATATATACCACACCTTCGCCTCTATCTCCGGTATGGAGGGGAGGTCTCGTTTCCAGGAGCGGGCAATACATATGCGAGTAGATGTACATATACGATGGGCTAGGCGAAGGGAGGAGCGAGGCAGACCATGACGTCGGGACGGGCTATTAAGCAGGGCCAAAGCGGGGTCAGGGGGTACTGGCAGACCCAGAGCTCTGGAGATCATAGCGAAAACTGAGGACCACAATACTATTACCAGCCCACACTCCCACCACATGTGATAAAACGTTCCACGCTGGCCACAACCCCTTGTGCACAAGCCAGTTAGTGCGGGATAGATTTTCTGTAAGCGGACTGGATCCAGGTACCACCTGGAGAGGAGCTTATAGCAATTTTCTTTTATCAGAGTACATGTTGTTATCCCCATCGAGGACTCCGTTATTGCCCCCCATTCCTCTCCGGTGAATTGGTGACACAGGTCTGCTTCCCATAGGAGCTGGTACGAGCACGGGCGGTCGAGAGACGGGTGGAGGAGAAGACTATATATTTGGGATATCGCTCCTGCTGTGCTTGAGCTTCTCATTACTAGGCGTTCGAATGGAGTCTCAACCGGGGTGCCTATATTTAGGCGACTACGTACAAAATGTCGGATTTGAGAATATCGATGAAACTCTCGTAAAGGGATATCATGTGACTCTCTAAAGTATTCCCACCGGGGAAATTTCCCCTGCAGTAGCACCGCTCCTAGGGTCGTAAAGCCTTTCCTAAGCCACCACTCAAAAGCTCGGCCCTCCTCCCCATTCCATGGGGGGAAGAGCGGGTTATCGCGCAGGGGGAGCAGACCAGAGGTAGTGGTGGTGAGGGACATGCAGTATTTGACTTTAGACCATATATCTAATGAATGAGCAGTGGTAGGCAACAAACGACCCCTTTCTACCGCGGAGATTTGTCTCCAGGGAACCTGTGATAAGCATGAGGGGGCAACATAGTCATTCTCAATGTCAACCCAACAGACCCTACCTCTTCTAGAGGACCATTGGAGGAGTTGCGTCAACTGTGCCGATTTATAGTACAGGGCTAGGTCAGGGACAGCAAGGCCCCCATGTTTCTTAGGACGGCGTAGTATCAGTCTGGAAACTCTCGGTTTCTTCCCTTGCCATACGTATCGGTAAAAGGCTGACTGGAGGTCGGGTAGTATCGTCAGAGGTAGAGGGACCGGTAAGGTGCGAAAAAGATACAGAAGCTTCGGGAGTGCTGTCATTTTAAGGGCATAAATGCGGCCCATCCAGGAGATGGAGTAGGAGGACCATTGCCGCAGTAGGGATTTGATGTGCTTAATCATGTCAGGGTAATTATAGGCGTATAGCTGTGGCACGTGAGCGGTGAGGTAGATCCCCAGGTATTGGAGTCGATGGGGACACCAACGAAAGGTGAATGATTCCCGTAAGTGTGTAACAACCTCCTGAGGCAAAGAAATATTTAATGCTTCAGATTTAGCAATATTAATTTTGTAGCCAGAGAGAGCACCAAAGGAGGAGAGGCACCCGTATAGGTTCGGTAATGAAACAAGGGGTCGGGTTATCGTGAGTAAGATATCGTCTGCAAATAGACTCAGTTTGTAGTTTTTGTCGCCCACTGCTATTCCCGAGATATCTGGGTGACCTCTTATCTGTTCCGCCAGAGGTTCTAGGCATAGGGCGAACAGAAGTGTAGACAGGGGGCAACCCTGACGCGTACCATTTAAGATGTCAAATGGTCTTGATCTCCCTCCCATAGTCATTACTGAGGCCGTTGGCGAAGTGTAAAGTGCCCGAATACCCCCTATCATCCCCTCCCCCACACCAAATCTCCTCAAGACCTCCCATAAATATGTCCAGTCCACTCTATCGAAGGCCTTCTCGGCGTCAAGGGAAAGTAGTAAGGACGGTTGTTTGGAAGCGTGCGCTATAGAGAGTAGGTTCACCGTGCGGCGAATATTGTCAGGGGCACCGCGAGACGGGATAAAACCGACCTGGTCAGGGTGCACTAGTGAGGGTAGGTGACGACTCAAACGCGTAGCTAAGACCTTTGCATAGATTTTCATGTCTACATTCAGTAAAGATATCGGACGGTAGCTGGCGCAAGTAGAAGGATCTTTCCCTTCCTTGGGAATCACCACTATGGAGGCGGCCAGCAGTTCCCTGGGAGGGGATTTGCCTTCTAAGAAGCCGTTATACATATTAGTTAAAAGTGGGGCTAATTGGGTTCGGAATTTCTTATAATATAGGGGGCTAAACCCGTCCGGGCCTGGGGCTTTAGATGTACGGAGTTCTTTCAGTATTGGGAGGACCTCTTCAGTGGTAATTGGAGTCGCCAGCTCGTTCGCCTGTGGCCGGGACAACATACGTAGGGGCAGTTGTTCTAAAAAGGAGCGAATCTTTTGTAGTTTCTGGTCATCAGGTGGGGCTGTCGTGCCGTCATACAACTTAGCGTAGTAGCGCGCAAATTCCTCCGCTATTTCTGATGGAGTTACTGCCGGGGGCTTCTCTGATCTCTGGATTTTCGCTATAGAGTTACGCTTACGCAGGGCGCGCAGTTTGCGGGCTAGCATGGCGTCTGGTTTGTTTCCCTTCTCAAAAAATAGCTGTCCGACCCTACGGAGGTCACCTAGTGCCCTCTCCGTCTGTAATGAATTCAGTTCCCCCCTAGTAGTCACTATTCTGTTCCAAATCAAAGGGTCCGGTTGAGTTTTATGCGATCTCTCTAAAGTAGCGAGGGTAGCGGTCAGGTCCGTCATTTGGGTGCGTAGTTTCTTATAGTGGGCCGCTTGTAGACCTATAAGTCGGCCCCGTAGGACCGCCTTATGGGTGGTCCACAACAGGTCTGGTTGATAGTGGTCGGGGTTATTATCCAGAACAAAGTTTGCTAACGCTAGGTCCAGTTCCGTTATGACTTCCGGCCTCAACAACAGGGCGTCTGGTAGGCGCCAGGGAGGCGGGGGGAGCTTCCGGAGCCATCCGCCAAGACCACGCTGAGAGGGGCGTGATCCGACCAAGTTATCTCATGGATCTTGGCAGATAGCACATCCCTCACGGCTCGCTGGGGGACAAAGACATAATCAATTCTCGTGTATGTTGTATTCGGGTGGGAGTAAAACGTGTAATCCCTTGTCGTGGGGTGCAGAAGGCGCCAAGCATCTACTATTTGGGTTTGTTGCAGAAAATTTTTAAGAAGTGGGCGGTTAGGGTGAGAATCAGACTGAGTAGGGGTGGTAGATCTATCTAAAACCCGGTCCAGGATGGAGTTAAAGTCACCCCCGATGATCACCTCCCCCCCAGGGAAAGGCTCTAGCAAAGTTAGGAGCCGGTCATAAAAAGCAGGATCCCTTGTGTTGGGAGCATAGACGTTGAGGAGTGTTAACGGTCTATTGTCAATAGTGCCCTGAAGAAACAGAAACCGTCCCTCCTTATCTAATACTTTTCTACGAAGGACAAAATTAACGCGGGAGCGGAAAAAAATGGAGGTTCCCCGGTGTTTCGTAGGTGCACAGGCGTGGTAATGCAGCGGGAATCGTTTATCAAAAAATCTAGGGGATTTACCCTGAGCGAAATGCGTTTCCTGGAGGAGGAGAATATCCGCTCCCAACGAAACGTATGATCGCATTGCCTTACGTCTTTTCATTGGATTATTAAACCCTTTTACATTATGTGAAATTACATGTAATGGCATTGAAGGAACAAATATAGGGGGAGCAGCTGGGAGCTAATAAACTTTGTCACGGTTAACCAGGGCAATAGAGTGAAGGCAGGAGAAGATGGTAGTTGAAAACCTAGAACACCTAGACGGTATACCCTTGCACATACATTAACAGATGACCACAGTTTGCTTGGAGAAAGTGGCAGTTGAAAACCTAGATCCCCTGCGCGGTATACCAATACACATACATTAACAAATGACCACAGTTTACCTGACCTTTCGAGACCTTGATCGAAAAAGAAAAGAGAGAAAAAGAAAAAATGGGAAAAAAGAATCCAAAAGGTAAAAATGTTTGCAAAAAGAGAGAGAAAAAAAAAGAGCAAAATAAGTCGTAGAAAAAAGGAACCTACACACAGTCGAACTCGGATCGTAAAAAAGAACAATCCAACAAAAATCCCATCCAGTAGGGAGACAGTCTCGGGTATCATCCATACCCCGTAATTATCCACTTCAGGGAGAAATCCGAGAAGGGCGCCCAGAGCCCTGGGCGGAGGGGTGGTCGGCGACATCCACCAGGTGGTGTCACCTGTGTCAATATCCTGACCTCGTGTGGATCCAATCAGGAGCTCATCATCCCAATGAGGTTGTAGTTTAAGAACTTCAGATAAGTTCCATATTCAAGATGTGTTACAATAACGGCAGAGGCTCTGCTACCTCGTGTAGGCCTCGTGTGGCGGAATGAGGAGACATCAGTCATGGTGGAGGAGTCGGCGAGGGTCGCGGCCGACGGTTGTTTAGTGAGGTCTGAGACCATTCCGTCTCCATCCTCTGCGGTGTGAAGGGCCTCTCTCGTGACGGGGAGGGTCTCACTTCTGCTAGGCCCAGAGCGTGAAGAAAGCGGTCAGCTCTCTGCAGATCTTCCAGAACATGCGTAGCTCCGTGATGGGATACCACAAGTTTGAACGGGAACCCCCAGCGGTATCTGATGTTATGCGCGATCAGTTGGTCCGTGATAGGTTTAAAGGAGCGGCGATTTTGTAGAGTCGTAGGAGAGAGATCAATAAACAGTTTCGGCATAACGTTATCAATAGACGGCGTTTGCGTTCTAGCGGCTGCGACCACCGCATCTTTTATCCCGTAATAATGGAATCTAGCGATAATATCTCTAGGACGGTCACCAGGTCGCGGTTTGGGTCTTAAAGCTCTGTGTACCCTGTCGAATAAACAGTGTTCCGGGGGAGTATCGGGTAACAGACTGAGCAGGTACCTATGCATAAAGTCCTGTAGGTCAGTAACTTCTTCTGGGACTCCCCTGAGGCGCACATTGTTCCGCCGAGACCTGTTATCCTGATCTTCTTGTGCCCTCTGTAGTTGGTGAACTTCCTCCGTAAGGGTCTCCAGATGTTGAGCCATGTCGTTATAGACTTTTACTGAGGCATCGTTTGCCCGCTCTAGAGCGTCCGTCCGAGCCCCCACCGCATCGATCTCGGCCCTCACCGCCGCCAGACCCTCCTGTATATCCCCCTTTATGTCAGCGCGAAACGCTGAGAGTAATCGCTCTATGTCCCCTCTCGTGGCCGGGCCGCTGTCGGGAGAGCACGAGGAGGCGGCCGCCATCTTGGGTGAGGCGGCAAGTTCTGGGCCTGGCGTGCGATCGGCAAATAAGGGGTGAAGACAGCCCGGAGGTAGGGATTTTTTTGGTTTTGGGGGCATCTCCAGATACCTGATGCAGTCCGGGACCCGAGGGGATCACCCAGAGCCAGGGTCGATCGGGCTGAGTTGCTGAGTCGCTAATGTAAGCTGGGATGAGTGCGGAGCTCCGGGATCACGCGGCCATCTTGGTTAGCCGCCGGACACGCCCCCCAGATTCATTCATATCTTTTTAATATAGGACCGCATGGTCCACCCCTGCACTCTTCCACAATACCACAGAGGGGTTACTGTATGATGGCACTTGCTGGCCTGGCACCAAAGGCACAATATCTGGGTGCACTGACGCCTTTACCAGATTCATATCCTCAGAGGGGTTACTGTGTGACGCCACTGTTGCTGATGCTAAAAGCCCAATTTTAAAGCACCTATTGTTACTTTCATCCAAAGCCTATAATTTAGCCAAAAAATCACTAAACTTTTTCTGCGTGTCCTAAAATTTCTTTTCATACAGGCTTCCGCCCCAAGCAGCTGTTTATGAATAGATTAAAGGAAAACCATTTACCGTCATTTGAAATGTAATTTTTTGGTTTTTAACTGTTTCTATACAACCTAGAAATCCGCCACTTCACGGGCAGGTTATGGGGACCTCCTAGGCACGATATTTGAAGGAATTTTTCGTTTTTATTTTTAACCCTTATTTCATGGAAGACTCACGTCTTAAACGTTTTATTTTTAAACTTTTTGTCCTGGTTTCCTGTCCCCCAGGGCACTACCCGGACCCATATACACCTTTTATGGCAAATATCTAGCATATATGCCCTCTTGGAGGGCACTCTAAAAATCAACTTTTGAGTCCCATTGACTTGCATTGAGTTCGAGTTCGAACATTTGGAAAGTTTGAATTCGAACATTTGGAAAGTTTGAATTCGAATGCGAACCGAACTCGGGGGTGTTCGGCTCATCCCTAGTCTCCACCATTACAGAGTAGACGGACCATGCATTCAGCCTATAAAAACATCTATTTTATTGGAAATTACTGGCAATGTTTCGGCTCTGAGCCTGGTTTGAGAAAGGTTCTGGTAGAGCCAAAATGTTGTCAGTAATTTACGATAAACCTGTTTTTGGAGACTGAATGATCGGTACTGATTCTCTTTATGGACTGTTGTGGGAGATGGCCTCTCCTCCGAGGCTTGATGCACCTGCTTGCTATGTACCTTAATGTGCTTTGTTTGTCCTACTTTTTATCTGGTCTTCTCCATAAAAAAACATTTAATGGATTGGAGTACCTATTGAATAGTAACACTTAGACCTGTTCAGCGTTTTTTTTTCGTTTTTTTATCTCGTTTCCGATTTTCTCATCCCGTTTTTTTTTTTTTTCCCAGTCTCTAGGGTCATTTCGCGTCATTTTAATCCATTTTTTTGTTTGTTTTTGGTCATTCAATATTTTACTGTGATTCGTATTTTTGGACTCCTAGGTATCATTTTTGGATTACTTTGTTTTCCGTTTTTATGGGTTATTTAATTTTTTGGTTAACTTTCTTTTTTGTTTATTTCTTTTTTTTTTGGCGCTTCGTAATTTTGAAAGGCCAATATTTAGTTTTTCGGATCGCTTTGTTTTTCATTTCTATGGGTGCTTCCGTATTTTGGGTTGGTTTGTATTTATTTTTGAGTTATTTCGTTTTTTTATTAGTTATTTCAGAATGTGAAATAGATTACTAACATTTGATTGTTGATCCAAGGAGGGATTGGATTGCTATGATTGAATCAAGTGTTTCACGTAATTTTGGATACCCAGGAAAATCTAAGCCTGGTGTCATGGATATAAGCTATACTTGCTATCACTAAGCTTCATACTTTCAGGGAACTTCCAATGGCGTTTGCCATAATTTTCAACATTCTTTCCACCATACAGGGCTATTCAGAAAGAGGTGAAAACCTTGCGAATGACTGGAGAATTGAAAATTCTTGGTCAAAATAGTCAAACCAGAAAAATTCTCCCATTCATCTCACTTTCCAAATCGGCTATTTGGTCTAGATTGTTCATTCTCCTTGCAATTCTCAAGGTTTTCACCTCTCTCTGAATAGCCCTGATAGTGTCTGCCTTAGTTTACACAGTACAGTTATGTTTTTTTTCACTCCATTCGCCTGCAGTGTCGGGTTTTTGCGGCGGCTGCTCTGCGCTGGGATCGGCTCCTGCTCGGGTTTGTTCGGCGGGGTTAATCCAGATGTTTTTGTGGGTTTCGGTGTGCGTTCGCCTGAGTTTTGCGGTGAGTGTTCGGCAGGTTTTCGGCAGCTTTTCCCTGCACTACGACGGCCCTGTGGTGCTTGCTGAATACACCGCAGGGTCGCCGAAATGGGATCACCAAATTGCACCGAATTGGTAACGAAAAGTCACAGAACGTGCGGTGACTTTTCGATTCTCTTTGAATAACCCTGATAGTGAATAACGGCTATGTGGCAAAAATGTACACGATGAGCTTCTTTTTTGATTATTTTTCATTCATCAAAACAATTCATTGAGATGTATTTGACGTTAAGGAGAGGAATACTTAATCCTGCAGCTCCGGCAGATTGCTGGCCTTGTCGGGTGAAACGCCGAATCCTGTAATTTTTCGTGTTTTGACCATATAACATTTTCCCACATGTCAGAAGTAAGCCAGTGCAGGGCATTTCCTGGACACTGTAGGAGTTGAGTCATCCCACCCTATAACTCAGCAGGGCTATGAACAGGAAATTCCATCCCACGGCTCTTTCTTTTTTCCTTCACTCTTTTCTTCCCATTTTAAAACTATTTAACCCCTTGGGGTCTGTGATCGTAAAAATATGAATTCCAAAGTTAGTAGTGTTCAGCCTGTTCATTTCCTAGTCATGATTATCCCTGCCTTCTGATGTGTGATGGGGAGGATACTATAGTAGGTCGGTGGATTTACTGGATTACAGATTTTCCTTAAAAGGACATTAAATCCCCATAACCAATTATATTTAGTTAAGTGATCATGTTAACAGGTGCTTTCCACCTCCTGGCTCCCTCAATGGATTCGACCAAAGTACAAGCTATAGCTTCATCACTAGAGCAATAGAACATCTATATCATGTGTACTCAGCCTTGGCCCTCCCGATGTTTCAGAGCTACATTTCCCGTCATACTCCATCACGCATTAGGTTGAGAGAGCCTTGTGGGAAATGTAGTTCAAAAACATCTGGAGGGCCAAGGTCGATCACCCCTGATTCATGCATTTTCTTTTGATAGCTGTTTTCAGCAGTGGTTCTTACCTTCTTTTGGCAAGGACGTCCGATTACATTAACTGGGCAGCCCATTCTTGGAATGGAATTATGCTCAATGACACTTTCTGTCAGTGACACGTTAATGTGAAAATGCCTTCTTTCTGTAAAAACATAACTAGCCGCCTATTTGAACAGCATTGTGACTGATCTGCAGAAAGCCATGCCACCATCCTCAAGTGACATATTGTACATCATTGCATGGCAGATCCTACCACATAATTAACACAGAAGACAGTGTTATTTATTTTTAATAAAAGATCAGCTTTCATAACCAGATACTTTATAAAGTCTTAATACTTGACAAGGAGGTGTCAAGGCCAACACCCAGAACCTCTGGACTGTAAGCTCATCTGAATGGAGTCTACACCTGTTGTTTCTGTGCCTATGATTGTCTTTAATGTTGTCTCATTCCCTATTGGTTATTGTAAAGTGCTGTATTGTAAAGAAGCTGTATAAATGATAATGCTAATAATAACTTGAACCAAAAAGGAAATCTAGACTGGGCGTACATGATCCCCTAATCAAATTAATTATAGGGGCCAGGCAGAATGTAGTACAAAGGTTACGGCAAGTGAATGGTCAGCGACAAGAAGCAAAGGAACTAAAAAATTAGAAATCCGAACTGGGTCGAGGACAACCAGATATCAGCAATGTCAAGAGGGCCGTGTGAGTGAAACAGAAATATAAAACGTGAGACAAGAAACATGCTTTTGGGATTAAATCAAAAACTTGACATCAAATTGACTGTTAAGAGGGCAGAGACTAGGTTTATATGGTGTACTAAGAGCCAGCCTGGGTCGGCATCACCAGAACGTCCGTCAATTATGTGACTCTTGTTGGTGTTGGTCTAATATGACTCAGAATATTTCTCTTAGTCTAATTTACTTATTTTATATGTCAGAATCGGTACAATTAATCTGGCCCCCTAGCGGTAGAAGTGTGGCTCGGGGGTTAACTTTCAATGCTGAAAGCGGTATACCCGAGCCACACTTGGGCTGATACTTACATGTCCTGTGCTCCCTCGCTGTCCCCGCAGTCACACTGCAGTCGATTGCGATGTCACACTTCCTGGTTCACTCCTCGCGAGAAGAGATCCAGGCAGTGTGATGTTGTGAGCGGCTGGAGGAGATTGCGGGGATCAGCGAGGGAGCTCAGGACATGTAAGTATCCAGCCCGAGTGTGGCTCGGGGATACCGCTTTCAGTACAAAAAGTTAACCCCGAGCCACACTCGGGAAAACCGTCAGGGGGTTAAGGGGCTAATCCCTAAACACTTATTTCAATGAGAGACTGGTGGTTCAGCACCTACGGTTGGAGTAAGTATGGCCAAACTACGCCAAATTTCACTGTAGTTTCCTCTGTATTTCAGGAGTCCAGCATTGTTTATAACCAGTGTTCACCATAGGTTGTAATTGAGGTCTATAGAGGTCACAAAAATACATTCACCGGTGTTGCAAACAACGGTAAATGGAGAATAGCTGTAGATTATTCTTTTTATGTTCGAATCACAGTGGTTCTGTTGTTCACCGTTGTTAGCAGGAAGTTCACTTGCTGTTGTTGAAGTTTTTCTCTTTCACTATACACTTCACTCTTGTTGCAAACAACAGCAGGTGTGACGTCCTCTGCCCCTGCGGCGCTGCCTGGGGGGTCTGGGCGCCCAGCGGCATCGCTGGCTGGCAGATTGTCGTCTGACGGGGCGGGGCCTGGCGTGATGACGCGGGCCGCCAGCCTTAAATACAGGGTGTGAGTCTTTGCTCCTTGCCCTGACGTGGAGTATAGTTTCCGCATCGCCAGCTGACCTGTGTCTGCTCTTTCCATACCCTGATTGTTTGTTACCGATAACTGCTTGTACAAGGACCCTGATTTGTTGATAGACCCAGATTTCCCACTGACGATTCTCTCACTTGATCCCCTGTGTGTTTGTCTATTTTCCCTTGGGAAATCTGCCCTACAGGTTGCTCGTTTAATCGACCTCCCGATTTTCCTACGAGTCCTGAAACTGGGCACACAATATCACGCCAGATTTGTGCAAGTAGACCTGCCTCTAAGACTATTGTATTTATCTATAGCTCAAGTTATTTGTGCAACGTTTGTGCGATATACCTTGTAGATAGACCAATCTATGTTAGCAGGTCTGCAATGCAGGTTGCAGAATATAACGGTCCTTCAAGGGTTCTATTTCCTACCAAGTCGTAATATAAAAGTCCTGCCCTGCAGTTTGCTGAACATAGAAATAATCACGCTTTTCTTGAATCATGGTAAACTCACATTTTGAGTCATTGTATATGTTGAAACCAAGTTAAAGTGCTTTCACTCTGCAACCTAGTGATCACAGAATCATTTGATGCTGAGTGGTATTCAGGATTAAGTAATACCTCCCTGGTTTGGGATTCTAGGTATTACAGTATTCATTGCAGTGAAATATCATATTGTCATACTCTGTACATTAAGGTCCAGACTACGCTACTCCGGGGTGAGCGCCATAGCGCCCGGTACAACAGGTTTGCGAATATGCCTTTAAGTAAAAGACCCGAGCAATTGACTCCGTGTTAATTTCGGGCAATGACTCGCAACATGTGTCAATTAAGTGATAGGCTGAAGTGGCTGTCATAGTTAATGTGACAGGAGGAGGTCATGTGATCTAGACAGAAAGTGCTGAAGAAATCAAGTGCAAGCATAAAATTCTTCCCCTAATCTGAAAACCTCAAGCAGCTTCAAGTGTTTGCACAATTTTTAAATCTTTTGTTTCCTATTAGATACAAGCTGTTTCACATTAAAGCCATGTTTTTCAATCTTTATTCAAGAAATAATTCAATAATAATGTGAAAACATCTTGGATGTGCGCATTCAGATATAGGAGGTGTGAGTCCTTTGATACAGAGCTTTGAAAATAAATTATTTGAGCATTCACATGTCATGGACTTTATTTAGTTAGACACACATTACAGGAAATTGTGAAATTCAAAATAAACTTTATAAATACAGAGTTTAGGCCCAAATAGCTAAACTAGAAAAATGTTGTGGTTCTACAGCTTTTATCTTGAAGTTGCCATCCTCTTGACAGTTTTTCTTGATTACCAGTACAGTGAATTGATATAGCATGTTCAAACTTCATTATAAGAATCTCGTGCCTTTCATTGTGGTGCAACTGATATTGAAGGAATAGATTAAAATGCACCTCTCATACCTGCTAAAGAGGTGCTTTTCGTTTCGTTCTGAATCAAAATTCGGACCAAATTTTCCCGATGCGTTTTTCAAAAGTGCTTCCGAAACACAAATTGGTTCCACCCGAAACAGAACGAAAACAAATCGATTCGGACCAAATTGAAACGCACGTCTCTAGCAGGTATGAGAGGTGCATTTTAATCTATTCCTCTATCAGTTGCACCACAATGAAAGGTATAACATTCTTATATTGAGGTTTGAACATGCAGTATTAATTCGCTGTACTGGTAATCCTGAAGAGCTGTTATGAGGATGGCAACTTCAAGATGGCTGTATGTTTTTACAGATCAATTTGTTATACCGTTTCACTTAAACTCGGCACCGCGTCCCTGTCCATTGGTTGTGGTGCTGAATCTGTTGTATTCAGCACCACAGGCCATGGACAGCGCCATGGTGCCGTTTGGTGCAATTCGGCAACAGTGAAATTCCCCATGGGCAACTAATGGTTAATCTAGTCAGAGAACGCCGAACAGCACCGAAATGTCACTGAAATGCCCTGATTTTCTGTGGTTTCATTCGACAGGTTTAATCAGGCGAATCCCATAAGCTTCAGTGTAAAAAAAAAAAAAATCAATTTTTATTAAATATTCAACCTTTTATTTTTTTCACTTGCAGCAAAAAGTCTTTTTTTAGGATTTTTTTAGGCATTTTTTGGTACGTTTTGGATTCTTAATTTATTTTAAAACAAGTCTTTTTCCTTTGCCGAACGCAGCATTTTTTTCTTTCCGTCAGTCTGGCTGCATTCAGCAGGGGTGTCTATGGTGCTGAAACCTATTCAGCACCATGGATAGCAGCTCCTCAGGGCTCCGGAGCACCACCGGGCTGCTGTCCTTGATACTGAATAGGTTTCAGCACTATGGATCGCAACTCTATGGGCCTTCGGAGGCCCGGCAGAGCTGCTATCCATGATGCTGTAACCTATTAAGTACCAAAGACGACAGCCCCGTGGTCCCCGTGGTGCTTCCTACGAAATTTAACATTTTCGTGCTTCCGAGGGCATCCCGAATCCGAATTTTCGACCACACGAAATTTCAGATCGATTAGAAATATCGGATCGATTAGAAATTTCGGGTCAAATTTCGAATTTAAAAAAAAAAATCTTTTTTTTTTTTTTTTAAATGCTTAAGGCTAGGGTCAGACGAAAGCATTTTTCCCCGCGAACGTGAAAAAGTGCGTCCGACCGCATTGACGTATTTTTTCACGGAATGCGCAAAAACGGTCAGACCACGCGCATTTTCGGGCGTGATTTTGTACGGATCGTCAATAAAACTCTTTTGCGTCTGGACGTTATGTTGGCTGGACATTAGCAGTGTCTGACGTCTCCTAATCACGCAAACACGCCACTATGCCGCACCTCTCAAAAAAATGCGTTCAAATTCCACTTGCGTTGCACGGCCGGACTTTTGTGCGGCCGTACATCGTATATTGGCCGTCATTGCCCGTCATCTGCTGCTAGTGCGGCCGTAATTATGTGCGCCAGAACGCACGTTAAAAGTGCGCTGGTCTGACCCCAGCCTTAAAGATCCTAAAAAAAATCAAAAAATAAAGAGACTTTTTACTGCAGAATATTATAATCAACGGTTTATTAGATATTGAATTAGAACTGGAATATTTTTAACATTGAAGCCTATGGGATACAACATTTCCACACTATCGAATTTGATATCAAATTTTGAATTGATATCAACTATCAAATTGATCTTAATTTACAATACAAGTAATAGTCAGCAAAGGACTTTATGAAACAAATTAATTTAATTTCACGGTTTTAATTTGATTCAAGTACAAAATCCATGACACAGCTTAATATTTTATAGGGGTGTGCGTTTCGATTCGGACCGATTCGTTTTTTTTTCACGAATCGAGCCGATTCGGTGCTTCAGATTCGTCCGATGTTCCGAATCGGATCGCCACCGAAATACACAGCAGAATCCGAAAAAAAATTCCGATCCGAAACAAAATAATTTCGTTATTTCGTATGAACGTGAAATTTGTAAAATCTCAAGTCATTTTTGTTCCATTCATGATTTCGGTTCCATTTCGGACATCGTATTTTTCGGTTCCATTGCTGATTACGTAATTTCGTATCGTTTAGATCAAATTCGATAGTTACTTGATATCCATTTGATAGTTCATGTCAAATTCGATAGTTGTAGCGTATGAATCCTCACACTGCCGGGCAGCGCCTCTCTACAGTATAATTAATGCAGCATATGATTCCGCACACTGCCGGGCAGCACCTCTACATTATAATAATGCAGCATATGATTCCGCACACTGCTGGGCAGCACCTCCACAGTATAATAATGCAGCATATGAATCCTCACACGGCCGGGCAGCACCTCTACAGTATAATAATGCAGCATATGATTCCGCTCACTGCTGGGCAGCACCTCTACAGTATAATAATGCAGCATATGATTCCGCACACTGCCGGGCAGCACCTCTACAGTATAATAATGCAGCATATGATTCCGCACACTGCTGGGCAGCACCTCTACAGTATAATAATGCAGCATATGATTCCGCACACTGCCGGGCAGCACCTCTACAGTATAATAATGCAGCATATGATTCCGCACACTGCTGGGCAGCACCTCTACAGTATAATAATGCAGCATATGATTCCGCACACTGCCGGGCAGCACCTCTACAGTATAATTAATGCAGCATATGACTCCGCACACTGCTGGGCAGCACCTCTACAGTATAATAATGCAGCATATGATTCCGCACACTGCTGGGCAGCACTTCTATAGTATAATTAATGCAGCATATGAATCCTCACACGGCCGGGCAGCACCTCTACAGTAGTGATGGGCCGAACACCCCGGTGTTTGGCTCGCATTCGAACTCGAACTTTTGAAAAAGTTTGAATTCGAATGAGAACACGATTCGAACTCAATGCAAATCTATGGGGCTCAAAAGTTCGAATTTTAAAGTGCCCTCCAAGAGGGCGTATATACAAGATATTGGCCATAAAAGGTGTATGGGGGTCCGGGTAGTGCCCTGGGGGACAGGAAACAATGAAAATAAAGCAAAAAACCCAACTTTTTAAAAAAAATTAAATGTGCACCGATTTGGATATCGACTAACTATCGAATTTGAAATGAACTATCAAATGGATATCCATTTGATAGTTCATTTCAAATGTTAAAAATGGTGTGGGAAATGTTTTACCCCATAGGCTCAGGCATGTATCTTGGCCTAGGCTGACTAGGCCCAGGCCTTGGGCGGCACTTTTCTGTCACTTTTGGGGGGCGGCAGTCAGCCTCTGCACCAAAAATGCCACCCTGCGAAGCGCCGCTCACTGTGACCTGCGGCTGCCGGTTTGTTTATCCCTGGCGGCCACGATATCAGAATGTGCCTCCCGAGTCTTCAATGCAGAGTGCGTGCCTCCCACATTGAATCCACCTGCACGGCATGCTGCATTGAACCTGCCCCTTCAGTCACATGATCACTACAGGTCACGTGTTCCATATCGGCAGAGCAGAGGAGAAGAAACAGGGGTGCGGTAGTGGAGCCTGGCTGCAGCATCAAGGAGTCTGCCACTGCCATCCTGTGTTAAGGACCCGGAGCGTATAGAGAAAAGAGCCGGTGAGATCGATTTGGAGGTGATGCAGGTCACTGGTGGTGAGTGATGACCCACTGTGTGCAGTGTTACTTTGGCTACATTGTGAAATTTTAAAGTGGGGGAAGATAATTGTGGAATGGGGGGAGCAGCAGGCATCCCACCCTCCCTTCAATCCCCCCTGCAGCAGCCAGCCCCCTTTACCTATAATCCCCCTGCAGCAGCCAGCCCCCCTGCAGCCGGCAGCCCATCTTCCCTTCAATCGTCCCCTGCAGCAGCATCCCCCTTTACCTATAATCCCCCTGCAGCAGCCAGACCCCCTTACCTATAATCCCCCCTGCAGCAGCCAGCCCCCACTAACCATAATCCCCCCTGCAGCAGCCAGCCCCCACTAACAATAATCCCCCCTGCAGCAGGCAGCCCCCACTAACTATAATCCCCCTGCAGCAGCCAGACCCCTTTACCTATAATCCCCCCTGCAGCAGCCAGCCCCCACTAACTATAATCCCCCTGCAGCAGCCAGCCCCCATAACTATAATCCCCCTGCAGCAGCCAGCCCCCTAACTATAATCCCCCGCAGCAGCCAGCCCCCACTCACTATAATCCCCCGTGCAGAAGCCAGCCCCCCTAACTATAATCCCCCTGCAGCAGCCAGCCCCCACTAATTTAATCCCCCCTGCAGCAGCCAGCCCCCTAACTATAATCCCCCGCAGCAGTTAGCCCCCCTAACTATAATCCCCCTGCAGCAGCCAGCCCCCACTAATTTAATCCCCCCTGCAGCAGCCAGCCCCACTAACTATAATCCCCCCTGCAGCAGCCAGCCCCACTAACTATAATCCCCCCTGCAGCAGGCAGCCCACCCTCACTTCAATCCCCCCTGCAGCAGCCAGCCCCCTCACTATATCCCCCCCACAGCAGACAGCCCCCTCACTATAATTCCCTCCCGCAGCAGGCAGCCGTCCTCACTATAATCCTCCCCACCGCAAAGCAGCCCCCTCACTATAATCTCTCCCCCCCCACAGCAGGCAGCCCCCTCCCTATAATCCCCCCCACAGCGCATGTTTCTGTGGGTTTTATTGTTGTGCAGCTCTGTGATACGCTCATACACCGCGCATGTTTCTGTGGCTTTTATTGCGGTGTTGCTCTGATATGCTCAACCACAGCGCATGTTTCTGTGGGTTTTATTGCTGTGTGCACCCCGCTACTTCTTGTACACTATTTACCGTACTTTACATTTCAATATTTTATTTGATTATCTCGTAAAATAATATACATCTGAAATGGTATACAAAATATACAACTAGGCACTTGGTATCCACTTTTAATTAATATAGAGAGGAAGAGGCAGAGCTCTAAGGGAAAAGGGTGGAGCCTAAATAGGAAGGGGTGTGGTTTAAACATGAAGAGGCCTGACCTTGACAGGAAGCGGTGTGTCAAATTAAAATTGGGTGGTGCACAAATTTAGTCAGGCCTAGGGCAGCACAAAACCGAAATACACCACTGCATAGGCTTCAATGTTAAAAATGGTGTGGAAAATGTTTTACCTCATAGGCTTCAATGTTAAAAGTGGGGGAAATGTTTTACCCCATAGGTTTCAATGTTAAAGGTGTGGGGAAATGTTTAACCCATAGGCTTCAATGTTAAAAATATTCCCGGTTTAATTAAATATCTAATAAACCATTGCTTATAATATTTTGCAGTAAAGAATCTCTTTATCTTTAGCATTTTAAAAAAAAATTCTATTATATATATATATATTTTATTTTTTATTATTTTTTTATCCATTTGAATCGAAACGAAAAAAACACCTGGAAAAAAAAACTAAACTACATTTCTAGCGGTGCACATCTCTAGATTTGCAGAATTCAGTTTGCTTTTCCCCAAGGTAATCCTTAAAATCTGTCCTATTAGGGGTACTTGAGGAGCGCGTTTGGGAACCACTGCCCTAGGATATATTACGTTTTATAAATTCTAGTTAGGGTTGCACTGATACCGATACTAGTATCGGTGCCGATACCAGGTACTGCAGGACTACTTGGTACTCGTGCAGTACCCCCGATATTTTTCCCGATACCGGAAGCCGGCATTGAGCCGGCTTGCCGGCATCCAAGGTGCTGGGGCGGCTGTCCGAATGCTCTATCGCCATTCGGACAGGCCCTGCAGCTGCTCACCGCCTTCATACTTACCTTCCTGGGCGACGCCGGGAAAGTCTTTGCGCGTTGCGCTCGTTGGAAGGCAACCCAGCCGCGATCACGTGGGACCATGTGATCGCGGCTGGGGTCCTTCCTATGTGCGCAACGCGCGAAGACTTTCCCGGCGTCGCTCAGGAAGGTAAGTATCATCGCGAAGAGCTCCAGGTGAGCTGGGGGGGCATATCCCATGAGCTGGGGCAATCCCATAAACTGGGGCAATCCCATAAACTGGGGCATATCCCATGAGCTGGGGCATATCCCATGAGCTGGAGCATATCCCATGAGCTGGGGCAATCCATGAGCTGGGGAAAATCCATGAGCTGGGGCAAATCCATGAGCTGGGGCATATCCCATGAGCTGGGGCATATCCCATGAGCTGGGGGCAATATCCATGAGCTGGGGGCAATATCCATGAGCTGCGGCATATCCATGAGCTGGGGCAGTATCCATGTGCTGGGGCAGATCCATGAGCTGGGGGCAGTATCCATGTGCTGGGGCATATCCATGTGCTGGGGCATATCCATGAGCTGGGGCAGTATCCATGTGCTGGGGCATATCCATGAGCTGGGGGCATATCCATGAGCTGGGGGCATATCCCATGAGCTGGGGGCATATCCCATGAGCTGGGGGCATATCCATGAGCTGGGGGCAGTATCCATGAGCTGGGGGGCAGTATCCATGAGCTGGGGGCAGTATCCATGTGCTGGGGGGCAGTACCCATGAGCTGGGGGGCAGTATCCATGTGCTGGGGCAAATCCATGAGCTGGGGGCAAATCCATGAGCTGGGGGCAATATCCATGAGCTGGGGCAATATCCATGAGCTGGGGCAGATCCACGAGCTGGGGGGCAGTATCCATGTGCTGGGGCAGTATCCATGAGCTGGGGGCATTTTTATATGAGGTCTGTTCTTATTAGAAAGTGTTCACATGACATAAAAAAAGTATCGGTACTCGGTATCGGTGAGTACTTGAAGAAAAGTATCGGTACTCGTACTCGTCTTAAAAATGTGGTATCGGTGCATCCCTAGTTCTAGTCATCGGATAAAATGAGAGCACAAAGAGTGTATTTTATCTCTGAACATTATAAATGTATACAAGTAGTCGAGTCCTAGAACTGCCTCCCAGCATAGAAGCTACAGAAAATAAAAGATGAGAAGGTGGGTCTCTGAAGGGACTCTTTGCCCCCCCCCCAGTTTGTTTAAACGGAACCACATGCATAACCACATGACATATGTACAGTGTTACTCAATAGGTTGGGGTTTAGCGAACATATCAGAGTTTTTTTTCTTCTTTTTATATTTCATCAAAGTATAAAACACACAAGGGGACCCTTCATCTACTTGACGAGATTATTCATTAAACAGAAAATTGTGTCATGCTAGACCACAATAAAATCTATAAATCCATTTTGACGCAGTTGGATTTTTTCCAATATTGTTATTTTGACCCAAACTTGGCAAGTCATTTGCTGACTCAGCATATGTTACTTTTTAGCAAATAAGCCCCTCTTAATAGCACATGTGAACTGATGGATATACCGTTGTCTAAGCATGCAGGCACATGTGTTTTATTTAATTTATTGGTAGGTATCTAAGGGGTGATGTAAAGGGGTCTTAAGCTAAATACACCCCATGTGTTCCAGATACCCTTAAAGGGATGACGCCACGGCTGCATCAATTAACAATGAATGTCTCTGGCTGGGAGCCCGATCTCGCTGACACCGTACGATTCCAAGCTTGGGCTGCTGGAACACACAAAGAAAACACAAAATAATCTAATGTTTTAACGCACCGGCGCAATTCGATTGCATCTGGTCTAACGGCACCCCAGAATTCGCTACAACTATGGTGTCCATTGTTCAGCCCTTCTCAAAAAGCCTTTTCTTTGTAGGCTTTGCTTGTGCTCTGCAGCAGGAATTCTCCTCCAAATAATAAGAATAGTGGTATTGTTCCTTGCCCGTGCTGGCTGATTCACAGAGACCTGCTCCAGAGAGCGAGAGAGGTGACCATGGACGCCTTTTGGCCACATGTGTTTACACAAGGAAATGCATGTGGGTTCATGGTGGCGCCTGATGTCAGCAGCTCTTCCCTGTATTCCTGACCCCTTATAGAAACGCTTTTTTGCTTCTGGGTAATTTTACTGCAATCCAGATGTGCTCTGGCTCCAGAGTGGCTGTTGAGTCTCGCTGAACTGGCATCTCGGAAAAACATCAATCCGTGGGGTAAAATGGCATGGTGGTTCTTTCAAGAAAAGAAGGGGGAAAAAAAGAGAGAAAGAAAAAAAAAACTCCTGTAATGCCTCTCAGTAACACATCATGATTTATTCAATCCCAATCAAAAGCTTGTGCAAAAAAATATATATATAAATCCAGCCCACTCAGAAAAGACTGCTTTTTTTTCTTCTTTCTTTTACATTACAGGTTTTGGCTTCTTTGTGTATGAGGAAGTGGAGTGGACATGGTGCATGCAAAAATGTAATTTAAAGAAAGTCTCGTTTATACTTTGTATGTATTTATATTGTAATGTCTTAGTACAAAACCTGAGGGGGAAGTTGGCCTCTCCTTTGGGCAGCAGGGGCCTGAATGAAAACCCTGGAGGACCCTGCCTGGTCTTGAAGGCCGTTTGTTGGGCCGCATTGTGGTACATCAGCCCATCAGAAGTGACAACTGGTGAAGCTTGCATATGGCATGGACAAGTGTCCTACTGTATTTGCTTATGCCGATGAAAATCTTAAAGGGACACTCTAGGGGTATTTTATTTATTTATAAAGTATTTTACCAGGAATGATACATTGAGATTTCTTTCATTTTCAAGTATGTCCTGAGTTCAAGAACATTGTATTTCTGTACCTACTGTAAAAATTCTAAGTAATAAATGCAAGATATGAAAATAAAAACAAGTATACAGATTAACACAGAAAATAAATATGTAAGAAATATAGTTGCATGTTTACAGGTGCATTCTGTATCGAGGTATGTTAATAGAGATCTCTTAAGTGACTTTAGACTGGGGGAAGATTTGATGCTGTCTGGGAGGTTATTCCATAATTGCGGTGCTCTGTAGGAAAATGAGGATCGAGTCACTTTCTTTTTGTATAGTGGTATTGCAAGTAAGGTGCAGGACTTGGATCGGAGGTTATAGTATGAGGGAACTGCTGGGGGAAGAAGTCTATTCAGGTAGGGTGGTAGCTTCCCAGTAAAGCTCTTATACACCAGGTTGGAAAGGTGAAGAGTGCGTCTAGACTCCAGCGACTGCCAGTTTAGCTCTTTTAACATGTCACAATGGTGGGTCATGTAGTTACATTGTAGCACAAAGCAGCAGAATGAGTTATACAGTGTAGTAAGTTTATGAAGGTGTGTTTGCGGGGCAGCTGCATACACTACATCTCCGTATTCAATAGCCGGCATAAGCATCTGTTGTACTGTGTTTTTACCACAGGGCAGTTTGGGGTAAAGTTTAGATGAGTTTTTGATGTGGGAGCCAAAGGATAGATTTAGGTCTAACCATACCCATCTATGTGTCAGGACAAGATCAAATGGCACGCTGACCACAGTCACTTCTCTTAAATATCTAGGTATGTGGTTAGACCCAAATCTATCCTTTGGCCCCCACATTGAAAAACTCTCATCTAAACGTTACCCCAAACTAGGTGACCTGTACAGAAACAAATCCTGCCTGAGCCCTGCGGTAAGAAAGCAGATTGTGCAACAAATGCTTATGCCGGCTATTGAATACGGAGATGTAGTGTATGCAGCAGCCCCACAAACACACCTTCATAAACTTACTACATTGTATAACTCATTCTGTCGCTTTATGCTACAATGTAACTACATGACACACCACTGTGACATGTTAAAAGACTGGCCATCGCTGGATTCTAGACGCACTCTTCACCTTTCCAACCTGGTGTTTAAGAGATTTCCAGGGAAGCTACCACCCTACCCGAATAGGCTGCTACCCTCAACCTATAACCTCCGATCCCGGACCAGCACCTTACTTGCAATACCACAATACAAAAAGAAAATGGCTCGATCCTCATTTTCCTACAGAGCACCGCAATTACGGAATAACCTCCCAGACGCCATCAAATCTTCCCCCAGTCTTAAGTCACTCAAGAGCTCCCTATTAACATACAGTACCTCAATACAGAATGCACCTGTAAACCGGTAACATGGTGACCATTTTACTTACATATTTATTTTCTGTGTTAATCTGTATATTTGTGTTGTGTTTTTAATATCTTGCATTTATTACTTTGTATTTCTGTAATGACTGTAAAATTTCAATGTTCTTGAACCCAGGACATACTTGAAAACGAGAGAAATCTCAATGTATCCTTCCTAATAAAATACTTTGCAAATAAATATTTGAGAGAAGTGACTGTGGTCAGTGTGTCATTTGATTTTGTCCTGACACATAGATGGGGTGTTTGCAATTTGTGTAGTTTAGGTGCTTTTCCAAAGAGCATTGTTACAGTTTTGTCAGTATTTAGAAAATGTTTGTTATCTGCAATCCACTTTTCTACCTCTGTGAATTGTTCTTGCAGCACGGCCTCCAGCTGCGGGAGATTTGGTGTGCTGGTATAGATTATGGTGTCGTCTGCGTACATGTGTACAGTTGAGGATGGGTGCAACCAGAGGGGATAAAAATTGGAAACTGCTGTCCCAGTGCTGCTCCGACCCGGCAGCCGTTCTCATTTCCTGTACACGTTACATGCCGCAGCAGGCAGGGGGTCTGGATGCTTGTCATTGTCTAGTCGGAAATGTATCCTCTGGGCTGTGGCGTCACAAGGGGGGCAGGGGGTGCAGCCTGCACTGGGTGACACCACCCCCTAGGGTGACGCCCTAAATTTAGTTATTTATTTATTTTACACAAAAATATTTTGCCAGGAAGGATACATTGAGTTTTCTCTCATTTTCAAGTATGTCCTGGGTAGGCAAGGCCTAGGGTGGCACTTTCCAGGGGGCGGAAAAAAAAACACCACTGAAGGGGATACTCACAGAGTACCGAAATTACGCAGACATTTTAGTGTTCTGTTGTTCTACACACTTTGGGGAATCAAATTTCCCCGGGGGAATTCACTGCAGGGTCCCTGAAGTGCAGGGAATCAGCCACCGAATGCTGCCGCAAACCAGTCGCCCTCTGTTTTAAAAAAACTACTGAACGAAAATGTCTGGAATTTACATATAAGATCCAATGAATGATAATAAGGTCTGTTACAGGAAAAAGAAAAACTGCTTAAAAGATACAAAAAAAAATAGTTTTTTTTACTACAGATTAAAAGAATAACGGTTTATTATATATTGGATAAAAACGGGAATAGTTTTACAACCTATGGGGTTCACCTGATAAAACCTGCCGAATGAAACCAACGGACATCAGGACATTTCTCTGCTGTTCGGTGTTCTCTGAACAGATTAACCATTACTTCTCTATGGGGACTTTCACTGCCTTCGAACAAGCACCGTTCTTGCTGGCAGTTCGCCAAAATTTGTGTGCGAGCATATCACAGAGCTCCACAGCAATAAACCAAACAGTAATGTGCGTCGTGTATAAGCATTCAGTGTTATATGGGAGTACTGATTTATGAGCAAGAGTAGTTAAAAAAAGAAACCGCAAAACTCGGGGGGGGGGTGACACCAACCCTAGTGACGCCACAGCCTCTGGGGCATCCATGGGATGGTGGGAAAGGGTGAGGGCAACGGTGTCATCTTGACCATTTATATTACATTTATCATGACGCCTTGAGTGTCCCCTTAATTATTCTCAATGACTTAGATGTCTATCTGTTCCAGCCACCGAAGGTGATTTTGGGCTAGGATAAGTGGGAAGTCGCATCACTTTCAAGTACTTTGTGTCACACGTCCCCTCAGCATGATGAACAATTTCATATAAACATATCACAATAATAATGGAATACGTAACTGGCGGCGCGATGGAAGTCGCTTATGGATCGTATGGTGATTCTCCTTCGCTTACAGGTCGTATGATGGTTCTCTTTAGAAATGCCGTCCACATATGACATGAAAGACAATGAAGGGTACAATAGTGCAGAACGGTAACAATTGTGAATAATAAACATGCGATACTGTTCCCACTCACAAAGAAAGAGCCCCAACACTGGCTCTGAGCGGGTCAACACATTCAGTCACAGATGTCTGTATTGCCGGGAACGGCCCACAACTTTCCAAGATGTCAATCTTCTTATGGTGCCCATACATATGGAAACATGGAATAAAAGGAAAATTTTCCCGTGTAGGACTGTTGGAAATGTGATATGAAAATACACAGAGGTATCGCACTCACGTGTGTTGGAGCTTATAACCAAGCTCTAGGATCAAGCGCCTGTGGATTTATTTGACGGTAAAGCCCATGGAAAACCTCTTGTATTCAGCAACACACCGGGGAATGGTGCAGATAAATAAAAATTTATTAGAACATAAAAACAAATAAAATGGATTAACCTGGCTCAACCAGTGTACCAAAACGCGTTTCGCCGCGTAACGCAGCTTGCTCAGTCGGTTTACAGTTGATATAACAGGTTACAATTTATACCTTTCAAGTCCTATACTCAAATTGTCCCCAGGTGTTGCTTGTTAGACCGGCGTGCGGTTCACGCCTCGAAGATGTTGAGGTCGGGTATTCTCCGCGGGTCCGCCATTTTGCGCCTGCGCAATGCAAGCGCTTGCGTTCCAGAATGGATGTCGGCCATCTTGCGCATGCGTATTGCCTATTTCTTCTCTCCGGTCAGCCTATGTGCGCCAGAGTGTGTGTCTCTCATCCCGAGCGGCCAAAAAAAGCGGAATAGAGACCGCAGCAATGTTGGGGCCAGGCATTGACATCCCCAAAGGCTTTTACCCATATCCTTTACCGAAAAAACAGATAGAATATACATAAATTATGATAAACAGCTGTGTTGTCATACCCAGGATATAAATAGGTGCTGCGAAACCCCTTATGTTCCGCATTTTTGGACCTCGTAATGCAAAAAAAAAAAAATGTGTATGAGTGTATACAGTGATGATGTGCATAATTGGCTGGAATTAAATATATAAATATATATAGTGCTCAATTATATCAAGGCAATAGATGGTATAATGTAATTAACTACCAACACAGATATGAGCTACATCATTGTACGAAGTGAACTATGTGTTTTGGGTGCTGCTTTTACTTTATATGGCATAATTAGCATTACACCATATATACTATTTACTGCGTAGAATGTAAATAGGTGATAGTATCGTTGTCTTATCTATAATGCTGATAGTGGGTGAAATATACCCAGTTATTGTAATTCTGAGAATGAATTAATATAATGAACCATTACTATAACGTGAGTAATGGTAAGAGTATTGGTGTACAATATGATTCTATGGCCATCTTATAGGACCATAGCTGTGAAATGTAGTGAAGAGTTATTAATTGATAAATATTGTACTAATATTGACTAATGTAATGGGTGTTATGAACTACACGATAGTGGGGATGTATCATGAACTGTAATAAATATTGTACACTATACAGTGTAAACTATAAGTGTTAGTAAATGTGTATCATGTGTTATAAATCTAATATGTCCCAAATGCGGAATTAAAGAGGCCTCTATTGTCGCTAAAGGAAGTGGATGACTTCAAAATCGTCATTATGTGCCTCATTTCTGCCTTCCCCAATTTGTTAGGTAGATTTTCTTCTACTTCTATTTTTTTTCCTGCTCCAATGCCCAGAATTTAACGCCTGCAGGGGAGCTATTATGATATATTTTACAATGCAAGGAAACGGAATGCTTATCATAACCGTTTCTAATGTTTCTGGCATGTTCTGATATCCTAACATTTAGGGCTCTTTTAGTGCGTCCTATATAGCCTAGACCACAAGGACACTCCAACATATAGACCACATTTTTTGAGCAGCAATTGAGAATCCCTTCATTCATTCTCAGAATTACAATAACTGGGTATATTTCACCCACTATCAGCATTATAGATAAGACAACGATACTATCACCTATTTACATTCTACGCAGTAAATAGTATATATGGTGTAATGATAATTATGCCATATAAAGTAAAATCAGCACCCAAAACACATAGTTCACTTCGTACAATGATGTAGCTCATATCTGTGTTGGTAGTTAATTACATTATACCATCTATTGCCTTGATATAATTGAGCACTATATATATTTATATATTTAATTCCAGCCAATTATCACTGTATACACTCATACACATTTTTTATTTTTTGCATTACGAGGTCCAAAAATGCGGAACATAAGGGGTTTCGCAGCACCTATTTATATCCTGGGTATGACAACACAGCTGTTTATCATAATTTATGTATATTCTATCTGTTTTTTCGGTAAAGGATATGGGTAAAAGCCTTTGGGGATGTCAATGCCTGGCCCCAACATTGCTGCGGTCTCTATTCCGCTTTTTTTGGCCGCTTGGGATGAGAGACACACACTCTGGCGCACATAGGCTGACCGGAGAGAAGAAATAGGCAATACGCATGCGCAAGATGGCCGACATCCATTCTGGAACGCAAGCGCTTGCATTGCGCAGGCGCAAAATGGCGGACCCGCGGAGAATACCCGACCTCAACATCTTCGAGGCGTGAACCACACGCCGGTCTAACAAGCAACACCTGGGGACAATTTGAGTATAGGACTTGAAAGGTATAAATTGTAACCTGTTATATCAACTGTAAACCGACTGAGGAAGCTGCGTTACGCGGCGAAACGCGTTTTGGTACACTGGCTGAGCCAGGTTAATCCATTTTATTTGTTTTTATGTTCTAATAAATTTTTATTTATCTGCACCATTCCCCGGTGTGTTGCTGAATACAAGAGGTTTTCCATGGGCTTTACCGTCAAATAAATCCACAGGCGCTTGATCCTAGAGCTTGGTTATAAGCTCCAACACACGTGAGTGCGATACCTCTGTGTATTTTCATATCACATTTCCAACAGTCCTACACGGGAAAATTTTCCTTTTATTCCATGTTTCCATATGTATGGGCACCATAAGAAGATTGACATCTTGGAAAGTTGTGGGCCGTTCCCGGCGATACAGACATCTGTGACTGAATGTGTTGACCCGCTCAGAGCCAGTGTTGGGGCTCTTTCTTTGTGAGTGGGAACAGTATTGCATGTTTATTATTCACAATTGTTACCGTTCTGCACTATTGTACCCTTCATTGTCTTTCATGTCATATGTGGACGGCATTTCTAAAGAGAACCATCATACGACCTATAAGCGAAGGAGAATCACCATACGATCCATAAGCGACTTCCATCGCGCCGCCAGTTACGTATTCCATAATTCCTTTTCACTGGTTTGGGGGAAACCACTGATTGCTGGCTGGCTTTGGATAGTTGGTGACGGCACAGGCAGGGGCGCCTACCATTTTGCTTGTTTTATATCACAACAATAATTTCTTAGTGTGGATGCAAGGGGATTGGCGACCAAACACTCCATGGGGACTCCCTTTCACATGTCTGAGTGATTCTCTTTTTCTTATAGGGATTAAAAACAACCACCAGGTTCTCCACAACCATCATGCTTCATTTTATAAGTTGACGCGAAATGCCCTGTTTTCCCAATGAAATTATTGAGCGTTGGGAAAGATCTGTCTTTGGAGTGTCCTTTTAACATCAAAGCATCTCATTCTTCATGTGTTGAACCGTAAACATGGTCAATGGGTGTAATTCACTTTTAATACAGAGGATCGACTTGCACCATCAAAGAGCCGCTCCATAAATCACAATGGGTCCTATTCCAAGGCTGACGATAAGATACCTTCTCAAGACGTTATACATAACTTCTCAGAATAGAAGGACAGGCTATTCCATGGTAGCTCTTTTGCAAAATTACTTGTCCTAACATACCACCCCCCCCCAAAAAAAATCCTTGATGCTGCCAAACTGCAAAAAACCCAAAATGGAACTGCTATTCTTCTGATAGGTGTTTAAACCAGTAAAAAAGGAATTAAAACTTGTGTAAATAAATATATAAAAAATAATAAAAAGGTCTGTTTAGAGAATAAAAAAGAGCCTTTTGAAAAAAGTCCAAAAATTAAATAAAGACTTTTTGCTGAAAATTAAAAGAATAAACTGTTGAATAAAAAAAATGCTAATTTTTCTACATTGAATCCTATGGGATTTTGCTGTTTTAGACCTGTCAAACTGAATCCCTGAAAATCGGGGCATTTCAGGCATTTCACTGACAGTTCGGTGCAGTTTGGCGTTAACCATTACTTCTCTAAGGGACAATTTCACTGCCAAATTGTGGTGAACTGCACCCTATTTCTGTCAAATTGCCATCTTTCTGAATAGATGAAGACAGTTCAGTGCAATTTGGTGGCAAGTTGATCGCTTATTGAATAACCCCTCGTGTCTGTCTTTCGCTGGTGCTGCTGCAGCGTGGTCCTCGCATCTCCCTCCTCTCCTCCTTTGGAATTCTCTCCAGATTATTATTATCCTTTATTTATATAACGCCATAAATTCCGCAGCGCTTTACAAGATCAGTGTACAAGGGGTTGATACATTGGAATATCACACATGGATGATACGGCCTGATTCAGAGGGACCCTGTTCCCAAGGGATTTTACAATCTATGAGATGTACAAGTATTTTGTGAGATAGGCGCATCCATATCGTTAGGTGTCTTGCCCAAGGACACTCGCTGGTGGCATCTTCAGAGTGGGATCGGGTCGTCTTTCCATGGTTTGTAGAGTAGCGCTCTGTTGGTTAGGTTGAACCCGCTTCTCGTAAAGTCGAGACTTCTCCACAGTTGTGTTGGAGGGATGTGCTGAATGGTATTTTGACTTGTCCTCCACAGTCGAAGGGTAGAGACGTTACCACTGGACTCCACAGCCGATAGTGTGGTAGGCAAGTATGTACCATTGGGTGTCCTGCCCAAGGACACTTACTGGAGAGGTGCTCTGGCCGGGATTCGAACCTGGGTCTCCACGTTTATAGAGCAGTGATGTAACCTCTACTCCATCCAGAAGATGAAGAATCCTGACACCCGAAATGCTCGCATCCTGATCGTTTCGTATAAGGATGATGTACCTCCATACTTACAATACAGCAAACTTCTATGCAAACAGTGGTGCTGTTGTTTGAATACATTGTGACAAAGCTGTTCTCCAATGTTTTATGCACTTGTCTGCCCTGGAAGGTCTTGAACTCGAATAAAAAGTCTGGAAATACCCTCATCGATCACCACACCTCCACCGACCTTCCCAAAAATGCAAGTGTCCCTATTTGGCCATTTGAACTACAGGATATATGCCTGTGCCCGATGGCCATGCCCATGGATTTGCCCCGGTAAATAGTGCGGAGTTGTGTCTTTCCAACAGTAACACACTAAAGTCATGCAAACGAAAATGACATTTTCACCTATTTCATCTTCGTTCTTTCCCAGGGAAGTCCTGTTTTGTTTTTGTGTTTTTTTTGTTTTATTTTTAATGTTTTGTTTAGTTTAAATGTAAAGCAATAACAAAGATTATGTAGCAGCGGAAGGAAAGAATTATGCGCCTTTAAAGTGGGATTATGGCGTAATTCTTTAAAATTGCTTTTTTTCCCTTTTCTTCTTCTTTTCTTTTTTTTTTTTTTTTTTTGACAGTGAAAATTGTCTCTGATGCAAAATAAACCAGAATATTGGGTCAAAATCTCACGCCACCTCCTTCATGTCAAGCTTTAAGTAAATAACTCTAATGGAAAAGTAAAGCCGGGGTTGTTTCAGCTATTTTGGTAATAAGCGTCCGTCTGCAAGCTGCGGGTGTTTAAACGTGACATTCGCTATCTCTGCCCTTCAGATTTATTAGCACCTATGGGACACATTCAGTATTATTCCAACACATGATTCCCATAACCTCCTGTATCTTAAGGGGCTATTGGAGCTGATTTGTAGGGATCTATTAAACGCACTATATACTTTGAAAGGTTGTGTAGGAAGATGCTCTTTTTTTTCCCCTTTCACATGCCTGTGTGATAAGGTTTTTTTTATCCTGTTACAGTAAATCTGGTTTATTGCTGTTCTCCATACTGGAAGTTTGTAAGGATATGCAAAGGCCAGACAAATATACAGGGTTATTCAAAGGGATCCGAATTGGGGCCGAAAGGTAACCGAACAGTGAAATTCAGCGTACGGTTACCTTTCCTGGCCATTCGGCTATTTCAGAGAGCAGTCAATACGCCAAATGTTGCGAATTGCCTGCACATACGGTGCCTGTTTGTTACCTGTTCGAGGGCAGTGAATCCCCATAGAGAAGCAATGCTTCGTCTATTCAGAGAACACAAAACAGCTGAGAAAAGTTGCCGAATTGCCCTGCTGTTCGGTGGTTTAATTCGACAGATTTATTCAGGCGAAACCCATAGCCTTCAATGTTAAAAATATTCCCGTTTTAATTCAATATCTAATAAACCGTTCATTATAATATTCTGCAGTAAAAAGTCTCTTTAGTCTTAAATTTCTTTTAGGATCTTTTAGGCATTTTTCAGGATTTTTTTTGCGAAAAAAAATTCAGTTTTTTTTTTCAAATCGTGTTTTCTTTTTCTGTAACAGCCCTTTTTATTATCATTCATTGGATCTTATGTAAATTCCAGACATTTTCGCTCAGTAGTTTCTTTGCAAACAGCGTTTCACTTTTCAAACATTCAAGCAAACTGTTTTTTTGTTTGTTTTTTTTTCACTCCATTCGTCTGCGGTTTTTTCCAGACTCTGCGCTGTGATCGGCGGCTGCTCGGGTTTCTCCGGCGTGTTCGGCATAGTTAATCCAGTTGTTTCTGTAGGTTTCAGTGAATGTTCGGCGGGTTTGCGGTGAGTGTTCAGTGTGTTTGCGGCGACGTTTCGCTGCACTAGGACGGCCCTGTGGTGCTTGCTGAATACACCGCAGGGTCGTCGAAATGGGATCACCAAATCGCACCGAAATGAAGAGAACGAAAAGTCACTGAACGTGCGGTGAGTTTTCGATTCACTTTGAATAAGCCTGCTAGTGTCAGTCGTTCTCACTGTACACCAAAGTGGTTAGTCAGAGAGAGCCGGTCTAGCCCCGAAATGTCATCGAACAGTGAATTTCCCTGTACGGTGCCACTTCGGGGCCATTCTGCTATTCAGAGAGCAGGCAGTTCGCCAAATTATGGCAAATTGCCAGCTTATACGGCGCCTGTTCGAGGGCAGTGAAATCCCCCATAGAGAAGCAATGGTTAATCTATTCAGGCTGGGGTCAGACGAACACAGTGCGAACGCACGTGCAGCCGCACTTTATCACGGCCGTAGTAGCAGCAAATGACGGCCAATGACGGGCAATATACGAAGTACGGCCGCACGAAAGTGCGGCCGTGCAACGCAAGCGGCAAACAAACAATTTTTTTAGAGAACGTGATACCGCTAGTACTGACGTACAGAGTGTTCTGCGTCCGCTAGCGACGTGTGTGCGTGATTAGGAGACGTCAGACGCTGCTAATGTCCGAGAAAGAGAATTATCTTAAGGCGCTGTGTAGTGTGTAGATTAGTTTGGTGTCTGGTCACCGTGCGAATATGCTGCCAACTCGGGGGTGGTGGCAGAGCCTTGGTGCTGCTACAAAATAGGATACAGAAGAAATGTGGGTACCCCTTCGTGCGGCGCTTCTCGCAAATTTGACGTATGGACGGAGTATTCGGGTCAAACGTACTCCTTAGTGCTTATCAGTATCCTGATATAGATATCAGTAACTTGGTCTAGGAACAAAACATATGTAAAGTAAACCTTCTAAAACTCTGGTACAAATCAGTTCCTAAAAACAACAGTCTGTCATTGTAATAAGGTTTCGAATCTTATCTGTATCAGTGTGCCACCATGCTGCTAATGTCCGGCCAACATAACGTCCAGACGCAAAAAGTGTTTTATTGATGATCTTTACAAAATCACAGCCGAAAATGCGCATCATATGACCGCTATTGCGTATTCCGTGAAAAAATACGTCCGTTCGAACGCACTTTTTCACGGACGACGCGAAAAATGCGTTAGTCTCAGAGAACACCGAACAGCAGTGAAAAGTTGCCGAAATGCCCTGCAGTTCGGTGTTTTCAGGTTTATTCAGGCGAATCCCATAGGCTTCAATGTTAAAAATATTCCAGTTTTAATTCAATATCTAATAAACCGTTTAATATTTTAATCTGCAGCAAAAAGTTTTATTCATTGATTATTTTAGGATCTTTTAGGCATTTTTCTGAATTATTTTTTTTTTTGTTTTTTCTTTTTTCTGTAACCGCCTTTTTATTATCATTCATAAGATCTTACATGTAAATTCCAGGCATTTTCATTCAGTAGTTTTTTTGCAAACCGCGTTTCAATTTTTTTTTTTAAAAAAAAATTTACCCCGTTCGTCAGCTTTTTTTTGCGGCTGGTCTGCGCTGTGATCGGCGACTTTTTCTGACGTGTTCGGCGTGCTTTTTTTTGGCCGTTCCGGTGAGTGTTTGAGTTATCGGCTGTTGTTCGACAGGTTTTCGGCAGGTTTTCCCTGCACTTCGGGGACCGTGTGGTGATATGCTGAATTCACTGCAGGGTGGGGAATTTTGATTCCACAAAGTGCGGGGAACGAGAGAGCACTTTGACATTTCGGGTGCTCTCTTAATGAACTGTATAGGGATTAAACGCATATATGTACAGTATATATACTCACACTGGGTTCAGGTGAGCTTTTCTGAAAATGAGGTGCACAGGAACGATTTGCTTTTGTGTGATTGGTTCCGGCATGTGTTACTGCACTCATCAGTGCAGTTTGCAATGTCCATGTGAATTGGATCAGGTAGGCTGGCCCACCCTAGCTTTTGAGGGGCTAAATCAGAGTGGGACGGCTGCTTGACCTAATCCGGTATAACCACTCGACCACATGGTTGTTTGCCTTCTTTTGGATCAACAGCATTAGGTGATGTGTGAAAGGCTGAATCTGATGGACGCCCATCTTTATTCAGCCTATGTAACTACGCCTATACTGACGCTCCTCCCAAAGTAACTCAGTGACCCACCTGATATATTACACCTAGTGACCCACCATCTAATAATTAGTATGTAGGCTGCTATACCTGTCTGATACATCATAGTATGTGCGTGCGATTCTAGATTGGCCACGGTAAGATGCGGTGATTAACACAGGCTGAATAAAGCGCTGTGACCGTGAAAATGTCGTAAATTCCCCCCCCCCAATGTTGGAAACAAAACAACACTGATAATTCCTTCACCTCCAGTGGTCAGTACATCCTGTGCCCACACAGCACATATCATTCTACTATCTGTGTCCCGAAAATATCCCCTGGCCTGTTTCCTGACTCACGTCCTCCCTTTGTTAATGAGCTTCCAGATTTTCCTCTCATTATTTTGGCATCCAAGACTAACACTTTTCCTTTAACCCACATTGTGCCGACCACAAGGTGATCTGTATGGTGAGCTTCCAATGTCTCAGCCTGCCTGTCACATCAGCAAACCGCCATCAAATAAAAGGGACGACTGCGCCACCAAGGGCATGGGGGCACATAGTATCATGTTTGGGGGCACGGTACAGGCGTTGCAGAAATATTAATTGGACAGTAGTCAGGCATCTCCACAAGATCTGCCTTCTGCACTGGATTTGGCAAGAAATAACAGATGCAACATTGGGTTCAGAATGTCCACACGATATATATATCATTTTAAGATGATCACGAGTGCTATGAGGACCCATGATCTGCCTCTACCCTGACTCTTCATCCAGTCATTCCTGTACTACAGACTACATGAATCCGCCCCAAAATAAAATACAGGTATTACTAATTTTTGCAACTGCACACATTTTCTTAGGGTTTTTTCCAACATTTTAATTTTTTTTAATTTTTTTTGCAAAGAATAATTAGCATGATAATTTATTAAACAATATTTACTACAGGTCCCCCCCCCCCACCAGCATCAAGACCACCACCACCACCATCAAGACCACCACCACTGGTGTAAACTCTTTTATATTTTTATGAGTTGAATTAGATGAGTATGAATGAGTTTGGTAATTGTTTCTAACCAGCATAAAATATGGCCCCTTCGGTGAAATTGCAAAGCACATTAACGTAAATAAACATAAATAAGTTAAAAAAAAATAGTTCCTGGCCAGTGTCGAGATCGGAGTTTCTGTGTCAGGGTGTACACCCATACAGATAAGTAAATGTCATGTAATTGTGGGGTGTCAGGCCTCTCAATCAGTCTTTTCCTGGCAGTGAGGAGCCAATGGACCATAGGCTTGGACATTAACTTTATTAGGGCAGTCTGGGTTCCATAAATGACAAATTGCTCCCTTGTTGTCCTGTTGTGTATGTGTCTGCCGTCTCCTGCTGGTGCTGAGCTGGATGACAGGGCTCCCTAATACCTTCATCCTTGGGTCAGCAGGTCAGCTGGCAGATTGGCCATAAAAACATAGAGGACAGACCCCTGGCTCCAGCAACTGGGCTGGAAAAATAACATTGGTGGCCTTTGAAGCGGGAGATGGTAGCTGGGTACCTGCTGCTGCAGCTGTGGTTATACCTGCTACTCAAAGGATGGACAATGAACCCTCTGTTTTCCCAAAGAGCAGTGCATGGCTGGGGTGATGGGACAGAGAATTGTATTTAATGTGAAAAATGTCATTTAAAAGCATTTTGCATTCTCGTCCTTTAAGATGCGACATGATCTAGGAAGTCTCTCACCATAACTCCAGCATCCTTCCTTTAAAATGCCAGCGTCCCTGTTCATTTATTTGAAATGTTGGATTTCAGAACTAAGTGATCTGTATTATTATTATCATCATTATCATCATTTATATAGCGCCAACAGTTTCCGCAGCGCTTTACAATAACCAAAGGGAACGAAATACAAATAAACGGACACAGGATGGAAACAAGAGGTGTAGAGGGCCCTGCTCATAGGAGTTTACAGTCTAGAGGGATTGGGGTTGAGGAAGACGAGAGGAATTTCACTAGATAGCAGGATCATTAGTGCCAGTGGTTTGGGAATGATGGGGCCATAGAAGCGGCTTCAATCATGTGTGAGTGGGTGAGCAGAGGGATGAGTTGCATCAGGGATGTGGTATGCTAATCTGAAGAGATGGGTTTTGAGGGATTTCTTGAAGGCCTGAAGGTCAGGTGAGAGTTTGATAGGGCGAGGCAAGTCATTCCACAGGACTGGTACTGCCCTTGAGAAGTCTTGGAGGCGAGAGTTGGCCGTGCGTGTGTAGACCGATGACAGGTGGAGATCACCTGCTGAACGGAGTTGTCTTGACAGGATGTGCTTGCGGAGTAACGAAGACATGCAGGGGGGGTTGAGTTATTGAGTGATTTGGACGCGAGCATCAGTATTTTAAACTGTATCCTGAAATGTACAGGAAGCCAATGGAGGGACTGGCAGAGGGGGGAGGTAGCGAGGTGCGTTTAGTGGGAAAAATAAGCCTTGCCCCTGCATTCGTTACAGATTGTAAAGGGGCAATACGGGAGTCGGGGAGGCCAATAAGGAGCGAGTTGCAGTAGTCAAGTCGTGAAATGACAAGAGCATGAACCAGCACTTTTGTGGTATCTTGTGTCAGAAAGGGGCGGACACGGGCAATGTTTTTAAATTGAAAATAACAGGATTTGGTCACTGTCTGGATGTGGGAAGAGAATGTTAGGTCAGAGTCAAAAGTGACACCAAAGAAAAAGTCACCTGCGCTTATTCCCATTATACCGTGTGAAACTAAACACAATTAGAGGTTTGGTTTCTTATTAATGGCCATTATAAGACTAAGCTCGCCCGCCAACGTCAAGGCACCTCTGAGGGCGAGTCCTATCCAAAAATGAAACCACAGGCTGCTGTTTAGCAAACCATACCTGCTCATGCTGCTTGTCAGACAAGAGGTAGACTGGTGGGCCTTTATTTATGTTCCTCCAGAAACAAAATCCACTTTGGGATCAAAAACAAAGACACGGAGCGGGATCTTGCTGCAGGGATGATCTGGCTGGAACAGTGGCGACTCTAGGAACAATATTTAGGGGGGGCACAGAAGATACCGCAGTCAAAACTGGGGGGGCACTAATAATTTTCACCACTAAATCATATCACTGAATAAAACTAAGGACCCTATCACCTGGTGTGAGCTAAAACACCATCACTAAAGGAAAAATTTAGTGCGAGTCGCTAAAACTTACAGGGTTATTCAGAGAGCGGTGAAAAGCAGGAGAATGACTGGAGAATGGAAAATTCTTGGTCAAAGAATCGGCTATTTTGACCTAGAATTTTCCATTCTCCAGTCATTCTCCTGCTTTTCACCTTTTTCTGAATAACCTTTTTCTTTTCCATACCTATCCCCCACCCTCACAAGCTTGAATATGAACACATCCAGTGAATAACCTCTCACCCCTGCATTATTAAAATCCTCCACGGTGGCCGTATCATCCATGTTTTGATGCACACATATATTAAGGCTGATGGGCATTGCATGATAAATTCCTCCCAGCACCATGTAGAATCATTACACTGCATTTAATAGATCCAAAAGGAAGGCCAGGTGTACGACAAAAATTTCCCTGCTACAGCATATAAACAATACATGTTTTAGGGCAAGACTTATCCATGTGTTCCTTTAAACATGGTCCACACAGTCACCCTAATAATCAACTGCTTACATACTATGAATAGCCCCCAGCATAAAATGTTTAAAATTAGGCAATATATTAGAATTAGGATATATGTGGATAAAGGATACATTTATAATAGAGCCGACTGCAACAGCAGCGACATTGCTGACCATATCCATTACTATGGTGTATGGGGCCAAGAGAACACCTGTGCTGCATTCCTTTCAGTTGCCTGTTAATTTTGGACGAGGACCTGTTTTTTCTGTTTTTTTTGGAGTTAGCACCAGGGCTGAGCAGTAGGTAAAATGTTGCAATTAGTGCACCTCAAAAAATTTAGTGCTGGCACCAAGTGATCTGTAAAGATATCTAGCACTCCCCGTGTTAAGTATAGGATGCGGAAAGTACAGTAAGCTCGCGGTACAAATCGCTAATAGCGACGCGCTAAGTGATTTTTCCCATTTGTAGCGGGAGGCAAACGATCTGTTGGTCAGGCGCTAGACTGAATTAAAATCACGCCGACGCAAGGGTTAACTCACACCAGGTAATAGTGCCCTAAATAAGTATATATATATATATATAAATAAGATTACAAACCCCCAGAGTAATGTGATGCAATGATGCCTTTTTGTTGTACTAACCTGATACTTAAATTCAATATTTTATTTGACGCAATTTGGCAGTTTCCGCTGAATGTCTGATAAACTGCTTCAGCGACTCCACTTTTAGCAAATTACAGTGACCATTCACTAAATAGGGAATTCACCTTATTTTCTGCAAATTAAATTCCCCGAAATGTGACGGAAAGCAGAGGATCTACAGATCATTAGACCCTTTAGATTCTAACTTCCATAATAACCCCTAAAATGTCTTAAACAAGAGAAATGCAATAAAAATAATAAACAATGTGGCATTTAGCTACCCCTTAACCCCTAAAATGCCATTAATCAAGGGAAAACATGAAATGAATACACTGAGCCATGTAGCCAACCCATTAACCCCTAAAATGCAATTAATCAAGGAAAAAACAAATGTATACTGTGAGGGATGAAGCCTGCCCATTAACCCTTAATATACAACTAAACCAAGGCATAAACTAACGTAATACACAATGTAATGTATAGTCTGAACATTAACCATTTCACTGCTGAGCCATTTCAACCCTGTGAAAATGTTTGTTTAAGTGCACGTTTTTATTTGATGTTTTATGACTTTTACATCACACTGAATATGGTCATGTGGGGTATCATTGGAAAGGCCAGAATCTGCCCTTTCAAATGACACCTAGTTCATCCATATATGATGCATAGCTACGGAGATACTTTGGTCCGAATTAGTGTGGGAAGCTGGATGCTGATTTTTGGTGGGGGGGCACATGGGGGGGCAAGGAATAACCTAGGGGGGCAATTGCCCCCCCTTGCCCCCCTGTAGAGTCGCCTATGGGCTGGAAGTACATTGAAACATACATAGTACAGGAGGGGTGGGGTCGCGCCTATTCCCCGATGGGGCGGCTGCAACCACCAAAAGCATCCAGCCCAACAACATGTGTAAAACCTATCAAAGAAAAAAATGCCATCTGCACTTATTCCCATTATACCGTGTGAAACTAAACACAATTAGAGGTTTGTTTTCTTATTAATGGCCATTATAAGACTAAACTCGCCCGCCATTAATAAGAAACCAAACCTCTAATTGTGTTTCACACAGTATAATAGGAATAAGCGCAGATGACATTTTTTTCTTTATGTTTCACACACGTTGTTGGGCTGGATGCATTTGGTGGTTGCAGCCGCCCCATCGGGGAATAGGCACGACCCCACCCCTCCTGTACTATAAAAGTGACACCAAAGCAGCGAGCTTGGGGTGTTGGGCTAATGAGTGACCCATTTACTCGTAGAGAGATAGGTGGTATAGATGTTGGAGAGGATTTACAGGATTATTCAAAGAGAGACAAAATGGCTCCAAAATGTCACCGAACAATGAATTTCCCCCATAAGGTGCAATTTTGTGGCCATACGGCTCTTCCAAAAGCAGGCAGTTCGCCAAATATTGGCGAATTGCCAATGTAATACAGTACTGCTCGGTACCAGTGAAATCCCCATAGAGAAGCAATGGTTAATCTATTCAGAGAACATCGAACAGCACCGAAATGTCAGAGAAATGCCCTGATTTTCAGTGGTTTCATTCGGCAAGTTTAATCAGGTGAATCCCATTTCACTGGGTTTTAAGGTAAAAAATATTATCATTTTTATTAAATATTTATTAAACCGTTTATTCTATTAATCTTCAGCAAAAAGTTTTTGGTTTTTTTTAGGATTTTTTGCGCAAAATATTTTGTTCTGATTCCCCCCCCCAGATTTATTTTTCTGTAACAGACCTTTTTATTATTACTCATAGCAGGGCTCAAAATTTCAAGTCTCAAGCTACTAACCAGGCCATAAGAATTACTCGCCACCAGTTGCTCCACCTAAAACCTACCCAGCCCTAAAATCTGCCCCTAAACACACACCCTTAAATTATTTTATGAAATTACACGGTTAAAGGTTTTATTTAGAATAAAGTTAAAAAAATAACATTAATACCCAGACTTCAGACCTGTACATGTATACTGTACATGTATACCCAGTGATCAGACCCCAGTGTGAGCAGAGTGAGGAGGCAGGGAAGCTCCTCTCCACCCCCCTGCCAGTGACAGAGACGAGCTTGGTCAGGTTAGGCAGCTGATCCCTGCCACCATGCAGCCTGGGGAAGGGGGGGGGCTGCACGGTGGCACCACTGGAATATGCAGCACAAAATAATTTTTTGTTCTGCCTGCGTGTGCATTTCCACTCGCCCTCACTTAATTGCCACTCGCCAAATGCTAGTAGGCGAGTGGAAATTTTGAGCCCTGCTCATAGGACCTTCTATGTTATTTTGAGGCATTTTCGCACAGTAGTTTTTTTGCAAACATCTTTTAAAAGTTGCGGGGGGGGGGGTTTGTTTGCTTTTTTCTTTCTTTTTTGCCCCGTACATTGACTTGTTGACTTTTTTCGACTCTGTTCGGCAGATTATTGGCTTTTTTCGGATGCATTTGTCGGTTTTGCGGCGGATTGTCGGGTGTATTCTGCGTTTTTTCAATGGCTTATTGCATCAATCCATTTTTTCTGTGGCGGCGGCTTTTTGGATGCAGTTGGCGGCTTTTCACTGCACTTTGAGGACCTTGCGGTGAATGCTGAAATCACTGCAGGGTCGACAAATTTGACTCCCCGAAGTGCGGGGAACAAAAGAGCACCGAAATTTTGGTGCGCTTTAAAGAACCATGTATGTGTGACAAAAACTACAAACAGCAAATAAACAATAGCCGTGGGCAAAAGTGAAAAGTTTAAAATAAAAAAGGGGGCAAGAGAGAACAGGGTCAAAAAAGAAGCAGGTGGAAAGGCATGGGGTGCAGTGTACTATATACCATCAGGGTTATTCAAAGAGAGCCGATCTGGCCCCCGAAATGTAACCGGACACTGAAATTCAGCGTACGGTGACATTTCCTGGCCATTCGGCTATTCAGAAGGCAGGCAGTTTGCCAAATTTTGGCGAATTGCCTGCACATACGGTGCCTGTTCGAGTGCAGTGAAATCCCCATAGAGAAGCAATGCTTCGGCTATTCAGAGAACACAAAACAGCCGTGAAAAGTTGCCAAAATGCCCTAGTGTTCCGTGGTTTCATTCGACAGATTTATTCAGGAGAATCCCATAGGCTTCAATGTTAAAAATATTCCCGTTTTAATACAAGATCTAATAAACCATATATTATTTTATTCTGCAGTAAAAAGTCTCTATATTTATAGATCTTTGTAGGCATTATTTGGAACTTTTTTTCTGTTATTTTTTATTTAATCGTTTTTTCATTTTCCTGTAACAGCCCTTTTTATTATCATTCATTGGATCTTATATGTAAATTTCGGAAATTTTCGTTCAGTAGTTTTTTTGCAAACCGCTTAAAATTTCACACTTTTAAGTGTACGGTTTTATTTATTTTTTCACTTCTTTCGTCTGCGTGTCAGCTTTTTCCGGCGGCTGCTCTGCGCTGTGATCGGCGGCTAGTAGGGTTTATCCAGCGTGTTCGGCGTGGTTAATCCAGCTATTTCTGTAGGTTTCGGTGAGTGTTGGGTGGATTTGCGGTGAGTGTTCATTGTGTGTTTGCGGCACGTTTTCTCTGCACTACGGGGGCTCGACGGTGCTTGCTGAATACACTGCAGGGTCACCGAACTAGGATCGCCGAATCGCCCCGAAGTGCAGGGAACGAAAAGTCACCGAACGTGCGGTGACGTTTCGAATCTCTTTGAATAACCCTGCTGCATGTGTCAATGTGGGACAACAAGCGGCCACACCAAAATGATTCCTATTTCCATAAAGCTCCCTAAATTTTGGGGTATTGCTAGTACCATGAGTTTCAGCAGTGAATTTCTGGAGAAAAGTTACCAGATATTATTATAGAAAATAGTCCACTAGGAGGAGGTCCCCTCCTACACTTTGTAATACGCATTTTGTTCTTGTCAAAAAATTATTAATGCTCCAGATATGATGTATAAAACATGCATTATATATACAAATGTCCAACACCAGAATTCTGTTTTAATATAGAATTGTTTTTAATTTCTTAAAGTCTTGAACCCTGCTCTTATGAATTGTTTATATATAAATAATATTCCCAGTAATTGTTTATGAAATATTTATTCTTTTTGGGAATATAAAAAAAATGAAATGCAAGGATTAAGTGCTAAACCGTGCTCCCTCATAACTATTTTATTAACTTTAATTCTCCCATGATCTTCTCATATTAGTTCTTCTGGTCCAGACATCTAGCTACAGGAAGTAATCAAAGAGCTGAGCTAATTGACTCCGTTAAATCTGTGCTTGAAGAGGGGTTTTCATTCCCATGCTGAAGAATAAAGCCTCAACTCTGGCACAGGATGCTTCCAGCCAGCATGTTTATTCCAACTCCTTGTAGCAAACAGTGACAACAGTTTGATCAGACTCTGGATGAAATGGCGTAACAGTCTGCAATGATTAGCTAGTATAAATCCAATGGCATGAAACGTCCTGTGCCAGAATTTTTGCAATAGCTACAGGAAGTAGCTAGATGCCAGCTGACCAATCAGAACGCTAAAGAGAAATTGTGAATGCACAGCTCCTGTACACACAGCCAATCGACCAGGTTCCATAGAAAGGGGGCAGCTCGGGAGAAGTCCTGAAGGTGAGAATTAGGGGTGTAGGTACGAGGAGATAACCTCAAATCACTGGCAGAGCGAAGTGATCGGGACAGGATGTACCTGTGTCACGGTTCCCGGATCCCACCACGCAGTCCATAAAGCCCAACACTCCACAGAGCCAAAAAACTACCAACAGGGTAGCCGTAAAGGAATCCCTAACTGTCTGGTCCTTAAAAATTGGCCAGGTACATGTATACTAGCTAGACAGAGTTAATCAAAGACCATGAGATCAGGTATGGATAACCACGATCTGGCACTGCTTAGAAGGAACTGTTGGTTTTTAAAAGACCTTCACCAGACCGCGCCCCCCTCTCAAGCCGCACCTCCCTGCCTGTTTCAATTTAAACCGGGCGTTTGTGAGCGAGCAGCATCAGACATACTGCCGTCAAGCAAACTGGAAAGGCTGGAAGCCCCCAACGTTACAATCTGTTAATAAGGAAGGAGATGTAGGCAAGGGTGCGTTCATGGAGATCGTTGTACGTGAGCACCAATATTTTGTATTTGATTCTAAAGGAAACTGGGAGCCAGTGTAGAGATTGACAAAAGAGCGAGGTGTGAGAGGTGAAGGAGGTGAAGTAGATGAGCCTGGCACAGGCATTAATTACAGACTGCAGAGGGAGAATCTGGGTTCTCTTAAGGCCAGAGAGGAGGAGGTTACAGTAGTCAAGACTGGAGATAATAAGAGCTTGGTTGAGCATTTTAGCAGAGTCCTGATTAAGAAAGGGTTGGACACGTACAATGTATTTTTAGGTGGAAAAAGCAGGATTTGGTTAACGACTGTGAGTGAAGGAGAGTGACACTGAGTCAATGAGCCTGTGAGGTAGAAGTAATAGTTGCACCATTCAGTTGAAGGAAAATGGGTACAGGAATGTTGGTATAAAAGGGAGGGAAGATGAGAAGTTCAGTTTTAGAGAGGTTAAGCTTTATGAAATGGGAAGTCATCCAGTCTGAGACAGCTGGTAGGCAGGCAGTAACATGGTCCAACACAGGAGGAGAGAAATCTTGGGTGGAAAGGTAGATTTGGGTTTCGTCCACGTAGAGATGATATTGGAATCCATAGGAAGAGATGAGGAAGAGAATGAAGTAAAACCTCCCCTTTTTGAATGGCTCTTGCACAGGTTATAGAGATGGGGAGATAATTGTCCTGCCACCATGAACAGTTAAGTAAGTGGAAGTGGCTGAATGTCCCTTTAATCAGTGCCAGATTAACATTGGGTGCTATTGGAGCTGCAGCTCCAGGCTCCTGCTCCAAAATTTGCCAAACAAAGTTATTTACTTTTAATGTATCCTTCCTGGTAAAATACTTTATGATTTCTCATGTTTTCAAGTATGTCCTGGGTTCAAAAACATTGAATTGTTACAGTTGGTACCAATTACCACTTCCAACACAATACAATGGAGGTATAGGCAAGAATAAGGTGTAGGAACAATGAGAGGGACACGAATAAGGGGTGTAAGAACAATGGCAGGCAGGGAATAGAATGGGGTGCATGAGTTATGACAGGTAAGAACAATGAGGTGCAGGAACAATGGCAGGGCAGAAGAATGTGGTACATGGACAATGGGAGTAGAGAATAATGATCAGAGGAACAATGGTGGGGGTATGAATTGGTCAGAGTTACTATGGGAGACAGAGAGGAGCAGAGTTACTAGGGGGAGAAAGGAGGGGGGCAGAGGAACAATTGCAGGTGAGAAATATGGGGCAGAGCAATAAAGGCAGGTGTGAGGGATGTGATAGACACATCCAAGTCCTCAGCTCCAGGCCCATGCGACCCTAAATTCAGCAGTGCCTTTAATATAGAATTACAGCGACCTCAATACTTTGCATTATTGTTCGGAATTTGCTATAACAGAATATCTGAATCTAACAAATAAAATACCCTTACTTTCCATCATATGTCCGTTTATCTCGCTCCCTATTGGTTATAGTAAAGCGCTGCAGAAACTGTTGGCGCTATATAAATGGTGATGATAATAATAATAATTGAAATGCTTACGCTGGGAAGAAATTACAAATTTGTAGATTGTTTTTTTTTTACTCCATGGCTTCGAAAGAAAACAAATTAGGTGGCACGCACATTTTAAGATGTCTTGTCATTGGCCTTTCAGTTGCTACCATATGGATTTTGTTTTTTTTCCTGTTTCTTCCAATGTTAGTTCAACAATGACACATTTTGTTTAATCATCAGAGGTCGGCCTCCCCAGTGCAGGCGCTGATGTGGAATGACCTCGGCCTCCTTATCTCTTGCAAGGTGCCCAGGGACTGATCTGGAAAGATGTGACCTCTGCCTGGCATCCCCTAGGAAGCTCCTGCAACACTCCTGGTGTTCACCCTTTAACTCTCCCGACACCATACGTGCTGACAGACAGAGAGGAGCAATTAGGAATTTGTTCAACCAATTCACTCAATCAATCCTCAGCTTCCATGATTTTCTATAGGGACTAGTTTGTTGCGTTTCGCTTGTCGCCCGGGATCATCTTTTATGAAGAACGATAGTTTTGAGCCATTGAGAAAGCTCCGGTATAATCATTAGTATCAATAATATTCCTAAAGTCCCAGCATGCTTTGTAAAACTCTCTAACCAAAGAAGAATGTTTACTGTAATATGAAGAATTGCAACAAAATTCTTCATATTAAAGACATTTAATAGACACTTCAACAATTTTGCCAGCGAGAGATTCTTGCATCCTGGGTAACATTGCTTGACGTGGATCTTTTGGCTTTTTTCCCCCATAAACTTTATTGATGACTTCACAACCTGTTAGCGTCATTTACGTTGATAAAAATATAATTCAGGACAATCTTCTTCTCCTTGAGCAATTTCTAGGAACATTTATACATTTTATTGGATAATTGTTGGGAATTTTACTGCTTTGCAGCTTGTTATACAACCACACAACCCAGATATATAGAGGAGCCCCTAAAAACACAACCACACACTCCGAATATGTGGGAAAGACCCAGCAAACACACCCGCACATCCTAAATATATGGGGAAGCTCCTAAAAAGACATCCACACACCCTTAATATGTGGAGAAGACCCATAAAAGACACCTGCACACTCAAAATATGTGAAGGAGCATCTAAAAGGAAACCTGCACATCCGATTATATGGAGGAGCTCCAAAAAAGACACATGCACACCCCAAATATATGGAGAAGACACAAAAGAGACACCTGCACCAGTGGCGTAGCGTGGGTTGTCAGCGCCCGGGGCCAGCCAAGAATTGTGCGCCCTCCCCAACCTGTGGACACGTTATCATGCCCTGATTCCCTTCCACCATTAGGGCATTGAACCCCTTAACTGTGGTACAATGTAATGTGCAGAGTGTATGAGTGTATCACAGAGCTCCACAGCAATAAAACCCACAGTAATGTGCAGCTCACACATGGATATATATATTGCCCCCAGCAGCTCAAACATGGATATATATTTCCCCCAGCAGCTCTAGCAGCTCAAACATGAATATATTTGCCCCAATGCCCCAGTACTTCAAACATGAATATATTTGCCCCAGTAGCTCAAACATGAATATATTTGCCCCAGTACCTCAAACACGAATATATTTGCCCCAGTAGCTCACACATGAATAGATTTGCCCCCAGTAGCTCACACATGGATATATTTTTCCCCAGTAGCTCACACATGAATATATTTTGCCCCCAGTACCTCAAACACGAATATATTTGCCCCCAGTAGCTCACACTTGAATATATTTGCCCCAGTAGCTCACACATGAATATATTTTGCCCCCAGTAGCTCACACATGAATATATTTGTCCCAGTAGCTCACACATAAATATATTTGCCCCAGTAGCTCACACATAAATATATTTGCCCCAGTAGCTCACACATAAATATATTTGCTCCCAGTAGCTCACACATAAATATATTTGCCCCCAGTAGCTCACACATGAATATATTTGCCCCAGTAGCTCACAAATAAATATATTTGCCCCCAGTAGCTCACACATAAATATATTTGCCCCAGTAGCTCACACATAAATATATTTGCCCCCAGTAGCTCACACATAAATATATTTGCCCCCAGTAGCTCACACATAAATATATTTGCCCCAGTAGCTCACACATGAATATATTTGCCCCAGTAGCTCACAAATAAATATATTTGCCCCAGTAGCTCACACATAAATATATTTGCCCCAGTAGCTCACACATAAATATATTTGCCCCCAGTAGCTCACACATGGATATATTTGCCCCCAGTAGCTCACACATAAATATATTTGCCCCCAGTAGCTCACACATGGATATATTTGCCCCCAGTAGCTTACACATGGATATATTTGCCCCCTCTCCCCCCCCCCCCGCTCACCGGCTCTGAGGGCCCACGGGTCGGTAGAGGGGGCAGTTTGGGGCATCATTTATTTATTTATTTATTTATAAAGGATTTTACCAGGAAGGATACATTGAGATTTCTCTCGTTTTCAAGTATGTCCTGGGTTCAAGAACATTGAAGTGTTACAGTCACAGAAATACAAAGTAATACAATGCAAGATATTAAAAAAACAACACAAATATACAGATTAACAGAAAATAAATATGTAGAAAAATAGTCATTATGTTACATGATACAGGTGCATTCTGTATTGAGGTATGTTAGTAAGGAGCTCTTGAGTGACTTAAGACTGGTGGAAGATTTGATGGTGTCTGGGAGGTTATTCCATAATTGCGGTGCTCTGTAGGAAAATGAGGATCGAGCCACTGTCTTTTTGTATTGTGGTATTGCAAGTAAGGTGCTGGTCCTGGTGCTGGTCCTGGACCGCTGGTTTCCCTGTGATGTCATCGTGCTCTTGGGCAGCCAGCGGCGCACTCTGTAAATGCCGCTGTCACGTCACGTGAGGGGGCAGTGCAGGCGCCACCGCGGCATTACCAGAGTGCGCCGCTGGCTGCCTGTGTGCACTGACCACACAGGGCAGGGAAACCGGCGGTGGGGGCCAACTATGGCGCCCCTGGCGCCCCAAAAAAAACTGCACCTGGGGCCACCGCCCCCCCCACGCTACGCCACTGACCTGCACACCCCAAATATATGGAAGAGGCTCGCAAAAAAAAATGCGCACACGGAATATATGGAGGAACCACTAAATAGACACTCACCCAATATAAGGAGGACTCCAAAATAGCACTAGCAGACCCCCACCATATAGAGTAGCCCCTATAAAGGGAGCATTAGAATAAAACATTAAGAAGTAGGAGTCTTTTCAGTATGGTGAAATATAAGATCGAGGTGGAAAAAGCCCCTGCTAGCTAAAGTCCTTCCACACCCACTGGTACATTTTATCATTTTTAGCCATAACCTTGAGCTCTTACACCGGTGTCAGACGAGCGCACTTAGGGCATGAGTACCGACCCGCCTCCCAACGTCCGTCGCAGAGGTGTGACGCTACGACACAAGATCGGGCTGCAAAGAGCAATCCTCCATAGGAGGATCAGTGTGGTGGCCACACGGGCGTCATAATGGAAGGAACGTCCACTCTCACGGATGTTCCTTCTACTCTGAAGTGCGCTCATGTGACACCAACCTATTCTTGAAGTGTTTTTTAATTTTTATTGGACATATTTCTTTTTGTACTGATCGACAGTGATATTATTGGATGGTACACAGCCGACTTGCCAAGAAGAAGTAGAATTTCCAGGTTGCTGAGTGAGTTGGTCTGATGGTTGTGTGAGTGGCGAGTGAGTGAATATTTATATAAATAAGGTATGTGTGAACTAAAAGGATTGTGGCTAAAGTAATCCGAGCCAAGGAATTTGATGAACTGAACAAGAGCATTTCAGGTGACTTGCTTCTCCATTCACCCAGCAGAAGACATAGGAATCTGGTCAAAGTCAAATCGTGACGACTACACGCAGCATAATTATAACCCTACGCAATTTTGCATTTTTGCTCTGCTTTTGCCAGTAAACAGTATAATTTTCCCCGTCCTATGCGGATAATAGTTTGTAATTAATTGAGCAGAAAAATCACGAGAATAATAGGGGATTGTATATTGATCATTATGCTTCAGGCAATCCTAAAAGTCCCAAAAATCTCTTGAAATTAAGATTTCACAAATGCAGAATCAAATTTAGTACATATTAAAAATGTATACTTGACCCATAATGCACAGGTCAAGAGGTATGGCTGTCTTCTACTGTTATTAGAAAGACACCAGGGTCAAGTCATCCCAAGTTGGCCTACATTGTGTATTATAGCAACTGGGGTCTTATCAGTCTGAGCTGGTAACCGGGAGACGTAAATGGCAAAAGTCTGAGTGAGTCACTAACCCTTTGTGTCGCCCTGTTACTGGTCCTATTACAAGGAGTTCACGGTGTTAGAGGTTCATAATATTAGAGAAATGTTACATAGGTTGAAAGAAAAAGGACATGCGTCCATCGGGTCCAGTCTTTCCCACGTCAACTACTGCTGTTTAATCCAAAAGAAGGCAAAAACCCAGTCTGAAGCGCTCGCCAATATGCAACACACTGGGAAAAAATTCCTTCTCGACCCCAGAATGGCGTCAGATTTCTCCTTGGATCAAGCAGATCCACAATTTAAATATTATGACCCTTAATATTCTGTTTTTGCAGGAAGTCATCCAGCCGTTGTTTAAAAAACTGTACAGTCTCTGCCTGTTGAGGTGGTTGGGTCAGAGAATTCCACAGCTTTATTGTTCTCACCGTAAAATAACCCTTCCTATGCTTTAGGCTGAATTTCCTTGCAGTCTAAATGGGTGACCTTGTGTCCTTTATATACGGTAGTCCTATTAATGTTGACAGATACTGGCAGTATTAGGGCATGCCACCCCTGGGATCCTCTCCTGAAGTCTACAGGATCCCGTGAAGCACGAACCCTTAATAAATAAATAATTACTCAGAGCTTGTATAGCACCAGCATATTCTGCAGCGCTTTACAAATGAGAAATACAAGAAATACAAACCAGATACATAATGGTATATAAGGAATAGAAGGACCTGCTGGTATGTTAACGGTCCAGCAGATACAACACTTAATACAGAGAGCAATGTCAGACATCCCATGAGCTTAAAATCTAGAGTGTGTGTTGAACTGGCAGCCAGATATAGGTTGTCCCTGTACTTCTGTTTTTGAGAGGAAGCAGCAGATTCAATTTTAGTTTGCTGCTAAAGTAAAATCAATTAACACCAGTGTTTTGCAGCCAGTAATATTTTTTTTTTCATTACTGGCTGGAGGTGAGAATAACGAGAGACCGGGAATGGCTCGTTACTCTCCGGCTGCCTCGACATTAGCGTTTCGTAAACAAAGGGAGAGATCCGAAATGTCCCCAAAATGTAACCGGACACTGAATTTCAGCAAACAGGGACATTTTCCAGCCATTCGGCTATTCAGAGAGCAGGCAATTCGCCAAATTTTGCCAAATTGCCTGCACGTACGGTGCCTGTTCGAGGGCAGTAAAATCCCCCATAGAGAAGCAATGCTTCATCTATTCAGAGAATCCCGAACACCTGAGGAATGTCAGTGAAGTGCCCTGCTGTTCGGTGGTTTCATTCGTTAGGTTTATTCAGGCGAATCCCATAGGCTTCAATGTTAAAAATATTCCAGTTTTGATTCAATATCTAATAAACTGTTTATCATTTTATTCTGCAGTAAAAAGTCTTTATTTTTAGAAAAAAAAAATTAGGATCTTTTAGGCCCTTTTTTGGGACTTTTTTTGTCAATTTGTTTCGTTTTTTTCATTTTTAATCGTTTTTTTCTTTTTTTATTTATCAGTCCTTTTTATTATCATTCATTGGATCTTCTATGTAAATTTCAGACATTTTCATTCAGTAGTTTTTTGCAAATAGCGTTTCAAATTTTAAACGTTCACGCAAACTGTTTTTTTTGGGGGGTTTTTCACCCCGTTCGTCTGCGTGTCGACTTTTTCCGACGGTTACTCTGAGCTGTGATCGGCGGCTGCTCGGATTATTCCGGCGTGTTCGGCTTGGTTTCTGCGGCGGTTTCTGCGGGTTTTCGGTGAGTGTTCGGCCAGTGTTCTGCGGAGTTGCGGCGAGTATTCACTGCACTACTGGGGCCCTGCAGTGGTTGCTTGCTGAATACACCGCAGGGTCGGCGAACTAGGAATAGCCGAATCGCTCCGAAGTGCGGGGAACGAAAAGTCGCCAAACGTGCGGTGACTTTTCGGAACTCATTGAATAACCCTGTAAATAGGGATGCACCGATACTAGTATCAGTATCGGGGCCGATATTGCCGTCCGCTCGTTCCCGCTCGAGTCGGGCGGGAACGAGCGGGAACGGCGTTCCCGCACTTCTCGCGCTGTGGGAACGCAGCGTTCCCGCTGTGTCCCGAGCCCAAACGCTTTAGCAGGTGGCCGCCGCACATTGCCGGCGGCCGCGTGCTTCCTGTTAGAACGGCCAGTGACAGGAAGTGGAGCCGCTCGCCTGGCTATTTCATAGATCCCAGGCGAGCGGCTGCACTTCCTGTCAGCGGCCGCTGAAGCAGGAAGCACGCGGCCACCGGCAATGTGCGGCAGGAGCAGCAGAAAAGCAGCAGAGGAGCAGCAGAAGTGAGCCGGGCTGGGGGCAGTATCCATGAGACCTGGGGGGGGCAATATCCATGAGACCTGGGGGCAGTATCCATGAGACCTGGGGGCAGTATCCATGAGACCTGGGGCATATCCATGAGACCTGGGGGCAGTATCCATGAGACCTGGGGGCAGTATCCATGAGACCTGGGGCATATCCATGAGACCTGGGGGCAGTATCCATGAGACCTGGGGCATATCCATGAGACCTGGGGCATATCCATGAGACCTGGGGGCAGTATCCATGAGACCTGGGGGCAGTATCCATGAGACCTGGGGCATATCCATGAGACCTGGGGGCAGTATCCATGAGACCTGGGGCATATCCATGAGAGCTGGGGGGGCATTATCCATGAGAGCTGGGGCAATTATATCCATGTGAACTGGGGAAAATATATCCATATAACCAGTGCTGTGTATATTATTTTTGGGGTTCAGTGCTGTGTATGTTATTCTGGGGGCTCAGTACTGTATATATTATTCTGGGGGCTCAGTGCTGTGTATATTATCCTGGAGGCTCAGTGCTGTGTATATTATTCTGGGGGCTCAGTGCTGTGTATGTTATTCTGGGGGTTCAGTGTTGTGTATATTATTCTGGGGGCTCCGTGCTGGGTATGTTATTCTGGGGGTTCAGCGCTGTATATATTATTCTGGGGGTTCAGCGCTGTGTATATTATTCTGGGGCTCAGTGCTGTGTATATTATTCTGGGGGTCTGTGCCTGGATATATATATATATATATATATATATATCTCGTTAGTCCAGTTGCCACAATCACGAGTATACCTGTATGGAGTGATACCTTTCACTGATCAGTATAGTTTCCAGTTTACACTCTTGAAAGCTTGTCTTTTAAATGTAAAGTTAACCCAATAAAAATGGATCACCGGCACGCACTGCTATACTCGTGATATATATATATATATTTTCTTCAGATAATGGGGGTTGTGGAATTCGTGGGTGAGTTCCCTCACTTTTTTTCCCAGGACTTGACCCCTGCGTTTGCACGAGTACTTGTTACTCGTGCAAACGGCCCGATACATCCCACCGATACCGGAAGCCAGCGCTGGGCCGGCTTGCCGGTATCTGCGGGGCTGGGGAAGCTGGCTGCGTGCATGAAAAGCACGCGGCCAGCGTTCCCCTCCGGCGTGCCGCATACTCACCCATCCTGAAGGTCCGGTCGCTTGGCAGTGATGCGTTCCTGCGGCCACTGGGCGCTCCTGTGACGCTGCCTCTAAGTATCGGTACTCGGTATCGGTGAGTACTTTTAAAAAGTATTGGTACTCGTACTCGGTCTTAAAAAAGTGGTATCGGTGCATCCCTACCTGTAAATATAGGAAGTGTTATACAGTAACCTGGCACAACAGCCACCAGAGGAGTGTGCAGCTCAGCAGGAACAGGACAGGAGCCGGGATTGGTTAACATGAAGGAATGTGGCCCTCTACGTATACTCGATCATTAACAATAACTGCTCGGCTGGAATCCAGCACTTGGTTTTTCAGTTTATTTCATTGAATAATCTGTCCCTATTTCCCCTGCTTAAGAGCACCACCTAGAATATTCTGAGCTGCCCCTCCCCCACACTCAGATATGTATATTTTATTCTTTATGTTACGTTGGCAGAGACTTCATGGCATTAAGGTCCTGGCTGACACTCTGAGCTAGTTTGTCAGCAGCTACGCCGGAGGATATTTCTATTTCTCAAAGATATCTATGAAATGGGCCTAAGATCCATAGCTCGGCCGCAGCCCTGCTAGGGGACCAGGGGAACAGAGCGGTGATTATGTTTCGGGCCAGCGGGAGGCACGGACCCTCGCGCCCAATAAGGGGGCTCTAAGGCCAACTAATGCTGCATCATTAAAAAAGCATTTGATGGGGAAAGAAAAAACAAGCTTGCCATGTGGAATATTTAAGGAATCCCTAAACCAACACAAAGCTCGTCTTACACAGAGACTAACTGTCTGCCCGGCATTAGCAAATGGAAACTCTCACCCCCCTCCTCAGGATAAGGTGCCTGATGGAGTTTCAAACTGGGCTAAATTTTAAGATTTTGTGGACTCACTTTCTCTTTTATTTATTTTTCTCGTTCTTCCTTTCCTTGCATTTGTTCTTTCATTATTTTCCTTTCGCTTTCGCTATCCTTGCTTTCCTAATGATGTTATAAAGAATATTGTACCTAGAAATAATTCTCTTTGTAACTGCACGCATGCTTGGTTTAAAATATATATATATATTTATTTATTTATTTCTAAAGGGTCTAGTCACTAAAGGGTGAAACTCTGGAGAACTGGCAGGAGAAGAGCACAATCTAGACCAAATAGTCAATTTGGAAAGTGAGATAAACGGGAGAATTTTTCTGTTTTGGCTATTTTGCCCTAGAATTTTTTCTTCTGTTTAGTGAATAGACCTGAAAATATTTCACCAGGATGGATACATTGAGATTTCTCTTCTTTTCAAGTATATGCTGTGTATATATATATCACTTTTTTGTCCTCCACCACAACTGTTGTAGATACTGACTTGCCCTATGGGACCCAAGCATCCACTGCAACTGGTCATCAACATGCCGCCTAGCTCCTAGCTGATGAGGGTCCAATAAACCCGAAACAGCGCTGTCCTAGGAGTGGCTTTGACCAGTTGCATAAACCTTATCTCTGCTAGAAAACCACAGTGTGGCATAGCATTGATTTTAGGGTTCTGTTATAACAGATCCAGGATGCAAAAAAGTGAGACAGATTTAATTTGCATATCCTACCCAGAATTCCTTGCTGCATATGGGGAATGTGACACAGGAGCACTGGGATGCAATTCATCAAATTGCTGTGATGTGCAAGTGGCTTCTGCAATAATAAACACACATATATATAGATATATATATTGTTTTAACCAATATTTTTTTTTACTTATTGGGTAATTCATTGGAACATTTTCAACCATAGCCGAATCCCGAAATATGATCCTGTTTCAAAAAAGAGGCAGTCTGGTAAAGAGGCACGCTATGTGATGTGGGAGCGGGGCCCGCTGTGTGAATTCATCGCATTGTTTGAATAGATATTTTTTTTCCTTTTTCTTAAATAAAAATTTACGGAAGAGTAACTGGGGTATCATTGGTCGCCAATGATGTACCGGCTGGATGGAGTAGAGGTAACATCACTGCTTTATAACCTTGGAGACCCACGTTCGAATCCTGGCCAGAGCACCTCTCCAGTGAGTGTCTTTGGGCAAGACACCTAACAGTAGATACTGGTCTACCACACAATATCGGCTGTGGAATCCAGTGGTGACGTCTCTACCCTTCGACTGTGGAGAAGCAAGTCAAATCCCGTGCAGCACATCCCTCCAATACAACTGTGGAGAAGCAAGTCTCGACTTTACGAGCAGCAGGTTCAACCTAACCACCAGGTCGCTGATCTGCAATCATGGAAAGACGACTCGATCCCACTCAGAAGACGCCACCAGCAAGTGTCTTTGGGCAAGGCACCTAACAATATGGATGCGCCTACCTTACAAAATACTTGTACATCTCATAGATTGTAAATTCCCTTGGGAACAGGGACCCCCTGAATCAGGTCAACATCTATGTGTGGTATTCTAATGTATCAATACCTTGTACACTGATCTTGTAAAGCGCTGCGGAATATGTGGCTCTATATAAATAAAGGAGAATAATAATAATTGCAGCAACTTCGCCTGCCAGTGTCAAATCCTCTTCCTATAGAGAGCTGAAGCAGCTGAAGTTCTCAGTAGTTGCAACACCGGTGATTGTTACCACCGTTTGCAGCTACAGTGATCCTTGGTCAATAAATGAAGCTTAGTGAATTTCCCCAAACCAGTTCGTTCTTTTGCTGGTAACTGATAAATATTCCACTACTATATAACATAATAAAATGATCTCTAGTTGAACAGACCTATCTTATATCCTATGCTATACCAAAATGATAAGGCACCGTTGATGTTACGTCCCACTTTCCCAATGATCCAGTACGTAAAATCTGTTGCGTATTAAGGCGTCCAGTCCCCATTCCCAATGTGTTTGTGTTTTCGCCTCCGTCGAGCATATGTTTTAAACTAAGCCTCCTGTCAGTTTAATTCAAGGTCATTGCTTGGCGTTCACAGCTATTATTCAGCGCTGTCACTGGAGCGCTCCTGAAAGCAGATGAATACCAGGATAGCTTGGCATGGGGTATCCTATCATTCAAAGCCATAATTCCTCTTAGCAGGCAGAAAAAAATTCCCTCCTGCCGTATTGTATAATGATGCTAAGTATTCCCATTTGTGTAAACCGTTCCCAAATGCTGCAACATGTAACTAAACTCAATAATCGATGGAGGGAGACGGGCAGTGCATTAAGCGGTGACCGCTCACTAGAATACGGAGGGGGGCGGGCAGGCCCCGGGAGATCAAAGTTAGGGGGTCCAAGGTGGGATCAGCGAATCACTGCCTCATCTCACAGGACAGAGAGTGAACTGCAATGGACAAGGCAAGCCACACTTACAGATGTGAACGCCATACAGTGCATAGTCCAGTCATATCGTCAGCCTAGCTGTGGTGCTGTTATAACATAAAAACATTTGTAAAGTTTTGGGACACACGTGGGCAGGTCATGTGACATCCCAATGTATTTTAATGTCTTAAGGCACCCTGAAAACAGTCTGTGAGTGTAAGATCGTGGGAGCATGTTCAGAAGAATAATGGCGGAACCATTGTTTACAGTGACTTCTCCTGTCAGCGTTAGATGTTCCTACCCGGATAGCCAAACTTCGAACAGACGAACAGACTGCCGAATGAATCCTAAAAAAGTCGATGACCCACCGACAGACCGCCGACCAGCCACCAGAAGAAAAACCACAAGCTGCCGACCAAGGGGTAAAAAAATTTAAATAAAAAGCAACACAACTTTTAAAAGACAGTTTAAAAAAATACTGCATGAAAATGCCTGGAAATAATATAGAAGGTCCTATGAATAATAATAAAAAGGTCTGTTACAGGAAAAAAGCACCATTTCTTTTTAAAAAAACGGGGGGGAAAGATTTTGCTGAAAAATGCCTAAACACAATCCTAAAAAATATTTTTGCTGCAAATGAAAAGACTAAATGGTTGAATAAATATTTAATAGAAAACGGGAATTTTTTTTTTCCATTGAAACCTATGGGATTCGCCCGTTTAAACCTGTCGAACGAAACCACCCAAAAATCTGGACATTTCGGTGCCGTTCGGTGTTCTTTGAATAGATTAACCATTACTTCTCTATGGGGAATTCACTGTCGCTGAAGTTCATCGTATTTCGCTGGCAATTCACCAATATTTGGCGATTCGCCAGCTGTTTGGCCCCGAAATTGCACCGTATGGGGAAATTTATTGTTCGGTGCAATTTCATGGCCAATTCGGTGCTCTCTGAATAACCCTTTATATTGGCTGTAAAATACCTTGCTTTAATCCGGTACGACCATTCCTACGTTTGTCATTGTTGCTCATCAAAAAGGGGTGACAACACTATTTCCAAATGTGCGGCAAAAAGTAAAATGGAAATGCATCTTGAATCGGCAATAACAATCCGATTTCTCTTGGACTTTGAATAACCCTGATAGTGTAAGTGGTGAGCAAAGAGATCCGAACGGCTGCCGAAAGGTAACCGAACGCGTTCGGTTACCTTTCTCTGCCATTCGGCTATTCAGAGAGCAGGCAATTCGGCAAATGGTGGCGAATTGTCTGCACATATGGTGCCTGTTCTAGGGCAGTGAAATCCCCATTGCTTCGGCTATTCAGAGAACAAAAACCAGCAGTGAAAAGTTGCCGACTTGCCCTGCCATTCGGTGGCTTCATACAGCAGATTTTTTATGGCGAATCCCTTAGGCTTCTAAGTTAAAGTCCCATTTTAATTCAATATCTAATAAACCGTTTATTATAATATTCTGCAGTAAAAAAAATCTTTATTTATAGATTTTTTTTAGGATCTTTTAAGCATTTTTCGGGATTTCTGTGCCAAGAAAATTTTGCCGGATTTTTTTTTTTTTTTTCTAATAGTTTTTTCTTTTTTCTGTAACAGCCCTATTTATTATCATTCCCTGGACCTCATATGTAAATTTCAGACATTTTTGCTCAGTAGTTTCTTTGCAAACAGCGTTTCACTTTTCAAACGTTCTTCCGGCGGCTGTGATCGGCTCCTGCTCTGGTTTCTCTGGCGTGTTCAGCGGGGTTAATCCAGATGTTTTTGCGGGTTTCGGTGTGCATTCCCCGGGTTTTGCAGTGAGCGTTCGGCGGGTTTGCGGCAGCTTTTCCCTGCACTACGACGGCCCTGTGGTGCTTGCTGAATACACCGCAGGGTCGCCGAAATGGGATCACCGAATCAAGCCAAATTGAAGAGAACGAAAAGTCACCGAACGTGCGGTGACTTTTCGATTCTCTTTGAATAACCCTGTATACTTGTTTTTATAGAGTGGTTGTGTCCCAAAGAGCTTACTATCCATGTAAGGTGGTGTAGGACAATGCTCTCAACCATGAAAGGAGATTTGCAGGACGTCCTGGCCTGGAGTCCTGTGTTATTCCATGAGCCAGCCAACCTTCTCTAGAGGACAGGGAAGGATTCCAGGCACCTTGATAAATCATGCAATAACACAAGACCATGGAGGGTCATTTTTCTCGCTTAATAAATCTTGCTCTGTATCTTATCTACATGGTGATGGCCCACCTGGGGTTTAAGCTGCTCAGAATAACAGGAACATCATGCAAAGGGTTCAGGAATGCTCAGTAGGGGAAGAAGCCAAATTGGGCCTTATCTGACATGGATCTGTGGGTCCAGCAAACAAACAGCCAGTGCAGGTTGCCTAAATCACAGGGCAATCCGCCTTTTGTCTTAAATAACTCCAAGAGGTCACAGGGTGTTAAGCCCCCACCTCTACAAATCAAGTGTATGTAGAGGCTTTGTTTATTTATGTGGCCTGTTCCTCCTTTCTCTTCTTATGGGTTTTGGTATCTTGTGATCCCATAAGACCTTACCTTGTTTACTTTGTATTTATTTTTATTTTGAAAGTATTTTTCCAGCAAAATCCCCATGATGGATTCACTTGATTACAGGTACAAGAAGTGGAGATGCACATTGTGTCATTGTGTCAGGCACAGAAGAGGTTATTTTTTTGTGAAAGGACTTTACCAGGAAGGATACATTGAGATTTCTCTCGTTTTCAAGTATGTCCTGGGTGGCGAGAATGTACCGTTAGGTGTCTTGCCCAAGGACACTTACTGGAGAGGTGCTCTTGCTGGGATCGAACCCATGTCTCCACAGGCTCTCTCCACGCAGAGCAGTGATGTTACCTCTACTCCACCACCAGTCTGTGAGTGATAGAGTGGTTTAATGTGGAGAAACTATGAAAACTTAGATTAATTCACTATTTACGGTCTTACCACCATAGTTTGCTGTACTTTTTACTGGTGTTGCCACTGTATTTTTTTTTATTTTTTATTTTTTTAAATTTGCGAGTTCTCCATTGCTTTCAGTGCTGTCACTTTCGGAGTATTCGGAAGATTATCCCTTTAAAATCACTGAAGTTTATTCCTCGCTTGTTACAAACTACAGCCGAACGAAATTGAATGTAGAATAGCCACAGTTCACACTTTTTATGTAAGTTCAGCACA